>OX454415.1:102286291-103590656 GCA_949715475.1 Microchrysa polita | reverse complement strand
AGCGCTTCTCTGCTTCACGAGAAGCGCTCCTTTTGCCCTTCTGGAGCGCTCTTTTTCCTATTGGGTATTTAATGATGCTTACTTGTGTTTGTGACTACACAAAAAATTGCTTCTGTGTTCGTACATTCGTTATTTTACCAACGTATGTGCATTTGTGGAATAGATTTCTACCCCAATAAATATTTTGGTATATTTTGCAAAATACTTTATACTTTAAGAAGTTTTAGGGTGAAATAAAACAAGTCATTCATTTAAATTCAAATTATGTTTATATGGTTTCAAAACATCTTAATAATTTAAAGGAAATGGAGTGTTTTCAAGCCAGTCACCATTTTTCCGTAGAAAAAATAAGTATTTTTCTTTATTTAAAAAAAAAATAAAAAAAAGTTTTGGAAATTTTTTTTCAAAGTTTTTTTTTTTAATTTAAGGCAAACTAGAATTAAAGTTAACAAAAACCATTTTCTAATTTTTCATTACATAAAAATATTGACATGAGGTCTTTTAATGATTATATATTTTTGAAAAAAGTAGCGTAACGAGGTTCCTTATCCTGATTTAGCATTTTATTTAAAGAGATAAAACACATTTAAACCTACATTTAAAAAATCCTTTTCCAATATTTGTGCAAACTCTCCTTAGAAAAATATCGCGATATGTCTTCAAAATAAATACTCAAGGTAAAAGATGAACAAAAGGCCAACGTAACTACATCCGTGGGGTATTTTTCTACCCCACCGTGCATTTAGCGAGAATACTATTGTATGTACATAGAAGCACTCAATTCTGCACTCAGAGAGACCACAACGTCAGCAGAGATTACGTGAAGCTTGCACGAACATGCAATACGAACTTAGTTATGATAAAAAAAATGAGGACTGGGGTAGAAAACTACCCCACAAATGTAGTTAAGGGTTAAGTCACAAATTTTTATATGTGAGATAAGATTCGACTTCGGAGTGACTCTTGAATGCGTTAGATTTTTGAAACGAAATGTTCAAAACTTGAAGAGCTGGTGAAACTTAACCTTTCTTATAGCCACATAAATAGCTGAGTCGGCGCACTGTGCCCCCAGTAGCGCGTGAAACAAAATTGACGCTACTTCCTGCAAAGAGAGAAAAAGATAAAGCGGAACATAATTCCTTTGGATTTCGTGTGTTCTGATAGTATTCAATATTCATACGGTGGAGGTTGAAATGTCAGCATGTAGGTAATTATTCCAAAAGAAATTTATTTATATACAGGGTGTCCGGAAACTGCCGCATAAACGCACCGGATTGTGACTCCTCATTTGATTTCGAGCAAAGAAGCACATACCCCAAATTCTTAACCTTACCTAAATACTAAAACTAGCTGGAATAAAATCCGATAAGCGTTTTGGTTTTTACGGAACTTCAAAATCAAATTTATGTGATTTGACCCAAACACAAATTATTTTTCCATCTCAATTTTCTTCAAATTCTGCCTTGGAGAGAGGTGCTTGTACGATTCTTCTTGTCGCATCTTACAATCATATCTTTCTTACATCATTTTATTCTAGCTGCATTATTACTTGCCTGAAGTGCAGAAAACTAGGGTTATTTTAGCCCGAATTCAACTGAATTCAAAGTGCCCCTAAAATTCTGCAATTTGGTAAAATTTATTCAAATTACATATATATCAAAGTCGAGCCAAAATTAACTCCAGTTTTCTGCACTTAAGGCATAAAAACTGTTAGAAATAATGGAGCTAGAATAAAATGCGCCAATTTTTAAAAGAATCGCACAAGCACCTTGGCAGAATTTCGGTATTATACCTAGTCTAGCTTTGGAGATACATATTGAGGTTTAAGTCGTGCATGATAATGTTTTTTTTTTTCAGAAATCTTCAAATGCCCGTGGCAGCTAAAGGGTTAAAATTGGGGGTATGTTCATACAACTTTTTTGCTGGAAATCGAATGAGGAATCTCAATACAGTGCGTTTATGCGGCAGTTTCCGGACACCCTGTATATTTTACTGTAGAATGTTAACCCTTCTGTCGGCACATAGGTCTGGCCAGACCTTTGGCACTATATATTGGTCAAAAAAGTATAGAAGATGAAATCGCAGCGACTTCATATTTCAAGATATCCTAGACTAATATGTTTAGAAGCATTTTGCAAAAATTTAAAAAAAATCGGTGGAAGTTTTGAGCATGTTTTTGATGATTTTCAATTTATAGTGCTTTTTGATACCCAATAGGTCTGGCCAGACCTATAATTTTTCCCCCCATTTTCGTCTTGAGGTAAAAAGTGAAAATATTAAATTCTCTTAAAAATCTCCTATTTATAATGTAATAAAGTCATTAAAATTAAATTTGTACGATAAACGATAAAATTTTCTGAGATTTTGCTTTAAAAAGCGTGAAGTTCGCAAATTGGGTACGCCTAATTTTAACCCGTCTTATAACATCACCTAATCAACTGAGACTTGATTCTAGGAAAATCAAAAGAGTTTTATTTCCTTTGTAATAGTATGGACTAAGTATTAGTGACTTACGATGGTGTTTCTTAATGGATTTAATGGAGATATTTACGGAAAATTTAGAATGAAATGATTTTTCGGTTGAAAATTCCCTATTTCTATCTATCGATTTTCCCAAATCTGCAGACTAATATCGCGATAAAATCTACCAACAGAGTGCCAAATATTTCCTTAAAGATATTCGACTTGGAAAATTTGATCAAACTTTCTGTACGGATACGCAATGAAAAAAGAGAAGCAAAAATAGAAGAAAACGAGACCGAGGCTAATTTCAGCGCGGCCGAAATTTGGATACCCTTCGCTCCCCTCGGGCTTAAAGTTTTTTGGGGCGTATCTATGACTTGTGTTTAGTCCTCCCCGCTTCCATGCTTTTCCTTGAATTTTCACATAAGTGGGGGAAGCGGGGGATGTGGGTTTCTTAGAAGAACCAAAGGGGGGGGGGGGTTGTACGGCAGCTCTATGAACGCATGGCCTTTCCATCAATATTTACCTATGTTTGTGGCATCAATTAAAACACATTTCTATGAGATTTGGTTGAAATTGGTGGATACATAAAAAAGTTTTTCTTCGAAGAACCTAATTTTGGGGTGGGGTTTATATGCCAGCCCCACGACCCCATAGTCCGATTTCATTTATTTCCACGTTTGTTATGTGGCATCAATAGAAATATAATTTTCTGAGGTTTGATTGAAATTGGTGTGCAAATAAAAACGTTTTTTCTCGGAAAAAATTGATTTGGGGAGCTAGGTTTGTATGACAGCCCCATGACCCCATAGTCCGATTTGGTCAATTTTTACATATATTTTGCGATATAAGTAGGAACACATTTGTGCGAACTTTGATTGAAATCGATGAGAAAATAAAAAAGTTTTTCTTAGAAGAACCCAATTTGGGGGTCTAGGTTTGTATGGCAGCCCCACGACCCCATTGTCTGATTTGGTAGATTGGGTGTCAGCAATGAAAACACATGTGTGTGAAATTTTATTGAAATTGATGCATAAATAAAAAAGTTTTTCTAAGAAGAACCTAATTTTTGGGGGTAGGTTTGTATGGCAGCCCCACGACCCCCTTGTCGGATTTCAGCGATTCAAACATACAAGCTGCCTGCAACAAAAAGAAGCATGTGTGCAAAGTGTCAGCTCCATAGCTTTTAAACTGGCCGAGCAAAACGCGTCGCAACAGACATACAGACGGACAGACGGACATCGTCCAATCGACTCAGCCACTGCCATCTAGATAGACAGGCCGGATTATCAGCTGATCTGTCAGTGGTCATGCAACACTAGTAGTGCCATGGTTGGTCATGGTCCGCGCGTAGTACTGCCAAAGTACCGCTCAGTACAATCCACAAATTGTCCACAATCCAAATATCAGTGGCTGTCAGCCTGTCATTTCGTGTGACTTGCTATGATATACACATGCCAGTGCGTTGATTTTTGGGATAAATATGGTAAGTACGATGTTGATGTATACTATTTTACCACTTGCACATCAAAAACACATTAAAGCAAACCATAACCTTTGTTTCGTAATAAACGCTCGGCATATTTAAACTTTTGGGTTCAGAAGCACTGCAGGTTGTGGGCTTTACAAATGTCAACTGTCACTGGTCACGAACGCACTTGTCCACTTGTAGACGAACAAATTTCTGCAGTTCGGCCTGTCTATCTAGATGGCAGTGACTCAGCTCGTCACGCTGATCATATATATACATATTTTATATGGTCGGAGATGCTTCCTTCAATGCGTTACAAACTTCATGACAAAGTTAATATACCCTTTCACTCTATGAGCGAAGGGTATAAAAAGGGAGAAACATGTTTGTACAAATACCACCTCAAAATATGTCTTCGTAAAAACGCTTCTAGTATATCTACAAAAGAGATTTTAATGCTTTTATTGTTTATAAATGGCTGTAAAAAATTGGTAGAATGATTATACCGATAAAAATTTAACTTTTTATAAAAAATAAAAAATTTTTCTCAGTAGGTCCACCCAGACCTATTGGGTATAGAATATGCATATTGTAGTAGGTGCCGACAGAAGGGTTAAAAGCGCTATGTTTCCTATTCTAATATTTTCACTGAAATCCTAAGAGTTATTCGCGGAACACTGAAGTAGAAGCACTGAACTTCAAAATTGGACAGATAATATTGACTCTGTTAGTTTGAATTTTAAAAAAATCGTTTTTGTGAATTATATTGAGCTGGCAACGCTTTTTCTTCTGTAGAATAAGCATAATATAGTATGGCAATTATAAGTATACTTTATATGAGAAGAGTTTGAGCGTCCTAAATTCTTGAATGCAGAACCAATCGGATTCCAAATATTCCCATTGCCAGGTGAACCAGGTAACCTAATTTCTGATTGACTTTACTAGTTCGCATCTAAAATCCCAGCCCGCTGGCTAACCGGACGCGATGCAATGCGGTCGGCATGGCATCATCATGTATATTTCGTCATTTCAGTTCTAATCGAAAATGCAATCAAAACGTCAAGACAAAATATGGAGGTCTTTGATGAAGGTCTGTCTCATCCGAAATTTTGCTAATTCTCGTTCTGGAATCATTGCATAAGTTACCGCCTGGTCGTGGCCTAATATCTGGTCGAAGCTGAAACCTTTCTGAGTTGAGGTTTAATTAATGAAGACCAGTCAACAAATGCCAGATACGTATGGCTATTAGAGTAGAGATATTCGCCGTATGTCAGTTATGCATTATGTGATTTATAAATGCATTTCGTCTTTTCGACGAAACTGGCGATTAAAATAGCATTTGAATTATTTGTGGTCGGCGGTAAAAATCGTTTGATGCCGGACAGAAGCGCTTAATTGTTCTGCGTTATTGTTTATTTTGAAAATCTGGAGCTTTGAATAAATCAGATTATTGGATTATGCCTTTTCCAGAATGTCATGAAGCGATATCTGTTTCCTTTATCATCCTATTAAAGGACTGCTATAGTCAAATTTAGTCATGATGACAATTTCAAATGCATATGCATAATTAAATGACTTTCTCTCCGTATCTAAATTAAAGAAATCTCTCTCCGCTTTGATACATGACCATGTGAATATTGTATCATATCCATAATCTTTAGCGGACAATGTTCAGAAACTTGTGTGAAACATCTTGACTATAAATCAAAAACCTGTCCCCAATATCGTCTATCGTCCGTTCGCCATAGTACCATACATACAACATTGTCGGCTCGGCTCTCACAATTGTAAATGTAATAAAGAAAGTGAAGCGGTACATTGAAACGTACAAGGCACTAAGCCATGATATCTTCGGGTAGATAACAACCGAAACGAAATTAATTAGCGAACATGGAACATATGTCCTGCAGAATGTTTAGCAAGTAACTTGCGACAATCGCGACTGACAGTACAATAGCGGATCTAATTAATCTTGACATAATCTGAGCACGGATAGTGTATTCAGCTTTTTTGTCTCATGCATGTTCGGTTGATTTTATTTTTTGCCATTCTATTTTTGTTGATCCCCATCGGTATTAATCCTTGCTTCGTATATGGAGGAATTATCATTATTTTTACCTTGTTAAATAGAGAATGAATGGTACAGGGTGACGAAAGAGAATTTCAAAATTTATTGAATGTAGTAAAGTACGAGCATGAATTTTCTAAGACTTTCGTGGATGCTTTGTATCTGTGTATTCACAGTACAGTAGTTCCCTTAAATTCTTATAGTTTTGTTTGATAACTGTCGTGATTGCACTTGCTCACAAAAACAAAACGGGGCTTTAGAGCACATTGTATCCATTTAACTACAATATTAGCAATCGTTGCGAGAATTAATAGTAAAAGCCATGTTCTTTTACCCAGTGAACTTTATAGCTCAGCAGATAGCATAGTCCCTCAGGAGGCAGCCTCCATAACTTGTGGGCTAGATGTTAACCCACAGGTATCATGCTATGTATTTTTCTGCACTCCTTACCTTCGAGCCCTGTCAGTAGGTAGAACAATTCGGCCGTATTTTACGGATACCTACTCATTTTTAGTGACCCTCTGAGTCGGCGATTTAAATTTAATATTTTTTTTTGCGCACAGCCCTAAACTTAATTATAGCATGCTGCAATTTTAACGGACTTTGGGTAAACCGAACTTCAGGTCTAAGTTCAACATCTTCCTTGTCTCAAAGAAACGACAGCCCAATGATGTTTGCATGCTTCATACGTCAAATGAGATTAGCAGGACATTTAGAATAATCAAAACCAGATTCTGGGTCTACAAATCTCTCCAAGCTTAGATTTATAACAGAAACGGTGTCAGACTACCCAACTAACAAACTCTTGAGAGCTTGGCTCTTGGGAAGTGGAATAAGCTCTCATAAGACTCTAGTAAGGCTCTTACAACTCTTATAATGTAGATCTAGTAGCAAGTTTCAAATAAACTCTTTAAGTACATTTATTATAAGATTATTACTCTTGGAGAGTCGTATTCTTGTTACAAGTTCATATTTTGTTGCCTTGGACTCTCATAGAGTCTTTGTAGTGAGAGTTTAACTCTTCAGGACTTAAACTCTTATAAAAATGTTCTTACAAGAGGTTTATTCTTATGAGTCTTATAATGAGAGCTTTATAAATGCTTTAGTCTTTAACATCTTATTACAATACTTTTGTAAGAACACCTATAAGAAGAGTGTTGTGAGTGCACGATTGATTTCATAGAAGCTAAGCAATCTGTCACTATAATCACACAAGAAATTTAACGCAGCATAACCGACCCGGATTGTATATAGCAACTTTTTTTCGACGAAGGAAATGGACGGAATAATATAGTCGACTCAATGAAAGTAACAAAATTCACTGGAAAAACCATGGAAAAACACTAAAAATGCTATAAGAATTACCTTCACCGAATCCTTCTCCGCTGGATATAGTAATTACCACTTTCTGTTAGTTTTGTTAAATATGGAACCCACACTTATGCGACGCACAGAAATAATAAATAAACGTCAAATTTACGCTCATACTGAAACTTATGCTCTCTAATGGAGAATAGAATCCTTATTGTGAGACTTTAAGTTTCATAAGGAGAGTTTAATTTTATTGAATAGAGCTTAATTCTCATAGTGGGACTTTAGTTATTTTAAAAAGAGCTATCCTCTTGAAATAAGAGATTTAGACTAATATGAAGAATTTAGTTATAGTAAAAAGAGCCGCCCTCCTGTTATCAGAGTTCTGGCTTTGTATGAAGATTTAATGGATAGATGCCATCTTTTTTTCAGACAAAATTGCATTACGGGAAAATTAAATTTGAATTTATGAGTGATTATGTGTTATTGCATATACCAAATTGAAAGGATTGTGATTTTTTAAACTGACGAATGTTATTCAATTAAGTTTTATACAAGATATCATCGTTAGATAATAATTATATTTCCAGAAAAACTTATAAAAAAATTAAAAATAGATTATTTTCAGAGGGCTTTGTCATTTTTCGAAGCAAAATAGTTATATTCAACAATAAAATTTTGATCGCATTAAAATGATGACTCATATTTGTGGGAAAATCATCGTTTGACAAGTTAATATATCCCTCATTCAAAAATGTTGTCTAAGTTGTCGTCGAAATAATAACACACGAAAACAGAAGTTCTCGTAAGGTCGTATATGGCGGTGAAAAAGTTTTTCAAACCAAAAATGCGTCCCGGAAGGGTATTTCTGGGAATATTGAGTCCAGTGCAATTGAATCTCAATTGCAATGAGTACATGACCCAAAATGTTTAAGGCCGAGATCAATGAATAAGAAAATCTAAAAAGGAAATGCAAATAACCGCAAAATACACTAGATTTTTTTCGGGACCAAAGTATTTCCTACGGTAACTAGATTGTGTAACTTCGATGACATTTCTCATACGAATTTTATATGGAAAATTTATTGTAAACAAAAGCATGCACATGCGCAGCTTAATGCTGTAACTCAGTGCCGGATTAAGCAAGCGCGGGGCCCGTGGCAAGAGTCAAGGACGGGGCCCCCTAGATTTGCATTAGGTGACCATATCTGAAGTCAGTGGCTGCAGCAACAACAACGCATTGGTCTCGGCCATGACACGTAGAAATATGCTGAGATATTACCGCCAAAACGGGCGATGTGCCTACACCGCAGGTCGAGCAACGCGAAACCATGGAGCGGTATAAAGAACGAAGCAAGGAAGAAGAAGATCTGGAGTCAGTCGCGGAACAAATTGATTCGGGGCCTTCTCGCCAACTTCGTGAGTTGGCCCCTGATATAACTCGTACACGGAAAAAAATACATGTAGTCCTCGACGCAAAAAAAATAGCATTAACCATATAGGCCAAATGCTAACATTTAATGGAAAAATATCCTATATTTGTGGAAGCAATACCTATAAAATATAACTCTTAAGTCTATATATTCCATAAACTCATATTCGATAACTTTATTGTCGGATATCTTAAATTTATTGTATTTATTCCAATATTGTTTTTCATATGTGACAATATTACATTGCCGTCTAAAAAATATAGTGCCGAATGCTAAAAAATGTGCACTAGAAACAAAAAGACAATGCTATTTTCACAACGCGTCCGCAATCGCGACAAAGCAAGGCATAACACCGCGGTTTGCTAATGCAAGTGCAAGTTTTTCGGTGTTTTTGTTTTACACCGAAAAAAGAGGTGAAAAAAGGGTAAGTTGTGTTAAAAATTATCATAAAAATAGTGCGCGAGCCTTCGAAGAAACCGTGTGCCGCCCGTTTAGTGACTCGATCGTGTTAGTGTACACAATTTACATTTATTTTGCAAAACTGCATTGTACTATCGTGCAAAATGGCGGACGTGTGATTAGTAAATGGTTTGTGTGACTAGGTCCAGGCTAGGTCTACTAACGAAATTCGCGACGATAATAAAATGATTAGTTCAATGTAGTTTTGCAATATAAATCACGTCCAGCTCCACGGTGGAAAATACAAAAAACGGCACACGGCTTCCTGAAATGTTCCCCGCGTTCACTAATTTGAGTGCATTCAACAAAGTGACAAACTAATACCCAAATTTTTATTTCAGTTTTCGGTGAACAAGCAACAAGGCGAGCCACGCAATTACAAGTTTTTCAACACAGGAACGTAGGAATCTACTATAAATATCGATACAACCACCTTAAAATATGGGAATACATACATTACATATATTTTGATAGGTTTACATTTTAAAGGAATAAATGCAATATATTTATGAAATGGTACGACTTTTTTTTGACGCTGTGCGCAAACTAGGATAGCATTTCAATCCATATTAATTAGGAAATTTTACAAAAATCAATGTGGAAGAAAACCCATAAGAAATTGTAGTATAAGCTACAAAGTATAGCAGTGGTGCATATATGTATAATGCTATTTGCTACTCATTTAGACTCCTATGTGTATGGTAAATTCTTCTATATTTTATTGCAATCCTCATTTCGCCTATATTTATGGGATATGTGAAATAGAAAAAGTGGTCACAAGTCCAATGTGTTTTTTCCGTGTAGTCTTTTGCCTATCACCCTTTTTTGATAAGAATGCGGCGTGGTAGATTTCCATATACCACGAAAAAATTTAAGCCTACATTTAACAAAATTATGTTATGTTAGAGTGTAACGGCTGGGACAACGCAACCGGTTCAACTTTTAACGGGGAAGAAACATATCATCTACCTCACAATAGTACAAACTAATGACAAATTCGTCGTTTAATGGTTAAAAATCAAAATCATGAGGACATCATTGGACATTATTCTTCGCGTGAGAACACGCTATCAACGCAAATGCACTAGGACAGTCGCTTATGTAAAATCCTTCAACTTTATGAAACAAGTTAAGGTTTTTTTCCATAACCTTTTTTTTAAGTATTTTGGGATAAAATTAAGTTCTCTAAACGTATAGAGTTAGCTAGGGAGTAGAGGAAGAGCAACATCTCTCGTTGTCTACAAAAAATTACCGACGCTGGAAAATTGTTTTTTTTTCTTTTATAGTCATATTTTTTACGGTTCAAAAAATCATTCTTGTGGCTTTCGCTTTTTGGCCCCTAATTCTTATGGGCCCCCAGCCAGGCTGGCCCTGAATTTATCAACTAATTTTAGCATAAAAACATAATTACTAGGGTAGTGTATCCCTTCTTCTTCTTCCTTGCCTCGTTCTTTATACCGCTCCATGGTTCCGCGTTGCTCGACCTGCGGTGTAGGCACATCGCCCGTTTTGGCGATAATTTCTCAGCATATTTCTACAGGCAGCTCTATCTTGGATCGTGTCATCGCCGAGACCAATGCGTTGTTGTTGCTTTTTCATTTGACACATCCAGGTGTTCTTTGGTCTGCCTCTGGCCTTGGGTCCATCAAGTGGAACTTCCATTGATATCGCTCTCTTTGCGGGGTTCTCAGGCGGACGCCGTTGAACATGGCAATACCAATCCATTCGTCGGTCTTCGAGCTTTTCGGTGATTGGTTGGTCTATGGACAAGCTGCCTCGGATGTAGCTACTCTTGATGTGGTCCCTTTTGGTTACACCAACTGACATGCGTAACATTTTCATTTCAGTCGCTGTCATTTCTTTCGCGTAACCTTCATACATGGTCCAGCATTCTGATCCATACATGAGTGCGGGACGTACAACCGTTTTGTACAACTTGCCCTTTAGCTTCAGTGGCATTTTCTTATCGCAGAAAACTCCTGAGTTTTCTCGCCACCTCATCCACCCAACCTTTGTGCGATGTTTGATGTCATCATCGCATGTAGCTCCGCTGTTCACCATCGAGCCAAGGTACTTGAACTTGGTACAAGACTTAAGCTGCTCTCCTTTGACGTACATTTCTGGTATCGGTGCATTTGGGTCTGAGAATTGGCAGCATAAGAACTCAATCTTTGTTATACTTACCCTCAGTCCATGCTCCTCCAGAATGTCACACCATTTTGTAAGCGCAGCTTGCAAGGCAACGATGTTTGGGCTACTGAGGACTATATCATCAGCAAAAAGAAGAGATATTTCTAGGCCGTCGGAGACACGTGTTAATAAGTAGCACATGATGATGTTGAAGAGCAACGGACTCAATACACTGCCCTGGTGTACTCCGACATTCACCGGAAATTCTTCTGATTCACCGGCTGTGCATCTAACCTTAGTCGTAGCTCCATCATACATGTCTCGTATCATCCTGACGTATGCCTCGGGGACATTAAGTGCTCTCAAGGCCAACCATATCAGATCACGAGGTACTCTATCGAATGCCTTCTCCAAATCGATGAACACAAAATACAAGTCCTTTCGTGCTGCTCTATACTTTTCCATCGCAACACGAATGCACTGAATCGCATCGACTGTAGATCGACCTTCAACAAAGCCGCATTGATTGTCATTCAACCGCACAATCTTTCTCAATCGGTTGCAGACAACTCGCTCGTAGATCTTCAGTGTATGAGGTGTTAACTTTATAGCCCTATAGTTGTTGAGTTTGCGTGAGTCTCCCTTGTTCTTATAGAAAGGAAGAAGAAAACTTTCCCTGAAAGCATCAGGCATCGGTTGCCCACCTTTGATTTTGTTGAAGAGAACTGTGAGCCAACTAAGCCCGACATTTTCCATTTTCAACCAAAATTCCGCGGGGATTTTGTCCGGGCCGACTGCCTTTCCGCGTTTCATCTGATGCATTGCCTCCATCACCTCTTCCTCTGAGATATCTTCAATATTTGTGGTATTTGGCTCAACATCTTGAAAAGTTGCCCGAGGAAATTCTTCATTTAGAAGTTCGTCAAAATACTCTCGCATCCTGCTACAAATTGCCGTATCGTCAATCAGCAACATTCCTTGCGAGTCCTCCACGTACTTTGGCGCCTGTATTTCCCGAGCGTTCCTTCTCCTTTGGGCTGCGACCCTAAATATCCTGGCGTCGTGCTTAGGTCTCTCGCGCAAAGACGGTCCTTCGGTCGCAGTCTGAGTTTCTAATTCTTGGTAGAATTTCTCAGCTGCCTTCGCCTTTGCTTGAGCTACCAAGCGCTTTACTTTCTTCCGGCATTGCATATAATTTTCGCGAAGTTGAACCCGTTCGGCTTCACTGCTTGACTCACATTTCGTCCATGCCTTAAATGCGTTCGATTTGGCTTGCACTGCTTCCTTAGTTTCGGTGTTCCACCACCATGTTTCTTTCTTCGTGTGGAGTGGACCTTTCGAAACTCCAAGTGCCTTTTCCGCCTCACCTACTGACATTTCAGCGAAACTATTCCACATTTGTGTTGGACTGTGCTCGGTGCAGTTTATGTTGTTTTGAAACCACTCCGTCATTTTATCAATGAATGGAGTTACTACAGGTTCAAAGTTGTCGTTTGTGAGATTGTGCCACTTGATTTTTTCGACAGGCTTGGGAGTTCTTCTATTTCTTGCTCCTCCTGCTTTCAAAATAAATTCTGACAGGAGCAAACGATGTTGGCTGACGACAGATTCACCCAAGATCACCTTGCAGTCTCTTACCCACCTTCTCATAAAATCGAAACAGAGGTGGTAATCGATCTGCGTTTCGTGTTTCCTATCTCCGTGTCCACTACTGTAGGTGATTAGGTGTCTCTCGTTTTTCACAAACCATGTATTTAGGATGACCAAACCATGCGATCTGCACATGGTCAGAATAGCTTCACCTTCGTCATTTCTGACCGTTGAAGGGCTACCCTTTCCACCATGGCAATCCTCGTAATCATAATTTGATTCACCCACATGGCCATTTAAATCTCCTCCCAAGAACACCAATTCGGTATCTGGAATGGTCTGAATTAGGGTGTCAACGTCGTTCCAAAATGCCTCTTTTTCTTCTGGTGGCAATCCCACTTGGGGAGCGTAGGCACTTATTACGTTCCACACCCTTCCGCAGATAACCAATTTGATGCTGATCAAGCGGTCACTTCTCTTCGCGACACTTATTATACTGCCAAGTAAAGACGACGCCAGAATAATGCCAACTCCGTTTCTTTGGTTTGTAATTCCATAGTATTACAATTTGTACTTCATGGAATTCGTAAGAAACCGGGCTCTGTCGATATGGGTATTTCGCCACTTTGTCTCTTGCACGCACATAATGTCTATCCCTCTCCGCTTCATGATATCCTCAATCTCCTCGCTCTTTGACGTCATGGAACCGACATTCCAGCTTGCAACCCTCAGCTTCTCCACAATGTAATTGGACTGCCTTATATTGCTCGCCCCCGGAAACCGTCGAGCTCTGGCGCGAACTAGGTTCGCCCCGGGATCACTCAACCGCATAGCAGAAGTAGTGCCCGGCGGGGTAGTGCTTGTATTTGCGTGAATTTCCATAAGGCCTTCCATTCTTTTACACCTTTTGGAGAAAGGTTGTGTTTTTGGCACTAGTGTGTGGAAATAAGTAAATTTATGGACTTTCCTTTTACGTCCGCCGGCTATCTCCAGATGCGGCAACCCATACACACACACACTAACCTATGGGAGGTCTTGTTGATGTTAAAACGTGCCTCAGGCTTCAGATGTCATGGTTGCCTGCGACCTTCGCATACTAGCGGCCAAGCACCCTCTTGACCATGCATCCCTCGGCGCATGCTGATCCACCTTGGATTAGGTCCCTTTTTAGTCGCCTTCTACGACACGCTGGGAAAGGCGGTGGCATTATTCGCGCCCCATGCCACAGGGCATGGGTAGTGTATCCCTAGTTCATTTAAAATAATAAATGATAGCAAGACTACTGTAGTCGGACGTAAAAATATTGTCCATCGGTGTACTGAAGACTTTGAACTTTAGCCACTAAACGAGCAATTTGTGTTTAGTTTCAATGATCGTATGATAGTTGATCTCTTTGAATCCCATTTCCTATTTATACTTGTTGTTGGCCCAGTTATATATAATTCTGTTTTAACATAATTTATAACAAAATTTTGTTAAATTTATGCTTTATAGGCATAAAACCTGTGTCAAAACACGCGGCAATTTCCCATAGCCGAAAAGAAATGTCTCATACAAGAATTTGATTGTTTCACGGGCTATGTAGTTGTTTTTGAACTCATTGTACTTATTCTACTCATAATTATCATCTAACTAAGAAGAGAAAGACGTTTCTTGGCAAGTCACGATATCGGTAACAAAATTGAGTCGATTCCATGAAAAGTTGTCATGGAAAATTATGGCACAAAAGAGGCATTTGTCCAAAGAGTTATTACCATAGAGCAACCTTATTGGGTGTCTGTGTGGCTAAAATTATATTGAAAATACTACCACTCGTTTCTAGAATCTGGTTATTATTAAATTTTTTAAAGCCAGCGCGGGGCCCCTCAAGGCGCGGGGCCCGTGGCATTTTACCACCTTCTGCCACGAGGTTAATCCGGCACTGCTGTAACTTCGTAGTAGGCGCGTCGGAAAAATGGTGGTAATGAATACGAAATTTTTAAATTAATAGATGCTTGAAATTAATTAATCAGCAACGTTCCTGTTGCGTAACTGTATACCAACAGCATCAGAATTTACACTATTGCGAAAAGTACATTTAAATGGGATTGCAAAACGTTGCGTGGTATAAATTTGTTTAAATAAAAAAATTTAATAGTGTGTATTCCAGTGTATTGCGGTTGAATACTCCAACCAATGAAAAAGCCAAAAAGTATTAAACCATACCAGCTCCAAACACTAAATTTCCTACGCCACTGCTAGCTATAAAAAAATCAAATTGTCCTCTTTATTTTCAGATATTTCGTTTCCTTCTTTTTCTTCTTCATTGGCCGAGATCCACGACATTGTCCTCTGCACGAGGGCGATTTTTGATATGTACTTGACATGTAGTAGGGGATCGTGTATCATACATTGATTTCTGCACTGGTATATTATTCACAAGGGCTGATTTCAAGTTTGGCAGATACTGTTGTTACGTAGAAACGAGGTGCAATTTGAACTAACCAGTCTGGAAACCTTGTCTATAGGACCAGAATTTTACTGTGGTCTAAACTTTTGAGACAGTTTTTCAGGAAAATAATAGTTACGGATTGATCTGAAATAGTACAGTTTCGCTATTACGAATATTACGATAACCTTTCAAGGCGTCAGTCCATTGAGATGATGAGAGACTTTTACAATGATAGATACCATCATCGACTTGAGGAAAGGCGACCTAAGGTTATTTTAATTAAATATTGATGTGTCTAAATAAACGAATTGCCGCGTTAGGAAAGTACATGTTTTAGCAGGTTAACATGTGTTCTGAAAGAATCGCGAAAGTTTCTACAAGGAATTTGCTGGACTTTATATAAGAAGTGAAAAATCTTTTGGAAAATTGCATCAGAGATCAGAATAAATCTGGTCACGACCTACTTCTGGGGGAAAGCCTTTTTTTTCCAAATGTTTCCTTTACATATTGGTGCCGGGCGAGAAACGTATAGTCTAGATGGCAACTCTACTCCATCTGATTAGTTGTTTAGGATTAAGCGATCGACGATTTAAAACTTTGGACACGATAAAGTAATACAAATTTGACGATTTGCTTTGAAACCTTAACCTACAGACGTGAGAGTGGCGTCCGAGTGTAAGTTTGATTAGGCGCTCCCTTTAATAATAAATTTAATTATCGATAGTTCGACCAACTTATCGTTTCATAGATTGGCTTGGAGTTTTCGACCTCATCGGATCGAGGGATGTTTCTAGGACTTCTTTATTTATGCTAGGTGTATTAAGCAACGTTTCGAAGATCAAACTTGAGAACGACGAAATTTGTCAATCGTAAAAATTGGGAGGGACATCAAATCATATACCATATGAAACAAATGTATTCCACCGAACGGAACCTTAAGAACGTCAAAGCTAAAGGGGCACGCTTTTTTCTGGAGTACGTAATCTGAAGGCAGCTAACCTAAAAACTCTTGGTATGTATCGGAAAACCTGTCGAAAAGACCACCTGTATTAAGCGACACCCTTTCATACCGACCGATTTTTCCGGAAACGGAATTGGTTTCCATACAAGTTCATACAGTTGTTCCCCGTATTAAGCAACCGCCTGGTTATCGGACCAGCGACCACTACATCACTGATTTGTCTATACATATATGAACCCATGGCCATACGATAGGCAAGTAGGTACATACGCTTATCTTTAATGGGTTTGCAAGTTTTCTTCAGTAACGGTACTGCAACTTCTCTTCAGTAACGGTATTGACTTATATGGGCAAGGCCCACGTTTCTAGTTTTACGACTAACAAATTCTTCGCAGTATGTAGCAACAGCAAAAATGCCCAATATCAGAGTGCCTTTTGTTTTTGTAGGGGTGTTTCGGTCCTGATGCAGCTGCTGCTTTTATTGTGATTCATCGAATACCAGTCGTGTTCGCTAAATTATCACTTTTTTGTTAATGCACGCTGCATTAGAACTATTTTCATTCTTAAGAGTAGGTTAGCGGGAACTTCCAAACTTTGAAAAACTGTGCGTTTGTCTAGCCCGTAAGGACCAAAAAACTTGGAATGAAAACGCTGTAATGCGTTAAAATTACTATTGACAGGGCCTTACACTCAAATTAAAGAAGATTTTCTTAGCTTTAAAAGTGCAGTGGACGACTAACTTGTAGCAAGCCCCTTTTAGAAATTACAAACAAAAATATGAAAAACGTCCGAAAATTTTTAGGTTTTTTGAGGGTCACGGGGTTAGCACAGGTTTTTCGAAGTTGCAAACTTGGTGGTACACTTCTGGCATCTATCCTAACAATATCCCAAAAAAACCAGAGCCGAGCAATTTTTTGCGACCTAACGGTCGGTTTATTGACTGGCCTAATATGTTGTTGGCCCCATGGAAGACGCTTCGTCTTATGATATTGGGCCAAAGGTGTTTTTTCTGCATTTTGATGAATTTGAGGTCCTTGTTGGAGCGTAGAATCTGCTAGACACGACGCACACTCACAGGTAAATTCTTTTCGCTCCGGATTTCTGATGCGATTTTTTTCCTCAGTGGCTTTTCGGACAATAAGTCTTTTTTCTTTCGCAGTAACTGCTGGTCGCCGTCCAGATCATCGTTGTTTTCCATAATTTTCACGAAGCAGGAGGAAATTGTTGACGACACATCTGCAAATTTTTTCTGAAATTTTGCGCTTTGAAAGGCCACAATCCTTATACGCTATTATTGCACCTTGTTCTTCGACTGTATAAGGGAGACGCCACGTGGTATGTTGCCAAAACAAAAAAAAAACTGAAACAACCAGTAATTAAAAAAAAGTCTTTGCTAAGTTTCGTTTAGATGTTACCAGACTGTTTCCCAAAAAAAAACGACTAACAAAAATACTTCCGGTGCGAGAAATTGAAAAATAACCGACGTGAACGTATAAATATTTCGCAACACTTAACGCACGATTCGGACACTATTGAAACTTTAGTGATATTGACGGAAATGATTTCTCCAAATTAACAGTATTTCCAAACGGAAGTTTGCAAACAACATAATAAAAATCATTTTCGAAATTTATAACGGTCCAAGAATTATTAGAAGCGAAAAATTGTAGAATTTGTGTCTGAACTTATATTTCTGTGGCTGTAGCATTGAATACGTAATAAGAAATTAGTATGTGTCACTTCGTGACCAGTCGGCTGTCATTTAAAACACATTGGGTTTTTCTAAACGTGGAATAAAAGCAAAAAAACAGATTTGTATAGCTTGCTTGCCGCGAATCTCTTCTTCTTACTCTTGTGCACGTGTAGACAGGCCCATTGCTTTGCAATGCTCCCAACCTGCAACGAGAAAATAAAATTATATATTCAACGGAGAGATTAATATCTACTCATACAAATATTTTTTTTTTCGGAAAGAGGTACAAGTACAAACATATTCTTTGGAAATCAGAGATTTTCTTTTGCACTTTTCTATAGGCGATTGCCTACTTGTAATATTGTTTTCACGCTCTTGCAATTTTTGTCAAGAAAAATTGCTTGTATGGAGTGAGCTCTCTATATTAAATTCTCTTTGTAATAGTTTCATTTTTTAAATCACCCTGTAATATTATAATAATAAATATAGAACTTCGATGCTCTTCCATTTAGTAATGCAATGAATTTGGTGCTCCCTGCTTTCTCATAAGCCTCGGACATGGCCTTACATGCAATATGCGGCTTGTATGTACAGAAATTCATTCTCTGTATACCTTTCATCTTCATTACACATTGTCTCTGTGAGGGCCAATGTTAAATGTCGTCGCTGTCGAAACTGCAACCTGTGGAGGGCCTTGCGTTAATTAGCTGAACAACCCTTCAAATATGTGTATGCTCCTTATGAGAAGACGCGATGCCGAACAACCACAACTTACCACGAGTCATCCGCCTCTTATGTTTTCCATCGTAACATTGTCATTGCTCTTGAAAAAAAAGCCCTGTATGAAATACTCCACGACGACCATGTCGTCATAGTGGTCTTTTAAGCGGCGAAAATGGCGAAATGTTTTCCTTTATGGTGTCCTCTTCATGCATCTAATGTTTTGTTCCCAACTCGTTTAATATCTTGGCAAAACGATTTTACAATAGCCGCGAACAGTTGTGCCACGGTAGACGGTTCTGTCGCTAAAGTAAGCATCGTATGACCGCCTGTCGGCTACATACATGTCAGCCATATATGCCGGTAATAATTTCTTTTGGCATTGTATGTATTGCCGGCCCGGGTTTCGCGACTATCTATATTCCCTGTCAGAAAATATCTTCCAGGTTTAACCGCGTATATTCTATAAGATATTGTGTAGAACATTTATGTGAATCTGTATGTAATCGTACATATAGAAAAAATGAGATTACCAGCTGGATAATGTTAATTAAATTTTTTTGATGCCAGGTCGCGACCATGTTCCGCAACTTCGTCGCCACTTTTGATACCGATACAATATATGAGAAGAACACACAAGAGAATTCTTCTTCTTGAAGGCGAACAACGCGATGGCTATCGTATACGGAGGATGACGATGGAAGTAAGTAGCAGGTACAATTGTGCTATCTAAGGAAGACACAAGCATTCTTATTAATTCTTAAATGTCGGCATTTTTGCAATTATTGTCATAGAACATTAATTAAATTGATTTTTGTTTTTTTTTTTGTCCTTTATTTGAGTTTAACTTTTTAAACAAGCTTTTAACATTACAGTTTGCGGATTTTATATCCTTGATTTTAGTTTTTAATCAATTATGTTCAAAAATTAACATTCAAATTGAATAGCAAGCTTTGCTTAATTGTACTTAATCTTTCCTACCAGATAACTATACATTTTTGCATGTGATGTGTTTCCATTTGCATTGTAAGCTTCTTCCTTGACCAGAACTGCCGTTACAAAATATGATATAATCCCCCATATAATTATTTATTTGACTTCATATTCAATTCATACAAGCCGCAAGATGACATTAATCTGCAATGTTTTCTTGAATAAATTAGTCTACGTATGGTAATCAATAATAATCCGCATACCCATTTACACTGTCCGACGATCCATCAAACCGAATCAAACAATCAATATTCTCCTCGGAGGCCAGAGTATATCGAATGAAAACCAGGAAATGATCCTCGACGTAAAGTATGATCCTAATCAATGATTTCACATCAAAGCAATGGGTCTACTAAGGAGTATAAGGAATTCATGGGAAATATCACATGAAGATCGCCTACGACGTGATCCCATGAAATGGAGTCATCCAATCTGCCTCCTGAACTCGCATCGCATCAATATTGTATGTTGGTAATGCAATGCTCAATTTCGTCCGGATTAAAATCCCCCCGTGAACGAGTATGTACTTTGAAAGACATTTCACAAGAGTCATTTCATTCACACTGGATCTGATTCTGATGTCATTTGATTAATGAGGCGAAAGGCATCAAAAAGTTATTGGACTCCCGGTAATTTGTGGGTGTGTAGGCGACATGAAGAGATTATCGAAACTGATTGTCACCATAACATGACTTGTAACGAAGCGTTGTGGTAGTTAGCTGGAAATCTCTAAGAGATAATATTGTTTCATGTCACATATGGACATGGGGTTCATCCATTGTTGTCTGCTATTAATTTTCTAATTTAAATAGCTACTGCAATCCTAAGGTTCCTTTTTTGGTTCTCTCGAGGTATGAAGCAATTTGAGACAAATGATGATAAGTTACTGCTGTTGAAGATTCTTCTGTTTTATCACAATCGGGGCTTAAAATTGTGGTTTATCGTTTTTATAGCAATTAGTCAAAGAAAGAAACTTGTGGCAATTGCTGTAAATTTAAATTTAGATTTACGTACATATACATATCTCAAAAGTTTAATAAAATTTGAATGTATTGTGGCTAATGCATTGATTTTTACTTTTAAAAATGAATTCACCGAACCAATCAATAAGCCTTTGGTTGACTTTTATACAATTAATAAATAAAAAAAAATATGTAGGTACATATACATACATATATGTATTTCCGTATTTTTGATAGATTTGGTGGGAAGTGGGGTGGGGTCTTACCATTACATTTTATTTTGTATGCCTGTAAGATCAACTAAAATGGGGAAAAAAATATAGGACCCATAAAAAAACGAAATAATCTCCTCGAAGAAGTCAGGCACAAAGCCACAGTAACGACCGCCGCTTTTTATTAACTTTGTCATGAAGTCTGCAACGCACATGAAAAGTATATATATTATTGATCAGTGTAATGCGAGAAATCGATTGAGCGATGTCCGTCTGTCTGTCTGTCCGTCTGTTGAAACGCAAACTATTCCATCAGTTTTGAAGCTTTCGGGCTGAAATTTTGTATACAAGTTTCTTTTTAGTGTACGCTGTATATATTTCGGAACGATTGAAATCAGACCATGGCGTCATCGGGCTGCTCCTGAAAATTAGGCTTTTCCATGAAAAACGTTGTTCTTTATGTATACCAATCTTAAACAAACTTCATCCATCCATGTTCATAGGAAAGCCTCAAAACATATCCAGGAATGGTAATGGATGGAACCGGGATAGTACGTCATACAAACCAACTCCCAAATATTAGGTTCTGCTCAAACAAACTTTTTCCTTTTTGAATCTTACCCAAACTTCATTCAAGTGTGTTCCTGGCTTAGCCTCAACGCATCCAGGAACTGATGGAATCGGAACACGTTATAGGGCTGCGGTAGAAATAATTAGCACAAAAGAAGCTTAACTTTCATTCAAATGTGACAAGCGAAGTATAGTTCGGTATGGAGAGCGCACTCTCAATGGGCACCCACGGTAAACCGCACTTAATTTCTGAGCGTTTCCCAGAGGATATAACAACCTTCAACAGCAGCAATTCCCTGCTTGACCTTGGGCCGCGTATACGAGTATTCCTATAATCTTTGCTAAGGACATGGCAACGACCGCCGATTTTTATAGTACAAAATTCAAATGTTATTCAAAGTCTCAGTCTTCAATCTCGATTTATCATAATCCCCAAATACATAATGACTTTTTTGGAGTCTATGATATTTCTTTCTACTCTGATATTTAAAAAAAAAACACCTTTTTCTGTGGTTACTGAAAAGAACAGCCTCATTTTTTTTGCTCAGCAAATTCGATGCCAACCCTTAACAGCCGAAACTTTATAGTTGTAATCGCTTCGTTGGCGTAGACTTCCGCATACTCTAGTTTCTTTGCTACCACCACCACTGCAATGTCGTCGGCAAAGCCTACCACGGTCGCTCGTCAGGTCATGGAAAGTTCTAGAATGGCGTTTTGCATTATGATCCATTGCAGTGTGAGTAAAGCATATAGACCCCTGTGGAACTCCCGAGGCACAAAAAAAAAATAATGTATCAGTCACAGATGTAAAAGACGGAGATATAATATTTATCCGTAGCAAATATACGAAGGTCAATCAATCAACACAACATACGACTGAAATCCCGATTTCCCTTTGCCACGCCTATACGGTCTTCAAACACGGGAACTTATTGATCGACTCTCGTATCAAATCATATAAAATCATAACAAAGGAGACATCGATTGAAATCCATGGTTGGTATCACTTCCTTAATTCACAGCTGCACAAATGGGGTCAAAATTACATATTTTTAGTGTCTTTTCCATCACTCGCGTAAGGCTTCTTTGTAGCAAAGTTATAATTAACCATATTCGACATAGATTCCTTTATCGGCCGTATTAACTTTATATTAGAGAGTTTTAGCATGTCGTACAAAAAAGTACGACATAGTAGACATCCTCAAGGAAAAATTCACTTGTCTGCCGTACGCAAAACATTGTACCACAATTTTTGATGTATTAAGTAGGCATGGGTGTATTTTTGTCGTGATTATACAGCCATGTCTACTTAGAACATGCAAAATTGTGACAAACTGTTTTGTGTACGGCAGCAAGCAATAGAGAGTTTTAGCAAGTCGTATGGAATAAAACGACATAATTTGACATTCCATATAAAAATTCGCTTGCTTACCGTATACGAAACAAAATATTTTAATTTTGCATATCCTAAGTAGGCATAGGTGTAAAAAACGACAAATTATTTCGCCAATTTCGACTGTTTCCAGAGAATCAAATATACGGAAATACACCCATGCCTACTTGGGACATGCAAAATTAAGATATTTCGTTTCGTATACGGTAAGCAAGCGAATTTTTATATGGAATGTCAAATTATGTCGTTTTATTCCATACGACTTGCTAAAACTCTCTATTTTCTTTCCTTTAGAATGTCAAAGCCTATTCGTACTATTTCTACGACATGATAAAGCTCTCTATTGTTTTCACTCTCAGATTTTCACATATTCATACTGTGTTCCATAAAATAAACCATATTGCATACTATCGTATAGCAACAGTTCAATTTACTACTCCTGTGGCAATATAAGTTCCTCCATTATCAATTACGTGTGTGTCCTAGCGGGTTGTTAATAAAATAACCGATTTGTTGAAAGAGGAACTTTTCTTTATTGAGGACTGATACGAAGTGATTCGAATACAAATGAGGACTAACTTAAACTAAAACATGTTCGTCTTCTTATACTAAATTAATGTTGATCCTGCATCTGCAATGATGATGCACATGTGCTTATACGTTCGACTTCGATGTGATGTTTATGTTGTGATGCGAATCAGATGTGTTTATGTTACGATGAGGTTGATGCATCCTGATTGTGTTGAGCGAATGTGTTTATGTGAGGATGGGTTTGATGCATCCTGTTTATGTTGAGCGAATGTGTTTATGTGAAGATGGGTTTGACGCAACCATACTTATGCAGCTGGTGAGTCAAGTTGGGATGGCTGATGGGGTTGTCGTAGCGGTGACGTAACTCGCCCCTCCTTAGGTTTCGACTCCTGGCGAAACTCTGCTAATGGTAGGTTTATGGGTAACACGTCCTCTTGAGGTGGTATAATTTCAGGTGATTCAATTGCATATAATTCGGCTTCTCGTTTCGTTATGTTAATGTTAATCTTATTATTTCTTATTCTATAATACATATGCTTGAAAATTAAAATTATTACAATTAGTATTACAATGGTGAGAAATGAGTAATTTATCCATGATTGTTTTTCATATTTATCTTCAAATGTTTCTAAATCCTGAAGTGTTGTAAAATTTTGTTGTTTCCATTCTATATCTTCCAAAGTTAACTTTTTTATTACGGTATAGTTTTTTATTTTATTAATATTTGGTAATACTATATGGGCAAAATATGGAATTTTCAAATTTCTGTATGTTTTTTCTTGGATAGTTATTTGACAATTATCAAATTTAATAAGTACATTATGACTTACAATATTTGTTACATTATTTTTTTCTTCATTACAATTATGTTGAATTCTAGTATTTTTAGCGTTTTTTATTACAATTATGGCTTCAGTTATTTTTTTAACAGTAAAATTTGAGTTCATTTCATATTTACAATTTTGTATTTCTGTTTGAAGTAAATTTTTTATACATTCTTCTTTTATTTCAATTAAATCATTTAAAGTATCTGATGGATAATACAATGTTTTATTATATTCTAATATTTCATTTACATTTGTTACAATTTGTAAATTTTTGTCTTTATTTGGAATTGGTTCCATAGTATATTTTTGGTATTTATTTTTAACATATTGAGGTATTCCAATTACAATTAGTATATAGTTTTCTTTAAATGCAACTGCGGTTGTTATTTTTGGGTACTTATCTATAGTTATTTTAAATGTATCGCTTTCTTCATCTTCGATTAAATAACGATTTAATGTTCCAATTTTTGAATTTAATATTATTTCTTTGATTTTTTCAATTTGCTCGTTAAAGTGATTTATATCTGAAAGAATTTTTACTTTTTGTTCAAATGCAGAATAATTACGTTTAATTTCATTGTTGTCTTTACGTATTTCATTTACTTTTATTTTCAATTCATTTTGGTTTTTATTAAATTTTTGTGTTAAAATTTTCATTTGATTGTCGAAATTAGTGTTGAATTTCAAAAGTTTATCCTGGTTTTCTCTCAAAACTTTCTGATTTTTATCAAGGTTGGCAAAATGTGCTTCGATACGTGAGGCATCCTGATCGTCCATAACTCCACCTATCCAACTCAACAATCGTCCATAACCATTAATTAAACCACGTTTTTGTCTAATGTTTTTCGTTTTCTTACAGTCAGTCTTTAGTCCTAGTGTTTCACATAGTTCTGGAGAGTTTACAGGTGTATATGGGTTATTTTGGGTTCTGCTCAGTTTTGCTAATTTGCCATACAAGTTTGGTTTAGTTTTGCTTATTCCAGGTAACCATAATGAATGAATTTCATGTTCTAAATGAGTTAGTTCATGGGCAATATCAGTTAAGTCATAATTAAGAGAATGCAGAATTTCAACATTTCCTTCTATCTTTTTGAAACTTTCTTCGTAAAGCGTCAAGTTTATTGTGTGAATTATGTGGGTGTAGTGATCTATTAATTGTACCTTTTCTTTTTGTACCAATATGTAACCGTTTCCGTCCGCAATGTTGGTCATCTCTATTACCTGAGTTGACGAGACTGGTATCAGTATCAGTAGAAGAATTATGATTGCTGGAACGAAAGGGAGTTATTAACTCTGAATTTTGAAATTTTCTTTTGGCTAAATGTTGATTTTTGTGAAATTTTCTTGTATCATTACTTCTAATGAATTTATTCCTTGGATCTAATTTGGTTTTAGGGTTAGCATTAACGAAATTTTTATTTATATCTCTTTCTAGTCTATTTTTATTTAAATTTTTAATACTGTTTTCTTTGTTTTTAATAAGTGTTTCATATATTTTTGGATTGTTACCTAAACCATGATGTACGTCAATTGGTCTTTCATTCGTGCTTGAATGGATAGTTCTATTGTATAAATGTAAAATTTCTGTCAAAGGGTTTTCATGAAATAAGGTTTCTTTCTGCTTTTGTCTTGCGTTAAATATTCTAAGATTTTCGGCTAAAGTATTATGAAAACGTTCCACATCTGCGTTTCCAGTGTGGTAGTTAGCAGTAGTAAAGTGTATTTGGATTTCTTCTTGTAGAAAATAGTTTTTAATTATTTCTGTTTTAAATGCTGTTTCGTTATCGAGTATTATTTTCTTTGGTTTTCCCATTATGTTCAATATGTTTTTGATTCCATTTAGTATATCTACCCAATTTCCCGATTTAATTTTATCTAATGCTGCATATTTGGAGAATTTATCGATACAAGTTAAATAAAGATCAGTTTTTGTTTTATACCAAACATCCATATGATATATTTCCTGTTGTTTTCGAGGTGTTTCAGTAAGTTTGAATGGTTCTTTTATAGGTTTCCTATCGTATTTGGAGCATAGACATAAATGACAATTATTAATAAGTTTAGCTATTTCGTCTTTGATATGAGGATAGAAGTATTTTGTTTTTATTTCAGAGTATATTTTATTAATTCCTGCATGATTCATTTTAACATGTACTTTCAAAATTATTTCTTTTATTTCTTCATCTGAAGCATTCATAAGCCTGTAGTTTGTTTTTATATAAATTATATTTTTGTTATCTCTTTTCCATTTAATGTATTCCTGTTGGAAATTTCTGAAAATTGTATCATCTGTAAACATTATTCCTACTTTACCAAATTTAGGTGAATGTTCCATAAGTATTTTCCTGTATTCTTCTTCACAAGGGTTCTTTAATTGACAGATAATTGTTTTAGCTTTTTTATATGTTTCTGTTGTGACTTTATCAATTTTACCTTTTTTAACTATAATTTGGTGTCTGAACAAATTGAGTGGTCCTTCGGAAATTTGCATGTAATGAGTATCATCTTCTTGTGCACTATGAATTGTAGCTAAATTGGATTGATTAACTGAGTTGTTTACGTATATTTCAACACGTGATAATGCATCTGCGACTACGTTTTCTTTACCTTTAATGTACTGCACATCGAAATTGAATTCTTCAAGTTTAACTTTCCATCTTTGAAGCTTAGAATTGGGTTCTTTGACTGAACTTAACCATTGTAATGGTCTGTGGTCTGTTTTAATCGTAAAACGTCTACCGTAAAGGTATGGTCTAAAATACTTAGTTGACCAAACGATTGCAAGAAGTTCTTTCTCGATCGTTGAATATTGGATTTCATGTTCGTTGAGAGTTCTGGATGCGAAACTAATTGGGTGTCCTTCTTGTGAAAGGACGGCTCCAATAGCGAAATTGGATGCATCGGTTGTCAACGTAAAATGTTTATTATAATCGGGATATTTTAATACTGGTTCAGTTGAAATAAGTAATTTTAATTTTTCAAAAGATTCTACAAAGTCTGCATCATTTGGGTTTATTTTTGAGCCCTTTTTGAGTCTTAATGTAAGTGGTTTTGCGATTGCAGCGAAATCCTTAATGAATTTCCTATAATATCCGGCAAGGCCTAAAAATGATTTTATTTCTTTACTTGTTCGGGGTAATGGAAATTTAGTTATTGCTGAAATTTTCTCTGGGTTTGGTTTAATACCTTTTGTTGTCACAATATGACCTAAAAATTCAGTTTCTTTACGCAAAAATTCACATTTATCTTGTTGTATTTTCAAATTTGCTTTTCTGAGACATTCGAAAATAGTTTTAATTGATTTTATGTGTTCAACTAGGGATGTAGAAAAAATTACTATGTCATCTAAATACACGAGACAAATTTTACCAATGTGATCCTTCAATACTCCATTAATCATTCTCTGGAATGTGGAAGGTGCATTTTTAAGACCAAATGGCATTCGAAGAAATTCGTAATGTCCATTGTTTGTTGAGAATGCTGTTTTTTCAATATCAGCAGGGTCCATTTCAATTTGATGGAAACCTCTAGCAAGATCAATAGTTGTGAAATATTGACTCTGACCAAGTTTCCCTAAAATATCATCAATACATGGAATTGGGTATTTGTCGTCAATTGTATTTTCATTGACTTTCCTATAATCAATAACAATGCGCCATTTTTTATTACCAGAAGCATCTGCTTTCTTTGGTACTATCCAAATGGGACTTGAGTATGGTGAACTTGAATTTCGTATTATACCCTGTAATAGTAATTCTTTAATTTGTTTTTCAACTTCTTTTTCATGACATTGAGGATAACGGTATGTGCGAGTATAAATAGGTTTATCAGTTGTCATTTTAATTTTATGTTTCACTTCACTTGTAAAACTTAAATTGGAATCAGGTTGATAAAAGACATCATTATGTTCCCTAATGAGTTTATCTAGCATCTCCTTTTCTTCCATATTTAAATGATTATCTCTTCTAGTAATCATTTTTCCCTGAGATTTTTCCATTTCTAGTTTTTCTAGAGATTGTTCCATTACTGTATTATAGTTTTCTGATTCTTCATCAGTTTTATTTTTATATAATTTATTCACTTTTTTATTAAGTGTAATAGTAGATTTATTATAATTTATGATGGCTTCGTTAGGGATCAAATTGTCATTCCCGATAAGTCCATCAAAATTATCATGAAACTTTGTAACTAGAAACTTCATTTTATTTGGTGAATTAAATTCACTTAGAGGGGGAATAATTGCTTGTTGAGCAATAGGGACTATGCCACTAATTGATTTTAATAAAATTGGTTGATTTAAGTCAAAAATTTTGTCAGGACTACAAATTCCAGGATTTAATATAGAATGAGTGGCTCCAGTATCCACGAGTAAGCGGATGAAACCAAGTCTTGTACGAATTTTTACATATGGCAATTGTAATGAGTTTCCGAGGCTTCTAGCTGAAAATTTTCGGCTAAGTCCTCTTGTAAGTTATTATTCCGATACTGATCAGAATTATCGACCTCCATAGGTTCCTGATTTGTGTGGGAATAATGGGGCATTTGGAAGGTTCTTCTAGTTTGTTGTGAAGTTCCAAAATTGTTGTATTGATTAAACCTGTTGTCTTGGTTAAAGCGTTGTTGAGTACTTCTAACATGGTTATGCATGGATTCGGGTTTTCGGTAATAATTATTTCTGGGTACGAAGTTATGCTGAACTGGACGAGGGGGTTGAACGTTATAATATTGTTTTTGATGTTCATGTCCGTCATGTCTGTCTTGTCTGAAATTGTTATTTTTTCCTAAATAGTTTCTCTTATGAGGATTACTGGTATAATTTGTATAATTGCCTTCCTGAACCAATCTGAAAGCTTCTTCAAGAGAACCAGGATTTCGAGAGTATAACATAGATCTGACCGGTTCGGGGGTTTTGCCCTTAAAAATTTCCAACGCGGCACTCAAATTATGTTCGATATGATCGGTAAACGGTAAATTTCTAGTTTCTAATTCAACTTTGGTTTTTGTATTTAATGTTTTTAAATTGTATTGTATTTTTTCATAAAATTCCGCAATTGTGCCTGTACATTTAAGTGCTCTTAAATCATCATATAATTTCATACTATTTTTATGTGAACAAAAATTATTCATTAATAGGAGTTTAGTCTGGGACCAATTAGTTACATTATTGTGAATTTCTACTAGTTGTCTTGCTTTACCTTTTAGCCTTGAATAAATGGCCTCCATGATTATTAGTTGGCTATCGTTATTGTACCTCCTTACATGTGGTATAATGCGATCCACTTTGGTTATGAAACTGTTGATGTCTTCTCTTCCATCAAATTCGGGGATGCTTGCGACATATTTCAGGGGATCCACGTTTAATGCGAGATTTTCGTCCTCTCTTGGTAGTTCTGGTAAGTCTCCTTCCAACATTTTGGCTTTTTATTTGTTTAAATCACAATCACTTAATTTATGATGTTATGATTTTATTAACTCTTTTAGGATTACCGCTGGTGGGGTCCTTTGGAGTTTGTATTATTACTCTCTTATTGGATTACCACTGGTGGGGTCCAACAGAGTTGATTTGTATTAATGTATCTAAAAGGATTACCACTGGTGGGGTCCTTGAAAGATTTTATTTTTTTAATGTTTTTTTAATTTTACTAGCACAAATTTTCCACTAGTTACACTAATCGAAACTCTATTTCCACTTTCTGGAACATAGATTTTGTTCGAAGAACCGACTGCGCCAATTACGTGTGTGTCCTAGCGGGTTGTTAATAAAATAACCGATTTGTTGAAAGAGGAACTTTTCTTTATTGAGGACTGATACGAAGTGATTCGAATACAAATGAGGACTAACTTAAACTAAAACATGTTCGTCTTCTTATACTAAATTAATGTTGATCCTGCATCTGCAATGATGATGCACATGTGCTTATACGTTCGACTTCGATGTGATGTTTATGTTGTGATGCGAATCAGATGTGTTTATGTTACGATGAGGTTGATGCATCCTGATTGTGTTGAGCGAATGTGTTTATGTGAGGATGGGTTTGATGCATCCTGTTTATGTTGAGCGAATGTGTTTATGTGAAGATGGGTTTGACGCAACCATACTTATGCAGCTGGTGAGTCAAGTTGGGATGGCTGATGGGGTTGTCGTAGCGGTGACGTAACTTATCATATAATTAACACCCGATCTTAGACAAAGAAAGTTGAACACTAGCCCATAAATTTTCTCTAATAGGATGTTAGATGACACGACCGAAGCGACAGGACGCACGACAACAACTACACATTTGAAATGTCTCGGTCTTTGGTCCCGTTTGCTTCAAGTTATATCACAATCAATGGCAAAAGTCTTAATTTCGGCTTTAAATTCGTCCGGATGTCTGACGTCGTTGTCGTCTCGGATAGTATGGCAGCGGCGAGTTCAACCTCGGGGATATAAAATTTGTGATAAGTTGCCGAAAGTTTCAGAAAGGACGCAAACCATAACCATAAGTTTTAATTAGGCCTATATAACGGACGAAAACCCTTTTTCAACTACCGGTCGGCATATCATTTTGGGAAGTGGGAGGAGGATAGGTGTGCGTGTTGCCGTTTTGAGACATTTATCCAAAATGTAGTTTATTCTTATAAAATTTTAGAGCGTTTTCGTTCCATCGTGCTACCAGTTCTTTTCTGTATACTTTGGGTTTTCATTTGTACTTCTCCAATTGTGATGGAGCATATAGTGTGTAGAACCAGCTATGCATTTCATTATTAATTACAAAATCAAAGCTTCATAGCATAATATCGGACTGCATAATTTTGGTAGTGCTACAATTTCTATACTCACAACTTTAGTAGAACACCGTAAATTAACCCTCTAAATCAGCGTGTAAAACTTAAGGTTTTGACCTAGGAGATTTCTCCAAGACGGTAACACTCTATCGTCACTGCAACCCGATGAAATTTCCGCTGTAATTGTAAAGAGCTCTTTACAACAAAAGTCTGGCCGACAAGAGTTTGAATGCGAACGATGTAGAAAGGACGACGACGAAAGGCTTAGGACTTACATACCAACCAACACACCTATGCTTGGAGCATAACCGAATATATTTCTACACCCGCAGTCGCACCCTGTTCTAGGACATACTAGGTCCTTTTTTACATCAACGTCCTGCCGTTCCCTGTCTATAAACATAGTGTCGTTAAAGTAAATGAGATTTCATGAGAATTAAGTGCAAATGTTTCAATTTCCCTGTCGTGGTTTTAATTAAAGAAGAAAAAGAAATAATTTTCACCCGACTCGGAAAAGCAGAAGGTACTGAATTTGAAATGATGGAAAGGCTTGCGATTGGGGTTGAGTTTTCATTTTCAACCTTCAGGGCAGGGGCTGATAAATAGAAAAAGTTAATTCATCGTTCAAAATAAAAATAGGGAAACAAGCTAAAAGCATGGAAAAAAATGCATCAAGCATAGGGTAGCTTTTAATATAATGTTATTCGACAATTCATACAAAAAATGCACGAAGAGATCCTTTTATGAATGCTGTGTGTAAATATTGAAAAGATATATGATGCAATAGACAGTCTATCAATAGAATGTATATTTTAAGCACTACAATTGAAGTATAGTCGGTAGCTTTAAAATTCTAATTAAAATGAAACGACTTTAATTATGCCTCCTGGATAGTTACAGTCACATTTTTTTTATCTAAAAACATTTACGGTTAAACTAGAAGAGCATCTCTAAGCTTGTAAATGTTTATTAAAGGTTCAATAAATTTAAGTGGGTTTGCTTATGCATGAACATTTCCTTATTTCATTCAAATCCTTTGAATTTATTAAATTTTAAGTTACAGTTTCTTTCTTTTTTATATAAATACTTGGCCGTTCAAGCGAAAATGCTTGTTCCCGATAGTTGGCATTCTCTATAGTTCTTGATAATATTAAGAAACTCCGAAAGCGACGAATGTTCCAGAAACACGAAATAGACAATACTTTTCAAATGAAGTTTCAATGCGATAAACTTGTCCTTTCAATTTTATAATTTCAAGTTTTCGAAGCGAGCCGGAAGGAAGAATAGACAAGAGAACAACAAAAACAACAACAAAATCCTAACAACAGTCCTAGAGTGCAACTATATTGGAAGAATGCTACTACTTGTGTCTTCGACAAATTCACTAACTTGTTGTTTTTGAGCCTAAGGCCCACCAGGCAGCCAGTCTTCTTTTCTCTATGGCCGCCAGGCTACAATATTTCGTCGTGACTTCGACAAGCTTCGAAAACTTTGTCCTGTGTTCGGCAGACATAGAGTGCTAACATGCCAGGACAATAGGCAAAAGAACTGACTTAACGTTGCGAAGTTGCAGTCACGAAATTCCTTTCTCTTGTTTGTTTTCGGCTTTTTTCCATCGTAGTTCTGTCGTTTTAGCTTTTTCTTTCGTCTCTTGGTATTTCAAAGAAACCAAATTCGAGGCGAAGCTGAAGAAACCCTCTTCAGGCATTGGAAAAGATAGTGGTAAGATATGAGGTCAAAGTTTTGTTAAAATATTCTGTTGTTTCTTTGCAATTGTTTCTATGTTTTATATTAAAGGGTGCATAACTCATTCCACTCGGCGATTGCGAATACATACAGCCGAATGGATTGCACAAAAGCAACAAATTTGCATTTGAATGCAAATAAGTATCCTTGAGAATGGCTAGATGGTTTGGTTGCCTGCAGTCGTCTTAAAGGACGTCTTTTACGTCTTTTGCAAAGCGATTACTTTGTCTTCCACTCCACTCCAACGTTTTCGATGTAATGCAGCCAATTCTATGGAAATGCAGCAAATTTGGATAATTTTAATAACTTGATAAAATGTTTAAGCTATTTAAACGATGGATGAACGGATTCAAAGTGCAGTCATGATTTATTGAAGATATCGGTACAAGCGAAATTAGCAATCTAATTCAATTCAAAATAAAAGGTTGATACTTTATGGTTAACAGTTTGGACGAAACTGGTTGAATTTCCATAAAATATTGTGAAAAGAAGCTAAAGAACTGTCAAATAAACTACACTCTAAAATTATAAATTATAAATTTGTAAATTAGATCCATATTATGGTGCAATTTACACACCTAACCAAAACACTCCCATTTTCCCCTATTCGCAGGACGACTCTAAGCATCAAGCAGTCCTCTATTCTTGTCTTCAATGCAATGACAAGAACTGGATTTAGCTTGGATTATTCACTTTGAACAAAGGAACATGAAGAGGTTTGTTTTCAGTAAACTAGACCTTTTTTCATGTTGCGTGTCGTCGTACTCGAATTATTAAGGACTGGCTATTCTGCTGCAGGATTGGAAAAAATGTCATAAACATAATGGAAGCCGCCTAAGACGTAGGATGGATCACTTCACTTCACGGCGAAATTCTGCAAGCGCGGAAATTAATCCTACAAAAAGAGTCATCAAAAAACCAATACAAAGTCGCATACGCTGCGAAATGGGTTTATGTTGGCCGCAGTCGCTTCATGATCGACCAAGGGTGCGATGCCACATTTTCGATAGGCAGTACACAAGGCTTTGTAACATCATACAACATTCAGACAATATGCCTGGCCCGCAACGCGGATATGTAGAACTAAAATCAGAATTAATGAAAGGGTTTCAATGTTTAACCCTGGAAGGGCAAGCTTATTTTTAGTACGTAAAGGTCATGCTTAGTCGAATCGACGACGCTCAACTTTGATGCCTCATACAAAACATCCTTTCGCAAAATATTTAAAAAGATTGACAGATTTTCAATCCCTACTTTATTTAAAATGGAAAAACATCACATTTTGAGTAGTTTTTTATATAAATTCATTTTCAAATCAAATTTTCATAATTAATTGTTATTTGGCCAGAAATATAAAACATTACTCTTAAAAATGAAATAAATTAACACTTAACATTGATATAATTCATAGAATATGCTCGAATCATCTATACATATATATAACCCGAGGCTATAAGTACATTTGTGTGAAATTTGGTTGAAATTGGTGCATAAATAAAAAGTTTTTCTTAGAAGAACCTAATTTAGGGGGTTGGGTTTGTATGGCAGCCCCATGATCCCAAGGTCCGATTTGATCCATTCTTACATATGTTTTGTGTTATCAGTAAAAACACATTTGTGCGAAATTAGGCTGAAATTAGTCGACAAATATAAAAGTTTTCCTTAGAAGAACCTAATTTATGGGGTTGTGTTTATATGGCAGCCCCCGACCCCATTGTGCGATTTTGCCGATTCAAACATACAAACTGCCTGCAGCAAAAACAAACATTTGTGCAAAATTTCAGCTTCATAGCTTTTAAATTGGACGAGTAAAACGCGTCGCAACAGACGGACAGACTGACATCCCGGCAATTGACTACCCAACTCATGCTGATCATATATGTCGTCGCTATAAAACAAAACCGGCATAAGTGGAAAAATTTCGTTTTTGAGTTTTTGATATCAAAAAAATTGTTTTTTTTTCTCTATTTTCATTTCGGCGCAAATTGCCCTTTAATTTAGTAAAAGACAGATCTATCGGGCAATACGCCAATCGCTTCAAAAATTTCCGAAGAAAAACCGTTCATAATTGTAAGTAAAACCGAATTATCTTACAATATTCCTTATAAAATACTGTGCAACAGTGCAAACAGTGCCCCTGTTTTTAAATCAAACTGGCATAACTGCTCTGATTTTAAAACCAAACTGGCATATCCGCAGATTTCTTCTAAATTAAGCATTTTTTAATTTATTTGTAACTACTACTTCAATAATAACAGTATGCATATAAACTTAATCCAATTTTGTGTGACTTTGTGGTGCATCGAACGGACGTTTATATTAAAATACCATTGGGAAAAACTTCAAAACCCTCTGGTGTAAAATATGGATTTTGCAGATATGCCGGTTTTGTTTTACAGCGACGATGTATACTTTTTATATGGTCGGAGATGCTTCTTCAATGCGTTACAAACTTCATGACAGAGTTAATATACCCTTTTGCTCTATGAGCGATGATTCTTTTTTTGTTTAATCCGTCTTACGCTGGAGAATGTTTATAGACCGAATCTGTAACCTCAGAACTACTGCCATACATTCTTGCCAATGACTAGGTACACCTATTATATGTTTTTAGACCTGGCTCCAGAATGTTAGAGGGGATTCACACTATGGACAGGATTTACTAAAACCACTTAATTAATCGAGTCGAAACTCGCCTACTAGATTCAATTATATGTCATTAAATTCAAAATGCATTGCAGAATGTACATGCATTATTCAAATTGCAGTACAATATGATACAACTGTCAACTAAATCTAGGATTTAGTAAATCTTGTCGATAGTCTGAATCGCCCCTTAGATTCGTCTTAAATCCCCGGGGTGTTAAGCGACCCGTGCCCATCGGGGGAAGATGTCCAAGGACGAAAATGGACATCTCTAACGGAGCAGCTGGATACCGGGTGACCTCCGGTGCTATCTAGCCTTACCGCATAAAGCGGGGCTCTGGTGTGGCGGACTCTCTTTTCCCTAACTACTCGTGGGAATCACATGATTAATTCAAATCAAAAGCAAAACAAATACCCCAACTCCGATCCGACTGAAGCAGCCTCAAACTCGGATCAAGAGGCCCTCGCCTCATATTTTGTTCCACCGGAACTCTATTTGCCGGATGTGGACGAACCACACCGACCTATGCGGAATACTTCCTGTACAGAAGCCGTAGCGGGCTCTAGCGAGCGTACCGCAAATGAGGGGAAGCAGAAAGCTGGGCTTCCACCCAAATATTCTCCGGGAGGTTTTCGGGATCCTCTTCGTAAAGGACTTGGGGGGGGGGGGGCGCGGCGGGCTGTAAAAGGTATGTACGCTTCCTCGCACAAGGACATGCTCCCGAATAAGCCAGGGCACTTGCGATTAACTCCAATCGTAATGCCCCCCTCCCAAACGGCAACGATCGGAAGAAGATGGTGGTCCCAACTCTGGGAAGCAAACCGCTTCCACCAAGAAGCAAAGGAAGGCAGAAATCCCTAAGCGGAACGCCGAACCTAGATCCACCACTTTAGCGGCATGTGGACTCAGGGTACATCCGGTGACCTCTGCTGGCTCATCCCGACATGTGTCCACGCCTACGACTACGGCGAACAGGAGCAAGAGTTACCGCCAGGGAGCTCCGGTAACATCAAGTGCTATCTCTCAAACTGAAGTCGCTAGGAGCAGGTGTACCTACCCACAGAATGCCAACACGCGCGACCATAATGTACACCCGGCGGCATCGGCAGGCCCTTCAAGGTCAGCCGTCACCCCTCTGGCATCAACCAGCAGGAGCAGGGGTACTTACTCACAGGTCGCATCATCTGTGAGGGCTGCAATAATGCCGTCGAGCTACCCGGACGGACTGCTCACCCAGGAAATTTGACCTTGATGTGAATTAACGGAACAACTTGTGCATCATGGTTTTGTTTGTGATTATTAAAATGTAAAGATAGTCTTCGAGCTCAAGGAATTTGTCAATATAAATTCTTTAAGAAAATTAGACTGGGAAAAGGGCGTTATAACCGGGAAATAGTAATGTTAAAACGAATTCCCTGTAATAAATGCTAATAGAACCAGGACCGAGAAAAAAGAGCGTTGGAGCCGGGAAAGCGTTATATCCGGGAGCCGTTATAACGCTGTTACTGTATTCTATTTGAATATTTTCAGAATTCACAATAAGTTCAAGATCATCTTAAAAGATTGAGTCGCTTCGGTCAAGGACCCCCATTATCCCCCCATTTGAATTTGTCAAAACAGCATGCCCATTACTCCTCCAAAATGGAGCAGAGTGCTAAATGTTGGTTTATTGCGGTTGAAGGTCATAGTCACCCCACCCACCAAAAATCAGCTTATTTGGATAAAAACTAATGGTAATACAAAGTGACCCATCAGGAGTTTGTTCAAAGTTTGAACAAAGTTGTCTTGCGTCACTTTGTATGGGAGGTACCCTTAATTTTGATCTGAATGAGCTGATTTTTGGTGGGTGGGGTGATTATGACATCCAATCACAATAAACCAAAATTTAGCACTCTGCTCCAATTGGGGGGGGGGGAGTTATGGGCATGCCGTTTTGACAAACTCAAATGGGAGGATAATGGGGGTCCTTGATCGAAGCGACTCAATGTTTACCTTAAAATGATCTTGAACTTATTGTGAATACTTTGACAAAATTTTACGGCTGAGCTAGCATTCTTTCAAAAGTTATGCAGCTTTTAAAAAGGGTCTAAAATGAAAATATTCTAATTTATTTTTTCGTTTAGCAAAATATTCAATTAAACTCGAATGTGTTATTATATCATTGCAAAGATAGTTTTATGTAGTTTTTTTTTTCCGAACTTGAACAATTTTTCTGTATCTTTTGTCGTTTTTCAAATAATTGCAACAGAAAAAAAAAACAAAACAAAACCCTTTGCCCCTTTTTTTAAGGTTGCGGACCCCGAATCGGTTGGGACTTTTTTTCCCATAATCTGAGGCTCATCCCCAACCATTATTCAAAAAAATTTCCTATGGCCTTATTTTGACTTAATTTGCTCAGACTATAAGTATGCTCTGTGGCCGTGATCATTCGGTCGCCACTCTGTGCAATAGACACTCATAGAGAAACGAGTTTCCAAATTCGGCACGACTTGTGGCAAGTTTATGATTCAGAAGAAGATGATAAGAAATAATCTTATCGTAGAATAATAAACTAACAATGCGACTAGGAAGTGGTATGGCTGACAACCGTATCACACTCCGAATTCAATTGTCTTTGTAACGTTGATGGACTACACACGGTAGTCATCAACGCACCATGCTCCACTAGGAGTTACGGTAATCGAGCGAGAGAGGTAAGTATGTACCTACTATGTATATGTATGTATATTCATACTTCATGTTTCACATGATTCGCCTTCTTTCTTACAGGCTCTCTTTTGTAGGAATGTGTAGAATGGTAACAGTCTTTGGCACGAAATACCTAGAAGTTGAGAGGGCAAAGATAACAGGGTGTCCCGAAGATTTGAAAATTTGTTCACTAAATAACCGATCGTCATGAAATTTGGTAGGAATGTGTAGAATGGTAACAGTCTGGCACGAATACATTAGAAGTTAACAGGATGTTCCTGAATAGTTTCAAAAATCTACTTTTTCAATACGCATAGGAAAGATCTGTGTGGGTACACATGCATTTCAACGAGCTCAACGAAATCATTTCATACACTGAAAGAATCATTTGCTAAAAGCAGGAAAAATACAACAAAAAACATCCAAGGAATATTTTTTCCTGATTTAAGATGTATTTTCTTGTTCCAACCAAAATTGTAAAGTTTCTTTATTCATAGACACGGTAACGGATTTACAGCTAATAAATTCAACTTATACGTATATGTACAGCTATCCTTACGTTTTGGTATAGTGACTTTAGCTCTAGACCCAATCATCCAAAAAAGAGCCCCACCCATGGGCGTAGCCAGGATTTCGGTCAGGGGGGGGCAAGCCCGAAATTTTTTCAATATTCAGATTTTCTTAGGATTTGAAATCGTTGGTCGCGAAAATATTGTTAGGCAAAATTTAGAGTATTTTAGCTGGTGTAATGGTTAGTGGCCGCACCTTCTTTGCACACGGGTTCGAGACTCACCGTGAACGAATTGAGTTAATTTGTTTTTCGAACTCACGCCCCTTGTGACGAACTATGAACTCACTCAAGATGTTAAACGAGTACCCATTCATGATTGTTTTTTTTTTTAATTTTAGGAAAGGACAGTCGAGAATGACCATTTAAAGAAAAATTGCCCCTGAAAGTGTTTAGACTTTTACTGGTTATTCTGATTACATTCAACTGGCCTCCGTTTCTTTTTAAAACGTAACTTGTTTATATTCAGTGCTATTTTTGGCTTTTGCGACATCAATGTCCGTTTTGAAATCTGGCTTTGCTTGGTTCTACAGGATCGCATCTCCTGCTGAAACATACCGAGAAGCCTCTTATCTCACATCCACAGCATCCATAGAAAAAAATATTATCCGACAGTCGGCTGGAGACATTTAGGGGTGCTTGCTTTTCCACTTCCTTAAAATAGGAGACCAATGGAGCTCTTAAGCTGTTTTTCCTTTTCCAAATAGGAGCCCAAGCGCTCAGTTATTCCACTGAGAGCCCTCTTTAGCTGCTCAGCTCAGCTGCTCCTCTACACTACAATAACATCGGGAGTCCTAGCTAACCCTCCCCAGAACGGAATCCCACAGTAAAGTTTAAACCGAAGTTGGGCAGGATTCCATTCTGATGGTAGTTTTTTGCTCATTCGACTTAAGTTGCCGGGACGCCGTGGAGCTTGCATGATGAAGTTTTGACAATTAAGTACTCTCGCACAAAATCAACGATCTGATCGTTATAGCTCTAGATCTCGAGAAGGAGTCAAATGCAGTCGACTTAAAGAAAAAATTAAACAGGACCAAAGTGCTAAATTTGAGTCCAGCTTACGTACGTTGTCCTCGACGCGGCCGCACGACAGCGACTCGCTCATTCCATAAAAACTCGTTTCTCTCTCATTTTAAAAACGAGTTTTCATATGGAATCAGCGAGTCGCTGTCGTGCGGCCGCGTCGAGGACAACGTACCTTTAGTCTGAAAGGGAATTTAACTCCCCCATAAATATTAATTCATCTATTTAGACAATATCGTTGCCGCGGATGGCGGTATCAAGAGCATTCCACAGTCAAGTTCTTGTCCAAAATTTTGCAAACCAATTTGTAAAAACCAAAGCTGTTGAAAGGGAGCAGTACTTGGAGAGCGTACCTAAATTACTGGTCGATGCAAACAGGCCGACAAAATTTCACGCTAGTTCTCTGAATGCATAGAGTTCGACTGAAAAACTGTGGTCAAATTATGAGGCATTGCGAGAAACCGTATACGTTATGGGACGTAAGTGCAGTCGATTCTCTATTTTCCACAAGTGGTTTACAGCCCTTATACACCTGCAACTTGGTTGCCAACCTAAGTTGGTAACACGCAAAAAAAAACCGGAAAATAAGTCACTTGTAGGCATGGTGCAGGTTGCAGTACCAGGTTGCAAGAACGTGAATGGCGTGGTTGCTGGAATGTCGCAAGTGTGTAGTTAGGTACCTGCAACCTAGGTTGGCAACGAAGTTGCAGATGTAGAAGGCCTGTAAGGCAGAAGAAAGTCGTCCACTGCACTTTAAAAGCTATCAAAATTTCCTTTAGTTTGAGTGCAACGCCAGCTTTGTAGGTACAAAGGATCCCAAGATACAGCATTTCGAACTTTTTTACAAAAAAAAACAGTGTTTAAAGTGCTGTACGAGTATTTTGAGATCCTTTGCACCTACAAAGCTGGACTCAAATTAAAGAAGGTTATATTAGCTTTGAGAATCAAGCAGACGACTTTTGGAAATCACAAACCAAAATATGAAAAACCTTCGAAAATTTTTAGGTGTTTTGAGGGTCACGGGGTTAGAATAGGTTTTCGAAGTTGCAAACTTGGTGGTACACTTCTGGTATCTACCCTAACAGTATCCCAAAAAAAACAGAGCCGAGCTATTTTTTGCGACCTAAAATCATAAATTGACTGACCTATAAGGGAATCCTTATAAAATTTACAGTTGATAGTCGCTCGTATTTGAAAAATAAATTTAAATTTTGCAGCTACTAGATACTTTTTTATATTTTATTTGTCAGTTACTTTAATTAGGCTTCCGAATTAAATTATTTTATTGAATGAGGTAATGCATTTAAAAGTGACGTTTTGTCCCAATAAGCATTCCTTTATAATTATTCCTTAAGGGAATCCGTATTCCTTAAGTGAGGACTATGAATTCCTCCCTTAATGATCATGTTTTAGGGCTTTCAAGACTTGTTCACGTTTCAGAGTAGTAGCTCACATAAAATTGTTCACCTTCACGTTTGGCGAAGTACACGTTTACCCGAGTCTACTGTATAGACATGAAAAGAGCTATCCATAGCGCTCAGGATTGCTGTAAATCTGGACGAAATAGAATAGAATTAGGTATGTCCATGTGTATCTATGTAGATGACTATGTAAGGAAGAAGAACGGCTTGTAATAAATTGATATGGAAATGTTTGTGTGGTTTTCGGAACATGGAAACTGCAAACGAAAATGCGAAAAAGTGAATCTGAAAAAAATTATCCCTGAAATATTTTTTTTCTTTCAGTATTATTAATATTCAATTCAATAAAAAAAGTTTCACCGGCCAGGGAGGGGCGGTCGCCCCCCCCCCCCCTGCCCCCCCTGGCTACAGCCCATGGCCCCACCCCCTCCCCGCCAAATGTGACGCGCAAAAAAGAAAAAAAAAATTTTACTGCGTAATGCGGTCAGGCCATAGAACAATTTGGCATCAAAAGTTAGCTCTTTTTTTGGATGTTTGGGTTTCATCATTTTTTCAGCTAAATTTGCCTGAATTTATTTTTGGTGAGAACTCATTAGAAATTATAAATCCAAAAATGTCTGTACATTTGCCGTTGAGTACTTTTGTTTAAACTGGATACATAGTTAATCTATTTTTTGGATTGGCCTAATTAACCCTTCTGTCGGCCGGTCTGGCCAGACCTTTGGCACTATATTTTGGTAAAAAAAGTATAGAAGATAAAATCGCAGTGACTTATCATATTTCATGATATCCTAGAATAATATGTTTAGAAGCATTTTGCATAAATTTGAAAAAATAGGTTGAAGTTTTGAGTATGTTTTTGACGATTTTCAATTTATAGTGCTTTTTGATACCCAATAGGTCTGGCCAGACCTATAAGTTTTTCCCCATTTTTCTTTTGAGGTAAAAAGTGCAAATATTAAATTTGGTTAAAATTCTCCTATTTATGATGTAATAATGACATTAAAATTCTATATGTATTATAAGCGATATAAGTTTCTGATATTTTTTGTTAAAAAGACGTGAAGTTCAGAAAATGGGTATGCCCAATTTTATCACGGTTTATAACATTACCTAATCAACTGAGATTTGATTCTAGGAAATTCAAACCAGTTTTATTTCCTCTGTAATAGTAAGGGTTAAGTATGGATGACTTGCGAACGTCTTTCTAAATAGATTTGATCCAGAAATTTACGTAAAATTTAAAATTAAATGATTTTCGCACTTAAAAATTACATATTTCTTTCCACCTATTTCCCTAAATGTTCCGACTAATATCGAAGTAAAATCTACCAACAAAGTGTCATATTTTTCCCCAAAGATATTGGAATTGGAAAATTTGATCGAACTATCAACTAGACTACGCAATGCAAATAGAGAAGCAAAGAAAGAAGAAAATAAGGGAGAATCATGTTTGTACTAATACCACCCCAAAATGTGTGTACCTAAAAGCGTTTCCGGTTTATCTACAAAAATGGTTTTAATGTTTTTATTGTTTAAAAATGGCAGTAAAGAATTGGTAGAATGATTCTACGGACAAAAAATTCACTTTTTCTAAAAAAATAAAAAAAATTTCTCAGTAGATTCAGCCAGACCTATTGGGTGTAGAATATGCATACTGTAGTAGGTGCCAACAGAAGGGTTAAAAATGTTAGCCTTTTATTCTGGAACGCATTTATTTAGACCAATCCAAAAACAGATTTACAGGAAGGGAGCAGGTATTAATAGAAGGAGAGGAAATGTCACTTAAAAAGTGTGCCGAAAGCTCAAATTCATGGGAGAGAAAAATACAAAAACAACACTGGTGAAACAAAGCGATTTGACACAAGTAGAGTAACAGTAAATCTCAATTCAAACAAAGTTCCATGCTTTGACAACCCACTATTAAAGACAAAGAGAATGAAGAAGAAGAAGAACTCATCCAAACGCACACGAATTTTTGACACAATTACTACTATACTGTTAGATGCTTGATCTCCCATGAATTAGATTCTCGGCACATTTTTGAGCTGTCACTTTGTATGGAATTCGTGACTTTCGCCCTCTCCTTCTATTAATACCTGCTCTAAGGTGCACAATTCTTATTGATTGCTTATAAAATATATGTACATACATTAATACATAAAATATTCACTATGCATTAAAATTCTAAAAAAAACCCTCGTATTGCGCGCAGCCCTCTGTACGCTCGGTATTTTTTTTTTGTAACTGACGAGTTAGAATAGTAGCGAAGTTACTGCCCTACCTCTTTGAAAAAGATTGCTGTTTTGATTCTTTTTACAAATCATTGTAACCATTATTTATATTGATGTCTGGAATTTGAATGAATTGAGCTCATATGCACCTTACATTGAAACCAAAACTTGCAAGGATTTACATTTTCTATATTTTATTTTACATAAATAAATACTATTTTTATTATTTCTGTAATTTAGCGTTTCGAATTCGACTTCGAAGCAGTAAGGAAACGACTATTATTCAAGAATCTGTATTATTATTACTTCTATATACTTCCTTTCTTGTGTTTACCCAACAAAGAAAATAATATTCATCTGAATCTTAATTCAAAGAAAACCAACGTGCACTCTCGTTAATTTTCCCAAATTTCAATACCACACCATCTTTTCATATTTTACTCAAATAGGTAGTGTACGGTATACCTAATTAAAATTCTAGACAATATCTATGCCAAGGGGAAACAATTAGAATGAAATCTGACGCAACATTAGTGGGTGATAATACTTCACCTGGGATGAAATCCATTTCTGCACGTATGTGTCAACGTAGTGAGATTTATTTTCTATTATTATCCTTTGGTCGGTATGAGATTACAGTACGACCGGAGTTTCATTTGACGGAGAATTCGAAGAATGGAGCTATAGCTCAGTTAGATCCATTTCCGGACCGGAATGTAATCCGCACACAGGTTCAGTGCCAAAGGCGACTTGATTCCGAGAGGTATTATTCGCAGAAGAAGCCCTAGAGTGACTAGAGGATGGGGTTGGTGCTAGAAACTCTATGACAGGATTTAATTTTTCTTCTTTCCATTCTATATAGTCAAACGTGACTCTAGGTAAAATAAGGATTTGAGTATGAGTGAAATTAGTACAGTGATGGTTGAAAATATCTTGATAGATCGCTAACTAAATTAGTAGCTAATTAATAAATTGCCCAAACAATGAAGTCAAATTCCCTCATTTTACGACTCATGATAGCCTTTAAGAATCCTCTTTTGTATCATATCACTTAACAAAGTAAATACATATATAATTCAAGGATACATTTCGAGCAGAGGAAAGCATTCTTTTCTTTGAACATATACGTACAAAGGACCACTGTCAAAAATTCCAAGTGTGCGAATGTCCATTGAATTTTAATTTGTATGCTGGTAGCATTTCCATCCGTGTACGATACTTAGCTGCTGTAAAGGATGAAATAAATGCGGGAGAGAAGGATATATAGAGGAAAGGAAATCCGGATGAGCTCGCAATGACATCTATGAATACTTGAGGATTCATTTGTGGCAACGTGGCCTAGTAGAGAAACTAATGTCTCGCTGGCTGACTAGCTATACAATATCTGTACAAACGTGCTGGCGTTTTCCACCTGAGCGAGTTAACAGTCTCGTCGTAGTCCACACTTTCTTATTCGTGCGGCTTGCGAGGCTTGAGCCACCTTTCTTTACTAAACAGTATACCTATGATGGCGGTTGGCAAGTGAGAATAATTATCGAGGCAGTGACAAATTGTCCTTTAAATCGTAGGTCATGTTTACAAGGTAGCTTGCATGTGTAATGTGCGAGTCAGTGAAAATGATTAATGAACTTCTTTCCGGAGTAGACAATTTGAATTTTTAATTTAACATCTGATAAATCCCATCTCAGAGATTGTCGTCTCTGTCGACAAGCATAACACCTAATGATGAATTTATTCGTGGCCGTGTGTGAGACGTATCGACGACGGGTCACGGGTTAATTACGTATGCAAGAGTAGTCCGTGACCATGTACAGGAATGCATGTACCTATATTACACACCAATTGGATATTTATTAGAAAGTGGATATCAAGGACATGTAATTTACGAGTGTATAGTAGAAACGTTGTTTTGAATGTCAATAAGATAATGAGTACATATTAATCATGAAGAGGGAATTAAATTTATAAAATATTCTATAGATTAGAATTTTTTAACACATGTAAAAATTTTAGATGACTGATTTTGTCATATACCTAGGGGGTTAATCTCGGGCGCAGCCAGAATTTGATATCCCGTCACATTGAAACTTGAGCTTCGTTTGTGCTAATAAAAATTCTAGTGCAGCCCTATGACTTTGTTTCGATTCCATGTTCCTGGATGTGTTGAGGTTATACTAGGAACACGCTTGGATGAAGTTTGGTTAAGCTTGCTAATTGGTTCAATTAAACAAAGTTCTTCTTAGATGATCTTAATTTTCGGGGGTTAATTTGTATGACAGCTCTATGATGTAGTGTTCCGATTACGAGCCTTTACTAGGGACACACTTGGGTGAAGTTTGATTTCGGGTCAGTAGAAAAAGAAAAAAGTTGTTGATAGAAAAACATAAATTTCCGGGGTTGGTTTGTATGTCAGCCCTACGACGTAACGTTCCCATTCCATCCATTCATAGATATGTATGTTTTGAGGCTTTACTAGAAACACACTTGCGTCAAGTTTGATTAAGATTGGTTCATAAATAAAAAAGTTTTTATTAAAATAACCTAATTTTGAGTTGGTTTCTATGGCAGCACCTTGACGCCATGCACCGATTCAATTCGTTCCAACATATATACAAAAATAATTGTACGACTTAAACCTCAATACATATCTCCATAGACAGACCAGCGTTGCCACTCGTGTTACAATTGTAACATTTTGTTACAAATTTCAATTTCTTGTTACAATGTTACACCTCGACCAATTTTGTTACAATCTGGCGAGAGTGGAGAATTCAACTATATTTTAATATTTTTCTACTACGAGTATAAGTGACATGAAGAAGTATTCCGAAAAACAAATTTTCTATTTTTATGATTTGTGCATGATCATTGATCACCCATCGATTCAGTCAGGCATGTCAAACTTGTGGCCCGCGCGCCACATGCGGCCCACATCGCAGTTTTGTGTGGTTCACGGCCAGATCGGAGAAACACAGTATGTATCACATCGTGTAAAAATAAAAAAATGGTGCAAAAAATTAAAAATTGAGGTGTTGAGCTAAAGTCTAAGATATTTATTAAAACTCGTCAAAAATTCTATTGCTAATGCAAACTTAAATTATGTATTTAAAAATCCTACTTTCTGTTTTAGGAAGCTAGCGGTTTTTCAAAGTACTTTTGTGCAGGAAAATATAATGCCCATTGTGAAATTGTTTTCTCTCGAACAATATTTGGCTTTGCCACGGTGGCGTTATAACTTATGTTCACATTTTTCAGGTACTCGACCTTTTTGTTCGAGCTTTATTATTGTCCGCCGAATGATTTTGGCTTTCAAAATTATTTCGAGATGACTGGTTTTGATAAGCTGTCCAAAATTTGACTTAATTACTTAGCAAATAGAGGTTGTTGATCAATCCACCAAATTTCGGCTTTTTTTTTAAGTCTATAAGTGTTTTCATAATTTTTATCCTGCTGCCCGCTCAATCCTGAAGACGCTGACATTCGTTGGCCCACGTCAGGTTTTAATTTAGACACCCCTGGATTGAGTATCCCTTTTTTTACTGGTCCTTCCTTGATTCAAGATCAGTGTTCATTCAACTATACAAGCTAGATTGCCCCAAGCCTTCGAGCCAGTTCAGTAAATTAATTGAATTTGACCTTGCCGCAGATTCAAACGAAAAATTTACGGTCGCTAATATTTCTCGTCAATTGGTAAAATTTGGAATGTAAGCTTTATATGGGCACGAATTTTCATTTTAAATCTAAAGAACATTTAAGAAGGAACGTGATAGCTCAAGTAAAACTGATTTGCGAGTAGTTTGATAGTATTTTGATGGGCAGGAAAGAGCAGATGAGCTAACATGTCAGACATCTTCACTTACGGGTCCTGAGCCTTTTTTCACACTCACTTTGAAAGCTCAAGCATTGTCTGAGGTACTGGAAGGAGCGTCTCGTTTTGCGACAACATAAAGACTTAGATGCCCCTTAAATCATTCGGAAACTACGCTTCTGTGCAGAGCAGTGTCAATATTAATTGCGATATTTCTAAACAATTGTTATCGTATTGAATCTGTTCTCAAATCGTGGGTTGGAATTTAAACTATTTGTGGAAATTCTGACAAATCGTTTTCCTATACTGCAGTGCGTGCCTGTAGTATTATGACACCAAGATTAACTGCGAGATTTCCATTTCTTTATTAAAGTTTTATTGTGCGGAGTCCCCTGAATTGCTGGCTATCCACATTACCTTTAAAAAAATTTTTTTTTCATAATACCTTACAAATATTGGGTCCAACTATCAAGTGATTTTTTCGTTAAATCCATGGACTCCCCATAATATACAGAATTTATGGAACAGAATGGATAACATTTTCGGAAAAAAATTCAGCCATTTTGAAAATCGTTTGTTTTAATTTAAAGCTCTCCACTATTTCTGCGAGCAATCATTCATTTCGGACTTACGCACATTTATTGCTGAATTTGTTCATTAACACCAATATCTGCAAATTTGTTACACTCAACCTCAAAATGTTACAATTTTATGAGATAAATGTTACACTTAGAAATCTGAAAACGGCAACCCTGAGACAGACTAGTTAAAATAGCAATAAGATGATGATTCCAGCCAAGAAATTAACCTATAAAACAAAACTAACCGCACTAAAATCGGATAAGAGGTTTGGTTTTTACAGAGCTTCAAAACAATCTATCTGAAAACAATCTATTGTTCCATTTCAATTTTCTTCAACTTCTGCTGACTGAAATTGGTGCATAAATAAAAAAGTTTTGCTCAGAAGAACCTAATTCGGGAGTTGGGTTTGTATGGCACCCCCATGACCCCATTCTCCGACCTTACCGACTCAAACATACAAACTGCCTGCAGCAAAAAAAGCATTTGTGCAAAATTTCAGCTTCATAGCTTTTAAATTGGCTGAGTAAAACGCGTCGCAACAGACGGACAGACAGACAGACGGACATCGCCTAATCGACTCCCCAAGTCATGCTGATCATATATGTATACTTTGTGTAAGGTCGGAGATGCTTCCTGCAATGCGTTACAAACTTCATGTTCATGACAAAGTTAATATACCCTTTCACTCTATGAGCGAAGTGTATACAAATTTGCAATGCGTCTTGTGTTTTTACTACTGAAACTAATTTTATTTATTATTATATTTTTTTAAATACTCTTTGTATTTATTAAATATTTTCTTCATGCAAGACACATTACCATTTTGCCATTGTGTTAGAAGCCGCCTGAGTGTCAGACCAGTCACATTGCCATTGCGCCAGAAGGGAAATACTGCCAATGTTCTCAAGACCTGCAGTACTTGATATTGATACATTCTGCATGGCGGTCGCCAGATTGAGACTCGGTCACGACATTTTGGATTTTTTTTCTTACTTAACAAATTGTAAATTTGAAAAATTATTTTTGGAATAAATATTTCGACAAAAATTTGGAAGCGAAAATTATTCCAAAAATTGGAAAGGTAGAGAAAATGCTTTAGTATTAATTTATCTGTGTGAATAAATTTAGTTAAAAAGAAGAACGAACAACTTGATTTTGTCAATATGACTAAATTATTCACTGTGATAAAATATGGTGCGCAAAAATGAAGAATAATGCTATTCTTCCATTTCATTTGACGAATCTGACAAATTGTGAATTTGTTATTTTGACTAAATTTAGTCAATCCTACAATTAGTTCAAATAATTTAGCAAAAACAAATCGTTAGTTTAAATAATTTCTTCTATACGAAGAAAAACTCCTACAAAGTGTGGTTTCTTCAATTTGATGAAAAATTGTAAGCGAAAAATAATAAAACTGATGAAAATTTCGTTAATTTGACAAAACAAAAAACCTAATTTTCATCTTCAATAATATGCAATTTTTTTTCCAAAAATCTACCCGTACGTATTCAATGCAAAAAAATTTTATTCGAATCAAATAAACATTTTATTCAAATTTTTACGAAAAAAAAATCGTTCATATGAAGTAATATTTGGTTCAGTGTATAAACGCCTGAGTTAACGCACCATGGCCCCACATGGGGCTATACGGTACTGATTGAGAGGAAACAACATAAATTCGCAAAGGATCGCTGATCTGATCTCTAATAAGACTAGGGGGCTTCGCCCCCTACTCGCTACGCTCGTCATACGCCATCCCAGCCAAAATTTGTGTACTAGAAGAATGTACAATTTGAATAGGCCAATTAAAATTATATTACGTACCCGTAGCCATGTTTGCTATTACTATTACCTAATACATATATGATCATAATTTATTATTGTCGCACTTAGTTAATTTTCAAATTTCCCAACAGCAAAGTGTCTCTCACGTCTCTTGAACTCGATTGATTTCAACAAGCCCCCGAAATTACGGCCATACTGCAAAAATTTTCTATAAACATTCCATCTGACAAGATCTCCATATCATTAACCTCGAAATCATAGCCACTTGAATTCGAATCTCGAGCACAATGACTTCTGTTTTCTATCGCGCCCGAAAACAGTTTCATTGACATAAGCGCCTCAAGGCTCGCGGATCAGTGTAAATCTGTAAATGTAGTAAGTAAGCGAACCGAAAGTCAATTGTGTGGGCTTACTATAGCGCAGAGCAGACACTTTGATTTTGATCCTGCTCGGTAGTCTATTGATCGCGCGTCTAAAAACATTTCGCACACTGCTCGAAATTAATTTTTCGATTCTTGACCGACATTGCATAATAATAACAAATACAGACACACAATTGTGGTAAATCAAATCGATCGCTAGCTATACCACGAGCGGGGGCTTAATGAAATTTTAATGTGATCGCAAAACACTTTCACTGCGGTTTATGCGTCAAAATCGTATGTGTACATAAATATGTGGTGTATATAGGCTCTTGCTGTAGTACTACACTTTTGACTTGCAAATCTATTTCTCAAGAGTACAGTACATTGGCGTAATGAGTCAATACAATACACATAGATGAATGCAATAGATGAGAATACTTGAAAGCAGAGCACTAACAGTTGATCTTGTTGGAGTGTAGTAATAAAAATAATAATTTATCAATATCATTGGCATTGGGAAAACTTGACATAATTGGTCGTGTAATGTAATGCAGAGCAAAGTCAGAGAAATTATATAAAAACTAGGGGGCTTCGCCCCCTGCTCGCTACGCTCACCAACCCCCGGGGCCGAGGCTAATTTCGGGCGCGGTCGAAATTCGGATACCCTTCGCTTGGGCTAAAAGTTTTTTCGGGCGTACCTATGACTTGTATTTAATCCCCCTCATTCTTTTTCTTCCGTCTTGACAAAAGTTTTGGGCTTGGTGGAAATAAGTGGGCAAATAAAAATATTTACTCGGAAAATGTTATTGGGGTTGCCGGAGCATGACCCCACAGTACGATTCCATTCGTTTTGAACTTTTTATTTGCTTTGATAGAGACACATTAATTCAAGGTTTTGTGAAATTGGTGTAAAAAAATGTTTCTTAGAAGAACCAATATGGGGGGTTTGGTTTGTGTGGCAGCCCCATGACCCCATGGTCCGATTTGATTCAATCTTACATATGTTTTGTGTCATCAACAGAAAAACATTTGTGTGAAATTTGGTTGATTTTGGTGCACAAATGAAAAACTTTTTCTTAGAAGAACCTAATTTGGGGGGTTGGATTTGTATGGCAGCCCCATGACCCCATGGTCCGATGTAATCCATTCTTACATATGTTTTGTGTGGTGGTCAGTTCGTGAGACAGCAAGACGAGGTTGCTATCATCACGGGAAGTGCTCGCAGTACCTCTACGCGGTGGCCACTAGTAACTTCACCCCGGTGAAGGCCAAACTGTGAGGGCCGGTTGCTCTGGGGTTCCTCATTCAGACAAGGCTCATTTCAGAGCCGGCGAATCTGTAACCTCAGAGCCACTGCCATACATTCGTGCCAATGACTAGCTACATTTATTATATGTTTTTAGACTTGGCTCCAGAATGTTAGATTTGTCCTAAATCCCCGGGGTGTTAAGCGACCCGAGCCCATCGGGGGAAGATGTCCAGGGACGCAAATGGACATCTCTAACGGAGCAGCCGGATACAGGGCGACCTCCGGTGTTATCTAGCTTTACCACATCAAGCGGGGCTCTGGTGTGGCGGACTCTCTTTTCCCTAGCTGCTCGTGGGAATCACATGAACTTAAATAACAACAAAAACACAAACAAAAAACCAAACTCCGATCCGACTGAGACAGCCTCAGACTCGGATCAAGAGGCCCTCGCCTCAGATTTTGTTCCAGCGGAACTTTACTTGTCGGACGTGGATGAACCACACCGACCTACACGGGTTACTTCCTGCACGGAAGCCGTAGCGGGCTCCATGGAGCGTACCGCAAATGAGGGGAAGCAGAAAGCTGGGCTTCCACCCAAATACTCTCCGGGTGGTCTTTGGGATCCTCTTCGTAAAGGACTTGGAGGGGCGGCCTGTAAAAGGTATGTACGCTTCCTCGCACAAGGACATGCTCCCGAAAAAGCCAGGGCACTTGCGATTAACACCAACCGTAATGCCCCCCACCCAAACGACAACGATTGGAGGAAGACGGTGCTCCCAACTCTGGGAAGCAAGCCGCTTCCACCAAGAAGCAAAGGACGGCAGAAATCCCTTCGCGGAATGCCGTACCTAGGCCAAGCACCTCAGCGGCATGTGGATTCAGGGTACCTCCGGTGACCTCTGCTGGCTCATCCCGACCAGTGTCCACCCCTACGACTATGGCGAACAGGAGCAGGAGTGACCGTACGGGAGCTCCGGTAGCATCAAATGTTACCCCTCAAACTGTAGTCGCTAGGAGCAGGAGTACTCACCCACAAAATGCCAACACACGCGACCAAAATGTACACCCGGTGGCATCGGCGGGCCCTTCAAGGTCAGTCGTCACTAGGGATGTCAAAAACCGGACGGTTAGTCCGAAAACCGGTACTTTCAAAACGGTTAACCGTTTTTTTTTCGGTTTTTTCATCCTCCCGGTTTTAACCCGGACGGTTGTTTGCCCATCCGGTTAAAACCGAAAATTTTTTTTTCAAATTCATAAAATTTTTATATTTTCTTGATTTGTCAGTCTGTAATTCTATTGCTTGTCTTCTATGAAAAATTTCGTATTTCCGAACACTCTCCTTGGTGCTCTTATTCCAAGAACCATCGCTTCGTCAAACTACCGCTCCTTGCATTTTTCCTTTCGGAACATTACGCTCTCGTAAGAAGAATTTTCTTGTTCTTCTTATCGACACTTATCTTTCCGTCCGCCATATAGCGGATGCGCAGCGGAAAATATCGGAAACACAAAAGTTCCCCCTATGAGAACGGATAGCAGAACAAGCCTTCCTTTCCAAGGCAGATATTGTTTACGTTGCGTGTCACACGTGTATCTTTAGTGCGTCGTGAATGTATATGTGTGCATTTAGAGTTCATTGTTATAGGAAGACGAATCGGCAGTTGCTACGAAGTCCGCGTCCACATCGATATGGAAAGGTCCCAAAAAGGACAAAAAGGGATACTCTTTAATCCTTGGCCGGAGGTCGGCATGTATAATAATAGCTAAAGACTCTACCATCAAATTTGCTAAGAAAAAAAATGATCGGAAAACTCTCAAAAAGGACACTAATTACAAACCTTTATCGAACGTGGGCATGTGGGGTGTCATATCAAAGAGGGTGTCGAGTACATTCCATATCTGGCGTTTATTACTTGTTTCAAGGACCCTCACAGGAGAAAATTGGGATCCAATGGAAAATTTTCATGTTTCTCGTATTATGTATCTTTCCAAAGCCGTAATTTTTCGTTTTAGCCCGAATTTTTCCATTTAGTGTCCTTGAAACAGCAAACAAACACCGGATATGCAATGCACTCGACGTCCTCTTTGACATGACACCCCGCATGCTCACTTTCAATCATGGTTTGTAATTAGTGTCCTTTTTCAGAGCTATCCGATAATTTTTTTTAGCAAATTTAATGGTAGAATCTTAACCTATCATAGATTCGGAAAAGTGAGAAACGTAGTGACAACTTGGATTATTCTCGTAGTTATGGCTTTGGAAAGATACACGGAAAACACAATAATTTTCGATTTAATCTCGATTTATTCCGTTGAGGGTCCTTGAAACAGGAAACAAACACCGTAATGTACTCGACGTCCCCTTCGATTTGATACCCCACATGCTGACCTCCAGCCAAGGATTAAAGAGTATCCTTTTTGTCCTTTTTGGGACATTTCCGATCAAAATTTTTTTTAGCAAAATGAGTTTTAGATTCCTGGGAGCTCGCTGATTCAAAAACCACAAAAAATAGCCTTACTCAAATTTTTTCTATTTGGAGGCCTGAAATGGGATATTTTGACTGCACTATATACATTGTCTACCAATAAAACTCAGTTAACTAATTTTGAAACATTATGAATACTTCTGACAATATTATTTGATTATCTTTTTAGTTCAACATGTTTCTCTTTTAGGGCTCCATTACACAGTCATATTTCTATACGAACATCAGCTTAACGAGTGTGTATGCATTATTTTGCTAAAATTCTAAGCAATTCAATGAAAAACCGGTTAACCGAAAACCGGTACTTTGAGCCCGGTTAAAACCGGACGGTCTAACCGGCTTTGAAAAAAAAACCGGAAAAACCGAAAACCGGGTTATGGGCCGGTTTTTGACATCCCTAGTCGTCACCCCTCTGGCATCTGCCAGCAGGAGTAAGTACCCCTTACTCACAAGTGGCATCATCTGTGAGGGTTGCAATAATGGCGTCGAGCTACCCGGACTAGGACGGTGGTCCTACTGGCAACCATTGCTATTGCATTATTATTTTGCAGTTGCAATACGCCTCTTCGGGGCGGACCACACCCGTTTGCAACAACAAACGGCCAAGAGTTGCCAAAACGCCTCCCTGGCAAGAGCCTCGAAGGTCTCGATGCAGGAAGGTTGTGTATGTCTGTGTATATGTATGGACTCGTTATATATGTAAGCTACCCGGACGGACTGCTAACCCCAGATCAGATGTCCACGGTGCAAGACGCCATCATCCAACATATTGTGAGCATCCCGCCCACCAACGTCTTTCCGGAATTCGGCAGCATCCGTTTCCGCCCCGGATTCCTTTTGGTCGAATGCGACAACGAGGCCACTGCCGAATGGCTTTGTAACATAACCTCCACTCTCAACCCTTGGGAAGGAGCCACGCTACGTGCCGTAACTGGAGAGGACATTCCCAGATCAACGATAGCGACGCTCTACCTGCCTCGCACCACGGATGCCGCGAGTGCGATAACACTCCTTGGCAGGCAAAATGAGGGGCTGCGCACCAGCGAGTGGAGGTTGATTAACGCTGCTACGCAGGGAGACAACCTCACGCTAATCGTGGCAATCGATCCGATGTCCATGGAGAACATCGCTAGGCGCAACTTCCATGTGTCCTATCGCTTCGGGAAGACAAAAGTCCACCCGAAAAACTGGAAGGGCGCCGGCAAGGAAGACAAGTCGAAGTCAGCCAACACCGAAACGGACACTGGCACTACCACCACCGTCAATGAACCGCCCAGCAACACAGCTGAGCCAACAAGCTCTATGGAGGAGGATCAGCATCCACCAGACCTCTCTCCCTCACCGGAACCGATGGAGCTGGTGCCACTGCACCTCGACAGCCTCGACTCACCTGAGTCCACAGAGGAGACAGACGTCACCGTCATTCCTAACCCTAGGAGTGAGACGAGGAATGGCAGTCACGATGCAGACAGCTAATCCGAGCATTGGCGTGTTGCAGTGCAATCTGCACCACGCCAAAAGAGCCTCGGATATAGCTGCAGCGCGGTTTATAAGGGAGAGCCTCGACATCGCTCTCATACAGCAGGAACCGTGGCAGCATGATGGGAACGTCAAGGGACTGAGCGTAAGTAATACGAATCTGGTCTATGATAGGGGCTCTACTCGCCCCAGAGCCTGTGTTGTAGTTAGCAAACGTATTAATTACCTCTGTCTTTCAGAATTTACCAACAGTGACCTAGTGGTCATAGAGATCAGCACTACCAGCGAGGGCAACCACAACCTGGTCGTGGCGTCCGCCTACCTACCTGGCGACACGGACATTCCTGCGGGGGAAATCCAGAGATTAGCCTTTCACTGCAGGACCAACGGTAAAGGCCTGTTGCTAGGCTGTGACGCCAACGCCCACCATACACTCTGGGGTAGCACGGACACAAACAGAAGAGGTGAGTACCTACTTGAACTAATTACTTCACTTGACTTATGTATTCTCAACCGAGGATGTCAGCCTACATTTGTAACCAGAGTAAGGCAAGAAGTACTTGACCTTACTCTGTGTAATAACTCAATAGCGGAACGAATTCGTTCCTGGCATGTGTCGGATGAGCCCTCCTTATCTGATCACATGCACATACGCTTTGACTTAAGCTTTGCGGTTGCTGCAGGAATCGAGCGAAGAGTTCCACAAAATACCAACTGGTCGGGATATACCGAGTCGTTGGGGGAGTATCTGCAGCAAATCGACAAAAGGGTCACAGGGTGGTTGAGTCTGGAAAGACTCGTGGACGAGACCACCAGGGCAATTCTGTCCTTCTATGAAGAAAACTGCCCCGTGCGGGTCTTCAAAGAAAATAAATGTGTTCCGTGGTGGAATCATGAGATATAGGCCTGTTCCTAACACCGGTACATCGGTTTAAAACCGGTGTTTACTTAGTACCGGTACCAATATTTTGAAGTACCGATATCCCGGTTTTTTCAACCATGGGCCGGTCCCGGTTTTTTTTTTCTCCAACACCGGTGCACCGGTTTTTCATCCGGTTTTATCAACCATGAGCCGGTCCCGGTGCACCGGTTCTTTCATCCGGTTTTTTCAACCATGAGCCGGTCCCGGTGCACCGGTTCTTTTATCCGGTTATTTCAACCATGAGCCGGTCCCGGTGCACCGGTTCTTTCATCCGGTTGTTTCAACCATGAGCCGGTCCCGGTGCACCGGTTCTTTCAGCCGGTTGTTTCAACCATGAGCCGGTCCCGGTGCACCGGTTCTTTCATCCGGTTTTTTCAACCATGAGCCGGTCCCGGTGCACCGGTTCTTTCATCCGGTTTTTTCAACCATGAGCCGGTCCCGGTGCACCGATTCTTTTATCCGGTTTTTTCAACCATGAGCCGGTCCCGGTGCACCGGTTCTTTTATCCGGTTTTTATTAACCATTGGCCGGTCCCGTTGCACAGTTTTTTTTTTAGATTTTGTAGCACCTGTTCAGTACCGTGTTTTATTTTGATAACATGTTCAGCATCAGGATTTTAGCACTGGATGTTTTCAAGTTGTCTTGTTGTTGGGTAGGTTCTTGCCAGCAACGATTTATTCGAGTTTTTGTTGTAGCGTAGCACTTTTTAGTACGGTGTTTTTATTGGATAGCCATGGTTCAATATTTATGTACATATTTGATTTTTTAAGCTTCTATGAAATTTATATAAGGTAATTGTCGCGATGAGAAAAAAATTATAAAGAATTTCTGTTGAGAAAATTATAAAGATGTAAATTACACATTCTAAAAGACTTAGTAGAGAGTTTTAGCATCTCTTTGAAAATATAACGTTCGGGATTATATAGTCAAATAAGAATACGGCAAAAATCCTACATCACTGGATTTTGGCAGGATGACTGGGGATGGCCCTCCGAATATGGGAAAAAAGTCCCCACCGATTGGAGGTCTGCCACCTTAAAAAGGAGGGGGAGGTATTTTTTCCGTTTTTTTTTTTGCAATTATTCCAAAAACGGCAATAGATACAGAAAAATGGTCTGAGGACGAAACTACATCAAATTTCCTTTGAAATGATATATGTATATGTAACACATTAGTATTTTATTGAAAGTTTAGTTGCTCTGATTAAAGACGATCCCTCCATTTGAATTTGGCAAAACGGCATGTCCATAACTCCCCCCAAAATTAGAGCAGAGACCTAATTTTCGGTTTAATATCAATGGAGGGCATCATCACTCTACCTCTACTCACCAAAAATCACTTCAATCAGATAAAAACTAAGGGTACTACCTCCCATACAAAGTGAAGTGACCCAAGGCAACTTTACTCTACAGTTTATAAAATGAGTTGTGAAACATTGTAAGAGGGTACCCTTAGTTTTTATCCTATTGAGCTGATTTTTGGTGGGTGCCCCCCATTGGCAATAAAACATTATTTTTTTTAGTCTAACGGCACGGTATCTTTTTCCGTTTTTGAAATAATTGCAAAAAACGGAAAAAATACCCCCCTTAAGGTCGCGGACTTCCAATCGGTAGGGACTTTTTTTCCCATTATCGGGGGCCATCCCCAACCATTTTGTCAAAATGCAGTGATGTGGGATTTTTGCCGAACAAATACCGTATTCTCCTTTGACTATATAGCCCCGAACGTTATATTTTGAAAGAGATGCTAAAACTCTCTATTAAGTCTTTTAGAATGTGTAATTTACTCAACATTAGAAATTCTTTATAATTTTTTTCTCATCGCGACAATTACCTTATATAAATTTCATAGCAGCTAAAAAAATCATTTACATAAATATTGATTCATGGCTATCCAATAAAAACATCGTACTAAAAAGTGCTACGCTACAACAAAAACCGGATAAAAGAACCGGTGCACCGGGACCGGCTCATGGTTGAAAAAACCGGATGAAAGAACCGGTGCACCGGGACCGGCTCATGGTTAAAAAAACCGGATGAAAGAACCGGTGCACCGGGACCGGCTCATGGTTAAAAAAACCGGATGAAAGAACCGGTGCACCGGGACCGGCTCATGGTTGAAATAACCGGATAAAAGAACCGGTGCACCGGGACCGGCTCATGGTTGAAAAAACCGGATGAAAGAACCGGTGCACCGAGACCGGCTCATGGTTGAAAAAACCGGATGAAAGAACCGGTGCACCGGGACCGGCTCATGGTTGAAAAAACCGGATGAAAGAACCGGTACTGAAAAAAAACCGGCTCATGGTTGAAAAAACCGGGTGTTTAAAAAAAACCGGGCACCGGGTTTAGTACCGGGTACTGAAGAAAACCGGTATCCGATACTGAAATCTGAGTACCGAACAGGCCTAATGAGATAGCTTGCCTCAGGAAAAAAGTGAGGAAGCTGTTCAACAGGGCCAAGCGCAACGGGGACTGGGCTCTGTATAGATCCACCCTCACGGAATACAACAAAAAGATCAGGGACGCTAAAAGGCAAAGTTGGGCTAACTTTTCCGACAGCGTCAACAATACCACCAAAGCAGCTAGACTGCACAAAATTATGGCAAAAAATGATTGCAGCACTATTAGCACTCTAAAGGGTGCAAATGGGGACATAACGAGGGATACCGAAAGCACAGGCATGTTGCTTTCAGCAACCCACTTCCCCAGCTGCAGACTGGACTATAAACTGAATGATGGTCACTGTGGCATGAATCCGCCCAGAAGGGCAAAGAGATCTGCCTGGGCAGCAGCAAAAGATATCTTCACGTATGGCAGGGTTAGGTGGGCAATTGGGACATTCGATCCATTTAAGTCGCCCAGCATGGATAGAATGTTTCCAGCGCTTCTACAAAGAGGCCAAAGCGAGCTGATACCATTCATGGTTAGTATCTATAGAAGTAGTTATGCTTTGGGATTTATTCCGACAGCCTGGAGATCAGTTAGGGTAGTCTTCATCCCCAAAGTGGGTAAAAGACCGGCGGACGATCCTAAGCCGTACCGCCCCATCAGCCTTACATCCTTTCTCATGAAAGCTATGGAAAAGATACTGGACTCTCACATCAGAGGCACACTTAAGACACGGCCGCTGCACCCAAAACAATACGCCTACCAACCGGGTAAATCCACGGAATCGGCACTTCAGAGCTTGGTAGAAGAGATCGAAGTAGCCATGTCCAATAAGGAAACAGCACAATGTGCATTCCTTGACATAGAAGGCGCCTTCGATAACACCTCCTTCAAATCCATAGAAACGGCACTACGAGCCAAAGGAGCCGACAATACGATCATTACCTGGGTGCAGCGTATGCTTTCGTCAAGAATTATTTTTACCAGTATAGGCAATACTACCCTTTCTGCTTTAGCCACTCGTGGCTGCCCCCAAGGAGGGGTACTATCGCCCCTCCTGTGGTGTCTGGTAGTTGATGGATTGATGTGGAGACTTAGCTCAGCTAGGTTCTCCACACAGGGGTATGCGGATGACCTGGTTATCACGGTTAAAGGCAAATTCGAGGAGGTCCTACCGGATGTCCTGCAGAGTGCTCTGTATTTAGTCCAGGATTGGTGCACAGCAAACGGGCTGCGCGTCAATCCTACAAAGGCCGCCGTTATACCATTCAGTAAGAAAGGGAATCTCCAAACACTGGAGTGTCCCTCCATGTATAATGCACGGCTAACAATGCCGGAAACTGTCAAGTACTTGGGGGTCACACTTGACAAGAAACTGCTATGGAAAAAACATCTTAGTCTGGTAGCAGAGAAAGCAATTAAAGCCTTGTGGATCAGCAGAGGCTATGAAGGGAAGGCATGGGGTATTAAGCCTTACATAGTTCTGTGGATCTACAAGACAATTGTTAGACCTATTGTGGAATATGGGGCGGTCGTGTGGTGGAGAAGAGCAACCACCATAGACGGAAGACGGTGTCTCGAGAAAGTTCAGAGGCTGGCCTGTCTTGCTGTCCTTGGGGCCTTCTACTGCCGCCCTGGAGGTCCTGCTAAACTTGCCACCTCTCCACATACACATCGAGGCAGTGGCAAGGTTAGCTGTCATTAGGCTCGTAGCATGTGATACGGCGTCTCCACTGAACTCAGTTCAACAAGGATGGTTAAGTAACAGCAGATTACTGGATATGCCATCAGACCATCCGGTCAAAACTCTCCGTTTTGACCCTTCTTATAGTGCAGAGATATGGTAAAGGGTGGACTGGACTGACAGATTCAGATCACTCCACCCTAGCACCATCAAATTTTACACGGACGGCTCCAAGACCGATACAGGATCTGGAGCTGGAATTACTGGCCCGAACACAAATATCTTTATTCCTATGGGAATACATCCAACCGTGTTTCAGGCGGAAGTGCACGCAATCGAAGTGTGTGCAAGATTATGCCTTGACAAGGGCTACACCAACAGGAAAATAGCAATATTCACTGACAGCCAAGCAGCAATAAAAGCGCTGACGAGCTGTACTGTCACATCTAAGCTCGTGTGGGTTTGTCGGGAAATCCTCCAACAGGTGGGCAATCTCAACAATCTCACCCTTTTCTGGGTACCTGGGCACTCGGGGTTTTACGGCAATGAGAAGGCCGACGAGCTTGCAAGAAGAGCATCCACCACTCCCTTCTTTGGTCCAGAACCTTACTGTGGGTTACCACTCTGTGTCTGCATTAGTGAGTGGGAAAAGCCAAAGCCACCATACACTGGGAAGCTCTTCCAGGGCTTAGGCAGTCAAAACTCTTTGTCGCTAACTACTCACCCAATCGTACCCTTGGTCTGATGAAATTGAGCAGAAACAGGGTTAGGATCATATGCGGGCTCCTTACGGGGCATTGCCGTTTAAACGGTCATTTAAAGCGCTTGCGTATTGTTACCGGCGCCAGCTGTCGCTTCTGTGAGGCTGACGACGAAACTGATTCTCACATCCTTTGTGAATGTGAGAGGCTAGCAAGGCGCCGATTGGAGTGTTTCGGTATCGCTTTTCCCTTGGAAGAGGATATCGCCACTATCAATATGGCCCAGCTGAATCGATTTATCGAAGGCAGTCGGTTAGATGAGTTCATCTAATCCATAGTAGGGGCAATGGTACAATAGACCACCGGTCGCAGTGCCTAGGGCAACTCTTGTTGCCTGTGCCCTCAATAAATCTAATCTAATCTAATCTAATATGTTTTGTGTCAACAATAGAAATCCATTTGTGTGAAATTTGGTTGAAATTGGTGCACAAATAAAAAAGTTGTTCTTAGAAGAACCTAATTTGGGCGGTTAAGTTTGTATGGCAGCCCCATGACCCCATGGTCCGATTTGATCCATTCTAGCATATATTTTGTGTTATCTTTAGAAACACATTTGTGTGAAATTTGGTTGAAATTGGTGCACAAATAAAAAAGTGTTTCTTAGAAGAACTCAAATTGGGGGGCTAGGTTAGTATGTCAGCCCCGAGACCCCATGATCGGATTTGATCCAGTTTGACATATGTTGTGTGTCATTAATAGAAACACATTTAAGCGAAGTTAGGTTGAAATTGGTACACAAATAAAAAAGTGTTTCTTAGAAGAACTCAAATTGGGGAGCTAGGTTTGTATGGCAGCCCCAAGACCCCATGGTCGGGTTTGATCCAGTTTTACATATGTTGTGTGTCATTAATAAAAGCACATTTGGGTGAAGTTAGGTTGAAATTGGTACTCAAATAAAAAAGTTTTTCTCAGAAGAACCTAAATTGGGGGGTTAAGTTTGTATGGCAGCCCCATGACCCGCTTGTCCGATTTAAGCGATTCAAACATACAAACTGCCTGCAACAATAATAAGCATGTGTACAAAATTTCAGCTCTCCAGCTTTTATAGCGGCCGAGAAAAACGCACTGCAACAGACGGACAGACAGACAGACGGACATCGCCCAATCGACTCCCCAAGTCATGCTGATCATATATGTATACTTTTTATATGGTCGGAGATGCCTCCTTCAATGCGTTACAAACTTCATGACAAAGTTAATAAACCCTTTCACTCTATGAGCGAAGGGTATAAAAATGTGTCTGTTTTCTATTTCTAATGGATAAAAACGGACTTTAATTATAACATAAAAGTCCGAATCCAAATAATCTAGTGTTCTATGGTAATTATCCAACTTCTCAATGGGCTCGTCCTGGGGTTAAATACAAAACATTCCAGCCAAAAGAGATTATTCAAATCGGACATATCGATTGTTAAGCGCACATATGTGCTAACTGCAAAAAACAAAATTTTACAGGAGAGCAAAAACAAAAAATGCCCTTTTTTAATTGTGAGTTCTCTGTTTGAAACTGACATTATGGGCTATAAAGATATTTTGAATGATTCTGTGGACTTTTATGCATTATCTTGTATAATAATAGATAGAAATTTTTAATTTTTAATATTGTTTTTGGTCAAATTTCAATTAAGTGTTCACTTACCACATTTGGCACTAAAACAGTTTTCTACTTATAACTAATTGATTATAGCCGTAAATATATCAAAAGATGAAAAAAACCAATTAATTTGGATGCTATATTTATTAAATTAAATTTTGAGAATAAGAAAAGACAAAAATTAAACGAAAATGACAAATAAACAACACTACTACAAATAAAAAACATTCTCTTAAGCGTTTCTTGAGGTAGTAGGCAAATTATCAATAAATGGTTTGCAATCCTGGGGATTACACCTTTCGACAACAACAACAGCAGCTCTTTTTTTATACCCTTCACTCATAGAGTGAAAGGGTATATTAACTCTTGTCATGAAGTTTGTAACGCATTGAAGGAAGCATCTTCGACCATATAAAAAGTATACATATATGATTAGCATGATTTGGGGAGTAGATTGGGTGATGTCCATCTGTCTATCTGTCTGTCCGTCCGTCTGTCTGTTGCGACGTGTTTTACCCGCCCAATTTAAAAGATTAATTAATTTTGCACAAATGCTTCTTTTTACTGCAGACAGTTTGTGTGTTTGAATCGGTAAAATCAGACAATGGGGTCATGGCGCTGCCATACAAACCCAACTCCCCAAATTAGCTTCTTCTAAGAAAAACTTTTTTTATTTGTGTACCAATTTCAACCAAATTTCAATCAAATGTGTTTCTATTGATAACACAAAACATATATGAGAATAGATCAAATCGGACCATGAGGTCATGGGGCTGCTATACAAACCTAACTCAAACAAACAAATTAGTTTTTTATAAGAAAAACTTTTTTATTTGTGCACCAATTTCAACCAAATTCAACCAAATGTATTTCTATTCCTCAGGAAACCAATGCTAGCCGTCGTGTGGGACGACCCAAAAATACATGGAGAAGATCTGTTAAGGCAGAGGGAAAATCTATAGGCAAATCGCCGGACCAGCTAAAGGCGATGGCTGCTATTAGGCAGAGGTGGAAAAGAGGCGTAGTCAATGCCGTATGCCCCACTAGGGGTTAAAAGGAACCAAAGAGAGAGAGAGTATTTCTATTGATGACACAAAACAAATGTAAGAATGGATCAAATCGGACCATGGGCTCATGGGGCTGCCATACAAAACCAACCCCCTTCTACGAAATATTTTGTACACCAATTTCACAAAACCTTGAATTTGTGTCTTTATCAAAGCAACAAAACAAATGGAATCGTACTATGGAGCCATGCTCTCGCAGCCCCCAGTAAAATCTTATGAGTAAATATTTTTTCTTGCCCACTTATTCCAACCAAACCCCATACAAATATTGTTTTGCCGACGCAACGGAACTTTTGTGAAGACGAAAGGAAAATAATGGGAGGGAGGGATTAAATACCAGTCGTCTTACGCCGCACCCGAAATTTGTCTTGGTCTCGTTTTTCTTTAAAAATAGGGATTTCTCTGCAATTTTTCTTGTCCAGAATTATAGCGTTCCATTGCACCGTACTATATCCTTTCTTGCCTCGATTGATGCCTATTTTCATACAATTTTCTGCTATCAAATCATACTTGTATTGAATGATGTCTGGCTCTCCCTTTTCAAATCTAAGCCAATTGATTTTTAGCCATTTGACTTTTTTATTTTGTGTATTAAATGAAGTTTTTTAACACTTCGTTTTTCAGAGAGGTGTAGTCATAAAAATCATTAAAATTGAGGCATTTAACGGGATAAGGTTTGGGATTTGTTCTTGAAGTACCGATCATGCTGTACAGCAAGTACTGCGAAATTGCAATCATTTTTCATTTTAAGTAAATACAAATTGTGGCGCTTAATTCTATTTTATTCTTTGCCACTGTATATCTAAGCCCATAGGTAATATACTGATCAGCCACCACGAATAACCGGCTGAATAAGCGAAACAGCAAACGAAAACGAAGCTTGCTTCCATCGGTACGTGCATTTGTCACATGTGTGCACACACATTTTCTTTTTTCTAAAGAGCGCAGATAGTGTAAGTGCACTTAGTGCATGTGGCACTCACAAAATTGATTTCTATGCACTTAACACGGAAGTGGATTAACGTTTGTGGCGTTTCTAATGGACAATCGCTTAAAACGTTTGTGCAGAATTATGACTATAAGGTTGATGAATTAAAAAATGAAATAAACTCATTTTCATGAAAATTGCAGTTAACACATATGCGCGCTTAGGCATCGATATCGGCTCGACTTGAATCATTTAATATAATTCACGGAATAATCAACTGCCAAATCCATTAGATGGAGTGGCGTTTATGAAAAGCCGCGATTATTGCATCAACCTCCTTAGGATGATATTTTTTTTTTAAATTAATGATTAATTTTTTTTAACATTGTTTTCTTTTTGATGATTCCTATGAAACATTACATATAATCATTAAAAGCGATATAAAAATATTTCATTGAGTACCACTCAATTGATTCAAATGTAATCATAATTAAATCGAAATATCAAATATCATTTGGTGGATATTTCAAGTACGTAAGTAGACAATAATAATATGAACAAAGCACTTCTCCTAATTAATTTATTTCATAAAGAAATCTCCAAAATGCTGATCACGTTCTTTGACAAAATATATTTGTCCAGAAGAGCATTTTCTCTTCAGCCGTGTAGTGTAGATACGAGTACATCCATCAACTACGAAACTATGATTTTCAACCATCAACCTGGGCCCGTTCCCAACATAATGAAAATGAAATACCACAACAAGACGTGAGCCAGAGCTAACGACACGTAATGTCATTTTCTAATATCTATGATGATAATAATAATTCTTATTGCTGGTCACATATTATCATAGAATATTATAGTCAATTGCCAGGGTTTCGTGTTAGAAATATTCTAAAAAGCCATCCATTTAAAAATATGTATGTATGTCTCCAAATAATTCATGGCGATTTTCGAGTGATTTTCAAGTCAATTTTACACCTTTCATTTCATTTCGTTTTGGAATGTTACAGACGTACGAGCATACAGTACAGAGTGGATTTTGTGTGACTGTTAAGATGCTTTTGATTTATGGCGCAATAACGTAAAAAAGTTTGAAGTGGGCACTTGCATGTTAAGTACTCGCGCCATGTTATATTCTGGAAAGCATAACGAGGCTTAAAATTCAAATACGATAATAATATTAGACATATTTTACCACAGGCGTGTGTAACCCTTAACGGAAATTGTCAAGACGCGATTATGATGGGAATATTTAACAAGCGCACCATTTTACGTGTATGAAGAGTGAACTGCGGGAAAAGGTCGTAATTCTATGCAGGCAACTAGCATTAAGTGTATTGAAAGGAGACAAGATGTCAAATGGGGACAATACTAAATTTATGTCTAATGTTATGGTAAAAGGCATCAACTTTATGTAAAGTTCTTGCAAATGAAGGTAAAGATCTTCATGTTCGTAGTGTAGTTTTGATTGAATGATGGCGAAGATTTTAATATGCATGGTGCATATCGCTAAATCACTAAAGATGCACTTAAGAAATAGGATTTCTTAATTTAAAATTTAGTATAGATTAATTGAAGTCTTCTCGGTAAAGTTAAATTTTGTTCGAAGACCCTCCATTATAACAAAGAGGGTGTGGGTGAGAAAGAAAAGAGAAAATTTCAAAATAAGAGCTAAATGAGAGTAAAAATGCTGAACATATTGCAGTGGCAGTCTATACACTATACAGTATTTTACATGTAAGAAGGTGGCGCATCATTACTTGATTTTAGATGGGTGGCTCCTGTGACAATCCTATATAACATTCTAATTACATAAAAGGGGTGAAGGATCAGTCACTTATCTAATGGTAAGCACTTCTTATCCGTATACTAATTGACGCACATTCAAAATAGTTAATACGTAGGCTACTAAAATAGTGGCCTTAAAAAAAGGTTTGTTCCCGCTGGATACCACATAATTTGATAATACATACCTCAAAAAAGGCTGGTGTCGATTGATGCAGAAAAATTATAAAAAAATACCACAACGGTGCATCAAATAACGTGAATAAAATCATTACTGGTGACGCATCATAGATCTATGCCTATGAGCCGGAAACTAAACAGCAGTCGACCGTGTGGCTGTTCCAAGACGAGCCCAATCCAAGAAAAGTTGTTCGCGCACGAAGCACTGCGAGGCAAATGGTGTCCTGTTTCTTCGGCCGAATGGGCCCTGTGGCCATTGTTCTACTTGAGGAGCGTAGTAGGTCAATTTCTAGTGGTACACGGCCATTTGCTTCCCCGAAGTCTTCGGTGAAATTCGCAAAATGAACACGAGAAGACGAATCATTCTTCATCATGACAATGCGAGCTCTCACACATCAGTTCAAACTAGCGCCTATTTAACCGGTGAAAACATTGAATTGACGGGTCATCCGCCTTCAGCCATGACTTGGCACCGAATGATTTTTTTTTGTTCCCGTTTATTAAAAATAAATTCGGTAGTGAACGGTTTTCTTCGCCCGAAGCAGCTGTTGAAGCATTCAGAAGCCATATTTTGGAGGTGTCTCCATCGAAGTGGAAAAAAAGCTTCGAAAATTGGTTTGAGCGCATGCAAAAGTATATAGATGCTCATGACGAATATTTTGAAAACAAAATAAAGCCATTTTTGAAAATAAAAAAAATCGTTTTCATCTGTTTTCTAGAGGTAGTTGTGGAGTCTTGATAAGATCGTCATCGGAGACGGTCGCGATTCTGAAAATTTCGATCCACTGTCCATAAGAGCTCGATTGATAAAGCATACATACAGAAATCTAACAAACGGCCAGTTTTGCAAATTGCCTTTTCAATTCGTATTGTGAAATTCATTTATTATCATTGACATTAGTGAATTAATGTTTTCAATTGACTAATATCGAGTGTAGATACTAAGTGGAAGAACCGTTTCAGTAAAATAGTACGCAAGTGCTCAAGCTGTTTCTAAGTGAAAACAAGTTTTGATCTGCCTAGCTAGCTGTACTTGACAGCATAATTCTATTGAACACTTATCTATGAAGAGTATGACAGTTCGGAAATGCGGAAGGCTAAGAAGCGAATACGCGAAATTAATAGAATGAACCCGATTAAAGCCAAAAAGTTATTGGAGCAAGCATCTGCGTCCACATCCAGCCTTGAAACACAGAACATCGAAATGGACATATCCACCCAGCCAATTCCTTCAAATGCCGAAAGGGAACAAAACGCAAACAATCAGTGCTTTAACAATGTACTCGGAGCAATCAATGACGATGCGGGAATCTTCAAAACCGCCACCGGAAGATTAGTAGCACGTAAGAGTAATAATAATACTAACCCAAATATTGTACAGTCATCACCGAACTATAGCAATTCATTCGCTAGTCTCCGTCCTGAGGAAACGGCCCCAACTCCTGAAAAAAACATTTGGTGTCCACCAATTTTTATTAATAATATCCAGGCAAGAACAATCAAAGAGATGATGGACCAAGATCCCAATACTAAATATAGAGTAACCCATTTTTCCACCTCCAGGCACAAACTAATAGTGAATAACATAGATACCCATAACAAAATCATGAATACCATAAAATCATCGGAAGCTGACGGTCATTCGTTCACACCTAAAACAAGCCGGAAATACACGTTGATATTGAGAGGATCCAGTGCTCACTTCGAAGCAGATGAGGTTAGAAATGACATCCTCCGTTCACGCCCTGAAATCCCCGCAGACAGCATTTCAGTGGTAAGGTTTTCAACAGCATGGTCACGGCGAAATGATATTCAACTGCCTTTATTTAAAGTGACACTGGAAAGGGAACCCGATGTGAAAACACTAACTTCTTTAAGGTATGTAATAAACCAGCGAATATATTGGGAGAAAATGAGAAAGGGTGACATTCTCCAATGCTTTAATTGCCAGCGCTTTGGTCACGTTTCGGGCAATTGTGGTTACTCGCCAAGATGTGTTGCTTGCGGCAGCAATCATGTTGGAAAAGATTGCCCCAGACGCGCACTCCCAGATCTAAGAGAGCTAAATCCACCCCATTGCACACTGTGCAACACATCTGGCCATCCAGCGAACTATTCGCTGTGCCCCTCACGTCTTGAATATAAGAAAAGAATCGAGGAGGCGAAAACAAAGCGAGACCAAGCGAGAAATGCTTTACATGTCCCTAAGAATTTCTATACCAACGCTCATGTTTCGCTTCTTAATCCACAGATCTCGTATGCTGAAGCTTTAAGAAAAGGAGGAAGCTTGGGACATAAGCCTAACGTAGGCTCTGGAAACGAGCTAACATCGTTATTTAAAGATTGTTATGAACTTATAGGAATAAGCTTCCTTACCTTGCTAACAAGAGCAAAAAATTTTTGGAGTAGTTATAAAAACCTACCCTCGGAAAACAGAGCAGAAGCTCTTATAAATTTTGCTTTGAATTTAACGAACAATGATTAGGATATTGAATCTAAATATTAACTCCCTGGTTTCTATTGATAAACGATTATCTTTAGAAGAATTGCTGGGTAGACACCTACCTGATATAGCGGTTATTACAGAAACTAGGCTTAATCCAAGATTTAAGGTATTTATGAAGAATTACAATCTACTGAGGAATGATTCAGGGAGGGGCACAGCTATCTTTTTTAAAAACAATTTGTGCTTCGAAGGATGCAACATACAAATTGACAATCATGGAGTGAATTCTACGTTAGGTATACTCAAAGTTCATCTCCCTTTCAATGGAGTGAAGAGAATTCTGATAGGATCCATCTACGTTAAGAGCGGAGCGGGGCAGTACATTCCGACTTACTTGAACTCGTTATTTCAGAGAGACGGGCGTTTCGACTATTTCATATTAGGAGGGGATTATAATGCAAGGCATACTTTCTGGGGTGACTCAACGAGCAACCAGAATGGGTACCACCTGTACAATTGGATAATAGGCAATACGAATCACACAGCAATGATAATTAACGCGAATTCGCCGACATTCCCACGAGGGTCTTCCTATATTGACAATTTTATTGTCTCGTCTGAGCTATTCTCACTTTTTAATCAAAATTTTATCTGTTCAACCATTCCCGCTCCATCGGACCATTTTGGACTTTTGCTTACCTTTAATATAAATAACATGCATTTGCTATTAAAACCCCCACCACTGAAGCGGGAGTACTCTAACGTAAACTGGAACTTATTTAACGAGAACTTAGAAGAAACTATTGGACACCCATATCCGGCTGATAGAAACCTATCGATAACCGAAATTGATCACTATATTAGTTTAGTATCTACGTCTATCATTCAATGTTTGGACCGTCATGCGCCACTTAAGCCGGTGGTCGTTTCCAAGTATGGAATGCTCAATTCGCTAACAAAAAACCTCATAAGAAGTAGGAACTGTCTATTACAAAGATTAAAAAGAATTTTCCACTCAAACCTTAACAGAATAAATCAACACTATCAAACAGTAAGAAGTCAAATCAACTGCCTTAATTCTATTATCCGACAAAGAGTTAATAAGGATATAAACCTATTTTACAAGAACCAAATGATGGCTCTTAAACCCTCGCCTCAAATATTCGACCAAATCAACAAAATAAGTGGAAGAAAAAAAAGCACGTTTAATGTTACAAACGACCCAATAACATGTAATGGCATCACATTCGTCTCTACTCAAGACAAGATCGGAGCTATGACCGCTTACTTCAGAGAAGTATACAAATGTAAACCTCTTCCTAACACTTATTTGAATGAACTCGTTGATAGTGTGTCCTCTGAATTAGTAAGATTGAATGAAGGCTCAGTAATTACTTCCTTTGACAGTACAAACACCTCACTTAGACCACACAATTTCATAGACTCGGAATATTTTACATCTTTGGATGAAGTAGAATACTATATTAGGACCACTAATAATAAGAAATCGTCCGGGCCAGACAATCTTTCCAACTATGTTGTTAAGAAATGTGCGCCATCAATAGTACGTCATTTAACAATAGTCTTTAACAATTGCATTAACGCTGCATATTTTCCGAGCTGTTGGAAACAAGCACTTCTATGCCCGATTTCCAAAAAAGAAAACTCGAACGATATATCCTCTCTTCGCCCGATATCGCTTCTATCGAATTTAGGAAAAATTTTAGAGAAAATCATTGGTAGCAGGCTCAATGACTTCCTACAAAACTTCACTCCCGAAAATCAATTTGGGTTCGAAAAGTACAGGTCGACAGAAATGGCGGTTCTACTCTTGTTAAACGAAATCCAAACAAATTTACGGAAGAAAAGCACAACAGTTGCGTGTGCTCTAGATCTACAAAAAGCTTTCGACAAAGTTTCACATAAAGGTCTCATATACAAGTTAGTTACAAACAATTGTCCGATGCCTCTTTGCCGAATACTTAGCAGTTTTCTCAGGAATAGAACACTGCAAATTACGATTGATAGTACGAGATCAGATCATATACCAGTACAAGCGGGCGTACCCCAAGGATCGATTCTGGGCCCCAAGCTGTTTAATTTCTATATACACGATATCCCCTCGGCTGCTCATACATCGAACGTAAATGTTTCTGATGCCTCTTTGAGCCTCTTGAATATTCGAAGTATTTTCTTCGCGGATGATATAATCGTCTTTGCAGAGGACCCAAGACCTTCAATCGCAGTAGGAAAACTGGTTAGTCACCTCAACCCTGTTTTATCATTTCTTCATAAATGGGGTTTCCAAATAAATACAACTAAATGTGCTCTTACTTGTTTTAGAAACGCCAGTGGCAAAGGTCATTGGAAAGCAGTCCCAGAAAGTAAAAAAATAGAAATTAAAATAAACGGACAAAATATTCCTCTCCAGGAAAACTTAAACTACTTAGGCTTCCTTTTCAATAATAGAGGGAGGAGTAATCTACACGCACGGAAGATCCTGAAAAAAGTCAGAATTGCTGCGAATATCCTAAACTCGCTTTTTTCCACCAAAGCACTCAAGAGTAATGTGAAAACTCTTATGTATAAGACCCTAATACGACCGGCAATAACATACTGCTTTCCAGCGTGGATGAATATATCTCCCACAGTGGCGAAAGAGCTGCAAATATTTGAAAGAAAAATCTTACGAAAATGTTTATCAAAATACCGCAGACCAAACAAAAAATACTATCGAAATTCGCTCCTCTACGAAGAATCAAAAATTACGCCACTAATGCAATACATGATTGCATCCAGCCGAGTTCGACTGAAGAAATGGGAAGATCATCAATTGGGAATAGTGCGTTCATTATTTAGAAACAACACGGCTAGTCACGAAAGTACTTATTACAATTCCCCATTTCAATTACTTTTCTCAATATCGACTGAATTACCGGAGACTTTAAACAGTGGGTCATTCTTACCCCCTTATTATATCCGAAAAAGCAGCAATACACTTAGAGGATAATCTTATTATCAAATTTCAGGAGTTGCGACCGCGTTTATCATGACAATGCGTTTAATTAATTAATAATAAATAAATACAATAAAACTGTATAATGTAATTTAGCTCCATAAAAACCAAAGTATTAAAAGCAAGAATTTTTATTACTAAAAATAATACAAAGATATTAGAAATATAAAACAATAAAATGATTGCTGCACATGCTTACAATATTAGTACCTAATTAATAAGTAGATGATACTAACTAAAACTTCTGTTTTATGCCTATACTTTTTACTAAATTAGATCGCCTAGTGAGAATCCACGAACATGCAAACACTAAACTGGTATACGTAGTTTAAGTAGAGATAAGCAGTAAGGCAATTTCAATTGGTGAAACCACCTAACAATGGAATATCCTCGCTGCTTACACTCTTTTTAGGTTAAGTTTTTCTTAATATTTTAATTTAGTTTATAATTAGTAATAAGTTGTTAAAATCACTCATCCACGAAAAAAAAACCAATGAGCAATGGTGAAGACACCACATTTTTGTCAAGTACAATTACAATAACCGTAAGATTAGATTAAAACTAAACTGAATTATTGTATTATCAATTACATATAACATATGTTGGCTGTTATGTGACCATCTGTATATTGTAAATTATAATAAGGCTAAAGAAAGTCTCAATAAACGGTTTGGAATTTGGATTTGGAATTTGGATCTGTTTTCTAGAAACTTTTTTAGTAACCCTCGTATAAACAAGATTAAAAATAAAAGCTCCATTCTTGGCAACTAAATCCTTTTTAGAGACTTTGAAAAAACATATGACAGGGTATGTGGGACCTAAAAAACGAGAACCTAACGTGCGCAATCGCGGCTTTTTCAATTACCTCTACATAAGAGCAACAATAAATTTTCTTAGAATTAAACTTTGTCACTGACATTAGTCATCTCATAGCAATAGTACGTTACGATTTTGGGGGTTCAAATCCCTTCCGAAATTCTTTGAAACTATAGTGAGGATACAAAACGCAAACGCAAACGGAAAACGGTAAAACGCAACTTGCTTTTCGGAAAACGGTAGCCAAATATGATATCGTTATTCTCAGCGGCCGCCCTAAGGAAGGGCAAGCCAGGCGGTCGCCCGGGGCACCAAATTCTTTGCTGCGGCATTTTGACCAGCACTTCCTACAAATAAAACTACAAGAAATCTGAAAAATGAAACTTTATTATTTTCAGGATTAAATCAACGAAAAAAGCTGACATCAACTTGTTAGACTCAGGCCCATTCTCTCGTAGATCTTATAGAATGGTTAGTCTTATCGCCCAGAGAAGACACACACAATATTCAAAATGCTTCTCCATTATATTGAATTGATTTTTTGTTAATTTTGCATAGTTATGTTATCTTTTGCTTATTTACGCTGTTGGATGAAAGTGCGCAATGATTTTCTCAATCTAAGATGATGGCTTAAACAAGCAAAATATGGCGTAGCTATGCAAAATAAACAAAAATTCCATTTAACACAATGGAAAAGCTTTCTAAATATGGTGTGTGTCTTCCCTACGCGATAAGACTAATCAGCCGACAGGTACTGAATAAGAGCTATCAGAAACCCGGCCTCAGTGTTGTAGGGTTGTGTGAAGTTCAAACTCAGCCCCAAGCGATGTTTTATACCGATAATTATGTTTTTTATGTTCAAAATTTATTTTTTATTGTAAGAAAAACAAAGCACCCGAAGGGAGCCACTATGTTATTGTCATGTAGCCTTAGCTAATCTTAAAGAACCTCATCCCAGCAAACTAGATAAATTTACAAGAAACGCGAATCTTAGCTGATCTCTCAGGTTTCATTTCAATAATAGAAGAAACCCGTAAAATTACCAATGCTATGGTGCTATGGACTGAGTTTTGCTCAGACTTGCATTTCTTAGACCATAAGGACGCATATTTAGGGATTATTCCAGTAATGCAGTATTTTGTAGGCAGAATATATTCTTGCACTAACTAGCTATAGTAGTAGCACAACCCAGAGTGGAGTTTAATCTACCAAAAAAAAATGTGTGGCTAACTGACAAAAGTACAGAGTGAAAATACCGCTACTTTCTTGTGCTAAATCTTTCTGACGGAGTTCTTAAGGACACCAGCACCGATTCGCTGATAGAATGTTTAATGTTGTAATCCCCTCGGAAATTTATAGCAGATTTTCAGCCTAAATTGACCTTCCCAGTCTGCGACTGGAAAATCATTTTCCAAGAAAAAGTTTTTTCTTTAAACTTTAAAAATCGCCCCTGATACGTTTGTACTAATTAGCAGACGATAAGCATTCAGAAAGCGTCTCAGAGCTTTGGACTTCCACTCAAGGGCGCAGCCAGGATTTCGTTAAGAGTGCCCCCTTCCAAAGTTTTGTGGTTTCCGCAGTTGGTGTATAGAATGGAACGATAAGTCAAGATTTCCACAATTAGTTAATACTCGCACCCACGAAATTTGGGAACCAGAATTAATACAATAATTGTAAATTCGAGAGGGAACAAATATCTAACTGCCATCACAACTCCCAAAGCAATGTGAGCATTCAACACCGGTACAGACCTGCACGGTCGACCGTCATGGTTGTAAACGCCTTCACGGTAAATCAAATATCTACAGAATTCTCCCGCTAAAATTCAAGTGGTCGTCTTGTGCACAGATAGACAACAGACACAAGACCTGATGAGTGTGTCTATCTGTAACAAACCACAAAACATTGGGAAAAAATACCAAAAATTGAGGAAATTGAGGGAAAAAGTTTCGTCCGAACCGGGATTTGAACCTCCGACCTTCAGTCACAAGGTCAGCAGCTTAACCTACTGACATTAACCAATGTGACATTTCCGGTATTTCTCCCGCAGGGAGCTCTTCTCCTCCCACAGTAAGTTGCCATGCCAAATACTACTACAGACAGACATGCACCGCAATTGGTGTATAGAAAGGAACGATAAGTCAAGATTTCCCCAAGATTAGAGTATTTTGGCGGAATTATATTTATATCAATGCGGATGACGACTTTTTCTTGACAGATATCTTTTAACCTTCAAGCGGGCGCGCGGGCGGTAATTTACCGCCCTGATCATATAAACACGCATAGCTTTTCCAGCGTTGGCCGGATAGAGGTGGGAGAAGTATATATTCTTAAGTCATACTGTTATAGATACGATACAATAAAATTTTGGGTAAATTTTACCTTCCATACCTTTCCAGCGGTCATCAAACGTTCGGGGATTGTATATTTTGGTATATAGTTGTGCTCAAAATGTGTGTGCTCTGTGTAATATCACTGAAGTGGCATGCTTCGCTAAAACTGCTGAACTTGTTTTATTGTTCACCAGATAATACTTTTTATGATGATAAACTTATGCTCTTCTTTCAATTTACCATAATTATAAGAATGGAAGTTGTACGGTTGAGCGCAAATGGAGGGGAAAAGACGAGGGCGGTAAATTACCGCCGCGCGCCCGGTAATGTCACAAAAAATGCGCGCCCGCTTGAAGGTTAAAACACAGTTTGTTTTGTAGTTTTCGATTGACAAAATCGGCTTAATATATCACTAAATTATACTGAATGCGTTAATTTTCGTGAAATGAAGATGATATTCACTGCTCTATTGCCACTTATTTGTTTGATAATAATAATAATAATCCCCTTGGAAATCTTGGGCTCCATGGTATCATCGGAAACGTTGCCCCCCTTAGTAACCTTTGTCTCCATGATAACTCCTCCTTGGTAACCTCTGTAACCTTGGTAGCTTTGGTAGTCCTGGTGACCTCGAAAACCTTGGTATCTTTATACATCACTTTAAACTGAATGTTAGCCCTAATTTTGACCTTAACCTTGACCTGATCCTAAACCACAAACTCTATCTTAACGCAAACCCTATCCTTAAATTTAACGTTAACTGCAACGTAACAATAAATTTAACCCTATCTGTTACCCTAAACTTCATTTTCAGTTTTAACCTTAGCCCTATCTTGAGCCTAAATGTTTTTTTTCTATCTCTATCGTGAACCCTAACATTCACTCTAATCTTAATCCTAATTTTTAATGTATACCAGACCCCCATGTACATGTCAAAAATGCTTTTATTCTTTAACAAAGGTCCCGAAAACCTGTCCAGTCCTGACCAAACAACCAAGCATTGCTTTTGCAATGATAAAGTAGTCTCATGACCAGGAATCATGGATAGCCATAGATATCAGGATCAGTCTCTGTTTCACTAGCTTTATAACCCACTACCACAGCAGGAGCAAGCCGAGTGGTACTTACGAGAATAAAAATACATCCCAAATTTTGTTAAAATTGACTCATTAAAATTTCTTAAAAAGACGATTTTCCAAATGCCTTATTGATGTGACTCTGGTTTGAACACCACAGATGACGCGACAACCTCTGCCAAATTTGAACAGTCAGGACCAACCAGGGCCCGTCGTGTAAACATAGTCTCGGTCGCTTGTCACTTTGTTTTGCTAAAATTTCTTCATCTTTCTTTGGCGGGCGGGACGCTCCTGCGTCCCTAGTTCCCGAGAAGCTCACGGTGACAGAAGATATGTTTTAGATTAGTAGGTAGTCCGACATAACTCCTTTCATGATTCGTCGATTATTTTCAAAAATTTCCCGCACGGTTCTATTTTTGATAGTCGCACGGCAGGATTTTCATAAGCCCTGCCTATTAATGGAGCCAGCTGTTATTTTTTCAATATGGAATGGAGCGGAGTGGAGTGTTTTTTTTTTAATATTAAATAAATTGAACATTATTCAGAATAGTCCATGCAACAAAGAGAAATTCAACTGAGAAACTGCAATGTGTATTAATGAGCCACCAGGGGAGATAGGAATAGGGATTGTTTGTAGTCTGATTTGTTTCAGTTTTAATTAACTGCTAGGTTATATCCAGTCGATCAACGGACGGATTTCTAACTGTTCCTAGCAGCCAGGAGGCCCTAGCACCATAACTCCCTTCTGTTTTCTTGCGAAACCAAAAAAAAACATTTTTAGTATCGAAAACTCCCTCCAATATTGCCTTTGAGAGTAGCAAATCGCTGGGAGCACTCAGCAGGTGAGGACGCCCACCAGCTGCTGGGCTTTCGAAGTTTGAGGACAAGGTCACGTAATCGCGACAATTGAAGGTCAACGATTCAGGCGTCAGTCCGACGTTGGGCTATCGTGCCACATTGATGATGATGAGTAGCAAATACTTTAGATCTTTTTGCGAAAAGGATTTTTTTGTCACGGAAATATGAGCAATGAAAACTTTGGTGCCCAGGGACCCTTTGCCACCAACCATGTGGCATGGTGTGCCAAAACACGCAATTGGTACTTTTTCGACCCCATCATAAGATTTTAAAGAATTGTCAAAATATAACCTAAATAAATTCAATTCTTTCCCCCACTTTCTTATTTTATAACTCGAAATGTCCAGCAGACCTTGGAAAATATTATGTGAAGTATTTGACAGCTCCAAAGTGCACTTTAAAGTTCCCAATAGGACTTTGTAGTGATCCTAGGAATTTAATAGTTTCAAATTAAAAATAATAGTACTTAGTTTAGGCGGTAAATCCGAATCGTAGACGAAGCTGCGTAAATTAGTTTTGGGAAGATCTTCCCTACCCCAAAGTCTCTCTTTTCTGGTACTATTTACTTGAAAGCGGAAAAAGGAATTTAATTTGGTGCTTTATTGTTTCTTTTTTTCCAACCCGATATTATTAAATTTCCTAAACTTGCAAATATATCAAAAGTAAACGTGCAATATTACATTTTAAAACGAATATACATTGATCTCAATATTAATCTGTGCCGGAACTTTATAAACTTCCCGCGTTCAGTAGCGGATATTGCCTTTTCGTCTCTCCAAATTAATAGCCTTAAAGAGGCAAAGTTATTAAATAATGAAACATTATGGAGGAATGGAAATTAATTTTCCAAGCACTTGAATCAAATTTGCGTCGTGCAAAACTCTTGAACTTCTCAAAACCCTACTACGCAAGTTTTTCTCTTTTTATTATATTGCATAACAAAAGTAACGTAAAAATCCGTTTTCGTCGTCGTCGACATCGCCGTCTCGTTCAGCCATACTACTGAGTTATGAAATAAGTTTCCTCCATCGTAGGTATATAATAACATGACTCTTGACTCGCTCCATACTCTCACTCAAAGGAAGTTCATCACTGTCCCGATTCGAACTATAGACCCTTGAACAAATTGTCATGTCGAAAGAAGTGGTCAGAGGAAAGACAGAAAAAAAAGAGCAGAAAACTTTCACCAGAAATGCCTTTCTTCCTCGTTTACACAAAGAAGTTTCATTCAATAAATTACATGGATGATGTACCTACAATAAATGTCCAGCGTAAGCAGAACGTGACAGATAAGGATATCTGTTGTCCTTGTAACTCAAAAGAAATGGCAACATATGTTTGTAATGATTCCATTCATGTGGTTCCTATTTGGGTTCTTTGGAGAGTGTCTCGATGTCCATTTCTGTGTTTTTTTTCTTCTCCGTGCTTCTTGGGCTCGTTCACCCCCAAATGTTTGGCTATTACTATCATTTCAGGTGAATCGAGAGTGGGAGACAGACCTCCAAAGATGAAGACAGACTGTATAAGTACAAGAAGTATAAGCAAGCGGAACAGGAAGTTGAGTAAATTCACTTTCCAGGATAAATAAGAAAATGTGATGATTGCCCTTTATCTATGTCCACTGAAACGCTAAAGTTCGTTCGTTCTTCTTGAGGTTTCGCAAGTGGTATCGTAGATATTAAGGGAAATCGTTCACATGTTGGCTGTATAGGGACTGTAGAGTCCTTGAACAACCTAACAGTGTGTAGTGCGTGATATCAATGGCAACTAGAGATGGAGATGTTTTTTCAAGGTAAACATTTTATGTCTCGTGTACGAATAATGGAAATGGCTTAGGGCAGTTTATCAAGCGTGGGTGACAGCACATAGGAGTTATGTCTTATTTTCTAACCGTAAGGATAAGATTATTATCGTGTATTATGTAAACGCTTTTTATATTTTAGAATATAATTAGACTCATTTGGTTTTGTTCGATTTTTGTTTTCTTTTTTTTATTTCTTCTGTCTTCTAAATTTAATAAAAGAATTTCATACTTAAATTTCATTAACATTTCGCTTCGTGAAATTTTCAATTTTTTTTTGACTTCATTCAGATTTTACCCCTACACACAAATTTATATGGTACTCATCTCAATATGATGAAACCTTCTGTCGGCACCTACCGAATAGGTTTGGCTGGGCCTACTGAGAAGAAAATTTAAATTTTTAGAATTCCATATAAAAAAAACGGTACTTACCCAGCTAATTTTCACCCGTGCGCCAGCACACCACACGGGATAGAGTTTAAGGGAATGAAATGAAGATAGCTGATGCTGATGGGAAAAATTATGGGAGTTTTGTTCTTCTATGTTGGCGTACCTTGTAAAAAGTAAGCAAATGCGAGAATATTCTCGGTAATCTTAAATTACGCAAGAATAATCTTCTTTTGTGATGAAATTTACAAGAGACAAAAGTACAAAATAACTGTCAGCGCCAGCTGTTTAACCGAAAAGGTGGTCTTAGGCCGCGCGCAGACTTTTTAGTCTGCGTAGCGTATAACCTGTCGTCCAATACAACGCTTGTAAAAGTTAACCGCGATCGTTTTTTTGAGATAGTGTTAACCTCGATGAACAAAAAACGCTTTTATAGTTTCACCCTAAATATTTCAGCGAAGCATAATAGTCCAGTATCCAGGTGATAATCCTGGTACATCAGATTGCAAAATGTGCTGGAAAATTTTTTTTTTTGTTTCTTATGTTTTTTGTAGTCTGGCTGGTCTAGCGGTTAGTGCGCGCACCTTCGGTGCACAGGCTCATGAGTTCGAATCTCACCGTGTTCCATGGTGTTTTTCGAACTCACGAGCTTGTGACGGACTATGATCTCACTCAGATGTTAAACGAGTACCCATTTATGGGGATAAATAACACTGCTGAGCGTGATGCTGATCTCATTACCTCAACAAAAAGCAGATAAGATCTTGGAAATAGGATGTCACTAACACATCCTGCGGCCTTAGTCCAATGCTGGATTGTCGCGCCTGTTATTTATTTATTTTATTTTATGTTTTTTGGGGTGCTGATCACCAATCCAAAGCTTCCCACCAACATTTCGTTGCAAAACAGGGTCAAAATCGCGAAAAACCCTAAAATTTTTGCTGTTTTTCCGTTACTTGGCCCCTAACTCTGAAACTATTTATTTCTACGAAAAATTCTCTCCTCTTTGGACGCGCATCCAAAGAGACATAAATATTACGAAATAAATTCGTTGAGTGGTATTACTACAATTGATAATTTAAATTTGCCATTTTTAACATAGTTCCATATTAGGAATAAAGTTTTTAGATTAAACGGTTTTTCATTTTGGTCGCAAAATTTGAATTTTTATTGTGCATTGTGTATTTTGGGGTGCAGAACCTGAATCCATAACTTCCCACCAAAGTTTCGTTGCAGAACAGGGTCAAAATTGCAAAAAACTCAACAAAAAAAATGACTATCAATTGTAGCTTTACCGCTTAACACATTTTAATGATTAAAATAACAGGCGCGACAATCCAACATTGGACTAAGGCCGCAGGATGTGTTAGTGACATCCTATTTCCAAGATCTTATCTGCTTTTTTGTTGAGGCAATGAGATCAGCATCACGCTCAGCAGTGTTATTTATCCCCACAAATGGGTACTCGTTTAACATCTGAGTGAGATCATAGTCCGTCACAAGCTCGTGAGTTCGAAAAACACCATGGAACACGGTGAGATTCGAACTCATGACCCTGTGCACTGAAGGTGCGCGCACTAACCGCTAGACCAGCCAGACTACATTTTAATGATTAACGGAGTTATAAACAAACAAACAGGAAAACTCCGAAAATTTAGGGGTTTTTCGCGGTTTTGACCCTGTTCCGCAACGAAATTTTGGTGGGAAGCTCCGGATTCGAGCTCAACACCCCAAAAAACATAAGAAACAAAAAAAAAATTTTCTCCACCACACTTTGCAATTTGAAATCACCTAGTAACTACACTATAATGCTCAAATAAAATAATAAAAGTTAAAAGTGAGTTCGAAATAAGCCATCAACACTACACCTGATACGACCTTGGCCTATCGAATCGATTTATATTGCTCTGACGATAATTTGATCCAATTTTATTTGAATATTTATACACTTTTTATTAATAATTATTTTGCACAACAAGTGTAAATTGGAGGAGTCTAATTTGAATTGTACTCCCTGTATTCACGATTAATTTATAAATTTTCAATGTAAATTCCGATCGATGAGCACACTCTTTTCCCATTAATTCCAAGGTCATAACCTGCCGGTGTGCACCACCCGTAGTTACCGCTGATAAAAACTTACTCTCATTCCATAGTTGGCTTCTTCATCTGTTTAACAACCAAAAGATGTAAAAGTGTAACACTAAAAGCACATCATTTCATTTCACACATTGTTCAATTCTGATTCGGTGTCTTAATTAGTCCGTAGTAATAAGAATTGAGGTCATAAAATGAGTTAAGTATGATTCGCAGCTAGCATAAACCTTAGACCCCTGCCAGGCCATTGACAAAATGGCTATATAGTCCGCAAGAGTATCCGGTGTTATAATAAAATGGCATTTATTATGCTTTAACGCCTAATTTCCAGTTGCGAAAATAATATTGTCAGCAGTTTGACCGTTCGCTTTGCGGAGGAACTGTTAGCGCGGCTCTTATGAATGCAATATATAATTATTGTTATTGAACAATTAAAAGTCATATTAATAAGGGTGTAAAAGGCGTAAGATTACTTTTACATTTAGCTTGGAAATACCTATTTGGGAGAAATTATAAATTCAGTTTAACGACTTGAGTTTTCAGCTGTGAGAATATAATTAGGTTCCGATGGGAAATACGGTTTATTTGTCTTATTATTTTTACGGGTATTTAAAAATTTAAATACAATTTATTTAAAAGGGGTCGTCGTTGATAAGTTCGAGTAAGAAGGCAGCTTTATATTCAGTGTGGCGCAATACAACCACCGCTTTTCATAATGTTTTCATTGTGTGAAAAGCGGAAATCACTTTCAACCTTCGGGCTGGGGCAATGCATCTGACAGATTAAGTGACCAGTTTTTCTTGCGCCAATCAGCAATATGAAAAGGGAGTCAACTGAAACTCCCAGTCGCTTAATCTTTTTCGATCAACTACCCAAAGCAGCTTTCAGTGTCTATTTACCATATGTCTGAGGTGCGGGAGAGATGAAATAAACTCTCAGATGAACAGGGCCGGATTTACCCTCTGCAGCGCCCCTGGGCACTAGTTGAGTTGCCGTCCTCCATCACTAGTTTAAGCTGAAAGTATATCAGTCGCATTCATGTGAGGTCTAACATTATTTTTAAACATGCGTCGGTGTCCGGCGTTTTCAGAAGTAACAGAACTTCAATTAAAATAGCAGTTAATTTACTTCTTGAAACGTGTTTGGACTGAACTTCTAATCAAAGTTAATGTTCAGAAGAATAGGTATAGGTACTCCACTGAACGCGAAGGTATATGCTCATGGAGGAGCGGATAGTCCTTGCAGCTCAAAAGAATATCTGAAAAAAATATGATGAATTTACGCTTTGGATGCATAAGCAACCCCTAAGATTGTCTCATAATAGGAAATACAGTGAAAACTAGATAAGTCGAAATTCTTTAACTCGAAAAACACGTTAGGCCGAAGAGAACCCGAGAATACAAAACACAGAAAACTAAACTCTTAAACTCATACCAAAACTGTTTAACTCGAAAATAAATTCTTGGTCCGACAGTCGGCGAGCCTTTATAAGTCAAACTGTTTGTACGAGAGACTCTATAAGCCGAAGTTTCTTATGTCTTCTAAGAAAATATTTAATTCGCTAAATTAATTGTATAAACAATGATTCGTTGAATTCATACACACAAAAAAAACTTGATTTACAAATTAAACATAGGGCTCAGTTTGCTGTTGAGAAATGTTTTATTATTTCCATAGAAGTGATTCCGTGCGTAAGTATTTACGAAAAGTAAGTAACAAACTCGTTATGCAGAATTTTCTTTAAAATTTAACCCGAAAGCTCGATGCCTCGAAATCTCTTTAACTGAAGGTAAAAAACATCCCTTCAGTTTCGAGTTATAGAGTTTCCACTGTAATTCGATTTAGAGCTGGCAATATAAAACTAAATACATTACAGTCGGTGCCGGCACTTTTTTATTCGATATTTATTATTTTATTATCGCGAAAGGTCTTGACGCCCTAGGGGCGGATCTGAACACTGAACCAAAAAAATCGTAAATTCGACGAACTAACATTTAATATGAAGAAAATTTCATCAAAATACGGTCAATGAAGCTGTTGCTTGGATTTAAGAATAACATAGTCATATTGAATAATTACGAAATTATTGTAATTGATGTCAATATGAAGAAATTTTCAATTTTTTTTTTTAATATTAAAAATTAACATTGCGTCTTGTCTTATTCGTATTGAAATTAATTTAATTTATTATTATATTTATTCAAGACTCTCAATATTTAATAAACGCTTTTTTATATACAATTAACCATATTACCATTGTGGTAGAAGCTGGATTCGAACTCGGTCCGCCTGCGTGCCTGTCCACACACATTCATGGGCGTAGCCAGGGTTTCGGTCAGGGGGGGCAAGCCCAACATTTTTTCAAAATGATGATTTTCTTAGAAGTAGAAATTTCCGGTCGCAGAAATATTGTTAGCCAATTTTAGAGTAGCCTGGCTTGTGGTTGGATTGATGCACAGGGTCATGGATTCCAGACTCACCGTGAATGAATTCATTTTATGGTGTTTTTCGAACTCACGACCTACGTGTCGGACTATGATGTCGCTCAGATTGTAAACAAGTATCCATTTATGGCGATAAATAACATTGCTGGGCGTGCTGTTGATCTCAACACCTCAAAAAAAACAGCAGTTTAGATCTTGGAAATTGGATTTCACTCACACATCTGCGGCCCTAGTTTACTGGTGGACTGCCACGCATGTTATTTCTTTTTATACCCTTCGCTTATTAAGCGTAAAGGGTATATTAACTTTGTCATGAAGTTTGTAACGCATTGAAGGAAGCATCTCCGACCATATAAAATATGTATATATATGATCAGCGTGACGAGCTGAGTCGATTGGACGATGTCCGTCTGTCCGTCTGTCCGTCTGTCTGTCTGTTGCGACGCGTTTTGCTCGGCCAGTTTAAAAGCTATGGAGCTGAAATTTTGCACACATGCTTCTTTTTGTTGCAGGCAGTTTGTATGTTTGAATCGCTAAAATCCGAAAAGGGGGTCGTGGGGCTGCCATACAAACCTACTCCCCAAATTTAGGTTCTTCTTAGAAAAACTTTTTTATTTAAGCACCAATTTCAATGAAATTTCACACAAATGAGTTTTAATTGGTAACACACAATATATGTAAAAATCGACCAAATCGGACAATGGGGTCGTGGGGCTGCCATACACACCTAGTCCCCCAAATTATGTTCTTCTAAGAAAAACTTTTTTATTTTCTCATCGATTTGAATCAAATTTCGCACAAATGTGTTTCTAGTAATACCACAAAACATATGTAAAAATGGACCAAATCGGACCATGGGGTTATGGGGCTGTCATAGAAACCTAGCTCCCCAAAATTAAGTTCTTCTAAGATTTTTTTTATTTATACACCAATTTCAACCAAACTTCACACAAATGTGTTTCGATTGATGACACGAAACATATGTATAAATAGATGGAGTCGGACCATGTGGTCATGGGGCTACCATACAAACCTAGCCCCCCAAATCAAATTTTACTAAGAAAAACGTTTTTATTTGCACACCAATGTCAATCAAACCGCAGGAATTTATATTTCTATTGATGCCACATAACAAACGTGAAAATAAATGAAATCGGACTATGGTGTCGTGGGGCTGCCATACAAACTTTACCCCCAAAATTAGGTTCTTCTAAAAAATATTTTTTTATTTGGACACAAATTTCAACTAAACTTCATGGAAATGTATTTTTAGTGATGGTTCAAAACATATGCAAAAATGAATTATATCGGACCATGGGGTCATGGGGCTGGCATATAAACCCAACCCCCAAATTAGGTTCTTCGAAGAAAACCTTTTTGATTTGTCCACCAATCTGAACCAAATGTGTTTTAATTGATGCCACAAACATACGTAAAAATTGATGGGAAGGCCATGGGGCTGCCCTACAACCCCCTTCCCCCTCTTTTTGGTTCTTATAAGAAACCGACGTCCCCGCTTCGCCCACTAAATCTTCGCCACGGCACTTATGAGAAAATTCAAAAGCACGGAAGCGGGGAGGACTGAGCACTAGTCATAGGTACGCCGGAAAAAAACTTTTAGCCCGAGCTAAAAGGAGCGAAGGGTATCCAAATTTCGGCCGCGCCCGAAATTAGCCTCGGTCTCGTTTTTGCTAATTTTAGAGTCCAATTTTTAAAATGGAGATGAGAATGATTTTCTTCTGCATTCTGATTACATATCTGCCTTTTAGAGCGTAGTTTGTCTATTTTCAGTGAATTTTTTGCATCTCGGACTGCATATTCCACTTGCGAAATCAGTTTGTTTCGTCTGTCACTTTCATCTTAGCAAAGTAGCATCGTCAGAATATTTATAAATCCTTTATTGATTGACATATGGTTAACGGTTTTAATAAGATTTCCTCTAAATTTATCAAAGTATTAACAGTGGCTAAATTTGTTTGCTGGTATGATTAGAAAATAAGTTTTGATTTAATAACTTGAAAGACCCGCTCTGTGGCCCACTTGGTTGAGTCGCACTCTACGATGCGAATCTCGGCGTGGTCCAAAATTTCCGTACATGTGAATGGAAATATATAGTGCTTACAACATTATATACACTCCGAAATGATATGCAATGTAACGTTGACCCGAAATTGCCTATAAACGGCTAAGTTAACGCACCATGGCCCCACAAGGGGCTATACGGTACTGAGTAGAAAAAGAAGAACTTGAAAGACACTGAAATATGAGACCCGTTTCCTTACAAGGTCCTTAACCATGGAAAGTCATGCTTATTTTTAGTACGGAAAGGTCATGCTTCGTCGATTCGCTCAACTTTGACGCCTCATACAAATCACCCTTTCTCAAAATATTTATAAAATTTGACAGATTTTCAATCGTTGGTTTATTTAGAATGGAAAAACATAGATTTTGGAGCCGATTTTTATGAGTTCGAAATGCAATCTTCCTAAAATGAAGAAGAATTTTGTGATTTTTTTCCTGATTTGTCCTATTTTTGTCCTAGTAAATTTTTTTTTCCATAATTTTTGAAAAAATAGGTCCCACATTTCAAACATAAACATATTTGTTACGAACTAGTTGTATGGCCACAGACTTATAAGAAATACTGGAGTTCTAAAAGTTACACAAAGTTCATCATTCGTCGTTTCGACGACGGCTTTTTCCAAAAATCCAACTTACCCTGCTTAATTCGTCTAGCCGCAATGTACCATGCAAGTACATCGACACGGTAAGTGCTGTACGAAAACTTAGCTCCAAATAATGAGAATTGTCACGAAAAATGGGATAAATTTGATGATGCGTAGTCGATTCGACGAAGCATGACCTTCCAGGGCTAACAAAGTAAAGCTGTATACCATTTGTCACCCCTTCAGATGAAAATAAGTTGAATTCCACTAACTTCCCGAAGGGACCTAATGGTTGATATTGTGTACTCCAGCTCAGAAGCCATGAAATGAAACAGGAAATATGGGATCCACGCAGCCACAGAAGCACACTCACAAGTGTGCTGGTACGCAGCATCCGTCAGTTACGACCGCCCCTCCCTGCCCCCCTGGCTACGCCAATGCTCACATTGCCACTGCGCCAGAAGGGAAATATATTACGAATGTTCTCAAGACCTGCAGTACCTACTTGATACACACTGCATGGCGGACGCCTTATTGAAACACGGCCACGACAGTTTTTATTTTTTTTTCTTTCTCACAAATTGTATAAAAAAATCCTTTTTGAAATTAAGATTTCCATTAAAATTGAAAGGTAAAGATTACTCAAAAAATCGAAAAGATACCGAAAATACGTTACTCGTTATCGTTACTATTAAGTCATCAGTGTGAAGAACTTTCGTAAAAAAGAAGAATTGAAGAATTGATTTTGTCAATATGTCTAAATTATTCACTGTGATAAAATATGACATATATAAAATATAAGAATGATGCTATTCTTCTATTTAATTAAGTTTCATCCTTTTGACGAATCTGACAAATTGTGAAATTGTTATTTTGACTAATTTTTGCCAATCTTACAATTCATCATCATCAATGTGGCGCGACAGCCCGACGTCGTCAATTGGTTCCAATAAGTTAGCGCAAACAAATCGTCAGTTTGAATAATTTCTTCTATACGAAGAAAAACTTTTACAAAGTGCGATTTCTTCAAATTGATAAAAAATTGTAAGTGAATAGTAATAAAACATGAAAATTTAGTTAATTTGATAAAACGAAAAACAAAATTTTAATGTTGAATAATATGCAACTTTTTTTCTAAAAATCTATCCGTACTTTTTCAATGCAACAAATTATCATTCAAATCAAATAAAAACTTTATTCAAAATTTTACGAAATAAAAATCGTTCATATGAAGAAATATTTGGTTCAGTGAACTCTTTTTCCCTAGGGTTACCCCGTTCTCCCGCTACAGCCCACTAAATTGATAGTTTTCAGTACGTGAAATTGAAGGTTTCGATTTCCAAAGAATGGATATTAAGTCCTTTTTCTCTTAGCCGACGACGGAATTTTTAACGCCTCGTGAACAGAAAAAAAACGAGACCGAGGCTAGTTTCGGGCGCGGCCGAAATTTGAATACCCGTCACATTTGAATGAAACTCAAGCTTGTTTTGTGTTAAAAATTTCTACCGCAGCCCTATATGACGTGTTGCGATTCCATCTGTTCCTGGATACGTTGGGGTTAATCCAGGAACACACTTGGATGTATTTTGGTTAAGATGCAAAAAGAAAAAAGTTGTTCTTACAAGAACCTAATATTTGGGAGTTGGTTTGTATGACAGCCCTATGATGTAATGTTCCGATTCCATCCATTCCTAAATATCTTCTGAGGCTTTACTTGCCTAAGGTGACCAGATTCCCGAAGGCCCAATGCAGTACACATTCCGGAATTCGGTTTTCAGGCAAAGCCTCAATCGTACTATTTTATTATTTGTTATCATTCGCTTAATGTTATCAAAACAGCAAGGTCCCGATGTGATCGCATTAAGCGGCGTCAACTGTACGTCACGAGGCTACCACCATGATGGATGCCGTAAAACGACCACATATTCTCGATCGTTTCATAAGTGATATTTTCCTAAACGGAATACAGCAAGAATAGTAGCCTTTATTCTGGGAAATGTGTGGTGAACCTTGGGAAAGCAAAGGATGTAGCCAGCGGAGGGGTCCAGGAGTCTTTAACTTCGCACAGTATTTCTAATTTATTCATTCCTAAAACTCTGCCGAAATTAAGCTTGCAGTCAGATAAATTGTGTCATCTGGACGAAAGTTGTGACTACATAATAAACAATTTGAAACACATAAAAATCTGGTGACCCAAAATTCGGATGGTCTTTCATAGTGGAAACTTCAACAAATTTCGTAAGATCTCATACAGGCTATACACAATTTGAAATAAAATATTTCCCTGTAAGAATGAAGTAATTTTTTTTGAGCTGTGCGAAGGGAAGGCAAAAGCAGCACGACGCAGGCACCGATTACTCGATCGTACTTTCCATAGTTCCATAGTTGCTGCTTCGTGCATATACCATGGGCCATGGCCCACGAGCCCTTCTATTATAATTGTACAGAAAAGAAGTCTTTGGCATTGTAGACGTGTCACTGTCTGCTTCCGATGATACCGGAGCAATTAAGTAATCGTGCGTGCTATCGTGCTCGTCCAGCCTCGTCAAGCGATAAAATTGAATTCGACACAGGAACAGTGGGACAGGAGGCATATTATTCATTGGGGCAACGCCGAAACTACATAGTGTCTACAATTAGCAACATGATTCTAATAATGGCATAACTTCTGAAGCCCAGCTAAATCCTGGCTACGTCCTTGCAAGGTTCTGTTGGTACTAAACAGGACCCAAAAAAGATCTCTCAACTTCTAAATGTTCTCATTGACAAAACATCATCAGCATGTGACGTGCAAATGTATGTTCTAACACGCAAAGTTATAACAGGCATGGAAGAAGTGTAGCCAGGATCTCGTTTAAAAGGGGCAAACCCAAAAATTGTTTAACACAATGAACCCGGAATTTTTTTTAGGGTTAGGAATAGGTATTTAATTCAAATGTACGACAAAGATTAGCACTTTTTGTCAGTTTAAATTGTCGTTTTTTTTTTAAACCATATTTCAAGAAAGGACAATTTATAATCCAATTTGCTTCAATACGGATTCGATTTCCGCTTTCTAGACAGTCGATACTCAGTGATTTTTCAACTTTTGAATTTCAGTGTTCGAAACTGCAGTCTCAGCAGCATTGTAGGGATGATGATGGCCCTTTCCCTATCTATGACTATCCGTGACCCTGAGACAAAAATCATGAAACTGTTTATTTGAAGTACGAAAATTACACCTCCTTGTACCCACCTATTTAAAAGTTTCGTTTTGTTTATTACAATAGGTAAACTAATACCTCATTGCGCAGACAATTCTTAAGCGGATGGCGACCCTCTGGGGATTTATCGCTACTTTATTGAATTTAGTCGAAATATAGGGGAAATCCTTGCAGAGTCCTTTAGTTTGCATTTTCTTTTTCCTAAAGAGGTTGATAGGGGAATCGGATGGAGTACAGTAATTTTTCCATCGTTTTGTGAAAAATTCAAATCGCATCTTTACATGGCTGTTACTTCTGAACCTATAGATGCTTGAAGTTTTTATCTAATACGGGCAGTGCGGTCCTCTATATACATGTCTGTTAAATTTCAAAATTTTCCGCCCCAAAATTTCCGAATTAGGGACAATTTTCGATTGATACGATTGAAATCCCGAACGCAGATAGGTAGGACCTTGAAATTTGGAGACAACGTGAGCGGTGAGCGCCAAGTATAGCTCTACAGCTACAAGTGCGAGGTAGAGCCTTGAAATTTTCACAAGTCTGCCAATTTTCAAATTTATTGGACAAATTTTATAGAGTTTTCGATTAGAAAAGACGGAAGTGCGATTTGGGCAGCTGTAACTGTCGAACGCCGATAGGGTACATTAAATTTCAGAACGATTGACCAAAGAGTTCCGAAATTATCGAAAATGAACGTTTGCCACATGAAAGTGAGATTACCGTGCTAATAACACCTAACAGACTGACTACAGGCCTCACCAAGGAAGTTATTATGCAGTCATTTAGGTTTCTTTGGTGTGTCGTTGGGAATGCTGTTCCTTTACTAATGCTGTACGACAAGTCAAAATGCTGTACTCTACAGCAAAATGATGTACGTCTGGTCAGCTTATACTAGGCACACATTGGGGTGAAGTTTGGTTAAGATTGATTCACAAAGAAAAAAGTTGTTCATGCAAGAACCTAATTTCCAGCGGTTGGTTTGTATGACAGCCCTATGACGTAGTGTTCCGATTTCATCTGCTCCTAGATATTTTTTGAGGCTTTACTAGGAACACATTTGGATGAAGTTTGGTTACGGTCGGCTTAACAAGGAAAAAGTTTTTCTTAGAAGAATTTAATTTTCAATGGTTCATTTGTATGGCAGCCCTATGACGTAATGTTCCAATTCCATTCGTTCCTATATATGTTTTGGGGCTTTACTAGAAACACACTTGGGTGAAGTTTGGTACATAAAGAAACAAGTTTTTCTTAGAAAAACCTAATTTTCAGGGGCAGCCCCATGACCCCATGGTCCGATTCCATTCGTTCCGACGTATATGCAGCGTACACTAAAAAGAAACTTGTGTACAAATTTTCAGCCCGATAGCTTCAAAACTGAGGGACTAGTTTGCGTTGCAACAGACGGACAGACAGACAGACGGACATGGCTCAATTGATTTCTCTTGTCACGCTGATCAATAATATATATACTTTATATAGTCGGAGGTGCTTCCTTCTGTGCGTTGCAAACTTCATGACAAAGTTAATATACCCTTTCACATAGTGACGGGTATAAATATAGTTCAGTTATCAGACTTTATTCCAATTATAGAAGTGTTTTCTTAATTCTTCTTCTAATTAATTTTCTTAAATGTATAGGAGTATTTTTAGATCTGGAAGAGGCTTTTGACACTGTTGATCACGAGAAATTACTAAAAAAGAATGGAAAAAATAGGCGTCCGATAGGTAACGCTAAAGTTGTTTAGTAGCTATTTACAAGGGAGAACACAAGTCGTCGGAATCAATGATGTCGTAAGTGAACCTGCTATTGTTAGTGTTGGTATTGCCCAAGGAACGGTAGTAGGACCAGTCTTGTTTCTCATTTATATAAATGACCTCTTAAAGCTAAAACTAAGAAACTGTTCCACGTACGAGGACGATACAGTAGCAATTTTTTGGCGAAATACTTGGGATGAAGCGGCTAATATAGCAACTGATGGACTGAATGAAGTGACAGCGTGGCTAAAGTCATTTCATTCTCTTTAACAGTCGATCAGGGACGTAGCCAGGGGAGGGGTCCATGGGGTCCGGACCCCTCCCGAAATGTTTTCAATAGGCATTGAAATTTGAGTGATGATAACATAAAAACTGTTATAATGTACATGTCAAAACGTTCGGTTAGCTGGAAATACGTTTTCTAAGGGATATTGTCTATTAATCACGTTAGAAGCGATAGCAGCAAAGAAGTCAACGTGTGTTAGAAATTAGGAATGAGTTTATTTGAGTCACCTCGCATTAACATTAGATTTTCTTGTCCTAGTTGACTCCATCAATAAATTACCCCGTTTTGGAAAGTAACCTCTTCTCTCATTTCTCTCACAGTTAATTTTTTTAGATATGCTAAAGTTGTTCTTTTGTCAGTGATAAATTTTGTAAAATTTCTACAATGCCCGGAGGACAAAACCGAGAAAACCTGCATTGCATCCGATTTTGCTGAAAGTATTGGTTTTCAAGAACAGCTTCATGTTTTATCACTCAAGGTGTTTGATGGACCGCTGTTCTTTCTAACCAACTGAAATTAAACGTTATGTTCGTTAATTTTTCGCTGATATAATTTTTCTCCAATTTGTTTAGTTCTCAAGTCTCCACCTTTTTCCCCTCTGATTAATTTAAAAAAGACCAAGACCAAGACCAAGATTCTAAAAAAATATATAAATTAATTTGACATCTTTAATGACACCAGCCCAGATGATTTTTCTCCGATTTGTTTAAAGAAATTTGCAGAAAAAATAAGGTATCCACTTTCTTTGCTTATTTAACCAATCACTCTATCTCAACACTGGAATTTAAGCTATGTCTTGCCTCGTGCCAACACTTAAAAATGGCGACAAAGCTGAGACTGAAAATTATCTACGAACTAGCACTACTTCGTCAATCCTTCAATTATTTGACCTGGAGGATGACCAAGGTTACATCCCTTACACCTCTAGTTTGACCACTAATAATTTTGGTTTTTCAGAGGTAAACCTACTACTACAAATCTTATATTGAAACTAAACCTTAAAGTCTCTCAAAAATTGGTCCCACTTTACAAAACCGATTCATAAATTTAAATCTAACCTTTTACTATAGTTAAACTAAAAAACTTTCTCTTCGGTGGCCCCACATTAACAGAATAACCAGACAATACCGTTCCGTGATTGTAATCATAACTTTAACTAATTCAAATCAATTTCCACCAACATCAGGCATTCCTCAGGGATCATATATGTCATAATCGTAACACGGACGCCAACGCCAACCCCGACCCGTACACGCATACACACATAGCCGTGTATGCGTATAAGCACTACCACAGGGATACGGCCAGGCCCATCAAGTATAAATACCCGTGCACAACAGGCACTGGGGACAGTCGACTTTGTCTACGTCAACGGAACACATCGTTAATAAATCATTAAATACTTAAAAACCTTTGCTGTTTTGATTATTACAAATCAGAAGTGGGATCGTCATCCTAACAGCATTAAATGAGCAAAATGGTTCAAGTGGCGGAACTTTCCGTTAGGCAGCTGCGTGAGCAGCTCAGAGCACGGGGTCTGCATATGTCAGGAAATAAACTGGCTCTGCAGACTCGGCTGCGAGAAGCAGTTAACGGAGATGAGGTCGAATTGATCTCCGCCGGCGAGGGGAGCGAATTGATCTCTGACGGCGAGGGGAGTGACAATGAGTTGAACGATTTGCGTCAACTCGTGAAGTCGCTTGCCTCCTCGGTTGCAGGGCTTACGGCGCGGGTCGAAGAGCTGAAGTCGATGCCGATGGGCAATGGTCTGCAAACGGTGAGTACGCATGGCGAACCACACACGGCAGTCTTCCCTCAACCAGCAGCGGCTCAGCATGACGCAACACGCTCGAACCCGGACGGGGGTCTGCAAACGGTTGGTACACACGGCGAACCACACACGGCAGTCTTCCCTCAACCAGCAACGGCTCAGCATGACGGAACACGCTCGAACACGGACGGGGGTCTGCAAACGGTGGGTACGCACGGCGAACCCCACACGGCAGTCTTCCCTCAACCAGCAACGGCTCAGCACGACGGAACACGCTTGAACACGGACGGGGGTCTGCAAACGGTGGCTTCGCATGGCGAACCTCACACGGCAGGTTTCCCTCAAGCAGCAACAGCTCAACGTAACGGGCCATACAGGCCGGAATGTCGGCAACCGGAGCATGGCGAACTACGCATGCCAGGAACAGCAGTGCGACAAGGAGAGCCGCATACATCCACACCGTGCGAACTTTGCGACACAACAGGTTGGTCGCATACATCGGAACCACACAGGAGAAACTTCACGCAGTCAACGGCAGGGCAGCGCAATGAACAACGTGTAAATTGGGCGACTCAGTACAGCGAGCCGCCAACAACATTAGGCTACTCACACACACCAGCGGATCATCAACTGTATACGAACGGTCACAGGAGTCTTCAACCGTTTAGCATGCAAATTCGTGATGTGGTAGAGATCTTGCCGGAGTTTGATCCGTCATCACAGACCGGGCTAACAGCAGCGCAATTCATCTCTCGAACACGAAGGCTCTGGGAGACATATGCCTGGAGCGAGGGCATGCTTATGTGCTCAGTATGGGCCAAAATGAAAGGCAATGCCAAGGTCTGGGCGAACAGCATCGATACCAACTACACCCGATTTGAGGATTTCGCAGGGAAGCTCATGGCAGACTTTCCAAGCGACACTAGCACAGCAGCAACACACATACTTATGAGTAAATCGGTACGGCGAAACGGTGAATTGGTAGAAGATTATTTCTATCGGATCACTGCAATAGGTCGCAAGGGCGATTTGTCGGATGCCGATATCATCACTTACTTTAGGAATGGAGTAAGACATCCATCCCTTCAGAACGGTATCGCTAGCCTTCACATTCCAACCACAGCACGTTTACTGTGTGCTGTGCGACAATATCTGGAGAACTCACGAGCGGCAATGGGGAACACGACGAGCAGTAGCCGACCGACAGCGGAGCTAGGACGCGAGGATGGCAAAATGGCGAGTGCAACGGTCATAGCTTCTAAAACACGATCAATAACTTGCTATAATTGTTCTGGCTTGGGGCATGTGTCGAGGAATTGCCCACAGCCTCCAAAACGCCCCAGGTGCCAGAGATGTTCAAAAACAACACATCGAACGGAGGACTGCACACAGAGTAGAGTTCAGCAGCTACGCCATAAGGGATCAGGCATTGTTACATGTCCGGTTACAGTGCGTGGTCTCAACACAGAAGCAATAGTGGACTCAGCGAGCGAGAAATCGCTAATAACGGAATCACTGGCTCAACAAGTAAGCAACAACATTGAGCCGGTGAGCAAAACATTCACAGGCTTCGCTGGAGGAGAATTGAAGTGCAACTTCAAAGCAACGGTGGACTTATCGGTATACGATATTCACATTCAATGTGAATTATTTGTTGTCAGCGACAACGAATTGGACAAACCGATTCTACTGGGTATGGACATACTCGGTCGAGAAAATCTGAAGGTAATAATAAGTGGAGGTGCATGTAAGATAAGCACCACGGACAACCTCAAGTGTGGTGACTTATCAGCGGAAGACAGCGGAAAATTACGAGCGGTCATCAACAAATACGATTCCCGATTCGGAACCGAACTAGCCGAGTTGGGAAAGTGCACGTTCACCGAGATGCACATCACAGTGAGCAGTGATGTTCCCGTTAATTTGCAGCCACACAGGATTCCGTTCGCAAAGCGTGCTACAGTAGACGCGAAAATAGCGGAACTTATGAAATACAACATCATAAGGGACAGCCAGTCAGAGTATGCCGCACCGATCGTTATGGTGAAGAAACCCGATGGCAGCGAGCGATTGTGTGTCGACTACAGGGCTCTGAACGCAGTCACCGTGAAGGAACGATACCCTATGCCAACGGTCGAGGAAATACTATCGAACTTGGCCGGACGAAAGTATTTCACTACTCTGGATCTGATGTCGGGATATTACCAAGTTCCTATTGCCGAGAGTTCGAGAAAGTACACAGCGTTTGTGACAAATAACGGCCATTACGAGTTTAATTGTATGCCGTTTGGTCTAGTCAATGCACCGGCTGTGTTCCAACGTATCATCCAGTCTATAATCAAACGTATGAAGAATGAAATCAGCTCATACGTTGACGAGATTATCATCGCCACCGATACAGTTGACGAGTCTGTGGCGACGTTGAGCGAGTTCCTGGGGTTGCTGGAAGAAGCGGGAATGACGTTACGCCTCGACAAATGTACATTCCTTGCTTCAGAGCTGGTTTTCCTGGGACATACAGTCTCAGAAGCCGGAATATCTCCAGGAAACATAAAAACAGAGGCGATTCGATGTTTCCCGAAACCGAATAATGTTCCAGAAGTACGGCGCTTTCTGGGGCTAGCAAGCTACTTTCGTCGCTTTATCCGAGATTTCTCGACAAAAGCGGCGCCCCTGACGAAGCTACTGCGAACAAAAGATGGACCTCACTTTGAATGGACCAAAGCTCAAGACGATGCCTTTAACAAGTTGAAGGAGGCATTAACGAGTCATCCAGTCCTCGATATTTACGAAGTTGGACCACGAAATTCACACCGACGCAAGTAGCATGGGCGTTGGAGGAGTGCTTATGCAAGGCTCCGGTGGGAAATGGAAACCCGTCGCTTATTATAGCCGGCAATGTACTCATTGCGAACAAAACTATCCAAGCCACGAATTGGAAGTATTGGCTATCGTGGAAACAGTAGAACGATTCAAGTTGTATCTCCTAGGGAAACCGTTCAATATTGTCACCGATTGTGCGGCTGTAGCGGTGACAAAATCTCGGAAGCCATTGATTCCCCGAATAGCTCGATGGTGGTTACGGCTACAAGAATATGAGTACACGATTACTCATAGGTCCAGCACGAAAATGCAACATGTCGATGCGCTCAGCCGAGCTCCAGTGACCGATGAAGGAAGTATTGACACCGTGGCAGAAAATGTGCTGAAAATTCAGACATGCGAGGACGATACTTCCAACGCAGCACATGTAATTGAGGAAGGGCAACCAACTACTACCAAAAGCGTTCTACGTATTCAGTCGACAGACGAAGATTGGCTATTGGGCATGCAACGTTGTGATCCGAAATTACAACTCATCATTGATGTACTTCAAGGACGCCAATCATCTGAACAGGAGAAGCAGATAAAAACTGACTACGCGATGACGGGAAGCAGACTCTACCGACGCACTGCAGACGGCTTAAAATTTGTTGTACCGAAAGCATTAAGGTGGCGTGTGCTACGCGCACTTCACGACGATCGAGGTCACTTCGGCGAAACGAAAACTCTTCAGAAACTTCAAGAGATGTACTGGTTTCCGAAGCAACGTAAGCTAGTGCGAGAATACATCAAGGCCTGCCCAGAATGCTGTTATAATAAGCAACCCGGAGGGAAACCAGAAGGCGAAATGCACAATTATACTGTCGAACCAATTCCTTTCCGGACATTTCACATCGATCACCTCGGTCCATTTCCACGAAGTCGGAACGGGAACGTTTATGTTCTAGCGATCTGTGATCCGTTCAGCAAATTTGTTATTCTAAAAGCCACAAGGAACACGAAAACACGGCCGGTCATCAAAACCCTAAATGAATTGTCATCATACGTTGGTCTTCCAGAGAGGATTATAACAGACAGAGGTACAGCGTACACTTCGAAAGAATTCAATTCCTACTGCAACGAAAATAATATTCAGCACATTAAGGTGGCTGTACGCACCCCACGTGCAAACGGTCAAGTGGAGCGTATAAATCGGACTATACTTCAATTTCTCCGGACTTCAACTAACGACCAACGTCAATGGGATGCGGACATTCACAATATGCAATTCATACTGAACAGCCAAGCGAATGCGACAACAACGTTTACACCACACGAGCTTATCTTCGACTTCAACTTAAGGGACGTCGTGCAAAATCATCTTATCCAGGCGTTAACAGATGAGATTGAGGCGACCAATAATAACGCTAACATCACGGAAAGACGAAGGATAGCCGCCGAAAACATCACCAAGGAGAGAGCTAAGTGGAAAAAACGATTTGATGCAAAACATAAGACGCCAACCCGATATGCCGAAGGCGATCTTGTCGTGATTAGCAATGCACCCACCGCAACTGGCGAGTCACGAAAACTGGAACCGAAATTCAAGGGACCCTACATCATATCAAAGGTCCTACGCAACGATCGATATTTAGTAGAAGACCTCGAAACATCAACGCAACGAAAACCCCGATACGCTGGAGTCTTCTCGACAGACAATATAAAAAAATGGTGTGAACTTTGTCCAGAGTTGGATCCATTTTCAAGCGATGACGACGACGAGGAACCCGAGACGAGTTCCAGCAGGACGGCCGAGCTGTCATAATCGTAACACGGACGCCAACGCCAACCCCGACCCGTACACGCATACACACATAGCCGTGTATGCGTATAAGCACTACCACAGGGATACGGCCAGGCCCATCAAGTATAAATACCCGTGCACAACAGGCACTGGGGACAGTCGACTTTGTCTACGTCAACGGAACACATCGTTAATAAATCATTAAATACTTAACCCTTCTGTCGGCACCTACTACAATATGCATATTCTATACCCAATAGGTCTGGCTGGACCTACTGAGAAATTTTTTTTATTTTTTAGAAAAAGTAAATTTTTTATCGGTTAAATCATTCTATCCATTCTTTACTGCAATTTTTCAACAAAAAAAGCATCAAAATAATTTTTGTAGATATACTGGAAACGTTTTTAAGTAGATATATTTTGAAGTGTTATTAGTACAAACGTGTTTCTCCCTTATTTTCTTCTTTTTTTGCTTCGCTATTTGCATTGTGTTTATCTAGTAGAAATTTCGATCGAATTTTATAATTCCAATATCTTTGGGGAAATATTAAGCACTTTGTTGGCAGATTTTACCTCGATATTAGTCTGCAGATTTAGGGAAATAAGTGGGAAGAAGTAGGGAATTTTCAAGGCAAAAATCATTTAATTCTAAATTTTTCGTAAATTTTTTGATCAAATCTATTTCGAAAGACGTTTGCAAGTCACTCATACTTAGTCCTTACTATTACAAAGGAAATAAAACTGGGTTGAATTTCCTAGGATCAAATCTCAGTTGATTAGGTGGTGTTATAAAATGTGACGAAATTAGGCATACCCATTTTCCGAACTTCACGGCTTTTTATAGAAAAATCTCAGAAATTTTTATCGTTTATAGTTCAAATTGAGTTTAAATGACATTATTACATCATAAGTAACAGAATTTAATATTTGCACTTCTTACTTCAAGAGAAAAATGGGGGGAATAACTATAGGTCTGGCCAGACCTATTGGGTATCAAAAAGCACTATAAATTGAAAATCATCAAAAACATACTCAAAACTTCAACAGATTTTTTCAAATTCTTGCAAAATGCTTCCAAACATATTATTCTAGGATATCATGAAATATGAAGTCGCTGCGATTTCATCTTCTATGCTTTTTACACCAGAATATAGTGCCAAAGGTCTGGCCAGACCTTCGTGCCGACAGAAGGGTTAAAAACCTTTGCTGTTTTGATTATTACATATACGTTGGTCCACTTTTGTTTTAAATTTTTTTTTAGATATTCAGAAACTACTTAAATCCCCTATGTAATTGAAGCGGATGAAATCAATCGGTATACATCGAATAAAAAGGCATGAATGTCAACAAATTTTTTTAGTGATGTATTTTTTTTTGTATTATCAAAAACACAGTAAAACAGTTCTTCACTAGCAACACAAAAAAATTGATTTAAAGTTAAATTTTTGAAATCGAAATTTGGACCCCTCCCAAAACAAATTCCTGGCTACGTCCTTGCAGTCGATGGTATACCTGAGCAGCCCTTCAATATTAAAATACATAATAATCAGTGTTGTGGAGGAACTCGTTCCTGTCCTCCATTAAAAGTTGTGGAAAACACTTTATATCTAGGAGTTACTATTGATAGGCACTTTCGATGAGATGAACACGTTTCATTTTTTTTAAAGACTAAGAAAAACAATCTATAAATTTGTGGAGTTCAGGTCGGTGCTAACAATTGAAAGAATTAGGACAGTGTTTTTAGCACTTGTTCAAAATACTGTGGAATTTGGCATAGTTAGTTGGGGTAGTGCATCCGAATTTAGTCTCACACCATTAATATTGCTTTATAAAAAAACTTATCAAAATTTGTCTTAAAAAGCCCATCCGATATCCATCATGTCTCCTTTATAAAGAAATGGCATACAAATATAAAGTATGTACTAAAATATATTTTTCTCCACAAAAATGAATTTCTCCGAAAACAAGATATCGGGATAGTTATCAAAACGCTTTTAAGGAACCGAGATTTTCAACGTCAAGTGCAGGCAAGCATGCATACTAGGGATGTTGCGGATATCCGCATCCGCACCGCAACTGCGGATAATCCGCATCAAATTCTACATCCGCATCGGCATATGCATCCTCATGTTGACATCCTCATCCGCATCCTCAATCCGCAGTTTTGTATGCGGATATGATGCGGATATCAATAAAAAAAAAATTTCCCATCTAATCATCTACATTCTAAACCACTCATAGAATAGAGAATTAATAGCGAAAGCGATTGCAAGAAACCAGATCTAATGCATGTAGATATTAGTCTAAAAAAATTGGGCCAAAATATGGCCATCGAACGGCAAAAATTCTACATCGGAATTTTTTTTTTGATTATGGTTGGGGATGGTCCCCAGATTATGGCATTAAAAGTCCCAACCGATTGGGGGTCCGTAACCTTAAAAAAAGGGATGAAAGGGGGTCATTTTTTCGTTTTTTTTTTGCGATTATTTCAGAAAAGGCAATAGATACAGAAAAATGGTCTCAGGACGAAAAAAAAAACTACATCAAATTATTAGTGACCCAAGACAACTTTGTCTACAGATTATAAAATGAGTAGTACGTAGAACAAACTGCTGATGGGTCACTTTGTATGGGAGATACCCTCAGTTTTTATCCGAATCAGCTGATTTTTGGTGGGTGGGTGACTATGACCACCAATCGCAACAAACCAAATTTAGCACTCTGCTGCAATTCGCATTCACATCCGCATCTGCAAATTTCCATTTTCATTGATCCGCATCCGCATCCTCATCCGCTAAACCACATCCGTTACATCCCTAATGCATACTGTAACGGCCCAAGGATGTATAATTTATTACCACAGGTTATTCGTCGTATATCAAATTTTCAACACTTTAAGAAAGTATTGAAATAGCATATTTGTGAAGCAAGTTGAGATATAAAGATATACCCTCGGTTAGCGAACACAATTCGTTTCGGGACCATGTACGTTATCCGAAACGTTCGTTAAGTGAATCCTTTATTAATTCAAAAGACAATAGGTCCTTCCTCGTTGAAACACTACACGCTGCAATGTTTATTTATTGATAAAACTGTTAAATTCTTTTAAAATGCATATTTGCCTAAAAATTTACTCAACTCTTACGCTAAAATCTGAATTTTCACTATCTTCTCTTTTCGTTATCCGAAATTTTGTTCGCTAAGCGAAACATTTTCTGCCCAAAAATTTCGTTCGTTATATGAAATGTTCGCTATCCGAGGTGTTAACCGGAGTCCACTGTACTCGTAAATGATCTGAAATGGAGCTAGCTATGTAGGTAACAACAAATTATTTCTGATTCATGATTGTAAGAATATAACGTAAAGTAAAACTGACGGTAGACGTTTAGCACGAGCCCCGCTCTTCATGGGGTAACCAACATAATTGAGTACTGAATTTAATGGATTTTTTGAGATTGTATAAAAATACTAAAACTCACTTAAATTTAAGAATGTTACTAACTTTTTGTAAATTTTTTGTTGGAATAAATAATAATACATAATAATAATGTCTTGCTGTTGTCATGGATGGGTATTTTTAGGTTTTTAATGAAATTCAACCAGATAGGTTGTGAAAGATGTAGTTAGTTTTATTCAGTTGTGAATTTAAGGGTACGAATTTGAAGTTCCTCAAATACGAATTTGATGTTCCAAAGTTACGAATTTTATGTTCCATAGTTACGAACTTGACTGAGAAATGGTATAAATCGGAATATTCTGAGAAAATTTAAAATGTGAAGGGTATAAGGCTTTGAGAGCCAATTTTTGTTTCTGCGTTCGTATCACTATTTAAAAAAGATGATACGATGCTGACAAATTTCAAAGAAAAATACATTTACATCGACTTTTGTTCCTGTTTTTTTTATTTGGACTGTTTTTTTTTTTTCAGCAAAAAATTATTGTGCTAATTCGGATGTTCCGTTGGTCCGGATTACCTCTTGCAATAATTAATCCGGATTATCGAGTCAAGACTGTATGCGAAAATACAAAATTTTCACGTAGTCTATACCGTTATTACATAACAAATTTTTTTAGTCGACTTGAGAGTAATTTCGCTTTGGTAATTGGCATGCTCGTTAGACGTTAGGCAACGTACGTACGACGACTTACATATGCACCATATCGCTCTCCGCACTCCTTGCCCTAAGGATGAAATACCGATGGCGGCAAATAACCCAATCTTATAGTCTTAGTACGTCCACATATCCATATTCCTCTAGTTTCAAGCAAAAATACATTTCTCTAGTAAGAATGTGTAGTGTGTGTGTAGTGAATTGTTTCCGAAGGAAACTGTGTGCTTTTGAAACGTATCTCTTGTGTAACATAATCACGACTTCGACTTTATACGATTTTAATGAAGACTTGTAAGCCGCCCCGACAAGCTGTTTTAACAAAGCGCCACATGAGTCCCCATTATAACAATCTAATTAGAGATATATCGGGTTTTAAGGTTTCGGGTTCGAATTCAGAACAGCAGTAGCAGCAGCGGTTGCACATGAGCTTCGACATATGTTGGATACTTACTGTAACAAGGTCGACATACATTGTGGAACCACCAACTTTTATCCGGGTATATTGCATCATAATGTAATGTAATGACACAGTTGTGTGTTTGTGCTAGTCCACGGAATTATGGGAGTAGAAAGATTTTCAACTAAAAAGTTATAGTGTCACTGAAGGACAAGAGATACGGGAGACATTCCTGGCTGTTTGTCTTGCGATGGAAGTAATGCAACATTATGGACAACACTGTCGGTTTTAAAATTCTATGGGATTGGTAAAAAATAAAATGAACTATGTATTTGTGTATCCAACAAACATACATATATACAATTAAGCGTAAGTACTGGACAAAAGCATATACCCACTTTCCTCACAAGGTATGAAGGATAGGATTCTGCGCCGCCGTCATCCGTTAGAGTACGCGTTCGTAGAGACGACTCATATGATGATCGCTCAGCGACAGGGACGTACTGAGCACACATTTGTTAGGGGGGTGAAAAGTAAAATTTGCCGACTACATTTGAAAATTCACCAATTATAATTAAAGGAACGGAAATTTCGTTTTTACGAAATAACGAAATGCGAATTTCGGCAAAAATTGTTCCGGAGATCATTTCTTATTCGCAAAATCGCAGTTAGAGGATCAGAATGGACAACATGTTGTCGAAACATATGGGAACCGTACCCATTGTTAAATGCAGAGAGTTCGCTGAATCATGAGCAAGATGCCGAACACCGAAAAACCTCTTTAGTTGTAGGTTTGATGAATGAACTTTGTTTTCTGCAATGCGTTTTTTTTTTGCAGAGAGAGTTTTTCTCTTGGTTCGGCGGGCACCGAAATCGCAATGAACTTTACATAAAGATAAAGGCGTAACGATATTAGCGGCATATGCCGCAGTTTCTAGTTTTGCCGTTACTGTAACTCCTTGAGGAGTGGTCTTGTCGACTAGTATCTACGTGTGTTGTCTGAATTCGTTGATGCAGTTGGCAGACGTTTTTTTGTGCAACGCGAGTCTTGAAAAGTTGTTTAACTGTGAATCTACATAATTTCTATAAAGTTATAGAAAATTAAAATAACCACAAGAAAATTTACAAAACTAGGTGTTTATGCAAATTTCAGCGAAATTTCTAATATCCAAAATTAGTTTATATGAAATTCCTGTTTTTTATTTGCGAAATTTCCGTACCTCTAATTATGATATATTTTTTGAGCGTTCATGTAAACATCGAAAAATACAAAGACAAAAACACGAAATTTGATTCAACCAGTTAAGTCGTGACCCGCCATAACTTAATTTTGGACAATCGCCCCACAATTCGATGTAAATCCATTTTATCGACAATATCCTTTGCAGAAAACATTAGCATCGAATTGTTGATTTATTAGTCTTAATTTACTAAATGATCGCTCACTCGAAGCTAAGGTCACTGGACATGTCAAAATAAGCTGAATAAAACTCATCCTAAAATTTTGACACTCGAAGCAATTATCAAGAAGAATTTGAATTTCAGCATGACGGCATTCCTGTCGGCCGAAATTTGAAATATAACTTGAAATGGTTGGAGCAGTTTAGCTGTTTTTTTCCAATTCTTCTGTGGAATTCGAGATAAAAACGTCAAGATGGATTTTGGACTCTTTTCGGTAAAATGTTGCAAAGTCTATTTCGGCGTTAGTTTGAGATGATTCGTCTCCATTTTTTTCGGAGCACGACGAGTTCGGTGTTGTTTTTTGTAGCCAGATTCAGGGTCAATATCTATTTTTTACGAAAATCATAGAGCTTTGAACTAACGCATTGATTTCGCTGTCGTTGTTAATGTCTTTAAAAGACTTTATTGTACTGCGCATGAGTTTCACGGCGTCAATAATGTCAAGGTCCTGAGCTTCCAAATTTTCAGTCAAATTTTTCAATTTAAGCATGAGTTTTATGTTTTCATGCCGAATACCTCTGTTAATAAGTATGCACATCCGATTACATACTTTTAGTATTGTAACTTTCCAATGTTTATATCCTTAAACATCAACAGGTATTCTTTTGTAAATTTATTAATGCCGAAAACCGCAATCCTACATATTTCCACTGAGGTCAAATTTGCCGACTGCGGATAAAAATTGAAAATGTTAGGGGGGTGAGACACCCCCCCATACCCCCCCTTAGCTACGTCCCTGCTCAGCGATCGCAATTAAACTGCCGGTTCTGAGCACTATATGCGTATATTTTTTGACAGTCATGTTCCTGTTCCTATATATGTAGTTCATATCTATTCGACACAAGAAAAGTAGCACCATTCAAAAAATATGCAAATATGGCTCGGAATTGGATGTAAAACTACGAACGCTGAGCGATCATCACATGAGTCGTCTCTGCAAACACGTACCTTTATAGTCTTATAGGTCTCTTGAAAGAAAGTCATTAAACTTGTTACAGGAAAAACTTTGTAAGCATGTACTGTAAAATATTGTCTTTCGGAGCTTGATTAATCATCATAATCATTACAATCATGCTGTTTTTGTTTAAAAATATTATTAATATTTGGTGTAACATAAAAAAGCATTAAAAACTATAGTTTGAACTATATAATTCGATAAAATAATAAAAAAAAACAGCTTGCGTACAAGTCCGCAACTCAGTGGGACATTTTCATGTTTTTCGTGACGATTTGCTTTTCGAATTTGACTCTTTTTGGGTCGTTCGACAAAAGTTGAACGTGAGTTGAACCTAAGTTAAAAGTTACACTTTTTGGGTCGTTCAACAAAAGTTGAACGTTAGTTTAACCTAAGTTGGAAGTTACACTTTTTGGGTCGTTCGACAAAAGTTGAACGAAAGTTGAACGTGAGTTGAACCTAAGTTGAAAGTAACACTTTTTGGGTCGTTCATCAAAAGTTGAACGAAAGTTGAACGTGAGTTGAACCTAAGTTGAAGTAACACTTTTTGGGTCGTTCAACAAAAGTTGAACGAAAGTTGAACATGAGTTGAACCTAAGTTAAAAGTTACACTTTTTGGGTCGTTCAACGAAAGTTGAACGTGAGTTGAACCTAAGTTGAAAGTTGAATTCAAGTTGAATTCGAGTTGAATTCGGGTTGAATTCAAGTTGAACCCAAGTTGAACGTAAATTGAACCCAAGCCCAACTTCCGTTGAACCTTGAATGGCACCCAAAACTCACAGGGGTTGGATACGATATCCCCAGTCACAAAATCCCCAAACCAAAATCCCCAGTCACAAAATCCCCATAATCAAAATCACCGAAATCAAAATCCCCGAAATCAAAATCCCCGAAATCAAAATCCCCGAAAGCAAAATACCCAAAACTAAAATCCCCAAACGAAATTCCCCATTTGAGGTGTGATCTAAGAACGCGCGCGCGTTCTAAGATCACACCTCAAATGGCGAATGGAGACTTTCTTAAGGCTATTGTAGATGGTAAATGATAGATGTTAAATGGCAGATGATAAATCGTAGATGGTAAATGGGAAGTGGTTAATGGTAGACGGATGGTAGCTTGTAAATGGTTGATGACAGATGGTAAATGGTAAATTGTGAGTTGCAAATGGTGGGTGGTAAATAGCAAATAGTAGATGGTAAATGGTAGAAATAAATGGTAGGTGCTTTAGACTATTGTAATTGAATAGTCCTACTATGCAATAAAAAAATCACCGTCGTGGGCTGATATATATGCTAATCAACGGCAAACTCTTTGAAGTAACACAGAACAACAGCAGATAATGTGCAGGCGATTAAATATGCAATCGGTTCCAACAATAAGCCAACCAAGTTTTCCGCGAATATTCGTTCGGATGAGGACTTGTCTCGACGATGTTAAAGAAAACCTATTATGTTTAGAACGATATATGCAATGGACTCGAATATTTTGTTTGTGCTAATCAAAAAATAAGTTAGTATCGATTTACGTCCCTCCTAGTGCCATTTACCATCTACCATTTAACACCTTCCATCTACCATCAACCATCAACAATTTACAGTCTTTCACCCATCAACCATTTACCATCTACCAGCCATCTACCATTTTTTACTATGTACCATCCATCTACCATTTACCATCATATTTCGGGTGTTTGGGGATTATAATTGGGGATTTTGTATATGGGTATTATGATTATGGGGATTTTGTATATGGGTATTATGATTATGGGGATTTTGAATATGGGGATTTTGATTTTGGGGATTTTTCTACGTTTGGGGATTTTGTGATTGGGGATTTCGTATGGTTCCCAACTCACAGGGTACCTGTAATGCCAAAAACGTAACGCTTTTTCGTTATGATTTTCGTAACGCTTTTCGAATTTATGTGCCAGAGTCAAGACATAAAAATGTCAAAAACATTTGATTTGAGTATGTAACATGTAATTTAAAGAGCAGTTTATGAGTACATACTAACATTATTTGTACATATTCATATTATTTTCAATTGTTATCACTCCTAAGGAAAATTTCTAAGATACAAGATATGTAGGTACTCTATTCCATGAGTACTTGTAGCGTTTATTACAATTTTACTTACGTTGGTACTGTAGTGAGGACAGTGCAAAGTATTAGTTGTTGCCGCGCGACGTCTTTTGATAGTGTTGGCTTTTAGTGTACAACTTACAACTTTTCTGAAATGCATTTTCCGCTTGTTAACTGGACCAGTTAAGATAACGAGCGCATAAATCGATCGATCGTTTTGAATTCCGGGGCGAAATGCATAAGACGTTATACGGCACGTCATTTGACTGTGAAGTTTTGTATCGTTCCGACTATTTAGCAGAGCATTATTCGCATTCCGATTTGGGTCAGAGAAAGGTTAACCTAACGCTGTAATGGCCTTCGTTACAATCAGGATGAAATATCGTGTACGCTTTTGTAATGATTATCGATTATTGCACAGAAAGAGTTTCACAAATCGGAGAGGTCTTTCTAAAATTCAGGCTTTAGTTTAGCACAATTTGTAGTAAATCTAGTCCTAGTAGTGCCTAGTGAGAAAATTACACTAGTGGAGAAGTTGTTGTGTATTTAATCAAACCCTATTCCAGGCATAGCCCGCTTACATTTCGTCCGATGGGGGTGTTGTATTTTTAAGGCGAATTTATAGTTATAGAGAGTACACTCATACCCCAACAAGATAAAAATTGAGACTCGCCACCCCAGAGTGATACTCCTCTAAGACTCATCTGTTTCCCCATTCATCCATATAAAAGAATCATTATAAATTCAAATGCGGCCACCTCTGAAATAGTCAAAACAATCCTAAGGCCAAAATCGAGTGGTAGCATCATCAATGACTCTAGATTCTAAAAACTCAAGAAAGTAGTTAGAGCACGTTGTTTTTGGGTAGTTATGGCACTGGGAACATATGAATGGAAAATGTGAAAACTCCTAAAAGTTTGCGCTTTTCACCCAATTTAGGTCGTTCTGGGGCTCCTGAATTAAAAAAGTAGTGTACTCGATGCCCCATTGATATACGATACCCATTGTGCCTACCTTCGGATTTGTGCCCCTTTATGGGGATGATAAGTTTTAAGATCCCAAAATTCTAAAGATTCTAAGACTAAAAAAATTGCTTTAAGTTTTTTTCCTAGCCAAACTGGTATAATATGACTGGATTAGCTCTAATTCGGATGCTGCCTTTTTCACTCATATTCATATTCGAAACCCAAATATCCTATCCGTCTATCTATACGTTAACGTTTTGTACACGAGGGACCACGTTATAAAATTCATGAATTGTCGCGGACCACCAAATCTGGAAGTGCCATAAGTTTTGTACCCATAATCACTTGTTGCGGTGTTCGTATTACTTTTCGATACGGTTACAATGGCTACGTTCAGAAAGTTTTAACCTTCTTCTGGGCGCGCGGGCGGTAATACGGTAATTTACCGCCCTGATCATACAAACACGCATAACTTTTCTCCCGTTGGCCGGATTGGGATGGGAGAAGTACGTATTCTTAAGTCATACTGTTATATAACTGGCTAAATTTCTATACCTTCCCATCGGTATTGATAAGATGGTATATTTTGTTATATAGTTGTGTTCACGGAGTGTGTTCTCTGTGGAATATCATTGAAGAGACGTGTTTCGCTAAAACTGCAGAGATTGTTTTATTGTTCAGCAGATAATAGTTTTATGGTGATAACTTATTTGGGACATGCTCCTCTTTCGATTTACCATAATTATGGGAATGGAAATCGTACGGTTGAGCGCAAATGGAAGACAAGTGCGGTAAATTACCGCCGCGCGCCGGGTTATGTCACTAAATGTGGCGCGCTCGCATGAAGGTTAAATAGCAAGAACCGCTTTGTAAATACAGATCTGCATCGATCTGTTAGATCGAAACTTCTGAGCAACGTTTCTGTGAAAATTAACTAGCAAATGACTACACAACCTTCCCTTAATTTACGACATCTCATAGTCAATTTAAGAACAATAAGTCGATAAACTATAACAATCGGATATTAAACTTGATCACAAACCAAATATTTTATCGACTTGTACTGGTATGTGCTTCCTGAGTATTTTTAAACTTTTTGTTCACTTCCGGATGCAGCAAATGTGATCAATGTGGTGACGCATAGGAAGAAACCCAATCGATCCCGCATAGATGTACAGTGGTCGTTATATCCGGACAGGCTAATTATTAGTTGAAATATATAGCTAGTAAAATTATTTATATTTTTATAAAGCACTAGGAGGCTTCGCCCCCTGCTCGCTACGCTCACCAACCCACGCATAGCGCGAACGTGCTCGCGAACATTTTTTTTCGCGCCCCCGCATTGAAGGAAGCATCTCCGACAATATAAAAGGTATATATAATTGATCAGTATAACGAGAGGAGTCGATTGGGCGATGTCCGTCTGTCAGTCTGGCTGTCTGTTTGTTTGTCCGTCTGTTGCAGCGCAATTTCCTCGGCCGCTATAAAAGGTATGGAGCTCAAAGTTTGCACACATGCTTATTTCTGTTGCAGGCTATTTGTATATTTGAATTATCAAAATCGGACGATGGGGTCATGGGGCTGCCATTCAAACCCAACCCTCCAAATTAGATTCTTAAGAACAACTTTTATTTGTGCACCAATTTTAATCAAATTTCGCTCAAATGTATTTGCATTCATGCACAAAACAAATGTAAAAGTGGATAGATTCGCAAAGTGGGGTTTTGGGCTGCCGTACAAACCCCCCCATGTTAGTTCATCATGTTATTTGTGCACTTATTCCAACCAAAACTCACTCAAATACCTAATGTTGTTTCATTATGACGTCATGGAGCTTCTGTGCAAATGGGAGGAAAAGAATGAGGGGGGATTAAGCACAAGTCATAGGTACGACCGAGAAACTATTAGCCCGAGAAAAGTGAAGGGTATCCAAATTTCGGCCGCGCCCGAAATTAGCCTCGGTCTGGTTGAAGCTGACATATGCAATTAGCAAGTCAAACATTTTGAAGGTAACCTTTTTACGTCTAATCTATTTTGGTAAAACAACATCGCTCAAAAAATCATACACAGCATATTCGAAAGTTTCACAATATTCTTGTGTTAAAAGTGGAAGGAAAGCAGTAGCAGAAGAACCAAACTGAAAATTTATGTGAATCAGTTTCTACGGCGCGCGTGGCGCATTTTATGAATAGCCTTGTTGGAAATAAAATCCACATCACCTCCTTTCGAACTAAAATGGGGTAGTCATCAACTGCCAATTTAGCCGTTTTCCGGCCAAATTTAGCCGGAAACCGTGCTGTTTAGCCGGAAGAATTTGTAATTCCGGCCGGCCGGATTTTTAGCCGGAATTGATTTTCTTTGGCCGTTTTGCCGGCTAAAATTATTTTATGCTTTTTTTATACCCTTCGCTCATAGATTGAAAGGGTATAGAAGTTTGTAACGCATTAAAGGAAGAAGAAAGTATACATATATGATCAGGGTGACTTGGGGAGTCGATTGGGCGATGTCCGTCTGTCTGTCTGTTGCGAGGCGTTTTACTCTGTGCGTATTCAAGCTAGCAAGCTGAAATTTGGCACACGTGCTTCTTATTGTTGCAGACTGTTTGTATCGTTGGATCACCGAAATTGGGTCACTGGGTCATTGGGCTGCCATATAAGATTAGCCCCCCAATTTAAGTTTTTCTAAGAAAAACTTATTTGTTTATAAACCAATCTTAACCAAACTTCATACCAATGGATCCCTATGGTTGTCAGAAAAAATACATATGTTAAAATGGACGGAATCGAACGATGGGGTTATGGGGCTGCCATACAAACCGAACTCCCCAAATTAGGTTCTTCTATGAAAAACTTTTTTATTTGGGCACCGATTTCAACTAAGCCTCATGAAAATGTATTTCTATTGATGTCACAAAACATATGCAAAAATTAATGAAATCGGACCATGGGGTCATAGGGCTGCCACACAAACCCAACCCCCCAAATTAGGTTCTTCAAAGAAACATTTTTTATTTGTCCACCAAATTCAACCAAACCTCATGTGTTTCTATTGACAGCACAAAACAAAAGTAAAAATTGATGTAAAGCAGCCATGCGGTCATGGGGCTGCCGTATAAAAAGAGGTTCTTTGAATCGTCAGACGTAGTGCAAAATCAAAATATGGACGTAGTGCAAGTAGCTTGCCCAGTAAAGTACAAAAATTAAATTTAAGGAAGTATATTTTTCGGGGGCAATTCCTTCTTCAGCACAAAAGCTAAGTGCTGAAGAAGAGGGTAAGTTGCCCCCGAAATATATACTCTCTTAAATTTATTTCTTTGGTAAATCTATCTAAATTGAAGTTCACTACTTCACTTTAGATAAAAAGTCTAAACCATTATTTTCAGTGTATGTTCACCGAGCGAAAAACTTGCACTCATGTCTTCCGTTAAAAATGTGCCGTGGAAACTTGCGTTTTATTCAATAAATTTAAGACAAATGTACACTCGTGGCTGCCGAAATGTTAAAAGCCTGTGTGGAGACTTTCGTGTGAAGTTAGGACAACCAAGCGAATTCGATTTCACGATCATCAAAATGACAGAAATGACCGAGCGATTCTGGTCAACCGAGCTTACATTATCAACACTGTCGGAAAACATCCCAACTAAGCCGTTTTTAAGATAAAATAATCGTTTCTAAGGTCCTAATCGTGTATAAACTGCACGACAATGAAACAGAAATTACAAATATAACTAAATTGAAATGGTCTGCTCTGCTTCAAAGTATATTTCTCATCAATACCTATGGTAGACTGGGACAATGTAGGATCGCTTCTCGTAGTGTTTAGAAAATGACGGACTGTTGTGTACACGTATATTTTATCGATATAATGACCTAACGAATGGTACACCGGTTAAAAGTCCATTTTAAGGAGACTTGCTTAATGACTCCAAGGACCTCTAGGTTGGAATCGTGCACTGTCAATCGACTGAATTCGTTGTTATGTCATTCAGTAGAAAGAAGAAGTTCTAAGGTATCTCTACAATTTCTGACTAGCAATGAAAGAGTACGTCCTTGAAAGAGTAAGGACAACTCTGGAAGGGTCACCTCAATGTGGCCCCATAGGCATCATTTGAGGTTTCATGAATCTGCAGAAGGTAAGTATGTGCTCCTGGAACTCTCACAAGTAAGCGATTTAAAAATATTCTAAGAAATGTTACTGATCGAAGACTTTAGGGCCCATAAGCATATCTATGCGGAACAATATGCTACCAGGATCATATTCACTGTAATTTCATAATATTTTATCGGTTCATCCTACCATTAGAAAAACGACTTGGTTAACCGGAAAACCAGTACCGAGGAGAATTTAATATAGTCATATTTAATATAGTCATAATAGTATAGTATAGTCATTCTTCAATGCCAGTACTTTCTGTTCGGTCCTGTATCGCACGGGCTAACCGTCTTCACATATAACCGTAAACCTTGTGTCGGGATGTCTACTGGCATCCCTAGCCTACACTTCTACATTTTCTGCTAGACTAGTAAATACATTTATGTATATGCAGACTGAATGTTTAATGCGTGAAAACATCTCAACTCTACCCAAAATTCTCAGTCGAAGTTTTTGATAATAAGCAACGCCAAGTTTTATGGGAATCTATATTCTATTGGTAAAGGTAATCATTTATCGCGCCATACAATACAATAACTTAAATTACAAAAAAAAAACACAAGGACCTCGCAAAAATTTGTCGCTCAGGGTCTCGCAAAAGCTAAGGCTGCACTAGCAAAATTCATATTCAGTTTGGAACCGAAATATTAAGTAACCGTCCGGGATAAAAAACCGAATACAAAATAACCCGGTTGTTTGCACTGCATGTACTCGTTTTCGGTCTAATCGTCCAGTCTTCAACGTCACTAAATAACCGAACAATTTATCGAACTTTCGCCAAAAGGAACACTATAGTCTGATTTCTTTGACTCTGTACTCCTTATTGCTCTTACACTGCCAATCAATAGGATAGTTCCACTTGAAAAATGGGTGTCTGTTGGTATTTTCTTCAAGCTTGGCGACAATATGCTTGTTCCCTTAATAACCACAGTCCAATTAGCAGGGCCGGATTTACCCTCTGTGGCGCCCCTGGGCAGTAGACTAACTGCCGCCTTCCGTCACTCCGCATTTACATAGAAGGCTTAACGTATGCATGGCGTTACGTGATGTTTAAATATCCATACATTTCCACTATTGCGACAATATTTCATGTAAACTCGTTTCCTTTCCCACCGGGTCAAGGTGAAAAAAAACGGTAGCACAGTCAAAACATGGACTGGTTGGGCCTGTCTGCAAAGTGAACAAGTTAATTCCAATAAGCCCTGTTTTCTTAATGATGTACAGTGAGGAGTAAGGTCCTATTTCGCTACACCTGCAACATTGAACCTCGTTATGTATTAAATTTTGGTTTATGCAGGCGTCCCTTTTAGGGGAGCATGTCTAACTCACTCTGCGTCTACCTATCCGCCATTGAGTCCAGTCCAGTTTGCATGGCAACATATTTTGCGTTCAATATTAATTCAAATTTTAGTATTTATATATTTTTTCGGATAGGAGATAGTCCTATGACTGCTGGTTGCTGTTTTAATTTGATTGGGTATGAAACCCTGATGGTGTTCCAGTCATCTACCTTTACGCTGCAAGGGATGCAAAAATAACCACGCTGGCCGGTAGCGTGTGAGGTCCGGGTCCAGTCACAATCGATGATCAATGCAAAGCCTTACTATAAGTTTGTTCCTTAAAAATTCTTTAAAAAGATTAATAGATACACTAAAGGAGAAGTCATTATTTGACTATATGTATTGCTATATATGTCAAATTGGTAACCTTCAGCTCCCCAATAAATGATTGAATTTGCGGCAATAGTGAATGAATCATTTATTGTGATTTGGGTCTTATGCCAAAACCTGCGCTCCTCGATCCAGCATGCTTTTCCCGTAGGTCTTAGACTTTGCCTGGTTCCATGATTTTGTGACCGATTTAAATTGAAAAATACACAAGGCCCGATTTCGCAAAAATGAATTTGCATACGGTCGAAAAAAGACTCATAATTTAACTAAAAGAAAGTGGAATCTCAGCCTTTTAACCTGGTGATTTCTATGTGTGTTTTTTTTTTTACAAATAAGCATGAAAAACATTCATCATTTCACCTCCCCAGATATAAATACTGTGCCCCTCTTTTTTATCATGGTTATCTGGTCACCCTGGCCTTATGACTATGTCCATGTAGTTTCTTGGTCGTAGATAATAACGGTGCAATGCAATTTGACGTGTAAGGGTTCAAGATAATGTTCCTTAATGCCGATAGATTTTTTGAATTGGCAGATGAGATATCCGCATAACACCGTTACATATAGAGGGTCGTATATACGTTCTCGTCTCAATCTATCTTATCTCCAAAAGTGCTGAATTGGCACCAGAGGGCTCAGAGGTAAAACTTAAAAATTTTATAAATTTGTGTAGCCACCAATTTTGAAAAATTTGGAAATCAAGGATCAATCGATAACTCCTCGGATTGTAAAATAAGTGAAATAGAACTTGTAGAGAGTAGAGGTCAATAGAGTCGCAAAATTTGCAAATCTGTCACCAAAGCAAAAGCAGAGTTTAATTTATTGCCTGCCCCTTGAGTTCTTGAAATTCCATAACGGAAAGTATGCAAGTTTCAGAAATATGCCGCCCTTTTAAAATTTGCTGCCCCGGGCAGCTGCCCAGGTTGCCCATATGGGGAATCCGGCCCTGCCAATTACGATTTCCTTGCGTGTACTCTGAAAAACAGTACAAACGTGAATGTCATTAAAAAGAAATTTTTTTAAAAAGACATGTTTTGAAGAAAAGAATTTTAAAAAAGAAATTTTTTGAAAAAAAAAAATTAAAAAAGAAAATTAAAAAAAGAAGGATTGTCCCTGAAAAAATAAAACACATATACAGTATTACTTTGGAAAATGTCGTTAGTAATGAGTATAACTTAAGTGATATGATCTAAAATAGTCTATCTAGTATTTAAATGTTTACGTTTTAAAGGTTATTTCAGTTTTTTTTTCTTTTCAAGCCACTCTAATTTCGTGTAGAAGCTCTTCAGTGTTGTTAAACTGTCGTCTACGGGTATAGATCCCTAAACATTTTTGATGATTTTTCGATCTAAGTGTTTTTTCGTCTCGAAAGCTAATTCCGTAAGTAATAAAATCCCAAAAAAGTTTTTCGTACGACCAATATGTTTCCCGCTAGAAGCTTCTTCAGGGTCGGCTCTAAGTATGAGAAAAAAATGGACATACGAAAACTTACGGAATTAGTTTTCGAGGCGAAACAACACTCACATCGAAGAAAAGCAGCGATTCCGGCAAAACAAGAACGTTGGTTGATTTTTTCATCCAATTACAAATTAAATGTTTGATGGTATTTAGATCTAAGAAATATGGCGGTCATCCCATAACGACAAACCAATCTTTTTTCAGCGTTGCTTTATGAATGGGGACATTAGTAGTTGCGTAGAAAATGTTGGTGAATCTAGGCATCATATTAGATTAAATATTATTTTAACCCTTAACTACATTCGTGGGGGACTAGGGTCCCCCAAGGTGAACATTTATAGACTTATCTCAAATGTTTTAAATTTGATGCGGTTCAACTTTCGCGTATTTGTAGCACTACCTAAGAGCTTGAAAACAGAGAAAAAGCGCAGGACTGCAGCTTATAGGTTAGAAGCTGTAAGCTCTTGGGGGACTTAGGTCCCCCACGAATGTACTTACGTAAGTAATTTTTTTTTTGAACTTCCGATATATTCGCAGTTTTTTTCTTGTATTTTGCAGTTTTTATTAGAATTTGACATTAAAGTAAATAGAGAATATATTTTACTATGCCAATGGAAGTGAAATCGTGAAATCACGACGACTTTTGCAAAATCTTTCAATTTGATGGACTAGGGCCGGAGGTCGAACCATCTATGGCTTCGGATCATCAGAATCAAATGCAATCTCTATTTTTCGATCTTTTGAGTCCAGAACAGTTTCTTAATTATTGAATTGCAGATAACTTGGAAGAATATTAGGGGGTAGCTGTTATCGCAGAACGACTGTACCAGTTTCTAAGGAAAAATTCATGATAAACTGGCCCTTTTTTTCCGCTTGTGATTTTCAAGACTGTTAACTATATTTATAATCATAGTTATATTTTTCATTCCTTATTATGTGAACAACGTAAAAAGCCGTTTAGCTTTTTTGTGGAATAACATTTGAATTTTGACTCGACGTTTGAAGTATGCACTGAAAGTGTACCATGCGAAATGGCCACTTTCTATAATTAAAGCTGCACACTTTACATGCAGCTTTCAAATCTTTAAAAAATAATATTTTTCCATTTATTACATGTCTATGATTTGTTTTAGATTAGGAGTTGGCATCATTTTAATAATTAAATGTATTAAAAATCACATTTGGTAATGGGGGACCTGGGTCCCTCACGAGTGTATATGTGTAAGCCAAAAATAGCGAGTGTAGCTGAGGGTTAAGTTTCTCAGGCGTTCTCAATACACAACATTTCTTCAAGATCAACACTTTGCTGCTGACCACGGCTCTAAGGCAAGCCGCCGTCACTGCGACTAAAAAAATAATGAGAACGCCACTGACTCGGTGGCATCATGGCCCGGCGAGGTCAGCGCGTTGGGCGAGCCAGCGCATTCTCATCTTTGCTAAGCCACCAAATTCTTCTTTTTTTCATGCTGAAGCTAAGAGGATCGGGAGAAATGAAAGAAAGTGCCCACGAAAGTATCCGAATGAAAAGATTTATATTTAAAATTTCAAATATCTCCAAAATATCGTGGCTTACATTACATTTATTTCGGAATTATAGTGAAAATGGTATAGGTATGTCTAAAACTGACAATACCCTAATTTGACAGGTGTGGTTGTTGTATTGCCTAATTTTACCCTATTCCCATAAGATGGTATAGCCTTCCGTTAGTCGCAATAAAAAATGTAACACGAATAGACGCAATCTATTATATGCCAACTTTGTCACCCTGTTGTAATGTAATGAATATCTTCATAAGGTTTTTTTCTTCATTATCTGAATATTTGAAGCCTTTTCATACCAATAGTTAATATCAAACGAAAAAAATCGGATCTGTTAATAATATTTTTTTTTTTTATTGAAAAAAAGTCTTAAAAAGTGAGATTTTATTGGATTGTAGTTCGAATCTGGATCTGCAACTATACAGACCGACCGACTATCATCCCGAACAACTATTTCTCGAAACCCTTTATAACTATCCTCTCAGTGTTATTAATATTGAAACAGTATCATTTACTTGCCTATTATATTCAAAAAGTGGTTAAAATCCAAATTAAACTGAGTGTTCCTGTAAAAAGGAAAAAATTGGATTCGCCGAATGGCGATGAAAGTGAATTAGAAGTGCGGTCAAAACTTGCCGCGAACAAAGCATACTATGAGCTATTGTCCAAGCACCGTAACACAATGTCTTCCCATACTGGTAACCGGTTCGCTCCGCTGAGCGACATTACTTGTGACGATGATAATGATTCAAACATTGAGTGCAATAGTGTAAAACCCCCTAAAATAACCCCTCTTATCATTATAAATCAAACTAAATCTTTCATTTGTCAATTGCTTAATAAAAACAAAGTTGCCTCGTACACTATTAAACTAATATCAATTGGTGTTAAACTCTTCCTCGAGTGTCAAAATGATAAGTTGAACTTTATTGAAACTCTAAAATCTCAAAGTTGTGAGTTCTATACACACCCGTCTAAGGCCGAATTACCCACAAAAGTGCTCTTGACTGGCTTGCCCAAAGTAGATATAGTTGATCTTTATGATGAACTCAAATCAAATAATATCATTTGCGATGACATTAAAGTCTTCCAGCCTAAACACAACAAATTTGAGGAGCAACCTTCTTATCTTTTGTACTTCAACAAATAAAGATTAATCAAACTTCAAGTTCTAAGAAACACAAAGGCTCTTTTTCATACTATAGTGCGGTTTGACTACTTTCGAAAGAATCGGAAATCATTCACGCAATGTTCTAAATGCCAAATGTATGGCCACGGTCAAGCGAATTGTTACAGATCTGTGAAATGTAAAAATTGTGCTGGAAATCACGAAAGTGTGCATTGCAATATAACTAAACTTAAGTGCACAAATTGTCTCGGTGATCACTCAGCATCTGATAAGGAGTGTCCGAAAAGAATCGAATATGTTGATATCAAACGCCGGTTAGCTGAACGATACAATCGAAATGCCAGAGACAGGAATGCTTTTTCGAAATCAGTCCCAATGCATGAGTATGACTCTCGTAATTACCCTTCCCAAATCACGACCATCAACATCAGCTGTATATGTTCCACAAAACGACACAAGTTACGCTCGTGTAGTAAATGGCCCAGAATTATTCACACCAACTGAGCTACTTGCCTTGACGAAAGAATTGATATCAAAACTTCGGCAATGTCGAACCAAGGATGATCAATTTAATGTCGTATCCGATTTAGCATTCAAATATATTTATGGATAACGTAAGTACATTGAAATTATGCACATGGAACGCCGGCAGCCTAAATAACAAAGCTACTGAGCTGAACGATTTTATAATTAATAATAATTTAGATATAGTTCTTATTACTGAAACCTGGCTTAAGCCTTCACAAAATTATTACTGTCCAAATTATTCAGTATATAGATATGATCGATTGAGTAGCAGAGGAGGAGGAGTGGCCATACTTAAAAAAAATACAATTGAGCATGAGTTCGCAAAGCAAATTCAAACAGTATGCATAGAAAATGTTTCGATTAATATTAAACTCATTGACGGTCAAAGCTTGACAATTATAGTTGCTTATTTTAATGGTGGAAACTCAAACCAACAAACAAAGTTAAATTTCGAAAATGATATGAAAAAATTCATAAATTTAAGAAACCCTTACATTATAGCCGGTGATCTTAATTCAAGGCATACAATGTGGGGCTGTATGAGGCATAATGCTTGGGGCAATACACTTTTTTCAATGCACTGCGTAAGAAACTTTTCAATTTTATATCCACCTACACCTACATTTTACCCTTCCAATAATAGGTTGAATCCATCTACTATCGACTTTATTATTACGAATTCTCCACTTATTTTAACTTAACCAGAAGTTAGTCATTCTCTTAATGGCTGCCATTTGCCAGTTCTTTTCTCAATTAAAAGCACCCCAGTTAGAAAACGCGAAAAATACTTTCTCAATTATAACTGTGCCAACTGGCAACTTTTCCAACAGTTAATTAATAACAAAATAAATCTCAAAGAAATTCATCTAACCAATCTTTGCTCACAAAATGCAATAGACAATCATATTCACCAGCTTATAGATATCATCAATGATGCACTTTACACTGCAGTTCCTAAATGCTATTCCAGGGCTCTATATGAACCTCTGCCGTCAGACATACAGCAGTTGATAAAAAGAAAAAATGATGCTAGAAGAATCTGGCAAAGAAATAGATGTCAACGTTCGAAAATTGAGTACAATGCACTTTGTTTTCAAGTACAGTTGAAAGTTAAAGAATTTAAAAATATCAGTTGGAATTTCAAACTAATGTCCCTAGAAAAATCGTCGAAAACATTCTGGAATCTCTCTAAAACGCTTCGTAAACGTTTTAGAGTTATGTCTCCTTTAATAGATAATAACACTTATATCGTGCATCCCAAAGATAAAGCTGAATTGTTAGGTAAACAATTCAGATCTCACCACGACCTTCCTGTGAGTAGTGTTTTAAATGAAACTGAACGAGACGTGTTAAGAAGTTTTGAATCAATCAACAATACAACGGTTAGTCCCAAAGCATTCTTCCGTCCAAAAGACATAAAACTTGTTATAAAAAAACTTAAAATCAAGAAATCTGCTGGTGAAGAGAAAATAAAGCCTATGGTTATAAAACACCTTCCAAGAAAATACATCGTCTTTTTAACACATGTTTTCAATGCTTGTATGAGCATATCATATTTTCCAGATGCGTGGAAAATCGCAAAAGTCATTCCTATCTTAAAACCTGAAAAAGACCCAAAAAGTTCCGCAAGCTACAGGCCTATAAGTCTACTAAATGTATTGTCTAAAATTTTCGAAAAGCTCATATATGGCTTATTAAATAAATTTATAAATGAAAACAACATTATTCCCGATTTTCAGTGTGGTTTCAGACCTGGACTGAGTACAGCACATCAACTTAAAAGGATCACCACTGATATCAAACAGGGATTCTCCAATGACTTATCGACGGGTGCAATCTTCCTCGATATTGAGAAAGCGTTCGATAGGGTCTGGCACAGCGGACTACTCCACAAGCTATTTATCTTAAATTTTCCTTCCGAAATAATAAAAATTATTAATAGTTTCCTATCTAACCGCAAATTCCATGTTGTTGTTGGCAATGAAAAATCGAATTTATTCTCAATACCGGCTGGAGTGCCCCAAGGCTCTGTACTAAGTCCACTTCTCTACAACATTTATACTAGCGATACACCAGTACTACCTATGTGCAAGATCGCTCAATTCGCAGATGATACTACTATCTACTCATCCCACATTGATCCACAGCAAATAATAAATACCCTAGAACAAGGTTTTAATGTCCTGAGCGATTACTATTCGCGCTGGAAAATTCAGTTTAATACTGCTAAGACGCAGGCGGTATTTTTCACAAGACACCGAGCAGTACAATTTCTACCGGAGAGATGCATTATAATAAGCAACCAACACATAAATTGGAAAACTTCCGTAAAATATTTGGGCTTTACCTTAGACCCGAAGCTTATACTGAATCTTCACATCAGGGAACGTATAGAAGTCAATGGAACTCTAATAAGATCATTGTATCCTTTAATTAATCGTAGATCACTATTGAATTTAGAGAATAAATTACTCATCTACAAGATGATATTTCAAGCATCGCTTTTATTCGGCTCCCCAATCTTAAAAACAGCGGCTAAAACAAACTTAAAAAAAATACAAACTGCTCAAAATAAAGTTTTAAAAATCATATTCAATCTTCCTCCCTGGTACTCAACGGCACATCTACATAAAATATCTAATATTAACCCTAGTTTACTGTTTGGGGTGCAATGCACCCCATCGCATGTTTCACTTAATATAACTTCGAGATTTTTCAAGTTATCATTATAAATTGTTCAATAGCTTAACAAAATTTAGTTTTGTTTTAGTTTTTAATGTTTGTACAATTTTAGCTCCATAAATTTATTTTTTACGAATTTTTTCTGGAAATAAGGCATTGGTTCTGTCGTGGGGTGCAGTTGCACCCCAAATAATTTATTTGAGTTCAGAACTATTTATTTTGATGTTGAACTAATATTTATTTTAAAATAAAGATAATAATATCTAAACTTTCATCTGGGAGGAAAAATAAACTTTAAAAATGTTAATAATAGTACGAAATATAGTTTCTTCGGAATGACCTTTGGGACACCAAATGTGGCTGTGTTTCAGATACGATTTCAATTTGAAACTGTTTCATATTTCTCTAAATCTCATAAATAAACAACAGAAACTGAGTCAATGATCAGAGATACTAATTGGAGAAGAGTTTGCTAACTAAGAATTCGAAAAAGAGCTGCATTTCGGAGTTTGTGAACAAAACTCCACTTCGAGCCCACTAGTCTCGGCCTGCTATTCTTATCTATGCGAAGCGATTTCACTTTTGTAACTGAAGTAATAAGTTCTGCTGAAACCGTCAAATGATGAGGAACCCGAAGAGATGCATAACACTCGCAAAATCAGTGAATCCATACGGAAATTTCATGAACATCACTCTTTTTGAGTTTATCATGTCATTTATAGTATGAATATCAGTGACTGCCGTCTAACCAAACTGAACATGTATGCCTCCCGCATTTCTGAATTCGCACTCACTATCTCACTTTTGTTTTCACTATTTAATTAACATAACAGGCGATCAAAATGAATCAAATTACAAAAATTTGGAAGTCAGTTAATGCAGAAATATGGGCATACATACTGTGGGGTGCATTTGCACCCCATAACATGAAACTAGTAAGAAAATTGTTGCGGTAAACTAGGGTTAAATATATTCAAGAAATACTCAACGAACGAAGTGAAAAATTGTAACGGAGGACGTCGGACATCCGAAGATGTCCCAGGGAACGGAGCCAAGGCCTCTACAACCGTGCAGGTTTGGCCAAAGGAAGGGCTCCTCAACGAGCCAGCAGCGGCATGCGCTTGCTGTAGCTCAGAGCGGTAGTGTTGGGCTGGGTTTGTGCTGCCCGTTGTCCCTTGTCCTCTACATTAAAAAGGGAATATCGCATGCCTAGGGAGACCGATGATAAACAAAGGTATTGAAAATGGGAATCAAGTGGGGGAAAAAAAAAGAAAGGCTGGTGACGACGAGAGCGGAAGGGCGAGGCCTTCCTCACTCTTCAAAAACGATCCTCAACCGACGGAAGCACTAACGTCTTCCCGTGGTGTACAAAGGGCTCGGTTCCGCAACCCATCTTCCTAATATGGGTGCTCCACCATCCCTTGTTTCGTAGTTGAGGAGCCACCGTACGACGGTATACAACGTACACGCCAAGAGCCTGCGGGCGTTTCTTGTTGCGCTTCCTCAACGTGAATGCCATACGATGGCCAAGTTCCGGCCATCGGCACCCACCTCGGTCGACAAGTTGCCTTCCCTTGCAATTTGTCCACCACGGGAAAACTATCGCATTAAGCAACGATGAACTTAACCGCGGGAATATACAATGAGGAGGAAAGCCTCCTCATCCCGCTCTTGCTGTCACCAGCCTGAAGCAAAAATTATGGAAAAAAAAAGAAAAAGTCGAAATGCGGCCATTCAGATGCCGTTTTTACAGATAGGCTCTTACGGACCTAGCCCCGGCCTACAAATTCACTACAGGCTCCATTCTCACATGCTTTTGGCAGCGCCACTTTATAATTTTTAGGTTATGGACGGTGCACGCGCCTCCGTCCATCCATCACCTACCCTGGAATGGGCTCAGAGAACCTAACCTGCATCTAGCCACTCATTTTTGTTTGCAAAGAAGAGAAAAAAAAAAATCAAATTTAAATTGAAAAGCGGTCACGTTCTGAATATATTTTTGAGACGAGAATAAAATTTATCTAACAAGTAAACAATACGGACATATAACTACATTTTTCCCCATTTCTAACCTCAAAAAAAAAATTAAACAAAACGAAACTTATCTTTCTTTTTCTTCTTGCAGGTCCACATCACCACGTCCTATCCAGGGATTCTCTGTTCTGCCCGCGAGCACACGGTAATTCTTTTCCTTTTTTTTTTTTTCTTAAAATTTTAAATTATTCACATTTTACACCTGTCGGCCACACCACTCCAAAATCCACCCGCCAAAAACTAACTGTCATTTCGTGACAGTTCTCCTCCCGACCGCCGTCACCAATCCCCATTTCCCCCATGGCCGCCAACTGAAGTGGCAAAATTTCTCAGGTGGCAATGCCACTTCATTATGGCCGAACTGTCAAAACAGCTGTTGCTTAAGGGCCGGTTCACACACATAAATATCAATTTTTAAATTTAGGCGGGATTTTTCAAATATCACTAATTTGAAATTAATCAAATTAATGTTATTTGAAACAAACCGTCAAAATTCAAATATTGACACTTATGTGTCAGAATCGGTCCATTACAGGGCAGCTTCGCCTATGAGGCCTGCTGAGTAGGAGAAGCTGAGGACATCGACTAACGCCTAATGTCTTTTGCGTGGAAAATACCAACTGCCTTGCCTTGCAGGTCCGACAGCAGGTAGCGACTATTACCCACTTTTTTAACAACGCGGCTCTTGATGAATTTGAGATCAAGCTTGGAGTTGTAGTGTGCCGCCGCATCGCTTTGCGCAAAGCTCCGTCGGAACACTTCATCTCCAGGCTTGAACTCAACCACCCGAGCACGCGTGTTGTAGCGAGCCGCATTTCGCTCGTGAGCCGCCCGCACATTCTCTTGAACCTGCTGCCGGAGACTCACTAATCTGTCGGTGCTGCTTGCCGTGACAGTTGGCTCTTCCAGCAACCTCAACTTCCTCAGCAGGTCATAGGTCTTGCCGTGGGTAATCATTGATTGACCAAAAGTGACTTGATATGGTGACGTGTTAATGGCGCTGTGATGTGCAGAACGTAGGGCACAGTTTATGGATGAAAGTCTCTCGTCCCAATTCCTCTGATCTGGATGGATATAGGCCCTCACTGCTGCCACAATAGAGCGGTTTACCCGCTCGGAGGCGTTCGCTTGTGGCGAATAAAGCGCAGTGTATAGGTGTTGGACACCATATCTATCCAGCAAGGAATTGAAGACCAGAGACTTAAACTGCACGCCATTATCCGTCACCACAGTCTCAGGGACTCCGAATACGTGGAACACCCTTGTCTCTAACCAACTGGTCAGTTTCTGGGCTTTGAAGTTCTTTATTGGCTCTATGAATGTGAATTTGGACAAGTGGTCTAGCAGCACTATCGCTCCCACATTACCGGACTTGGATCTGGGATAAGGGCCTAACAAGTCCATGTACAAACGCTGGAATACGCGATCGGAAATGAATTGGCCTTCCATAGGAGGGCGAAGACATTGATTAGGAGCTTTGGTGGACTTACAGGTATCACAAGCAGACACGTATTCCCTGACTTGTTTGACCATCTTCGGCCAGAAGAATAACGCACGAAGGCGTGTCAGTGTCTTTGTGATACCTCCGTGAGCACTGAGCGGATGGTCATGCGCTCTCACGAGTAAGTCCAACCGTAACCCCTCTGGAACCCAAAGCTTCCAGGAGGATTGCTCCTGCAACTCATCTCCGGTGGCGTATTCCGTCCGTTTGTACACGTACCCGTCGGACACCTTAAGATCCGGCAGAATACGTTGATTCACGGTAATGTGGTCGATTAGGTCCAAATATTCTTTGGACCTGAAATGATCGGAGTCCAAATCCACTTCCACAGAGCTGTCAAAAGGATCATTCAAAGCCAAAGACTCTGAACAGTGGACTCGAGACAAAGTATCCGGTACCACATTTTGACTTCCCCGTCGATGGATGATGGAGAACTTAAACCCTTGCAGTTTAAGGGCCCATCGAGCCAATCGACCGCTCAGATCCGATTGGCTCATTAACCACTTCAGCGAAGCGTGGTCGGTCACGATCGTGAATTCTTGACCCTCCACGTATGCGCGGAACTTCTTGATGGCATTTACGGCCGCTAAACATTCCTGCTCCGTAACAGTGTAATTTCGCTGGGCCGAATTAAGCTTCTTTGACATGTATGCTATCGGTGCCTCTGCGCCATCTTCAGTAGTCTGTGTTAGCACAGCTCCGATTCCGTCCTGACTTGCATCGCAATGTATTGCAAAAGGACGTGAAAAATCGGGGCTGTGCAACACAGGCGCTTTTGTCAGGCACTCCTTAAGAGCATCAAATGCCAAAGAACCTTCATCCGTCCAAACGAAATTACGATTCTTACGGAGCATGTCCGTTAGCGGAGCCGTCACAGCGGCGTAATTTAATACGAACCGCCGGTACCAACCGCACATACCTAAGAACCGACGCAGTTGTTTTGCAGTCTTTGGTCTTGGGAATTCTGTAATTGCTTGAATTTTGCTGGGGTCAGTCCCGATGGTTCCATGGCCGATAATGTGCCCTAAATATGACACTTGCTCCATGACAAACTTACTCTTCTCTATATTCAGAGTAAGCCCTGCCTTCCTCATACAGGACGCTACTTCTGCAAGTAGCGTCAAATGTTCTTGAAACGTCGTGGTAATCACCAAAAGATCATCAAGGTATACAAACACCTGGTGACGTAAGTGCGCTGGAATTACGTGGTCCATCAGCCGTTGCATAGTCTGGGGAGCGTTACAAAGACCAAAAGGCATTGTAACGAATTGATACAACGGCCGGCCGGGTACCGTGAAGGCAGTCTTATCCTTTGCCTCTGCATCGAGTGGAATTTGCCAAAACGCGTCCTTAAGGTCCAAACTCGTAATGAATTTGGCCTTTGGGAGGCGGCTTAGAATTCCATCAATGAGAGGCAACGGATAAGCGTCCTTCAACGTTACCGCGTTAACTCTGCGTGCATCCAGGCACATACGCACCTTATTGGGTTTGACAACCAAGGTGACCGGTGATGACCACGCGCTCTTGGATTCCTCAATGACACCCATTGCAAGCATTCTGTCTATTTCTGCATGGAGGAGCTTTTCGACGGCGGGAGAGATCGCGTAGTGTCTCTGCTTAATTGGCCGACTGCCTCCGACGTCGATGGCGTGTGTGATTAAGTTCGTACGCCCTAAGCCCTCCGCCGAAAAAGACGGAAACCTTGCAATGACTGCATTGAGAGAGGTGATTTGAGACGCGGTCAACGGATGTTGGTTGACTCCACGATCCAGAGGTTCAATAGACAAAGCTGCCGAATACAGAGAGTCTTTGAAAAGCGCAGGAGCAAGGTCAAATTTACGCACGAAATCGATTCCGAGGTAGAGATTCTGACTGAGAGTCGGCATGATCAGAAACTCGATGGTTTCTGTTCGCCCACGAAAGGTTACAGCGGTGGAAATTTTTCCAACCGCCGAGTGGCGAGTGCCGTCAGCCGTAGTTACTCCCAGCCGGAACCTCTCCCACGGATGCCTTGGAGTCGCCAGGAATTTCTCCGCAAAACTCGAAGCAATTACGCTGCATGACGCCCCTGTGTCAATTAGGCCACTCACTGAAGTACCAAGCATGGTGACTTCAGCGTATGGTCTAATATCATTACGAGGACGGTTTAAGAGAATACCAGAGCAGCGTCGACGATTCGCCAAAACGTTACGCCAAAACTTACGCAACCGTAATGTAGAGCGTTTGGGGCGATGCGGGGTAAGCTCCTCTGCGCTGAAAATTCGTCGACGAGCTGACTCGTATTCTCTCACACGTTCGTGCAGCGGTTTAAGACTGCAATGAGTCCTAACTGCGTGCGATTCATTTGTGTTGGGTAAAGACTTCACGACAGAAACCGCGCTTGACCGAGTCGTTAATGAGTCACTAGGATTTGAACTTCTGGGGCGAGTCAAAATACGCATCGCCAGGTTCCCTGTCGAAAAGTCAAGTTTGGTCATATCAGTTGATGCAGGCGACACATTTGGTGGGGTTATACCAGATTGCTCAGCAGAACCCAAAGTATTTTGCTTTGGGCAAGAGCATCCGGAGTTTGAAATGGCAGGATTTATTTGTCCGCACTGGTTGTTGGAGGTTTCGCGGTGACCTCCTTGGGAGACCCCAGGTTTTGGCGAGGCCTCCGTAGATTCGGGTTTTTTGTACAGTGCGGACATCTAGGCTTGTAAACTCCTGGAGCTCCGCAACCGAAACAAAATACCTTCGGTTCTGCCTTGCAATCGGCATACGTGTGTCCCGGTTTTGAACAGTTCCAGCAGTTCAATGGAGACTTTAGCTCCTCCACTCTGGAACCCTGTTTCTCATTCTCTTCCAAAAATTCATCAGGGTCAATCTCTTCAACTCTTCGGCGAGGATGTTGACTCGCATCGCGCGAAGAGCCCCCATCTTTAATACGTTTCTCAACCTTCTCTTGCTTGTCAACACAAAGCTTGAGATCACGAAGCGAACTGATGTTTTCTTGCGCAAGGTGATTTGCAAGATACGGGCGCAAATTTCTTCGCACTATGCGAGTCAATTCCCCGTCAGTTAGTCTGTATGACATTTTGTCATGAATACGTTTGACACTCTCAAGAAAATCCCGAAATGACTCTCCAGAGCGTTGACGCCGACTCCGCATTTCGTCGATCAGGTCATCGTCATCATAAACATTGCCGAATTCCTCCTTCATGGCTTCCTTCAGGGACGTCCAAGTGTAGTTGTTTCCGGTCTCATCAGTAAATCGACGGAACCAGGGAAGTGTAGACTTCTCAAAAAGGAGGTGTGCACAAAGGCACAGCTGACTGTAGTCACCTCCCAGACAGCGGTCAGTGTATAATTCAACCTGCCGGATGAACTCATCCACTGACTCACCATCGAAACGTAATCCCCAATCGGAGATCACGCGATACGTTTTCCCTGGCGGAGCTACAATTGCCTGGCTTCGTCGATCTGCTGATGATGCAGAACCAGACACAGGAACGTCCACAGGAGGAATCGGTACATATGCAGGTGCTTGTGTAGGTACATGCGCAGGTGGAGGTATCTGCTGACGAATGGCCTGATCGATGTAGGACTTCAGAGATTCCAAAAGACCCTGATGTAGTTCTGGAACAGGCTGAGGAGCAAAGTTCCCCAGTGGAAAAGCGAACCCTCCAACGTCGCGCTGGAATGTTTTCGGAAGCTGCCCCTGAGCACCAGCTGTCTCGACAAATTGGCGTTGGGCAGGGGTGTTTGTGACTCGGCCGGTGGTATCCCTTTCTCCGAAATCCACCAAGGGATCGCGGTTTTGCACGGGCGAATTAGGTGGAGTTGGAGATGCGTCATCCTGATGGACCTGGCTTCGGGTAAGTACGCCCGTCTTCGGGATGGCGCCACGACCACGACCTTTGGCCGATGCCGGAGTATGATCCAAAGGCATCTTGTTCCGCAATTGTTCTGTCCGCAATGAATCTCAATATTAAGCAGTCGAATGCGCTGCGCAATAACAAAATTGAGGCAATTTCCAATAAAAACTAAAAATATATAAATTCCAAATATTTTAGTGGATGATTGTTCCTAAATTCTATATAATAAATATTATCTACTAATACAATAACATGCAAACACCCAACATACCAAGGAAAGAGAACAAACAAAAAAAGTTAATGCTACAAAAATAATCATGCAATTATACTAGAATAAATAATAAATAAATAAGGTTATGCTATAAATTAGGACATGCAATTAGACTAATATACATGAGAATAAATAATGATTAAGATATACTAAACATGCAATTAAACTAGAACATAGAATAAGTAAGAATAAATAAATAAATATACGATTATTCTACCTTATTATTTAGTGATTAATAAATTAAATAAATAACAAATATACACCAAATACCAAAAACAAGACTAGTTACTTAAATAATGTTTTGTAAACATAAATATATGCAACGCTAGTTTGCCTAGTGTACCAGATATTGGTGTAATTTGTTAATACTAGCAGCAATTCAAAGATAAATTTTGTTTACAAAAATCAGCTGATTACTGCTCTGTATATTTTGTATACTTGATGTACCAATGCACCTATGTATACATAATTTTTCTCTTATCAATATTTTTTTTTTTTTTTTTTTCAGGATCGACAAACGATAGAAGATAATAAACAACAAAAACAAGGTACAATCAAAACCAAAACAAAACAGTGAGATAGCGAGAGATCGGAACGATATCACAGCGAGAGGTAACGTAATTATGTGCAGAATTCCCTTTACCCATTCCAGGTAGGCGATTTTTCCATTACAATAATATAGTAATATGTGCATGTACACAGAGCGTAAATAGATGGCGAGAATTATGTATTATATGTATACGGCATCTGAACTTGCCGCTGAAATTTAAAATGAGAGGAGAAAAAAAAACAAGTTTACATCATTGAAGCTCAGCTGTTTCCAGCGAATCATGACTGGTCGAAGTAGTTCACAATGCAATTTCTATTTCGCATTTCCAGTCATGATCCCCTGGTAACTGCTTTGAGTTTCAATGATGTAATTTAAGGACCAAAAACGAAATAAACTATTTATGAGGTCGATCCTTCCCATAAAAAGGTACATAGGTGGCTTCAAGGAAACTAGGACCAGCTTTTTCGTGAATTCAAAAGAACTGGTAATTCACTAGTTCCCCTGAAGGCTTTATGTACACGGCAAAAGCCGGAGAGTACGAACACAAGGGAAGGACCGCCTTTGTAGGGAAATTGACTGGGAAAAGCTAAAAGGATGGGATGCTACAGAAGGATGGGAGGCAGTCACCTGGGGAAATATACGTGTAGTAAGAATTATTAAGTCCGAAGCCTTAGACAAGGTGACTGCATTTGAAAGCCAATTGGTATGAGTGCTAAAGCACTCTACCGGACCAAGTTGGCCCCACGTTGGGCGCCATTAATGTAACGGAGGACGTCGGACATCCGAAGATGTCCCAGGGAACGGAGCCAAGGCCTCTACAACCGTGCAGGTTTGGCCAAAGGAAGGGCTCCTCAACGAGCCAGCAGCGGCATGCGCTTGCTGTAGCTCAGAGCGGTAGTGTTGGGCTGGGTTTGTGCTGCCCGTTGTCCCTTGTCCTCTACATTAAAAAGGGAATATCGCATGCCTAGGGAGACCGATGATAAACAAAGGTATTGAAAATGGGAATCAAGTGGGGGAAAAAAAAAGAAAGGCTGGTGACGACGAGAGCGGAAGGGCGAGGCCTTCCTCACTCTTCAAAAACGATCCTCAACCGACGGAAGCACTAACGTCTTCCCGTGGTGTACAAAGGGCTCGGTTCCGCAACCCATCTTCCTAATATGGGTGCTCCACCATCCCTTGTTTCGTAGTTGAGGAGCCACCGTACGACGGTATACAACGTACACGCCAAGAGCCTGCGGGCGTTTCTTGTTGCGCTTCCTCAACGTGAATGCCATACGATGGCCAAGTTCCGGCCATCGGCACCCACCTCGGTCGACAAGTTGCCTTCCCTTGCAATTTGTCCACCACGGGAAAACTATCGCATCAAGCAACGATGAACTTAACCGCGGGAATATACAATGAGGAGGAAAGCCTCCTCATCCCGCTCTTGCTGTCACCAGCCTGAAGCAAAAATTATGGAAAAAAAAAAGAAAAAGTCGAAATGCGGCCATTCAGATGCCGTTTTTACAGATAGGCTCTTACGGACCTAGCCCCGGCCTACAAATTCACTACAGGCTCCATTCTCACATGCTTTTGGCAGCGCCACTTTATAATTTTTAGGTTATGGACGGTGCACGCGCCTCCGTCCATCCATCACCTACCCTGGAATGGGCTCAGAGAACCTAACCTGCATCTAGCCACTCATTTTTGTTTGCAAAGAAGAGAAAAAAAAAAAATCAAATTTAAATTGAAAAGCGGTCACGTTCTGAATATATTTTTGAGACGAGAATAAAATTTATCTAACAAGTAAACAATACGGACATATAACTACATTTTTCCCCATTTCTAACCTCAAAAAAAAAATTAAACAAAACGAAACTTATCTTTCTTTTTCTTCTTGCAGGTCCACATCACCACGTCCTATCCAGGGATTCTCTGTTCTGCCCGCGAGCACACGGTAATTCTTTTCCTTTTTTTTTTTCAAATGTTCAAACTATTTCACACACCGCGGCCACACCACTCCAAAATCCACCCGCCAAAAACTAACTGTCATTTCGTGACAGTTCTCCTCCCGACCGCCGTCACCAATCCCCATTTCCCCCATGGCCGCCAACTGAAGTGGCAAAATTTCTCAGGTGGCAATGCCACTTCATTATGGCCGAACTGTCAAAACAGCTGTTGCTTAAGGGCCGGTTCACACACATAAATATCAATTTTTAAATTTAGGCGGGATTTTTCAAATATCACTAATTTGAAATTAATCAAATTAATGTTATTTGAAACAAACCGTCAAAATTCAAATATTGACACTTATGTGTCAGAATCGGTCCATTACAAAATTTGTACAAACTTGTCAAACACTAAACAATCCTCTTTTCAACACTTTATACAATTAAGTGCTACTCCATTTGAACTTTTATTGAAATGTATATTATCTTTTTCCTAATAGTTTTAAGTATAGCCATTAAGACCCTAGTAATGTAAGTTTTATTAATCAATCAGTTAGGTTTTTGTAATTTTTTCCTCTATACAAATTTTCAAATAGTTTTTACACAATAAATATATAATAGATTGAATTTCATGAGCTGTATAGGCAATAAGCCTGATCTCCTAATATAAGTAAATTTATGTATCTCTCGCTCTATCTCATGAAATAATGAGAAATAAAGAAACTTGAACTTATTGGATTGTCTTACATAATTGCAGTTTTACGGCTTTCTTAGCATAATTAAGTTTTAAAATTGACTTCAATGGTAAAGTAAAGGTGGAATAGTGTAACACGAAAAGTATTTCACTTGTAGTAAATATATTTTTTTATCCTATACTGCTGCGCCTATATCAATCCACGTTCAAATCACTTACACGAGTGCTCGCAATGCATCTAATAGATAATAGATACCCGAGCCTGCTACGTAAAACCAAAGTACATACCTCACAATTATAACTTTCAGACTGAAATGCTTCCGTACTCGGTATATGAAGCTACTATGAGTTAGAAAGTGGAATTAGCGATAGAAAAGAAGTTATGGTAAAAAAACAATGCGAGGCATCTGTCAGATGCATTGCGTCTAACGGAAGGATAGGGTATATTGTTTTTGTGACGCCGATATTGTGTAACACCTCAAAGGAGCCACCGGAGGTATGGCAAAGTATGTACATAAATGATCACGGTCGGTCCCTGAATCGCATAAGCCATGTCTGTCTGTCTGTTCGCACGATAACTCGCGAAATAATGAAGCTAGCGGTTTGAAATTTTGGTCAAATGTTTGTTTTGCTAAAATCTTAGACGGTATTGAAAATTCGCACGATTAGAACTCGGTCTCGTTCCAATTTATTATTGATTGCGGGACACACACTGTATATACTTTATTAATTCGTGGATGCTTCCTTCAATGCGTTATTAACTTACTTAGTCCAAATAATTATGCAACATATTTTACCACGCTACGAACTGTTTTTTTAGTTCTTTTTAAGTATGAAAGATTTCTGTGTTTACCACATATAGGAATTGCATGCCTAAGATATATCTCACCTTTATATCATTCTCATAGAGCGAAATTCCATGTCTCCTTATACGACTATGAACTATGGAAACCGCGATCTGGTGGCATGTCCAATCGTTCAAGAAAAATAGCAAATCGAGAAAAACAACAAAATTGACATTTAACGAATTTGCCGATAAAGTACATTTTCTGTTGAGGGTAATTCACAATAAAGCGAAGCCTATAAAAATGGCAGGTGAAAAGAATGGTGGCTGGTTCATTCTTCTTTGAATATTGTAATATTCCTCAGCAACATCATTATCTGCGATGAGATGATGAACGTAAAAGATGAGGAAGCATTGATCATGGGTACGCGGATACCGTTTAAAACAGGCGCTAGCCCGTGAGTGTTGGTTCTGAACTTTTCATTTACGGTAAGCTACAAAGCAACTTATTTAGTGTGCATCTCACGGTATGTCGTTATATCGCGGCATGCGTTCTGCAAACTGCAACATTATTTTCAAGCAAATAATCTTCTCAACCGGCTCAAATTCAGATTCACCGATGGCGTGAAATGATTATTCATATAATACCATGGGTTTTCGACGGCTGGTGCCGTATCCTGTAGACTCCAGCCCGGTGTTTTACGGTGAATACTTATTATACAACTAACATTTCATTCAACGCTTTTGCTTTGACATTTTAAGGTCTATACGTATGGAAGTGATCGACAGACATGGTGATTATTGCGGAAAGATATTGCCTAACATATACGGTCAACCGCCATGCATTTATTGATCGTAGCCTGATACCGTCAAATCTACAACCGTAGGTACTTGTAAGACCTCGATTGATAATTTATTGAACGATAAACCAGAATTAAAGCAAAACACATTTCTCAATCTGTGTGCGTTCAGTTATTTATACACGCCATTTCCGATATTGACATACGTGCGCAGAACACGGATCACCGGTGGATATCTCTTGAGCAAGCTGCGTGGTCGCATATCTACTAAAATAATGCCAACCAGTCAAGCGATCAATGTTAATAGCCAACCGGTGAGGCAGCTTATAATACCCTTAACTGTTCCAATCTGTTCGACTTGTAACTGGACGATAACTTAGGAATGAAACTGAAACCTATGAAACCTAGAGCTCGGTGTACGAGCATCGAGCAATCACCATTGATCTGGTTGAACTGGACATTCTTTTTTTTTCTGCTAAAGCAAAGAGACAGTCGTTCTGCGATCTATCTAGCGCTATCAAGTCATGTTCAAAGAAATTCTTCAAGTGCATTGCTCATGTTGTCCACCACCTTTTTTGGCGTTATTGATTGTGATGATGATGATGATGCTAGTGATATTGGCGGAGATTGCAATGTGAAAGGTAAAGAGTATCCTAACATGTGACGGTCATTTTTAGATGATCTTCCGGGAAATAGTTTGTCGTATAGAAGTTACATTAGGTAGCAGAGTTGTCGACTTGTTCTTTTTTTATGCTTTTCATATTTATCAAATCATCGTATTTGTCTTATTTGTGCAAATGTCTCGATTTCTAGATTGGAAAGAGAGTATGAGATTTTCAAAAGTCTTCCACATAAAGTAGTTCCAGATTGTCATCCTCACACTGCCGAAACACCCGCCGGAAAGACTCAAAATACTTGCAGTATTTAGCCCTTTATGTTTGTACAAACGGGTCTCCAAATCTTAGAGTCACTCAGCTTTTGGGTCACGCAAAGTATAATCTCTGCATGCGAGGAGAGCCTAGAAATTATCATAAGGATAAATAAGCGTAGTCCTTATTAACTGGAGCGTCCGAAAAACATTCGTGACCCTGTGCTTCGTAGACAATCGCAATAACCACTTCCAGACTACCAACGCGGTTTTTGTTAGCTAATAAGGATATAACTGAGCTATGTGAAGTTTGGACCTTCACCATCGCGAATTTCGATTTTTTTTATTTAGATCGATAGGAAATCGTTTGTCGGTGATTGTCGGTCAATTAAAAAGATTTGTCGGTCCTTAATTAATTAATTAGGGGCTAACAAAGTTTGACATAACTATATAACTGACTTCTCTTTACGCTTCCGGTAACACTGTTTGGTCATCTTACACCGCAGGTAATTAGATGCGATTTTACGATTAAATCGCACACTACATGGCGATAAAGTTAATAAATCAGACGCTTATGTTACAGGTTTGTGGTGCTACGATTCGATTAAATATTACAGTGACATGTTCCAAGTGCATTTTATGCACTTCTCATATACACTTGATTGCAGCATGTCGCGTCGCCTCGTGTGTCTTCCTATCCTATCTGCCAGCCGGCTTGTATTTAATTAAAACATGCCATGTTACTTAGATGCGATTAATCGATTTTGAAAGAGCTTCTTCAAATAATAAATAACGATAAATATCATTTAATAAGCGATTAGTGCAATTACGGTTTATTGCCGGATAGAAGTGTTAAGTTACTGTCAGAAATGAATGAAACGCAGATGGGAAGTGCAAATGATGTGTTGCAATGCACATTATATTTTTTTTTATCCTTTTATTTTCAAGTTTGCATTGCTTTCATAATAATGGACGACAGGATAGGTTGAACTGAACCTTCGTTAAGTGAGAACAAGAATTTGAATTTTAACAGTATGACATCAAGCATTGTATACATATAGCGTTAGGATGCCTGAATATTCGGCAATCCCTTTTAACCACGAAATGAATTTAAAGTCACGAGTCGGGTTTTTTTCGACAAGTCGTAACATCTGCACCCAAGGAGAACTGTACCTTAAATATAACTACTACTGAGTTGCCTTAACTCCTTGTGGGGCATAGCGCGTCTACAGCACTTATTCGCCACCGTGTACAGTTTCTGGCCATGTGTCGTAATTGACGCCAGGTCTTTCTTAATGACGCGCTTCGATATTTTAGCGCGACGCCCTTGCCGGCCTCTTGATTGGTTAATTCGTTGAGCGATGTTCACATCTAATTTCGCTCATCCCCAGAATGTTTATTTGTACCATTTGAATTAACTCTCCAATTCCATAAATCGTTCGTTTTGTGGCCTTCTGAACTATTGTCAAGTAAGATGCGAATTGTATCTCTGTCAATGCGCGATAGCCAAAAATCGTAACTGGTAAGTCAGTCCTAATCCGAGGCCTAGTAGATATTTCATGAACATAATTAAAATTTCACATGCGCAAGTTGCTGGCTTACACATCGTATTGCTTTAGCTGCCTTATACGACAAGAGGGGAAAACTGTGGTTTTTTGTACCCGTCACATCAGGGTCTTGTAACGGACCGTCAAGACGTGGGGACCGAGCTGACCGTGAAGGTCGAATCGCGTAGACAGGCTCATTTCAGGAGTCGGCGGCAGCACGAGCTGGATGCTACGCTCAGACTCGGGAGGGATCGTAGATATTATTGTCCCTGTTAAAGTCGGGACTCTCGTCCGTACTATTCACAAAACACTCACATGCGGAAAAGTATAAAGTATCCCGGCCGGTTACTAACGCGAAATCAAAAACTAAGAGGCCCGACCATGAGGCACGCTTGGCCCTCTGACAAGCAAGGGTCAGTGAACTTTTAGCATGTACGGAAATTTAACCACGCCAAGATTCGATCTCGCGTCTCTATTGCAAGCATCATAGAGTGACTACCCAATCGTCTGATCCACCGAGCATAATGCAAATGGAACATCTGAAACTGTCTTAACTGGAGGCGATCAAATCAAATGAATACACATTATAAAGAAATACATTTTCTTTTGAAATGAAAGATAATAACAAATTATTTGAAATAAAAATAGAGCTGCTCTTTTGTTTCAATTTTTTTAAATCAAGCGGTCAGATCGTTAAGTTCAAATAATTTGTTTTAACGTTTAAATTGTTTTAAATTCAATGTGTTATTTTTGATATTAATGTACGTTTAATTTTCTTGTTGTACGAGGGGTAAGGTGACCAACCGTCCCGGAGCCTGCGGGACAGTCCCTCATTTTACATATCTGTCCCGCATTGAAAATCGTCCCGGATTTGTCCCGCAATACATCCAAAGAGTCCCGCAAGTATCGCATTCACTAGTCTTCTGTGTACTTGTATTTTCTAACTACATGCTTGCTTCCATATTGAATAGTTCCTACTTCCTAGAATTCATTTACATGTACCTACATTGCATTTCAAGAATGCAAAGCCGGTTATTTAATTTGTTGTAGAACCAAAAGCGAGGCTATTACCAAAAACGTTATTTCTTGATTTTCAGCCAATATTTTACAATCAGAGATTAGGAATATGCCATTCATGAGCAATTTTACTGATGCCTCAAATAATAAAGATTTGAAATTATTTCCAATTCTAGTTAGGTATTTTGATCCTACGTAAGGGATTAATATAAAGGAGCTTGAAATAATAACTTTGCCATGAGAAACAGCCCACACTATTCATATTTAATGGAGACCCTCGACAAAGCCGCATTAAAGGAATAAGTCGTGGCATTTTGCGCTGATAACGCAAATACCAATTTTAGAAGTGTTGACCGTAAGGCTCAGACCAACGTTTTTGCAAAACTGTAAGCGGGACTTAATTGAAATCGTTTGTGTGGTATGCGCAGCGCATAATGCAATTCAAACGGCAGCAGATTTATCGCCAGTTGATAATGAACCTATCATTACAAAGATTGAGACCCATATTTATAAACATACCTTAACTTAAGGAGACGGTTAGTCAAGGATGCCGAAATTCAAAAAATTTCATTTCATTTCCAGTAGTTTTTTATGGAAATAATTTATATTTACGAGTCATTCTCGATATAAGGCGATTTCAAGGAAGCCTTAAAATTTTCTATAGTAAACCTTACTTGAAGTCAATGTATAGCTAGCTAGTATAGCTATTGAAAACTTAAGGTCTCCTTGAGTTTCGCCTTAAATCAAGGATGCATCGACTCGTAAATATAAATTATTTCAATGAAAACTACTGGAAATGACATTTAATTTTTGGAATTTCGGCATCCTTGACTAAATGTCTCCTTGGGTTAACCTTCATCTTACCCTGAAAAAAGTACCCTCATGTGTGGATTTTCACACATATGCAACTTTAGTGTAATTTGGGCGTTAATGTTAGAAATGTGCTTTATGTTGAATTGTCCACTATTTCGGTAATGAGAAGAGTATATTAATGATGACATTTGACATTAAGGGTCGGTTGATCAATGGCATGATAAGCCGTAGTTACATATTACTACAGTTGACTCATTTACATTTAAGCTCGATTTATTACCTTGAGGGTCCTTGAAACAGGAAACTAACACCGGATATGTAATGTACTCGACATCTCCTTTGATGTGATACCCCGCATCACGACCTCCGTTCAAGGATTAAAGAGTATCCTTTTTTTTAACGAAAATGAGTTATAGATTTTTGGGAGCCGATTGATTCAAAAACAACAAAATTTAGCCTTACTCTGTTTTTTTCGTATTTGAAATGGTAATATGACTGGACCACTAGGACCTGAGTCTGCATGTTTCAAAAGATTTTCAATTATGGTGTGTCCTAGACTAGAATTTCATAATTAATCACATTTTTCACACAAATAATTTACTCCAAACAATATGGATTCATGCGTTCTGCAAAAAGTAGATTTAGAAATATTATTACGGTAAAAGCAAAATTCACCCATATAAAACACCCATATGTGTGAATTTTCACACATGAGGGTACCTAACGTAAATTTTTAAATATCTAAAAATTAAAAAGAAATTTTTTTTGCAACTCATGTTTTTCTTTTTAATTTGAAGTTTTAGGAAAAGTCAAGATGAGTTATAGGTATCGGTTGGAAAAGTCATGGGAAAAAATCGAAAATAAAATGCGTTTGTGTGATTTTTCACACAAGGGTAAGATTAAGGTTAAGGTAAGGTGACCAGACTCCCGGAGGCCCAATGCTGTACACATATTTGCGGAATCCAGTTTTTAAGACAAATTCTCAACCATACTACCCCCCCCCCCCCCCCCCTCTTCACGACGATTTGAATTTGGAGAATGCGAAGCTTTGGTAAATTTCGTAAGGCTTCATACAGGCTCCAAATTTTGAAATAAAATATTTTCCTGTAACAATGAAGTCGTTTTTCTCAGAGCCGTGAAAAGGGAAGGCAAAAGCGGCACGACACTGGACCCGGATACGCGAGCCCAAGCATATTTTGCATACTTCACTCAAACAACAGTCAGTAATGCTTTAATTTTTAGGTGAGGTAAATTTATACCTGTGAGCAATAGACTTTGTTAAACCATAAAAAGCGAGAAAATGTCGTATATTGCTATTGTTTAAGTAACCCTAGGCTTGCTGGTTCGAGCCCTTCGATAATAATTGTACATAAAGAGTGGGAGAGGAGGGATGTGCTGTAATGGGGCAACGCCGAAAATAGTTTCCACAGTTCACAACATTCAAAACTTGCGAACCTGAGCGTTGGACTGGGACTTTGTAGAGATTAACTTTTCTAAATACAACAGTCCATAGGGGACACAATTTCCTTATGAAAAATGTAAGACTCACTATAATATAACGGTAAGTTCTAGTATGATAATTTACTGACCTAAATTAAATTTTTGTTACAAGACGTATTCGCGGGTCAGATCACATAAATGTGCTGCTGCAAATATGCCTTGCATACCGGTCTTCATAGCAGGAAAAATTACATGATGTTTCACAGATCCTCAACTAGTGGTACTTGGATGATGAATTCGAAACGGAGCATGAAAGACGAGCTGGAGTTTTAGAATCCAGCACCGGGATCTCGATCGCTAGGTCAAAGCTTTTCGACAGTTACAGCTGTTCAAAGATGCGACCCAAGGGCAATAGGAGGCTATTTTTCGATTTTTTTATAGGGCGGGAATGAAGCGGCCGATGTAAAGATTTTATGGCGCATATTTCGCTGAAAAGTTCAGAGTCCCAGCCGTTACCATCGAAAGATGCGACCCAAGGCCAATAAAATTCCAGAGGACGTACTATTTTTAGACATTTTTTTTATAGAGCGGTAGTGAAACGGCCGATACGGGGCGGGACGACTTTTTTTTTGTTTTGGCTCGATCGATTCAAGAAACAAAAAATCACTAGTACCAGCATAATTGGATCATGCGTCATTTTTAAAATATAATTTGTAATGGACGGCCTTACGAAACAACATGAAAAGCAGCTGCTAAAATTTAAACATATTTTGAAATCGTACTTATTGATGACGATTCGAAACCTTAACTGCGCCTTTGTGAGTTCCTTGATTCTGCGAATTTCTACCAAAATAAAAATTCAAACAGATAGTACATAGAACATGGGCTATGACTTTTATACTACCATGGTCACTCAGGGGTATATATTTTAAGCAGATAACGGTAAATATGTTTTTTTTTAGAATAATTTGTGCGAGAGTTTGAAAATGCTTTGAGTCATCACACACTATGAGTCAAAGAGCCCCATGTGGCTCACAAGACGCCCTTTGTCGACCACTGATGTAGTGAATTAGGTTTCATTGTGTGACATTGGGAATGCTGTACATTTTGCTGTACATTTCCCAATGCTGTACGACAGGTCAAAATGCTGTACTGTACAGCAAAATGCTGTACGTCTGGTCAGCTTAGGTTAAGGTATGTTTATAAATACGGGCATTATTCTTTTTTCATATTTTGGAAGTGCGCGTGGAAAGCTTAACAGATTTTTGTGAAGAAGCAGAAGTCCAATATAAGAAAATGCTCGGGTACAGCAAAACATGGTCGCTCGCACTTTTACCGGCTGTAAAAAGAGTTTTACAAATGTATGCGCCGCGCCATTATAATCATATTTTCTATCATAAGAAAAGTGTCCTGCTGTTCTACACAATTTTTTTACCAGCGAATGCACAGATCTCTGATTAAAATTTATACATACACAAGCTACTGTTTTCGGCGATTTAGTAAAAGCGATAAAATGACTTTCACGGAAGTGGCCCATTCACTCTCGGAATTGAATATTCAAGGCGACCGGAGAAAAATTACATTCCTCTTATAAAAAAAAAATACCGGCGTACAGAGGGCGCCCGCAATAGGAGGGTTTTTTTAGAATTTTGATGCATACTGATTATTTTTTGTAGATATATTTTATAAGAAATAGATAAGAATTGTGCACAGCATTAATGAAATGCTTCCTGTAAATCTATTTTTGGATTGGTCTAAATAAACGCGTTCCAGAATGAAAGGCTAGCGCCTTTCATTCTGTTCCACCTTTAATTAGACCAATCCAAATACAGATTTACTATTAACCCAGTTGATATAAAAGTACTCCAAGGCAAATCTACAGGCATTTTTCGATTTAAGATCTCTGATGGCCTTTGAGCAAAAATAAACTAAGGCAAACGTAAGGATGGCTTGGCTTTATACCTATATGAATTATTAGCTGTAAATCTACTGTTACTGTTTTTTAATCAAGGAAAAGCAACTTATATGAAATGATTCCATTGTGTCCCCTGACATAAGAGCCCATGCAAGCTTTCCTATGAGTATTGAACAAGTATTCTTGTGCAGCTATTCAGGGACACCCTGTATCTTGGTCCTACAAACTTCAAAAATATTTGTGGCAAAGACTATTACCATTCTATGCATTTCCACCAAATTTCATGTTCATTGTTTCATCAAGTTAAAAGATATGCATTGAAGAAATGCTTAAAAGGCTTCCCTTGCATTGTGAAAGGCCCTTACTAAATACTTACTTGGCTATATTTCCGGTTTGGATACAGTTCTTCGAATGAAAATTTGTAGGCATATTCCCTATGTAATTTTATAAAAACCCTTAGCAGAATTTTCATATTTGAAAACCTAAGATGGGCTACACACGAACAAATTGAAATTTTATTTTACAAATTTACTGTTATTTATTTTTCCTTAGCAAAAGTCAACAATCTTAATATTTAACGTATATAAGGCCATACTGACCAATATTTGTGCAAAGTTTCATATCGATCCCTATAACGGTTTAGAAAAACGGAGGTCGAAAAGGAAGTTTAACTTTAAACGCCAATAACTTTTCTACCGTTACTCCAAACTCCAAATTTTCTAACTGATATGAGATGTAATCGTTTAGATCTTTGATTTAAATACCCATACGTCAATCTCCGATAAAACTAAAAGTTCAAACGTTCGGGACACCCTGTTAACTTCTTTCTACCAACTTCTAAGGTATTTGTGGCAAAGACTGTAACCATTCTACACATTCCTACCAAATTTCATGACAATCGGTTGAGCCGTTCGCGAGTTATTTAGTGAACAGACGGACAGACGGACGGACGGACAAAATCGATTTCATAAGGGTTTTTTGAAAAAAACTTTTTCTAAAAAACTGGTCTAAGCTGGCCAAATTGAAAAGCAATATTTTATGGGACATTTTCTACAAAAAATTCATTCAGTATCTCAAAAATTGCAGTTTTAACACGATACATTTCACGCATTTAAATGGCTGTTATTAAAACAAACTCATCTAAAATGTAAAAGTCGTATTGATTAATATTGGGGAATTTGATATGGTCGGATACATATTCAATTAAATATCGAATGAAGTGCACAAAAAATGGGAGGAGCTCAAGTCCAGAGCAGCGATGAATGGTAATTATTCAAACAATTTCTACAAAAAATTCATTCAGTATCTCAAAAATTGCAGTTTTAACACGATACATTTCACGCATTTAAATGGCTGTTATTAAAACAAACTCATCTAAAATGTAAAAGTCGTATTGATTAATATTGGGGAATTTGATATGGTCGGATACATATTCAATTAAATATCGAATGAAGTGCACAAAAAATGGGAGGAGCTCAAGTCCAGAGCAGCGATGAATGGTAATTATTCAAACAATGAAGTAAAACGATGTTTCAAGATTGTTTTGGCCATGGTCCAGACTAACCCGCCAACAGAACATTTTTTTTCAATTATAAATTCGCACTGGACATTTTCAGAAAATCGAAACGCTTCGAGCTATAACCGAAATAAAGTTAAATATGGGAAACTGGCGACAACTTCTACCAAGTGCTTAATGACAATCCGGAACTTGTTAAAAAATGTCATTCTAACGAAAAGTATGAATTTAAAAATAAATAATTTCATTAAACGTTTTATTTTTATTTTTGTATACCTTCAGACCCCATTCACCCCCACCACAATACCTTAAGAATAGTTCCTGCAAGGATCTATCCTATAGCACTTGTGAGTTTTCTTTGAATGAATCCCTTTCTAAATCTGCAGCTCAAGGATAGAACTGGGATTGTGAAGGCGCTATAAAATGTTATTTTCTCAAATTAGTTGATTACATTTTAGACCCAATTTCACATTTGGTAATCTGGGAAATTTTGTTTTTATGTGACAGTATCAATAAAAAAAAAACTATTAACGTCCAATACCCGATGTACACATCCAGTGGCGTATTTACAGGGGGGGCACAGGGGGCACGTGCCCCCCCTGTGAGCACATCAAACTTTTTTCACACCATACTAAAAATTGCAGTACCAAATGTTCCCTTTTTATTTTGAGCTTTTCTATTACTAAACTTTGTAAATCTTTTTCTAAACATTATCATCAAATGATCTTCTCAATTCGCCTGATCTCCTCGTTGATGAACTCTTTCCGTTTTTCGAACCGGTTGAGTTTATTTTCATAGACGCGTGGTTTCAAGAACAAGAACTCTCAGAGAATAAGTACAAGCTATGATTATGTCGAGGCAACAAAGTGGTCATGAAACGTTGCCCAATCTCGACATGAATCTGTTCGGAAACAAGGACTGCTATTGAAAGTCTCGTCATGTGCGAAGTGATTAGATTAGATTAGAGATGCCACGGATATCCGGTTACTATCCGGTATCCGGCCTATCCGGCAATTTTTTTTAGTATCCGGTATAGGCTGGATAGAAGCTACTATCCGGCCGGATACCGAATATTTAAAGTTTTACGCATTTTAATCAAAATTCTGTAGTCATTTTTATTTATATTTTATTAAGACTTTTGAGTCCTGACATTTAATAATTAAAGTCCACTAGTCGCAAATTATGATGAATGAAGACAAGTTTCTCGGCATTTGTGGGTAGTATTTGATTCCGTTTATCCTCGTAGACAAGACCTGCTTCAGAAAATAACCGCTCACTGAATACGCTGCTACAAGGAGATGATAGATAAATCCGAACAAACTTTATGAGAATCGGATACAGTGTTGTGTTCGCTGACCACCACTTGAAAGTGTCACCCCTCCGATCTAGGTAAGCAGTTTTTATATAATTTGCAAGCTCAATTACAGCTTCGCTTTTTTTGCATATCCTCATTCGGCATGCTTTCTGCACCGATTTCATCAAAGCAGGACCAGTAACTGTCGTGTACATATATCATCAGTGGACTCATCACTTCCATTTTTTTTGTCCATTTATTAGGTGCTGAGGAAGAGGCAACCTCAGTATCGGGTTCATCACAGCTCATTTTTAAAGCGTCTAAGAGGATTTTTTGTTTCGTTCTCACCATTTAAATCGTTCCTAAGAACCTAGTTTTAAACCTCGGATCGAGAAAAGTTGTAATCGATTATTTATCATTTTCATCTAACTGAAAACGCTTTTCAATCTCAGCTTTTAATGAAGATCTCATTCGTAGTAAGTCAGGTGTTCTAATGGCCATCTCCTCCTTTCCCAGATATTTGGTCAAAGTTGCAACATGTGGAATTACATCAGAAATGCACGAAAGACCAGAGCTTGTTATCCTCGTTATTTCTTCGAAGGGCTTGAGCAGTTTTATGGATTGTTCCATGAGATCCCACTGAGAAGGTGTCAAATTATTTACAGATGCATTATCTGTTGTATGCAAGGATATAGCTCGTTTTTGCTTCAATAACCGCTCCATTAAATAAAAGCTGGAGTTCCAGCGAATGCTAACATCTTGCACCAGCTTGTGATCTGGTAAATTATGTTCCTGACGAATGGCTTTAAGTTTTTCTTGTGCTACCCGAGTGATTAAAATGGGTGACAATCCGTCTCGCAGCTGCTATCATCTCCAATACCTCCTGTTGGAACTTCAACAACTCATGGACAACTCGTTGTAAGGAATGGATAAATGGCAGTGTTTAGTGCTTTGTCGTCTGAATAGGGGCTAGCAATTGCCTGGGGTACTTTCTTCAATGCTTCAATTTTCACGAAGTAAACATCATCGTAGCCATTTCTTCTCATTTATATTTTGCAATTGATTTGCTAAATCATCTTGCTTCAGCTTACCATCTAGGACTCGTTTTAAAAGGTATTGCAGATACTATAGATTTGAAGCTAGTGTAGTACATATGGAAACAACAAACAATCATACCTTCATGGTTACTTTTGTTGCTTCATTTTAATTAATCGATTGATCACTTCCCGGCTCTATGCCACGGATTTCCTACACGGCTGAAAATTTTGGTGTAATTTCTATAAAAAAATATATTCATACATTTCCATATAAAAAAAGTATAATTGAACTATTAAAAGTATAAGTATTCTTGATAAAAATTGTACTCTTCAATAGTATAAAATTGATAAGCAAATTTATACAAACCGCGCGAAAAAATGAAAATTGGAATACGAGTGCAGTCGGCTTCGAATCCACAATTCTGTGATTTGTAGTCAAGCGCGCTGTTCACTGAACCAGACAGACTACAAATCAATTGATTTCTAGGTTGAATGGGTTTCTTGCGTTGATTGTGTAGATTTGATAACATAGTAGGATTGACTCTTCCTTTTATGGTATAACAACATTCAATGCAATTTATTCTATCCCGAACGCTGTAAAATGTATAATATTAAAAGTGTATTTGGATAGTTTTATTCTGTAGCGGTTATAATTACTATAATTTTTGATTAAACTAAAATTATAAGTTTGAAAAGGGCCAAATTTGATTCAAGTTTTGGAATAGATAGGAGTTATACTATTTTATTTATAAAATTTACTCCCGATTTACACCAAAATTTACAACCGTGTAGTATTCTGGATTGTACTTGTAAAATATTATTCGGCACTTGTTACGATTTTACGGAATCTGTTACTAGATTTTTGACAAAACATACAAAGGCCTCTTTTTCAGTAAATCCTAATTTTGCATTCAAATTCGCTTAAACTTGCCATGGAATTCAAGACCACAATGTCAGCAATGCATCCTTGATTTAAGGAGAAACTCAAGGAGACCTTGAAATTTTCTATAGTCAACCTCACTTGAAGTCAAGCTACCCACCTACCTTGAAATATTATATTTCAAGTCTATTGAAAAGGTCTCCTTGAGTTTCACTTTAAATCAATGTTTTTCCTATGTAGCTGCTCTCGGGTATCCCCACACCAAAACTTTATGTAACAAATTAGCTCCGTACTCTGTGCCCCCCCTTTGAGAATTTTCTAAATACGCCACTGTACACATCACTTAACATGTGCCGGATTAGCATTTCAAAAAGTTGGTCGCCTTAACGAAGAGTCCAATCTGCGCCACGGCAAAACGGAATAAGGATCGTGAAACTGGACTTCATTACCGTCAGTCCGAATCAGACAAAAATTACGGATATCAAATTTTCTCAATGAGCTCGTTAATATGAGTGAGTTAATATATATGCCACGTGTCCCTTACCGGCGAAAAACAAATATGGAAATTTTTTCACCCATTTGGGGACACCCTGTTATTTTTTTTCCTACTCTCTGAAATAATTTTGGAGCTACGGGTCGGTGAAAAGAAGTGCGGTCGATATCATTCAGCAAAAAGGCTACTCTATTTGATTTTTTACGGTAGACATCATTGTTGTTAATTTCAACAATGAAATTTAAGTTGCAGTTTTTTATCTTTCAAAAAAGGAGGGCTCTTGTGGGGGCCCCTTTTGGCTCGGGGCCCGGGGCGAATTGCCCCTGTTGAGCCCCTTTGTGTACTCGACTGCTTTGTGTGCAGCATTTCAAGAATGTTATACAATGGTATCATTTACGTTTTATCAATCACTGAGTGGTGTTTTTCCCGCAGCTTTGCATTACTATTTGCGTGCTTTCAAAAGTTGCACCAAAGCAAATCGATGATTAATTTCGATAATTTCTGATGAAATCACCCAATAATAATAATCTAACTTTTACAGCTCGCTGATACTCCAACCGCATTTCCACGTTTGAGCATTTCAGTTTTTCTTATACGATTATTACGAAACAAGTAAAATTAGCCGATTAAATTAGTACCAATAATAGCTGCCTCAACTTCGTCACGAAACGTTCAATTATTATTATATAGGCACTCTGAAAAAGCCAAAGTACGTGCTACAATATGAAAAATGCAATTACCGTGTTCCTACAATTTTCGGTTAAGTACTTTTCTTTCACGAAGCCGGACACTTATCTAAAAACCTGGTGCAATTACCCGCTAAAAGTTTAACAATTTCGTGATATGCCATTAGCGCTATATTTTATTTAAAAGGAACCAAACCAAAGCGTTTGGTGTTACTGCGGCGAACTGATGGGATATTGTGCACGTACTGTGGATTTCTGCGCTTATTGCAAATTGGTCACCAATAAATAGATATTTTAGCTGTGGTGAATTAGAAAAAATGGCCGATATGGTGTTACCTATCTATACCTAGTTGTCAAGAGTTTTATGGTTTTACCAATCTGCCGAGAAACTGCCCGTTAAATGATGTGTAAGTATGCAAATTAGTTGTACGTTGCAGGGAAGCACGACTAGATAATGCAAATTCTTCAATTGACACAGGACCACCAATTTATTGCAACATCATACCTTGTGTGTATTTAATTTTTGATTAAAAAGCACCAACCACTTCATTTTAATGAATCCATGCGGCATTTAAATATAAATTACTTTAACTCTACGTTTCGACTGTCCTCTCAGTAGCGTCTGTGGTTGGTTGATAGCCGAACAAACATTCACAATTTATACATATGATTGAATTGAATCACCAGAACACACTTGAAACGATTATCAATTCGAACCAATATTGACGATAAAATTGATGAAAACCAAACATTTATAATTAATTACAATTTCACGCATATGCAAACATCAAGCGGAGTCCCTATACAAATTATAAACTCATTTCCCAAGAAATAATAGAAAACACTCTCTCACGTATGGTGCTTTCGTTTATGGAAATGTTGGTTCGTGCGCTTCCTTTTGCCTTCTTCTGTGTAAATACAAATATGATGTGATTATTTTGATCAAAATGTTTTTGAATTAATCTGAAAGTAATTGCACTTTCAAAACTATCAATTTCATGTTGGGGTGGAGTTGTTTGCGTTGTGGATAGATGTTTAATCATGTGGTTAAAGTGTAAGCTTTAGAGTTTGGTACATGTTAATATCGGCTTTCGCATTAGGATGAATAGTGCTCGCGATAAGTGAATCCTTTTAGCGCTCGCCCCTATCACGCAATGCCACCTTGACTTTTTCGAGTGTGACTAAATAAAAAAAAGTTTATTCACCGCCTGAATTGTTGACCTCCAATTGTAGTCGTCACGCGACCTTGTCCTCCAGTTTCCGAAGCCGAAGCCCAGCAACTGGTCCTACTGAGTACTCACAGCGGGCTCTCGGTCGTCCACGGAATCTCGCTCCTTCTTTGACTCTGTCTAGCAAAGTTTTCGCAATTAGTCATTGTCATCTTTGTCAGGCACACTAGTTTTGGTGGTACATATACCAAATTGCAGCATTATGTTACCTATACAGTATACTATAGTCCATACTGTCATATGCTTGCTTAAAGTCGACAAAAATACACGCCGAAGTTCTACTCCCAGAACTTTTGAAGTAATAGCTTCACAGTAAATAGTTGATCGGTTGTTGATTGACCAGGTCTAAGCCCGTCTATTATTCGCCAATGATTTGTTCTGCCTACGGATTAATTATTATTATTATTATCTTTTCCAGTATTTTCACCCCTTTTGTGGATTGTGCAGATTATTGTTTTTTGCGCCAATCTTTCGGGGTTAAATAAAATTTAAACAATTAAAGTAATGTAATGCGTACATATTCCAAAATTTGGTAAAAGTGTAATGATTGTTCACTGTTATAGATCTTAATAGATGCATTATATGAAAAATATTATACCCCTTCGCTCATAGAGTGAAAGGGTACATTAACCCAAGTAGCACAAACGAGTTATAAAACGGTTATATAACCGAAATACAACCATGGTTATATGACAATATTTTTTTTTTTTTTCAAAAAACCCTTATGAAATCGATTTTGTCCGTCCATCCGTCTGTCCGTCCGTCTGTTCACTAAATAACTCGCGAACGGCCTAACCTATTGTCATGAAATTTGGTAAAAAAGTGTAGAATGGTTACAGTCTTTGGCACATATACCTAAGAAGTTGGTAGGAAGAAGATAACAGGGTGTTCCGAACGTTTGAAAAAAGTCGACTTTTTTAGTTTTTATCGGAGATTGACATATGGGTATTTAAATCAAAAATCTAGACGAGTACATCTCATATCAGCTAAAATTTTCCAGTTTCGAGTAACGGTAAAAAAGTTATTGACGTTTAAAGTTAAACTTCATTTTCGACCTCGTTTTTCTAAACCGTTATGGGGATCGATATGAAACATTGCACAAAGATTGGTCAGTATGGTCTTATATACGTTAAATATTAAGACTGTTGACTTTTGCTAAGAAAAAGTAAATAACAGTAAATTTGTAAAATTTCAATTTGTTCGTGTGTAGCCCCTCTTAGGTTTCGAAATATGAAAATTCTACTAAGGGTTTTTAGAAAATTACATAGGGAATATGTCTACGAATTTTCATTCGAATAACTGTATCCAAACCGGAAATATAGCCAAAAAAGAATTAAGTAAGGGCCTTTCACAATGCAAAGGAAGCCTCTTAAGTGTTTCTTCAATGCATATCTTTTAACTTGATGAAATAATGGACATGAAATTTGTCCATTTGTATACATAATATGCAAGTATACTTTTAATATGATCAGCATCACTGCGGGAGCCGATTGGGCGATGTCCGTCTGTCTGCCTGTCTGTCCGTCTGTCCGTCTGTTGCGACGCTTGTTACTCGGCCAATTTAAAAGCTATGAAGCTGAAATTTTACACAAATGCTTCTATTTTCTTCAGACAGTTCGTATGTTTGAATCGGTAAAATCGGACCATGAGGTCATGCTCATGGGGCTGCCATACAAACCCAACTCCCCAAATTAGGTTCTTCTAAGAAAAACTTTTTCATTTGTGCACCAATTTCAAGCAAATGTGTTACAAAATATTATGTAAGAATGGATCAAATCAGTCCCTGGGGTCATGGGGCTGCCATACAAACAACCCCCCCAAATGAGGTTCTTTTAAGACAATTTTTTTATTTGTGCATCAATCTCAACCAAATTTCACACAAATGTATTTTAACAAAACAAATGCAAGAATGTATCAAATCGGACCATAGGGTCATGGGGCTGCCATACAAACCCTTAAACTTTTCACGCTTGAAACTCTTTTAAAAATCGGCCGTCTCAATTCGAAGCGATTCATTTTTTAGATCAAATTTATGAGATGTAAGAATAAGATACAATTTTGTATTTCCTCCATGGGCGATTCACGATGGGTTTGAAATAAAAGCTGTATTTGTTTGCTTTAAAACCAATATATTTCGGTCAATTGACCATCTTCAGGGTTTTCTATATATAAACAATAAATACATGACTTTAATATATAATAATTAAATGAATAAAAGGATGATTTTACCTTTTTTCGTTTTTGGAAAAAACCAAATAGAACAATGACACATTGAAGACAAAGACTGACAATGTATGTTAGTAGTAGATGTATGTCAAACAGACAAGTTAAATTATGGACGTTATGACATATTATTCATATAGAAAATGGATGTATGTATGTACTAGTTTATTACAATGTAAAATCATTATTTAATCCAAATTTTATTAAATTGTAGTACGTGTTCGAATAGTCTTTTTTATCACTTTTTTCGTTACAAGAAGTATCCTCATATTTAATAATTTGGTTTACTTCTTTTATTTGCAATTTGGTTTTATTGCGCTCATTAGCCAGAATTTTTGCTTCCTTAAAATTAAATTCGTGGTTTTCTTTAATCGCGTGTTTTGCTAAGGCCGATAAGTTGTTAGTAAGAGCATCCAGAAATTTATATTTCAAACAGCGACAAAGGCAATATAACCATCATTGCCAACAAATGTGAATATGAAAGAAAGATGGATGTGTTGTTAAATGATCCGAATAATTTTGTTGCATTAAATTCAGACCCGACAACTTACTTGCAAAGAAAAAATAACCGACTGATATCCACTTTAAATAATAAATGCCATAAGTACATTGATGAGAAACAAGCAAAAAGTCTTAAAACATATACAGCAATTCCACCGCGTATATTCGGTCAACTGAAAATTCATAAACCAGACCGACCACTACGACCTATTGTTTCCACCATAAACTCTGCAGCATACAAGACATCAAAGTTCCTCGCAAACATCTTGAGGAAAGCGTTTCAGTCAAATTTTGCCCTAAAGAACTCCGCGGAATTTGTAAAACAAGTCATCAAACGAACTATACCGTCAGATCATAAGCTTGTATCATTCGATGTTACAAACTGTTTTACTAACACCTCGACAGACTTAGCTTTGCGCCTCATCGAAAGAGATTTTGATCGGTATGTTAGCAAACACACAAAAATCCCTAAGAAAGTTTTTCTAAATTTGCTAAGATTCTGTCTCATAGATTGCAACTACTTCAGCTATAATGAAAAGTTGTACTCAATGAAATCAGGGTTATTTATGGGATCGAGTCTTGCACCGATTTTGGTCGAACGTGTGTTAGATGACCTTGTAAAAGAAACACTTATTAAATTGGATTTTGTCCCATTATTCTGGAAGTCATATGTCGATGATCACATTACAGCTGTCCCTGCTGGCAAGATTCAACAAGTTCTAGACACGTTACACGAATATGACTCGAACATTAGATTCACATATGAATGTGAACAAAACGGCAAACTCGAATATCTGGATTTGACTCTACATCGCACAAATAATTGCCAGATCATTACGAATTGGTACCATAAGCCGATTGCCTCAAACAGATTGTTGAATTATTATTCAAACCATCCGAATAAAATGAAAACCAATGTGGCAAAGTCATTTATCCGAAAAGTATTCCGAATCAGCCATCGTAAATTCTGGAATCAAAATCTTACACGGATCAAACAAATTTTATTAAAAAACAACTACCCGCCCGCAATGATAGAGAAAATGATTGGCGAAGTACGACAAACCCGAAATGTTAACTTGAATAGTTATGCTTTCCTATCCACCGAAAAAAAGCTCCACGTCACTACCAGCAAATGCCGAAAAAACGTTTTCTTCAATGGTGTACATACCAAAGCTAAGTGAATCGATTGCACGGTCCTGTAAATATTTTGTACCGCAGCTTAATATAGCCATGCGTCGCGTCCGCATGCAAAAAACGCGACTTTGTATACACCCTTAAAATCGAAAATCCCTACTGCGGAAAAATCAGGAGTAGTTTATAAAATAGACTGCTCCAACTGCGACGCAACATATATAGGAGAAACGATTCAAAAGCTAGGCAGTCGCGTGAGTCAACATCAAAACGACACCAAAAAGGCACTTACTAACAACTTATCGGCCTTAGCAAAACACGCGATTAAAGAAAACCACGAATTTAATTTTAAGGAAGCAAAAATTCTGGCTAATGAGCGCAATAAAACCAAATTGCAAATAAAAGAAGTAAACCAAATTATTAAATATGAGGATACTTCTTGTAACGAAAAAAGTGATAAAAAAGACTATTCGAACACGTACTACAATTTAATAAAATTTGGATTAAATAATGATTTTACATTGTAATAAACTAGTACATACATACATCCATTTTCTATATGAATAATATGTCATAACGTCCATAATTTAACTTGTCTGTTTGACATACATCTACTACTAACATACATTGTCAGTCTTTGTCTTCAATGTGTCATTGTTCTATTTGGTTTTTTCCAAAAACGAAAAAAGGTAAAATCATCCTTTTATTCATTTAATTATTATATATTAAAGTCATGTATTTATTGTTTATATATAGAAAACCCTGAAGATGGTCAATTGACCGAAATATATTGGTTTTAAAGCAAACAAATACAGCTTTTATTTCAAACCCATCGTGAATCGCCCATGGAGGAAATACAAAATTGTATCTTATTCTATACAACGATTCTGGCAAAACAACACTTTTGATCAAATTATGAGATGTATTTTCTTAAGCAGATTCCCTATCTGGATTTTAAACATTGAGTTGTCCATTGCACATTTCATAGAACTGACAAAAAATCGGGATTTTCAGTGAAAGATTAAGCTGTTGGTGGTTTTTACTAAATAAAAGGTATCAGACCAAAATACAAAAAAAAAAAACAAAAAGTGCTTTGGTTGCCTTTCCCTTAAAAATTTTGCCGACCCCTGTTAGTTGGTGTCAATTGAATTTTTTTCAAAATATGGTTAGTGAGATTTATATTCTAGGCAATTAATCTATCCGTGATTCCATTTATATAATGATGCAAATAATCTTACCCGAATATTGACTACATAGTGTGTGTGATCAAATTGTGTATTCAAAAGCAAAGCAATCGCATCTCGAAACTATCGAGTATCGTCGAACTACTGTTTTGCTTATGCATGAACATATATCCTTGTTTATTATCACTGCATAGCAAATATTGAACGAGAAACGTATTAACAAATATTTAATTAGGTCAATTGCTGTGAATAGCTAGATATGGAAAACAAACGGATGATGAATTTGAGGACGAGTCTCAAACGAACTATTATCAGAGTTCTTGTTTACACAGACATATTTGCCATTTAAATTATAAACATAAATTGAAATCAATTCTTATTAAAATGGTAATACACGATGATCCTGGATGGATAATAATAAAATCAATTTGTCTTTTCGGATAAAAAGAATTTTGTTTTCAAATTTATCAGTGGATCTTTAATTACATACACAGGGTGTCCGGAGACTGCCGCATAAACGCAGCGGATTATGATTCCTCATGTGATTTCCAGCAAAAAAGTTGCACGGAACATACTCCCAATTCTTAACCCTTAAGCATCCACAGGCATTTGAAGATTTTTGAAAAAATAATTTCCTTGTACGACTTAAACCACAGTATCTCCTAAACTAAAATAGCGAAATAAGAAGATTATTCTTTTTCTTCTAACTAACCACAATAAATTTGGATAAGAGGTTTGGTTTTTATTTATTTATTTATTCATTATATACGGATTTAATCCATTGACAAAGTGTTATTATAAACACAGTAGATATTCAAAGACGATAAGAGTAATAATAATGAGATGACAAACACATCAAAAATTTAACAAATTTATTTATTTATTTATTTATTTATAAATTCGGATGTTTTACAGAGCTTATACGCTCCAATTACAAAACAAAATAATAATTCTAAGAAATAAAAACGAGGCTAATTTCGGGCGCGGCCGAAATTTGAATACCCTTCACTCTCCTCGGGCTAAAAGTTTTTTGGGGCAAACCTATGACTTGTATTTAATCCTTCCCCATTCTTTTCCTTCTGTTTTCGCATAATATTTGATAATGACAAATTCTGTGGCGTCGATAAAACAATATTTGTGTGAGGTTTGGTTGGAATAAGTGGTAAAATAAAAAAAATATCTCAGAACACTTTATTGGGGGATGCGGGAGCATGGCCCCATAGTACGATTCCATTTGTTTTACTTTTTTTTTTTTTGATAAAGACGCATTGAGTTTTTTTTTAAATTGGTGTAGAAAAAATGTTTCTTAGAAGATCCAAAATGGGGAGGTTGGGCTTGTATGGTAGCCCCATGACTCCATAGTCCGATTATTTATGGCATCAATTGAAGTGCACTTTTACGAGTTTTGGTTGAAAGTGGTGCACAAATAAAAAAGTTGTTCGAAGAAGAACTCAATTTAGGGGGTTGGCTTTGTATGATAGCCCCATGACCCCATCGTCCGATTCCATTCATTTTTACACATGTTTTGTGGCATCAAATGAAATGCTTTTTTATGAGGTTTGATTGAAATTGGTGGACAAATAAAAAAGTTTTTCTTAGAAAAACTCAATTTGGGGGCTGGGTTTGTATGACAGCCCCATGACCCCACAGTCTGATTCCATTTATTCTTACATATATTTTGTGGCATCAATAGAAACACATTTGTGTGAAATTTGGTTCAAATTGGTGCACAAATGAAAAAGTTTTTCTTAGAAGAACCTAATTTGGGGGGTTAGGTTTGTATGGCAGCCCCATGACCCCATGGTCCGATTTGATCCATTCTTACATATGTTTTGTGTTATCAATAGAAACACATTTGTGTGAAATTTCGTTGAAATAAGTAAACACATGAAAAAGTTTTTCTTAGAAAAACCAAATTGGGGGGGTTAGGTTTGTATGGCAGCCCCATGACCCCACAGTCCGATTTTAGCGATTAAAACATACAAACTGCCTGCAATAAAAAGAAACATGTGTGCAAAATTTCAGCTCGATAGCTTTGAAACTGGCCGAGTAAAACGCGTAGCAACAGACGGACAGACGGACAGACAGACAGACGGACATCGCCCAATCGACTCAGCTCGTCATGCTGATCATATATATACATATTTTATGTGGTCGGAGATGCTTCCTTCAATGCGTTACAAACTTCATGACAAAGTTAATATTTATTTATTTATTTATTTATTTATTTATAATACATATATTAAAACAGGTATAAAGATACCGAAAGCGTAACTTAAGATAAAGCAAAATGAAGTTTAATACGGAAAATAAGCAAAAAAAAAACAAAAAACACAATTAGTAAGCAAAGGAAATTCAATTGAAACATAATGGAAAGAACAAAATACTAAAAAATTCAATTATGGGAAAGAAAAGATTAATAATTAAATAAAAGCAGGAGAAATGAAAAAATATTTAAACTCAAAAACTAAAGTTAAAATAAAAAAAAAAAAAACTAACAATTCAAAGCAAATTATATGTTAAAAATTATATAGAAGAACCCAGTTTTTGCAGTAAAGTTTGTTTGAAAGAAAAAAAGGAAGAGGATAACGCACCAAGCTCCAAGCGATCGAAGTCCCGCATAGCTCTTTGAAGTGGAGAATTGATGAAAGTACCTAGCGAAGAAATTGGAGGGTCAAAAACCGCATTAGAACGTGTATTGTATAAAGGGAACCGAAACTTTACATCTGCAATTAGTGTAGAATCGACGAGACCATTGCATAGTTTGAATAGGAAGCATTGATCAAGAAATGTTCTGCGTTTTTCTAAAGGAAGAAGATTAAGTAGTGATAGACGTTCAACATATGGACGACTTGGCAAGTTATATCGAAATATTAAAGATTTAGAGAACTTTCTTTGTACTTTCTCTAAAGTATTAATATAATTATCATAAGTAGGAGACCAAACCACAGAGGCGAACTCCAGTATACTGCGGACTAACGATATAAATAAGCTAACAGAAGTATGAATCGACCGAAAATTACACGAGCAACGAATTATGAAACCATATAATTTAGACGCCCTGGTGACTACGTCAGAGACGTGCTCAGAGAATCGAAGCTTTGGATCAAAAATGACGCCTAGGTCATTCTTATCTGACACCACTTGTAGGGGAACAGAATTAATATGGTATAAATAAGAAATCGGATCGGGTTTCAATGAGTACACCATCACAGAGCACTTGGATACATTCAGTCTTAACTGGTTAGAGCTACACCAAAGAGCCAATAAATTTAAGTTCGATTGTAAAGCATTGCAATCGGCCAGGCATGAAATTGTTGAGAAAATTTTGCTGTCATCTGCATACCTTTTACTCTACGAGTGAAGGGTATAAAAAACAAAGAAGGTAAAATTAAAAATTAGGTACATTATAAAAAAAAAATATAAATAGGCAAAAATTATCAATTATTAAAGTTTTTAAAATGAAATGAAATTATAAACCAGAGACCCTTCCGAAAATAACGCTCCTTAGGTCTGATTTGAAGATATCAAGAGACGTGGGAAAAGAACCGAGTTGTAGGATGTTGTGATTTCGGGGTAAACGAAGCAGGGGCGAGTGATAGTATAGCTCTGTGCAGGCGAAAGGAATAACGAATAATGACGATAGCCTCGTTAATCTATTTGGAACGCGAATAGTAAATTCGTTGTGCAAAGGAAGCGACGGGGAGCTGTTGCAAATATTAAATAGGAAACACTCGTCCAGATATAATCTTCGTCTCCCCAGGGGTTGCACACAAAGGAATTCAAGACGATTATCATAAGGGCAATAGGGAATATGGAATTTAAAAAAGAGAATACGAGTGAACTTCCGCTGTACCGAATCAATGAGAGCAGTTAAGTAGTTGAAGTGCGGAGACCAAACGGGGGAGCAGTATTCAAGGATACTTCGAGACAGAGAATTGAAGAGAGTAATACTAGTTGAAATATTACTAAATGCTTGAGAGGAGCGAAGAACAAAACCTGCCGTTCTCAAAGCTCTATTACATATGTCAATTATATGAAGGTTAAATTTCAACTTACTATCAAATAAAACCCCCATATCCGTAAAGCGATCGACTTTCACTAGAGGAGTAGCATTTATGCAATATTCATACGATAAAGGTGATTGTTTAAGCGAGAAGGTCATAGAATGGCATTTTTGGACATTCAGACTTATTGAGTTTCTTCGACACCAATTTTCTAAGGCCACAAGGTGACCTTGAAGGATATGGCAGTCATCGACCGACTTGATAATCCTGTAAAGCTTTAAGTCGTCAGCGTAAAGTAGACAGGAAGAAGAAACATTAGGGAGATCATTAACAAAAATGTTAAAAAGCAGTGGACCTAGTATTGAACCCTGGGGAACTCCGGACGAAGGACAAAAGGCAGAAGAATAAGAGCTATTGTATACAACCCGGCACTCTCGGTTAAACAGGTAGGACGAAAACCAAGTAAGAAGGGATCCACAAACACCAAAATCTTGAAGTTTGGCAAGTAATATACCATGGTCGACCGTGTCAAATGCCTTAGAAAAGTCGGTGTATACGACATCAACCTGCCACTGATTGTCCAACGCTCTGGCCACAGTGTTGGTGAAATGTATGAGATTAGTACCTACAAGTCGAACGACCTTTAACGAAGCCATGTTGCTGCTCAGCGAAAAGTGCAGAAACAGCGGGATATAGTTTGTTATCGACAACACGCTCGAGAATTTTAGGAAAACAGGATAAAAGAGATATAGGACGATAGTTTTTGACAGAGGACGTGTAAGGGGATTTGGGAATGGGAAGGATATTTGCTGCTTTCCAAGAATTAGGGAAAGTTCCACTGTTCAAGCTTAAATTGAAAAGAAAAGCCAAGGGAGTACTTAAAGTGGAAGACAGAGATTTAATAAAGAAATTTGGAAGTTCGTCAGAGCCAGAGCCACCATCTGCCTTCAAAGTATCCAGAATAGCAGCTACTTCGAATGGACATATGGAGAACTCGGGAATCTGGGGATGGAACGATTGATTGGCAGGCAAGTAAGAGAAAGACGAGTTAGATGGAGTAAAGGTAGAGGCAAAGAATTTTGAAAACAACTCACAAGCTTCCACGGGAGTGTTGGCAATAGAGCCATCAAACTCTAAATTTATTGGTGAACTTGAGGCGGACTTTAAAGATCGTATGTACGACCAAAATGGCTTAACTTGGTTGGCAGCTAGAGACATTTCAATATTCGAAAAATAGCTCCTCATAGCGGATTGAGTGATGCGTTAAGCTTCAGCACGAGATTGCTTGAAGGTAGAGAGAGTAAGGGAAGATGGAGAGCGCTTCCATTTGGTCCGGGCTTTATCCTTTTTACGTAATGCGTTAGCAACTGCTTGCGTAAACCAGGGGAAACTCTTACTTTTTTTTTGGTGAATGAAGTGGTGTGAGGCGCGATATAATAATGTTCAGGTAGTTGCAAAACTTTTCCACAGCTTGATCACAACATATATCAGCAAAAAATGAGGACCAGTCAACTAACTGCAATTCAGCAGAGATGGCATTATAGTCAGCTTTGCGATAGTTGTAGCGACTAACGGTTAAATCATGCTTAATTGGTGCCAGAGGAAATGGAAATTTCAATTAACAAAGGAGGATGATGAGGGTCAGGATTCAAATAATAATATGGAGAAGGCAAAAGAGATACGCAGGGTTCTACAAAATTGTGTAAGAACAGGTCGAGAAGCCGATCATTTGAATTTCTGACAAAGTTAACTTGGCATCAATTATTTAGAGATATAAAGGATGAGAGTACAAGAGAGAAGGAATCGGTAGAGATAATATCTAAACTATGATCATTGAATGTCCACAAAACAGAGGGCAGATTAAAGTCACCACAAATAGTAATATCAAGAGACGCGAGAGCGTCTCGCCCGCCAAAGGAAAAAGAAAAACGAAAGCGAACAAGTCTATGATTACCGGAGACAACTTGCTTTTTTGTTTGACCAGGCTACAGCCTTCCAGGCAACAACCCCCAAAAAATTTTTTTTACCAAAATATTCCACATATCCTGTTCTAGTGCCTTTCCAAATAAAATCTTCGATCGGCACAATAACGGGTAAGATATATGCAATAAACGGTGAAATTTTCACCCTCACAGACTAAAGCGAGTAACCCAATTTCAGAATGAAGTCTACAGTTGCAGAAAGACTTGCTTCTACTGTCTCTCTTCGTGGGGTACGAAACTCTTGGGTGTATGCCAATATATGGTGAAAAATTTTGAAAGAGTCCATTGTTAATGGGAAATAACCGTTGATAATGGAATCTCTCTTTTATTCTCTTCGTGATGGGATTTTTATGAAATTTGGAACGAATGATCCTCTGGTGGTCCTTCTAAAGAATCAATGTCTTCCATTTAGATAAGTGGATGGAATAACGGTAAATTAATAGATAATGTTAACAAAAGATTTCCAACAATTGCGTCTATCGGCTCATCGCATTGACCATTTTTTAAAACACACTGAGGCATTGGGACATTTGGATGTTGGGACACCGGGAGACTGGGAGACTAGGATCTTGGGGTAATGGTGTATTAGGAAATTGGGACATTAGGGTCTTGGGACATTAGGACATTGGGGCATTAGGCACAATGGGGAAACAGGGACGTGGGGACATCGGCATATTGGGGCATTGGGACATCGGGATATTGGGGCATTGGGACATCAGGATATTGGGACAATGGGACATTGGGATATTGGGACATTAGGACACTGGGAGACTGGAACATTAGGACACTGGGATATTAGGACATTGGGACATCATGACCTTGGGACAATGGGACATTGGGACACTGGTACATAGGGGCATTGGACCACTGAGACATCGGAATGTTGTGACATTGGGACATCGGGATATTCGCACATAGAGGCACTGGGATATAAGAACATGTGAACATTAGGGTCTTGGGTCATTAGGATATTGGGATATTAGGACATCAACACATTAGGACATTGGGACATTAGGTACACTGGGGAAACTGGGACGTGGGAACATTGGGGCACTGGGACATCGGGATATTAGAACATTGGGACATTGTAACATTGGGATATTGGCACATTGGGATATTGGAACATTGGGATACTGGGATATTAGGGCACTGAGATACAGGGACATTGGGGCACTGGGATATTAGGACATTAGGCTATTGGGACCTTGGGACACTTGGTATACTGCGACATTGGGACACTGACCACTGGTACATTAGGACATTGGGCCATTGGGATATTATCACATTAGGATACTGGGACATTTGGGACATTGGGGTACTGGGATATTAGGAAATTGGGGCATTAGGACCTTGGGACATTAGGACAGTTAGACATTGGGATATTAGGACATTAGGTGGGAGACTGGGACATTGGGATATTCCGATACTGGGACATTGGGAAACTAGGGTAGTGGGACATTCGGCCATTAAACCATTGGGGCACTGTGATATTTGCACATTGGGACAATAGGACCTAAATTGGGACACTGGGACATCAGGATATTGGGACATTGGCACATTAGGATATTAGGACATTGGGACACTGGGATATTAGAACATTGGGACATGAGGACACTGTGACAATGGACCTTAGGGCATCAGGGCATTAGGACATTGGAACATTGGGACACTCTGACATTGGGACAATGTGACATTGGGACACTGGGTCAGGGGGGCATTAAGACAGATCAGTAACAGAACGTTAACAAAGCGTTGGCAAGGCAACAACAGAGCGTTAGCAGATCGTTAACAGAGTGTCAACAGAAAATTAACAGAGCCTTAACAGAACGTTAACAGAACGTAAATCGAGTAATAAAAGAAAGGTAACAGACCGTTTACAGAGCGTTAGCCGAATGATTAAAGAGAATTAAGAGAACATTAACATAACGTTAACAGAGCATTCACGAAAAGATAATAGAGTGTTAAGAGAACGTTAATAGAGCATTAACAGAGTTAACAAAAAATTAACAGATTACTAACAGAATGTTAGCAGAGCCATAACACAAAGATAACACAAATCTATTTTGCACAAAATACATATTAATAAACTATACCCATTTCATCCCAAAATTATTTTTAAAAAAGCTCAGCAACAGCCATTTGTGGCGTATTTGCAATTGCGTTAGCAGTATCTATTTATTTTAAAGAAGACCCTGTGAATATAACTTATGATATTAAATTTATGGAATATGCTGAACAAAAACCTATTGAAACTTTTCCGAAAACAAAAATATTAGTTGGCTATTTAAGTATGCAAAAATATATGATATCTGACCAAAAACAACAAAGTTGTAAAAGTTACCCCGCCAAAGAAAAATTCATCTGCCGCAAAAAGAATACATATCACTCCAATCCGCTGCTCATATCTAATTTTGTTTGCTAGATGATTAGGTGTAAATGCTGGAGAAGTTAAAATGTACAGGACTACTTCTTAAAGTAATTTGGTGGGAGCTTTAACATTTTATTCTGTGATACTTTGACGGCTCCCTCCAAATTACTTTAAGAAGTAGTCCTGTACATTTAAACTTCTCCAGTATTTACACCTAAAACAAAAGTACATCCAGCAAACAAAATTAGATATGAGCAGCGGATTGGAGTGATATGTATTCTTTTTGCGGCAGCTGAATTTTTCTTTGGCGGGGTAACTTTTACAACTTTGTTGTTTTTGGTCAGATAAAACTGACGGAAGTACGACGTAACGGAAGAGGAGAATTCAAGGAAGAAAGTTTAATATACATTAATTGGAGAGTTGCAGGGAACATATACGCATGCAACTAAAAAATTTTGGGTATGGGAGACTTTAACTGCTGTAAGTACACATTCAACAGGATGTGAAGGCAAAAAATTAGCGCAGGCCGAACTGGAGAGACAGGCCCGGATTTACCCTCTGTAGCGCCCCTGGGCAGTAGCCGAGTTGCCGCCCTCCGTCACAAGTTTAAGCTGTATAAGTAGATCAGTAGCATTAATGTGAGCTGTACATTTTTTTTAGCATACATTGGTTTCCGGCTTTTTCGGAAGTAGCAGAACTTCATGTGAAAATAGCGGTCAATTTACTTCTTAGAAAGGTGTTTGGAATGAACTTTTAATCAAAGTGAATGTTCAGAATATGTATAGGTACTCCATTCAAGGTGATATTAGATGCTCATGGAGGAGCGGATACTCCTTAGAGCTCAAAAAAATGTTTGAAAAAATATGATAATTTATGCAAAACTAAATACATACACTCGGTGCCACCAAGGGGTACTTTTTTATTCGATATTTATTATTTTATTATCGCGAAAGGTCTTGACGACCTAGCGGATTTGATCTCTTTTTGCCCGGGGTGACCTCCGTTCTTTAGAATCAGAGCAAAATTAAATGGCAGGATTTTATTTTATTGAATGGTCATATAAAGTAGTAAGTAATTCAAAAATTGTGAAAATGATGTCGTTAAATTAAAATATCTGGGTAAATCTCCGGCTTCATTGAATTTGGTAAAAAACCGTTTTTTCTTCCTTGATTTTTCCTTGAAATTCTTGACAATAATTTCATAACGGTACATTCAACTGGTTAACCTACAGAGGTGAACGAATTCGCTTGAGTAAGTTTAGACTTTCCAAAAACATGTTATTTCTCTTGATGTTTTAAGACTAAAGGGAAGTCTTTGAAAATGGGATTCTTTGGATCGAAAGAACAAAATATTTTCCTTCCCTCGGACATTCAGCTCAAGTTTTGCTATTTTTGAGCAGTACCTCCACTTCAAATTCAGTAGGAGGAGATCATTTTTTATCCTTTCGCATTTGTGATCTTGCTATCTTCGTATAGCTGATCAATGAATTAATTGATTACCTCTATTGTTTCGAACTGACGAAAAATCTCTAATTCCTTAAATACATACACTTGGTGCCACCAACGGGTACTTTTTTATTCGCTATTTATTATTTTATTATCGCGAAAGGTCTTGACGCCCTAGGAGCGGATCTGAACTCTTTTCGCCCGGAGTGACTCCCGTTCTCCCGCTACAACACACCAAATTGATTGTTTTCAGTACGTGGAGAAAGTGAATCCAGGGAGCAGCTCTGTTCATTGGTGATCAAGGCCTTTCAATCTAATAGGGTAGAAGTAACAAAAAAAGTAAAAGTGTCCGGTTTTCTTGGTTCTGAGTGTATGTTACTTCTGCCACAGGCGATTCCCAAAGCTATAATGGTGAACTGGCAGGCTGAAGCCTACGGCGGCATTTTCAACGCCCCGCGCACAGATAAACAAAATAATAGTTCAGTGATCAGACTTTATTCCAATTTGAGAAGTGTTCGCTTAATTCGTTAGCCAGTCATATTGAAACAATTTCAGAGTCAAGGATCACAATCGATTAATCGTTACATTGTCAAAATAAGGGGCAAGGACGGCAAAAGTCGAAACACCTACTGAAGTCAGATTTGTAAGTCCGCCACTGACCAAAGGAACGACTTTTGCGGAGTTCCGTTAATTTTTTTTCTAATTTATTGAAACTGTCTCCTGAAATATCGAAATGTGTATATTTCACAGAACATTAATTCAATGGAAGGTTGAAAGTTTCAGAAATATGCCGCCCTTCAAAATTTGCCGCCCGGGCAGTTGCCCAGGTTGCCCATATAGGAAATCCGGCCCTGTGGAGAGAGAACTATTAATAGCCACAAGAACCCCGCCGCCATCTTTTTTATTTCACAAGTTGAGGTTACGGTCGCAGCGGTAAACATTGTAGTTCGGAAATATTTCGCTACTGAGAATACTGTCATTCAACCATGTTTCTGAAAAACAGATAATGTCATCGTTATTTAAAATGCAAGAAAGCTTTATTTAGGCCAGTCAATAAACCGAAAAATAAGGCGTTAGGTCGCAAAAAATTGCTCGGCTCTGGTTTTTTGGGATATTGTTAGGATAGATACCAGAAGTGTACCACCAAGTTTGCAACTTCGAAAAACCTGTGCTAACCCCATGACCCTCAAAAAACCTCAAAATTTTCAGACTTTTTCATATTTTTGTTTGTAATTTCTAAAAGGTGCTTCCTACAAGTAAGTTGTCCACTGCACTGTTAAAGCTAAGAAAATCTTCTTTAATTTGAATGTAACCCCAGCTTTGTAGGCGCAAAGGATCCCAAGATACAGCACTTTAAACATTGTTTTTTGAAAAAAAGTTCGAAATAGTTGATCGGAGCTCGGAGAGAACATCAAATCGGTCGTCAAGCTCGGCGTAAAAAGTAAAACCAATAATAAAATAAAATAGGGACGCGGGAGCGTCCAGCCCGCAAAAGAAAAACGAAAAAAAAGAACAAAAACCGAATAATATTATAATAAAAAAAATTGAACAAAGCGACCAAGACTATGTTTACATGACGGAACAATTGCGGATTTTCGGACCTCTGTAGCTCGGATCCTGGTTGGTCCTGAGTGTTCAAATTTGGTAGAGTTTGTTGCTCGCACCGTCTTACAAAGTGTAGAAAATTTCAAGAAGATACAATGAAAAAGACCGGAGATATAAGAGTTTGAAAATCGCATTTTTTCGAAAATCTTGTTCTCGTTGTTCTTGTTGTTTATTGATAGGGCTACAGCCTCGTAGAGAGCATTTCGGGATTCGCTCTCTTTTCCCAAAGATAGAGTCTGTCCCGAAGGTGTGCATAGGCTATCACTTGTTCCGATCCGTGCAGTAGAAAAAAAAGATACAGCGAAAAATGTGAAACTGCCTACAGTTTCGGCAGAGTTTCTGTCTTAAATCTTTTTTATATGTTTGTAAGAAAATCTTTTAGAAAAGTTGGGCATAGGTCCGAAATGCTTAGGAGAAAATACCGGCGTACAGAGGGCTGCGCCCGCAATACGAGGGTTTTTTAGATTTTGGATACATACATAGTGAATAATTTTGCACATTTATTTTGTAGGTATAATAATAAGAATTATGCACAATGTTAATGAAATGCTTCTCGTAAATCTATTTTTGGATTGGTCTAATTAAAAAGTGTTACAGAAGGAAAGGCGTTAGCCTTTCATTCTGGAACGCGTTTGGATTTACTATGTATCATGGCTCCACATATTAACTGGATTTATTAGCTGTAACGCCGTTACCATTAATCCAAACTGGAAAAAAGCTACTGATATGAAATGTACCCATCGAGTTCTTTGATTTGATAAAAACTAAAAAAGTCGACTTTTTCAAATCTCCGGGAACGGTTGCATACGGCGGCGGTTCCTGTATGATGTGGGCTGGCATTTCATTGGAGGGAAAAACGGATCTCGTATTCGTGCCCGCAGGAGGCCGAGGAGGAGGGCTGACAGCTGAGCGATACGTTACCGATGTTCTCCGTGTCCACGTTGTGCCCTATGGAGTATTTATTGGCGAGAACTTTACTTTGATGCACGACAATGCCCGGTGTCATGCGTCGCGCCTCACTCGGCAGTTCTTGAATGAAGCCAATATGTCGTCACTTAACTGGCCTGCGCGCAGTCCCGACATCAATCCCATTGAACACTTATGGGACGAACTCAAGAGAAGAGTCCGAGCCAGAAATCCAGTCCCTTCGTCCACTGAAGAATTGAAGGCAGCCCTATTAGAGGAGTGGAACGGTATTCCTCAAGATACCATCATGAATGTATATTCAGGACGTAATAGATAAACTTACATTTAACTTCCAATACAAGATAGCAAATCATCCTCTTTTTGCTAATGCCGCAATTACTAATACTGCTTGATGCAGATGCTTTTAACCTGAGTTTTAGGCTAAGTTAGATTTATTTAGGCTAGTGAGATTAGTTATAGTTAAGTAATACAAAAACGAGGTTTTTTGTAACGTTTCCTTGTATCTCTTTAAATATATAAGCAGTTTATAAAAATCAATCAGCCTATGCTAAGCAATACAATATAGATGAAAAGACATTTAATTAGTCTGTACCTCTAAAATATAAGTTTGTAAGCACAAAGCAAATGAATTTAATAAAGTTATACCTATCTATCTATCTATTCAGACGGGATATTTTTTCTAACTTTTTTTGTGGTGGTCAAATGCCAACATATTTTCAGGAAAATTCACGAAAAATTGTAATGATAGCTAAAACGGTTTTCAATTTACAAAAAAAATTAAAATGATAAAGGGTTGTCCATCCCCATTAGTCCACCCGAGGGTTAAATAAAATAAAAGTATATATCCTTTCAAGGAAAGAAACTACAAACAGATAAACAGCATTTTAAAATAATAACGAATCGTCTGCAAATTACAATGAAATCTTTCGTGATTGAAGGATTCGTCATGGCCCTTTCAATCCTTTCTATTCCGAGACAACATACATACTCGTATATGCCAAAAGTGGCTTTAGTCGTAAAGATGATCCGATAGGACAGTCTATACGACTATAGTTTTGTCTTATCAAATAGCAGAACGCAAGACGAAACGTTTATAAATCGCCCGAGGATAGAAAGCGGACATGCAATGGAGAGGAAAGAATATAACGAAAACGGATATGAGTTAAACTCATTTTGCCCGAGACAGAATAAACACCGCTGCCAGCATTGTATATCATTTTTAAGAGGACATCTAGGCCATAAACACGGCTGATTTATATATAAAAAGGATGCTTTTCTTCGCCTCGGGCAGTGTTGACTGCCGCGTTTCTGTGCATGAAATTCAAGTAGGCATTTTGCTCCTAGGAATTTATGTCCGTACATTAAAGGGCTTTTGTTTCATATTCATATAATAAAACATACTGGTTATTTGATTGCTCATTTGAATATGCATGTTAGGTAGTTAATGCAGTCTTATTACGTTCAAGAAAGCTGACAACACCGACAAACACTCCTGGAGAGCAAATATTCACAGGCTGTTGAAAGATTTGTGCACATAGAAAATCTCAATATGTTGAATTCCTGCGAATCGTTACAAAACATTACTCGTTTGCAATATTTTTATTTTGTGTGTGCTCGATTTCATTCTTTATCTCGTGTTCTAGTCCTGTGTGTGTGTGTGTATGTGTCTTGTCTCTTGACGATATTAAATGCGAACAAATATATGATTTCATATTCGGATTTTATTGTTTATGCGAACATATAAAAATTGATGGCGCCATCCGTTCAATATACAAATGCGAATCTTTCGCACGGCACGACACAATATAGTCAGGCTCGCAGGAACACGACACACGGAAAATCCGATTTGCGAAGATGAGGTTGATAGCGGGGGAAAATTTTGTCGTAACAGTTCAAAAAATATGGCACTAGGCAGTGAATTGGAATTTATGTTATTCCTTTGTATTGCCTATAAATTATCTCATCGATTAGATTACAGATATCCACAATTCACGATTTGATAGTTGGGATCAATTTTCCATGAATAGAAGATTTTGCCACTTTAGATAATGATTTTGTCGCGACATTATGGACTGGGAGGTTAGATGGATCGAAATGATGGTTTCATGTAAGTTTTATCAAGGATGTTATGTTTCTATTTGTATTCTGGGAGAAATAAAACTTCGTTTGATGAGACTGTAAATGGTTAATATGAAAAGTATAATTTTCAAATCGTATACATCATTTTCATATTTTTCTATCATATATAATTTAAATGACTTTACTAAGCCATTGACTGGCAAATCTTTTACCCATGAGCATCCTGTAAAAGATAAAGACGGGTCTCTACTAGTCACAAACGAACAACAACTACGCCGTTGGAGAGAGCATTTCATGGAGGTACTTAACAACAACTTCAACCCTTCAAGCCCACTTCCACCGGAAGCAGCAAGTCTTCCGCAAATGGCCAGAATTAATACCGGTTACCATCCAAGCTCGAAATAATTAAGGCCCTTAACTCATTGGAAGCTGGTAAAGCCCCGGGGGCAGACGGTATCCCCATGGAACTTTTGAAAGCGAATATCAACGCTACAGCGGATATTCTTCTACCCCTGATCCAAGAGTGTTGGACAACCGAGACTCTCCCTCAAGAATGGAAGAAGGGCGTCATAGTTAAAATCCCTAAGAAAGGTAATCTCAAGGATTGCAATAATTGGCGTGGAATCTGTCTCCTCCCTGCAGTCTCTAAACTGATGGCCAAAATAATCTTGGACCGGATCAAGACAACAATCGACCGCACTCTGAACAATGAACAAGCTTGTTTTCGTGAGGGTTTTTCATGTAGCGATCATATCAACACCCTCCGAATTATAATTGAACAATCCGCTGAATGGAGGTCCCCGTTACATCTTATGTTCATTGACTTCGAGAAGGCGTTTGACAGCGTTGACCGGGCTTATATCTGGACAGCCTTACGTAGGAGAGGCATACCAGAGAAACTTATTTCCATCATAAAGGAGTCCTATAATGGAGCCCAATGTCACGTCTTGCACAAGGGCGAATTATCTAGTCGTTTTGATGTGAACAATGGAGTTAGACAAGGTTGTATTTTATCACCAATACTGTTCGTTATTACCACCAACGACGTAATCTGCGACGCTATAGGCGACCATAAAAGTAAGGGCATCAGCTGGAAGTTATTCGATTACCTTCAGCACCTGGACTACGCCGAAGACATTTGCCTTCTCTCAAACACACTAGATCATCTGGCTCAAATGACGGATGCTTTGCATCGTGAAAGTCGAAGTGCTGCCTTAAAAATTAATGCCGCTAAGACTAAATACAAGAGCTTGTCGTCTGGAGGGCAAAACACCATTTCTATCTCCGGACAACCGATAGAAAAAGGCGAAGACTTTACTTACCTTGGAAGCGTAGTGACTGCGGATGGTGGGGCTGATGCCGATGTCGAGTCGGGTATAAATAAAGCCCGAGCAGTATTTTTCAGTTTGACTCCTCTCTGGCAAAACCACAACATATGCAGAAATACCAAACTCCGGATCTTCGAAAGCAATGTAAAATCTGTGCTTACTTTCGAGAATCAGTGCCTACGACGCATCCTATACGAAATCGCTGCCCTGAGGTAATATCTAACGACGACCTCCTCAAAATTACTCGCCAAAATAGGATAGGCATCGACATCAAACGGCGAAAGTGGCAGTGGAGCCAAAAAACATTGCAAAACAGGCTCTAGATTGGAATCCTCAGGGAACCAATGCTAGCTGTCGTGTGGGACGACCCAAAAATACATGGAGCAGATCTGTTGAGGCAGAGGGAAAATCTATAGGCAAATCGTGGCACCAGCTAAAGGCGATGGCTGCCGATAGGCAGATGTGGAAAAGAGGCGTAGTCAATGCCCTATGCCCTACTAGGGGTCAAAAGGAGCCAGAGAGAGAGACATCCGGCTAAATACTTTTGGTGCTTTTTATACCCTTCGCTCACAGAGTGAAAGGGTATATTAACTTTGTCATGAAGCTTGTAACGCATTAAAGGAAGCATCAGCATGACTTGGGGCGTCGATTAGTCGATGGCAGTCTGTCCGTCCGTCTGTCTGTCTGTTGAAACGCGTTTTACTCGGCAAATAGCTATGAAGCTGAAATTTTGCACAAATGCTTCATTTTGCTGCAGGCAGTTTGTATGTTTGAATCGATAAAATCGGACAATGGGCTCATGGGGCTGCCCTACTAGGGATGACAAAAACCGGACGGTTAGTCCGAAAACCGATACTTTCAGTACGGTTAACCGGATATTTTCGGTTTTTTGTCTCCTCCCGGTTTCAACCCGGACGGTTGTTTGTCCATCCTGTTAAGACCGGGAAAAAAATTCTTTCAAAATTCATACAATTTTTTATATTTTCTTGATTTTTCTATATGCAGATACTACTTGTCCCCTTTGAAAAAATTCATTTCCAAATTTCAGCACTTAAACATATTTTCGAACACTCTCCTTATTGCTATTACTCCTAGAACCATCGCTTCGTCAAATTACTTCTCCTTGTATCTTTGATTTGATTTTGCATACGATACGAACAATAGCAATACGAGTGTGAATGCATGTTTTTACTAAAATTCTAAGCAAATGAAAAGTCTCGGTTAACCGGAAAACCGGTACTTTGAGCCCGGTTAAAACCGGACCGGCTTTGGAAAAAAACCGAATACCGGGTTATGGGCCGGTTTTTGACATCCCTATTCCATACAAACCAAACCCAATTTTGTTACACCAATTTCAAAAACCTTCAATTAATGTGTCTTTATCAAAGCAACAAAAAATGCCAAAACAAATGGAATCGTACTATGGGGCCATACTCCCGCATCCCCAATAAAATTTTGAGAGTACATTTTTTTATTTACCCACTTATTCCAACCAAACCCTACGCAAATATTGAATATTGTTTTGTCGACGCAACGGAACTTTTGTGAAGATAGAAGGAAAAGAATGGGGGGGGGGGGGGATTAAATACAAGTCGCCCGAAACAAACTTTTCGCCCGAGGGGAGCGAAGGTATCCAAATGTCGGCCGTGCCCGAAATTAGCCTCGGTCGCGTTTTTATTATTTAACGACGAAAATGTACAAACAAATTAGACTTTTTGCAACCAAAACACACGTGTACAAGAACGAATACAAAATAGTCATGCTGCACATCAATATTGTACTTTTTTGTTTGCCGGCTCCGACTATTATCCTAATAAGCCAATTAAGCTATTATGGGCAAAAGCAAAAAAAAACCTCACCAAATTGAATTGATGCTCTAAATAACCACTTGAAGCATATGTGCATGTTTATTATAATCGCACGGTAATTATCCCACAAGAACTATACAGACACACACTCTATCTTGATTCTTCACTTTCCATGGGACCATCTAATCGCCATTAAGACACAAACGTAATAAAAACAACCGCTCACCTCTCATAATGTGGACCCCAATCAATTGAGGAGGCTTGTCTAAACTATAACCGAACATCTTTTATAGAAAACAGCTAAGTGTCATACGAAATCTTTTGTATGTACAGGCGAAGTGCGGCTAACTTAATTTGGCCACTTTAGGCAACCCTTTCATAATAAATGTTATAATTTTCATATGGTGTGTTTTTTTGGCTATCCCGTGCATGTTTGGGTAACGAAACTTCATATAAAAAAAATGACAGGTGCGTCAGCTGTCATTTTTTTTATATGGAGTTTCGTTACCCAAACCTGCACGGGATAACCAAAAAAACACACCTATAATGGCCGAAAAATTCGGTAAAAATTAAATTGTGTTCGCGTTTTGAGATTTTAAGTCCTCTTGGACAGGCCATCTATGTATATGCCTCCGGGTAAAAAGCAGAAAACTCAAATTTAATGTTGAAAAAGATGAATTGCCATCTTTTGAATAAATATCGCTTATGATTTTTTTTTTGTTTTTGATAATTGCATAATAGCTCCGACTTTACTTGTCTTGAAAGAGTTTAACTATAAATTAGAGTTCGTAGTGGTTTATGATAAAAGATAGAAAAACAATGCGTCTGAAATGCGGTGCGATTCGATGCAAGAAAGTTTATCTTGGTGCGAAAATTAATTCTTACGCAAAGGCAGGATTTACGAAAACCATTAAATTAATCCAGTCAGAACCTGCTACCAAATTGAATATTATGTAAGCAAATTCAAAATGAATCGTAGAATGTAGGTACTTGAATTATAAATACAGTCGAACCACTCTAACCCGAATTACGACATGCCAAGATAAAATATTCGAGTAAGGAAAAGTTTGACTAACAGAATTAAAATGTGAAGCCATCAAAGAAGAATTCGATATCTTTTAATTTCGTAAAAAAAAAACATAATTCAAATAATAATATCATGTAAATGTGACACAATTTTCGAATTAAAACGTATTTTGATTGAATCTTACACCGAACAATTTAGTTTATCCAGTACAGTGGTTCCCAACCTGCAGTCGCACGAGGTCTGTAGAGGATGGCGATTCGATACCATTCAACCAAGTGCGCATACTTCTTTGGGATGAATAGAATGAAACGTTGTCGGTACGGAGGCGCATTTTCTTGATGCTATAAGCATGGCTCTCCTTATAGCACACCAAATTTTCCAAATAAGTCACTTACTGTCGTCATCGTTCATCCCTTTTGCAAAAAAAAACAGACCGAGGCTAATTTCCGGGCCCTCTTCAGAAGCTGTGACCTATCCATTGCCACTTTAATCTTTTGATCGAAGTGCCTATCCTGTCCTGGCCTGTTATAGTAAGGAGATCCCCGTTCGAAATGATCTCCGGCCAACGAATATTTAGGATGCGCCGTAGACACTGATTAACAAAAGTTTGCAACTTATCAGTTATCTCTTTACACATTCCAGGTTGAACAGCCATATGGCAGAATGGATTTCACATTAAAATGGAAGACACGTAGTTTGGTGCGTCTGGAAATATTGTTGCTTAGCCAGTCAACTTGAAGAAAGCCGCCTTAGCCTTGTTTACCCGTAATTTTACATCAGTCTGCTGTTACTACACTTCCGAGATAGCAAAATTCATAAACTTTTTCGACTGCCTGACCCGAGAAACAAATTTCGCTTTGCCCACCTGGATATTTATTTATTTATTTATTTGAATATAAACGGACATAAGTCCTTTTGACAATTCATTTATAAAATACGAGTACTGTTATGTGATCTTACACCTATAAATTCTAAACTAAAATGTTTTAAATGCAAAAGAAAATTCATAAATATATTAACAAAATAAAATAAAATAAAAAAAAAACAAATGTTTATTTGTTTTTTGTTTAAAAACAAAATTAATAACTAAAATTCAGTCGAACAAATTAAGAATGAAGCTTTTCAGTTTAAGTTTATCTGAGTTGAATATGTCTATGTATTTAGATATTGCATTTCCATTGGCCTTGAATCTTTCGATTGGTGAATTTTGCAAATAATTTAATCGAAATGTATTTAAGCAAAATAAGTCTTGATTTCTAGTGTTTCTTAAAGGAACTCTTATGGAAATTTCGCCGAGAATGTCTGGTGCTTCAACTACACCATTAACTAAATTGAATAAAAATATGGAGTCATTGTAATATCTTCTGGCTTCGAGAGTAGTGATATTCAATAAAGCTCTGATATCCGGATAACTAATATTTAAGATAGAAATATGCAGTTTATATGCTACATATCTGAGAAATTTATGTTGGACTTTTTCAATGGTATCTTCATGAGTTTTGTCAGGGGCGGCGCATAAGGGCCCGCAGGGCCCGCGTGGCGGGGGGGCCACGAGATTTAGGGGCCCAAAAGCCACATGAAAGATTTCTCGAACCATAAAAACAGCACGATTGCAAAAACAGTACTCCGACATATATATTTTTTTGTAGACAAGAAGAAATTTACACTTTTCGAAGTCAAAACAAATGCTAAATTTATTGGTCTTCTTTCACCATATAAACCAATTTAATATTGTCCTAAAATCTTTGAAAGTTCTTGAGACAATCCGGATCCTTAAAATTTCACAAAAAAAAATTGCTTTGCATGGCTGCGTTATTTGCTGTAACTGCTGCCGCGTTTTGTGATCTGGCCCACCCTGCCAAGTACCATATGGGCAAAAAACTTCTTTATGCCTCTCTGCAAATAAACTACCTTAAAATATTTTTGGTGATGGTACCTTTCTTAAACTTTCGGACTAAATTCCAGTCCACTTTGTCATGAAATGTTAAACACGAACAAAATACAAAGTTTGGGAGTGGTACTAAACTTAGTTCAAACTAGTAAGCCTGTATATGTTGTTGAATACTAAAATATTTTATCTTGCTTAGTGTGTGTATATACCACACTCTGTGGTGCAGAGGCCACATTTGGTTTGAAAAGAGTCTTGCCAAGATTTCTGTATTGAATTTAATATTAAGTACAAACGTTCTTAAAATTGAAGGATTTAAATTAGATCACACTTAAATTTAAAGCTGAGACAAGGAATAGACTTGAATTAGTAGGCCACACACGAAGTGTACGAATTTATTTTTTGAATTTTATCTCCAACACCTATAGAATTCAATGCTGCGTTGCGTGTTTTTATTTAAAAAATAAAAAAAAACGATTGATGAAATCATTAATTTAACAAATGTTACAACAAGAACAGTATTCTCAATATAAGAATGCAAAGAATCAAAGTAGCTTTTTGTAAAGTTATTATTTAATTTATTTAAGGTCGACCCACATTTTCTAGTTATCGATCACAGTCATTTGCCATAAAAATTTACTTATTATCAGTAAATATATAGTAAACTGACACTCAGTCAACTTTAATGGAAAATGATTGTAACTGATGACTAAAAAGTATGGAACGACCTTCAAGAGTGTTTTCGATTGATTTCACTCGGTTCTTTTTTCAGTGTAGGGGGGCCCACTCAAAAAGTTGGCGGAAGGGCCCCGAGTGAAGTTGTTCCGCCACTGAGTTTTGTAATACGGATTCCAAATGATAGACATGTAGTCTAATTTGCTTCTGACAAGAGAGAAGTATAAAGTTTTGATAGCATGTATATTATTAAAATCAGAAGAGTTCCTTATTATGAAACCAAGCATTTTACGTGCTTGTTGCGATATTACATTAATATGATTAATGAAACTTAAGGTTGTGTCAACCAAAACTCCAAGATCTTTAATAAGATCAACTTGTTTAATTGGAAAATTATTTACAGAATAACAATGTTGAAAAATTGTGCGGCTCCTGTTAAAAACACAATGTATTGACATTTTGACAAGTTCAATTCAAGTTTATTGCAAATGCAATAACGATGGAATTTATCCAAATTAGCCTGAAGAGTGGCTATATCACTATCACTTTTTATAGTTTTAAAAATTTTGCAATCGTCTGCCAAAAGCAAAAATTTGACGTTTTCAAAAATTAAACCCATGTCATTCACAAATATTAAGAACAGAAGTGGACCTAAATGTGAGCCCTGGGGAACACCCGAGGAGGGTACAAATTCCCATGAGTGACATTACCCACTTTTACTGTTAATGATATATTCTGTAAATAATCACCCAGCCAGCAAATAAAGGGACCAAAGAATCCAAAGTTTTTTAATTGTTTAATTAGAAGTTCAAAGTTTATTTTATCAAAGGCTTTAGTTAGGTCAGTGTATATAGAATGAACTTGATCGGAGCTATTGAACGCTTTATAAATAATATTCTCGTAAGACAGTAGGTTTGTGGCAGTGCACTTCCCGGAGCAGAAACCGTGTTGATTAGGTATTATAAAAGGTCGTACATGAGGTGTTATAAGATCAGTGACAATGCTTTCAAAAAGTTTTGGAATGCTACACAGAATACTTATGGGGTGATAGTTTTTGATGTTAGCTTTGTCACCGGTTTTATAAATAGGTAAAATATTACTTTTTTCCATTGTGGGGGGAATTTCCCAGTGGCCAAAGATTTATTAAAAAGGGTAAGGAGGGGCTGAACTAAATTTATAGCACAACTTTTTAAAAATACTGGAGGAACTCCGTCGGGGCCAGCACTTTCAGAAATGTCTAATTTAAAAAGTTTGTTGTAGAGAATATCATCAGTTATATACACATCAGATAAAGAAAAAGTATTATTAATTAATGGTGGATTCAGATGAGTATTATCCGTATTATAAACACTACAAAAATGATCAGCAAATAAATCAGCGATTATCGAACCATCGGAGCTTTTTTGATTACCTAAATACATTGTACTCGGTAGTTCGTCGTCAGCTTTTAACGAGGTTATATGTTTCCAGAAGTATTTCAGGTTGGACGGAACTTGTGACTCTAATTTATAAATATAACTTTGATAATCAAGTCTAGATTGCCGTTTACACTTAGATCTTAATTCTGAAAATTCTTGATAATGGAAATAGTTACCAGTTGTTTTATATTTTAAGTGTGCAGTTTTCTTCAAAAATATTATTTTTTTCAATTCATTTGAAAACCACATAGGGAATGAATCTGGATTATTTATACTACCAATAGGAACATACAAATTGAAAAGATGATGAATTATTTCATAAAAGCGATCAACTGCTTCATTTAATTGTAAGTGACTCAATTCAGACCAGTCAAACATACTTAAAGCAGCATTCAAATTTGTATAGTCGGCCATTTTGAAATTTAAAAAGGTTAAGTTACTATTTTTTTAACTCTAGAAGCAACAGCAGATAATTGTACAAATATTTCCAATGGAGGATGATGCATATCTATGACAGTTAATGGATAAATAGTATGAGCTACTTTAAGGTTTTCAATATCAGAAAAAACTAAATCAAGAATGTTATTTGAACAGTTTTTAACAAAATTAAATTGGGCGAAGTTAAGAAAATCAAGAGTTTCGATTAATTCATTTCCTTTTGAGATCATTGGGCTTATTGCCCATGTGTTTGAAGACCAGTCAATGTTTGGCAAGTTGAAATCGCCAGTGACGATATAGTTGGCGGTAGGATACGTCTCGGATGTAAGTAATAAATCTTCCGCATGAACGTCGTATATACGTATATCAGGTGTGATGTCAGGTGGAATATAGACAGTTGAAATAATAGTACGGACTGTCTTAGTGTGAATGCACACAATTAGTTGTTCAACATTGGCATGTTTGCATTCGAATAAATTCGATTTAAGGGATTTAGTTACCGCTATTAAAACACCTCCTCCATGATGTTTATGTGATGTGATGCTGTTTCGATCAAGTCGGTAAATGGTGTGGTTAGGAAATCCAAGTTCAGACGAGTGAAAATCCGAGTGAAAATCTGGAGTGAGCCATGTTTCGGTGAAAATTATTATATCGTAGGAAGTTGTCGATAATCCTTGTCTCAAATCCGATAGTTTCGTACGGAGTCCCCTGGTGTTTTGATAGTAGATGTTTAGATTCTGTTTTTTGTTGCTGGGCGACCCGCTATGATACGAGGAATACCATTGTAATATTTGATTGTCGCATCAGGAGTAACTTTCTGCACCTCTTCTAATTGTGATCTTAACGAATTGAGATTTTGTCGTTGCCGTAGTGTTTGATCGGGAAATATGGTCAATTTGTTAGACTTTAGATACTTCTTCGCGTGGAGATATTTCTTGTTTTTAAGTATATCCATTACAACAGATGGACTTGTTGTGATAACCTTCAAAAGACGTGGTTTATCATTGGGTTTACCAATTCGGGATACTCTGATATCCTTCTTATCAATATTAATAGAAGGGGCCACTGCGTTGATTATTTCTAATGCTCGCGAATTGTCAGCATCGTGATTATTTTCCTCAATACCGAAAATTATAATATTTGATGCTCTCTTCCGTCGGTCTTCTAACTCATCAATAATTTCTTCCATATTCTTCGGCGGTGCCTTCGATGATTTTAAAGAACTGAGTTCCTCTCAAAGGACCATGATCTCTGATCGTAGCTCAGCAATATCATTATTAATGGTTTTTAATAATTTTCTTTGATTAGTGCAAATAGAACACACAAAAAGCGGTGGATTAGGTGATAATTTTAGCGATGTTATTTGTGGTCGTATAGCTTGGCACAAATCGAATGTTCATTTCCTCTACACAATGAGCAAGTAAAAAAGTCTTCGCTTGGTTGTAACAACATATTGCAGTTGCAGCATTCGGTTTGAGTTATTAAAGACATTTTGATATAAAAGATAAAAATATTTTAATGTTCAAGTTAACGTATTATTTAGGCACAGACTATTATTCAGCACTTTTATGTTATTTAAACTGTCAAATATCGTTTCACTCACACCAATGGGTAAAATGAGTCAAAATGAAATGTCACCGAAAACTTTCACTCAAACGATCTAAGTGGGAACTTTCTTATTGTTTATGTCTTGGGGAGAGCTTTAAGAAGTCACTCGAATTCTACACTATAACTTTCGTGAGCTTCAAGGATCGGAACATTTTTTAACTTATATTTGACTTTAAACAGCTGTAGCGAGAATTTTCTTTACAGCAAGATTTGAAAGGTGGTCACGATGACAGTACCAACTTTGACACAATGTGCTCAAGAACTTGGTCTTGGCAGCATTGAGTATATCACTAATGGCAATAAGGAAGAGAATAGGTGACAAAACGCAGCCTTGCCTCACTCCACTGTGCACCTCAAAATGATCTGAAAGCTTGCCCTTATGCAGGACGTGACATTGGGATCCATTGTAGGATTCCTTGATGATGGAGATTATCTTATCTGAAATATTTCGTCTCCGTAAGGCACCCCAGATGTAGAGACGATCAACGCTATCGAAGGCTTTTTCAAAGTCGATGAACATGGGATGTAATGGGGATCTCCACTCCGCGGATTGCTCGATGATAATGTGGCCGCTACAGGAAAAGCCTTCGCGAAAGCCAGCTTCTTCATCATTCAATGTGCCATCGATTTTGTCCTTGATTCGTCCTAAAATAATCTTAGCGATCAGCTTGGAAACAGCAGGAAGTAGACAGATCCCAGGCCAATTATTGCAATTCTTCAGGTCACCTTTCTTCGGAATCTTAATAATTACGCCCTTTTCCACTCACTGGGAAGAGGTTCCATAATTTTTCTCGGCCATTTTATGTATTATTTTTCGATTCCCCGGTCATTTCATCGTGGAAAATATGTAATGACCGGGGAATCGAAAAATAATTCATAAAATGGCTGATAAAAATGTTGGAACCTTTTTCGGATTGTAGCTTATGGAATTCCCCAGCATTTGCCACATTTTTCACGACAGTAAGTATGCATTTTCATTGATAAAATCGCTGCGGACAAAAATTTCATTTTCATTCCGCCCGAGGTCTATCCAGACCTTACGAAGGAAGATAAACTAATCGGCTTGAAATCCTTTGCGGTTTTATGCCCTCGTTTGCTTACCTTCAGTATGAAAACGACTCGAACCCGTCGCCAGGACTGGGGGACGTGGTTGAGTAGCAGGAGGCTTCTGAAAAGTATCAGCAGTCGAGGAACTACCATATCCAGCGTTTTCTGAAGCATAATCGGTAGTATGCTATCTGGGCCTGGAGATTTATAAGAAGAGAAGCTGTTGATTGCTCAGGTAATCTTCTCCTCACTAATAATGGAGAAAACTGCGTCACTTTGCCACTCACCTCCATTATGCAATCATAAGCTCTGCGTGCCAGTGCTCCTGCACCCAGGGAAATTACGTATTCATCAGAAGCTTAAGAGATTCGCCAATTGATTCTGCCCGAGTGCCATTCTCTTTTTTTTATTAAGGGACGGACACGACCTTGCTTTGGACAAAATGTTATTGATTCTGCCTTTGAAGTTGTCCCATGATTGGCGGAGATCGTCCCAAGCTTGTGCCTTTGCGGATCTAATCTCTTTTTTGTAAATTTTCAGGTAGTCCTTGTAAGGCTGCCAGAACTTATGCTTGTTGCAAATGTTGAATATATCTTGTATGAATCCTCCCAGTTCTCCTACTGCTCCTTATAGTGATGGCTAAGTTAAAAAAATATTTAATTTTACAAACTGAGGGTCACTTCATGTATGAGATGATGAGCGTTTACCCGACTGCCTAGCTTAGATACTCATACACGCAAGAAAAGTAATTTGGGTAACCTTTTGCTTTTAATAATAATATTGTGTCTAAGGAATGGTGACGGAGTACTTGAAAATTGCTCCTCTGCGAAACTAGTTTCCGTGAAGCATAAGTGCTGTGATAAACCACTGATAATCTGCTTCTAATAAAATATATTTCCAGGAAGAACAATTGTGAATGAAGAGGAATATCTGCCAAACCATGCTTCTAGTAGAGCTCCAATTTACCCTATTATGGGATTCTGCGGCAATTTTTCGACACCGACAATATTCGTTCAACTGGGATAGCTTTGCACTGGCCACTGTGGATATTAGGTATTGAAGTTTTGATGAAAATTGAAAATATTTACGCAATTGAGTTGTGTAGCTTTCTTGCTCCCACTCCCTAGAATTTCTAAATTTACTTTTCAATTTAAAATTAAATAACGACCCGAAATTGCACAAAACAATTTATTTCACTCAGCTACACATTTGGACACGTTCCTCTATCGAAAACACTTAAGATCATTTCCCTTTGGACTTCACCCAATAAATTCTCATTGAGCGCTTGTTTAGTTCCACATCATATAAATTGAATGGAAACTTTAAAAATATAAATCATCTCGAGCGCATTATTGGGACTAAAATTAACTTTAAAGCAATGGACGGCAAAATCTCATACTCAACTCGTTCAAAGGGAACAAGCATTTTCCACGCTACATACAGACATTGCAAAATTTTCCCCGGCAAATATTTGATCTTCATTATAAGTTTTTCCCTTTGATGTCATGAATCCTTCAAGAGGTTGCTTGTTAATAAAATTTGTCTGACGAGTGGAATGCGATGCCAAGTTGCAAAGCTATACACAGAGCAGAACAAGTACAAATAAGAAAAGGGCGTCGCGGCGGTTCTTGTAAGTTTACCGGAAGCAAAAGAAACTTCCGAAAGGACTCCCAAGTTATTCCATCTCGAGTTTTCGATTAATAAAAACCAATATAAAATAATTAGAGTCAGCAGGCTGATTATGTTGTTGCTGAACGTGATTATTACTCATGTTCAATGCAGAAATGCGAAGGCTCCTGGCAAGCTTCAAATGAGTTTGTTGTGCAATAAACACCTGATAAGGAATGCAAAAAAGTAGAAGTGTGAATTTCTTTTAATTAAAAAAAGACTCATAAAAAAATAATAATATATTATGTATGTCACGTAATTACAATGCATCCAACATAATACGTTCAGATTTCCTGAGGCGTTTCGTAGAGTCATCGAACTACCTATTGTTAGAATTTACATTTGAATGCTAAATATTTTGCTAAAGACTACTGTACCTACCTTAACCCTAGAGAGATAATCATATTTTTTACCCCTGAAAAGATAATCATACGTCGATTCGACGTGTTGCTAGTTAACATCCTTATAACTTCTTTCTTAAGAGTAACATGTTGTTAATAGGTAGATATATAATCATTTGTATTTAATATTAATCAGTTAAACTCGTGGTTTTGCAAAATTATCATTTGTTTGTGTATATAATATTAATTTTAAAAAAGTGGTTCTAGGAGAAAGTGGGCTGTCCTTTCAATAGGTTAAAATAAAGGATATCTTTATCGAAACAGGCTTTTAGTGGTTATATCCAAGTAAATACACATCCACATTATGAAGATTTATAAAAATGTCAATTCGGGGCAATTAAAATATTTTTCAGTACAAATTTGTTAAAGATAATCATACGTCGATTCGACGTATATTTGACTTATGACCCCCAATATCTTAGGCTGTGTGGCACCCAAGCCAATAATTTTGCCACGTAATTACGCCTACAGACATGAATTGAGTTAAATCTTGGAACCAACAAATTATGAAGCTTCACTAATGAGATATAATAAAAAGAAAAATTTCTGTACGTCGATTCGACGTAGATTATCTCTAGGGTTAAGCTTATTTCCACTTTCGATTAGATTAAAAAACAGGTCAGCCAACTGGTCACCTCACCTACGCTACGACAAACTGATATCTCATATCTCTCAAGTCTCCAACTCCACTCCCTCAGGACGAGGATAACGTTCTACTCGTGTAGCACTCTGTAACTTACTCGTAACAAGTGGGCACTCGGCTAAATAAATTATGAATTGCATTTGCATAAAACACAAAATTCGTGAGTAACATTGTGGACATTCTTTTTTTTCCTCGACAGTGAATGGTCAGATTAAAACACGTGGTCGAGCTATTGTTGTACCTACCCGTACAGAACGTGGTGCAGCAGAATGCAAAATATGCAACTCGCCGGCAGAATGTGCACCACTTGCAATTCGTTCATTCACGAAGCACCGTCGGGGAAAGCACAACTGAAATCCAACTAAAGAATTTATTGGTTCTGATACGCGAAGCCATTTGCTAATAGTCTGTTGGTGATAAATTTTCGAATCACCGATTATTTATGACATTTCGCTCTTCGTTCATTTTGGAATCCTGGAAATTATTGCTCCATTACCGATCAAGAGTTCAGCTTAGTGAAGCGTTTTTCGAGGAAGGAATGGAGCGCATTGTTTTTGAAAAGGTGAAAATCGAATTATCGTAAACATCGATTTTCTTTTTCTTCTCTTCGTATTTTCGCCGCATTATTTTTCTTAGCGTGAACGAAATATGATCACCAGAGTAGTACATTGTATCATCAAGAGGCAACCTACCTAACCCTCTGTGTCACCGAGCGTTATGTTATTACGGATTGATTGGGATCGAACACGAAACCTATCTGGATTATCGAATTATCCGAATTTTCGAAATGAACTCATTGTCACCCTAGAGGACAGTATTTGTAATAAAACCGTAAAAAAACTAGCTGAGAGAGCTCGCTTCGCTCGCTCTCTGATATAGGGCTCGCTGCGCTCGCGTTGTTCGCTTGGCTCACAACTTTACACTTATTTAACTTTATCAGCGATTTTGAATTTATTGGGATCGACGTAAGAGGGGAATCGGGAAGAGGGTCCGATGACCTTTTAGGTAATTTTGTCGTGAGTTCGGCTACACCTCAACCGTGTCGCTCCACTAAAAAATTGCGGATATACTCGTATCAACGGATTTCCGAAGTAGTAGCTGATTATGAAATTGCTGTGACCAACATCCAGGATAAATGTTCGCAAAAACGTAGTTACATTTATCTAAGCTACACTGTATTTGACCCAATGACAAATAAATATTCCATACATACAAAATGGAATTTACCGCCACTTCCTTTGAGACTTTCAAAATTTTCTCGGTCTGTAAACTTTCTTTAGCGTAGGATGGATTAAACAAACAAACATTGCGTCCTATCTTCTGTATAAAACGAAGCAGTTTATCTTTTGGATAATCCTAAGAGTTTTTCCTATACTAGAAGTGATGTTATCAAGTGTTCCATGGCATAAAATATAACTTACGACTGATTCCCATACCTAGCAAAGATATATACAAAATTTCATAAAAATCGGTAAAGCCGTTTCGAAAAGATCACATCCTTAAGCCGGTTCGATTTCATTTAGTACACGTATAAAAATTTAAAGCGAATGAATCGAGTAGGTTTAATCACTTGTATACAAAATAGTAAAATAACAATAAAAAGAAGAGGAGGGCACTTCTGAGCATGAAATATAGTTTACGACCGATTACCATACCTAGAAAGGATATATACAAAATTTCATAAAAATCGGTCCAGCCGTTTCGAAAAAATCATATCCTTAAGCCAGTTCGATTTGATTTAGTACACGTATAAAAATTTAAAGCGTATGAATCGAATAGGTTTAATCCCTTACTGTACAAAATAGTAAAATAACGATAAAAAGAAGAGGAGGGCACTTCGGGGCATGAAATATAGTTTACGACCGATTACCATACCTAGCAAGGATATATACAAAATTTCATAAAAATCGGTCCAGCCGTTTCGAAAAGATCATATCCTTAAGCCGGTTCGATTTCATTTAGTACACGTATAAAAATTTAAAGCGTATGAATCGAGTAGGTTTAATCACTTACTCTCACACAAAATGGAATTTCGATATTTACCACCACTTCCTTTGATATTTTTAAAAAAAATGTTGGTCCATAAACCTTCTCCAATGTAAGACGGATAAAACAAAAAAAAATCATCCAAATCGGTCCAGTGGTTTAGAAGTTTACTGGCAACAGACACAAATACACGTCCATTTTTATATATATAGATTAATAAGTTTGTATTCAAAATATGCTTCCCCTTATAGGGCAATACGCTGAAGCAAGTTTTAGAAAATTTCCAAATTTTCCTAATTCGGATTATCGAAATTCAGAATTTTCGAGGTCCGGGTTAACGGGTTTCTACTGTAACAATCGGCGTAACTCGTCAAGAGCTACAATTACGCAAATAATATGATAGCGAAAATCGAAAACAACAGCTTCGATATGTTCAATACAGTACTCGTAAAATAAATTTCTCAACCCTACAACATATTGCCAAAGTGTTGTGTTCAGTTCCACAGGACCGGCTTTATGGCATCGCGTCCTATTGTTAGTAAATTTCTGGACGTGCATTAACTGCTTTTATGGATTGCTTCAAGTGATCAAAGATGAAATGATGAACGCGCTTTATCGAGTGGTCCATTGTGTGAAAGCACTCGTTTTTCGGAGGACGAAATGTGTGGAGTGTGTGGAGTTTTCAATTAAAAGAAAATGCTCATCACTTTTACGTGCAAACAAGAAAAGTAGTGGTTCAACAATTATTGTTTTCTGATAAAACGATTGATGAATTGTAGGCAATGCGATTTTATACCCTTCATATTATGTGAAAGGGTATATGTATTGACTTTGTCGTGACTTCTGCAACCCACAAAAGGAAGACCCCCCCAAGAGGGGGGTCCCAAGGGGGCGCGGTGGCCAAAGGGCGCCGTAACGTATTTTTTTTATAGAAGTAAGTTTTTGTCCTTTAAACTGCCATATGCACTTATTGACATTGGTATACATTTTGTAAGCCCATACTACTCGTATACTGTGAACATGAAAGTTCTTCCGCCGTAAATTGTGAGGAATATTTCTGCCTTGAAAGTTCTTTAATATATTTTCATAATGACAGCAAAACAGGTCAGCGTTTAAAAATGTTTTTCAATTTCCGAATTCCTTTCCAGCGGAGTTTTAAATTTATACACGCAATTACTTTATATTTACTAACATTTCCATTTTAAATATTATTTGCACCAAATTTGCAGCTTTTATAAATTCGGAATGCATCTTAAGACAGTCATCTACGTTGCGTGTTCTCATTGCGATTTGTATATCATGGGCTTACTGCCATGCATGTAGATCAGTTGATCTTAACTGGTGGGACGCGCCCCCATAGGGGGCGCAGGATAATCTCAACGTTGGAAGGTATTCCAACCACAAAATGATGACCAAGGAAACTGATGGGAAGTGGCTATTGGCTAGCTAGGAAGTCAACAAAGGGCGCTCACTATATGGAAATCGGAATTGTAAGGAAAAAGTGTTAAAACGAGTACATCCACTTTTTAAGTCATCTCGTAAATGATGTAAAACTGAAGAAAAACTCGTAGTCTATCAGTGAGCTACAATCAAGTTTTTAGTCTTGATAAAAATCTTGGGATAGCTTGATTGCGCTGCGTTCAAACACTTCTGACTCTCCGAACCTATGTGGTCAAAGGGATCTTGTGACCAATATCGCCTTGTGAATTATTATCGGTATTTGCTATCTGGGTAAATTAAGCAACAGAAAACTCCGAAAAGTTTTCCGTTAGGGGAAAAATCTTGGATCATGTATGTCTACATTATCGCTCAAAGAAAATTAATATTGCACCAAAACGTTAACACCATAAATAGAATAAATCGAAACTAAATTTCCAATAAAACACCACGCGTTTTATAATGAACAGTTTAATTACCACCAGGTCATTTTTTAGAAGCTATTGACGGATTTGACCATGTTTCAAGTCCCCACAGAAGTACATATTAGGTATTTTTCTTTGTCTTTCATTTTCTTCTAAATTTCTAAAACATTTTTTTTTTATTTTGGGGGTCATACTCATACTATACATACAAAACGGCGTGTTATTTTATTACCATTCCAAATCGTTCATTCAAGCGAGGTTTCACCGTTATCTTGTCACTCCCAAAAGCCCAAAAATCCTTTGAAACCAATCACATACAGTCCCACAAACATCGCCTTTCGAACGACACCCATAATGCTCATACTGTGTTTCCTATGGTAGACAAATGTCGTTTTTGGTGGTAATATCCTTTACGAAAACTCAAAATGAACTTGTCGTGATTTTAAAGGACTCGTCTCAACGATTACTGTATTTTGATATCCATATCGTCTATAATCCATTCCAAAAGTAAAACGTAAAAAAACGATATTTTGTCTCCAAGGACATCTTTCTGATAATAAGTGTCGACACCAAAATATTAAGAATCGCACTACTTAACTTTAAGTTATCACTTAAGTGATATATGGCGGTGAAGCCCAACTAGGTCCACTGGGACCTTCATGTATTAAGAGCAATTGTATACACGTTATTTGCGAATTCAGTGGAAATGATAACGATAATAAGTTTTTAATTTCATTTGTTGGTAAAGGCCTTTAGGTTCTGCCAAACTCAATTGAAAAGGGTAATCAAAACAAAAATCATTCGCTACACTTTCTTGTAATCAGTGGTAACTTTTTTTATTAGTATGTTCGGAATAGGTATACATGGGATTTTACCAATTCAATTTTGTTCCTAAGAATCGATTCTGGGAAGTTCTTGTGATTTAGATATAAAGATGACTTCGTCTTGCTACTAGTTCAATGCATCATAGCGCTAAAACTCCCTCAATATCAAAGTCGTTGTAAGAAAGTAACAAGTATCGGAAAAATTAGTGCTTGGGATAAAATATACCTGCTGATAACCGGCGAACTGCTTTTCAAAGCATGGGTGCCAGTGACTAGGATGCAGCCGTGGAGAATTTGGCCGGATATTTGGAGCAGGATGATGAAGATGATCCTTTTGCCGACGAGGACCGCGATGATGAGTATATTTCAGATTCATCGGACGATGATGACCTGTTCCAAAAACCCTACAGCCTGTGAAATTCCCAATGAAAGGCCTCATTTTATTTCCTGGAGTCACAAATGGTAGGCTGATCCATCCGTTTGTGGCCGCATTCGAGGTCATAACCTCGTATACTAAACGTCGTCCAGGGCCTGCTCCTTCAAATGTTGCAGATCCTTTGGGAATATTCAAGTCAATAATTACTGATAAGATCGCTTATATCATTATCCGCGAGACAAACCGGAAGAGGAATGAAAGCGCAGCAAAGTGGATTTCTAAAAACCCAAATGCATAACCAAGGCAATGGAATCCCTTGACACTCATTGAATTTCACGCTTATATGATGGGACTTTGGTGTATTCGAGTAGCCATCAGTCGAATTCGGAGCCTCTAAAAAAATTATGCAGCGAAACACATTTGCCTCTATATGTATAAAGCAGCCATGGTCAAAAGTCTCTTCAAAGCAGTAAACGGAATGATTCGATTTGAGAATAGCAACACTCGAGAGGCGAGGCTTCAGGAAAGCAAGACTGCTGCAATAGACAACATCTGGACCATGGGAATAGCCAATTTGGAGAATGCCTATACACCACATGAGTCCATGTCCGAAAATAAATTGTTTTTTTCTTTAATTCAAATTGCGTACTATATTTTTTTACTACTAAGCATTTAATATTCAACGCAAAATATGACAATTCAATTAATGTTCACCGATGAAACTATTTATATGCATCATTGCATAGTGTAGGTCCCTGGGGACCTTGTTGGGCTTTAACCGTTGGAAAAGTTGTCGGTCATCTGAGGGTTAAGCGTTTCACGTTTTCGTTACGTTACTTCGTCACATTTTTTCACGGAACGATATCCAGTATTTCTGAGGTAGCCTCCGCAAAGACATATATACATGTGAAAAAAAAAACAATTGTCTGAAGAAAGAAGCAATAAGTTCACCATCTGTGAGTCATCTGTGCTTGTCCCTCCCACGTAGTTCTCATGTGAGAATACAAAAATTTCCACACAGTGTTAAGGTTTCTTGGGAAAAACTTTCTAGGGGGGCGCCAGACTGTCCAGGCCTGGAAAAGGGAGCATGGACAGAAAGGGGCTGAGAACAGCTTTGTAGATGATATCATTTACATAAACGAAAAGAAGGGGTCCTAAAAGGCTTCCTTGTGAAACTCCTGACTAGCAATTGATAACGGAGCGGGATGTACAGCCATTTGACTTCACCAATTGAGTCCTATCCGCTAAATATGATCTCACCCAGCTTAAAAAAAATAGCCTGTATATCTACGAGTAAATACCAAAATACCATCAGCAATCAATTTAGTGAAAGATACCAAATTGGTTGTAGTTGATTTTTCGGTAAGAAATCCATGTTAACAGGGCGATATCAACCGGTTAATCTATCAACATCTATTTTATTTTTAACAAGCATTTCAAGCTGATAATTTAGCTATGTGTCCATAGTTCAATAAGATGCTTGGCCTATTTAGAAACAGGCATTAAGTACAAAACCTTTCATTCATTCGTTTATTCAGGGACAAATTAAAAATAAGTGTTAGGATTATATCATTCCCTTTTCATTTGCTTTTTCTGGGACACCAACATAATCCCGAAAAACAAAATCCCGCTTTTTACAAAAACTCCTGTTTTACATTATCCCGAGATAACTAAATCCCACCATTATTAAATCCCACTACAACAAAATCCCGCCCACTAAAACCACTAAAAGTTGTTTTCATCGTTTAAAAAAAAACAATAGTTATGTCATGTAATTCCCAGTAGTTAATGCGATACTTTCACTTAGCATAAATCTGTCGGAATATTTGCTTATTTCTTAAATCAAGATGGTAATATATACCGGTAAAAATAAATCGCACTAGTTAGACGGGATATTGAAAAGCGGTATTTTGAATTAGCGATTTATTGAAATGGCGGGATATTAAGTTTATGGGATGTTGATTAGACGGGATTTGAACTAAGCGGGATTCTTAGCTGGCGGGATATTGAAATGGCGAGATAATTAATGTCGGCATTTTGAAAAACGGGAATATGATGGGCGGGATACAGTATCCAACCCGCTTTTTCTTACTTATCACTTTGATTTTAAAAAATTTACATCTTATGCTTGAAAAAGAATGGAAGCGGCATCATCTGTCAAAGTGGGCAGCACCACACATATTAAGTTGCGCCAATTTTTAAAAGAATCGTACAAGCACCTCACCTTGGCAGAGGTTGGAGAAAATTGAGATGGAAAAAAAGATTGTTTTTGGATCAAATCACGCAAATTTGACTTTGAAGCTCTGTAAAAACCAAACCTCTTATCCGATTTTAGTGTGGTTAGTTTTATTTGATAGGTAAATTTGTTGGCTCTAATAATCATATAATTTTACTATTCTAGCTCGTCTAGCTTTGGAGATATTAGGCTTTAAGTCGTGCAAGAAAATTATTTTTTCAAAAATTTTTAAATGCCTGTGGCAGCTAAAGGGTTAAGCTGAGGGGGTATGTTCTGTACAACTTTTTTGCTGGAAATCACATGAGGAATCACAATCCGGTGCGTTTATGCGGCAGTTTCCGGACACCTCGTATAGGACACGAAATACACCCTGGTATCGAATCATTTTAAATGGGGCTAGGAAATGGCTAGCCACCGATTCGATACGGCCGCGTTTCTGACTATGTGTCAGAGAACGGGTTTAAACAAAGCAACAAAAACAATGTTATTGGACGGTGGATGTAAAGCCGGCCCCACACCGACCGGAGTGTGGCAAACACCACGCAAAAGATTGATACCAAAATCGTACAGCAGCAGTGCAGCTGTGTAGTTGGACGAGTCCAAGGTATCAATCTTGGACCGGTTTTTTGCGCGGTGTTTGCCACACTCCGGTCGGTGTGGGGCCGGCTTGACATGCTCAAAAAATTATTTGAGTTATCACAAGTCATAGGTACCTACGCCCGAAAAAAAAATTTTGGCCGAGGAGAGTGAAGGGTATTCGAATTTCGACTGCGCCCGAAATTAGCCTCACTCTCGTTTATATATATTTCTGATCAGAGTTACGAGAGAAATATATGTATACATATATACAAGCTTCTTCCTTGTATACGACCGCAAGAGACTCGGAGTTGGTCGGCAATTACAACTATCAAACTGTGGCTGGAAACCGTTGGATTAGAGCTTGCCGATCAGAAAACTGAAGCCGATCTAGATTAGAAAGCGCAGAAAAAAGTGTTCACTCAAAATCATTGTCGTAATGTGTCTTAACCTATCAGCAGGCTGTGAGGTATTTGGGGGTTATAAGACTAAGGGCGGAGTTCATAGTCCCCACTTAAGTAATAAGGATTCCCTTAACCCTCGGAGAAACTAATGTTTGAATAGTCACATAAGGTACTAATGGGTCTGACCAGACCCCACTGTATTTGTGGGCATTTATCTATATGTACTTCAACAATTTTTGTTTTGTTTTTGTTGTTATGTCATGTTAACGTAATAAATCTAAATTTATAATAACATACATGCATATTGAAATCAATCGAAAGTTATTTTCAGGAAAAAAAAAATGAGAGAGACTTCGATTTTGAATGAACAATATGAGCAAGTGCATGTGCACATTTCCACAGACATTTGATCATACTATAATTTATTTTATCTCCAACGACTTTCGACAAATAATGTATATCACACTACAAGCAAAAATTAAAGAAGAAACTGTACTCAACTATCTAGTCTCAAAAGAAAAGATTGGACATTTGTATAAAATGGACAGATTTCGGTAAAAAAAATTCTATAGATAACAATGTGATGTACTGACCAAAAAGTCCTTATAACTACTCACGCAGGATATTTGTTTCAAATATCTTTGGTGTTATGAAAAGCTGACAAATTTCTAGGAAAAGTCACGAAACATTGTGGTGGTTCCTAAAAAGGTTTTCATTTTACAGCAACTTAAAAATGAAAAAGGTCTGGCCAGACCCATTAGTACAACCGAGGGTTAAGGCAAAAGGGTTTTCTCTATATAAGGAAGCTTCATATTCATAGACATAACTTATTAGGGCGTTGCCTCATTTAATAAAACAATTTCCTTATTGAACATATTGTTATATATTTCTCGTCTTTTCTAGACGTTCCAGTGGGTTCGATAGATTTTCGTGTACACGAAAATGAATAACACTCGCACTACTGTAACACTATTTATTACAACCACACGGATATACACGGTTTACAATTTCTACTAATTACTTCACTAATTATTGATTCGTCATTATTCACGGCTAAAACTAGACTGACTCGTCGACAATACTCGACGCCCTTATATACTCGTTTCCACTGTTCCGGAAACTTCGGTGAGGAACTTTCCGGAAACTTCCAGAAAGTCGTTGTTGTTGTCTTATCGGTCAACCCTATTCTCGCTAGCGAAACTAGCGCCATCTGGTGCCAAGTACGGAAATACAATTTGGGTTTACGTATAGTCTAGACACATCACATTACCCCCTCCTTAAAACTGGTCGTCCCGAACAGAACACGCTTGGGTCTCCTCCGTATCGTTGCCTCGATAGGGTGCCAGTCGATCCACATGTATGACTTTCATTTTCGCTCTCGACTTCCGATGCTCGTCCTTTAACAGCTGCATAACTCGTACACCGGCGGCACCACTCCTCAACGTCACCTCGAGCATCCACCCAGTAGAATCGTTTGTTTCCCGGGACGGGAGCAGGTTGTTTCGCACTTCGCCAACTCATTCTTCTAGTTCTCTGCACGCATCTCTTACAGGATGTTCCTCCCTTTCTCGGTAGATGACAGTTCCTTAGCAGATGACCATTTTCACCATAATTCCAGCACCGACTCGAATCTGCGTTGATAACCTTTTTTGCAGAATGCGCCTGCCTTCCTCAGCTGTACACAGGCGCTTCGCACATGCCCTTGTTCGCCGCAATTCCAGCATCGAATCGAAACTCCGTTAACAACTCGTCTCGATACATCGATTCTCCGACAAACGTAATCATTCGTTACTTCTCGAGCTCGGTTCGCTCTTTGCCAACTCGTTTTTCTCAATTGCTGGGCACACTTCTTGCGGAATGTTCTGTTCCTCGGCTGTTGACAATTCCTTCGGAAATGACCCTTTTCACCGTAGTTCCAACACAGAATTGCATTTCCGTTGATGACTTGTTTTGATGCCTCCATTCGCTGACAGACACAATCATCCACCACCTCTCGGACTCGCACACAGTTACGGGCGGCTTGCTTCGCAGCTTCAAATGTTAGACTGTATGCTAGAGCGTCCTTGACTGTCCGCCAGTAAGCCGTAACGCCTGTTGAAGCTCACGATCCAGGAGAGCTGTAGTGAACACATCGACTGCTGTTTCGTTCCGATGTTCTGGTTCCGAGGTCGGGTATGTCAAAAGAGCCAGCCGTTCAATGTCTTGCGCCAATTGCTGAAGAGTTTCTCCTGGCTTCTGTGTCCGGTTACGAAGCTGTGATCGATAAATTTGCTTCATGTGCTCGTCACCGTATCGCACATCCAACGCCTTCACAAGCTCCATATAAGATGTCTGCAGTGGAGCAGGAATCGATTGCAGGATTTCAGCAGCAGCCCCTCTCACTGCCAGAACCAGAGCCGTGGCGCGCTCGCTGTCCGTTCCGACCAACCATTTACTACCGCAGCAGCCTCAAACTGTGTCTTGTAGATGTTCCAAGACATTTGTCCATCGAAAGTCGGCGCTTTCAGATTTTTAATCATCGAGTCAGGTTTTATTTCTGCACTTGTTCTCGATGTTTCTCGGTGGCTATTCGAATTCTGGAAATCTTCAACTACTACGGAGCTCTGCTGGTGATGGTTGACGTTCGTTGCTTTTAAACGTTCTAGATCGTTCTTTAACATTTGGACTTCTTCCGCCACCGACTTTATTTTCTCCGAATATTCATGATACTTCTCGTCGATTATTTTCAATTGTTGCTCGAGACTGTTCTTTAAATGGCTAATTGCTTCTTCATGCTTTGCCGTTTTCGACCTTTCCGAACCAGCAATTTGCCCGATGAGTGCTTCCTCCGACTTCGCCGACCGCTCATTGTGTTCCTTCAGTTCGGACTTAATCGATTCTGTTTCCCGAAGTCGATAAATTCTGTTTTGCCAGCTCACGATATTACGCGGCATTTTGTTTCTCGACTATAAACTGTCCACAGTTCAATTTTACACGAAACGAACTTTCTAGAATGTTTTCGAACTCTACACGTTACGGCACTAATTCACTTTCGAGAAGAAGTTTTTCTGTCCACAATACTCCGGCCCGAAGTTCGTACGTTCACTTTCTAGAACTTTCCGTCCCGAACTTTCCCGAAAATTCTCGTCGAGTTCTCGAATGTTCACTAGGCACACGCAATTTCACGTTTACCGGATCTCTTCACACTAGTCCGACACGATTGCGTTCACTTTCCAGAATTTGCTCTCGCGAACTTTCCCGAAAATTCTCGTATAATTCTCCAATATTCCCGAATGCACTCGACACACAGCTTCACGCACTGGATCTGTCCACACTAGTTCAACACGACCGCGTAAGTTCACAATTCAGAACTTTCCAACGCGAACTTTCTCGAAAATTCTCTTCGAATTCTCGAATATTCACGAATTCACTTGACACTAGCAGTTTCACGTCTTATATTCCGCGCACGAGTCACACTACACCGTACTTGAAAATCCCACTTCTGACACCAATTGTTATATATTTCTCGTCTTTTCCAGACGTTCCAGTGGGTTCGATAGATTTTCGCGTACATGATAATGAATAACACTCGCTTTACTATAACACTATTTATTACAACCAAACGGATATACACGGTTTACAATTTCTACTAATTACTTCACTAATTATTGACTCGACATTATTCACGGCTAAAACTAGACTGACTCTTCGACACTACTCGACGCCCTTATATACTCGTTTCCACTGTTCCGGAAACTTCGGGGAGGCACTTTCCGGAAACTCCCAGAAGCGCCATCTGGTGCCAAGTACGGAAATACAATTTGGGTTGACGTATAGTCTAGACACATCACAATATCTATTGAAAGTGACAAATAAAATATAAAAAAAAATATCAAGTAGTTGAAATTTCAAAATTTTGGCTTGTTCTGCCATCCGTTCTCATAGGGGGAACTTTTGTGTTTCCGATATTTTCCGCTATGTGTCCGTTATATGGCGGATGGTAAGATAAGTGTCGCTCGCTAGTGTCGATAAGAAGAACAAGAAATTTCTTCTTGTGAGAGAAATTTCTTCTTGTTCCAAAAAAAAAAAAAAAATTCATAGTGTTTGTATAAGGATATGTCAACAAATATATGAATTCATATAAGGTCACTAGATATGTACCTTAACGAATAAGGGAACCCTTTAGGAAGCCCTTAAGTGTTTGCTTATTGAGTGACTATGAATAGCGTCAGTCCCTTAAGGGTTCCCTTAAGTATAAGTGGCGACTATGAACTCCTCCCTAAGTTTTGGAGAGCACCTAACGTATGTCGGCGACCGGCACTAGCATGAATAATACCAAACATAGGAGACCCGAGAACAAGTAGGAGGCTGCTATTATTATATATGGCTCACCAGTTTGGGCCAGAGCACTATGGTTCGCCTGTAACGCGATCTATCGCAAGTGTGTTTGAGAGTGTGTTGTGCGTACCGCACCACATCACATGAAGCGGCCTATATGGTAGCCTTTGCAGATTGATCAGCAGGTTCAATTAGTGCGTAGCATTGAATAATTGTGATTTTACGTACTTTGGATTTGAATCTGGCTGTGATACGATCGGAAATAGGTTTCCAGTCGACTTGGGATTGGAGTGCATTCCTAGTCAACAGGATTCCGTCGCCCGCTTGCCGAGGTGTATTATCGTCGTCACTTCCAGAGTAGAGCAATACAGTACGAGAGCTTGGTGGTAAAGTTGTCCCGAAACGAGCTATCTTGTTTCGCTCAGTCCTAGTACATATAGCGATATTGTATGCGGTCATTTCTTGTTCGACTTCTGTGAACCTTGTGTTATTACACTCACCCCACATCGTCCGAACGTTCCAAAAACGATCGTGGTCCGTTGTTTATAGCCAAAAGTCGTTGCCGTTGAATCAGTCCGAGGTATCCGAGGCTCGTTTAACCCATGTTTCCAGTGTAAGGTAAATTTCAGGTTCACGGGATGGGATACAAACCTACATAAGTTTAGGTTTGATTTTCACAATAACAAATTATTTTTAGCATTTTGCAACATTCAAACGAGTGTACCTTGGAAAATATGGGAAACTTGAATAGGTTCATGGTGTAATTTGATGGATTCATGTACTAAAAGATAATGTTGCTTATTGAATTTGAAGCTCCAAAATTACAGTTTTTCGCACAAGGTCACGTTTTGGGACAAGAACTGCTAAAAACTACAATTACTCCGGTAGAAGTTAGACAAATAAATCAGGCGACATTTCTCCAATATCTAACTGCTGCTATCGTAGGTGTTTGGCGAACCAGTTGCGAAGTACCCGAATAAAAAAAGTAAAAGGCGTTGTTATATCCCTTTTAATTAGTCATATTTATTTTGGGTGTGTCGCGTATTGTATACATACGTATGAGCACATAGATTCATCTATTAATATTCAGATTCTCATGACTCTCAAATTTAAATTCAAGTTCATAAATCTGACCTTTGGCAATACAATCATGATGTAAGATCTTTGATTCAGGCACATTAGGTCATATTTTTTAAAATAAATGCTTTTGTTAGGTACGAGATTAATATTATGCGTTTGACATATTTACAATTAAATTGTCTCCTCTATCGAAAAATTGTGCGACAAATATTTTTCTATTATTTCTTATGATTTAGCTGAAGTGACTTTACATTTTCGTTGTTCAAGTATGACGGTTGATATTCCTCGAGTGTTTGTCAACTGCAACAGAATTGTACCTCGGACAGTTGAAGTACGTACAGCTTTCAATAAAAATTGTGCAACATTTTTGAAGTATGTACCTTGTCTTGTGCACTTTGAAAAGAAAAATTTAGATGTACTCATTTAAACGTACGTTTGTTAGATAGTATATATGTATATATAGAAAAATGTCAAAAGAAATCTGTATCAACTAAAATAATGTATGTACAAACATTATTGTGTGAGGTAAGGTCAGATGTGCAACAATGACGTTGGGTCTTGTGAGTTGAAATGAAATTTTGCTTCAAACAAGAAGAGTTTTTTGTTTGCTTGGCATGACCGCGCCAGTTTTTGGGAAATAACTTTTGCAATATTTTTTCGTATTGTCATGCCATGTCAATGTTGATAGTTCTGGTGTCAACTTATAATAGAAAAAGCGTTGAGTATTTTAAATTTTTAATATCTTGTTGATAGAATCTAATGAATCACATTCATGATCATCCAATCCTTTTCGAAGAGAGTATCTGTTATCCAATTGAATATTATTTTGCATAGAAATGCAACTAAAATCACATTTCGTGCGCACGCACACAGATTCTCGTGCAAACAAATATGTAATTTCTATCAATGAAATTGCAACATAAACTCAAAAATTTAATTTGTTTTTAATCGAGCAAAAGCATGCACCCGTATATTTTTGCTTCAATGATGGAAAATACGTGTCTGGTGTTCTGATATTAGCTTGTAGTATGCAAATTATACGTACGACTCTCTGAAAATGTTTGAAGAGTACCGCAATTAAATTACAAATGGCAAATTTCTGTTCTCAGCTTTTGGGAGTTGGAGGAAAAGTGTTGCACGGAGAGGAGAGAATAGAAGCAACTTAAGCTACCAATTTACAAAATTATTCAAAAGAGGTGACTTATAATTGCATTTGCATTATGCTACCATCATCAAACTCTCATAGTTGCCTTTGCCCGCAATCATCAAGAGGAAGATGAGCAACAGAGTTTCAGTTAGTTGCACTATAAGTAAAAGGTGTTGCCATATACCATATACTTGGTGAGGACGAATGTGGAACGTTCCTTCACGTCTATGAGTCAACTGCGGCTCAAAATTGTATGGATTTTCGGATGGCAGGCGTAGGCGAAAACTGAGATAGTGAACGCGTTAAAGGTGGAATGTGTGAAATTAAATCTGCATTTCCGTAGAAACCGTGATAAAAGACATGTTCCTAATACAACGGATAAATGGCACATAAATACTGTCGTCCGCTTCAGGATATGAATGCATACATTCAAAACAGAAAAAAAACTGACTCACCATTTTCAAATAATTTTGTTTTACCTGATTACGGTAGCCCTTATTCGCCCATCTGTTGGACCAGTGCAGTGATGCTCCAATCGAAATACTGTCGAAACCACTGGTCTTGGTCTCCGGTGGTTTTACAATTTAATCTCGGACGTGCTTCAATTTATTTCGTTGCAAAACGACTATCGACGGGAAATTGAGTTTTGAGTTAATTTGCAAATGGACACTACTATGCACCACACTTGCAGGGTATGTCTCATGACAATTGCCATTTGTTTTCTTCTTGGGCACTTGCGTGTTTTCCGCAATAGGTACTTGTACACTTTCGAACGGTTGCTTGTTGCTGGTTGATGCAGGACAAACGTGGAACTATCAAGGACTTCCAATGTACATTGACAGATGCACGAAAGAATAATAAGCCGAAAATGCAATTGACTGGTGTAGGATAATGGCAACCTGACCAATCCATTTTCTTTTTCGCTAACATATTATGAGCAGTTACATGCATAAGAAACTACCATCATACATAGAAATGTTCATAATCATCATAATAATCATAAGGTGTATCGTATTGTTTGGGGAGCATATACGAGTATATTATGCAATAGTAATGTCGAAGAAAGTACTTTATTTGTAGTGTTTTAGTTTAATATTTTCAAAACCATGTTTTAAGAAACATTTCTGTTACATTAGATTGCAGGGTTAGTTGAAGGGTTCAGTTTATCAAGTTTATAGTCTTCTTGATACAAACACCAGGTTAAATCTTACTTTGAGTTCTATGGCTTTCAAGTGATCTCTCAGACAAGAATTGTCCGTGTGCCACACACGTGTAAATTGAAGTAGCCGGTCCTATCTCTCCCTGCAATTAACAGCTTGAAATGCCTTAGCCCTGACCTGACAAGCTGTCCCAATGTACGGAAGCTACTGATCAGCGAAAGGGTGGTGATGCTCCAGTGCGCATCATCTATAGCCAGTAGGATGTTTTTTGTAAATTGGCCAGGAACCCAGTGTAGTGATACTCTCTATACATATATCCGTAGCATGGTGGTGGGTTAATTGATTTATGTTATCCTAAAAATATTGTCTATAGGTATCGGGAGGGTGTCACCCGGTCCCAGCAGCGCGGTAAAGTAAAGAGGCACGCCATACCGCGGAGTTATTGTCATTCTCCCAGAGGCAGACTACCCGATTGGTTAGTATTTGATCACAAACAAAGGTGGTTGGAATTTTCTCGAAAGCAAAACCTTAGAGTCTCACCAAATGGAAACAAAATCAGTTTCGAAAAACGATTAGCGAAACGCAAGTTTGCAGGGCTGATGATGTTATCCTTATTAACACACACAGTTACGGATATCAAATGCCTGAAACTGCAATAGCAACAGCATTGCGTGCGGATGACAGTCTCTTAGGTTCCCTGACTTGAAATATCCAAGAAGTTTGCCGCACACACATGTTCAACCGATGGATTTAATGGGATTGGAATCAAACTCCGTCCGTGTATTGTCCCATTTGACAGAACGAAAATCCATTTTATGGATTCGCATCCATGGATTGACCGTGTGTGTGCGGCTTAAAATTTAAGATTGAGACTAATAGATAACATCTAGTTATTTATTTCCCAAGTAGCACAAAATAACCTTGGTTAGAAATGCAACCCGATTTTTCGTTATATTTTAGTTGAATAATGAATATATCGGTTATTGTTACTAAACTGAGCATTTTGTTTGAGTTTACACTTAAATATTTGCTAAAAAAATTAACTAGATGGATTAATTTCGGACAATTTTGTCTTCTCAAAACCTTACAATGGTGTTTGCAACATTATTGTTATTATTTGACTCAATTGTTGTTCTTTGGACAATTTTTTTTTATAAAATAACGTAATTGTTACAGATATCATGGTTTAAAGTATAACACGATTGTGGGATAATGTTAATAGTATTTTTGATTTAAGAAAAAAAGATAAATCGATAATCGCATGATCGAGAATCAATCTTGCGACTGCCATTCATTGCGCATCAAGTACATTCTTCAGATTTCGAGAACATTTATACAGTGCGTACTCGATAATCCGGACTAATAAAAACCGGGGTCGATCCGGACTACAGAGGAGTTCGGACTAGTGGAAGCCTTTTATTTGCTCTGAATTTCGAGTAAATTGACGATTTTAAGCAATTTTTTCGGAGAATCGACTTTCTATTTTCGAAGAATTTTACTCTGTTATTCTACTTATTGTTGTTTCCAAGAGCAAAGAAAAAAATTGTTTTTACTTCGAACGATAATATTGCTGTTAATATGAGAAAAAAGTGAGATTCGGACTAGAGAGGCTCTTGAAATTCGGACTACAGAGTGTACAATGCAATCTTTGAGGTGATGCGGATTACTGGAAATTCGAGGTTTCGAGGCTTCGGACTATCGAGTACGCACTATTTGTATTTCTCTTCTGGCGCAATGACAATGTTAACAGGCTAGCACGCAATAGGACCAAGTTCGATTCCAGTTTGAACCAAATGGATAAAAAGGTAATTGTCTTCGATCAGAAGGTATAAAATTACATATAATATGTATGAGATAAAATGATTCTAAGATTAATTATTTTTTTATTTTCTAGCACACGAAATTGTAGTTAGGATCCTGCAACTATAACGTCTTAAACACAACGATGTTAAAACAATAATGTAACGTTTATAGCCAGGCAAAAACCTTTATTTTACGGTTTAGCAAATGTTTTTAAAACGTTTTTACAACCATTTTCCTAACAATATTGTCATAGAGCCATGGTTATATTTCAGTTATATAACCGTTTTATAACTTGATTATGCTACTTAGTTGGCAATGCTAGGTGTCAAGCCCACATTTTCCACTCTAAAATAACGTAGTGCAGCGATTTATTAAGAAGTAGTACAGTAGTAAGAAAAAACGAGACCGAGGTTATTTCCGGCCGCGGCAGATTTCGGATACCTTTGACTGTCTTTCGGGGCGGGGAACTAGTTTCTCGCTGGCTCGCCAGCTATGCCGTCATTGTGTGCCTAGTAAGGAAGTTAAGAGTAATGACGTCACAAGCAAAAATACGTCTATCTTCCTCTCCCAGTTGACAGTCCTACTTATAGCTGCCGACTCATGGGCTGAAACACTATTTATAGCCAGCATTGCCAGTTAGGTGGAACTTTTTGTAACACAATGTGTGAACAAATAAAATTCGATAATTCGGACAAATATTTAGGTATAATTCTAGATAATTAATTAAAACGGAATCTTCATATAACTTACATCAACAAAAAATTAAGAAAGCATTTATCCACTATAAACATATTTCGGACGCAGCTCCCGCGCACCACGACACTCCCGTGGGGCCCTCTACGCTGCCGACCTATTTTCCATTTAAGTGTAGGTAACGCTCAATAAATGGAGCAGAAAAGGAAAAACAAAATTTCCCTTATTTTTTGTTGGAATAATGTTGTCCCCGCAACAACCGAGGAACTCAAAAATTGTCATTTCCATTTCGACCAGCAGTACGAATGACCATTTTTTAGTTCCTCCTTGCGGGGACAACCATATTCCAACAAAAAGAGGCCGATGCTAATTTCGGGCGCGGTCGAAATTTGGATACCCTTCGCTCTCCTCGGGCTAAAAGTTTTTTTCGGGCTTACCTACGGGTTGTATTTAATCCCTCCCACCATTTTTTTCCTTCCGTCTTCATAAATTTCATTGCGTCGACACAACAATATTTGTGTGGGGTTTGGCTGGAACAAGTGGGCAAATAAAAATATTGAATCAGAAAATTTTATTAGTGAATGCGGGAGCATGGCCCCATAGACACATTAATGCACATTTGGTGCAAAAAATGTTTCTTAGAAGAACCAAAATGGGGGGTTGGGTTTGTATGGCAGTCCCAAGACCCCATAATCCGATTTGATCCACTCTTACATGTTTTGTGTTATCAATAGAAATACATTTGTGTGTGATTTGATTGTATTTGGTGCACAAATAAAAAAGGTTTCTTAAGAAGAACCTAATTTGGGGAGTTGGGTTTGTATGGCAGCCCTATGACCCCATTGTCCGATTTCACCGATGCAAACAATGCATACAAACTAAAATAAATAACAGGCGCGACAATCCAGCATTGGACTAAGGCCGCAGGATGTGTTAGTGACATCCTATTTCCAAAATCTTATCTGCGTTTTGTTGAGGTAATGAGATCAGCATCACGCTCAGCAGCGTTATTTATCCTCATAAATGGGTACTCGTTTAACATCTGAGTGAGATCATAGTCCGTCACAAGCTCGTGAGTTCAAAAAACACCATGGTTCACGGTGAGATTCGAACTCATGACCCTGTGCACCGAAGGTGCGCGCATTAACCGCTAGACCAGCCAGACTACTACTCTTTTCATTAATTTATTCATACTCTTACCGGACATAAAATTAAATGTTGCAGTTGTGTAAGGAAAAAAAACTCAGTTAAATAGCAACGCAAATCAAAAACAAGACCGAGCCAAATTTCGGGCGCGGCCGAAATTAGGATACCCTTCGCTCTCCTCGGGCTAAAAGGTTTTTTTCGGGCGTACCTACGACTTGTATTTAATCTCCACTCCCTTCCTTTCCTTCCGTCTTCACAAAAGTTCCGTTGCGTCGCTAAAACAATATTTGTGTGGGGTTTGGCTGAATAAGTGGGCAAATAAAAATATTTACTCAGAAAATTGTATTGGGAGATGCGGGAGCATTGCGCCATAGTTTGATTCCATTTGTTTTGACCTTTTTTGTTGCTTTGATAGAGACGCATTAACCCTTCTGTCGGCACCTACTACAATATGCATATTCTATACCCAATAGGTCTGGCTGGACCTACTGAGAAATTTTTTTTTATTTTTTAGAAAAAGTAAAATTTTTATCGGTAAAATCATTCTATCCATTCTTTACTGCAATTTTTCAACAATAAAAGCATCAAAATAATTTTTGTAGATATACTGGAAACGTTTTTAAGTAGATATATTTTGAGGTGGTATTAGTACAAACGTGTTTCTCCCTTATTTTCTTCTTTTTTTGCTTCGCTATTTGCATTGTGTTTATCTAGTAAATATTTCGATCGAATTTTCTAATTCCAATATCTTTGGGGAAATATTAAGCACTTTGTTGGCAGATTTTACCTCGATATTAGTCTGCAGATTTAGGGAAATAAGTGGGAAGAAATAGGAAATTTTCAAGGCAAAAATCATTTAATTCTAAATTTTTCGTAAATTTGTTGGTCAAATCTATTTAGAAAGACGTTTGCAAGTCACTCATACTTAGTCCATACTATTACAAAGGAAATAAAACTGGGTTGAATTTCCTAGGATCAAATCTCAGTTGATTAGGTGGTGTTATAAAATGTGACGAAATTAGGCATACCCATTTTCCGAACTTCACGGCTTTTTCTAGAAAAATCTCAGAAATTTTTATCGTTTATAGTTCAAATTGAGTTTAAATGACATTATTACATCATAAATAACAGAATTTAACCCTCGGATGGTTCAGTGGGGTCTAACAGACCCCAGAGAAATTTAAATCTTAAAATTTTTATAGAAAAACTTGTTGAATGGTATTTTTATGCATATGTAATTTAAGTATGTGTCACATGCCTTCATTTAAGCATGCATTTGTTTGAATTAGTGATTTTGTTAATGAGTTATAGCACTTTGAAATTGCTCTGGGGTCTGTCAGACCCCACGAACCATTTACGTATGTCTTTTTTACAAAAGTACATTTTTCGTTTTGTGGGAAATTTTTAAAGTATATTATTTGGAAAACGACAAAATGTAAAAATAATAGTCGGGCAGTGTTGAAACTTTGTAATTAGAGTACATTTGCGAAATTAGAAATGTTAATTTTTAAAGAAATGAAAAATTTAGGGTGTTTTGAATTAGGGGGTTTTAAATTTTTTACTCAATTCATTTAAAATTATGCCGTTTTTTTAACTGGTTTTCATTTATGAGGATCTCCTTTCAATATTGTGTCATTACCTTATGTTTTTTAAGTCAAGACATAAATTAATGACTTTTATGAGCGTAAGAATTAGGTGGGTATTTTACACATCATAAAGCTTCCTCAGCGAACTTGGTTATACACTTGTCGAACCTCTTCCAAGAAGGAGGAAATCATCGGGCAATATTCGCCGAAGCACAACGCAAAATATTGAAGACATTTTGTGCATTATTCAGCTTGAACCACCCCCCCCCCATATGGGGCTAATGCCTCAGGTCCCCCAATGGGGTCAGATGGTCCCCAAAGAGGCAAAGATGTTTTCTATGCCCACGACCAAATGATCGGAAGACAAAATACAATTGCAACGAGTGCAAGAAGCCAATTTGCGAAGACAATCGAGGAAAAAGCTGTGAAGAAGAATGCTCTAAATATTGTCTAACTTTGGATCCCGACTTAAGAAAAAATATTAACCTTAGCTGAAAAATGTTGATGTACTTATCTTTGTTAATTATTATTAAATACGTTTTGACTAATAAAAATAAAATTTTGTTAAAATTTTAGTTTTTATATTGATTTATTTGTGATAAGTTCAAATTACCCTCAAATGTGACACCACCTAATTTTTTCTTCCACATACTAAAAGCTGCTGTCCGAATTCCACTTTTCTTATATACCACTTAATCAAAAGGCTTCAAAGTTACTTCTAGCTCAAACAAATGTGCCAAAAAGCAAGCATTTAAGTTTTAGAGCGATTTTTGCCTTGGGGTCTGTCAGACCCCACTGAACCATTTACGTATGTAAAATTTACCTGATCCATCCGAGGGTTAATATTTGCACTTCTTACTTCAAGAGAAAAATGGGGGGAATAACTATAGGTCTGGCCAGACCTATTGGGTATCAAAAAGCACTACAAATTGAAAATCATCAAAAACATACTCAAAACTTCAACCGATTTTTTCAAATTTTTGCAAAATGCTTCCAAACATATTGTAGGATATCATGAAATATGAAGTCGCTGCGATTCCATCTTCTACGCTTTTTACACCAAAATATAGTACCAAAGGTCTGGCCAGACCTTCGTGCCGACAGAAGGGTTAATTCAAGATTTTATGAAAATGTTGTGGGAAAATGTTTCTTAGAAGAACCCAAATAGAGGTTTGGGTTTGAATGGCAGCCCCATGATCCCATTGTCCGATTTGATTCATTCTTACTTATGTTTTGTTTTATCAATACTCAAACATACAAACTGCCTGCAGCAAAAAGAAGCATTTTTGCAGAATGTCAGCTTCATAGCTTATAAATTGGCTGAGTAAAACGCGTCGCAACAAAAGGACAGATCAACAGACGGACAGACAGACAGACGGACATCGCCCAATCGACCAAGTCATGCTGATCATAATCTATACTTTTTATATGCTCGGAGATACAAAGTTAATATACTCGATGAGCGAAGGGTATAAAATGGGAAACAATCAGCGTGTTCAGACCTGAAACGAGAAAAAGAAACACAAAGAATTCAACCTTCAGAAATAGTACGAGTATACTTATCTGAAATCACTGGGCACGAATGTCACGTCACCGTCACCAATCATCGGGAGTTGTTGTTGTTGTTGTAGCGATTCAAGAGATTTTTTTTCTCTTGAATCGAAGGGGGTCTTGGCAGCTCTTGGCCGTTTTATCAACGGGTAGCTCCGGGACGATTTACATCGAAGAACCGGCTGCCGTAGGAGCATTTTATGAACAACACAAACATCCATGGGTCACAGTGGGATTCGAACCCACGCACCGGCAACTCAGAGATAGAGTGACATCTCTGCCACTGAGCTACCGAATGCCCCGAATCATCGGGAGTCGCCACGCGCGCCGTCCTACCAGCCAGTATCTGTAAGAGAAGGAAGATTAAATTAATAATTGGAATCAAACACACAATATCTTACCTACCATCATCCAAATATCAACAATCACGGAACGACACAACACGATGACAACACGATCAGCTGTTCTCTTACATTGACCTACATTTGAAGAAACATAGAACATAACAGCTAGCACAATTGTATTACTGGAATAAGTAGAAATGGAATGGCCACAGCTGTTAAAATGTGTCTCCAATTATACACAACGCTACATATATGAAACTAAAACATAAGCGCCGGTGGGGATAATATTTCAGGGGGCATAGATTTTGCATATTATTTTATTAAAAGAGAAACGTATATAGTACGTAACTCTAGGACCTTCCTACTCACTCGCTGTATTGTTGGATCATTGGATAATTCGAATTTCGGTAATAAGCAAAGTTTTTTCGGGATTGAATGCATAATTTCCAGACTATTAACGCCTGGACGATCAATATACATATTTTTTTATCAAATTGGATAAAAAACTACCAACAAAAAGATGAAAAGAGAAAGCGACTTTAATTCATACATTTTTAGATAAACCCCACGATTGCTCTTTTTATGATACGCCTATGAGTCTCTACCAAACAAACAAATCGCACGCATGCGCACATGCAATGGCATGTTACCGATGTCAAGCTTCGTGCCATCTTCGTGGGGTTTCGAAGCCGGGCTAATTTACAGTTGATATACATACGCTACAAAATTGGACCCACATATGAACAAGCGTTTGTATGAAGTAAGCCGTTCCATTTTCTACTTATTCCGAGATTGTATTAGTTATAGAATTATCAAATATCCGAACCATTTGAAAAATATTAGAAATTTGTTAGTATGTATTTAGTATGTTACAAATAACTTTATAGACATAAGTACATCTGAAATTGGCCTTGAACTACGAGTAACGTATCGGGTAGTTCATCCACCCGTAGTTTTCAAGGAATGTAATATTGAACTAACGTTTCACTTCGATTTTGAAAGCCGTTTGAATAACTTAGATTTTGATACGATTATGATATAGATATAGACCGCGATCCCTTTGACTAACGATTTTTGATAACTGATTTGAACTTTGCATTTGATTTTGATAAAGGCCGCGATTTTCCTTTTTGACTACGACTCAGTGGCGTGGCGTGAGTTTGGAGTCGAGGGAAGCAGTCTCAAAAGTATGACTCTTAGTTAATGTTTAACCCTAGAGTGGGCGCGCTATGAGCATTTTGCCGCCCTCACCAAAAAAACCTTAATAATTCCTAAAATAATTCTTCGTTAAGTTTGCGCTTTTCAGTAGCTGCCCCTATTTTCATCCAGAACTCGTGCCGAAAGGCTGTACGTCGTCAGTGGGCGGAGTGAGGCTGGAGAAGGCGGCAATTTGCTCATCGCGCGCCTTCTCACGTAGGTAAAAATATCCCATATAAAAAAAACATATTTTTGGCAAAGTTGGAATGTTGGGTATGTTTTATGGTGCATTTATTGTACTAACTATAATAACGCGGTTAATTTCCCTTTTTATGAGTATTACATACGATAATGAAGAATATATTAAAAGTCTATTAAAATGCGTTGCGTTTTTGAAAACGTTTAATAAACCGAAGTTCTCAAAATAGATTTCAATAAATATGTTAATTTGTCATTGCTTATTTGTGTTTTACTCAAATCTGAAGAAAATCAATTAATTCAGTTGCCTTATTCCTACTAAAAATGGTCACTGAAAAGGAGCGGCAAAATGCTCCCCACGCGCCCACTGACGTTTCTCGGAAAGACGCGCCCACTCTAGGGTTAAGTACCCACCCATAAATGAGAAGGTAATCTTAATTTATGAAATAAAAATAGCTGCAAACTAAAAAAAAATATTCTGAAGTGTTAAGAAGACGCAAGTTTTATCTATAGTTTTTTCACTTACAATATTCGTTATTCAAGTATCTACATACAGACGAGTACATACTATGAACTCCGAAAATGTACTTCACCAGAAAGACGTTATCTAAAAGTTATTAGAACGCATGCTGACACACACTCTCTCTCTATTACTATAAATTTTGAAAATCGCTATTCTTTAGAACAATTTACTCGTTTTCATAAAAAAATTGCTTTTCCACGTACCAGAAATTACATACAGACATACCTGCAAGCATCAAATTGTTTTTTTTTTTTAATTAAACTTGAAATTAAAAAAAAAAACACAACATCGCTTCACTACACAAATTGTCTCCAACCGAAATCGAAAAATTGGTATCAGATAACCTAGTTTTGGTACGAACTGTACACATCTGTCGGAAACTTTTACATTAAGCAATTTAAAATCCACCTCCAACGGCGAATTCATTCTCACACTAACTTTCCTCCTCCACCCAATCCCCTGGTAAATTTGCTCCACAAGCTCTCATCTTTCATATAGGCACTATTTCGCTCTGCTTCTGTCTCGCCGTGGCGAGCGATGGTGAACAATCTCGCTGTGGATTTTTTTCATGAAACAGGTGGGTTGGTGTATTGGGTTTGATGTAGAGGGCGCATGTTAAAGCAGTTTTATACGGTGCGCAATGCGCAGGGTTGCGAATGATTTTATATGTATTATAAAAATAGTGTGTTCAGGAAAAAATTCAGAAAACAATGTCACGCTTTCTTGCTTTTTATTATGAAATAAGAAGGGAAGCATTGCTTCCCTTGCTTCCAAAGACGCCACGCCACTGCTACGACTTGATATTAATTTGAACTTTTTGTAAGATATTGGCCGGGTTTCTGATAGCTCTTATTCAGTACCTGTCGGCTGATTAGTCTTATCGCGTAGAGAAGACACACACCATATTTAGAAAGCTTTTCCATTGTATTGAATGGAATTTTTGTTTATTTTGCATAGCTACGCAATATTTTGCTTGTTTAAGCCATCATCTTAGATTGAGAAAATCATTGCGCACTTTAATCCAACAGCGTAAATAAGCAAAAGATAACATAACTATGCAAAATTAACAAAAAATCAATTCAATATAATGGAGAAGCTTTTTGAATATTGTGAGTGTCTTCTCTGGGCGATAAGACTAACCATTCTATAAGATCTACGAGAGAATGGGCCATTGTATTGTAACTAAAGTGTGATAATAATATTTGTTGAATATTAAAAGTGTTTGATTAATTTCATACACAGCGCTCGCTCGAGCAGGGGCAAGCCGGATGGTCGCCAAGGGCACCAAATTTAAGGGGCGGCATTTAGCATTTCATAGAAAGAAAGCTGAAGGGTGAAACTCGTGTTGGGGGAAAAAATCAAAACACAAGCAAATTAATGATCACAAACCATTGCGTAATATTAATAATATGTTTGAATTACTCAACTGAATCACAGTTTTCTCACTCAGAAGTGACCTTTGAGTCACCGATATCCTGTTCGGACTGGTATACTTAGGCTCGAAGCGTAGGGATGTGTACGTCCCTAAATCTACCTTGGATATTATTCCATTAATATAATTTTTTTAGGGTTACTCTAGCACAATTATTTTTGCTAGTATTAAATTCCTCTGACTCAGTCCCTAACCACAGTGCCACACTGTAAAAACAAGGTTGAATTTTACATCGAAAATTACATTGAATTTTACACTTTTTTTCTCGCAAAATTACAGTAAACGTTTATTTTTAAACAAAATTTCTAGTAAACCCACAAATTAGTGTAATATTACACTGATTTTTTTTAATATTACTCTATTTTGGTGTAATTTTACACCACATTTGGTGTGAAGATGTGTCATTACTCTATTTTTGTGTAACTTTACATTTTCAGTGTATATTTACCAATTGCAAGTTGTAATTTTCATGTAATATTACGACTTTGGTGTAAAAAATTAAAATTGCATTGGTGTAAAACTGAGTGTGTTACAATACTTTTCTGAATTACTGCATTTTTCTGTATCTCACAAGTGGCTTGTTCTGTGTGTTGTTAGTCTGTTCCGTCCGAAATGCGTTCGTGTAAGCATCATATTATTGTTGTTGTTGTAGCGCTTTTTTGCTCTTGAACCGAAAGGGGTGTGGCAGCTCTTGGCCGCTGGAATAACGGGTAGCTTCAGGACGATTTACATCGAAGAACCTGCGGCTGCCGTAAATATTATTAATTAATTACATAAACCCGGATGTAAATTTACTTATTTGCCAGTGTAAATTTACATTTTTACCGTTTGCAGATTTACACCAATTTTGTAGTAAATATTTACACCGTAAAACGTAAAATTACTCTCGTTCATATCGTGGTGTAAATTTACTACTATAATAGAAGGAAAAAAAGTTTCCTCCTATTATTGGAGTAAAATTTTTTCGAGTGCAGTTCGTACATGGCTTAACCCCCTCAATTCGCATTTTAGAATTGAACCCATTCGAAAACTTCTTGCAGCGGCCCTAGTGGCAGCGACTCGCTCATTCCAGATAAAAACTCATTTTTTCTCATTCTAAAAACAAGTTTTTATATGGAATGAGCGAGTCGCTATCGCTAGAGCCGCTGGGGTCGTGACGAGGAAAATGTACCTTGAATAAGCGTTCTGAGCTTGCGACATACTTGTAATCCATTTTTCTGAAGTTTTTTTACACTCTTTAAAAATCTCTTGATAAAAAGGCTACTGACTACTGGCTATTGGATTTCCCCTAGCTGGAATACGTTTTTCGAAAAAAAAAATCTTAGGGCGGCATTTTGTGCATGCCCGGGGCGGCATAAGTGATGGAGCGGGCGCTGGAAGCAATTCCATATGTTTAAAGAGGGAGTAAGAATGGAATGGTTGGAACAATACATTACATACTTGGTATATGCCCTGTTCTGACGAGAAAACGGGAAGAAAGTTTTATACTCCTGCTACTTCATGGATTTGGATGGTCTGAAAAACATCGGGATTGGAAGTTTTCTGCCTCATATAGGCAGCTCTGTGTTTCGAATAAGGTCTCACAATGGATTCAGTATGGACTTCAGCACAACAGAGGTGTCCACTGGCTCAGTGGCGTAGATAAGGGGGGGATCAAGGGGATCAATCCCCCCCCCCCCTCCGTCACACATTTCTTATTATTACTTTAGGTACAGAAAACAAAGCAAACGTGTGTAGTGTTTCATAAAAACGTGAAACCATTTTCAGAACAGCAATAGAAAATTTAGCACTTCCTCATACTATCGATGGACGTCTTTGTTGTAGAATCGATTCAAAGATTTTTTTTTTAAATCGAGTGAATCCAGGAGTGAATCCAGGAGACCCTCATGATTGTTGCCCCGAAACGATTTATATAGTGGAACCAGCTGATGTAGAGACAACACAAAAATTCATGCTCAACGAACATTCAGCTATCATTCATAGTCGTAAGCGCACCACAAGAGTTTGTTTGGAATTTTAAATTTTAAGCTTGATGTAAGAAATCGTAATTAATGCGAAACTTTGTTTTTCACTAAAACACTCAACACATTTTAGAAAACTCTCAACCTCCTGCAGTTGCTTTCATAAAAAAATTTCCTTGAAAAACTAGGCAACCGCAAAACTTAAATTAGACGGTTTTCTTCAGGGGTTTCAACGTGCATGGCTTATTTTTATGAATGCACTATCTCGAGAGTTTTTATAGAGAATAAGGGCAGAGCTAGTTAAATCTGCGGAACCTAGCCAAATTCCAATATTAGTATTTCCGAGGGAGGGAGCTCTGGAAATGTTATGTGGTTCGATCCCTCATATTGCTGAAATCCAAAACACCTTGTTCGTAGTTTTCCCTCCAATACTAGATGAATCAATGCAATCGGAACCAGCTGAAGAAATCCACGCTAAGGTTTGGCGAATTGAAGTTCCATGAAAATTATGGAAAACGACTCCGAAAGAAATAATGATGAAAATAATGCATTTGGACATAAGATTTCTCACAAAAGAGTCTGTTTTAAATGCCGTTATGCGGTCAGCGCTTATGCGACTCCCTATTTCTCATTTCATATGAATTTCCTCGGGATCTCAATATTTATTCAGTGGACGTGCTCTCCTGTCACTCATCAGACCTAGACAAAAATTTTAGATCGCATCTTCCGGAAATCTTTCGGCATATCGCATATAAATGAAATAAAAAAATGCATGTTTCGTCTTCTATTTGAAAATTGGGTAGCCCTCTCTTTGGCAAAAAATAGGGATCATGCAATGTCCTTAGTTCTGGTGAAAAGGAGAGGCGGAGAGGAGTAATTCTCCAATTAGTATCTTTTTTAAAGAATGACCTAGTTAGCACATTTGCTTTTTGAAAGTAGGGCGGGTGCTAACATCACAGACGTAAAATTTATGCATGGCCTCGAAATTTATAGCAAGTATAGCTCAGCTACGGTGTCCTACAAGTTTGTACATTTTAGAAATATATACTCACGAATTACTTTATCGTTTTCATAATTTCCCTTTTCGGGACATATAACTGTTTTGAGGTGTTCCCGCCAGAAAAGCGGCGATGCTAAGTGTTCTATGACTCCGAAAAGTTTGGAAACCACTGATCTAACCCAATATAAAGGTCTGGTACTCCAATCATAGTAGCGAAAATTTGTAAGAAAGTTGGAATACTCACCGTAGTAAAAAAGCCAAAATTATTTCAGGACACAGTTTTTTCGTATATGAATGATAAAATTGCTATCTATTTTGCACCAAAATTTGCTGAAGAAACGGCTAATTTGAAGTGTAATAAATATAGAAATTGTTATTCTGAAATGCAACATTTGATAACCGTAAAAGTATAAGCAATCTTGCAAAATGATCCCCCTCCTCTCCGAAAAGCTATCTACGCCACTGCACTGGCTCCGCCCAGTGCCCAGGCACCCAACGTCCTGGAACTATTCTTTGAATACCCATTGCGATTTAGATACCGGTACTGGGCTGGATAGCTACAGCAGAGTTCAGTTTTAGATCCATATGTACCGAATTTCATAGCCTGGGTCTGAGAAAAAAATTGCCATATCCCCATTCTGGGATGGGGACCTGAAAGGTTTGTCGCAACAAAATTCAGTGGTCATATATTATGATCTTCAACTGATTTTTAGACCAGGAATAAGTTTTAGAATAATGGCGTGATCGGTGCCACTGACGCATTCCTGGGACGTCCCTAAATAAGCCTAAATAAGCACACTGAGTGATTTCCTTATCATAAAAGGCTTTTACAATCGCACCTACGAGATAATGTAGAGCCGTAGAGTAGGCGAATTGCGTACGATGGGGTTGAATATTTATCATATCAATTGAGTCGGATCTTGGTGTACCCCTTGTCAAAGAGGCTGGTGAGGCCGAGTCCTTTTTTTCGCAAGTCCTTGAGCTTCATCAACTGCTTGAAGCTGGTACTGCTAGATTCCTTTTTAATGCCTCCTACTCGTCGAACCAAATATGTTTCCAGAGTGTGCTCTACTGAGTTTTATCAGTCCATCTCCAACACATGAACAGATACCACAAGTGACGCCGCATTAATTGTTTTGTTGACAAAATTTCTCCAACAAACATATTCATAAAATTTATCGTCGACCTTACCTTAAAACTTTCTAATTGAATCACTACAAACATCCGCGAGATCGTGTAAATCGAATTAAATCAATTTATTGACTTGCAAAATGAACGATAATAAATCTCTATTATTAGGAAAACCACTGACCTTCCCGAACCAACATAAGCACATTGCTGATGAACAACGCGCAGACTTCCATTAAATTATGGCCAAGCAACAAGGGAGTGTATTGTACTCGTATACGAGTTTAGTGGGCAGAAAATACCGTGAATCTTGTGTACACGGCAACTAATTGCATTTCATTCGATTAGACCCACTTAGAAGCAAATTGAATTATTAGAAAATTACAAGAATCTGGCCAATGTACTGTGTCTATGTTGCACAGCTTCTTCATCTCGCCTGCCAAAGGCACATCATCGTCGACGGTCCTCATCGTCGTAGCCGTAAAGTCTGTCTATCTTCACAGACGAGCGCGTTCTTTGCCCTGTTTATTGCATATTTGCATACATTAAAAAATCGGGAACGTTATATGTTGCATCAACGGAACCACTCCAAACAGAGCGAGCGATAGAAAACAGCTGCTATACAACAATTAAGTGAAGAAAAATTAAAAAGAATTACAATATGAAATTAAAATGTAATTTTGTAATAAAAGAGTTTTTTTCGTCTGTTTATGCACTCTTCATATATAACGCGACTTGCAGACAAAAGCGCATAGTATAGCACGAGACCATAAGATGAACGTCATTTTAGTTCTTTTGATTTCGCTAAGTGCAAGACGAAGATAATTCAGCACACTAATTGGAAGATTTCCTTTAAATTGTTAGGCAACGGCCAGAAGGGAAACGAGTGAAATGACGGCAAAAATGCATTAAGCAACTGTTTGCTGTCTGTTAAGATGATGTTCCGTCGTCTATAGGCGAGAGGGCTCATTTCATATTGAGGGATCCAGGAAGGATGAAAGCGGAACACTCGATATAAAGTTGCGAAATATGTAGTACAAACCACATATTCAGAATGGATTGGAGCCTATGGGATGCGCCATCAGAAATAGGCACATTGCATGGTAATCATAATTTAATTATTCATTATGGATAGTATAGTCGTATGTAAATGTTTTAACTTCGGTTATATCTATGTATTTTGGATATCTTAAGATACAATGAACTGGACTCGTGTCTGTTTTCATAATCGGCACGGCAGATAGTGGGAGTGGTGTTGAATTCTTCCCGGGCTTACTTTGAATAGAATCCATGATTTCTTCTCTCCAAAAAGATTTAATTCAAAAATAAACTCAGGTTCAAAATTCCCCAATAAAGCCATAACCTGGAGTCGAGTCGAAAGAAATTTCAATGACTTCAATGACAATGACTTCCTGGTCAATCGTAAAACACGTATTTTATTACCCGCATTTTTATAAAATCACAACAAATAAATAAAAAAAAAGAACAGAATAATTATTCGAAAATTAATTTCCTATTTCCAATAAATAAAATACTCTACATTACTTAGACACTGCGTACTAGACAATCTCTTCCGGAAGCATTGGGCCGACTGACCATGATTGATATTGTCCGAAATGTTGCTGCATGCCAAATTGTAGCAGGTTTTTGACCGAAAACACCGTAATTATACGTGAAATCTAATCAATGTGTAAAATTAACTTTAGCTGATTGTCTTGTAACTGGTTGGGCGCAACCATTTTTTATTTCATTTCGAATGACAATGTGCAATGTGTAATCCCACCGGTACGGTGTCTAGAAATTCCATCAGTCATTGCAAAGTCACAATATCCTTGCCGAGATATTAATCGACATTTTCTATACTACACTCAACTGAGTATAATGGAAATAGTTCAATTAGCTCCAACATTGTGACTTTGTTGGAAACTATTAATTATCACAACTATATTTCAAATGTGATTTAGTTTCTCATTATCACGCGGATAATTAAAACGAGCGCGACCTCCACATTTGCGGCCTTGCACATGTCAATAGTCGCTCGCCTAGTCCAGTCCTCAACATATTCAAAGGTCTAGGTTTTATATTTCGTTTGGATTAGTTCAGACTTGCGAGCTGCATTCAATCATTTTTTTGTTATGGTATGGTATTTATCTTTAAAGAATGGGAAAACAATAAAAAATAGATTCGGATAAATAGACAAAAGTATGTATATGTACTCGTATATGCAAGCCGATTGACAGTAAGACAGCATGACATTCATTTTGGACAGAAATAGTGTAGATATAATTAGCGAATGTGTTGAAAAAAAGAACGGAAAATAATTAATCGCATAAAATTGGTTTTTAATGAGTCACTGTTTTTAAGATATTTTAAAATTTTTTTTTTCTAGGTCACTTGTCTGGAATCACAACTCTTTTGCAAATCTTAGGCTACATTATTGAACAGGAAGAAATAAATAGATATCCAAGTTACTTATTATGAGAGTGTGGATTTAATCGCTATCGATTTGTCCTAGCCCCGTTTCTCCTTTTTTCTGAAATACTATTTAAAGAAAGTTTGTAGTTTGTGGAATAAATTCATCGAACTTAAAAATTTTCATGGTCGTAGCCAAGGGAGCGAGTGGCGTAGAAAGTCATCTACGGGACCGGGAAGCGTCTAATCTTTACGCTCTTACCTTCCGATCCATCGGACTATTTGGACCTTTGGTATTTTATTGACAGGATCTAATTGTCAAATAGGGATTTCTTCGTCCAGCGCATGGATTTACCTTCGGAAACCCAAACACGGTGCCGCAATTCCACCTGGTTGACTTGGGTAACAACCTCCAGCCACCTCGAGTCCAACACCATGATGGGTATGGACCATGACCCCTTGGGAAAACCCATCCCCGAGGTAAGCCTTTGTTAAGCCTACGCTGAATTCAGACGTGCTTATCCCATGTTTGTTTGACCTCTCAGCCTAAAGCGATAGGTAGCACTGCTTTTCACATCCGGATAGGGGTCCTTCAGCAATGCGACTCGGGCCGTGGCTAAGGTTTCCTTCCTGCTAGGCTCATATATTTTCTGTACATGGCTTACATAGAACATTTTATAATATTTTGGTACATTTGTAAGATTTTGCTAAACGGAATGTTGAATTGTTAGAATAAATGATTGTCACATGAAGGTCTGTCTGACAAGTTAATAGAACTGATCGTTCATTCAATTTGGTGACAAAGCATATACCGATTGTCCTATTAGGGACCATATAAAGAACGAGTGTCATATTTTCAGCTTTCCGAATATTTTAAACCCACTGCAAACAAATCAATTAAATAAAATACAAATAAATGAAAACTTTTTCATAATGACTTAGACACCACGTTAATAGTTTCCCGGGAGTACACTTTTCTCAAACCTTGACCCTCTCTAGCACTTATTATAGACGAGCCATGGGTCTTAACCAAAGCCACCTTAATTAAAAAGCCGTGAAGCAGCAATACCTGCACACAAATCAAGCCTATGAACATGACGTATTATATACTTTGCACGATGCACTAACACAAGCACAGCGCATGTAAAAAAAACCGTGTCTGCTCTGATAAAAAACCGCGAAAACACGTGGAAAATTCATTTTTTGTCGGGATTTTTTCTTTCACTGTATTTTAGACACTTCAATTCACGACACATTGCACTTTTCTCGACGAAAATCGACCGGGAACCAATACTTTTCGTGTAAAGTTTGCCGCGACCCAACCCGATTTGCTTTTAGCGCAATGTAAATTTTCCATCTGCTCAATCCTATGATTTGACGTTTAAGTATATGACCGTGTTCTTCTTCCGGGCTTGTATTAAGATGGCTTTGGTCTAAACTAAAAAGAATTCGTGGGCGAGTTGGATTGAATCAGGAGTAACAGGCAAAACACGATGATACTTATCGTTACCTCAATGGTATTTTCTTAAAATTAGGATCTAACATTTCCAAAGAATATTCTTCCAACCAACAACTAAACCAACGGAAAATCATAATTTTTGTTGAAGATTTAACCCTAATAGGAAGTTTTTATATACGTAAATTGAGTGGATAAGTGGTATCCACTATGCCCTGCGTAGAACAGGACTTATTTCCCCTTCATGAAAACGGTTTCCCTTTCCCCAACGTATAGAATAAATTTCGCCTAGAAAGCTGTATGAAAAAAATATTTTTGGGAACCGATTCTTTTACGAATATTTTCGTATAAGAGTAGGTATGCTTTAAAAATTCAATTATGCAATATACCTTCCTAAAACTTTTCTTACAAAAAAAAAGATTTTGTTAAGAGAACGAATTTTTTGGGTATAAGGGTTTTAGATAATTTCTAAATACAAGGCCATTCCTTCTATGTCTTAGGAATTTTCAAAGAAAGTACCGTCATTCGGAATTTTTCAAAATAGTAACACGAGTGCTCGGAATGTAGGTACATATATATTAAATACATTCGGCTGCCATAAAAAAAAACAAATCTTCTCCCTTCCCTAATCACGTTATCTATACCGCTCCATGGCATCGCGTCGGTGTAGGCTCATCGCCGGTTCTGGCGGTAAATTCTCAGTCTTTTTCTACAGGCAGCTTTATCGTGAATCGTGTCCTCGCCGAGACCAATGCGTTGTTGTTGCATTTTCATTTGACATATCCAGGTGTTCTTTGGTCTGCCTCTGAAGTTCCATCAAGTGGAACTTCCGTTCACATCGGCTTCTTTGCGGGGTTTTTAGGCGGACACCTTTGAACATGGCAATACCAAACCATTTGTCGGTCTTTGAGCTTTTCGGTTATTGATTGCTCTATGGACAAGCTGCTTTGTGTGTAGCTACTTTTGAAGTGGTCCCTTTTGGTTACACCAACTGACACTTTCATTTCGGTCACCGTCATTTCTTTCATGGTCCAGCGTTCAGATCCATACATGAGTGCGGGACGTATAACCGTTTTGTATAACTTGCGCTTTTGCTTCAGCGACATTTCCTTATCACAGGGAACTCCAGATTTTTCTGGCCGCACTTCATCTACCCAACCTTTGTGCGATGTTTGATATCATCAACGCATGTAGCTTCTTTGTTTACCATCGAGCCAAGATACTTAAACCTGGGACAAGATTTAAGCTGCTCTCCTTTGATGTACATATCTGTTATCGGTGCATGTGGGTCTGAGAATGGGCAGCATAAGGCTTCATGCACACGACGCGAAAATGGCTCGCAAGCTCGACACATCGAAATGCATTGGCTCTTATGGGAAGCTCACGACAGCGAGAGCCGTGCCGCTGTCAAATCACAACTAGCGAGACGCGTTTTCACATATCGTGCATCACAATCCGCAAATTCACGGCTCGCGAGCCGTGTTTTGACTGTGCATGGCTCTCGCTTGCTGTCGCTCGTCATGAACTTCTCTTAAGAGCCAATGCATTTCGATGTGTCGAGCTTGCGAGCCGTTTTCGCGTCGTGTGCATGAAGCTTAAGAACTCAGTCTTTGTTATACTTACTGCGACTACATTTTGTAAGTGCAGCTTGCAAGGCAACGATGTTTGGGGTTTGGGCTACTAGGGACTATATCATCGGCAAAAAAAGAGATATTTCTAGGCCGTCGGAGATACGTATTAATAAGTAGCACATGATGATGTTGAACAGCAACGGACTCAATACAAATGTCAAAATGACTCTATTTTGACTGGCTGTACAATGGCGTACTGTTAGATATTAACCTTCGGGCGGGCGCAATGCATCTGACAGATTAAGTGACCAGTTTTTGTTGCGCCAATCAGCGATATGAAAAAGGAGTGAACTGAAACTCACAGCAGCTTAATCTTTATCGATCAACTACCCAAAGCAGTTTTGAGTTTCTATCTACCATACCTATGTCTGAGGGGCGGGAGAGGATGAAATAATCTCTCAGATGTATTGCGTCCGATTTTGTTATTTTCTCCTTTTCTATGAAAACTTCCACTTGTGATAATCTTCAAATTGCATAATAACGTTGTGTTGACTTTTAGGCTCACCAAATCGTTCAATAGTGTGTTTTTAGTCATTTTTTAAGCGGTCGAGTTGTTGGAATTTTTTTAAATATTGAAGCGGTTAAAAGCGGAATATTCTTCGAAAATTGAAAATGTGAAGGGTATCAAACTTTGTGATCCAGTATTTGTTTCTAGAATTTCGTAGAACTGTTTCGAAAAGACAATACAACAATAAATACGAGTCTAAAATATACAGAAACTTAGTTTCATCCTTTTTTCTGCACTTAATCTGTCAGATGCATTGCGCCCGATCATTTTAGGATTGGTATTGCGCCCGCCGGAAGGTTAAAAACTCCGAAGTATAATGTCTGAACAAAAAAAATATGTATAAATATATACAAATAAATAAAAATTAGTTAATCATAAAATACAAATGCATTTAACTCTAGGGTATTTATTTGAAAAATATGTTTTTCTGATGGATTTTATCTATGACCCATTTGCTGCTTCCCTTTCTCTGGAACACACGCTCCGCCACTGATTTTCATTGAGAAAATAGAATTTGAACTTTTACGCTCGTAAAGTGAAAACGGGACTTTAATATAAATGCGCAATATTTTGAAATAAATTGCAATACCTACGTAACAATTTGAAATTTAACCTGGATGCTATTCTCGATAGTTTTTTTTGCGCGTCTGGGTCAGCAAACCTGCTCCCTATGTTGAAAAAAAAACACGGCCATACTAGCCGCCCCAAAGATAGGGCATTGAGCATGATTGGCTCCATATATATTACATACAAATTTTCTTGAGCCGTAAAGAGAAAGACACAAGTAAATGTCAATGTTATGCTGTTGTTGTGGTAAAAATGTATTATTATGAACTGGGGATTGTTAGGTAAGCCAGGTGGGGTCGAACAAAGAAGTATTTTGGACAGATTTCATAGGAACATGTACTTAGATACTCAGTACAATAGGTAGATATTTTGGCCTTAATTGTTATAGTCACGGTGAAGTTCATCTGGAATCGTCTCAGAAACACAATCATCCTTATTGTGGTCAGGTATGTCCCGTGGGTGTAATGGTGGGCTACGACGGGCGAATGTCAAAGGTCTATAAGGAACATCCCTAATTCCAAGCTTTAAGCACACAGTAAATGTGACGAACGCACAACGAGTGGACGGATCTAGATTGCGTAGATAATCGAGAGCTCGCTAGATGTACTCCGTAGACCGTAGGTGTGGATGTCCCCCAGCTGCTGGGCTTCTATAACTGTAACTTCTGTAAGGACAAAGTCGCGTAACCGCGACAATTGGAGGTCAACGATAAAGACGTTCAAAGCCCGGTGTCGGGCGGTCGTTGACACGAGCCGCTGGTTTGCTGTTATTCCGTTCGGCCTTATGCGCATTGGTGGAAGGAGGTAGCTCGACGAGCTTTGCCTAGGTAAATGTTTTAAAACCTTCCCAATCGGATTTTTGTAATTGACAAACGTTCGCTTCTCTGACTTGGTCAGGCCAGCTGGTTTGGCAATTCTGATAATGATTGGGAGGTGATAGGAGGGGCGACCAAGACCAATACGTGTTTCCTAGGAAGTTTCGCTAATTAAGCTGGGACTAACAATTGTAATATCTGGAGACCTAATACAATTGTTAGCATCGCGAGTGAGCGAGTCCTAATTGAGAGTACAGAACTCTGAAGCGTCAAGAGAATCGGCGATAGCTATACCTCTGGCATGGTTGTGAAGCGCAGAATGTCAGAGTTCATGGTGGGTATTCCAACCAGCTAAAACCAGACCACCTCTCTCGCCTCAACCCCCGTGGAACCACCTTTCAGTATTGCTTCGCGGGGGTGGGCTATGGCTAATTAGCCTTCACACTGATTTGCTGACTTCCGTCTGGCTTTTTCCCTCTGCAGGTCCTTGTGGATATTACACACGAACTCCGTCACTGCTTCCCAATTGCGTTCTTTGTCCAACATACATATCACCAAATTTTGTGGACTTAATACTTGGCCCACCTCCGCATTTAAATGAAGCCGCCCCGTTTGATATCTTGGACACTCAAAAAACACATGCCTTGCGTCCTCTGGTACTCCCTTGCACATAGGGCAATCGGGCCAGTTGTCTAACTTGAAGCGATACAAGTATTGTCGGTATCCTCCGTGACCCGTCAAGAATTGAGTCAAGTAGTGGTTCACTTCTCCGTGTTTGCGCCGAACCCATTTTGCTATATTGGGGATCAGATAGTGCGTCCACCTGCCGGTTGAGGCTTCATCCCATCGCCGTTGCCGCTGTCTCAGGCTTTCCTCTCTTTCCAAACTTTTCCGTAACTCTAACTCTGTCGAGCTTTCATTACGGCGACCACGGTAGAGTCTGCTTGTTTCCTCGGCAAGAATTCCCATTGGCATCATTCCAGCCACGACGTATGTTGCTTCATGCGAGGTTGTTCTGTAAGCAGAGCATACTCTCAATGCGCACCTACGGTATACCGAGTTCAATTTTTGCGCGTTCCCAGAGGTGTCGACTGAGTTAGCCCAAACGGGTGAGGAGTATAATAGTATGGATGTAACCACCCTAGCCAGGAGCTGTCTTTTGGTAGATCTTGGGCCTCCTATATTGGGCATAATCCTTGCTAAAGCTACGGTGGCTACTGCTGCCTTCTCCGTAACGTACCTGATATGTTCTGCAAAATTTAGTTTAGAGTCGATCATGATCCCCAAATACCTAACCGCCGCTTTTGTATTAATGATGTTGCTACCAACTCGAATGTTCAGCGAGCACCTTTTTCTGCGCTTGCTGATAAAAACAGCCTCTGTTTTTTTTCAGCAAGCTCTAGGCTGACTGATAGTAACCAGAGCTTAATGGTCGTAATTGCTTCGCTCGCGTAAACCTCAACGTACTCCGGCTTCTTTGCTATCACAACCACTGCGATGTCGTCTGCAAACCCCACTACAGTCATTCCTCTAGGCATTTGTTGTTCCAGGATGCCATTGTACATAATGATCCAGAGCAATGGGCCGAGGACTGATCCCTGTGGAACTCCTGCAGTAACCTTATATTCCCGAGGTCCATCACCCGTATCGTATTGGAGAACGCGGTTTGACAGGTAGCTCCTGATTATAGATGCGAGATACTCCGGTACATCTATTCTTTGCAATGCCGCATGAATGAAGCCCAGTTTGCGGAGTTAAACGCGTTCTTAACATCTAACGTCACAACCACTTTCAAGCGATTCCTTTGCCAAGTCGATAACAGTCCTAATTGCGTCCACCGTGGAGCGCGCTTTCCTGAAACCATATTGTCTGTCCGACAAGCCCCCTTTCTCTTCTACTACTGCAAGAAGCCTGTTGAAAATTATCCTTCCGAATAGTTTCCCTAGCGAGTCGAGTAGGCAGATTGGCCGATATGAGCTTGGCTCTCCAGCCGGCTTATTCGGTTTTGGAAGGAGCACCAACTTTTGCCGCTTCCATATCATTGGAAAGGTGCCTTCCGCTAAGCAAGTGTCGAAGACTTCGATGAACTTTTGAGGAATGACACGGATTGCTACCTTCAGCACCCCATTTGGGACCCCATCCGGCCCTGGAGCCTTATTCTCCTGCAGTCTCGAGACCGCTTGCCAAAGTTCTTCCTCGGTTATAGCAGGGATGTTAACCGCATGTCCTGAAAGACGTGGGCATATGGGTTGTAGCTCGTGCTGGGGAAACAGAACCGATACAATGTTTCGAAGCATCTCTGGACACTTTATGTGTGGTGCTTTTGGCCCTATTTTCTTCATTACCACCCTATACGCCATTCCCCACGGATTTATGTCTGTATCGTCACAGAGTTGCATGAAACATTTTTTTTTTGCTGCTTCTGATCGCTAGTTTTGAAGCTTTTCGAGCATTCTTGTAGGATTCTACAAAGGCATCACGAGCAATAACCTGAGTCGTTCGCTGGCACTTACGTCTCGCTTTTAGACAGTTTCGCCTGAGACCCGCTATTTCTTCTGACCACCAGTAATTTTCGTTCTTTTTTCCAGATGAACGTTTTCGGGGCATAGAGGCGTCACAAGCCTCTGTAAGCTGTTCAGTGATCTGACCTGTTCTCTGCTCCTCATGACCTTCGATAGGCCCACTTTGAAGGAGCACTTCCTTGAAAACTGTTTCGTCAAATCTCTTTGTAGACCACCCAACGAATCGGGTATTGCTCATTGGTCGATGCACCCTGCACCCTACCGCGAACAGAATCGCTTGATGGTCACTATGAGTATAAAGCTCACTAACTTGCCACTCCATCGCAGGTGCCAGTGAGCAATTGACGAATGTTAGATCAATGATGGAGACCCCGTTTCTTCTTGTGAAGGTGTTTCTAGCCCCTGTTGTTCATAAAAACAATATCCATCATCGAGAACGCATTCAAAAGTGCACGACCACGCCTATTCGTCACTCGGCTTCCCCATTCAGTGGCCCACGCGTTAAAGTCACCCGCAATTATCACAGGGCTTTTTGTACTTGCATCATGCACAAGGCCGTCAAGAAATTCCTCGAACTCGTTGTCGTTCCACCGTGGTGGAGCGTAGCAGCTATACACATATATGCCGTTAACTTTTGCTCTTACTACTTCTTTTAGATCGCCCGCCATTTCTTGCTGGAAAGGGTAGTCACCGCACGTCTCGATGGCCACTTGTTTTTCCTTATCTGCGACCCAGATTGATCCCCCCAAATTCTTGTACTGGTCACATATGATAGCGACGTCGATGGTCTTCTCCTTCACCGTTTGCAGCAACAGATCCTGTGCTGCCCGACAATGGTTTAGATTTAGCTGCAAGAAATTCATGCAGTGATTTGCTTGAGTGCTTCCCACCCTTCCTTCCTAAACACTGGGGCTCGCCATCACAGGCGGCTACCTTGTGACCTTCTTTCCCACATTTAAAACAAGTTCTTGACCTATCGTGTTTGCTGGTGCAGTCCTTCGCGAAGTGTCCAAAAGCAAAACACCTGAGGCATCTGTTAGGGACCAAATGAGGCCTTATGCGACAGTTAGCCCACCCTACCTTCAGCTTGCCTCTTTCCATTGCCTTGTTAGCCTCCTTGGTGGGCATGCTTATGACTGCGATCTGGGTGCCGCCGTAGGCCTTCCGCAGTGACTTTACCGCGTCGATTTCCAAGCTTATCTCCATTCGCTCTTGAAGAGCCTCACAGATGTCCTCTGTTGTAGTTACCTCGTCAAGGTCCAGGACTTCCAGCCTGGTCTCATGCCTGAATGTTTTTATACCGGCCGGTTTAATTCCTAAGAGTTTTGTTATTGTGGCTTTGTACCCCTCCACCAGGTTACCTCCGCGCGTACTCAGTTGCAACAACAAATCTCCATTTCGCGTGCGGCGAATACGCGAAACATTTTCACCAATTTCCTTAAAAACCCGGTTCAGACTTCACTTTTTTAAGGATGTCTGCGTATGTCATATCCTCCGGCTGACATATTACCATTGCATCTGGTCTGGTAATAACTTGGTCTAAACTCAGCTCACCTCACTTCACTTAACTGTGAAGTTTAATATGCACATTCGAAATTGTTTTGAAAAACTGTAGGTATTCTAAATGAATAATTAATTAAAACAAAAAAGCTCTTATGCATAATGAAAACATTTCAACTTTTGACGTGCATGCCATATCGGGTAACGCGTGTACCTCATTAGATAGAAATTAATCAAAATTTGATCGAATATGTTCAATAGCGAATTGCTCCTGCATACCAGACTCTTGTCGGCTGTCTCTAGCCATAGTCAGTCGTTGTCGTTGACCATAACGACTTCTTGATTTAATTGAAAGATATTGTGGCGCGCCGCTTAATCTTGCTTCTTGGATCGCTAATTAAGATATCCGCTGAACGGACTATTGGACGCTAAGTCCAGTGGCATATTGAGTGTTCATATTGCATTGCAGCTACTAAACAGGCAGTAGTTGACTAGAGATTGTTAATACTTATTGAAGTTAGTTGATTTTTTCATTAGTTTATTAGGCATATTAGTGATATATTTGAAAGATTTGAATTGCATACATATAGGATTAATTGATACAATTATTTTGCAGTTAGCATTTTATTTGTAGGGAGAAGCTGTCGACCGAAAGGAACGCTCCGAAGATATATTGCTTTCATTATGTACCTCGTTTTAAATGTCGGCATCTCCATTTACTCATAAAACCTCGTATTTCCAATTTCAATAAATTCAAAAGTTTAATGCACTCGCCTCGTACGCGACGTGCAAAAGGCACCGAAACGAGGAAGCGGTAGTTTTTCTTAATCGTCAACAATCGGCATAAATTTCCGTATATTTTAAATGATGGACAAATTTGGACTGTGTCGAAAAACCAAAATGTCTTGCAACATGCGCGACAGGATAATAAAGAAATTTGGAAAATATAAATTAGGAACGTTTCATGCTGACCAAAACTAGTTACCCTTAATACCAAATAAATATCACGTACTCGCGCTGCATGGACCAATGGCCATGTCGGGTGCAGTCGATATCAAATGCATATCAAATTAACACTGCTGCTGCATTCTTGCATTCATCGTTTTCTCCTTTGAATAATGTCTTTGCGTGACAATCTGCAAAATACCAAAATGGCTTGAAATCGCATACAACATCGTCGCGACCGATCACATCATGTATGCGAACTGTTTCAACTGTTGCAACTAAGAAAAGGGTCGTCAAAATAAAAGACTTACAACAGTAACCGAATGCAATCCAATGCAATGCGCGGAGATAGAGAGCGAAAAAAGCGCATGGAAAAATATTTATTAATTACGATCGCCTGATGTTGGATCAATAAATATCAGGAATATACGATCGATTCAGTGATCGTTCATCACACTTTTTCTGGAATAATTGTCAACATGTGGTGCGACCGTTGGCAATCCGAGACAAGAAAACCTCCTCGTTTGCTCATCTTACATGTAATATGTCTTGTGCGACCATAGTGCAGGCACGGTGTCCATTGGATCATGTATGACCGTCCATGCTTGCGCGTTTAGGTTCTAGGTTGAAAATGCGGTTATTGGTCACAGGCTGCATAAAGAATCTAAAATGCGAAAATATTTTCCTTCATTGGCAAGGCAAAATGGCAATTAATGACATGTTCGTCCGGAATAAATTTATCAAAACGTGAAACGATCAACCGTCGGCTCGTGAAGGAGTTCAGTTTTGCTTGATGCAAGTCCTGTCCATAGGGTTGGCGAGAGTGTTTGTTTGTTGTTGTGCTAAATAGTGGACTGAAAAGTAGCTAAGAAATATGTGTCGTTGTCAAAGCGCTTGCCTTCGAAGCACAGGGTCGTGGTTTCGAGTCCCGCTCTGAGCGGATTCCGTTCCTGAGGGCTTACAAAGTCGCGACTTGTGTAACGAAGTATGATCTCGCTCGAACGTTGACGACATTTATGGGGGTAAATAGCTCTGCAGAACGAGCTTGACGTGGTAGTGGATACGTCATACTCTCCGAAGAAGCCTTATGCATGTAATGTGTCTAGGATACGTCAATCCAAATTGGCAACAGATGGCGCTACGCCAACCCAAATTGTATGCTCTACTGGGCACCAGATGGCGTTAGCATCACTAGCGAGACAACCTATTGGCCGAAGTTTCCAGAACATCGAAAATGGGTATATAAGGGCGTCGACTAGAGCCAGTCAGTCAGTATAGTTTTAGCCGTGAATAAATAATGTCGAGTCAATAATTAGTGAAGTAATTAGTAGAAATTGTAAACCGTGTATATCCGTGTGGTTGTAATAAATAGTGTTACAGTAAAGCGAGTGTTATTCATTGCCGTGTACGCGAAAATCTATCGAACCCACTGGAACGTCTAGAATAGACGAGAAATATAACATGCATATTGCTAGATTGGACCTAGATTGGAACCCCCAAGGAGCAAGTGCAAGACTCCATGTTAAACGACTAAGACACAAGTGAAAGAATCGGTTTGCAACGAAGTTGCCAAGATTGAGGTGGTTAGATCTAAAGGTGATGGAACTGAACTTAATGCGATGGAAAGTAGGCGTAATTAATGTTCTATACCCCACATGACCTTAACAGGAACTAGAAAAAATAGTTGTGATCATACGCCCTGGCTCAATGTTGGATTCTCCCAAACCAAGCTTGTTTAACATACGATCTACTCCAGGCGATCGGTCGTGAAATCGGGCTTCAGAGTGCATGCCAGGCACTGTCTGAGATTATTTTAGAAAACGATAGGGTATTAGTCAGAAAGTTTAAATTTAAGTTTGCACCACTTGAAAAGTTGTCTAACGGTACTTATGAAGGTTTTTGTTTTGTTTGGTTTTTTTTGTGTATATCTCCGCTCCTGATGGTTGGACTTTCAAAAGAAAGACACCAAATTGTTCGGTATAAAATTGCCTTCATTATTTGTATACTGACTGTTCATCTCAAATCAGTAGATAAAATGCTACAGCGTGTCAAAGTTGAAAAAACAGTTTTACAAATCAGTTTTTTGCATATAAGTCGATAACAGTGAAATTTCGCGCAAAACTTAATAAGAATGGACTTGTACCTTATTCGATTCCCTACAATCGAGAAAAAATATGAAGTCGATACGATCAGCCGCAACCGAGATATACCTGAAAGAAGGTGTGCATTCCGAAGTAAATATGCGTTATAAGTACATACTTACCTATAGGTATAATTTGCTGCAGATGCAGTTAGGATGGTGAGTTGCGCTCTTTATTTGAGCTACCCCTGTAGGCTTCGAAATTGGTATCTATTTGTATTTGTAATACATTAGCGGAAATTGAATTGAATTGAATTTGAAGGTTTCCCGAAAATCTGGCAGTTCACCAATGGGATAAAGTAATTTACTTTCTTTTTATTTTGGATGGCTTATTTAGTGATGAGGGTACGTTTTTATTATCTTCTTCAGTAGAATCCAGAATAGGATATACAGATCTACTTGGTTGTGGAAGGGGGACCAAAGTTGGAAGATCATAAATGTCATCGTAGCAATCTTCATCATTTATGTCTTCAGTTATGACTGCGACATTTGAGCATATTTTCCCACAACAAGTTCTACAGATATTGGTACATGCGAGCCCGGCCACATGCTGTCCCACTGTTTTTATTACAAGAGCACGAAATAATATTTAAGAGGTATGAAGGGATGATTTCTCCCGAATCATCACAGGCTCCAATCCCACCTGGGTTCGCTTCCAGCGCAAGTTTTCTGGTTTTAAAACCTTACCGAGCCAATTCTGTATTTGGTGGTACGTTCGTAAGGAATGATGATAAGCGGCTGATTCGGTGGGAGGCAAAACAGCAAGATCCGCCTCAATTTTCGTTCCTGCGCGAGCAAAAAGTTGAAGCGGAAATCGCTTAGTGATGTGTCATTACGTGTAGCTCCGTACAAGGCAATCAAAACAATCTTTCCGATAGTGCATATAGTGTTTGCATCTGAGCACTCTGCTCTAAAAACCTGGAGCGATTGTAAAACGCGAGTATGTTCCTTCTTCTTTAAAAACGAGAGAAGCCTACTTTTCCCATATCTAAAAACGGCCGAAATCGTATCACACCCTGTGAAGGCGTGAAGAAAAACTATATGCTCTGATAAAGTTTGGTGTTTGAAACCTGTTGATGAATACAAAATTGTATTTTCGTAGCCTCGCTCCATTTTTTAAAATAGACGTTCTAGACATGATATCAAATACCTGATAATATAACCAGCAGATCAACGTCTTCTCCAACGATGAAAATTGAGTCAAACTCGGACGTCATGCGTAAAGCCGTTTGAACAAATTGTGTATCCGCATCCTCTACAGCCTGGGATACTAAAAAACCATGATTCCTTAAATAATTTTGCAGTATATCAACAAATCGTTTCTTTTTTCTTTAATTGGCCAACAATGCCTCCTGCTTCATACCTCTGAAGAAGGTGGTCTCGCCTAAAATAAATTCACCTGACTATTGAATTATTGCATTTTCCGACATGATTGATCCATTAGAACACTATTCATATTTCTCAAAATTTCTTCATGCTCCCTATGACCACGTTCAATGCATCTCTCAATCAATGTACGGATACCTCGTTTTTTTCACTTCAACAACGTCACCTTCGTTTAAGGATTTTGCACAAACGAAACAAAAACTCATGGCGAAACTAAACAAACAAACAAAACTATTTCAAAAGAAAACCGATGTTTGTAAAATTTACTTTCATTTACAAAAGGTGCCGCTAATGGAGTCACTGTTCGCAAGCGTGTCGCGTAATGAGCATATCTCTCTCTATTTGCAGCGAAAGACAACTGGCCGCCAAGTAAAGCCCAACTGAATATTGGTACATACCCGTAGAATGTATTGCTATCTCAGATAGTTGACTTTCTCTGGGGCATATCTCGGTTGTGGATGATCGTATCGATTTAATTTTTTTACTGGATTGTAGGGAATTCAATAAGCTACGAGTCAACTATGATTAATTATTGCTTGAAAATTCACCGTTATCGACTTATTTGCAAAAAACTTATTACCAAAATGAGTTTTTCCACTTTGACACGCTGTAGCATTTTATCTACTACTTTGGCATGAACAGTCATTATCCAAAATATGAAGGCAATTTTATACCGAACAATTTGGTGTCTTTCTTTTGAAAGTCCAACCATCAGGAGCGGAGATATACACAAAAAAACCCAAACAAGACAAAAACCCTGATAAGTACCGTTAGAAAATTTTCCAAGTGGTGCAAACTTAAATTTAAGCTTTAGGACTAAGCCCCTACCGATTTCTAAAATAATCTCAGACAGTGCCTGGCATGCACTCTGATTTTACCTAACGCCTGGAGTAATCCGCGAGCAACAATTTGAAAATAACTTGGACAGCTGGAGGATAAGAGCCTGTCTAAGACCCAAGTGTATGAATGGTATTCCGACGTGGTGGCGAACTTGCCACACGCTCGGTGCCCTAGGAACAGTGTCACCGATGACAACGTGAAGGCCGTTGAAAAAATAATTTTGGATGACCAGCGCAGTAGTTTACGCGATATTTCTGAGGTGTCAAAGTGGGTAGTATTGAGTCAATTATTAAACATGCATCTATGGAATGTAGGAAGAAAGATGAGGGTGCGGAGCGCAAGTTAAAACGAAGGTGTATTTTGGGATATGAGATGGGCAATCACGCTTGACTTTGTTTATTAAGCAATGAACCGTGAACGAGCAGCATTACAGTAGCCGTGCTTGATTTAGAACACCGACACCGACATCAGCAGGAAGTGCAAAATATTGAAAACAAATTTTTGTACATTTATAGCTTTGTAGCGTCACTTGGACACCATTTTATTGGTGGTCCTTGCATCCTCTTTTTTCTGATGAGCGTGGAACTTCCCAACATCTTTCCCGGTCATGTCTGCCAATAGATAACAGAGAGATACAGATTGATCCACAATTTGAGATGTTTTGAATTTTCGATCAAGTTTTGCATTGTAATGTTTTGACGCCTTGCTCTGCGCAAGGCGAAAAACTACCTCTCCTAGTTTGAATTTCACTATACACGAGACCTTAGATTGTATGTTCTGGTGTTTGTTTCGTGCATACGCCTTAGGTTGTTCTGTACCATTGTCCGTAGAAGTTTTTCGACTGTGGTCACGTCAACTTCAGGTTCATCAAGTAAACTTAGGTTGCGCAATAAAGCATAAGTGGATCCGTGATTACCCATTTTTTGGCCAAATACAACAAAGTAGGGTGAAAGGGTCTATAGATAAATGATATGAAGACCTTAAGACTGCATTGATCGCAGAAAGTTTGTGATCCCAATCACGTTGCTCAGCGGCAATATAAGCACAGATCGCTGCAACTAATGATCGATTGACGCGTTCGGACGTATTACTTCATGGAGAATATAACGCGGTGAAGTTATATTTCACCCCATAAGAAAACATCAAATTCTTGAAAAGAGCATACTTAAATTCTACCCCCTTATCAGTGGTGATGCATTCTGAGATTCCAAAGACATGAAAAATTCTCTTCTCAATGTACTGAACAAGAAGATTTGCTGTCATGTTTCTAACAGGCTCGGCGAACGAGAATTTTTCGACCGAGGGTAAGGTCCAAAAAGATCGTTATAAAATCTGGCAAAATTACATTACCCATTGGAGGTCTCAGAACCTGGTTAGGTTCCTTAGTTTCCTTGCATATGATGCAGGAGGCTACATAATCGTTAACCTGATTGGTCATTTTGGGCCTATAAAATAAAGTTTGCAAACGTTTTAGCGTTTTTTCAATGCCCCCATGTGCACATAAAGGATGTTTTTGTGCACGAGCAATTAGAGTAGATGTCAGTTCTTCCGGAATCCAAAGTTTCCAGGAATTCTCTTCTTGGATCTTATTACCAGTGGCATATTCCGATCGCCTGTATATATATCCATGTAATACTCTGAAATCGAGTAAAAGATGTGTGTGTCGACCAGAGCAACGTAAGGGACGATTCAGACTATCGGCAAGATTTACTAAATCCTAATTAACAGTTGTACCACATTGTACTGCAATTTGAATGATGCATTTTGAATTTATTGACATACGATTTAACCATGCGAGCTCTGAAGTTTTCACACTTAAATCACATCAACCACTTAAGGGCTGCGTGATATCACCTTAAACTCATGTCCCTCGATGTAGGCGCGAAACTTTTGTATTGCCATAACTATTGCTGTTTGAAAACAGTGTAATTTTGTTGAGCCTTGTTAAAGTGTTGCGACAAGAACGCAATGGGTACTTCCGATCCATCCTCCAACGACTGTACCAAAACTGCGCCTAGTCCACATTGGCAAGCATCACAGTGGATCGCGAAGGGTCTTAAAAAGTGTGGGCTATGAAGTACAGATGCGGATGTAAGGCACTTCTTAACCTTCCGTTAGACGCAATGCATCTGACAGATGCCTCGCATTGTTTTCTTACCATAACTTCTTTTCTATTGCGAATTCCACTTTCTAACTCAGAGTAGCTTCGTATACCGAGTACGGAAGCATTTTAGTCTGATAGTGATAATTATGGGGTCCTTTGAATTTACGTAGCAGGCTGGAGCATCTAATAGATGCATTGCGATCACTCGTGTAAGTGATTTGAACGTGTAATTGATATAGGCGCAGCAGTATGCGATAAAAAAATATTTGCTACAAGTTGAATATTTTTAGATTTACACTATTCCAAATTTGTTTTACCACTGAAGTTTAGTTTAAAATTTAGTTTGGCTTAGAAATCTGTAAAACTGCAATTATGTAAGACAATTCCAAAAAATCTCACTTTTTTAAGACTTTTTCTTACCAAAAAAAATATTATTAACAGCCCCGGTTTTTTCTTTTGATATTGACTATTGGTATGACAAGGCTTCAAATATTCAGATAATGAAGAAAACAACCTTATGAAGATATTCATTACTTTACAACAGGATGACAAAGTTGGCATCTAATAGATGCATTGCGTCTATTCGACTTACATTTTTTATGGCGACTAACGGAAAGTTAAGAGACTCAAAACCTTGTATGCCCTCATCTGTCCAGACGAAACTACTTCCTTTCCGTAACATCTCTGTAAGAGAAACACACCTAGCCAGGTTTTCCTCTCTCCCCGTCGACAGCATTCAACGGGATGCCTAGATAATCCCAAAAAACTAAATCCCGCCCGTTCATAATCCGTGCCGTGGGGTCTTTGATACAAGTATCCCCATGTGAGGAGACCCATTATTTTAACGGTAAATGTGGTGGCGCTTTTCAATATCCCGTCATAGAACTGAATTGAATTGAATTATTCTCTCATAAATTTTGAGTGCGACAGGATACTTACCATCTATGACGCGATAGTAAAAAGTGGGATATTGAAAAGTGGTATACATATTTCGAATTAGCGGGTTATTGAAATGGCGGGATATTAAGTTGTCGTTGGATGGAGATGGAGACGGGATTTCAATGAGTGGGATTTTCAGCTGGTGGGATAATGAACGTCGAGATTTTGAAAAACTGGAATATGATACGTAGCCAACTCTCGCCAAAAACGCTAGCATCCTCCCATGATTCTGCAGGATTTGCCAAAGTATTTGTTGTATCCATAAAAAAATTTATTTCTTTCAATCAACAACCCTTTTCAACACACTAGCATCCATGCGATTGCATCAATTGTCAGTATTGCAAGACCTAAAGTGTTTTATCACGGCAATGATCAGTTGGAATTATGTCAAACAAGGACAAGTTATCGTTCGTTTAGTTTTCCGAAAAAAAAGAGCATAATGCAGCTGAAAACATATGAGCGCTCATCTCAAGTCACAACGAACGCAAAATTACGACCATCAGAACAGTCGCTGGTTCCAGCTCCAGACCATCACGGCCTATGTCCACGTTCGCGTCCGCGGCATGCTCAATCTTCTTCTTCTCCATACTGTGACAGTCTCGAACATTGATGGAAATCAATGCGCAAGTTTTTCTCCTCTGGCGCGGTTTTTATGCTTAGGTCTCATATACGAATCCTCCATGCAACAAACCGAACAATGTTTATGGGTTTCGCGCAATCGTTCAAAAAGCTGTCGACGATGCTTTCTGACAATATTACAAAACAAGACTTTTGGTACATAAAATACAAACGCTCGTGTCGCATTTTAATTTTATATTATTCAAAAACAACCGAGACCTGCATGAACAATATGTAATAATTTTGAATTGTTTTAATAACTGCGAAATAAAAATTAATATTTATTCAATTTTTGGCCAGAATTGCTTTTTGCGGTGCTCGCATTAATATTGTTGAATTTATTATTCGTTGGGTGCTTAACCTTCCGGCGGGCGCAATACTAATCCTAACACGATCGGGCGCAATGCATCTGACAGATTAAGTGCAGGAAAAAGGCTGAAACTAATTTCTGTATACTTTACATTCTTATTTATTGTTGCATTGTCTTTTTGAAACAGTTCTACCAAATTTTAGAAACAGAAACTGGCTCACAAAGCTTGATACCCTTCACATTTTCAATTTTCTAAGAATATTCCGCTTTTAATACTTTCAATATTTAAAAAACCTCCAACAACTCGACTGCTTTAAAAATGTGAGCTTATTTTACTAGAAACACGCTCTTGAACGATTTGGTGAACCTAAAAGTCAATACAACGTTATTAAGCAATGTGAAGAGTATAACATGTGGAAATTTTCATAGAAAAGAGAAAATAACACAATCGGGCGCAATACATCTGAGAGATTATTTCACCCCCTCCCGCCCCTCAGACATATGGTAGATCGAAACTGAAAACTGCTTTGGGTAGTTGATCGATAAAGATTAAGCTACTGTGAGTTTCAGATCTCTCCCTTTTCATATCGCTGATTAGCGCAACAAAAACTGGTCACTTAATCTGTCAGATGCATTGCGCCCGCCCGAAGGTTAATTAAATTTCATATTCAATGATATTAATTTATGGGTAAGAAGAATTGATGTGGGAACCCAAAGAACGCATATTTTGTGTAGCTTTTTTTTGTTGTGCGTTATTTGCGAAGAAAAATATAAATCAATCTTTGAAAAAGGTTTACACAGGCGTAGGGAGCCTTGCACGACAGGTACATTACACAAGACCAAAATTTCTAGTGAATCGGGGAGATTGAGTATATGTATTATTTTGATACCTCCGGACATTGACGTGGAAGCATACCTACATAATGTAGTTACTTGGATAAAAACAATAAACGATATGAGAAAACATAATTTGATTGTGACGTTCATACACAATTTTCCATTCGAAGAGTATTTTCAAAATATTTTTCTGAATATACATATTTGAATTATGAATGTCTTATTTGTTCATGCTTTTAACAAATTAAATGCGGTTGAATGAATATGTTGAATATGTGTTTGAATAAATTTACTAAAGGAAAATATATAGCATAGTTTTCGCTTGACTCAAAATAGTCAACCATGCATTCTTTGTTTTATTTCAGAACAGACAATTATGCCAAGGTGGGTTAGGGAGGGGTGATTGACCCCATCACGTTTATTATACAAATAAACAACTGCATTAAGGAGAAGATTAATAAATACCTGGCGCGACAGAACAGCATTGAACCAATATTATAGTAAAATTGGTTCAAAATAGCCCGCAAACCCAAACATACAAAAAAAGAAATGTTTGATGCCAAATTGTTGAATACACTGCTTCACATACGCAGTCAAAAGTTACACTAATTTTCTCCATGAGTTAAGGGGAGGGGGTGGCAAAGGGGTGAAAATTCGTTTTTTTTTGCAAATATCTTGAAAACTATGACCTTAAAATGTCCTGAGGACGAAACAAACCCATACAAAGTGAACCAATATTTCAACAAATTTTACAATTTTTCACTTCAAAATTCTATCTAAAATAGAAAAAAAAATATCTCTTAGAACGTCATTATAATTGTGGTCTCCTGAATGTATATCCAAAAGTTTGTACCACAGCTTGCCTTACAAGTATCAAAAATCGAGTTTAGGTCAGTGGTACCAGTTCTAAGGCTATTTGCGAATATATCGAGTAACGTGTACTAGCATAGCAACCTTCAAAGCCGATTTTTCGTACTTGTAAGGCACGCTCTGGTACACAATTTTGGATATACTTTCGCAAGACTATATAAATAATTGTTATAATGACGTTCTAAGAGGGCTCTCGTCCACTGCAAGCGTAAACTTGAGCGGCGCGGCGCTCCAGCGGCAAAGCTTTCACAAAATGTGCGAAAAAAAGCTTTTACTAGTAAAAGGTATAAGCACACACAATAGCTTTTCCATTGTAATGAATGGAATTTTTGTTTATTTTGCATAGTTACGCCATATTTTGCTTGGTTACGCCATTAAAATTCGGAAAAGCTTTAAACGCGTGAGCGCCGCGCCGCTCGAAGCAGGTAATGGACGGCAGGCGTTAAATAGAATTTAGAAGTGAAAACATGTGAAAATTGTTATGTAGAATTTTGGTTCACTTTGTATGGGGTTTACCCTTAGTTACCCTTCGGATGGTAATAATTTTTGGTGGGGACCATAATGGGGCTTAAACTAGGCACCCCACCAAATTGATCTGCCTGGCTCAATTTGAAAAGAAGCTACAGGCATGCCTTTCTGAAAAATGTTAGGAGGAGTGAGGAGGGCATCAATGGTCAGAGCATTCCAATTTTTGGCTCAAATCAAGTAAATTTTGGTAGCAATAAATGGACAAGGTTTTATGATCCTAGGTCTACAGTGCGAAATGTAAAACTCAAAAAATGGAAATTTACTATAATATTTTTGGGTCTAGGAGGGTATAATTTTGTGGAAAAATGTGTAAAGTATTATATGTATATCGTTACGAAGGATGAATTTTATGTTGTTTGTTTCATCCTCAGTACATTTTAAGGTCAGAGTCATAGTTTTCTAGATATTTGCAAAAAACTGAAAATTCACTCCTTTGACACCCCTCCACCTTAACCCGTGCCGCAAATTAGTGTAAATTTTTACTGGTAGGTATATTGGTAAACGAGTACTCGTTTAACAACTCAATGAGATCATAACATGGGTTCTGAAAAACATCATAAACTGAATTGGCTTACCGTGCGATTGCCAACTTTGGGTTTTCTTTAAAACGAAAGATTTCAATCTCGTGGACTCGGATATTTCGAGACACGGAAAATAAAAGATTGTCATCCGCACATTGCTGCTGAGCATGGTCGTAGCCAAGGGGGGAGGGGTGCAGGGAGTGGTTTCTCCTAATGGTGATAACGGTAATTTTTTGCTACTTACTATTGTACAAAAAAATTGGTGGACTGCGATATTTTAAAGCGTAAAAATTCTGGTTTGAGTTCTCTGGAACGGACGAAGACTTTCCTCCTACTCCTACAAATAAACAACTGCTCGTAGGGGTGATCAGTTGGCGCCTAGTCCCGAAACTTCAGATTTTTTTCAAATCAAGAAATTTCAGTCGCAGTGACTCGGATATTCCGTGACAGGAAAACTAACAAACTGTCATCCGCACATTACTGCTGAGACTGCAGTATCGAATCTGAAATTAGTGACACCCTAAGGGCTCCATTACACAGTCATATTTCTATTATCATATCATTAACCTTCCGGCGGGCGCAATACTAATCCTAACACGATCGGGCGCAATGCATCTGACAGATTAAGTGCAGAAAAAAGGACGAAACTAAGTTTCTGTATACTTTAGACTCTTATTTATTTTTCCATTGCCTTTTTGAAACAGTTCTGCGAAATTCTAGAAAGAAATACTAGCTTACAAAGTTTGATGCCCTTCACATTTTCAATTTTCTAAGAATATTCCGCTTTAAATCGCTTAAATATTTAAAAAACCTCCAACAACTCGACCGCTTAAGAAAGGTGAGCTTATTTCACTTAAAACACACTACTGAACGATTTGGTGCACCTAAAAGTCAACACAACGCTATTACGCAATGTGAAGAGTATAACAAGTTGAAATTTTCATAGAAAAGAAAAAATAACACAATCGGGCGCAATACATCTGAGAGATTATTTCATCCCCTCCCGCCCCTCAGACATATGGTAGATAGAAACTGAAAACTGATTTAGGTAGTTGATCGATAAAAATTAAGCTACTGTGAATTACAGATCTCTCCCTTTTCATATCGCTGATTGGCGCAACAAAAACTGGTCACTTAATCTGTCAGATGCATTGCGCCCGCCCGAAGGTTAAGCCTACTCGATTCATCCGGGTTACACTAGACGAAATCGAGTAGTCTTATAATTTGTTCACAGTGACCGAAAACATATGATTTGGGGCTATTTTCATGTTTTCGAATGAAAAAAGACCCAGAACATTTTAATTTCCATACAAAATGACACATTGAAAATACGCTATTTTGCGTGTTTTCTATGAAACCTTGATTTTTTTTAAATGAAAACATGTAAGCACACAGGTCTCAAACCTAAACCCCAATATTCAGCACATTTCGGCTCACGCCGATATTTTAACTGACACCCGACCAAATTGTTCAGTTTCGTGTGGTGGCCAATGTTAGGCATGTTCGATTATTGAAAATAATCGATTATAATCAAAAATACGATTAATCGAAACTACAAATAATCGAAAATACGATTAATCGAAAATACGATTAATCGATAATACAATCAATCGAAACTATAAATAATCGAAAATACGATTAATCGAAAATACGATTAATCGAACATACGATTAATCGAAACTACAAAAAATCGAAAATACGATTAATCGGAAAACACGCTATTCGCTGCTTAGCGGAAGATTTCGTTTCATTTTTCCCTAGTCACCCCCGTTCTCCCGCTGCAGCTCCACAAAGTGGTTTCACTGCTTGCTGAGTGACGTCTGGCAGTAAACGGAAATGACAATTTTCATGTCGCCGAACGAAATTGGTGGCAAATGAAAGGTCTCGACTCCCTATTGACGATTCCGAAGTAATTTATCCCTAGTCACCCCCGTTCTCCCTCTGCAGCTCCACAAAGCGGCTGTTTCGCTGCTTGGTGGGTGACGTCTGGCAGTAGACGGAAATGACAATTTTCATGTCGCCGAACGAAATTGGTGGCAAATGATAGGTCTCGACGCCCTATTAACGATTCCGGAGCCATTTTTCCCTAGCCACCCTCGTTCTCCCGCTGCTGATCCGCAAGGTGGTTGTTTCGCTGCTTTCGGGAAATGTCGGCCGGCTGTAGACGAAAATGAAAATCTTAGTCTCACCGAACGAAATTGGTGGCAAATGAAAATTGTCGGCTCCCTATTAACGATTCCGGAGTGATTTTTCCCTAGTAACCCCCGTTCTCCCCCTCCAATCCACAAAGTGGCTGTGTCGCTACTTGGCGGGTGACGTCTGGCAGTAGACGGAAATGACAATTTTCATGTCGCCGAATGAAATTGGTGGCAAATTAATGGTCTCGACTCTCTATTGACGATCCCGAAGTCATTTGTCCCTAGTCACTCCCATTCTCCCGCTGCAGCTCCACAAATTGGTTGTTTCGCTGCTTTCGGTAAATGTCTGGCAATAGACGAAAATGATAATCTTCGTCTCACCGAACGAAATTGGTGGCAAATGAAAGTTCTCGACTCCCTATTGACAACTCCGCAGTAATTTTTTCATAGCCAACCCCGCTCTCCCGCTGTTGCTCCACAAAGTGGTTGTTTCGCTGCTTGCGGGAAATGTCTGGCAGTAGACGGAAATGCTAATTTTCATGTCGCCGAACGAAATTGGTAGCAAATGAAAGGTCTCGACTCCCTATTGATTTTCGTGTCACCGAACGAAATTGGTGGGAACCGAAAGGTCTCGGCTCCCTATTGACGATTCCGAAGGTTTGTTTCCCAAGTGAGGCGCGTTCTCCCTCTGCAGCTCCGCAAAAACGGGAGGACGGGTGCACTTTAAATGGGTGACGTCAAGTAGGAGGCAAAAGCGATTTTGATGATTTTGCTGCCACCCATTTAAAATTGGGCCGTTTCTGCTGTTACTGCATCCGTTCTGTTTCTATTAGATGTTAAGGTCCCTCTAGATTAGGCGCCAAATGGCATCGCGTGCAGCCATTGCAAACAAATAATTTCCTTTTTTTATAAATAATACATCATATGCAACAAGATTTGCGAAAAAATCTACAAGTTAAACTTCTTAATCTATATTTTTTATATAAAATCCTTTTTTTTGCTCATCCCGTGTAGTTCTGGGTGACAAAATTTTTTATTAATGAATTAATGCATACATGATATTTGTAATGAAAATTTTTTTTTTTTTTTTTAACAATAAGTACAATTATTACAATTTATTTTACATTTGTTCTGAAAATTACAAATTTATTGTCGAGTTTACTGTACAATGTACTGGCGATTTTTTGTAAGAAAAACCAATTGTTCCACATGCTCGTCTGAGAGGCGATAGACAGATAGACCTTCGGATTCAGCATCTAGCTTGATGATGGCATGCATGCTTTCATTTTCCTCGTTTTTGCGCAAAGGCGGGGGTCTAAATATTTCGCTACGTCCAGGTGTGAGAACCTGATATCACAAGATTCCTGAAAGGATAGTAACAATTTTGTTGTAAGTAACCAAATATTCATATTCGATGTCAAATTTAAATCTTTAATATGTGTACTTACCGCTGGGTCGATATATGTTTCCTTCATTTCTTTAAATAGTTTCTGTAGCTTATTGCTGAGCGAAATAATTCCTGGCACACTGATATTTTCGCGCTTTACGTCGGATACAATTTTTGTCATTTGCTCCAATACTGGAATGATGAGCGATGCTGTTACTTCAGTTTCGCTTCCAAGCGATTTTTGGATCCGCTCTAGTTCGATTGAAAGGCTAACAATTACCTTTAACTTTCTGATATCGACAGAAGTAACACCATGTTCTTGGTGTACACCATGTGCGTACTCGTTACAAAAGTCGAAAAGACTTTTTTCCTGTTCGACGACGAATTGGAATTGAGCCAATTCTGACCACCAACGAGTTGGGCAGCAGCTTTTTCAACTCCCGCTTAGCTGTTGAACTTGATATAAAAATTCTAGAAATTGATTTAATTTTTGTAACAATTTCCGAAACAAACGGGTCTAGTAAGAGCTTCTGCATGAACGTATTCAATACATGCGCAAAACATGGAATATGCGGCTTCCTTAATTGTGCTTTCACAGCATTTACCATGTTAGCTCCACGATCTGTAGTAATTGCTACTACCTTCCTCAGATCTATTGAATATTCTCCTAAAACGTCTTTAATTATGGCGGCTATGTGCTCCCCCGTGTGGGTTTCATTTAGCTCGCGACACGCGAGCACTACGGTCTTGAATTCCCACTGATTTATGAAGGAGGATGTCACCGAAATAAACTGGCTGCCATTACATCCGGTCCAGCCATCTGTTGTAATGCTTAAATATTCTAATTCAGAGAGCTTTTCCCGGAGACATTCCTTAGTGTCTTCGTACAACTTTGGTATATAATTCTCTGAAAATGTTGTACGAGAAGGCACTTTATAATTTGGGCACAGTTTCCCCATAAACGATTTCCAGCCTTCAGTTTCAACGAAGAAATATGGCGTGCCGGTTGTTGCCAACAAAACAGCAGTAGCCTGTGTAATCTTTAGGCACTCTGTTTTCGATGGAATGGAAAATCGACTGTTCAAATAGGCTGGAACTTGGCGCGGCGTTCTAGATGAAAGCGTCGACGTGGGGGTTGATGGTGCTGATGCAGCTGATGTTGAAGCAGATGGTTCTGGGCGCTGTTCCTCATTTGAATTTTCAGAATAAGTCGCTGATCTATAAAATAATATGTGTAAAAGTCCTAAGTTTCCTATCATTAGCAATACCAATTAGTATCAATGGAAATGCCAGCACTTGCATCAAGTTAACCCTGGAACACTAATCTTAATTTTAGGTACTTTTTACTAACCATGAGTCATTTTGACTCACTATGGAAATTTCGGTATATAAAATGGAAATTCAAAGAAAAACACGAATAGCTTCTCACCATTAATAAGAAAAATGGAAATCTCTGTATATACGTAAAAATGACCTATACTAGTGGTCCCGGGTTATTACATACTATAATTGCTAGAATCGATTGGAATGAGTTTTAGTCCCAATTTATCCAACAAATAATATGTTTTATTATTCTTCATAAAATAATGTTTTTGAGGTGTATGACAGCCCCATGATTCATTCATCCAATTTCAGTAATTCAAACATACAATCAGTCTGCAGCAAAAATAAGCATTTGTGAAAAACATCAGCTGGATACTTTTAAAACTGGCCGAGTAAAACGCGTCGTAACATACGGACAGACAGACGGACGTCGCGTCGCCCAAACGACGTTATGCTGATCTCATCATATACATATACCAGGTGTTGCAATAATGCCTTCGTACAGTATAAGATCTTTGGCATTGTTTTGGACATTTTTTTTTATAAACCTTATGCAACGAATGTAAAAAAAATAATATGTCACTATCGATTAAAAACTTAATCATCACGCCGTCCAAATTGTTGTATCAATCTTTATGAAACTTATAAAAAATTAAAGTTTAAAAACAATTACAACCCCCCAACACACACCCAAAAAGTCTTAGTTTTCCCATATTCGAAAATTCAGGTCTTTTTTTATAAAGGTACATAAAAACGATCCATTGTTCAACTGAAAGTGATTTTCATGATATCAATCGATATACATTTATGTATATGGTCGATTATGTTATTCGAAATATTTAAGTTTGGACGCCACCACTTGTAGCTACTATACCATCTACCTATTATTTGCCATTGGTGTCGGTACTTGTTATGGTATCTGAAAGCAAGAAGTAGCGTCTTACACTTCAACATTTTGAAAGCCCCAGTCGACCATAAAGTTCTTGTTGATGTCCTAAAAAAAAATCACTTCGGGTTGCGCAAAATGTATATCATTTTTTTCTAAAAGCCCTATGACGTAATGTTTCGATTCCATCCGTTCCTAGATATTTTTTGGGGCTTTATTAGGAACACATTTGGATGAAATTTGGTTAAGGTCGGATTAAAGAGGAAAATTTTTTTCTTAGAAGAACTTAATTTTCAGTGGCTCGTTTGTATCGTATCCCTATGACGTAATGTTCCCATTCCATCAGTTCGTAGAGATGTTTTGAGGCTTTACTAGGAACACACTTGGGTGATGTTTGGTTAAGATTGGTTATGTACCAAGAGGAGGGAGGAGTTTTTCTTACAATAACTTAAAAATGAAAATTAGCATTTCCGTCTACTGCCGGACATTTCCCGCAAGCAGCGAAACAACCACTTTGTGGAGCAACAGCGGGAGAGCGGGGTTGGCTATGAAAAAATTACTGCGAAGTTGTCAATAGGGAGTCGAGAACTTTCATTTGCCACCAATTTCGTTCGGTGAGACGAAGATTTTCATTTTCGTCTATTGCCAGACATTTACCGAAAGCAGCGAAACAACCAATTTGTGGAGCTGCAGCGGGAGAATGGGAGTGACTAGGGAGAAATGACTGCGGAATCGTTAATAGGGAGTCGAGACCTTTCATTTGCCACAAATTTGCTACGGCGACATGGAAATTGTCATTTCCGTCTACTGCCAGACGTCACCCGCCAAGCAGCGAAACAACCACTTTGTGGAGCTACAGCGGGAGAACGGGAGTGACTAGGGAGAAATGACTGCGGAATCGTTAATAGGGAGTCGAGACCTTTCATTTGCCACCAATTTCGTTCGGCGACATGAAAATTGTCATTTCCGTCTACTGCCCGACGTCAGCCGCCAAGCAGCAAAACAACCACTTTGTGGAGCTGCAGTGGGAGAACGGGGTTGACTAGCGAAAAATGACTGGGGAGTCGTCAATAGGGAGTCGAGACCTTTCGATTGCCACAAATTTAGTTCGGTGACACGAAAATTGTCATTTCCGTCTACTGCCAGACATTTCCCGCAAACAGCGAAACAACCACTTTGTGGAGCTGCAGCGGGAGAACGGGAGTGACTAGCGAAAAATGACTTCGGGATCGTCAATAGAGAGTCGAGAACATTCATTTGCCGCCAAGTTCGTTCGGCGACATGAAAATTGTCATTTCCGTCTACTGCCAGACGCCACCCGCCAAGCAGCGAAATAACCAATTTGTGGAGCTGCAGCGGGAGAACGGGGGTGACTAAGGAGAAATTACTTCGGAATCAATAGGGAGTCCGGATCTTTTATATGCCACCAATTTCGTTCGATGACATGAAAATTATCATTTTCGTCTACTGCCAGACATTTCCCGCAAGCAGCGAAACAGCCACTTTGTGGAGCTGCAGCGGGAGAATGGGAGTGACTAGGGAGAAATGACTGCGGAATCGTTAATAGGGAGTCGAGACCTTTCATTTGCCACCAATTTCCTACGGCAACATAAAAATTGTCATTTCCGTCTCCTGCCAGACGTCACCCGACAAGCAGCGAAACAACCACTTTATGGAGCTGCAGCGGGAGAGCGGGGATGACTAGGGAGAAATTACTTCGGAATCGCCAATAGGGAGTCGAGACCTTTAATTTGCCACCAATTTCGATAGGCGACATGAAAATTGTCATTTCCGTCTACTGCCAGACATTTCCCGAAAGCAGCGAAACAACGACTTTGTGGAGCTGCAGCGGGAGAACGGGAGTGACTAGGGAGAAATTACTGCGGAATCGTTAATAGGGAGTCGAGACCTTTCATTTGCCACCAATTTCGTTCGGCGATATGAAAATTGTCATTTCCGTCTACTGCCAGACGTCACCCTCCAAGCAGCGAAACAACCACTTTATGGAGCTGCAGCGGAGAACGGGAGTGACTAGCGAAAATTGACTTCGGGATCGTCAATAGAGAGTCGAGACCATTAATTTGCCACCAATTTCGTTCGACGACATGAAAATTGTCATTTCCGTCTACTGCCAGACATTTCCCGAATGCAGCGAAACAACCACTTTGTGGAGCTGCAGCGGGAGAACGGGAGTGACTAGGGAGAAATGACTGCGGAATCGGTAATAGGCAGTCGAAACCTTTCATTTGCCAGCAATTTCGTTCGGCGACATGAAAATTGCCATTTCCGTCTACTGCCAGACGTCATCCTCCAAGCAGCGAAACAACCACTTTATGGAGCTGCAGCGGGAGAACGGGGGTGACTAGCGAAAATTGACTTCGGGATCGTCAATAGAGAGTCGAGACCCTTAATTTGCTACCAATTTCGTTGGACGACATGAAAATTGTCATTTCCGTCTACTGCCAGACATTTCCCGAATGCAGCGAAACAACCACTTTGTGGAGCTGCAGCGGGAGAACGGGAGTGACTAGGGAGAAATGACTGCGGAATCGGTAATAGGCAGTCGAAACCTTTCATTTGCCACCAATTTCGTTCGGCGACATGAAAATTGTCATTTCCGTCTACTGCCAGACGTCACCCTCCAAGCAGCGAAGCAACCACTTTATGGAGCTGCAGCGGAGAACGGGAGTGACTAGCGAAAATTGACTTCGGGATCGTCAAAAGAGAGTCGAGACCATTAATTTGCCACCAATTTCGTTCGACGACATGAAAATTGTCATTTCCGTCTACTGCCAGACATTTCCCGAATGCAGCGAAACAACCACTTTGTGGAGCTGCAGCGGGAGAACGGGAGTAACTAGGGAGAAATGACTGCGGAATCGTTAATAGGGAGTCGAGACCTTTCATTTGCCACCAATTTCGTTCGGCGACATGAAAATTGCCATTTCCGTCTACTGCCAGACGTCATCCTCCAAGCAGCGAAACAACCACTTTATGGAGCTGCAGCGGGAGAACGGGGGTGACTAGCGAAAATTGACTTCGGGATCGTCAATAGAGAGTCGAGACCATTAATTTGCCACCAATTTCATTCGGCGACATGAAAATTGTCATTTCCGTCTACTGCCAGACATTTCCCGAAAGCAGCGAAACAACCACTTTGCGGATCTGCAGCGGGAGAACGAGGGTGACTAGTGAGAAATGACTTCGGAATCGTCAATAAGGAGTCGAGACCTTTCATTTGCCACCAATTTCGTTCGGTGATATGAAAATGTCATTTCTGTTTACTGCCAGACAATTCCCGCAAGCAGCGAAACAGCCACTTTGTGGAGCTGCAGCGGAAGAACGGGGGTGACTAGCGAAAAATGACTGCGGGATCGTCAATAGAGAGTCGAGACCATTCATTTGCCACCAATTTCGTTCGGTGATATGATAATGTCATTTCTGTCCACTGCCAGACATTTCCCGCAAGCAGCGAAACAGCCACTTTGTGGAGCTGCAGCGGGAGAACCGGGGTGACTAGCGAAAAATGACTTCGGGATCATCGATAGAGAGTCGAGACCATTCATTTGCCACCAATTTCGTTCGGTGAGACGAATATTTTCATTTTCGTCTACTGCCAGACATTTCCCGAAAGCAGCGAAACAACCACTTGCGGATCTGCAGCGGGAGAACGAGGGTGACTAGCGAGAAATGACTTCGGAATCGTCAATAGGGAGTCGAGACGTCAGACGTCATTTGCCACCAATTTCGTTCGGTGATATGAAAATGTCATTTCTGTCTACTGCCAGACATTTCCCGCAAGCAGCGAAACAGCCGCTTTGTGGAGCTGCAGCGGGAGAACGGGGGTGACTAGCGAAAAATGACTTCGGGATCGTCGATAGAGAATCGAGACCATTCATTTGCCACCAATTTCGTTCGGTGATATGTAAATTGGAATTTTCGTCTACTGCCAGACGTCACCCGCCAAGCAACGAAACAACCACTTTGTGGAGCTGCAGCGGGAGAACGGGGGTGACGTGAGTTTTAATTTCGGTCTGCTGCCAGGCAGACATCTTCCGCCAAGCGGCGAAAATCGTGTTTTTCTAATAATTGTATTTTCGATTAATCGTATTTTCGATTAATTGTATTTTCGATTAATCGTATTTTCGATTAATCATATTTTCTAATAATCGTATTTTCGATTAATCGTATTTTCGATTAATCGTATTTTCGATTGTTCGTATTTTCGATTAATCGTATTTTCGATTAATCGTATTTTCGATTAATCGTATTTTCGATTAATCGTATTTTCGATTATTTTTCGATTATTTCTCGATTATTTTAATAATCGATTAATCGTATAATCGAAACAAAAATAATCGATTAATCGATTATTGAAAATAACCCGAAATTTTTCGGAGTCTTTCCGTTTTTTTGGCTTATGACTCCGAAACTGTACGTTTCTGCAAAAACCTGTCCATGAAGATCTTAGAGAAAACATGATTGCGAAATTAATCTTCAAAATGCGTTAAGCGGTATCAGTACAATTCATAGTCATTTTCTGACGTTTTGCGGTTTTGACCCTGTTTCGTGACGAAATTTTGGTGGGTGGGAAGCTACGAGTTCGGGCTCAATACCCCAAAATACATAAAGTACACGAAAAACGCAGGTTTTGCGACAAAAAATCAAAAACCTTTCAATCCTAAAATGTATTTCATAAGTATTATGGAACAATGTCAAAAATGGCAAACAAAACTTAAATTATCAATTGTAGTAATACCGCTCAACGGATTTATAATATTTACGTCTGCTTGGACGCGCAATCATGTGCTCTCTAACACATTTCTGGAGAGTTTTTCGTAGAAATAAATATTTTCAAAAATAGTGCGTTAAGGGCCAAAAAACGAAAAAAATGCGAAAGTTTTGGGTTTTTTTTTCGCGATTTTGACACTATTCCAAAACGATTTTTTTTGGGAAGCCCTGGATTCGTGCTCAGCACCTCAAAACAAAAAAAACAATTTCTCCACTATATTTTGCAATCTCATGTACTAGATTTATCACCTACTTACTACACTAATAGTGCTTTCTTAAAATTTGACTTTAAATGTTTTCTGTCGGCATCTACTTCAATATGCATATTCTATACCCAATAGGTCTGGCTGGACCTTAGAGAAAGCATAGCAACCCTTGCCATGCGTTAGTCTAGAGTGGCTGTGTGCTCACACAACCGATAAGTGTTTGACTCCAAATTTATTATACTGCACGAATTAATTCAAACGTCAAAATATTGTCCACGCAACTATTAACCGTTATGTCGCCTCATTTGAGCTATTATGTCTGAGGTGTAGCTGAATCTTCTGTGAAATCAATCTTTTTTTTTTTAAGAGGTCTAATTTTGGTTCTAGAAACAGTTTACATACTATGTCTTACGATGGTACGCCATTTTTCTTTAGGCATAGTTTATATTTCGCCGAAAGTTTGATCGCATTTGTGGCCGTCAGTTCCTTTGAAATATATATGGAAAGTGGTGGAAAACATTGCTGAATGATATTTTTCATCAATATATAGTACCAATGGTCTTTTTAGGTCTATGTGCCAACGGAAGGGTTAATTATCACGTTGGCGTTTTGAGAGAGTAATAAATATTACGCGGATATTAGGGCTCCAGTACATAGTCATATTTGGTCGTATTTCTATTATAATATGCTTAAGCCTACGTGATTTCGCGTTCTGGACGCCTAACAATTTATACTGAATGAATCAAGTAGGCTTAGGCATATGACCAGTGTTGTCAATTTAGCCGTTTTCCGGCCAAATTTAGCCGGAAACCGTGCTGTTTAGCCGGAAGAAATTTATAATTCCGGCTGGCCGGATTTTTAGCCGGAATTGATTTTCTTTGGCCGTTTTTCCTGCAAAAATTATTTTATGATTTTTTTTTACTTTGAAACTAGAATTAATTTTTCAATATTCATAAACAAAATAACTAAGCGCCGTGAAATTATTTCTACACACACTTATTATCGTGTATTAGGATAAGTAGCTACTATGTATGTCCACCTAGAGGCAAACTTTGCCGCGGAGACTTACCTTTTTTCAATAAATTTAGGGTAATGGGATGGGTTTCACGTAAACTGACGATATTAGTACCCAGTCTAAGCATGTAATTTACTAACCACCAATATGTTGAATAATTTGCAAAATAGAAGACGTTTCTTAGATAAAATTCTTTGTTGAGCAATTTTCGGAGCATGGGGGTACCTGAACATTTTTCCATTTTTCAAAGTGTCAATTCTTTACCACAGATAACGTAATCATGCCAGATTAAGTACAAGGGTGGAAACCTTTTAGCGCGATTCATAGATATTGATAATATCGCCGGAACTTTGTAGTGTTCAACACTAACGTTGTGCAAGTAGCTTGCCCAGTAAATTACAAAAATTAAATTTAAGTGTGTATATATTTCGGGGGCAACTTACCTCTTTCTTCAACTTACCTCCTTCACAACTTCTTAGTGCTGAAGAAGGGGGTAAGTGGCCCCCGAAATATATACTCATTTAAATCAAATTCGAAAATGAATAACAAGCTTGACACATACATATATTTTCGAATGACGCAAATTTATCATCATTAGCACGAGTTCCAAATTACGCATTAGGACCATCATTTGTTTAATAATGACTGGGGACGCCATCTGTTGTAAAATTTTGGAACAAGGATGTTTACAAAAATATTAAATTTGTTATCAATCTTTACACATTTCTATTCAAATTCTTTAAGAAAAGTGTGTCCTCAAATTATTGATTTGAATATTCATCAAAATATCGCAATAGTGAGGGACATTTTCACCATTTACACAAACGTCAAAAGTAAATGACGAATTCTAATGACGAAAGCATATGTGTCACTCCAATTTCGAACTTTCATCATCAGGATGATTTGTTGATTTGGATATGTGTCTTGGGCCTAAAATGGTTAACTTTTAATCAAAATATAAGATTGTTCAATTACGATGATGGTAAAGCGGTTGCCCTTCCCCATAGTTACGCATTGGACGTTCCTTTTTCGAATTTTCACAATTTCGAACCTAATGTGGTTATGGACTTGACCGAGAAATTGTACCTGTATACAATAATTTTGACTAGTTGAGCTATCTAACTCCGAACAAATTAAATTTTGACTTTAATGTCAGCGATTGGAGCATAATGTAAACTAATAACTCTGCCTTAAGCATAGTTTACGGGTAGTATAGATACTCCAGAAAAGAAATAAAATTATTAAAATCAGTTTTTTAATATTTTTTTTCGTAATGTGACTCTTTTGTATGATTTAACCGTTTTTTCCGCCATTTTTCTCGCTGAAATTTATTTAGCCGGATTTTTAGCCGTTTTTGGAAAAAAAACTATAGCCGGTTTTCCGGCTAAATTTAGCCGTTTTCTAAATTTCCAGCTGGCAACACTGCATATGACATACATATTACAGTCGAACTTCCCTAAACGGACACTTCTAATAACCGGACATTTCTTATAAACGGACACTTTTATTTTCCCCAACGTTTTTTCACATATTTTGCAAGGAAAACACCTTCTGATAACCGGACACTCTCATAACCGGACACGGACATTACTTCCATACCCATTCTGAACAAGCGAGTCTCTAATAAACGGACAGTTGCAAGAAAAAAAGCAAAAATTCTTACATCGCAGAATTGTATTTAGTATAAAGAGTCTGGCGATTACTAGAAAATGGATCTTAGCGTATTAGCAAGACCCAATGTAGGGGAAATGTAAAAAGATATATCAACGACTGCAGTTCTTTCTTATCTCTCGGTTGGTGCTCGCAACTTTTGTAGAAATTGCATAAATTCAATTTTTGGTGCGGCGTTTAGTCGTGCAATTCTCTATTCCATTTAAATAAATTAAATTTAAACAATTTTGCAAATTGAAGAAAAATTGCAATTCACATAACAATTCAGAAGAAATATAAGTGTGCACGCTCTCGGAAAAAATCCGACGACGTGGAATCGAATAAATCTTTATTAAAAATAAAAGTTAATTTGAAAAAGTGGAAAGAGAGTGGGAATCAAATGACTAAAAATTATACCTGAATCCGTCGGGACTACAAATTTTTATAGCGGTTTTTGAATGGATTTGCAGATTGTAGTGAAAGTCGATTTTATAAAATGTTATACCTTCGTAAAAATATTCTCATAAGCGGACAAAATCTCATTCCCCAATGGTGTCCGCTTATGAGAAGTTTGACTGTATACCTAATAGAAATATGACTGTGTAATGGAGGCATTATATTCTCAATTGTAAACAAAAATTTGACATTAAATTAAATTTTTGTTTAGATATGTGAATTACGTTAGTGTGAAAACGGTGACATTTTTATTTTCTGATGCCCACTCTGGACTAACGCATGCAGTGGGTTGCTATGCTTTCTCTAAGCGGTGGACCTACTGAGAAAATTTTTTTATTTTTCAGAAAAATTTTTATCCGTAGTCATTCTGCCAATTCTAAACTAGCATTTTTAAGCAATAACTTTTATATCATTTTTGTAGATATACTGGAAACGTTTTCAAGTAGACATGTATTTTAGGGTGGTATTAGCACAAATATGTTTTTACGTTATTTTCTGCTTCTTTTGCTTTTCTATTTTCATGGCATATAGCTAGTAGAAAGTTTGATTACATTTTTCAATTCAAATATCTTTGGAGAAATATTTGGCCGGTGAAAAGTAAAAGACATATTCACACAAGAAACATTCTTAAGGCTGCATATACTGTGTCTGAGGTGTTATTGTATGGCAAACGTTTAGTTTTTTCTAACCAGATACAAAAAGAAAACCTTCCATTGCTCAAAATATTTTCCCATATCCGGCAATCACATAGCCGGATTCGGACACTGGACACTATTATGTATGCCTCTCGTGAGCGGACTATGTTAATCATTTCTTTAGCAACATTTTCAGAGATAGTGCCAGGAATAACTACAAAGCAATTTTTGTAATTATGTATTCCTAAAATATTTAGTATGTAGTCTGGCTGGTCTAGCGGTTAGTGCGCGCACCTTCGGTGCACAGGCTCATGAGTTCGAATCTCACCGTGTTCCATGGTGTTTTTCGAACTCACGAGCTTGTGACGGACTATGATCTCACTCAGATGTTAAACGAGAACCCATTTATGGGGATAAATAACACTGCTGAGCGTGATGCTGATCTCATTACCTCAACAAAAGATAAGATCTTGGAAATAGGATGTCACTAACACATCCTGCGGCCTTAGTCCAATGCTGGATTGTCGCGCCTGTTATTTATTTTTTTTATTTTAAAATATTTACGAGGGGTTTGTAGAAAAAACAAGGCCTTATGTTTGGTCTGTTAAATTAAAATTAAAATTAAATTCCTTCGGGAAAAAAATTATCTTGTTATTATTTCGTCCTTATTTGTGTCTAAAAATAAATGTTTAATGAAAACAAAGAAAAAAAAATTATGGGTTTGGAAAATAATAGCACGTAAACTGCAGGTTACATTGAGATTGAGTGGAAACTTTTTGAAATACAAATATTGGACGGCAATATGAGTTATTTAGTTTTTGTTACGGAAAAGATGAAAGAAATTTACTGAAGCTTTGTTTAAAAATCAGTAGTGTAAAATCCGACCAATCCGGAACCCAAAATCCGGATTATTTTATTTTATAAAAAAAAAACACTGCACTATACAATGCTAAAAGGCGTAAAAATGCGAATTTGATTCCAAGCACTACGCAAAAATGTTTGCTGTTGAGACTAGTCTGGAAAACTAACCAGATGCCTTCTTTGCCGCTCCATATACTGCCGCGGAATGCATGACCGTGATAGTTTCCAGCACTGACAAATGGACAACAGCAAGTGGCCACTCGTAACTAACGGGGGTGCGGAGGCTGCGTCCCAATACATAAGTTTCACTCGTGTAAAACTAAAATATTTGTTATAATTTTGGGTGACTTTTCACTATACCTTGATGCACTCCCAATCATTAGGATAGTTCCACTTGAAAAATCGCTATATCTCGGTAAGTGATAACGGTATTTTTTTCAAAGCTGGTGACAATATTTTCAGTAGCCTGCTTGTTCTTTTAATAACGGAGTCCCGATAGGATTTTCTTACGAGAATTTTTAAAAACAGTACAAATGTGAAAGTCATTAGGATAAATCCAGAGGAAGTAAAACCCAAAATAACGGTATAAATAGACAATTTTATTTTGAAAAATGTGGCTAGTTATGAGTTCAACTTCCGTTAACCCTTTCATTCCCAAATTAAATTCTTCCGGAAAAAAATTATCTTGTTATTATTTCGTCCTTATTTGTGTCTAAAAATAAATGTTTAATGAAAACAAAGAAAAAAAAATTATGGGTTTGGAAAATAATAGCACGTAAACTGCAGGTTACATTGAGATTGAGTGGCAACTTTTTGAAATACAAATATTGGACGGCAATATGAGTTATTTAGTTTTTGTTACGGAAAAGATGAAAGAAATTTACTGAAGCTTTGTTTAAAAATCAGTAGTGTAAAATCCGACCAATCCGGAACCCAAAATCCGGATTATTTTATTTTATAATCCGGATTTATTAATTTATTTATCAATAAAGTTTAAAATTAAAGTTTTTAAATTAAAGTAAATTTATAAAAACTGGCAAAACTATAAGTTTCACAGGTGCTAAATTTATGAAATTTAGTTACCATTTTAGTATAAATGATATATGTATTATAGAGTCTGGAGTCTTTATCGGTGCGTTTTGGAAATCCGGACAATTTGATAATCCGGGCATCGGTCCCAATCAATCCGGAATATACCCCAATTGGTTTAAATTGCCAATTTTCACCATCTGAAAGGTTTTATGCTACTTTTTTCCGCCTAGTTCACCTTTTTCATATCGGATTCATTCCAATACCGGCGACAATTATATTTCATAAATGCCCAATGTAAACCACAGTTCACATATCTTTCAACGTCCCCCAATGCTACCCTATTCAAGTTTTGTCACAGAAAATTCTGGCAAATGACTCTTTTGTTGTTGGCGAATAATGCTATATTTTTTCACGGATGGATTTTGCACCTAGAATTATGTACGAGGGAAGCAATTCACCACTTATCACATTGGACGATAACACCCTGATGGCCTTAATTCTAAATGCGTTCATAAAAATGTAAATCCATTATTCGAATGCTATTATATGTTAGTTTTAGTGTATGTCACTCAATTTTATTTAAAGTAAACCAAAACATGGAAAAAGTGTTTTAAAGTTGATGTAAACTGCAGTTTACAATGGGAATGAAAGGGTTAAGTGATATCAGCCCGAAGATTTTATCCGGTATTGAATTGTGTAGGTTTTGAACGTATTCTAAATGAGATGAAACTGAGAAATGACGGAATATGCCTCTATTAACCCTCGGAGAAACTAATGTTTGAATAGACACATAAGGTACTAATGGGTCTGACTGGACCCCACTGTGTTTGTTAGCATTTATCTAAATGTCCTTCTACAATTTTTGTGTTGTTTTTGTTGTTATGTAATGTTAACGTAATATTTCTAAATTTAAATTAACATACATGCATACTAGGAATCAATGGAATGTGAATTTCAGCAAAAAAAAAAACAAAATTGAGAGAGAATTCGTTTTCGAATGATTATTTTATCTCCAACGACTTTCGAGAAATAACGCATATCACATCACACTATAAGCAAAAATTAAGGAAGAAACTGTACTCAACTATCTAGTTTCCAAAGAAAAGATTGGACATTTGTATAAAATGGACAGATTTCGGTAGAAAAAATTCTATAGGTAACAATGTGATGTACTGACCAAAAAGTCCTTATATCTTCTCTCGCAGGATATTTGTTCCAAATATTTTTAGGTAGGGCCGGATTTCCCATATGGGCAACCTGGGCAGCTGCCCGGGGCGGCAAATTTTGAAAGGGCGGCATATTTCTGAAACTTTCATACTTTCCGTGATGGAATTTCAAGAACTCAAGGGGCAGGCAATAAATTAAACTCTGCTTTTGCTTTGGTGACAGATCTGCAAATTTTGCGACTCTATTGACCTCTACTATCTACAAGTTCTATTTCACTTATTTTACAATCCGAGGATTTATCGAATGACCCTTGATTTCCAAATTTTTCAAAATTGGTGGCTACAAAAATTTATAAAATTTTTAAGTTTTACCTCTGAGGCCTCTGCTGCCAATTCAGCACTTTTGGAGATAAGATAGATTGTGACGAGAACGTATAGGATCCTGTATATGTAACGGTGTTATGCGGATATCTCATCTGCCAATTCAAAAAATCTATCGGCATTAAGGAACATTATCTTGAACGCTTACACGAATGGATTGGAATTTCAGTTACCAGTCAAATTGAACCGTTATTATCCACGACCAAGAAACTACATGGACAGCCAGTGCATTCTAGGTCGTGCCGTCCTCGAATGCATATGACACAGCACTAGCGACGGCACCTGATGAGAGTGCTGTGTCATATGCATTCGATCGAAACCGACGAATGTCAATTTTTGCACTCTCCGAGTCGATATGCCCGTAAATCGGGAAATCGCTCGGAGAGCAACAACATTCTTAACAATGTATGTATACATGGACATAGTCATAAGGCCAGTGTGACCAGATAACCATGATAAAAAAAGAGGGGCACAGTACTTATATCTGGGGAGGTGAAATGATGAATGTTTTTCATGCTTATTTGTAAAAAAAAAACACACACATAGAAATCACTAGGTTAAAAGGCTGAGATTCTACTTTCTTTTAGTCAAATTATGAGTTTTTTTTCGACCGGATACAAATTCATTTTTGCGAAATCGGGCCTTGTGTATTTTTCAAATTAAATTGGTCACAAAATCATGGAACCAGGCAAAGTCTAAGACCTATGGGAAAAGCATGCTGGATCGAGGAGCGCAGGTTTTGGCATTATACCCAAATCACAATAAATTCACTATTGCCGCACATTCAATAATTTATTGGGGAGCTGAAGGTTACGAATTTGACATATAGAGCAATATAGTCAAATAAAGACTTCTCCTCACAATTTCATTAGTGTATCTATTAATCTTTTTAAAGAATTTTTAAGGAACAAACTTATAGTAAGGCTTTGCATTGATCATCGATTGTGACTGGACCCGGACCTCACATGCTACCGGCCAGCGTGGTTAGTTTTGCATCCCTTGCAGCGTAAAGGTAGATGACTGGAACAACATCAGGGTTTCATACCCAATCAAATTAAAACGGCTACCAGCAGTCATACGACTATCTATCCGTACTGAAAAAATATATGAATACAAAAATTTTAATTAATATTGAACGCAAAATATGTTGCCATCCAAACTGGACTGGACTCAATGGCGGACAGGTAGACGCAGAGTGAGTTAGACATTCTCCCCTAAAAGGGACGCCTGTATAAACCAAAATTTAATACAATTGAGGTTCAATGTTGCAGGTGTAGCGAAATAGGACCTTATTCCTCACTCTACATCTTTAAGAAAACTGGGCTTATTGGAATTAACTTGTTCACTTTGCAGACAGGCCCAACCAGTCCATGTTTTGACAGTGCTACCGTTTTTTTCCACCTTGACCCGGTGAGAAAGGAAACGAGTTTGCATGAAATATTGTGGCAATAATGCATTTTTCGCATAGTGGAAATGGATGGATATTTAAACATCACGTAACACCATGCATCCGTTAAGCCTTCTATGTAAGTGCGGAGTGATGGAAGGCGGCAGTTAGTCTACTGCCCAGGGGCGCCACAGAGGGTAAATCCGGCCCTGTTTTTAGGGTTATGGAAAGCTGACAAATTTCTAGGAACAGTCACGAAACATTGTGGTGATGGCTAAAACAGTTTTCATTTTACAGCAACTTAAAAATGGAAAAGGTCTGGCCAGACCCATTAGTACAACCGAGGGTTAAGTTGCCGAGCAGCCTCTGCGAGTAAACCAAATATGTATGTAGTATTGAATGCTGGGCGATTGCTCAGTTGAGTCTCCGGTTTCTTGAAAATTTATCTATAGCTTGTTGTCCTGAGGTTCTTTGGGTTTCGTTAAGGCTACCGAACAATAACATAGTCACCTCCATTGGGTGGTTTGCTTCTTTTCCTAAAAATGAATACTGAACATAAATAAATTATCAGCATAGAAGTTGATTTTAACCTGAACCGAATCAAAATGTCTATCGGTTACTGAATATCTGAAAAGGGAGACGTTTGAAGCGGATTTGAATTTCGAAATTTTACAACACACTGCAATACTGAATCTTACACGTAGATATATTTCTTCGATGCTTTAATCCTGGAAATTATAAAGTTGCCGTTCTTTGTCGCTAGCAATTAAAAAGAAAAATTACTCGCTGGATTGTTATCATTAATTTACCAGTGTTTTCATTTTTTCACCAATCATGAGTTTCATTTTTCTTATAACTTATAGTTTTATTTTGAAGCGCTGGTCAAAATGCCGCCCAAAAAATTTGGTGCCCCGCATGGCTTGCAATTTTTTGTTTGGTTCGCAACTCGTCCTATATTCACTTTTTATGAATTTTTTCTCGTTCTGGTTATTCTTTGTAGGTATGTCTTATCCGACTTAACCTTCATATTGTTGACATTTGACATTAAGGGTCGGATTATCAATGCCGTAATAAGCCGTAGTTACGTACTACTACAGTTGACTCATTTTCATTTAAGCTCGATTTATTACCTTGAGGGTCCTTGAAACAGGAAACTAATACCGGATATGTAATGTACTCGACATCTCCTTTGATTTGATACCCCGCATGACGACCTCCGTTCAAGGATTGAAGAGTATCCTTTTTGTCATTTATGAGACCTTTCCGCTCAACATTTTTTTTAACGAAAATGAGTTTTAGATTTATGGGAGCCGATTGACTCAAAAACAACAACAATTAGCCTTACTCTATTTTTTTCGTATTTGAAATGCTAATATGACTGGACCACTAGGATTTGAGTCTGTATGTTTCAAAAGATTTTCAATTATGGTGTGTCCTAGACCAGTATTTCATCATTAATCACATTTTTCACACAAATAATTTACTCCAAACAATATGGATTCATGCATTCTACAAAAAAGTAGATTTAGAAATATTATTACGGTAAAAACAAAATTTACCCATATAAAACACCCATATGTGTGAATTTTCACACATAAGGGTACTTAATGTAAGTTTTCAAATATCTAAAAATAAAAAAGACATTTTTTTGAAAGTCATGTTTCTCTTTTTAATTCGAAGTTTTAGGAAAAGTCGAGATGAGTTAAGGTTGGAAAAGTCATGGGGAAAATCAAAAATAAAATGCTTTTGGGTGATTTTTCATACAAGGGTAACATTAAGGTTAAATTCAATTCCATGAATTCCTAAACAAACTCATTGTGGTATAGGTACCATAATTTACTATACACACCTTCAAAAGGACTTAAATTTCCTGGTACACGTCTGTTTCTGAGTCTGAACAAGTGTTAATTAAATCAGCTAAAATCAGTCAAAACAACCGGCCGGATTAGGTTGCGACATTGACGCCTCCGTTCTCGGGACCTGCGATGATGTGCAATTGTGTAGAAATAGGTAAGCACATCTACACGAAATTAGGGATTTCGGATTAGCCTTTCGTCGCCCCATCTAAAACAGTAGCTGCTCCATATCAAATTTCACGTGGTTGTTGCTGTTGGAGTAGTCGCAAATCAACAAATGTTAAAATCAAATTATGAAGGTAACAACAACAAGAAAACGTTTGAGTCTTGTGTATCAGTATGTACCTAATTTTCGAGTTGAACTGAACTTATTGGGCTGCTCATTTACTTATTTGAATTAAGATATGTATTTTACTACATTTCGATAGTCATTACACAAAGAATTATATTTCTCACGCACTTACGAATATTCACATACGCATGGAGTTGACAATATGTGAAATGTGTGCAGCAATAAATTCTAAAGTTAGTCAACACGAAGAACACATACATATCATTGGCTGGCGAGTGCCAGAGCCCTTATGTAAGGTTTACCAGACACAGTTCTCCTGAACGGGCAAATAGACACCGTAAATTTCGATTTCGAAACAATCGCCCATAAAGAAACATTAGTGAGACAGCAATAATGTAAAATGGAAAAATATGATGCCATACAGTTCAGTCAGATTGCTATCTTTAATACCAAGGCAAGTACCTGCGCTCTCGAGTCTCGACTATAGATAGACGATGTTCAAGACGTTCTTACTTCTCACTGGCAAAAGCTTTCAAACCAACAACATTGGCGTCTAGTGAAACTGACGACCAACGTATTTGCTCAAACCTCAAAGGCTACAACAGCAACCAGACGGTATCGGTGATGTGAGCTTGTGAGTCAGGTGTATAGCGTTTCTGCACATGTATGGAGCACAATTGGCTAAAGGATTCGAGTGCGAGTGTCCGCTAAGAATTATAGTCAAAGCCAAGGAAAATTTCCTGTGAGTATGCCTTGTGCTGTACAATCGCTTCCCTTGAGAGAATATCCTCTCGATGCACAAGTGTAAGATGCAACAAGATTTATTAAGTCTTGAGGATGCAAAGTCAAACCTGTACCCACAGATAGTACCTTGTCTTGATGCTCCCCGTGCACCATATTTCCCTTCCAACCGATTCCCTATTCCCATAATAGACAATGTGAAAGAACTCCAAAGAATCGGTGCGGTCTTCGGATGATGTTCCTTCGTTTTTCAGCACAAACATTCTTCTGGACAGAATATGGTTTGAGGACATTATGACTGGAAGTCGCGCTGCTATACGAACTTCAATCGATGAAAATCACGAAAAGTGTAACCAAAGACTTTTCACGCTTGGACGACGATAAAAAAGTATTACTGCTGGTCAATTAAATGATTTTCTTGTGGTTGTCTTTTTTTTTTTTGCTGCTGCCAAGTTCTTCTTGAGTTCCTTTTGCCCTCTGGCGTGGAGGTCACTTGGCTGGTGAAGAGCTGTTAAGTTGTGAACGAGTTTCCGTGCAATGGCGTAATATCAGATTTCGCTGGCGAATTTGTTCACTTTTTTCGACTTGCCAGGTGACTGTGACGTGAAGTGATCTTTAAATTCTACCAGAGAGGAGTCAGATTACATGGGAGCTTCTTGCTACCTACATACGTCGAAAGTGGATACGAAAAATAGAGAATATTTTTGTGTAGAGGATTTTCGGGGCGTTTCACATTACACACCCTCGAGTACCTATAGGTATATGTTGACAGCCGGAAATTTTTCCGTGTGGTCGAATTGACTTGTTGGACGGTTTCACAAGTTTGGCGCCACAAGGAAGGCTTCTTGCTAGGGCATGAAACGTTTTTTCGTGTATTATATGTGAAGAAAAATCAATTCTGATTAAAGTTGAATTATTTTAGGTTATTGTAGTAATTTACAGGAATATGAGGGTATAGTAAAAGGATTAAACGTAAGTAACGCGTTTGTCGTCTATGAAGTGACATTGTACCGGCATTCAATCACCTACACATAAATAGTGAGCTGACCGCAAACTCTTTTTGCTGTAACATGCCAATTGCTTGGATTAACTCAGCTGTTTGTATAAAACATTAAAGAAAGTTATATAAATTATTATTATTATCAGCGATTTTAAATCACTTTCGGATAATTTTGAGAACAACGTATGTATATCCTTTGTGGAGATACATCGAAACCTTTTCGTACTGTAAACTTTAATTTGCAACTTGCCACTTGCATGATTTTCATTTTATTTTTAGTTTAGTATAAATTTTGTACCCGCTGAGGATGACATAAAAGTCGAAAGGCATCCAAATAAAAATTTATAAGCAGTCATTTAGTGTTTTAAAATTATTTTAAAATATATAAAAAATCTTGGACTGCGGATCATAATTTTATTGTTTTTAAACAGTTTTCTTAAATGTAAATATTGGTCCATGGGGCTGACTCATGTGAACGAATCAAATATTGTGTTTTATTTATTAAGTAATGATAATAGTGGCAAAGGGATTACATTCAATCGTTATTCATCGCGATATTAAGGTTAATGTTTTCATTTCGGAGAAAAAGTTCAAACCAATAAATTAACTTTTGTTTTACTCCAAAATTTAAAAATGACTCGATGCTTCCAATTGCAAGTCGTTTTCAAGATGAAAATTTTATTGATAAATTATTCGTTTCAACAAACTATAAAAGAAGCCATTGAACATATTAAATTTTCCGAGTACTCTGAACACGAATGAATTTTAATTTCGTTGCGGACCAATTGAAACATGTAAATTCTGATAGATTAAGGTACAATTCTTTCCATATGGTTACGGGGTTTTTCATTCATGTCCATTCAGCCTACACCTACCAGCAGCTTAAATAAATTTTAATTTTACAAACATTTTCGAAGCACAACCTCCTCTTTAAATATAAGTCCCGGCACGGAAGAAGGGAGCGCAAAATATACGGCTCGCCATACGAAAGATTTAGCTGATCGAGAGAAATATGCAGTTTTGCTGATTGCTTGATAGTTAGAAGACCTCCATTACAAAGCGAAGAATGAAGTTGGTTTTGCCGAAAATGCTCCCGGTGAACCTGCGAAAACCGTGCTAGCATTCATGATCAAATCTTGTTTTAGGGCATTTAAAGAAAACGTGATATTAGTAACTGTTAATCGAGTTTCTGGTGAGAAGTGAGATTCCTCACTCAAGGCCTAACTTAACTTGTTGAAAGTTTGGGACTTGTTTCATTTTTAACTATTGTAATAAAAGATAACCATAAGGTCAACCAGAATATGTTTAATCGGTTTTCGCCCTGTGTGGAAGGTGACATACCAAACCCAGTACATCCCAACCTTAAAATCTTTTTGAAGTACGATACTGCACATATTCTGAAAAATTTCCGAAAAAAATGGTTACCCACCGCGAATGCGGCCATTTTTAGATATCCAGATTTTGAGACCGCTTAGATTAAGCACGCTTCTTTCGGGCACATGCGCAAAATTTACGAAACCGAACTCAATCTTTCGGCGAAGAAAGCGTATATACTCAATAGAAAAACGGTGTACCCGAATTCTGTCGATAGATAGATAAATGGTTTATTTCATTATTCAATTGTAATATAAACGTACAAAATAATTTTAAGAAACCGTTTAAGGCGAATTCTATCGAAACGCAAAATAATGTGCGTACTGAATGAATCAACTATAGCTGTTCTGATACTTCAGAGTTCTTAGAAATCATTTTAATATGATGGCAGTTTCTAAATGTTAAGATTATATTCAAAGGTAACAATTTACGTCAACCTTTGTGCATGGCTTTTAAAAACTGCTCGGATGAGCGACTGCTGCTTTTTTGGAAAAGATTGTCTAATGGCCTGATGCCTGGTACCCAGTGGCGTAGATAAGAGGGGGAACAATTCTCCCCCTCGCCCTTCGGTCACAATTTTTTTATTATTACTTTAGATACAAAGCAAAAGTAAGCTTTTAGCTGGAATTATTCAACGTGTGTAGTGTTTCATAAAAACCTGCACTTCCTCAAATTTAAATTGTTTCAATTGTAAAATAGAAGCGTATCTAGAAGTGCTGGTAGAAAAATTATATGTAAGTACTGATTGAAAATTTGTTGCCGGAAAATTTAATGTTCAGTTCTAAATTTCAAAAACATTGTGGAACACGGAGCGCCTTCTACAGAAGCGCAATTTCCAGTACATACGATTATAAAGATTTTATTCAGGAGAGTGGAAAACGAATGCGAATAAAAAGAAAACGCTGCAAAACTGCTTCCAATTTTTCAGGGCAATGAAACTTTTGAATTTCTCTAGTTGTTCGCAATTTTATTGAATTTAATACGAAAAGCTACAACCAAGATTATTTATTTTTAGCTAGATCTTTTATAAAATTCTCAAAATTGAAAGATATATAGTCTTATGCAGGCAGTAATTCGAATACAAATTAGCAAACAAACGGAGTTCCGCGATACCCTTGGGCTCCGAGAAGATCTCTCCGGGGTTTCGAGAAGATATACGAAAATTGGAAACATGTTAAAAGAGTTTTTGACAACAAAAAATAAACAATCCATTCAAAAATATGTTTGTAAATTTTAAAATTCCGAAGCTTAGTCGGCTACACTGTACTAAAAATCAACACTGTAAAATATTTGAGCAGCATTAGAGACTCGACCGATTTTCTTTTACAACTTTCTACTTTCTGAAATGGAAAAGGAAGTAGTACCAGAAAATAAAGTATTTCCACAGTGTTTTTTTTTTTGGCTTTTGGGATTTAAATTCAGGCGCAAATAAATTAGAGGATTAAATTTGTGTTAATCACAATTTTTCTACAATTTTTTAACGAATGTTTAACGTTCCAAATTTTAAGTTCTTCTCACATTTTTGGTATTCTTTTCAAACAATCATTCAAAGCTAGGGCCTATATTGAAGATAGCAGCTAGTGTCCTACAAGTTTAAAAACTTTAGAAATATCTAACCACGAATTTCTGAGTTATCGGAGAATTCCGATTTAAAAACATAAAAGCTGTACTTTATCCACATATGCTGGGCATTCCCAACGAGCTCTCGTCTTCACAATTTCCGTTTTCTGGAGATATATATTTATTTTAATCCCTGTTTTGAGAAGTTCCGTGAAGAAAAGCGGTCATGCTAAGTGTTCCGTGACTCAAAAAAAAAAAATGAGTGGTACTGATCTAACCCAATATAAAGCTCTGATACTCCAATCAAACAATAGCAAACATTTGTACGAAAATTGGAATACTGTGGATTCACTCACTGTGGTGAAAGCCCAATTATCGATTCAGTGTCACAATTTTTGTGAAAAATTCAATATTTTCAGGACGCTTTTTTTCGTATGCAAAAATTGCTCTCTATTTTGCAAATAAAAAAAATGCTGAAAAATATTGCTAATTTGAAGTGTAATAAATGCAGAAATTGTTATTTTGAAATTCAAAATTTGATAACCGTAAAACTATAAGCAATCTTGCAAAATGATCCCCTCCCTCTCAGAAAAGCTATCTACTCCACTGCTGGTACCAACCTCAAAGGAAAGCAACGCATGGCAAGGATCGATCCACATTCATTTTGAACTGTTCCAAATCATAATTACCTGGGAAAACAGAATATAGAAGTTTATTCAACATTTTTATTGAGCGCGATAAAAATGAGTCGAACAATTTGACGGTACGGCTGATGGGCATGATTTAAATGTCGGCTGACACGCTGGGGGCGGCAAGACCCGGATGTAGGTCATATATTTCATTGGAACAACGGTGGTTATAATATCGGTACAATAAGCAACTAACATTACGACAGGGCTCCAAAGATTCAATTCAATTTGTTTTTAGGTATTCACAATATAAGTACATGCATGCATTTCTGCTTACATTTTAATAACAATATACTGGAACTCCCTAAAAGTGCTTGTGGTGGGAGTATGTTTGCTCATTTAATTTAATTAACACATCATTATAAATACAGTCGAGAACGCATAAATGCAAAACCAGTGGCGTAACGTTTCCCAATTTTCTTGTGTTCGAGATCGAAATGGGGGCCCCTCACGCTCGATTTTTTTTCACCAGCAAAAATTTATAGAACATAACCCACATCTACATTATAAACAAAATCAACGAACATCATTTTCAATTTTTAAGACAAAATTGAATTTAGAATAACTTAATCATCTATTTATCACAAAATCCAGTAGAGTCGCGGCGAAAGATAACCTTTAGGAGTGCCCTTCTACCTCGTAAGAGTCGCTGATCCTAGACTAAAACTGATAACTATAGATATACATAACCAAGGAAAACTAAATCGACTGAAATAAAATTCATGGTAGAGATGCTCCAAAGGCAAATAATTTACGTATGACTCGCTAGTTTGTCGACAGACGTCTGTTACTTGATTTCTTGAGTCCGAGTTAAAAAAGGTATTCTCACTTAAACCTTTTTCAATGTTATAAGTATAGCAGTTTTCAGTTTCTATCTACCATATGTCTGAGGGGCGGGAGGGGATGAAATAATCTCTCAGATGTATCGCGCCCGATTGTGTTATTTTCTCCTTTTCTATGAAAATTTCCACATGTTATACTCTTCACATTGCGTAATAACGTTGTGTTGACTTTTAGGTTCACCAAATCGTTCAATATAGTGTGTTTTTAGTAAAATAAGCTCACATTTTTTACGCGGTCGAGTTGTTGGAGGTTTTTTAAATATTGAAGCCATTGAAAGCGGAATATTCTTAGAAAATTAAAAATGTGAAGGGTATCAAACTTTGTGAGCCAGGTTTTTTTTCTAAAATTTCGTAGAACTATTTCAAAAAGACAGTGCAACAATAAATAAGAGTCTAAAATATACAGAAACTTAGTTTCATCCCTTTTTCTGCACTTAATCTGTCAGATGCATTGCGCCCGATCGTGTTAGGATTAGTATTGCGCCCGCCGGAAGGTTAAATACTCTCCAATAACTGGATTATGGGCAGCGCCCGCTCTAGCACTTACGCCGCCCCGGGCAAAACTGCCGCACCTAAAATTTTTTTTTTTAAATGTTCATGGGATGAGTCGACTTTATTTTACCAGGAAGGATGCTTTTCTGACACATTTTGAGTTATTTGAATCCCACCTAGAAATAAGTTTTCCATTCCTAATATTCCATACGAAAACAGAAGAGAAACCGGAAAAGAAGAGTGGTTCCTATCCAACTCAACGTTTATGCTCATCGAGTACTGAATTTAGCCTTTTTTATCATTATGAACTTGAGAACGTCAATCTAGACTGCTATTTCCCGAGGAAGACGTGTTGGTGATGTAGTAGTCGTTAAGAAATTGCCTAAAAAGATAACTCCAAAAGGTAATCTAAGGACAGCTTACGTCCCTAAGGTTTCAGTAATGCCAATTTGATCCCCCTATAGTGCCTCAATATCGGTAATCTCACGGAATACTACTGAGTGAAATGAACTGAGACGAGAAACCATCAGGGTATGTCAAGAAGCAGACTCTAAGTCAACCAATCTTGTTGATAAATCCTGGACTATTGCTCACTTCAGACTCTAGCTTCTTGAAATTTTATCTGTTTCCTGAGGTTCTTAACCACTAGTTTAGGTTACAATACAATCACACAGTTACTTCCTTCGTGTGGTTTGGCCATTAAACACAACTTTAAAAAAAAAACTGTGCACCTAACAATTTTTTGCGAAAGCAAAAAAACACCGATTAAAGAGCATTTTTATTATCATGGAATCTAAAATTAAGTAACGGTTTTATTCCTGCAATTTAGAAAGTTGCAGTCCTTTGTCAGTAACGCCCTCGAGCTAATTACCATTAACTTACTAGTGTTTTAGTCTTTTTTACCTGAAATAAGTTTCAGCTTTCATGTAGTTTTCCGTCTATGAAGTACTACCCAAAATACTGCCCCTCCCTAGAGCGGGCGCTGATTATTGGCCCAATTTTATGCAAGAACCTTCAAAACAGAGTAGAATACTTAGAGATCCAAGCTCATACCCAAAATTGAATGTTTTGCTACTATCCTAGATTCTATAGCTCACTTACGCATTTTTCTGGCGTATTAGTAAAAATGCATGTCTTTTGAAAGAACAGTTACCCGAGGATCTATCAAACAAAATTTCGTTATGATTTTGGATTTCGGGGCCCCTTTAGCTTGGAGGCCCGTGTTCCACTGCACACATGGAACACCGTGCGTTACGCCACTGTGCAAAACGCTTAAGTGCAAAACACGCATTTCTGCAAAATTTTTGAAAGCCCCATGAATTTTCACTTGGTTTTCATATAAAATTGTCTTGATAACTGCAACGGAAATATATCAAAGGTATCGCATACGCATACGTAAGCTGCAACGGATACGTGCAAGTTACGAAAATCGATTTGGTGCATTCGTTTTGCACTTAACCCTTTATATCCCAATTTATGAATTCGGGTGAAAAAAAAATATTTGGTTTCTAATTTTGTCTTAAAAATACCTTAGATTGATGATTATGGTGATTTTTTGCACCTCCCTATATCCTTTTTGGGTACAGGACTTTGTTGTTTAACCCTTCTGTCGGCACATAGGTCTGGCCAGACCTTTGGCACTATATTTTGGTAAAAAAAAGTATGGCAGATGAAATCGCAGCGACTTCATATTTCATGATATCCTAGAATAATATGTTTAGAAGCATTTTGCAAAAATTTAAAAAAATCGGATGAAGTTTTGAGCATGTTTTTGATGACTTTCAATTTATAGTGCTTTTTGATACCCAATAGGTCTGGCCAGACCTATAGTTTTTCTCCCCATTTTCGTCTTGAGGTAAAAAGTGAAAATATTAAATTCTCTTAAAAATCTCCTATTTATAATGTAATAAAGTCATTAAAATTCAATTTGTACGATAAACGATAAGATTTTCTGAGATTTTGCTTTAAAAAGCCGTGAAGTTCGCAAATTGGGTACCCCTAACTTTATCCCGTCTTATAACATCACCTAATCAACTGAGATTTGATTCTAGGAAAATCAAAAGAGTTTTATTTCCTTTGTAATAGTATGAACTAAGTATAAGTGACTTACGATGGTGTTTATTAATAGATTTAATTGAGATATTTACGGAAAATTTAGAATTTAATGATTTTTGGGGTTGAAAATTCCCTATTTCTTTCTATCTATTTTCCCAAATCTGCAGACTAATATCGTGGTAAAATCTACCAACAAAGTGCCAAATATTTCCCCAAAGATATTGGAATTGGAAAATTTTATCAAAATTTCTGTGCGGATACGCAATGAAAAAAGAGAAGCAAAAATAGAAGAAAAAAAAGGGAGAAACATGTTTGTACTAATACCACCTCAAAATATGTCTTCTTAAAAACGCCTCTAGTATATCTCCAAAAACGATTTTAATGATTTTATTGTTTATAAATGGCTGTAAAGAATGGGTAGAATGATTACACCGATAAAAATTTCACTTTTTCTAAAAATTAAATTTTTTTTCTCAGTAGGTCCAGCCAGACCTATTGGGTATAGAATATGCATATTGTAGTAGGTGCCGACAGAAGGGTTAAAAACAACAGTGGGACGTAATGGGTGTTATTTCTGGTTCGCATAGAGTACTACAGTTAGAAATTATATGTAAGAAAGTATGTAAAAATGAACAAAATTTAATTCTTTTAATTAATAAGAATATTAGTGTAATTATAATATTATGGAAGTCGGGTTAAAGGTCCTTTTTGTCCTTACAGGATAACCCTATACCAATATGTATACACCGTAATTATACTAAAAGATCTAAAAAATGATTAGGCAAAATTAAATATTTGGGCTAACTCAGACGAGAGATGATGCCTCAATTAGTGGTGATACTGTATTATCCTTAGTAGAGGTGAACTTGAGGTCAAATCGTCTATTTCCAAGTAGTCAGCTTTCTTTTCTTGTAAGTTTCTGACAGATTTGAAAATGAATACATTTCTAGTACAATTATCGGATCCTTTTGAATAATCAGGGTAATTTAATTTCTCATTCAAGGACATGTTGATACAAATACTTGCCCAAAATCCTTGCTAGTTACCTTCAGAATATTGTTGTAGTAACTGTCGAAAGGCGTGAGCGGATCAGCATGTCTTCGGATGTGTTTTAAGATTCGTTGTCGTTCTTGTCTCTCGTCGAAAAGCTAAAAAAGCTGCATTAGAGTTGTCTTACAATGCCCTCGAAATGGGGCTTTTGGAGGCATGGGTCAGGGGGATACCGAAGCACGTTATCCTCTTCGAAAGGGCACCACTACCGTCCGGGCCTATTCGAGATTGATAGGAATTCAGGCGCGGAATTCAACCCGACCAATTTAGGAGTAGTCTCGTAGTAGTAACCCTCAGGTGCCTTTTCGGCTGAGGAAAAATTAGTGGTGGGAGCAGCTACAGGATTATATTACATACTATGACCCCAAGTCCGTTGAAATTGAAATAAATAAATAAATATATCCCATATCTGCTCCTAATTTATAATATTACCACCGGATCAAATGGAAATTGACAAAATTGCAATAAAATGCATACAAAGGATACAAGCTGACATTCTTATTGTTCATTCATAATTCTTATGGAAAAAAGCGTGTCGATTAATTAATGTATGACCATTCTAAATAACGTAAAAATGCATAATAAATGTTTAATTTCAAATTGTATTGTGTGGTGGTTTTCGATTCCTCAATAATATGGATCTTATTATTGATTATTGACGAATCGAAACCCCCCCTCCCCCCATTATAAAAAAAGCTTCAAGGGGGTGAAATCGCTGAAATGTTTCATCTAGGGATATTACTACATTTTTAAATAAATGCCATACATATTTACTATGTACAATGCATTATTGGCGTGGATTTTTGATACACGTCTTTCACAAAAGTATCACGGAATCGACACCCTCAAGTCCCACTGTTGTTTTAAAACAACAAAGACATGTTCATGCATATTACTATCAAAAACCCTTTTATTCGGTTAAAATTTTTTTTACTAAACAGAAAACACTTCAGTGAATGGCATTATATTTTTTTTCATCCCTGAAATTCGTAAAAATCTATTTTTTTATTTAAACGAAAAATGCGAAATTTGTTACTGAGCAGTATCTCATACCTTAATTTACAAAAAATGACCAATTTACGGTATAACAGCAAATTATGAATACACCAGTAAATAATACTAAACAGAACACTAGTCGCTATCAAGTAACGCCAATTTTGTTTAGCAAAATTGTACATTTAGCCATTAGTAATAGTATTTGTAACGTGTTGTAAATTTACAACATTGGGATATAAAGGGTTAAGAATACGATTGTGGATTTTTTCTCACGAATATTGATGCGATGTTTTTCTGAAGGTGCTGTGCACTTAAGAGTTTACAATTGCGGACCACTGTAAATTAAACAAGCAATTTAAAATCGGAACTCGCAAATACTAGAGTCTTTCGGTTTGATAAAACATGATACATACATAATGTACTATGAGTGGAAAATTTGTTGACACCCCTAAAGTAACTAAATTCGAACGAGCTGCAAGAAATTAGAAGAAAACGTGGTAAATCATTTTACGCATATGAAATGAACATGGGAATAGTATTGTCAAATTTTAAACAGTTACCCTTGTTTTGAATTGTTCACATTTCATTATGCGGTACTCCATTTTGATTATCCTTGATGATGGCAATTCATTGACTTCATTGGAAATTAGGTCTTTCCGCCTCGATTTTGACATTTAATCAATTACATTCTAATGAAAATTACGTTGTGATTTATTCAGCATTGCTGAGCTATTAAACTTAATTATTTTTTGCCAGTTAATACATTTTGGCATTTCATATATACCTATTTGTAAAATGTTCTATTGTCGTGGGGCTAGTTAAAACGGAATTTTATTGTTATAATCTTTTTTACTAAATATTTTTCTTTTGCAATCAAATTAATTAACCATCCTCATGGAAAAGTCAAAATTTGACACTGAATATCTGGATAACTACAATGATCTCGCTAAATGGGATTGCAGATTCGATTGTTTTTGTGGGAGGTCTATTTCAAGGCTTTATTTCTAACGAAAGGTTTTAATCTACAATGGTAAATTTATCAAGGCTTTATCCTGTTTTCTAGACGAAATTAATCCTGATAACTTCTGATTCGGTGCGGCGATCGCAGAGCATAATTTGTAGTAGAGGAAAATCTTACATGTGGATCTGTATGATATGCAATCACATATTGTATCCTTGCCCTTCGATACACAGGCGTATGCTTTAACCCTGTTGTTTAGCTCTGCCAGTGCCAGTGTCTTCGATGCCTAATTTTAACGTTATTTTTCTTGCAACGGAACCATTTTTGTATTTATCTTTTCTTCTTTCACTCCTAAAACATTGAAAATTATGTCCAATTATGTGGCCTCTCCAGTATTTATACTATGAAATTAAGAGGCGACAAAAAGAATTGTGTCGATAAATGTACCACTCATAGTATGGGGAAACTAATGTAATTAAGTAAAACTGGGACGCTGGGTGCAATTTCGATATTGATTTTTTTTACGAGAGCAGCTTAATTTTTTTCACGCTTAATATCCTTTAATCTTAAATTATGTTGTGAATCTGTCCGAAAATGGATAAATTAAAAAAAACGGATAAGTGCAATTTTCCTTGCTGACGGAGACGATTGCACTTATCCGTTCTCGACTGTAGTATGTTTTTTTACGTCTTAACAATCAGTTCAGTATTATTATTAACAATAATTCGAAATTATAGGAAGTTAAACTTACATTACAGAATATGTACGTATTTATATCTAAATTATGACTATAGTTATTTACAAAAAGTAAAAAGTAGTAAGAAATTCTTCAAAACTGGGATATATACATTCTTATATTACACGGGGGAACAGTATTTTGTGTATTTTGATTTGTTATTAATTTCTAGCATAATTTTTGGTCGTAGAATCCGGAAATGCTAACCGTTTTTCTCCTATACGTCCAGTTTTTGAGGTACAGGGGGCTCAAATTTTGGCCCCCATGCAAACCTTCCCTACATTGAAATGAAAACAAACGAAACTCGTTACAATTTTTTATTTATAAATATTGATTTTACATCTTAATAATATTACCTAGGAATTTAAAAAAAAATATGGCAAAAATTTTCTGGAGTGTTCAATTTCAGGACAGTTTCGTTTTATGCACCAACAATAGTCCGCCATCATATTCGCATCCCATCTGATTTGATATCGAGTTTCCATGATTTTTATATCTTCATGAAATCGCTCTCCCTGCTCATCACTCACAGCTGCAAGATCGTAGCGACTCCAACGGCTCTAGCTGTTGTTGCATTTGGCTTATGTACATATTCGACGCTTCCTCTACATCAACCTCGATGAAAATGATTGAATCCGTCAGCAAATACAGCAAGACTGACTACAAGTGCATGTATATGGACAAAATTAGTACGACCCTTGTGCGAAGCAACTTCCCTACTCCAAGCAGCCGTCGCCCGAAGCCTACAAACAAGCGAGTGCACCACGTTCACCACTCAATTATGAGTCGCGCGATTCATTCGGCGATAATATTCATTGTGGACCTATGCTAAGCTATTATCATCTGAAAATTAGTTTTTATATGGAATGAGCGAGTCGCTGTTGCTAGAGCCGCTGGGGTCTTGCCGAGGAAAATAAACCTTAAACACGAATTTGACATAGTGCTCGCAATATAGTGTGCCTCAAAAAATATTCAAAACGATGAGTAACATTTGTCAATCATGGGAAAATGATCTTAACCCTAAGATGAAAATTTTAATCTCAAAACTATTATAGAAAAGCTTTGTGCATGGTATTTTCAAGCATATGTAATTTAAGTATGAGTATATTCTTTTAAGTACGCATTTGTTTGAATTTTGTGATCTAGTTGGTCGGCCACGATTGAGACTGTGTAATTAGGGTATGCCCTATGCCCCACAAGGGGTTAACAGGAACCAGAGAGAGAGAGAGCATTAGAATATATTTTTGGAAATACGGCTAATAGGATAGAATATTTCTTAGTACAAAATTAGAAGATGGTTAATTCCCGGCAGTTCGAAAACCCTGGTGTTCCACAATCAAGGTTCGAACTAACTAGTTTCTATCGTTTCCAACTAAACTCAGTGCTTCGGAACCGGGCCCAGAGGATAATCTTCTGTTCCAGGCTCTAGGGTTAGGTTTTGGAGGTGTTTGGTATTTGGAGGTGGGGTGTGGTCAAGATGAGTTGGAGAACCAAGACCAAGCGACAATTTGAAAAAAATCGGTTAGACATAAGTGTCAGAAAAATAGCTTGTCAATGGATGTTGTTTTATAAATATTGACGACTTGAGGAGGATCGGTTGCCTATAAATAAAATTAGTTCTAAACGTTAACTTGGCCCAAAAGATCAATGATCCTATTGAATGCGGCAATTGTTACAAAGTTTTCCTTTTGCCATCTATTGTTTATTGAAAATATAGTCCATATTGAAAACTAACTTTTAATATTATTACATACTATAAAAATATTTGACAATCGGATGATTAAATCCGTTAATAGAGCGTAACCAAATCCAGCCACAGACGCGGCGCGGCGCCAAGTTCTGCATGTTTCGCCAATTAATCACGAGTATGTATGAACATTATCTCTCCATATCGGCCACTACAAATTAACAGAAATTCCGACAATACTTACATATTTACAATTAGATAAGCGTTTGAACACGGATTTGATCAGTTGAATTCGTTGCTCAATTTACGGACCGTTTGCTTCGCGTAATCCACGCTTCAAATGGCCAGTAAGACGGTGTACTACTCGTCTATTCTAGATTGGCTTCAAGGCAACGGTGTGGAACGTTCAACAGCATAAGAAAACTTGGAACTGACTAATGGTGTCTTTCACGGCAACCTTCATTTCGTTCTTCAATGAATACCACCCAGAAGCCATTTCAAACAAACAATGGTCCATTTTGTGGTATGTCGGGTCGTTTATGTTCTATTCTATACATTTAACCGTTTTCATTTAGTAAATATTAATAAAATTCAATTACATTTTACTAATCACCGTCCCAATCAACGAAACAGACATGAGGTAGCGAGATCTCTACGGGAGACAAAATATCTGCTAAAAGGTGTCTTGTAATGGACTTGAGGCAATGAGCTTTGCTTTGGGTATGAGAGTCTAGCAAAATCCAATAAAAGTTGGCGAAAAGTGTGAATAGAGTCCAGAAATAGATATTGAAGACAACGGCGACGTTAAAGAATCCGGGTGTAGGAACAAAAGGCTACCGTCAATTACTTTGGCTGGAGGCGTGCTGAGTGTGGAAGGATTGGACAATAAATCCGCATGATTTCCTTGTAACGAGTGAATTGCGTTGGCATTCGTCATATCAGGTAAAATAATTTCGAAACAAAATTAATATTGACAATAATGAAAGAAAATAAAATACTTTCTAAGGTAGGCACTGTGTTTTATTTCGGAATATGCATGCGTAGGTAGAAATGAAATTGGCTTTCATTGATTTGAAAGGATGAATACATAGTCCAGTACAATTGGTTCAAAATAGCCCCAAACCTAAACATCCAAAAAGAAAAGAAATTTTTGATGCCAAATTGTTGAATACACTGCCTAATATACGCAGTAAAAAGTTACACTAATTTGAGCCATGGGTTAAGGGGGGAGGGGGTGGCAAAGGGGTGAAAATTCAGTTTCTTGCAAATATCTGGAAAACTACGAGTCTGACCTTAAAATGAGCTGAGGACAAAACAAACAACATAAAATTACCCTTGTAATGATATGTAACACTCTAGACATTTTCTCAGAAAATTATACCCTAGACCCAAAAGTATTATAGTGAATTTGGATTTTTCGAGTTTTACATTTCGCACTGTAACTCTTGATAGAATAGACCTATTGTCATAAGATCTTGTCCATATATTGATAACAAAATTTATTTGATTCGTACCAAAAATCGGAGTGCTCCGACCATTGACGCCCCCCTCACTCCTCTTAACATTTTTCAAAAAGGCATGCCTGTAGCTTCTTTTTAGACTGAGCCAGGCAGATCAAATTTCGTGGAGTGCCTAGTCTAAGCTCCATTATGCTGCCCACCAAAAATTATTACCATCCGATCAAAACTAAGGGTACCCCCCATACAAAGTGAACGAAAATTCTAACAAATTTCACATTTTATCATTTCTAAATTCTATCTAAAACGGAAAAATAAAATTTATCTCTTAGAACGTCATTATAACAGTTAATTGTAGTCATCTGAATGTATGTTCAAAATTTTGTATCAAAGCGTACACTACAAGTATCAACAAATTGTGTTTGAAAGTCATTGGTACTAGTTCAAAGGCTAGTTCCGAATAAATCGAGTAACGTGTACTAGCAACCTTCAAACCACATTTTTCGTACTTGTAAGGCACGCTCTGGTACAAACTTTTGAATATACATTTATAAGACTACAATTAACTGTTATAATGACGTTCTAAGAAATAAATTTTATTTTTTCATTTTAGATAGAATTTAGAAGTGAAAAAATGTGATTTTTTTAGAATTTTGGTTTACTTTGTATGGGGAGTACCCTTAGTTTTGATCGGATGGTAACAATTTTTGGTGAGGAGCATAATGGGGCTTAGACTAGGCACCTCACCAAATTTTATCTGCCTGGCTCAATTTGAAAAGAAGCTACAGGCATGCCTTTTTGAAAAATGTTAGGAGGAGTGAGGGAGGCGTCAATGGTCGGAGCACCTCAATTTTTGGTACAAACGAAATAAATTTTGTTTGTAATAGAATGAACAAGATTTCGTCACCCTAGGTTCTTTCTATCAAGAGTTACAGTCCGAAATGTAAAACTCAAAAAATGTAAATTCTCTATAATACTTTTGGGTCTAGGGTATAATTTTCCGAAAAAACGTCTAGAGTGTTATATATCATTACAAAGGCAATTTTGTGTAGTTTGTTTCGTCAGGTCAGATTCATAGTTTTCCAGTTATTTGTAAAAAAGTGAATTTTCACCCCTTTGGGACCCCCTCCCCCCTTAACCCATGGCGCAAATTGGTGTAACTTTTTATTGGGTATATTGGGCAGTGTATTCAACAATTTGGCATCAAAAATTTCTTTTTCTTTTGGATGTTTGGGTTTTGAGCTATCTGTACTAGACTATACACAATTCATAAACTAACTTGAGAACCGACATAATGAACTTGCACATACCATGCAGACTTTAAGCAAATAAAAAATTAAAAACATTTCGGACGAAACTCCTAACTCCATCTCACAGGAAAATCTGGAATTTGAATGATGAACAATGCCGTAATGGACAGTGAGTCGTATAGTCATGTTTTTCGATAGTGTGGGGCTATTATTATTATTACAGGTATCCCTTGACCAGTGGCGGAACAACTTCACCCGGGGCCCTCCCGCCAACTTCTTGAGTGGGCCCCCTACACAGAGAAAAAATCAGAGTGAAATCAATCTAAAAAACTCTTGAAGGTCGATCGACACTTTTCAGTCATCAGTCACAGTCATTTTCCATACAAGTTGACAGATTGATTTGATTGCCCAACTCTTTTGAAACATGATTTTCACGTTACAGTGTTTCTACTAAAATTAAGAACGTCGTACTTAAAATAACTTTGCTAAGAGCTACTTTGACTCGTCCTCACATACAGAATGCTCCCATCGGGCTCTCGGTCGTCCACGCAATCTGGCTCCGTCCACTCGTTGCGCGTTCATCACCTTTTTGGGCATGCGATCGTCGTTCATCCTTTGTACATGTCCCGCCCATTGCAGTCGCTGCAATTTCACGATCTTCGACACCTGTAGCTCATCATACAGCTGATACAACTCAAGGTTGTACCGGATGCGCCATTCACCTCGTTCACCAACGGCCCCGAAGATTCTTCGGAGAACCTTTCGCTCGAATGTGTCCAACAGGTGTTCAGAGTTTTGGGTTAGGGTCCATGCCTCGCAGCCATAGCATAGCACAGGTCGGATTATGGTTTTATATACGTGGAGCTTCGTCTTCCTGTGCACCAGCTTCGAATTCATAATTTGGAGGACCGCAAAATAACACTTATTAGCTAGTTGTATCCGTCGCTTTATCTCATCTGTTTCGTTGGCGTCCTTTGACAAATTGCAACCCAGGTAAGTGAAGTTGTCTACATACTCTATATTGAGGTCCCCCACTGTGATGCTTGAATTTACTGGCGTTCTAGTTTTTGATTGCATCATGACCTTGGTTTTAGATTCGTTGATATGTAGTCCAACTTCTTTGGCGGCGTTATTAAGATAATGCAGGAGGATTTCTGCATCACCCAATCTTCTAGACATGATGTTGATGTCGTCGGCGTAAGCTACTAGTTGAGTCGACTTAATGAGTAGCATTCCGCTGCTGTCCAAATTCATGGCTCGAATTACATACTCCAGAGCCAGGTTGAAGAGCGTCGGCGCCAGCCCGTCGCCTTGCTTGAGTCCAGTACGAGTTTCAAATAGGTCAGTGAGTCTGTTCTGTACTCTGACCTGCGAGACGGTATTAGTCATCGTCATCCTTATGAGTCGCACTAGCTTAGCTGGTATACCAAAATGCAGCAGAATGTTGTACAGTACACTTCGATCGATACTGTCGTATGCCTGCTTGAAGTCGACAAATATTTGGTATACGTCGATGTTATATTCCCAGCACTTCTGGAGTAAAAGCTTCGCTGTAAAAAGCTGATCTGTCGTCGAACGACCAGGTCTAAAGCCGCCTTGGTACTCGCCAATGATTTCTTCTGCGTACGGATTAATTCTATTTTCTAGAATTTTAGATAAAATCTTATAAGTCGTACAAACTAATGAGATGCCTCTGTAGTTCTCACATTTTAACTTGTCCCCTTTTTTGTGGATTGGGCAAATTATACTTTTGCGCCAATCTTCCGGGATTATTTCGTCGTTCCATATTTTAACGATAAGTGTGTGTATAGCCGTAACAAGGCTCTCCCCACCATGCTTTAGCAGTTCAGCTGGAATCTCGTCAGCGCCCGGGGCTTTATTATGTTTCAGTGATTGCATGACGAGATCAACTTCTTCTATTGTTGGGGGTTGAATGGGAGGGCCTGTTTCAGCCGTCAGCTCCAGCGCTTCTTGTGTGGGGTTGTTCGGTTGAACATTAAGAAGCTCTTCAAAATGTGAGGCCCAGCGTTTATCAACGCTATCGGTGTCGCTAATTATATTGCCATCCTTATCCTTACAGAGGCAGGTCCTGGGTTGGTATCCACTTTTAATTGAATTAATTAGCTTGTACGCTTGTCTACTGTTCCTACTAGCTAGTCTTTGGTTTATTTGCATCAATTGCTCGTCAAGATGCTTACGTTTCTTACGTCTAATTAACCTATTCGAAAATCGTCGAAGCTCATCATAATTTGTTTTTTTGGCTCTAGTTGCGCGTTCGGTCCATTGGCGATATGCCTCGTTTTTCGCATCTACCGCATTTTGACATTCCTCGTCAAACCAATCATTTCATTTCGGGCTCGCCGGGCTTTGTATCCCACAACCTCCTCTGCGACCCCTTTGATGGTGTCTTTGAGTGTATCCCAAATCTCAAGGGCGCCTTTGTTGCTGATGTTATTTAGCAAGGGCGTCAGCTTCCCCTCAAGGGCAGTCGTAAAAGTGACCACCGTGGCATCATCCAACAATTTGTCAACCGCAAAAATTTTTGCCGGGTTGAATCTCGAATGATGCACCGAAGAAATTCTGCACCTATAAGTCGCCTTCACCATATAGTGGTCAGAGTCAATATTTGCTCCACGATAGGACCGAACATCCATCATGTTCGATGCCCATCTCTTGCAGATAAGGACGTGGTCAATTTGGTTGACGGTATGTTGATCTGGAGATCTCCAGGTCTGTCTGTGAATACGACGATGCGGAAAACACGTTGAGCTAATGACCATGTTTCTGCTGGTCGCGAAGTCTATTAGTCGTTGGCCGTTGTCGTTACATTCTTCATGGAGGCTGTAACCTCCAGTAATCCCCCTATGCCAACTTTCGTTTCCGACTTTGGCGTTGAAGTCCCCCAGCAGCAATTTGACATCGTTTGATTGAAGTGAGTCGAAGAGATTTTCTAGGCGGTGGTAGAACTCGTCTTTGGCCGCGTCTTCACTGACTTCGGTGGGGGCATGCGCGTTTATGAGCCAGAGATTGAAGAACCGAGTTTTAATGCGAATCGCACACAGCCGCTCGTTTATGGGTTTGAAGTCGATAACATGCGGCTTAAGTTGATTGTTTACAATGAACGCCACTCCAAACTCCCTGTGGCCCGAAGGTTTTCCACTTGTGAAAATTGTGTACGAGTTTCGGTCATCTATCTCGCTACTAAGCCATTTTGTTTCCTGGAGTGCAACTATGCTCAGCTTATATTTTTCAACCTGATCCAAGAGGGCCCTTAAGGCCCCTGCCCTATTCAGGGAGCGTACATTCCAGGTTCCGAAAGAGTAATCCGTTGTTCGTTTGCGAGGTCGTCGTTGAGTTGTATCCGTCCAATCCGAGGCTTTCGTTCCAGGTTTCTTGACGTCGACATTTTTTTACAAGGATGAGTTGTCGGCCCATCGCTTAACCATGATAGTATTCGTAAACGAAAGAGGTCCATCATGGAGGGGCCTCGGAGGTGCTGCTTCGGTGATTGACTATTCGGTTTTTGTCACCCTTTCAACCTTTATCCTCCCCCTTACGGGGAAATGTTAAACGAGTACCCATTTATGGGGATAAATAACACTGCTGAGCATGATGCTGATCTCATTACCTCAACAAAAAGCAGATAAGATCTTGGAAATAGGATGTCACTAACACATCCTGCGGCCTTAGTGCAATGTTGGATTGTCGCGACTGTTATTTTTTTTAAGAGACCTGGTGAAAGAGGAACAACAAATTTAGCACTTGTTTTTACTTCGAAAAGTGTATCGTCGTGTATGTCGGAGTGTTGTTTTTCGCAGTCGTGCTGTTTTTATGGTTCGAAAAATCTTTCATGTGGCTTTTGGGCCCCTAGATCTCGTAAGCCTCTCCGCCACACGGGCCCTGCAGGCCCTTATGCGCCGCCCCTGCCCTTAACCTAGAACGCTTCGACTAAGGACATTTCGACTTACAACGCGTGAACAATTTAGACTACGACTCGATTTACAACAATTTTTGTTTCGATTTACAACGCGATTTGAAAAAAACAAAGATTCTTATAAAAACACACATGCAAGTATTAAGACAGAATTTTCATTTCTGTTTTATTCAGTTCTTCTTCTTCTCAGTACCGTATAGCCCCATGTGGAGCCATGGTGCGTTAACTCAGCCGTTTATAGGCAATTTCGAGTAAACGTTACATCGCATATTATTTCGGAGTGTATTTATAATGTTGCAAGCACTATAATATGTATATATATACATATATGTATCCCCACATGTACGGAAATTTTGGACCACGCCCAGATTCGATCTCCGGACCTCTAGATTACTAGCATCGTAGTATCGTAGAGCCATAGAGCGTTCCTGGTGCATAAAGCTTCTAATTTATTTGTTGAGGAAGGAATTTTGTTTTGGTAAAGGTAATTAATTAGCTGCGTCGTTAAGTAAATTACAACGCTAGTGTAAAGGATTAGGACAGCATAAGTATATTAACTAGTTCGGCGGCTGCGGTAAACAGTTCCTGGTCAATCATGAAATCTTAAGAATTAAACATTTTTTAAACACAGAGCCATGTATGCCGGAAAATGGAGTTACATCTAATGGCGGCTCCACACTGTCCGGGGTTTGTCAAACCGTGCGGTACAAAAGATCAAAATTGTGGAAAACAAACGCTTGGAAGAGACAGAGACGTTGGGGGAATTTAACAAACGTTATTTGTTATCGTCTCTATCTGCCAGGCGTATGCTGTCTACAACGTTTATCTTTTGTGTCGCGCGGTTTAGCAAACCCTGGACAGTGTGCAGTGGTGTAACGTTTCAAAAATCTCTTGTGTTCGAAAATGAAACGGGGGCCCTAGACACTATATTCAACTACTACCCAATATTCTTGTCCTGCCGTTTCCAAAAAGCCACAGCAAGAATACTTTTTACGCATGTTAAATTTCATTCTGAAAAATAAAGTTTTTGGAAAACCTTCGAAGCAAACAATTAAAAATTAGCTATTATTTTTATTGCAGCGATTCGTTTCATCTTTTTCGATAGGAGCAGTGGCTTAGATAGCCTATCGGAAAGGAAGGGCATTTGCGACCAGAATTTTTCCTTACAAGAGAAATTCAATTTAAAGGACTGGGGTATAGTGAGTGACCTGCATTCTAGGAATGACTAGTAGGTATATGCACAAATATTCCGGATAACACACAAAATCTAGGCCCCTAGCACATTGCGCAAACGAAAATTTTGTACAAAAACACAAAGTCTGAAGAGATTTTTTTTTTGTGTGGCATAGTCGACATAGTTTCATTTCGGTTGTACTGAAATTGCGTACAAAATTTGAAGCTAAATTTGTTGTACAAAATGTATTCAAATTTGTGTGATGTTTCTGGCCCCATATTTTTTGCTGAAAAATTCAAATTGAGATACTGATATCATCATGATGAACATTTAGCATCATTAATGAGGGTTGTAATATCAATATCTCAATTTGAATTTTTCAGCAATAAAATATGGGGCCAGAAACAAAATTACGCAGTAGAAATTTTACTACTCGCATTGCTTTCGCCTCATACAAGAGTTACAAACCATTTTACTATCCAAAATATGAGGAATCGTTTTTTTTTGTTTTACTTAATTCAGTGCTGAAATTAAGTGAATACTCTTTTTTGTCGAACAGGTAAACGATCTCACGAGCGAACCCCTTATCTACGCCACTGAATAGAGTACCGTTAACCTGCCAACAGCAATTATACGATTTCCAGAAAGTAAAACCATTTTTACGTGATACAATCAGTAGCTGTAAAAATATTCAAGAACAGTTTTTAAGAGAAATAAGTAACTCGTAACCCCCAGTGCTATTATATTACTCGCAGCTGTATGAGTTTTTCAAGGTTTTGATCCTCGGCTCATTTAAAGATTGGCATGCCAGTGTGATTTTTTTGTAACTTATTTGATAACTCGATGTTTTGCTAATGTACCAAGATTGCATTATTGTGAACCACGCTTTAAAATTTCTAGGGGTCCATCTGTTCAAAGTCCACCTTTTCAACTACTAAAATTGATGGATTTAGACCGAGTGTATTTTTTACGCTGAGTGTCTAACTTTTAAACCATTTCAACATTTTTTGTATTGTTTTCAATATTTTCCGCTTAAAATATTCCGAATTTAATCAGGGCGGACAAGTTTAACAATAGCCTGGAAAAGAAAAAAGTCAAAATTTTAGGCAAAAGCAGCTTCAGGGGATGCCGAGCCGGGCAATTACCCAGGACCTCACACTTGCCGGGGTCTCTCAACTCATTACATCACTAAAATCAACCTTGAAACTCTGGCTTAAAGCTCTTTCGTAGCGAAGAAGAGCACTTTAACTTATTCAACAGCTTCTATGTTCCGATGAAATCCGCAAAAACAGTCCAAAATTTGCTGCTCTTCGTAACTAGGGGGCCCCTAGTGGTTGTTCCACCGAACACATGGAACACCGTATGTTAAGCCACTGACAGTGTGGTTGCGGTCTAAAGTAAACAATATCACAGCAAAGTCCTTTATTTGTACCAAGCAATACGCACGCAATGGAGAGTTTTAGCAAGCCGTAAAAACCATGGGAGTATGACTTGGCAGTGTACGTCCGTAAATTGGTAGCGATCAAATTATGAATTGTTGAATTTAATTTTTCTGCCGGTTTTTAGTATACAAAGAGTTAGAGTGAGACTCAGATACAAAAGGATGGTCCTCTCAATATCACAGAGAGGAAGGAAGCACCGAAGTAATTTATCAAGTGACATACATATTTAAAAATGCGTATGATCCACGGCTTAATTTAAAACCAGTAACCCAGTAATCGATACTATAATCTATCCATCTGGAATCCCGCAAAGCTGATCAAAAATCGCCAGCGGCATCTTGTTCTATTTCTCCAATTTATTTTGGACTTGTGCTAAAAACTATGTTCCTCAGTCACTCATCAATCAATTGCCATGTTGAATTTCGAATAGATATGCGACTACATATTGTTCGTCAATAGATATTGGTTAAGTTATAGCATAGAGGATATATGTAAGTAATATTATATTAAGAATTGTCGCTTTAACCAAATATGGTTTATTTATGCAAAGCTTTTGTTGGGGACCGCTCTTCATCCACAACCTAAAATTTTGGAAATCCATTCATTCTTTGGAAAATTTGCAAGTAATTACTCGTCAGTTAGACAACTAAGATAATTCTATACATCGAAGCTAATAACACAGTCACATTCCATCACGCTGCCTCCTTCTTTGGCTCATTTCATTGAAAAAGACACAAGTAAAGAAAAACGCTTATAGAAAAGATCAAACGAATAATAATAGATACATCTAATGTAGAAATAATTGACATGGTTTGTTTGAAGATAGGTCGTCCATCTTGTCGCCGGAACAAAAGTCATACATATGCAGTAATCTTTTAAGTGGAGACGACCTCTTTTTGATCAATGCCCGATAGAAGTTCGGTAATCGTTACCAAGAAGAAGAAGTCTATCATCCTCAAAGTACAGACATAGTTTGCTTACTATATGATAGAGCACAGACAAAAGTGGGTAACCACACGAATGAGAGCGCTTCGATCGTGTGTGCGTTGTCTTATTGAATTATTCCTTTTATTCTTTGCGATAGGTGCTAGATAAAAGATAAAAAAAAGATTTGGAATAATGTCAGGGCCATGTCGGGCCAAAGATCGATCATGTTCACAGTGCAGGAAGTCACAGTTTAAGACCTGCCGTGATCAGTCAGCGAAACAAAATAACAATTGTAGAGAATTTGCCTCCCAGCTATGTGAATGCCACAGCACGAGATTTAGAAGAATGATATTGAGATTTCAAGTAAATCATCGTTGTTATCAGATTGATGAAATATTTGAGAGAATGAATGAAGCTTTAGATTTAGAATTTGAGACCTATGCGTTTTGTAGTAGCTTAAAATGGTTGGAGAGAATTGTTTCAAAATTCGGTCAAATACACGTGAACAAGATGCTGAGATTTCCTTATGTACACATATGAACAAATAAATCGTTGACCTAGTAAGCAGTTCATAATTTTTTTGAATCACTATAATAGTTCAAACCAGGCCCGTGCGCAGGAATCATCCAAGGGGGGGGGGTTAACTTATATATTCAAATTTTTCATCGAAAGGTATATTTAAAGTTTAAAATATACAGGCTATAATAAGGTGACCAGACTCCCAAAAGCCCAATGCTGTACACAAACTAGCGGAATTCGGTTGTTAAGCAAATCCAGAGTCATATATCCAGGTTCCAGGTCCGAGGTCTATGTCGCAAACATGTTGGCTGTTTTTCTAATGCACGACAGACAGAGTCTGAGCGCGCAGAGTATTTTGAGCTACAGGTTATACGGACGAGTCATAGGTTTAAATTTCACGAAATGGCGTCCATTGGCTTACCGATCGCCGCGCTTGCACCTCGCCTTATCATTCTTAGCACCATCACTGCGTCGCAAACTTAGGCGAATTCTGAAAAGCGCAAAAGGCATGGCGAGGTCTGTATGAAGCGAAGGGCAAGGCACAGGATTTAAGTAAACTTAAGGACGACCCAGAGATCTAACTTTTACGAATTGTCATCCATTGGCTTACCGCTCGCTGGACTTACCTTGTTCCGCAACAGCACTACGTCGCGAATACTGAATAGCGAGACAGATAGAGCGAGGTCTGAGCGGAGTAAAGGGCGAGGTGCAGGGTCTCAGTATATGTATGGACGAGTCAGAAATATAAAGCTTACGAATTGCCTGACATTAACTCACCGCTTGTTGCGCTCGCTTCAGCCTATTTCCAAGTAGCGCTACGTATCAACTTTTTGGCGAATTGTGAAAAGGGCGACAGACAGCGAGATCTTAGTTAACAGACGAGCTATAGAATTTGAGTAAATGTATGGACGAGCCAGATATCTAAATTCAACAAATTGCTTTCCATTAGCCCACTGCTCGCTGCGCTTGTACTTCGTCTTATCCTATTTCGCAACAGCACTGCTTCGCAAAAATATTGGCGAATTCTCTAAAGGTACGTGTTCGTAGAGACGACTCATGTGATGATCGCTCAACGATCGCAGTTAAACCATCGGTTCTGAGCACTATACACGCATATTTTCTATACAGACATGTTATGGTCGACACATGGAAAGTAACATTAGGTGTGTTTTTTGGTTATCCCGTGTAGGTTTGGGTAACGAGACTCCATATAAAAAAAGTCGTTCCCCTAGGCTTTTACCTACCTTGATTTACCCTAACTCCTAGTGGAGCATGGTGCGTTGACGACTACCGTGTGGCATGTGTAATCGTCAACGTTACAAAGACAACTAAATTCGGAGTGTGAGTGTGATACGGTTGTCAGCCATACTTATTAGCCGCATTGTTAGTTTATTATTCTACAATAAGAATGTTTCTTATCATCTTCTTCTGAATAATAAATTTGCGGCGGGTCATGGCGAGTTTAGAAACTCTCTCTCTCTATGAATCTCTATATCACAGAGTAGTGACCGAACAATCATGGCCACAGAGCACAGCTTGTAACGCCGTTTTAAATGGATTTTAATGAAATTTGGGAAAAAAACTCCCTAAATCCCATGCCGAGTCATTTCTTTAGTATGCATTTTCCTATAGAGATTGATAAAGGAATCGGAATAGAGTACAATGGCTGATTTTTTCATCTTAAAATCTCATCTTTTGACGGATGTAACCTCTAAACCTTGGCAGCTAGAGCCTTGAAATATTGCAATCAACCACAAATCCCCTGCAATGCCCTACAATAGTTCACCCACTACAATCTACACACGCCGCGCGGTTACATTTATCTTTGAATTGAAAGTACCGCTTTTCGGATTGCATACCAACACTTATGAGTTTCTACCACGAATGTGCTTGAACTGTCCGGAACTGGAATGTGTCTAGCGGCGAGAGAAAATTCTTTTGGCAACGTATAAATTAACAACGTAAGTTTACATTTTTATGAAGTTAAATTTTTGCCTTATGAGAACAATAGTATTTAATAAGAAATTCTGGCAACATTTGCCAATGGGGGGGGGGGGCAAACGGAATATCAAGAAGACTGTTAACAAGTTTCTCTTTAAAAAAATTATACATAACATGAACCACAATACATGTATTTTCTTAAAAAGTTACGTTTATATCTGCAACTTTTTTAATTTATATTGATTCTCGTGACATTAGAGCATGTCATTAAATGGAGACTAATGTCTTTTATTAAATTATTTTTGCAAACTAATCCCGATATGTTAAAAAGCATGACAGCATTCAAACTTAACACTCCAACAAAAGAACTTAGCGTAATACACATGGTAAATGAAAAGCTATTAGATAAATGTCTGATTTGCGGATAAAACATGTTTTCTTCTAAAACCAGATTTCGAAAAAGTCCAATTGAAATTGTTTAAAAGCAATTATTTTATGACTGCATTTATTGGAGCGACTTCGTGATCGGATAAACTTGTTGAACACTTGAGAAGTGGTGTGTCCATGGACCCAACAATCAGAAGCCAGATAATGTGCAGTTGTGACTATGCGCCATGCCATGAGCCATGACACACCCGTATGAGTAACAAAGTATGTACATGCGAGTAGTAATATTTTGCATGTAATTAGTAGCTGCTTACTAAAATTTCGCAATATGTATTGTTGTGCAATAGCGGCAGCAGTTCAATTGCGAATTGAAACTAAATCCCACCGGCAAGTAACGAATTTGTTACATTTGTGATCTCATATACTCATTCATATTAGATTATTAACATTGCATGCCTTTTAGAGCCATTTAAGCTGCCAAACTCCGGACTTTTGCATGAGTCTTCCTTGGTTCCAAAGTTCTAAACATGCCACCAAAGTCCAAATCTGTTCGGATGAAGCTACGAGTGCTACAGAAAATATGTTTTTGACAGACTTTCAACTAATAATAATAATAACAAAATTGCATCTAATCCACTTAAACTAACTTCATACATTTTATTTTTAATAGCTCAACGCAACGCCACCCGCCGAAGATGGCAGTGCACTAGACTACTATCCCACAAACGTGGGATATATTTATATTTAAAAAAAAATAAAAAAAAAATATTTAAAAAAAAATGAAAGACAAATAAAGCTCCTGGGCCTGACAAGTTTCCAATGTTGTTTTTAAAAAACGCACACCAAAAATCGCTTATTTTACTCTGTAAAATATTTAATGCCTGTATAAAGCACTCTTATTTTCCAAATTCATGGAAGGTTGCATCGGTTATTTGTGTCCCAAAACCAAATAAACCCAAATCATCCCTGAGCAGCTATAGACCCATTAGCCTTTTAAGCAACGTCGGGAAACTATTTGAGCGGGTAATCAAAAACTTAGTCTCTGATGTCGTTCGTGAAAAAAAACTTACTGCTTAACGAACAATTTGGATTTAGAGCAAACCTTTGGAACTAGTCACCAAATTGCGCGCATTAAAAAAATAGTCAAATGCAACTTTGAATTAAAAAATTCCACAGGCATGATTACCTTGGACATGGAAAAAGCATTTGATTGTATTTGGCACGATGCACTTGTATACAAAATACATAATTAAGGTTTTCCCATTTGGCTTACAAAACTCGTGCATAACTTTCTCACTGACCGCTTATTCTATGTCACCATTAATGGCTCGAAATCTTCGCTACTCCCACTTCTAGCAGGCGTCCCCCAAGGATCGGTGCTAAGTCCACTCCTGTATTCTATACAGGGTGTCCGGAAACTGCCGCATAAACGCACCGGATTATGATTCCTTGGTTGATTTCCAGCAAAAAAGTCGTACCGAACATTCCCACTCAGCTTAACCCTTTAGCTGCCACAGGCATTTAAAGATTTTTGAAAAAATCATTTTCTTGCACGGCTTAAAGCCTAATATCTCCACAGCTAGACAAGGTAGAATAGTAAAAAAAAAATATTGTTACAGCCAACAAATTTACCTGTAAAATGAAACTAACCACACTAAAATCGGATAAGAGGTTTGGGTTTTACAGAGCTTCAAAGTCAAATTTGCGTAATTTTACCCAAAAACAATATTTTTTCCCATCTCAATTTTCTCCAACTTCTGCCAAGTTGAGGTGCTTGTACGATTCTTTTAAAAATTGGCGCATATTCTTACGATCATATCTTTCTTACATCATTTTATTCTAGCTCAATTATTTCTAACAGTTTTAGTACCTTAAGTGCAGAAAACTAGGGTTAATTTTGGCTCGATTTCGACATACTTTGAATAGATTTTACCAATTGAAGATCTTTAGGGGCAGTGTGAATTGAATTGTATTGAATTCGAGCTAAAATTAACCCTAGTTTTCTACACTTAACGTATAAAAACTGTTCGAATTAATGGAGCTAGATCAAAATGATCTAAGAAAGATATGATCGTAAGACTATGCGCCAGTTGCAGAAAATTGAGCTGGAAAAAAAATTGTTTTTGGGTCAAATCACGCAAATTTGACTTTGAAGCTCTGTAAAAACCAAACCTCTTATCCGATTTTAGTGTGGTTAGTTTTATTTTACAGGTAAATTTGTTGGCTCTAATAATCATTTTATTTCACTATTCTACCTGGTCTAGCTGTGGAGATATTGGGCTTTAAGTCGTACAAGAAAATGATTTTTTCAAAAATCTTTAAATGCCTGTGGCAGCTAAAGGGTTAAGCTGAGGAGGTATGTTCCTGACAACTTTTTTGCTGGAAATCAACTGAGGAATCATAATCCGGTGCGTTTATGCGGCAGTTTCCGGACACCCTGTATATACTAGTGACATGCCAATCCCAGAAAACTGCCAGGCTTGTCTATTTGCTGATGACACTGCACTACTTTCTTCTGGCTTATTACCTGATTCTATTTCTGATAATCTTGAAGCTGGCTTGGAAGCACTAAATAACTATTTTAGTAAATGGAAAATTAAAATCAACACAGACAAAACCAAAGCGATTTACTTCACTAGAAAGAGAAAACCTTGTCTGCTACCTAGTTAGCCTCTACGTCTTTGCCAAAATCTAATAAACTGGAGACCTGAAAGTATTAAGTACCTAGGCATTTTGGTGGATATTAAACTTACGTTCAGATGTAATATAGACGCTTCCATTAAAAAGTGTGACAAATTAATAAAAACTTTATATCCACTTATCCATCGAAAGTCCCAGTTGTCTACCGAAAACAAGCTACTAATCTTCAAAAGTATATTCCAATCAGTTTTGCTATATGGTGCAGCGGTGTGCAGTGGCGGCTCGTCACAGTGGGCCAGGTGGGCCCGGCCCACCCAAATATTATTTATTAAACATACCACTAAATATATTCCAAAACACATACCTATGTTTAAAGCACATACTATTCAAAAATCAATCAGGGTGCTTCATTCATTCTAAATTGCTATTAAATCCCATATAAAAAACGTTCCACGGCTTTTATCCTTCTTTTGTCGTCATGAAATTTTCTACTTTTTTTTTATCGAGAACACTCTTTAAATTGTTTGATTTTTTTATAGGGTTAAAACCTACGTTTTTCTATCTCACCCGAGGTCGTCTTCTTCGTTCTACTAACGCCATCTAGATGGCAATGGTTATACGCAAAATCCATTGACTTTGAAAGCTTCGAATTGCATGAAATTAAGGACACTGACTGCAAGTGACCACCTGCTTGCATGCTATTTGTTGGATGCAAGGGAAATTTTGCATGGAAATTGTTGGTGGGATTTTAGACAAATAAATTCCACATTAAAACGCCTCTTGGCCGGCCCAAAAGCTCAAGAACACAGTCGAACTTATAGAGTGCGAGTTTTATATGCGAGAAAAATGAGAATGTCATCTCGTACATTGTCTTTTTTCTCGCATACAAAGCTCGCACTCTGTGATTTTCGAATTAATAATAGAGAGAGGTGTGTGAGATCGGACTTTTTTTTTTAGGTTAGTGAATGAAAATAAATACATAGCTGTTTTTTCATTCATAGGAAAATAAATGCAATTATTATGGGGTTAAATTGTGGATGAACTTTTTCCTTGCTAAAAATTTGGAAAGGAATATTTTATGACTCTTCCCCATTTTTTGAAAATAATGACTTCGATGATTTGGATTTCAATTTTGGCCGCTGTTTTCGGTTAAATTAAATTGAATCGTAGTGTTTAGCCCTTTTTTGATTCTTGTGGCGCCCAAGCATTTTGTAATGTCGTGCACGGATTTAACTTTTGAATAATTTGCAAGAAATCAGATTGTGGTGTCGTGCATAGTCGGTTTTTAAATTTGAAGGTTTGGTTTTTAGCCTGTTTTTGTGCCATTCCGAAATATTGTGCCTAGTGCACGAACGGGAAACTTTTGTTGAATATTTGTTTTAGCATTTCCTGGATTGAAAATACTGTTATATGTTTCTCGTCTATTCTAGACGTTCCAGTGGGTTCGATAGATTTTCGCGTACACGACAATGAATAACACTCGCTTTACTGTAACACTATTTATTACAACCACACGGATATACACGGTTTACAATTTGTACTAATTACTTCACTAATTATTGACCCGACATTATTTATTCACGGCTAAAACTAGACTGACTGACTGGCTCTAGTCGACGCCCTTATATACCCATTTTCGCTGTTCTAGAAACTTCGGCCAGTAAGTTGTCTCGCTAGTGACACTAGCGCCATCTATTGCCCAGTATGGAATATAATTTGGGTTGTCGTAGCGCCATCTGGTGCCAATTTGGGTTGACGTATCCTAGACACATTACATTACCCCCTCCTTAAACCTGTTCGTCCCGAACAGAACACGCTTCGGTCTCCTCCGTATTGTCGCCTCGATAGGGTGCCAGTCGATCCACACGTATGGCTTTCATTTCCGCTCTCGGCTTCCGATGCTCGTTCTTTAACAGCTGCACAACTCGTACACCGGCTGCACCACTCCTCAACGTCACCTCGAACGTCCACCCAGTAGAATCGTTTGTTTCCCGATTCACATACAACGGGAGCAGGTTGTTTCGCACTTCGCCAACTCATTCTTCTGGTTCGCTGCACGCATCTCTTACAGGATGTTCCTGCCTTTCTCGGCATACGACAGTTCCTTTGCAGATGACCATTTTCACCGCAATTCCAGCACCGAATTGAATCGCCGTTGACAACCTTCTTGTAGAGTGTGCCCGCCTTCCTCAGCTGTTCACAGTTACTTCGCACGTGCCCGTGTTCACCGCATTTCCAGCATCGTCTCGAACCTCCGTTTGTAACCTTCTTGCCGAATGTGCCTGCCTTCCTCAGTTGTTCACAGGCGCTTCGCACGTGCCCCTGTTGACCGCATTTCCAGCATCGAATCGGAACTTTGTTAACAAATCGTCTCGATACATCGATTCTCCGACAAACGTAATTATCCGTTACTTCTCGAACTCGGTTCGCTCTTTGCCAACTCGTTTTTCTCGCCTGCTGGGCACAATTCTTGCGGAATGTTTCAGCCTTTTTCGGTTGTTGACAATTCTTCCGGACATGACCCTTTTTACCGCAGTTCCAACACCGAATTGCATCTCTGTTGATAGCTTGCCTTGATGCATCCATTCGCTGACAGACACAATCCTCCACTACCTCTCGAACTCGCACACAATTACGGGCAGCTTGCTTCGCAGCTTCAAATGTCAGGCTGTATGCAAGTGCATCCTTGATCGTCCGCTTGTCAGCTAGCCGTAACGCCTGTTGTAGTTCACGATCCAGGAGAGCTGTAGCGAACACATCGACTGCTGTTTCGTTCCGATGTTCTGGCTCCGAGGTCGGGTATGACAAAAGAGCCAGCCGTTCAATATCTTGCGCCAATTGCTGAAGAGTTTCTCCTGGCTTCTGTGTCCGGTTACGAAGCTGTGATCGATAAATTTGCTTCATGTGCTCGTCACCGTATCGCCCATCCAACGCCTTCACAAGCTCCACATAAGATGTCTGCAGTGGAGCAGGAATCGATTGCAGGATTTCAGCAGCAGGTCCTCTCAATGCTAGAACAAGAGCCGTGGCACGCTCACTGTCCGACCAACCATTTACCACTGCAGCAGCCTCAAATTGTGTCTTGTAGATGTTCCAAGACATTTGTCCATCGAAAGTCGGCGCTTTTAGACTTTTAATATTCGAGTCGGTTTTAAATATTTCACTTTTTCTCGATGTTTCGAGGTCGCTATTAGACTTCTGGATATTTCCGACTACTCCTGCATTCTGCGGGTATTGGTTGACATTCGTTGTTTTCAAACGTTCCAGATCGTTCTTTAACATCTGGACTTCTTCGGCCACCGTCTTGATTTTGTCGTCGATTATATTTAGAACTGCACCTTTTTGTTTTTCAAATTGGTGTTCAAGGCTGGTCTTTAAATGGCCGAACGCTTCTTCCTGCTTGGCTGCTATCGACCTTTCCGAACCTGCAATTTGTTCTTTCAGTTCAGACTTTATTGATTGCTCCATCTTCCTCATTGCCTCCTCGGACTTGGCTGACCGTTCAGTTAATGCGATGAGTGCCTCCTCAGACTTCGCCGACCGCTCATTCATCTTGCTCATTGCTTCCTCCGACTTGGCTGATCGCTGGTTTAACTCAGTCATCGCTTTCAGTATCTGCATCATTGGGTCTCTGACTTCTTCTTCTGCACTTGCCTCACAGGAGTCTTGCTCCTCCAGAAACTCTACCGTATCGGGATCCTGTCCTCCATCTCTCAGTGCGTCCATCAGCCGAGCAAGCAACGCGCTTTTGTTTCCTGAAGTCGACAAATTCCGTTTCGCCAGCTCCCGCTTCAATTCGGCCGTGGTTAATTGCGAGATATTACGCGGCATTTCGTTTCTCGACTTATAAACTGTCTACAGTTCAATTTTACACGAATCGAATTTTCTAGAATGTTTTCGAATTCTACACGTTACGGCACTAATTCACTTTCGAGAAGTTTTTCAGTCAACAATAGTCCGACCCGAAGTTCACAAGTTCACTTTCCAGAACTTTCCGTCACGAACTTTCCCGAAAATTCTCGTTGGGTTCTCGAGTGTTCGCAAACACACGCGATTTCACGTTTCCCGGATCTCGTCACACTAGTCCTATACGATTGCGTTCACTTTCCAGAATTTTCTGTCGCGAATTTTCCAGAAAATTCTCGTAGAATTCTCGAATATTCCCGAATACACTCGTCACACAGTTTCACGCACTGAATCTGTCCACACTATTTCAACACGACCGCGTAAGTTCACAATCCAGAACTTTCCAACGCGAACTATACCGATAATTCTCGAAGAGTCCTCGAATATTCACGAATTCACTCGACACTCGCGGTTTCACGTCGTATATTCCGCACGAGTCACACTACACCGTACTTGAAAATCCCACTTCTGACACCAATTGTTATATGTTTCTCGTCTATTCTAGACGTTCCAGTGGGTTCGATAGATTTTCGCGTACACGACAATGAATAACACTCGCTTTACTGTAACACTATTTATTACAACCACACGGATATACACGGTTTACAATTTGTACTAATTACTTCACTAATTATTGACCCGACATTATTTATTCACGGCTAAAACTAGACTGACTGACTGGCTCTAGTCGACGCCCTTATATACCCATTTTCGCTGTTCTAGAAACTTCGGCCAGTAAGTTGTCTCGCTAGTGACACTAGCGCCATCAATTGCCCAGTATGGAATATAATTTGGGTTGTCGTAGCGCCATCTGGTGCCAATTTGGGTTGACGTATCCTAGACACATTACAATACATTGTAGTGTCATGCATGACCGTTTATCCTTTGAATTTGTGTTTTGTAGGTTTTTAATTACTCTATAATAATAACATATAGGGTTTTCCAATAAGGGCGGGTAGATATTGAAATGGACTAAAACAAGCTATGTGTGAGGTATATACGATTCTTTTATTTTATTTGAAAGATATATGTACCATTGTGTGGGTAGGGAATTTAACATCATTCAAATGTCCGCCGTGGCTTGTCACGGTGGCAGGGATCCGAGTGACTCTGCCTGCTGAATTTCAGCGAATGTTTGATTGATATTGACTTTAACCCTTCTGTCGGCACGAAGGTCTGGCCAGACCTTTGGCACTATACTTTGGTGAAAAAAAATATGGAAGATGAAATCGCAGCGACTTCATATTTCATGATATCCTAGAATAATATGTTTAGAAGCATTTTACAAAAATTTGAAAAAATCGGTTGAAGTTTTGATTATGTTTTTGATGATTTTCAATTTATAGTGCTTTTTGATACCCAATAGGTCTGGCCAGACCTATAGTATTTCCCCCCATTTTTCTCTTGAGGTAAAAAGGGCAAATATTAAATTCTCGTGAAATTCTCCTATTTATGATGCAATAATGTCATTAAAATTCAATTTGTTCTATAAACGATAAAAATTTCTGAGATTTTTCTTTAAAAAGCCATGAAGTTCAGAAATTGGGTATGCCTAATTTCATCACGTTTTATAACATCACCTAATCAACTGAGATTTGATTCTAGGAAATTCAAATGAGTTTTCTTTCATTTTTAATAGTAAGGACTAAGTATGAGTGACTTGGGAACGTCTTTCTAAATAGATTTGATCAAGTAATTTATGGAAAATTTAGAACAAAATGATTTTCGAGCTTGAAATTACCTATTTTTTTCCATCAACTTCCCTAAATCTGCAGGTTAATATCAAGGAAAAATCTACCAACAAAGCGCTAAATATTTCCCCAAAGATATTGTAATTGGAAAATGCGATCGAACCATCTACTAGATATACACAATGCAAATAGACAAGCAAAGAACGAAGAAAATAAGGGAAAAACGTGTTTGTACTAATACCACCCCAAAATATGTGTACATAAAAACGCTTCCAGTATATCTACAAAAATGATTTTTATGCTTTTATTGGTTAAAAATGGCAGTAAAGAATTGGTAGATTGACTCGACCGATAAAAATTTCACTTTTTCTGAAAAATAGAAAAATTTTCTCAGTAGGTCCAGCCAGACCTATTGGGTATAGAATATGCATATTGTAGTAGGTGCCGACAGAAGGGTTAAGGGCATCGGTCGATTGCAACTTAAGAAACCCCCACAGAAAAGGTTTAAAGGGGTCAAACCACATGATCTTGGGAGCCAATTCCCGCAAAATAGGCGTAAAATTTGTTTTAACGAAAACTGATTTTGATAATAAAGTTTTGTCACTTGAACGCGCTTCTCAACCGTGTAACTTGCCATGAGTGAATAGTAAATATGTAACAGAAATCAGTAAAGTGATCAATTCTCATCCTCATGGCAAAAACGCTCTAGACGTCTGCGTTGGTTCTTTCTGGACAGTGCATAACTATTTATTATAACCCTGATTTTTATAATTTAATATTTTGTTGTTTTTTAGGCGGAATCGGTATGGGGGAATAGGTATCAATACTTTTCTTAGTGGCCCACCCAGATTCGCAGAGCACGAGCCGCCACTGGCGGTGTGGGGTTCCTGTGCTTCATCTCATATTAAAAAACTTCAAGTTGAGCAAAACAAGATTTTGAAAATGATGCTAGATCTCCCTCGCTACTTTCGTACATCAACCTTACACACAGTCTCAAATATTTTCTTAATTCATCATAAAATTACTCATCGTATTATCAACTTTAATTTGTCGTGCATGAATTCATTAAAACCCCTGATCATCGAACTATCCTAGCATCCTCCACCATGTCAAATTTTTCTTTCTTGAGCTCAATTAGCCTTATCATTGTTATTATTGTTATTTTCTCTAACCCAACTCTACACTGGACTACTCTAACGTGCTCGTGTTAACATAATTAGTCCGTAAACGTAGTATATAAGTATAAGTAGTTTAAGTTAGTTTAAGTTTTAAATAAAAAATTATTGCATAAGAGGTTTTTAACCCACTTCTACCTTCATTGTTCAATTATAAAATAGTTCTATTCTTTCTTTCGGGTACTTAATTTTTTACTTTATAGTTGTAAGAGCAATAGCTTAATCTCATACTGTATTTCATATTGTTGGTTGAATAAATATTGAATTGAATTGAATTGAATTGACTTTCAACTCTTCCGATTTTATAAAATGCGTTCTTGCTCTCCCGATGGTTGCAAGGGGCCACGTATTGTTTTGAACAATGTTTTAAATCGTTTTAAATTCTTAAATAATAATTTCTCGCGAATATGTATACGTATGTATATTTCTTAGGGCGTTACTTAAAATCTAAGCAAAGAAATTTGAACAAATCCAAAGTGAGAATCGACCAAGTCTATGTTTACACGACGATAGCACAGGGGGGAAAGTGACGCAAACTTGGATTTTAACTTACCCCACCTGTCTTTATAACATATCAAAAATTTGGGACATCCCCAATTTTTGCACGCTAACCCCTATTATTTCGTCTCTATTGATTGGAGTAATATAGGCGCCCTTTCGTGAAATTTTTCATAACAGTTTTGAATAAATTTTGGGGTTTTCCATTAATGCAGCGTGTAATTTATTCTTTCAATGTTTAAAGTGTCGTGGGTTTATTCACATAAACCTGTGACTTCTTCAAAAAACACCAAAACGCTAGACGACACGACCCGGGAAATGACTTATACAGTAATTGAATTGTTTTGGCATCTAGCACCGTCTTCTTACAACCATATGTCCTCCTCATCAATATTGTGATTTGTCTGGTCTATACGTCAACTCAAATTGTATTTCTATACTTGGCACCAGATGGCGTGGATTATGTCGTGTCAGTAATTAGTAAACTAATTAGTGAAAATGTAAACCGTGTACTCGTATATCCGTGTATAGTTGTAATAAATATTGTTACAGAAACGCAAGTGTTATTTATTAATGTGTACGCGAAAATCTATCGAACCCACTGGAACGTCTAGAAAAGACGGAAAAATATAACAATATCTTCAATTTTCCGCAAAAAAAAAACTGGTTCACATTTCCCAGGCCAGGTTTGCTGACCAAAAAAATATATGTTGAAGAAACTCAAGATTATCAAGTGCACTGTGGTTACTAAGGCTACCAAGGCGACCAAGGGAACTACGGTTACTGAGATTACCAAGGGGACCAATGTTACTAAGGTCACCAATAGTACGAGAGCCTGATGCCGAAATGTCATAAGGTAACCGGCTATAAATATGTACAGGTAGCAGTTCATCACCGCTTCTGTACAAAACAGCTGTTCAGCTTAAAATTTAGCGGTTCCTTGTTGGGGAAGTTGCGCAATATTTGTGGTAATTTTGAGGTTAAATCTTCCTCATAAGGTAACCGGCTGAATTTATGTGTATATGTGAGATCTCAACTCACGCATAGCGAAAGTGCCGGTCAGCCGATTTTTTAGCGGTTGCAAAAACATTAAATTAAAATGGGCTGACCACTCTGAACCGGTCCGTAGACCAGTTTAAACCGATTCAAAGTAGCCAAAATACCTCGTTTGAAAATGTATTTTTGAACATATTTGATCAGGTAATCAGGCTGAATTTGTATTTAGTAAACGGAAATTGAGTAGACTGACCACTATGAACCGGTTCTTTTACCGATTCTAACCGGTTCGAAATAGGCAAACATTGACCAAATACACCCTGAAAAATAACATTTTGTGAAGATTTAGTGCATTTTCCCAAATGAATTTATGTTCATATGCTATATATCAGATTTTCCGTACCGAAAGTGCCGGTCAGCCCTGACCAAAACGGTTCCTTGGCAGATTTTCACCGATTCAAAGTAGGCAAAAATTCTACAAGTACAAATGTAGGGAGGAGGGTTATCTGAGAACGATCTACGAGTAAAATCAAAGGTGTGCAGCCGTATTTTATGAAAAGCCATGTAATTTGTAAATGTCGGCTACTATCTGAGCAAAAAAGCAATTTATGCACAAACGAAAACCGGGCTGATACATACATAATTACATTTTGTACGCAAATTTGCGCGTCTGGGGGATTTATCTATATCCACAAAATGCATACAAATTTTAGGGCGGAATTCATAGTCCTCACTTAACGAATATGGATTCCCTTAAGGAATCAGTAAAAGGGAATGCTTATTGGCGCAAAACGTCACTTATGAAGGCATTGGCTCACTTAATAAAATAATTTAATTCAGGAACCTAATTAAAGTAAATGACAAATAAAATATAAAAAAGTATCTAGTAGCAGCAAAATTCAAATTTATTTTTAAAATACGAGCGACTATGAATCGCCAAATTAATAAAAATTCCCTTTAGGAATCCCTTAAGTATAAGTGAGGACTATGAATTAGTGTAAGTTTTAGTTCACATTATTCTTATTGGGAATTTTTGTATACAATTTTGAAGGCAAATTTTTGTACTAAACTTGTGTACTTCTTATTTTCATTTTGTAATTTTTCCTTCTCAATTTCTCGGCCTGGGACGGGATTTATTCCTCCTACCCCCTCCCGTGGTTGCGCCACTGGCGTACCATATAGGGTACGTTGATAAATTCGTGTATGTATAAGTCTAGCGATTGATAATAATTAAGGGATATTTGTTCCCCTTTATCTCAAAGGAGACAAAAATAGGTTTCATATAAATTCATTTTTGGCTCCCCAAACCTTTTTCTAAATTGTCTATGCGTCGTTAGAGCTGACGAAATATTTTGCCGAATTTTTAAAGCTATTGTTTATAGATGGAAAAATTGTCCGAAATTGACCGTTATTTGACAAAAGAAAACTACTGGTGATTATATTGGAATTCTATTGGGTTTTGTACGATAAAATTCACCAAAGTAATTGTTGGAATCTATTTTGCAATGTCCTATACAGGGTGTCCGGAAACTGCCGCATAAACGCACCGGATTGTGATTCCTCATGTGATTTCCAGCAAAAAAGTTGCACGAACATACCCCCTCGGCTTAACCCTTTAGCTGCCACAGGCATTTAAAGATTTTTGAAAAAATCATTTTCTTGCACGACTTAAAGCCTAAAGCTATACCAGCTAGAATAGTGAAATAAAATGATTATTACAGCTAACAAATTGACCTATAAAATAAAACTAACCAGACTAAAATCGGATAAGAGGTGTGGGATTTACAGAGCTTCAAAGTCAAATTTGCGTGATTTGACCCAAAAACAATATTTTTTTCCATCTCAATTTTCTCCAACTTCTGCCAAGGTGAGGTGCTTGTACGATACTTTTAAAAATTGGCGCATAGTCTTACAATCATATCTTTCTTACATCATTTTAATGTAGCTCCATTACTTCAAACAGTTTTTATACGTTAAGTGTAGAAAACTAGGGTTAATTTTAGCTCGAATTCAATACAATTCAATTCACACTGCCCCTATAGATCTGCAATTGGTAGCATCTATTCAAAGTATATTTCGAAATCGAGCCAAAATTAACCCTAGTTTTCTGCACTTAACGTACTAAAACTGTTAGAGATAATGGAGCTAGAATAAAATCATGTAAGAAAGATATGATCGTAAGATTATGCGCCAATTTTTAAAAGCATCGTACAAGCACCTCACCTTGGCAGAAGTTGGAGAAAATTGAGATGGAAAAAAATATTGTTTTTGGGTCAAATCACGCAAATTTGACTTTGAAGCTCTGTAGATACCAAACCTTTGATCCGATTTTAGTCTGGTTAGTTTTATTTTCTACGTAAATTTGTTGGCTGTAATAATCCTTTTATTTCACTATTCTAGCTGGTCTACCTTTGGAGATATTAGGCTTTAAGTCGTGCAAGAAAATGATTTTTTCAAAAATCTTTAAATGCCTGTGGCAGCTAAAGGGTTAAGCTGAGGGGGAATGTTCCGTACAACTTTTTTGCTGGAAATCAACTGAGGAAGCATAATCCGGTGCGTTTATGCGGCAGTTTGCGGACACCCTGTATATTGTTGTACACCACGCATGGGACATGTTCATAAAATGTCAATTATTATCAGCTCTTTGAACGATTAATTTAACGAGGACAATTATCCCCATTTTTTCATAAAAACTGTCCTGTCCTGTATGCAAAGAAACCCAGCGATCATAATTGAATGAGAATATAGCAAACTGGGACGTCCCATTCCTGTGCCTGGTTTTAGCTGGCAACTATACTGGCTTTGTATGTAAATGGTTCCGCCTGCACGTGTACCTTTTACTCCTGATTACATACAAGCTCGTCAACAATTTTTTATTTATTTTTGTAGTTTGTCTCTGTGCTTTTTAATTCTGGTATGGGGTTGATACTCTTGTTTTGGGCTGAATGGAATAAAAACGAGACCGATGTTAATTTCGGGCGCGGCTGAAATTTGGATACCCTTCGCTCTCCTCGGGCTCAAACTTTCTTCGGGCGTACCTAGGACTTGTGTTTAATTCTTGCCCTTTCTATTCCTCTCCTTCCGTTTTCACATAAGTTCCGTGGCGCCGATAAAACAATATTTGAGGGAGGTTTGTTTGGAATAATTGGGCAAATAAAGAAAATTCTCTTAGAAACTTAAGGTATTGGGGGAAGCGGGGGACATGGTCCCATAGTACAATTGCATTTGTTTTTACATTTTTTGTTCTTTCGATAAAGACACATTAATAAAAGGTTTGATGAAATTGGTGTAGCAAAAAATGTTAGAAGAACCAAAAATGGGGGAAGGTTTGTACCGCAGCAACATGGTTATTTTCCATCCAATTTTACGTATGTTTCGTGGAATCAATAGAAACATAGTATGAGGTTTGGTTGAAATTGGTGGGCAAAAAAAAACATAATTTGGGGGTTGGGTTTGTATGGAAGCCCCATAACCCCATGGTCTGATTTCATTCATTTTTGCATATGGTCCGTGATATGAATAGAAATACATTTTCATGAGGTTTGGTGTAAATTGCTGCCCAAATAAAAAAGTTTTTCTTATAGGAACCTAATTTGGGGGTTTGGTTTGTATGGCAGCCCCATGACCCCATCATTCAACTCCATGGATTTTTACATATTTTTTGTGACATCCATAGGGATCCATCTAGATGAAGTTTGGTTCAGATTGGTTCATAAACAAAAAAAAAATTTCTTAGAAGAACTTAAATTGGGGTGTTAGGTTTGACCCATGACCCAGTGATCCAATTTCGGTGATTCACACATACAAGTAGCCTGCAGAAATAATAAACATCTGTGTTTCAGCTCTCTAGCTTTTATAGTGGCTGAGAAAAACGCGCTGCAACAGACGGACATCCCCCAGTCGACCCCCCAAAGTCATGCTGATATGTATACTTTTTATATGGTCGGAGATGCTTCCTTTAATGCGTTACAAACTTCATGACAAAGTTAATACACCCTTTCACTCTATGAGCGAAGGGTATAATGAAAACTCTTTCGCCTGTTACTGTTTTCTAAATGAACTGGCTTTAGTTATTTACAATAATAATTTGAAAAAAAAATTCATTGAAAACTAACAGTAAATCATCACAGAGGCTAGTGATTGAATTGGTTCTAACTAACATTGCGCAGTCCCCCCTAACTACGCCCATTAGGGCAGCTTACATCAGTGCTCAGTGCCAAATGTCGCGTACTCCATAAAGATATCTGAGGACTTTGAAGTTAATTGCGGCGGTAGGCAGAGTTCTCTCACCGATCCTACTTCCTTTAATGATGTGCTCCAGTCGACTTTTAACGAGGGAGGCTGATAAATGGATAAATCCCATCGACCCTCATGTCACACTTGCATTGCACTGACAATATTTGCCTATTCTTTCGTGGCTCTGAGCCAGCTCAGAACTCGAAAGGGAGGCAAACGCTGCCGGGCTAAAAATAATCACAAGTTCACAAGTGAGACCCAAGTGCTTGGAATGCAATTCGTCTCATAAAAACAATCAATAAGTATCCCCCTTCAATAGGGTGACGAATGAATCTTCCTATCTAGAATTGTAGCCGTGGAATCATCCTAAACTTGGTCTTCGCAAAATGACAAGCTCGTTTCCACTCAATCCCTCAACACCGGCCGGGACAAATGACAAAATAAAAAAATATGGGCTTCACAAAACTACAAAATCAAATTCAATAGTGAAATTTCTTCGCTTCGGAAACCTCGAAAACTTTCAAATCCAAAAATCTATACTTGTTTATCTACAAGCTCATAACAAATATCTTTTCGAAATCTTTTGAACATACAAAGTATATATATGTAACTATTATATGAATGAAACGATAAATCTCCATATTGTTCCCAATGTGTGTACAGATAACATATAACAAGCCAAATACGACAATATTACGTAACTGAATCCAAGGTGACTACATGAAGATTTTCTCAAGATTTGCCTTCGGTCCTTGCAAATGCTACTTCAACAGTTCGTCGACCAGAATTTAATCCCCATTGCACAAATAGCTTCTCTAGGAGGACTTACGAAGATGTAGCTTTCCTAGACGCGGTATTATCCAACACTAGCAACGTGATGGTTTCCTCACGTTTAAGTTAAGACGATACCGTAACGACCGAATGTAAGTTTTAGGTTGTGCTATTATCAAATGTCAATTTGGTGAACCTCACCAAGATAAACAAAGCAGACGGATATTCGACATTGTATATGTACTATGTAATATGTGCATATTCTGTCTGTATGTTATCCTTAACGTTAGCAGCATGAATCCCGACTATACCTACCTATTCCCATAAAGCCCCAACAAATCATAACCGAATACAAAATCACAAGGCACCAAGCCATTAGCGGAACTTATCGATTTGCGGAAGCTTAGACGGATGCAGATTGTGCAAACGAACGATTACTTTCAAATTTGGATTAACTCTTTTGCAGGTGTATGAATAACAAGACGTACCGACAACTACTCGTATACTCGTATGCAGGATAACGTATCCGATGAAAATTGGCGCTAGTTTGCACTTTGCACTGTGCGCTAGTTGTATGCAAATTTTCATTAATGCGAATTTATTACTTCCATGTTTATTTTATGCTCCTGTGCCGTGCACAGGATATATCCATGTAGCTATACGCCTGCCAGAAAACATGTTACCTATCCAGTATATGAGAAAACAGATTCCTCCCGCTAGATTCTGCCCTTTTATGTATATATGTAGCGCGGATTAGTTGGCTTTTTCGATGCATTCGTGGGGAAAATTAGCAGATGGTTTGCATTAAATAGAGCGCGAATAGAAGAGTGGAAGTCCTCCCAGCTAGAATGTGTTGCGGCTGTGCAAATATTTTAGCGGAACACGTTATTGTTTGGATTATTAACATAATTGGTCGATATAATTAAAATTGAAATGCTTATCTGTTTAGGTAGACTAGACTCGAATTATTGTGTTCCCTTATTGCGCAATTTGTCGAATGGATTAATTTTTTGAATAGACAAGAAAATGTCACTATTTGACGGATTGATGTTTTTAAGCATTTTCATGTAGGTAATGCTATATTTTATAAAATGTAAAAATACAATACAGTCGTAGATTTGATCAGATCTGTTGTAGTATTGGATTTAGCATTACATTTTAATAAAAAAAAACACAGCCAATCTCTTATTACCTACTTCAGACAACCGTCATTCATGCCTTTTATAGAAATTTCATAAGATCTGTCTGGTCACGACTTAGACGACTTTATCCTTTTCTTCGTTTGGATAAAATTTCACTCAAATGTCTTATTTGAAATTTTCAAGTTCGACCATTTTTAACGTCCATTTGCGAAAATCACAGGGCATTATCTTGTTCGTCGTTTTTCTTTTTGAAATCACAATATCGTAGCAAGGAAAACTTCATAGCGATGACATAAAATGGAAAAGTAAGTGAAGAAACGTTGGAAATGCTTAATCCTGTTTTGACAAGTGTCTCAACGTAAAAATGTCATAATATGACAAGCACATTTCACCTGCACTTGCAAAGTGATTAAAATTCTTGGAATTCGATAGAAGACGAATCATATCTCAGAGGCTACTTATTATGGTAAGTGCATCGAAGGATTAAGGTTATACTTGTCTGGCAGATGGATGCTGTAGAAACTTGTAAGTCCTTCCCGAGTTAATGTATACAAACATGTATATTTATATTATATTTTGAATGATTTCATCATACATACATACATATGTATTTATTGTTTATTACAATTCCATAGTTTTTTCGGTTTACAAAAGTGTTTGAAGATTCGCGTCTGTAGTATCAGTTTCGTTGTATAGATATAGTCAAAATCATTCTACTTAAATTATATCTTAACCAATTTCTTAACGCTTTCAAGCATTTGTTGCATACCTACAACAACATTCTTGAACGCATAGTTCTCGTTACCAAGGGCACATTTTCCGAAGCGCATAATATCTGAAAAAGATCTTAAATTGGGTTTTCCTCTAGATTTTATGTGCTTTCCTCTCAGTGAATTTTAATTTGGCTTATAAAATGGTTTTTGTTGAGGATGGTTAGGCGATTATTGAAAAATGCCTTTCAGCTCTAAAAAAGCGACTGAATTTCTATTAACCCTCCGTCGGGCGCACCTCAAATCAAAACAAGATCGGGCGCACTCGGCCTGAGAGGCCAACCATCTTTTTGGGTCCTTTTTCCTTAATGTGGTACTATAAATTTCAGATACTTTTCGGAAATTAAGTTATTAGTATCTAACGGATGTAATTAAACTAAATATAGTACTAAGAAACCTATTTACTAAACAGTATAATACAGAAATAAAATTATCGATTTACCAGAAAAAAACAAGAGAGAAAATTTTATGAAAAATAACGCATCCATTTTTCGTTAGAAAAATTGAAATTCATGAAAGCCAGGCAGTCTAAATTGATAATCGTTATTTAAAAAGGTTCTTAATGCTCCAAATTAAATGTGGAAAAGTATCTTTGATGCAGCGCTTTCGCGTAATTTAGGCACATTCTAAATTATGACGCGATCAGGCGCACCCGGCCTGTGAAGCCAGAGTCCTTACCACACAACTGTCTAAAGGACCATGGGTAGGCATTGTGTGAGATTCTTAAAGTTAGGCGAGTAAACGGAGCTAAAAAGTTGTGGGCCCCTCCACTAGCGTGGAACAGAGCAGAAACTGTTTTGCTGGCCTGTCAGGCCGGGTGCGCCCGACGGAGGGTTAAATTCTTAGCTTACATAAACAACGATTTTTCCACTATCACTTTATTTGTAGAAATTGGGAATAAAAGCAAAAAATATTAAAAATTGGTTTCAGGTAGCTTTAAGGGGCTAAATTTCATCCTTTGTTTGTAAACAACATGGATCATGAAGTATACTTGGCTTTATGTCCAATGCCCATATTAAATTATAAAGGAAATAATGATGCAAGCGCTTTGTAATTTTGGTTGCATGTTGCTCGAGTATAACTATGGAAGGTGTTGAAGATGGGTCATTTCGTCCAAAGGCTACCCTACCTCCCGTACAAATGACACCGTGTCGGCTAAAACGTTTGACCGAGTATCGTTAGTGTCCAGAAACTTCGGTGAGTGCCTAATTGTGGCATTTCGTTGAATAAATTGATGGAATGTGGAATGGTTTGAACAAAACAACAACCAACTCCCCTGCCAAACTGCAACCTATCTTTCGAAAGAAATGCCAATTTGGGTAGCAGCGATATGTTTTATTGGAAACGGACCCGATTGGTTCCATCGATCATCATCGGATCATTGCACGGTCAGAAATTTTGGGATAATTGTGTATACGAAGTATCGTATAACGCCTATTTATACAATTTCGGTTATGAATATGTATATTTCATACTTATAAAATCGTTTTATAATAAATATCATATACATTTTCTAAATAGTATACTTTTTTAATATAAAAAATGATTTTATATAAGTATTGTATACATTTTATACGAAAAATATTTAATACAAATTTTAATAACATTTACTTATAGTTTTTATACGAAAACTAAATTAAAACAGACTCCATTTTTTCAGAATTTTACAAACTCCATACATTTATAAGATAAAAGTATACAAATAATACGATAAGAGTATACAAAAGATTTTCAGTTTTCATTTAGCCAATTTCAGAAATAAATTGTATAAAGAGAAGAAGAATTGAAACTCGCAAATTATATTGCTATAACCAACAGGCTTCGTGGCTCAGACGGTTGAGTGGCACATGCTAGTAATGCAGGGACCTGAGGATCGATTCTCGGTGAGGTAAAAAATTCCGTATATGCTAGATAAAAAATTGTATAGTTCGCGATGCGCCGCTATAATTTATTTTTATGAAATTTAGAAGGAATAAAATAAATAGTATAAATATGGTTTATACTTTTATCGTATAAATTTTAATACTTATCTGGTATTGAAATTATTATACCATTTTGTTATAAAATTAATAATATTTTCGTATACTTTTTTTATAAAGGCACAAAATACATATTTATAAAAAAAATTTATGGATTTATATGTATACGAAAATAGTATAGCTTTTATACCAAAATTTCTGACCGTGATGGTAGTACAATTATTGTTTTAACTGTAAAAATATAACTTTTACATTATTTTCTGGAAAGAATATCTTTGATTTCAGGTAAAATAATTTGAGATTTAAAAAAAAAAAACAAACAATAAAAGCTGCGTTTAATTTGCTGAAAAAACGTGAGACTGGACTCGACTGTATATCGCGATAATTTCTAAAGTGGACAGGTTGATAGTAATAATGATCAAGCCTGTAGATATTTTAAATGGTTCACTGAAAAGTTTGAGCTAGAAATACGAAAGTTTCGAGTAAGTGCTTGATTGATTAACAATATCGGACATTTTTAGGTTACCCCAGGATGAAAACCTTTCTATATTTTACTGCTAAAACAATAATTTTACTATTAATGATCCTTAGTTTACTAATTTCAAGTAATTTTGGGAAAAATTATATTGTTATTTTTGGAAGAATGTCTATAAAAACAAGTCTAGATCATATTATTTTATAGTGGCAAAATCGATGTTTTATATGTACAACGTTTTCGAAAAGCCACAAATCATGGTAATTTAAAAAAAAATATATTTTCGTGTTAGTTGTTGTTGTAGTAGCGATTCAAGAGATTTTTTTTTTTCTCTTGAATCGAAGGGGGTCTTGGCAGCTCTTGGCAGTTTTTAGCAACGGTTAGCTCCGGGACGATCTACATCGAAGAACCGGCTGCCGTAGGAGCATTTTACGGACAACACAAACATCCATGGGTCACAGTGGGATTCGAACCCACGCACCGGCAACTCAGAGATAGACATCTCTGCCACTGAGCTACCGAATGCCCCAATTGTGTTAGTAGATGTGCATTTAACCAGAAAAGGCATTTTTTAAAATTCAGCTTCCCTGCACTATAGGTTGGTGCATGAGAGGGTTAATCTCAATTTTGTTAAACTATACTCAATGCCATCTGCTTGTAAGTTTTTTTTTTTAATGTTTGGAGTTTCATGGTTATGTCATATGCTTGTTTTGTTGGCATGGTTTTGGTTTTGTTCGGTTTATTTTTTTTTAAAACTCGGCAATAAAGCGTGTTAAGGCGCGTTTAGATGGCATCAAACTTGTTTGGATTCAACTTTTCCCTCAAACTTATCCAAGTTGGAAGGCTGTTTACACGAACGATATTCTCTCAAACAATTGGTATCAAACAAATCCTATCCAACTTGTTGGCCGTGTAAACAGTAGTTGAAAGTTGGAGCGGTCGTAAAACGTTATCAGTTTTTGCAATACGTATTAGTTCAGGAAAAATATATTTGCTTTTTCTTTTATTTTTTCGTGAATAATTTAAACATTGAAGGAAACATGTCCGAATGAGTATACAGCTTGCTCCAAAAGTCAACGGAACGCCAGAATTGGATGATAGCGCACAGATATTGGTAATCAGGCGCATTAATTCTTTATTATTAGAAAGTATATTTATATTTCGATTGGACTATAATCAATGCATCTCAAACAAGTTGTCCAACTTCTGTTTTCGCGGTGGATTTGTTTGAATGCTCGTTCCACTTCAAACTTGTTGTCCAACTTCTGTTTACACGATAGATTTGGTGTCCAACTTGTTTGAATGCTCAAAAGTTGGACGACAAATCCATCGTGGAAACAGCGCTTTATCGTGTTTTTTTTCCTTTCCAATTAGGAAAACAGTTTTATTTTTTGTTGACGAAGGTAATTACACAATTACAATCGCCAAATTTGCTGATTCGTGGATCTGTCATATTGAAAAAAATCCTTATCCCAAATGAAAAAACCTATCCCAAATTGGATAAGTATTTTTCCTTTTGGGATAAGGATTTTTTTCATTTGGGATAGGGATTTTTTAATTTGGGATAAGGATTTTTTCAATTGGAAAATACTATATATTCACATAATCCATTCAAAATCCGTTGGTTTTTTTGCGAGATAGGGTCCTGTCAGTGCTTTCATTGAGGTTGTCTGGATATTGAAGCAAATGGCGTATTTCTTACTGACACCTTGTTTTATCATATACACGGTTTTGGAAGTCCGTAAAGACGAGCTTGATGGAAAAAAGGCTCCGTTAAGCTACACAGTAAAGTGGTCACTGGAGTGTATGCTAGATTCCTGTTCACGGTCAAAGTGAAGCCAATAAGTTGCGGAGATGCTTTCTCTACTATTCTAGTCTAACTACCAGCAGACCATTTACAGCGGATTCTTCTAGCAGATTTTTTTGTGATAGTTGACTCCCAATTTGTTTTAGGAGACTAGTTAAAGTAGCAAAAGTTCACACTAACAGGGTTGAAATTAGTACTACGGTACACCTTTTTATGGAGAGAAACAAATTAGTTCTTTATAGTAATTTAACTGCCTTGCCCTATCCTATAGTCCTAGACATCAGTCATTCTCTGCATTATAGGCTTGAGTCCATTTTTTTTGCACATCATTACGTGCAGTTTATTTATATAAGCCTAATACAAATGGGCTCAAACATCCGAGTATAAATTTAAAATAAGGTGACCAGACTCTCGAATGTCCAATGCTTTAGATGTTGCGGAATTCTGTTTATAGACAAACCCTCAATCATACTATTTCTGGTTGTGAAACTTGAGAAAGCAAGGTTCTATTGATACTAAACAGGACCCATAAAGGAGTCCTGAAGTTCTCAATGTTCTCATTTACAAAACATCATCAGCAGGTGAATTACAAAATCTAAATTTTAACACGCCAAGCTATAACAAGTAAGGGTGGCGTAGCCAGGATCTCGTTTAGATGGAACAAGCCCCATATTTTTTAATTTTTGAGACCATGGCCCCGGAATTTTCTTGGTTGGTGTAGTCAAATCTACGACAAAAACGAGACCGAGTTATAATCGTGCGAATAGCACGATGAGTGTATACCCTATACCCATGTACAGACCTATAAGGCACGCAAAACCCAAAATATTCAATTTCATAGTTTTTATAGGGGAGGAAGGGGTAGATGGGTCGGACCTGGCAGATCATTATTATCTTATCCAGGCATCCAGCGGCTACCATTTGATACTAATTTGAAGTTTTTCGCGACATTCTATCAAAACATATGGCTGAATATAACTTTGTAGGGGAGGTAGGGGTAGTGGTAGTCGGACCTACTCCACTTTCCATCAACTCAAAGTATATATCAGAATAAGTCATTGATCAAAATTTCAAGTCGATAGCGATATTCTACCGAAAGTAATGGAGTTATCAAGGAGTGGTAGTTTGTATGGGAGGTAGGGGAACCCGTGGTCCGATTTGGACCATTTTCAATACCGTCCAAGATTTTAGCAAAACAACCATTTGCCCGAAATTTCAAACCACTAGCTTCATTATTTCGGGAATTATCGTGCTAACAGACAGACTCAGACACACGTACAGACAGACAGACATGGCTTGTTCGAATCAGTGACCGACCCTGATCATTAATATACATATATACTTTGACATACCTCCGGTGGCTCCTTTGAGGTGTTACATAATATCGGCTTAACAAAATTAATATACCCTATACCACCTTATGGGTATAGGGTATAATTAAGATTTTCCTTCAGTTTAAGTTGGCGGTCCCATGTTGTTAGAAAAGATGTTAGTACAAATTTTAACACAATATTTCAAAAAAGGACAATTGAGAATGGCGTTTTTTATGTTTTAACGATAAAAGACATCTTGCACGCATTTAGCCTTTACCTCTTGATTAAAACCAATTCGCCTACGAGTTTTAGGCAGTCGATACTCAGTGGTTTTCAACTTTTGAATTTCACTGTTCGAGCCTGCAGTTTGGGCGGATGATGATAAGTCTTTCCCTGTCTCTGACTATCCGAGACAGAAATCATGTAGTTGTTTATTTGAAGTACGGAAATTGTTGTGCCCTGCTAGGAGTCGAATCCGCATTTTCACGCTCTCTGATATCGTAGTACAGAGATTTTTTATAGACACCGTGATAAACGGCCACGGGGTGTAGGTGTTCGAGCACCCCTTCCTTGTACCTACTAATTTAAAAACTTCATTTTGTTTATTTCAGTAGATAAAGTGATAGCTCATTAGGCAGAGAATTCTTAATCCGTTGGCGACTTTCCTGACACATATACAAAGTGTAGTCCGTGGAGAGCCTCCAAAACGGTGGAATAATGGCTTATCTTGGTTGCGATGTCAGGGGGAGAGTATGCATTGGATTTGATGGACATATTGTGGGACGAAACGTTATCTGAAAAACCTGGCAGAGTCCTGTCTGTAGTATGCATTTCCCTATAATGATTGAAAGGTGAGTCGGATGGGGCACAGTGATTTCTGCATCGTTTTGTGAAAAATTGAAATCACATCTTTCCATCGCTGTAACTATACTGGATCTTAACAGCTCTACATACTTGAACTCTCTACCATGGGCAGTGCTCTATACAAGTCTGACAAATTTCAAAATTTTCCGCTCAAAAATTTCTGAGCTAATGAATTTTCCGATTAGAAAACACAAAAGTGCAGTTTGGGCAGCTGTAACTCCCGAACGCGGATAGAAAATGTCAGCGCCATGTAGATTTACAAGCTATAAGTATTCTAATTCAGAAAGATCGGTGTTCCCGAATAATCGAAAATAAACTATTGTCAAATATAAAAGTACGATTATCTCGCTAAATATCGATCGTACAGGAGTCAAACTTTACACGTTAAATCACATCTTTTGACGGTTGTAAATTCTGAACCTTGACAGCTACTGCCTTTAAATTTTCACTAAATATGGACATTCCGTGGTCCAAAAATCTACCATTGGACAAATTTTATGGACAATTTTCGATTAGAATAGACAAAAGTGCGATTTAGGCAGCTGTAACTGTCGAAGAAGAAGAAGAAGCTACAGAACGGTCGATGAAAGAGTTCCCGAGTTGTCAAAAAAGAACGTTTGCCAAATGAAAGTGCGATTTTCTTCTAAAAACACCTTTAAAACAGACAAGACTGACTACTGGCCTCGCCGAGGAGCTTATTATGTAGTGATTTGGGTTTCTTTTGTGTGGCATTGGGAATGCTGTACATTTACTAATGCTTTACGACAGGTCAAAATGCTGTACTGTACACAGCAAAATGCTGTACGTCTGGTCAGCTTAATTTAAAACCAATCGAATATTCTAAAATTTACCGACGATGAGTTTCTTTTTTTTTCAACAAAGGACAATTTTTGGGTTACGCACGGGCACGTTTGGATTTATTAATGAGATAAATCTGATCCTTGAACTAAGTTATAATTTAAACGGGGAAAAAAGCGATCCAGACTTTTATCAAAAATTAGCGTGCGGTTGATCAAATTTATGGAGCATCATGTCTGACGAGTTCTACAACGACCTAGAAACACTCTTCGACTCACTTCCGTCAAACGACGTCAAGCTGCTGCTAGGAGACTTTAACGCCAAAGTCGGAAATGAAAGCTGGCATAGGGGAACTACTGGAGGTCATAGCCTCCACGACGAAAACAACAACAACGCTCAGCGACTTATCGACTTCGCGAGCGGCAGAAACTTGGTCATAAGCTCTACATGCTTCCCTCATCGACGAATCCATAAGCAGACCTGGAAGTCTCCAGATGAATACACCGTGAACCAGATCGACCACGTACTGATCAGCAAGAGATGGGCTTCTAATGTCCTAGATGTTCGATCCTATCGAGGAGCCAACTGCGACACCGATCACTATTTGGTGAAGACGACCTACAGGTGCAGAATCTCTTCGGTGCACCTAACGAGAATCAACCCTGATGCCAAGATCTTCGAGGTAGACAATTTGATTGATGATGCCACGGCGGCTGCGTATACTACAGCACTAGAGGAAAAACTGTCGCCCATGCTTGATGACATCAACAATTTAGGCATCCATGAGTTCTGGGAGGAGCTCAAAGACAGCATCAAGGGGGTCGCAGAAGAGGTCGTGGGCTATAAAGGCCGGCGCAGACGAGCACACTGGTTCGACGACGAATGCAGGGCCTCGATTGAGGCGAAAAATGAAGCCTATCGCCAATACACACAACGTGCATCCCGAGCCAAGAAAGAAAAATACAACGAACTTCGGCGAGTATCTAATAAGTTAATTAGACGTAAGAAACGCAAACATTTTGACGAGCAGTTACAGCAAATAAACCAAAAATTAGCCAGTAAGAACATTAGACAGGCGTACAAACTTATAAATAATGTTAAGAACGGATATCAACCCAGGACAAGCCTATGTAAGGACAAGGATGGTAACATCATCAGCGACATCGAAAGCGTCAACAAACGATGGGCCTCGCATTTTGAAGAGCTCCTCAATGCACCATCAACATCCCCCGCGGAGCCAGCTCTTGAGCAGTTAGCCGAACCAGGCCCTCCCGTTCTACCCCCAACAGTAGAGGAGGTGAGTCTTGCCATACAGTCGCTTCAAAATAATAAAGCGCCCGGCGCTGACGAGATCCCAGCAGAACTGCTGAAGCATGGTGGAACGTGCCTGACCAACGCTATACATGTGCTACTGCTGAAAATATGGAACGACGAGGAAATCCCCGAAGATTGGCGCAAAAGCATAATCTGCCCAATCCACAAAAAGGTTGACAAGCTGAAGTGTGAGAATTACAGGGGCATATCATTAGTTTGTACGGCCTATAAGATATTTTCTAAAATTCTTGAAAAGAGAATTAATCCGTACGCAGAACGAATCATTGGCGAGTATCAAGGCGGCTTCAGACCTGGTCGCTCAGCGACCGATCAGCTTTTCACAGTGAAGCTATACTACTCCAAAAGTGCTGGAAATATAACATCGACGTATACCAAATCTTTGTCGACTTCAAGCAGGCATACGACAGTATCGATCGAAGTGTACTGTACAACATTATGCTGAATTTTGGTATACCGGCAAAGTTAGTGCGACTCACAAGGATGACGATGACTAATACCGTATCGCAGGTCAGAGTGCAAAATCGACTCACTGACCTATTTGAAACTCGTACTGGACTCAAGCAGGGCGACGGGCTGGAGCCGACGCTCTTCAACCTTGCTTTGGAGTATGTAATTCGAGCCATGAATATGGACAGCAGCGGAACGCTACTCATCAAGTCGACTCAATTAGTAGCGTACGCCGACGATATCAACATTATGTCTCGAAGGTTGGGTGATGCAGAAAGCCTTCTGCATAACCTCAATAACGCCGCGAAGGAAGTTGGACTACATATCAACGAAAGCAAAACAAAGGCCATGATGCAATCGAAAACAAGGACGCCAGCAAATTCAAGCATCATAGTGGGGGACCTTAGTATCGAGTATGTAGACAACTTCAACTATCTGGGTTGTAACTTATCAAAGGACGCCAACGAAACCGACGAAATTAAGCGACGGATACAACTAGCCAATAAGACATATTTCTCGGTCCTCCCTATAATTAATTCGAAACTTGCGCACAGGAACACGAAGCTCCGCGTGTACAAAACGATCATCCGACCCGTGCTATGTTATGGCTGCGAAACATGGACCCTCACCCAAGCCTCCGAAATTTTGATAGACCGATTCGAACGAAAGGTCCTTCGGCGAATTTTCGGGGCCGTTCGCGAGCGAGACCAATGGCGTATCCGGTACAACCATGAGTTGTATCAATTGTACGATGAGCTGGAAGTATCGAAAATCGTGAAGCTTCAACGTTTGCAATGGGCGGGGCATGTACAACGGATGGACGATAATCGCATGCCAAAGAAAGTGATGAACGCACAACGAATTGACGGAGCGAGGTTGCGTGGACGACCGAGAGCTCGCTGGGAGAACTCCGTAGGTGAAGACGCCCACCAGCTGCTGGGCTTCCGAAACATGAGGACAAGGTCGCGTAACCGCGACAATTGGAGGTCAACGATTCAGGCGGCCAAGGCCCGACGTCGGGCTATCGTGCCACATTGATGATGATGTCAGCGCATTTAAGCAGCATCGATAATTTGAAACCGAATAATGCAAATATAAATAAAGTCAGCAAGCTGGCACGTAGTGGACTATATTTTAACACGTGCACTCCCTTTGAGTCGAATGTGCACACAGCGTGTTAATGGCAAAAACAAAAAAATGTCCTTAACTTCTTTTCCGTTTTGACTAAAATTTTCTCGGGTGAACCTGCTTACCAGGCTATACAGGTTTCGGGGAACTTTCATAGATCCGCTATAGAGCGAATTTTCTCTTTGCCGATACTAGCGCCACCTGGTGGCCGAATTCGGTACATTAGTACATTAGGTTATATTATCACAACCATGGAACTTTGACGTAAACGACGATTAATCTCCTCTCAAATGAGTTCATATAAGAGCGGAATTATGTTATCAGTCCATGGTCGAGAATCAGCTGATACGGAAGGTGTGGATTTTCACTTAGCGGCGGCATCATCCACAAATGGCGCTACTATCGCGAGAGCTCAAAGCGTAAGTAGCCAAACTATTGGTTCTGCCTTCTTGCTTTATCATCCTAGTTTTGGATGGTTCGAGGTGACAGGACTGCTTTGTGAAAAAGAGTAGCTCGGACTATTACTGTTTAGACCTGTATCCACGAAGAAAGGTTTTGGAAGAGCAGCCACTCCCTGGGTGATGATTTCTGAAGATTCGTTGTGAGCGCACAATATTACATTTGTTCCGTTTGAGTGCTTTCTTCTAGGAAGTTTTTTTTTGCCTCAAAGGCCCTCCATATTTTTTTTCTGCCTACGCCACATTATCTGTTTACTATCAATTACATACATGTCTTGTCCTCGAATTTAAATGCTTTTCTGATTACTTGCCCATTTATGAATATCCGCGAGCGAATATTACTAACTGTTCTAAATTCCCTGATAATTCAAAAGAATTTCGTCAGAAGAAGAAGAAGAACAAAAATATAACTTCTAATAATGCTATTAGATTTTTAATGTTTCGTTTTAAAACACATTCCTTGAATGAATCAATTAACTGTTCACTTGTAAACCATCAATCACTCTATCAACACATTTCCAAAAAGATCATGAATGAGTGGAATTTTCAAATAAGCCTTCATTTATTATATTCGTATTTTGACATTGCTTCTGAATTTAAAATTGCCATGTTCAACTAGAATCAATTAAAATTAGTATTTTATTTTCTGAATGCTATCACTTATATCCGAACTTACAACTTGTTGAAATACCTTGAAATAATGGGTGTAATCAACTTTGTTTTGGGAAAAACGTTACTTGTGCCCTTTTCCACTATAGTTTCGTAATAATTCGCAAAGAAATTCAAGGCGACTAATCTAAACAAATTTCCTATACAATTTCATTAATTTCCAATAGACTGCACTGCATCGTGTAAATTGTTTCTTTCTTACTCATAGCTAGCTCTAGCTTACTAGCTCAATGAAAATCCATTCACAAATTCATTTTCGTATTAAACGAATTGCTTATTAGAAATAAAGCTATCTTTTAATAAGTACTGCCAGATTCAATGCTACACGAAATCAAATTAAAATTCACTTTTATTCAAAGTAATTCCATAATCTCTGCAATATTACCGTGTTATGGTGTGCGCTATAGAAGAGCGCGGTGCGGCATTCAGAAAAATTAACAATTAGAGAGATTACCATCAAAAATAATTTACCTGATATGTTTTCGACTACATAATACCCACAAAAGTATTGTTGTTACTATTATAATTTTTTCTTGCTGATTTCAGTGCCAAGATAGAAAAGACAGAAGCCCATGGAATGTTAAATGCAATTAGGTTAATTAGGCAGTTGATAAATTGTCGGTAGTTTGTCTAAATATTCCCGGTATGGGGTAAATTATGGGAAACGTTCTCCTTGTTACGTCTAAGTCTTTTTTTCAGCATACAATACTTGAACTAATTTTCTGTTTTGTTTCTATTTCTATACACACAAACACACACTTTTTTTGCACGCGTCAGTTCTCATTGGGGACTATCCCGCATAATATTTCCCGAATTCTTCATTATAAATTTTAATAATAAAAGAGAACATGTTCATCTAATTGTTAATTTTTTCTAATTGGCGTGGCAAGAAAATAATAGCAACGGGCTTCATACTGTGCTGCCGTAACAAGTGGTGGAAAAATTGTTGATTCGAATGCAAATAAGCTATAGTAGGCGACTACGGGCACAGAGCTCCCCCTTGGTAATGTGTTTACGTAGATTTTTTTCTGCAGTTCTGAGGACTTTTAGCGCAAAGTGAACTCATGCTAAGCCAATTCGAATCCATTTCCCTTTCGAATTATTCATAGGTTTTCCCACATAATCGACACATATTATTAACCCATTGACGACGAGACCCTAAAATCTTACTGATTGAGCTGAAATTTTCCACGTCGGCTAAAAACACATTTTGTAGAAACAATTTTTTCCCCGAATGCCGGGCTTAGGCTCCCCGCACTGTTACATATACACATATGGACAGAAAAATAAGTACATCCCTCATGTACCTTTTTATGCCAAATTTGCATACCCTTTTTAAAATTGAATTAATCCAAATAGATAGGCATTACAACAATTAGGATACAACAATGCCATAGGAACCGAAAAACTAAATGGTATCCCCCTATTATCTTAGTCCCTCCCGATATTAGCTTTGAAGTGGGTTTTCAGCTTGGTCAAAATAATAAGTACACCATCGGTTTTTTTAATTTTTTGACAACAAGTTGCTATTTTCCGTAAGGATTTGTTTTGTTATTTATTGGTGTATGCAAGAAGCGGTAAATTAAAAACAAACAAAAATACTTAAGGGGCGAAAAACGCATGGCAGGTGCAAAAAAAGAAGTTTAAGTTCGAAACTTTGAAAAAGCGGAAAAATTATTCTCTCAATAACGAAATAAACCAGCTGAACATTGTATTTACTGCGTAATTCATTAAAAAGTGAATAATAGCAATTTCTAAAGCGGTTAAGTCCATGTAAGGGCCCTAAGGACAACTGTCGGTCTCATTATCACTATGGCGAGAAAAGTTATCTTGATATGACTGATGATTTTCGCGGAAAATATTGAAAATATAGAATCCCTTTAAAAAGTTAATCGAAGAATACAATAAGTAAAGCAGTTTTGACAAAAAGTTTAGAACTTTCCATGGCGACGTTAAAAAGTGTTGACGGTTCAAGAAAATTTGGGAGGAATAGTTCTTCTTGTTCCAGACCGAACAATGGAAACTCACAGAATATTCTGTTTTATTTATGAGATCGCAATAAATTAGATCGGGAACTAATGTTATCGTAATATTCTTCATTCAGGATAAAATAATATGATATACGCTAACATCAACTGGCTATTTCCCATGGAGGCGAAAAACATGGTCTATGGTTTAATTTTCATAGTTTGGTTTGGTTCAAATAGACTTAATAACCTTTACTTTGAGGTAATTCCCATATAAGAAATGTTAGTTGAGAGTCCTAGAATATTTTACTGATGAACCCATACACTTTAAATGGGGATTTCAGCAGGATATTAACCCTAACCATACCTCACAAACTGATCAAGGATCCGCTTCAACCAAATCGGGTGGCTTTTCACGTTGTTACTAGAGTTAAATTAAATCCGAAATGTTTAGAGAGAGAATGGAATCAATGAACCAGAAACACAGTTTTCACAAAACGGACCAATTACGGAATTTCCTGAAAGTAACTGGATATATGGATGTATGGGAACATGCCATAAGAATTATCTCCAGAGGGCCAACAAAAACCTTTTTTCCTTTCAAAATAATGGACCATTTACTTTTAAATAATAAAATAAATTAAATTCTTGTCGATTCAGAACTTAATATTTTAATTAAAACAAGTTTTAATCAAATTAACTGACATGTACTTATTATTGTGTCCTGCCTATTTTAGTCATTTCGTACTTTTTCAAGTTAAATGAAAGCTGTTATTTATTATTATATGCTAATTTATATATTATTTGATTCCTCACCAATTAAGTATTAAATCTTTCCATATGATTTTATTTCCTCAAATAAATACTTTGCTACAGGGTGATAAGAAAAATTCGTATGGGTGTACTTATTTTTTTTGGCCATATGTGTATGTAACATCAGGCACTCGAGGTACTCGAGAGTGTTACATATATGTAACATCAGGCATGATACGGGGAAAGTGTATTCAAGGTATTTTTTGATTCCTTTTCAAAAAGAAAACATTTTAGTAATTTTTTTTTTAATAAAGCGAAAAATATATGAAAGCCGATATTTTACATAAAGTTTACAGTTTTACAGTTTGTGAATGGGAAAAAAGTTTATAGAGCTACAGTAGTTACCAATACAGATTTTGAGGATTATGGAAGATTTGCCAGTAAATTGTAAAATTATTGTTTCATTTTTTTTGTCAATTTATCCATCCGCCCAATTTGCCTAAAAAAGGCTAAATATAGACCCTATAATTCCTCCTTGTCTATAATTTCGACTACATTAGAAACCATTTCTTCTTTCGTAGCTCAAATTTTATCCCTTTAAATATTATATTAGCAAAATTAAATAGAATAACTAATCCTTGGCCTCATGAAAATGAAGCCTTGACTCCTTGCTCCGGATATCCTTGAATCCGGCTATCATTTTAATCCACATAGGACAACTATTGCATCCATATTCCGGATTTCTGGATCAATTCTAACTCTGACTCTCAGTATTTTTATGTTATGCCAAATATGGCCGCTCAATTTGCCAAACAAGAAGACACAAGGGTCTAGAAAATCATGTGACATGACTAATTTTAAGGAAAAACCTAAATAATAGCAATTTTTTCTTTTACATTTTAACATTTATGAAGACAATTTATGCTATTTTCCTAGATAAAAATGTCTTGTTAAAATCCGGAGTTTTCATTAATCCGTTTTTTTGGGAACCCGGACTTATTTTTTTTAATTAATCCGGACTATCGCATCAAGAGTGCGAAAAATCGATAAAATAAAAAAAAAACACTAAAAAAGTACATAATCATATACCTCGTATACGAGGAGTGCATTTTCCCTATATCAGGACGGATGTTACATACGAGGGTGGTTCAATAAGTACCCGTGTTGAAAATGAAAACACATTTTTTTTTTCTAATTTTTATTTATATTTTTCAACATAGTCCTCTTTTAGTAAGATACACTTTTCCCAAAGTTCCTGCTATTTCTTAACCCCTCCAAAAAATAGGATTTGTCGAAGTCGCCAAAATACGCCTCTGTCTCGGCGATGACTTCCTCGTTTGAGCTAATTTTTTCCCCGCGAGCCATTTCTTCATGTTAGGGAACAAGAAGAAGTCGCAGGGAGCCAGACCGGGTGAATACGGAGGATGCGGCAAAAATTCATGCAGTTTGACGGCGACGACTTCGGATGAATGCGCTGGTGCGTTATCGTGGTGAAACAGCACTTTCTTTTTCGCCAAATGCGATCGTGTCTCCTTCAATTTTTTGTCGAACCGGTCCAATAACTCACTGTCCAGTGATCGTTCTTCCTTTTTCTAAAAAATCCATAAAGATGACGCCCTTCGCATCCCAAAAAATCGTCGCCAAGACCGCCATGACATGATTTCCGGCCGATGGAACCGCTTTGGCCTTCTTTGAAGCAGATTCACCGTTGAACCAATATCTAACGGTGGTTATAGACGGCGAAGTATCCCCATAAATAGCATCCAACTTCGCTTTTACCTCCTCGCATATTTTCTGATCCAAAAACAGAAATCGAATTACCGAACCATACTGCTCTCTTTCCATATCTTATCGAAAATTACGAAACACGCGTTACTCGAATGGCTGTCAAATCAAAATTAACCAATAAATTAGTCTGGAATTTGTTCTGGCGTCGTTTAATAGATGGCAGCACACGATTATGATACCAACTTCCCTCAGTACCATCCTATGTCTTCAAACACGGGTACTTATTGAACTGCCCTCGTATATGTAACAGTGTTAGAAAAAAACATACTTATAAAACATAAACTACGGACAATATTTATTTCATTTATTTTTTGTATTGTTTCAAAAAGACCGTGTAATAGCATACCATTAATTTTTTCCCAAGTTTTTTCATACAATTAAATATAAAAATAAAATTCCTTTTCTACTTTTGCCATCGTGACGATTTTCGTCAACATCGAAAAAACCATCAGAAAGAAACCTCTATAACTTCCACAATAGTGAATCAAATTGAGCTAAATTGATTTCTACGCATTGCTAATAGTGTCCAGTACAGGATAAAACACTTTTTAGTGGCGAATTGATATCCTATTACTTTAGAAGCCATTTGAAACGAAGGATGTCTTACTGTTACATATATGTAACATCAGGCATTAATGGGTTAAGGCAGTAAAGCAATTTTCCAGTTATGCATAAATACGAGTATGTAATGGCATTCCTATCTGGAAAATCCGATTTGCATACTACGCTACAAGATAGTAATGGTTTATTTTGCTAATACAGTCCAATAGTCGTACAATGCTTCGTTTAACAATTCGTTGACTTCGTGTTCGTTTAGAAAATCCTTTCCCAATAATGATCGTCTAGTCCACTGTTTCCCAACAGGTGGTCCGTGAGAGACCCGTAGATGGCCCGCGGGTCCTGGAAACCTTCTTACAAAAAATTTTAAGTTTTCTTGTGACTAATTAAAGTCAGTGTTGACGCGAGTAAAACAGTTTTTCTGCCTTCTCCCAACCTGGCAAACATGGCAATCCTAAATCATGCTTCCTAAGATGATGGAGTTAGCATAAAAATTTCGTCGGGAGTTTATACACTGCCCCTTCGATGAAATGGAAGCCGCACGAAATTTTCAATCAGTCATCTTTCTCAGACTATAGCACCAAGATAACGCATGTACGAGTATGTGTTATGAGAAGGATTTTGAGATGATCAGTGCTTTTTCACTTTTTTTAAGTAGAAACAAAAAATAATAAGAGCAATTTGCGATGGGAGATAGAGCGTGAGCTTTTAAATACAAAACCTCGATAAAAAAAATCGAGAACTTAATTCGTTTCATTATTATTGAATGGTGGTCCGCCGAGGTCCATTTTCAGTCTAAGTGGTTCGAAGACGTTTTTGAGTTGGGAACCCCTGCTAGTCCAATGCTTCCCAAACTGTGGGGGGGTGGCGTGACGGTTTGGGAGGGGAAGGTGGCGTGAGTACAATTTATATCGGTGTAACAATGAATGTTTTTTTATACTCTGGCCAAAAGACCGCTGAAAACATTTAAGCCCGGAAAATAATGAAATAATTTTCTATTGATTTCTCTATATTTATCAGAACACTTTTAGATTGTGGTATCTCCAGTAATAATTTCACTTCGAAGGTCCATTAAGACGGCTAAATGGCAGCACGTGCTACCAACTAGCAGCTGTCATTGCATCCAAACAAAAACAAACAAACAATTTAGATGCAGCTTACTTATCGATGTACCGCTGAGCCAAGAAAGCCTTAAACATCCAAATCCACACCAAAAATAAGTCTGGTTGCTATTTTGGCGACAGTCGAACTTCCGACGGATATGACTTCTGTACTTTTGAAAAATGTGCTTCACTAACAAACAATTGTGCTTTTTCCATGCAGGATTGAGATATTGTTGAACAATTTTCTGGGCATTGTACTTGGTCATAATTTATATTACAAAAAAAAAAATGACTTCTGTCCAAGATCAGTGTGTGATTGCTCAAATTTATGGCGAATCATGTCTTCGTATTTTTACAGCTTTCAGAACTTATAGACAAAATAAAGCAAATAAAATTGAAGTCCGCAACCTAGCACGTACTGAACTATTTTAATGGCGGAAATACAAAAATGGTCACACCCATTTTGGTTTTTTGGCCAAAATTTTCCCGGGTGGCGCCAGTCTCAGCAATCTTCGCAAAGAGGGGGGTGCGGACTGAAAAAAAATGGGAACCTCTGGTGTAGTCTCTTTGAGTACCCTGTACCGGGCATCTGCCAATGAAATGATGGGTTCTCTTTCTCTCGTGTTACATAATTCGCAGAATATTATTGGAAGATTCCCACTGTGTGGTATATAATTTAATGGTTAAATATGAGTAAGATTTAGCGGATTTTTTAACTGCTCTGGCAATAAGTGTTCGCCTGTAGGTCGTAATTCAAGTCGATGTAAATCCTGCGATGTTTTCACTTCTTTTATGATGGCTTGGCTCGCATATCCTTCACATCTGGAATGAATTGGTTAAGTATATACCCATCAATACTTGTTCCATTCCAATAGAATGTTTATCTTATTTGGGTGTATGGGATATGTTCCTGTTTCTAAAGCATTTCTTCCAAACAGCGTTAATTGCCCATTTCGCTTCTTGCAGTCTTGCACCTTATTTTGCACATGATTTCGCATACTCAAATTGCACGATATTAGTATACCAAGATACATGTACCCGTTGACTACTTTAATTCTATTTCCTTTCAAAGTTCTTTTCTCATGGGCTAATCGAAATCGAAAATTATTACCTTTGACTTTTCCAAATTAACTGTGTTTCCAGAAATCGTCTCAAAATAGTTGATCATTTGCTACAAATAATCTCCGCGATCAGTAAAACATTGTCAGCATACACTAAGTACTTTAATAGCACCCCAAACGCTTCTACTCCGGGAGGACAGTCGTTCAAAATACCATTGATGAAAACCTCAAAAATATCCGTAATCGTTTTACATACCTGCCTCACACCAACGTTTGTTTCTAACGATGACGAAAGCTTGTTTCCACTCCATACCACCGCGACGTTGTTTTCTCGTACAATCTTTCCATCAAGTTTCCAAATTTCGCCGACATTCCGCAATTGTGCAGCTTGTCAGGCATAACATTATGATCTATGGTGTCAAATACGGCTTTAAAGTCAATAAAGCACGCCTGTAGATGAGTTGCCATAATTTTTGCAGTCGCGTTCACCTCGTTAACTATTAGGATCGTTAATGTCGTCTTTCTTGAAGATTGGGAATATAATTGCCTCTCTTAACTCGTCGCGTATATCTCCTCCTTCAAATATTTTATTGAATTTTTCGGTTAATATGCATATTTTCACCGACATACTTAAAATACTCCACCAGTACCTACTGCACTACTCCCAGCAGCCTTTTTATCCTTACACTGGTCTAGTGATTTACGAACCTTATTTGACTTAATTGGTGAATCCAATATCGGTTGACTCCAGTTCGGCCTTTCAAAGTGAATGCAGTTGGTCATGTGACCACTTTGCAATATTTTAGTGAAGTTCGTTTTAAGCTGCGATATACCTTTAGACAATTTCCAATTGTATACGTGTCAATTTTGTTAATGCGGTTACCAATTTGCCAAAACTAGAACTAGTACTATGTAGTATATTCAACTTCAACCTTTATGTCACAGGGTCAGCACACTACTAACACTATAATATGACATTTCCGAAGTTGAATAGCTTGATATTTCTCCTGCTGGGGGCTCTTCTCCTCCATTAGACATAGTTCAGAGTAGTTCCAATAGAGCTAGTACCATAATACTAAAGACATGCAGCGCAGTTGATGTCTAGAATGGAATAATAAGTCCAGATTAGCTAGCCCAATAGTAGTAAGTATTGGGAAATGATCAAAGTCCTGCTTATATGCTTCTGTGAAGTCCGTTGTGAGGGAAAATCAGTCCCCTCCGACCAAACATAAGTCGATCACTGAGTGCCCTTGTCTTCCAACATAAGTACACTCTCCAGTGACATCACTCTTGGAGCAACCGTTAATGAGTTTTGTTTGCGTTCCTTTTACTTATTGGATCTATGGACAAATTACTATTTTCTTTTAATATCCAAATGAAGACTATCGATAAAATTACACAATTGTTGCATAATGTAAACGAATGTGCCATATCTCCAGCATATTTCCACAAAGTTTCAAATAAAAATATTAATAAACAAAAAATACTGGCGTACAGAGGGCTGCGCCCGCAATACGAGGGTTTTTTAGATTTTGGATACATACATAGTGAATAATTTGGCACATATATTTTATAGGTAATAAATAAGAATTATGCACAATGTTAATGAAATGCTTCTCGTAAATCTATTTTTGGATTGGTCTAAATAAACGCGTTCCTGAATGAGAGGCCAACGCCTTTCACTCTGTAAAAATTTTTAGCTAGACCAATCCAAAAATAGATTTACTATGTATCATGGCTCCACATATTAACTGGATTTATTAGCTGTAACGCCATTACCATGACTCCAAACTGGAAAAAAGCGACTGATATGAAATGTACCCATCGAGTTCTTTGTTTTGATAAAAACTAAAAAAGTCTCCGGGACACCCTGTTTGCTTTGTCCTACCAACGTCTAAGTATTTCGTGCTAAAGACTGTTACGATTCTACACATTCCTACCAAATTTCATAACGATCGGTTAGTAAACAAATTTGTAAATGTCCGGGACACCCTTTTATCTTGGCCATACCAATTTTTAAGTATTTCATGCCAAAGACTGTTACCATTCTATACATTCCTACCAAATTTCATGACGATCCGTTAAGCCGTTCGCGAGTTATTTAGTGAACAAATTTTCATATTTCCGGGACACCCTGTTATTTTTGTCCTACCAACTTTTAAGTATTTCGTGCCAAAGACTGTTACCATTCTACACATTCCTACCAAATTTCATGACGATCGGTTAAGCCATTCGCGAGTTATTTAGTGAACAGACGGACGGACAAAATCGATTTCATAAGGGTTTTTTGTAAAATCTAAAAAACCCTAAAAAAACTTATCCTATGTTCAAATTGTATACGACTTTTATGTGTGCCACCTTGTATGTAATTCTATCCAGCCAATTCGACGAATTGTGTAGAACATAATATTTATAGCAATATGTGGTCCCTTTGTACGGAATGTACACTTAGGTTTCATCTGATTGAATTAATTTTTGGTGGAGGATGTCATGGGACTGTGTCTTGACGCTCAACAAAATTTGACCAACACCCCAGTCCCTTGCGAGGAGTTACGAAATTGTCGTTTTTGTAAGTTCTAATAAGCGGGGCAGACGTGTCCTTATAGTCGGATTGCAACCATTTTTGGTGAAAGTCAACTCCATAATCGTATTAGTAGGAATATATTCGTAAACTATTTTCGGCTCGATTTACATTTCATTCGGAGTAGTGGTGAAAATACCTGATTTAGCCCAAAGATGAAAGTTTACAGTATTATATACCATTGCAAAGGTAATTTTATCTATCGACTCGGAAAATTTGATTGTAACTTTCACAAAAAATTAAAATCAACACTCTTGCCACCTTAAATCGAGAAGCACACCCCTACCCATAAGTAGCACAAACTAACCTAAGCTAAAAAAAATTATCCGATTTTTGGTTATATTTTAGTCAACTTATTTAGTTATTGTTATTAAAGTGAGCATTTTGTTATTAGATAGTTTTAGCATGTCGTTGAAAATATAACGATAATTCGAATAGGCTTTGACATTTTCTAAGAAAAATTTGCTTGCCTGCCGTACGTAAAACAGTATATCAGAATTTTTCATGTCCCATGTAGGCATTGGTGTATTTCCCCGAATTTGACTGTCTATAAACAGCTGGAATTGTGGGATCATGATATGCTATGCCTACTTATTGTAACATGCAAAATTGTGTTGAGTTGCAAAATTGTGGCATACTGTTTTGCGTACGGCAAAAGAATGATTTTGGAAGTTTTTTTTTTAATTTTTCGGACACTTTCTGCAAAAATGTTATGAACCTTTTATTCAAATTCCAATACTACATACATTGGGTGCGGTTCTGAAACGCACTGGTCGCATATGTTCCCACAACATGTTGTCCATTCTGATTTTGCGGTTTTGCGGATCGGCAATAAATTTCGGTGTTTTCCGTATGTCTGCCTGTGTGGAATATGTAACCGAAAAGTTCCGGAGATCAGAAATGATCGTAAAATCCCAGTTAGAGGATCAGAATGGACAACATGTTGTCGGAACATATGCGACCGGTGCGTTTCCATTTTCCTTTTTGGTATGTCTGTTCATTATGGCTGAATATTCGGCAATGCTAGAACCTGTTGCTATTGCTAATACTCTTCAAGGTGTTGATCAGAGTCTTATGTCAGTTAAAGATCTTTTGACAAATATCCTGGATTTTATAAATCGTCAACTTTAATTAAAGTTAGACTGTTGTATTGCCGGAATCAAAATTTTTAGAGGGTGTTTTTGTTGTATTGCCTCCAGTGATGCCGAAATTGGATTTATTTAAACAACATCGGGATATGGCTGACATTAATTTTAATACACTTTGGGAAAACATTAAAATATGTTCAGTCGAGGTAGACATTCAGCTAAAGAAACCTAGAGTTATTAATCAGCAGAAACACCGGTCGAATATTCCTACCGATTCTGATGAATGTTATTATAAAAGAGCTATATTTTATTCCCTATTTGGATTCGTTAATAGCCTCAATGGAAGAACTATTTCCAGAGGAAAACGAGGCATCGTTTCTTCTCTGTCAATTAACTCCACAACAGATAAAAAATCTCGATCAGGAACAATATTCAACAATAATTTCCAAGCAGAGTCCATGATCTGGTACATTGCATGTAAGAAACTGCAAATGAACCGATTTTAAGCACATTCCACGCGTTAAAGCAAACAGAGAATTTTTATCCATCTATATTTGCAGCTCTTTCGATAATGGTTACCATACCAGCCACCACTTGCACTGCTGAGCGGTCTTTTAGTACCTTACGCAAAGTAAAAACCTGGTTGCGATCAACAATGACCGACACAAGGCTCGATGCTTTATGTATGATGTATATCCATCGTAATTTAGTTAAAGATTTGGTAAAATTGAATTTTTATTCAGATGTTATAAATCGATTTGGCCAGGATAAAAGGCGGTTACAGTTCCTATTTGAACCAAATTGAGATTTATACATATTCTTTTACAAAGTTATGTTATGTCCAGCTTTTCTAGTCTTTTTATTATTATGAGAAAGTAAAAGAAAAAATCTTTGGGGCAAAAACGGGTTAGTTTGAAATTTCAAAATAAACGAGCATATATTTTTCAAAATTAGAGATTTCGACTACAGTAGAGCGTCGATTATCCGAACGTCGATTATCCGAACATTCGATTAACCGAACTGGCACTCAGTTTCTTTTCTTGTGAAAGGCATCGAATAAAATGAAAAATAAAGTGTCTGAAGGAATCAACCTCTCATCTCCATCGCTCAATTACCTCTAATTTTGTATTTTTGTTCAGTTCTAGTCGTTATACACGTTTTCAGTGTGACGCTTAATTTCACATTTGGGCTATTTTCTAATTTTTCTATGGAAGCTCGATTAACCGAACTTTCGTTTCTCCGAACTATCCTTGTCGACATTAGTTCGGATAATCGACGCTCTACTGTATTTTCAAAATTTTTTTTTTTTGTTTAGTGTGGTGGCGTCTCCATATTTTGCAATAATTTTCATGTAGCTTAAGCAACGGGATTAAACGTGGGGCTATTTTGAAATTTCAAGCTATCCCTTTCTTGCCCCAAACATTTTATTCTTTTACTTTTTCATAATCATAATTAATAGTAAAAATATAAAAATGAATGAAAAAGCGAGAAACGCTGGAAAATTTGTCGATTTTTCGATGAATATGAATTATGAATAACCTTTTTTTTGAGTCTTTTTTAAAAGCAAAAGAACAATAATTAACTCTTGTTTCACTGGCATCTGTTTGCTTGCTTTATACCAGATCATGCATCACTTTGCAAAAAAGTTGCCATATTTTTCCTTGATTTTATTATACATTACTATACTTTTTAATATACCTTCTGATCAAGTCTTACAAAAAACCAGTGTAATTAATTAATGAATGGACAAGAATAAAGCTACTCCCTTCTTGGTGTAAACCCTTCAATTGTGTTGTTAAAATGAAATTCAATATTTTGAAACATACTACTTATACAATTAATTCACATTTCATTATTCACTCTTAGTACGTATATTTTTTTGTATGAACCCTTTTTAAAACAAAAACAAAAAAATAAAATAAAAAACAAAAGAAAATTTAAAAAAAACTAAAAAAAAGTGTTCGAGGTTGCCCTCCCCTGGAAATATTTCTGCGGGCGCCTATGCTTGATACCCATATTGTCTACATGTTCTTTTCATGATAAAAACAAAGGAAATTTCCTACGGATTAGCCTGAGCGACAGTACTTAGGTGTACCATATTAGATTTGTTACGACTAAAGTAAAATAAAAATGACCCGATTTGATCCATTCTTACACATGTTTTGTGTCATCAATAGAAATACATTTGTGTGAAATTTGGTTGAAATTGGTGGACAAATCAAAAAGTTTTTTTTAGAAGAACCTAACTTGGGGGGTTGAATTTGTATGGCAGCCCCATGACCCCCTTGTCTGATTTTACTGATTCAAACATACAAACTGTCTGAAGCAAAAAGAAGCATTTGTCCAAAATTTCAGCTTCATAGCTTTTAAATTGGCCGAATAAAATGCGTCGCAACAGACGGACAGACAAACAGACGGATATCGCCCAATCGACTCCCCAAGTCATGCTGATCATATATGTATACTTTTTATATGGTCGGAGATGCTTCCTTCAATGCGTTACAAACTTCATGACAAAGTTAATATTCCCTTTCATTCTATCAGCGAAGGGTATAAATATTCTGACTTGTCTACAAATTAGATATCCAAAAATGGCTATAGTTATAAAATAGTTAAATACTGATGCTTACTTTGTTTGATTAAACTATGCTCCTCCGTCATCATGTTAATTTTGAAGGACGAAATTTATTTAATCTCATTACATATCATTCTTCTAAACTTCTTTTGAGCGAGACACCATATTATGCTTCCTTTAAGAAAATATCCTTTTTGGTTGTAATATTATTTTTCAAATATTAAAAAAATATTGTTAGCCTGGGGCCTCGTCTCATTGAATACTGTATTTTTATATCCAAGCCGCCCACCGAAATAAAACCTTTTGTGTCGGAGGACATCTCCCACATTACAAGTTTATATATTCTGAAATATTAAGCGTCTATCTCTTTTGGACAGTAGTTCAGTAGTGACTGAACTACTATCCAAAAAAACGGTCCTGGGAACAGCGAGGAGAACTAATTAAAAGGTGACTTTACTTACTACTACTTTATCAGTGAAATTCGCCGTTTAGAAAATCTTCTCTGCGAGGATGACTGAATATTGTCAATTTTCTTTGTACTTACTTTCTTGACAAATTGGCAGATTTGGAAAGTATCAACCTAAACGTTTTATTGTAAGCTCAGAATGGTTTCAGTCTTGTTTTCACAGGCATAATTCATCTCTTGTGGTAAATGAGTAACGACACTCTCTCTCTCTTTATTACCGTAACTCCTAGCGGAGCATGGTGCGTTGATGACTACCGTGTGTAGTCACCAACGTTACAAAGACAACTGAATTCGGAGTGTGATACGGTTGTCAGCCATACCACTTCCTAGTCGCATTGTTAGTTTATTATTCTACGATAAGAATATTTCTTATCATCTTCTTCTGAATAATAAACTTGCGACGAGTCGTGCCGAGTTTGGAAACTCGTTTCTCTATGAGTGTCTATTTCACAGAGTGGCGACCGAACGATCACGGCCACAGAGCACGACAAAGTAAGTAACGACACTGACGTGGTCTATTTGTATCGTGGCTATGACTACAGCTCTCCTGGCAATTTCAGCCCAAATACCCAATTGTTGCCTTTTGCCTTACTGGTGGATGCGTATTGTCTTTTTTAACCATCTTTAACCATCTGCCCGAAGTAAATTTATGCTGTCAGTCTAACAATTTTGGCTCACGAGGTTGTTTTGGGTGTCCAGGATGTTTCTGGATAACCGATGCAACAATAATCTGTATCATCTGTCCAAAATTTAAATGAAATACATTTTTAAAGGTGGCATTTTGCATAGACAAGTATATACATACTTTAGAGGTCAGTGATTCAGATGCTGCCTGATCAAACCTGAAGGCAGTATTATTTGGCCCAGGCCAGGATTTGAGTTTGACACCCCTGGACTGATTATTCAATGTTTGCTCTTTTACAGCCACTCTATGATATAGAGATTCATAGGGAAACGAGTTTCGATACTCGGCATGGTTCGTCGCACGTCTATTATTCAGAAGAAGATAAGAAATATTCCTATCCTAGAAAAAATCGAGTAGGAAGTGGTATGGCTCGTCAAGGAGTTAGCTCAAAATAAGAAGACCACTTATCAGGGGGACTTCCCGCCCCACATCTTAGTGCTTAGTAATAAGTGGATAAACGTAAATCGGAATATAAGGTTCAAGTGCTTGTTGCTGACCTTTTGTAAATCAATATCCCCTGAATCAAAATAGTCATCCCGAATTTCAATCAAACATCATTGAAAAATCAATCCTCCACCTAGATATTCCGATCTTATTCTTATTTTCTGTCAGTATTACGAACATTTCAATCATGGATTTCTTTTAACATATTTATTTGTTCCTGAACTTTTCCAAATACGAGGATATTTCCCAATATCTCATCTTAGTTTTATTGTTATATCTGCAAACATTGCATAGTGAGCAAATTTATGAATATTCCTAAAGTCAGAATGGATGTGAAAGTAACATCCTTACAAAAGTTGAAAGGCAACGCCATAACGAGAAATGAAAGCACCGCGCACCAAGAAGTCTGCAAAATATACGAAATGGTACAAACATAAAAAACGATATGTGTGCACCACATGTGTTCCACATCCACACAAAACAACATGAATATGTGTGTGACTCTTGGAGAAAATCATTTGAATTTCCATATCTAAATTTGATGTGAGTGCTCCACGCGGGGCTCTCATCTCAAATCCAAGGCCCTCTTGACTATGGCTACTCCTGGCATGAAGATGAACGAAAAGATCTTTACGTTTGATATTTGCTACAGATATTCAAATTTATTGCATTACTTTCTCTACGGGTTATGTTTTTAATACGAAAGCCCCATCGTTTCGTTCTAGCTGCGCCCTGAGGCATTGTTTCGTCTTTCATATGTTGCAAAAGGTCACATTACGACGAGTATATCCATCTCATAGTATTGCTATATGGGCTGGCGGGCGGCGCGGCGGCATCAGTTCCAAACATGTGTCCTGCTTACGGGCGATTATACGTAGCGAAACGACACTGAAGGGGGTTAAGGCATGTTACAATCGCAATAAAAACGTCATTTCAACAATTGCGGAATGTTTAAAACGGGAACGTGTTAAAAAAAAATTTTGTCTTGAATATGGTTACTGCAATCGTAAACGTCGTACTTGGAAAATTAATATTTTATGTCGTCATACATATTTGGGAATGTGCAATGAGATGCGTATTGAAGACCCTTAAGTGGGTTCATTGATGACTTCAGTTTACGAAATTTGAATGGGGAGAAGATGATTACTATGTAACAGAGGATCCATTCACTGATATTATGAGCTTCCAGTACTCTACTCTATCATTTATTCGACTCATGTAAACCAGTTTGGATTTTCTATACCGATCTTAATTTGTAAATATGTAGGACTACACTTACATGTAAACGACTTTTGTGTTTATTAACTTGGTATCTGTAATATGTCAGCCCTGACGGCATATTCATATATCTAATAATATCGAACCAAACTCCGAAATATACAAAACTTATGTCCGGGTGCATTGTAAATTCCATGTCGCAAAACCACGTTTGTTCTCGCATCGTTCGGATGAGTTTTCAGATTCTTTAACAAAGACCAATCCTTTTACAACCAAAAACTTGCATACACACTTTGTGTGTCGGAGATCCTTACACTTCGCTTATGAAACGAGTGTAGTGTGGTACAAATTTGTACAGCCAACGGCAAGAATTTCAAGCTCCTGACTTTGCTCGACAATTCCTTTCAATGAATTGAACTAATAAGTCTTTGTGGGTTTTGTGGCGTTCCCATTTTCACCCCTAGATGCATACCGCCACAGAGAGAATATAGTGCAAGCAATAGAGGGAAATGTTGTTACCAGTCTAGGCACCATACATATAGTAGTACAAGCTTATATGCATAGAAACAGACAACTTTGCTAGCGCCGTAGACAACGGGGTTAGACCACTCGGGGTACGAGATATCAGCGTATATAACCAAAGTTGAAACGAAACGACACATAACCCAAAAGTTTTGCTCTTCTTCGTCTTTCTCACTCTCTTTACTAGTTTACTGAGTAGTTTTATTGCTGCAAGGGAAGTTTTACGTAATTTGAGTTTGACAAGTGTTCATGGTATACCGTGAAGTTTATTTGAGGATAAAAGTTATATGGTTGAGTTCCACTGGTATATTCTTTTCATAATAATATTGGAATTTCAATTCCAAGTCAGTTTACAGGTGGACAACTTTCTTGGATAAACATTTTTCAAACCTTATGATCATAGCTTGGAATTTTCTTAGGGAGGGAGCGAACTATGCAATTGATTATAACAACAACAATTAAGATTTGCCCTTATTTTAAATTGCCGCTCGAGTTGTTATAAAAGTTGTTTAAAATCTGTAATGCCTATTTTCACCCTAGATAACCAACGATATTCTTTCTACATTGTAACTATAATGTTAGTCAATTCGACTAACACCATATTAAGACTCGTTTTTTGAACCTAGGGATGCATCAAATATATTAAAAGCGGTTCTAACTATAGAAATACTATCATAATTTTTATTAACTGATAGACCAAAAAGGATCAGTGTTTGATTTTTTATTATATTTTAAAGAAAACTAACTGCCTACTTATTAAATGCATTTGACCTTATCACTGTAGCAAAATAAGTTGCAGAGTACAAAATTTGGCCGTTTCAACCTGCAGTACTTTGGTTTAACGATACACACCTCGCCACTAAAGCTGCAAATAGGTCTATTGTTGATGATATCGATATTTAACTGATTCACCTCCTAGGATGTGAAAGGACACAACTATTGAGTGGAAGAGCAAAAAGCAGCAATCAAAGGAAATATCAATAGTGGTCGAAACGGCTAACGTTGGTCATGCAGGGTTAAGAAAGGACAATCGAGAATTAATGTCATCATTTGTATACTCTTCGCTCGTAGAGTGAAAGGGTGTATCAATTTTGTCATGATTCAAAGAATTTTTTTATTTATTGTGCAATCTTAACTAAACCTTACACAAATGTGTCTCCGCAGAATCCCCAAAACATATATAAAAATGAACCAGCTCAGGCCATAGGGTCATGGGGTTGTGGTATTAATTATTCCAGCCAAACCTCAGAAAAATGTGATTCTTTTGATGCCACAAAAAATAAGTAAAAATTGATGGAATCCGACCGAGGGGTTATGGGGTTGCCATACAAACCCAACCCCCCAAGCTAGGTCCTTATTCGAAAAATTTTCTTACAATTATTGTATTAATTCTGGTTCCCAAATGTCGTGGGTGCGAATATTAACTAATTTTGGAAATCTTGACTTATCGATCCAGTCTATACACCAACGGCGGTGTATGTCTGTAGTATTTTGGCATGGAAACTTACCAGCTCTATTGGAACTACGGGGAACTTTGCCTGTGGGAAGAGAAGAGCTCCCTGCGGATAAATATATCGAGGTTCAGCACAGGGTCAGCAACTCAACCTACTAAGCTCCAGACGCTTAGAGGTCTCAATGCAAGCAATTAGTTTCTTAATTTTTAATGAGCAAAAAACGACAAAATTTATTTACCGCAAAATCCAAGATTGAATAGAATGTTTTTATACCCTTCGCTCATAGAGTGAAAGGGTATATTAACTTTGTCATGAAGTTTGTAACGCATTAAAGGAGGCATCTCCGACCATATAACAAGTATACATATATGATCAGCATGACTTGGGGAGTCGATTGGGCGATGTCCGTCTGTCTGTCTGTCTGTACGTCTGTCCGTCTCTTGCAGTGCGTTTTCTCGGCGGCTATAAAAGCTAGAGAGCTGAAATTTTGTCCACGTGCTTATTATTTTTGCAGGCTGTTTGTATGTTTGAATTGCTTAAATCGGACAAGGGGGTCATGGGGCTGCCATACAAACTTAACCCCCCTATTAAGGTTCTTCTGAGAAAAACTTTTTTATTTGTTTACCAATTTCAACCTAGCTTCGCTCAAATGTGTTTCTATTGATGACACACAACATATGTAAAACTGGATCAAATCCGATCATGGGGTCATGGGGCTGCCATACAAACTTAGCTCCACAAATTAAGCTCTTCTAAGATAAACTTTTTTGTTTATGAACTAATCTGAACCAAACATCACAAAAATGTTCTTCTATTAATACTACAAAACATATGTAAAAATGGGTGAGATCGGACTGTGGGATCATGGGGCTGCCATACAAACCCAATCAACCAATTGGGTTCTTTTAACCCTTTCATTCCCATTGTAAACTGCAGTTTACATCAACTTTAAAAGGGTTCTATACAAAATCCAAAAATACAAAATCCAAAAAAAATTGAAAAATCCACATTGTCAAAATCCACAAAGACAAAATTCACAAAGACAAAATCCATAAAGTCATAATTCACAAAGTCAAAATCCAAAAAGACGAAATCCATAAATTCAAATTTACATCAGTTTGCTTATCACAATTGAATATTGAGAATATTTATGTACGTTATTACGTTAACTAGACAATTACCAAATCCCGGAGCATATGCGCTTTACCTGAAGACACGGAAAAGGATTCATCCGTGGCATATACGATTTAGCCAATGACATGGAGAGGAATGCACCGGACCATAAGCGCTTCAGGTAAAGACAGACACCTAAGGCGCATATGCTCCGGGTGCATCCTTCTCCGTGTCTTCAGGTAAAGCGCATATGCTCCGGGGTTTGGTAATATTGTCTAGTGCCCACGCAATAAGCATTATGGCTCTCTTCATACAAAAATTTATGGATTTTGTCTTGATGGATTTTGACTTTGTGGATTTTGACTTTATGGATTTTGTCTTTATGGATTTTGTCTTTATGGATTATGACTTTTGGATTTTGACTTGTGGATTTCGACTTTGTGGATTTTGTATAGAACCCCTTTAAAACACTTTTTCCATGTTTTGGTTTACTTTAAATAAAAATGAGTGACATACACTAAAACTTACATATAACAGCATTCGAATAGTAAACATTTAGTTAACGCATATGGATTGACATTTTTATGAACGCATTTAGAATTAAGGCCGTCAGGGTGTTTTCGTCCATTGTGACAAGGGGTGAAGTACTCCCCTCCTACATAATTCTAGATTCAAAATGCATCAGTGAAAAAAATATAGCGTTATTCGCTAACAAGAAAAGATTCATTTGCCAGAATTTTCCGTGACAAAAATTGAATAGGGTGGCATTGGGGGACGTTGAAAGCTATGTAAACTGTGGTTTACATTGGGCATTTATGGAATAACATTGTCGCCGGGATTGGAATGAATCCGATATGAAAAAGATGAGCTTGGCGGAAAAAGGTAGCATAAAAGCTTTCAGATGGTGGAGATTGGGCGATTTCAACCTATTAGGGTATATTCCGGATTGGTTGGGACCGATGCCCGGATTATCGAATTGTCCGGATTTCCAAAATGCACCGATAAGGACTCCAGACTCGTCTATAATATATCATTTATGCTAAAATTCTAACTAAATTTAAAAAATTTAACAACAGTAGATTCGATCAGAAGAGCTTATAGTTTTGCTAGTTTTTATAAATTTAATTTAATTTTAAAACTCTAATTTAATTTTACTGATAAATGGCTCTAAATCCGGATTATCAAACAAATAATCCGGATTTTGACGTCCGGATTGGCCGGATTTTACACTATTGGTTTCTAAACATAGCTTCAGTAAATGGGTGGGAGCTTAGTCTTACTCACCGAGAAAATTTCTTTCTCATCGTTTCCGTAATAAAAAAAAATAACCCATATTGCCGTCAACTATTTGTATTTGAAAAAGTTTCCACTCAATCCCAATGTAAACTGCAGTTTACATACTATTATTTCCCAAACCCATAATTTTTTTTTCCTTTTTTCTTTGAAAATGAATTTTTAGAGACAAATAAAGACGAAATAATAGCAATATTATTTTTTTCCCCGAAGGAATTTAATTTGGGAATGAAAGGGTTAAGAAACATCCTTTTTGAACCTATTGCAGAAAACCTTGTATTCATATACATATCTTTATCGAAACAACCGGAAATGCAAAAATAAAAGAAAACGTATTGTGGGACCATTCCCGTATGTTTGATTCACCCAAATTGGATCACTGGGTCATGGCGCTGCCATACAAACCTATAGCCCTCCAATTTGAGTTCTTCTAAGACAAACTTTTTTATTTGTGTACCAATTTTAACCAAATTTCACACAAATGTGTTTCTACTGTTGACACAAACCATACGTAAGAATGGATGATTAAATCGGACCATGGGGTCATGGGGCTGCCATACAAATCCAACCCCCGAAATTAGGTTCTTTTAAGAAAAAGTTTTTTATTTGTGCACCAAAATCAACCAAAAATCACACAAATGTATTTCTATTGATTACACAAAACATATGTAAGATTGAATCAAATCGGACCATGGGGTCATGGGGCCGCCATACAAACCAAACCCCCCATATTGGTTCTTCTAAGAAACATTTTTTTACACCAATTTCACAAAACTTTGAATTAATGTGTCTTTATCAAAGCAACTAAAAAGTTCAAAACGAATGGAATCGTACTGTGGGGTCATGCTCCGGCAACCACGATAAAATTTTCCGAGTAAATATTTTTTATTTGCCCACTTATTTTAACCAAGCCCAAAACTTTTGTCAAGACGGAAGAAAAAGAATGAGGAGGGGGATTAAATACAAGTCATAGTTACGCCCGAAAAAAAACTTTTAGCCCAAGCGAAGGGTATCCAAATTTCGGCCGCGCCCGAACTTAGCCTCGGCCCCGGGGATTGGCGAGCGTAGCGAGCAGGGGGCGAATCCCCCTAGTTTTTTTGTTTTTTACTTAAATTTAAACGAATTGAATTTAAGAAACGAATCTATTATTGTTATTTGTAAGGTCATCTAACAGCAATTTTGGTATTACTTTATACTATAAGGTCATATGTCCGTTTATTATGAATAAATAAAAAAAATACATAGCAATGCTGCATCTAGATTTATGAGCCAACAGAAGGGTTAAATTATCACATCGGCATTTTGAGAGAGTAAATATTACGCGGATATTATTTTCTCAATAACTTATTAATCAAGAAGTAAATACTCATATACAAAATAAAATATAATGCTTTAAATAGATCAGATACGACAAAAAAGCGTGCGAAAGCAGCACAATGCATTTTAATGACGTCCCCATTTCAAATGCTGTTTTGCTGCATGTGATATATTTGAAGTACAAGTATCACATTTCAATTTAGTTTTATTACACCGAAGAAGTTAAAATCCCTTAGATCTAAAGAAGACAACAATACTTATTTAGACCTAAGAGATTATCAGATTTTAACTTCTTCGGTTGCGGCATCAGTTCGTGATATGCCACCAAATTAATCGAATCGCGCAAGCATCTACACAACATGTCCACCACGTCCAATGTACCTGCTGATGAAAGAACATTATACATAATGATAATGTGAATTAAAAACGTTACTACGTACCTACAATGCATGTTTAAAGCGGTTGACAATTCAATCGATTTTTAACGAGTTAACTGTTAGAAAATGCTAGTACATATTATGTAACTACAAAAACCGATCCTATTGCTCAAAGGTTATGTGCGGTTTATTTATAAGCTAAATTTTTTGGTTATCCCGACGTTCAAGCTCAATTCCGGCAAGTGGAAAAATCACCCTAACCTAACTGCCAAAACGTTGAAAAGGTTGAGACAAATCCATGTAGTCGCCCTTCTCATTTTATCTATCGAATTGACTGAACTGGTATATATTTTTTTTTGTTTGGAGAAATTGCTTCAAGCTGGCAAGACTAGCTTTTTCAAGAAAAAATATAACTCAGTGAAATATTCTTTTACTATTGCCGTCCATTATAAAAAGTCAAATTGCTATTGCACTCTATATGCTACAGCTGATTACAACCTTTTTTATTCGTCCGTTTCCTTTAGAAAACACATTATGTAAATGTAAAGTTTCAGCTTACAACTGAGGCACCACCGACACCGGTGCAACTCAATTGGCTGCCATTTTCCGCTGCACTTTTTTATATGCTTTAATCGGTGTTAGAGGAGGTAATGAATGGGTTCCGTGCTTTTGTAATGCACACTCGCAATTGAATTAGGGATGCCAACTCCCAGTCAACCCAAACCCGGAGATTGAGGGAAAAATTAGCGGGGGGGGGGGGGTGGTTGTACAGTAGTTTTTGCATATTTTGGTTTTTGCCTATATTGGTTGCTATTGCAATTACATACTCGTATTTACATAACAGAAAAGTTTCAGTTTGCATACTTATTTATGTATTTAGATATTTACATTTTTATATTTTTGTTTCATATTTACATATTTATATATTTACATATTTACCTATTTACATGTTAACTTATATCCTGTTTAAATGTTTACTTACACTTATTTAAGATATAAATAAGGTTAGTTCACAAAGTTATCTTTAAAAAAAAGTGTGAAAATTTATAAATGCGTTAAAATTGTTGAGTTTAATATTTTTAAAGCGAATTAAAATCAAAGCTTATTGTTAATTGGAATGAAAGTTTTTCAAAATAGATCTGAGCCGGAAACACTCTTTATTTTTCATTTCCAATACTGAAATCTCACATATAGAAAAGTTAAACTTCAACGATTAATAACTAGAGAACCGTTAAGTTTTCGCAAAAAATAATAACAGATTCGTCCATTTCAGACCAACATTAGTGAAATGCCGCGCCATAATAATTTGGAGCTACAAACTCTGAAATTTTGCCAAAAATTTATCTAACAGATCGAGAAACGACAGGCTCTGTATAAAAAAGATTACAGAAATACTCCGATGAGAATGTTCAGAAAAAGTTATGGTTGGGAGGATATGAATCAGTTGTTCCGGGATGCAGTCTATCCGAAAGAAAAAAACAACGCTTTTCTTGACAACATTTCAGTTGACACTATAGCTTTTTATCCAAGAGAAAATTTAGCTTCATACAAGTACTGAATTTGAATGTCTATACATAGTGAAGTTAAAACGCAAACTTTATAGGAAATTTAGGATTTTCAGTTTTTTCAATTAATGTAACTAAAAAAACATTATTCATTCATTACACGCTCTGAAATTAGAACTTGAGGTTCTAATTTTAGAGCGTGTAGTTGCGTTGTTAAAATTGTAAGCTCTAAAATTAGAACTCAAGTTCTAATTTCTGAGCGAGTAATGAATTAATAATGTTTTTTTAGTTACATTATTTGAAATTGAAATTATTGAAAATCCTAAATTTTCTATAAAGTTTGCGTTTTAACTTCACTATGTATAGACATTCAAATACTTGTTCTTATTTTGAAAATACTGTCGAGGTAAAATTTAGAGTTTTTAGTTCTATCAATAAATTTAACAGGGATAGCTGTTGTAGTCTCTCTTTATTACCGTAACTCCTAGTGGAGCGTGGTGCGTTGATGACTACTGTGTGTAGTCACCAACGTTACAAAGACAACTGAATTCGGAGTGTGATACGGTTGTCAACCATACCACTTCCTAGTCGCATTTTTAGTTTATTATTCTACGATAAGAATATTTCTTATCATCTTCTACTGAATAATTAACTTGCGACGAGTCAGGCCGAGTTTGGAAACTCGTTTCTCTATGAGTGTCTATTTCACAGAGTGGCGACCGAACGATCACGGCCACAGAGCACGACTGTTGTAGTAAACCATCCTAAAATACTATAAATTACGGAAAGACAATTTGATTTCAATTCCACTTTAACGATAATTGAATTTAGAATTATAGTTGTGCTATTCGCGATAAAATAAGGAAGAAAAAATACGTCCAGAAATTAGAACATTTCAGAAATTAGAACCACCTGTTGCAAACTTTGCACTCGGCAGTCTGATTGTCTTTTTTCTTTAAACAGTACTTGTATTCTTTAGCGTTCAGCCAGTCGTCGACGAATTTCGAATAATATTTTTTTTTCTTTGGCGGTTCTTTTTGCGATGAGTTCCAATTTTCGGAGTCAGACATCTCAAAACTCAAAATCACTTTTATACACTCACTAACGCGAATCTAAAAACGTATGAATTTGTGTAAATAAACGCAATATAAAAATATATCAGAGTGAAGCTTACTTACAGATTTGCTTTTAAATTTGGAAGATCATATTAGCACGTATTTAATAGTCAATAGTTTAGTTGCTCACAATCAAAACGTATAACGACAGACGTATTTCCTTAACAGAAAAACTTCTGGGAAAGAAAATTAACGGTTCAGCTGAAACCTTCCAATATTCGGGCCAGGGTGTCCCGCAACGCCATAGACCAATTGTAGACTCTACAGGATGTTTTAGGAAAAATGTCGCTAAAATTATTTCTCTAGCTTTTACCGTTAAGGAGTAATTGCCTTTTTTGTGATTCTTGTCAAAAAGCACGACATTTTTCTAAAAACTCCTATTTTCTAGCTTCCACTTTAGCCAAATCAATATTTTTCAAATTCTTCTGAAAGTACACAAAATCTCCAATAAAAGGACATATCGAACGTTTCGAACGGTTTCGTATCTTCCGAGATACGACGTTTTGAATTTTGCAGAAATGTCAATTTCAACTTTCAATGTCAAAATTAAACCCGAATTTCGTAACGATACATTGAAGTGGCAAATCTGCAAAGTTCACAAAAGTTGGCCCAAATCCTAAGCTTTCGAACGGCATATAAGAATAAAGCACAGAATCATCCAGTTTGTGAATAATATGTGTAAAAGGGGAAAAACATAGTCCGTAAGAGGAAGAAATCTTGCTTTTACGTGGAAATAGTTCAGTCAAGCATTTCCAATAGAAAAAAATACAGGCTATTTTTTTCTTGGTCTTGAATCAGTGGGGTCCCAGGAGTCTTAAACACATTTTGCTAAAATAAATTTGATCGGAAAGGTCCCAAAAAGGACAAGAAAGGACACTATTTAATCCTTGACTGGAGGTCGGCATTCGGGATATCATATCAGAGGGGACGCCGAGTACATTACATATCCGGTGTTTGATTTCAAGGACCCTCAACGGAATAAATCGCGTTTGAATGGAAAATTTTCGTGTTTCCCGTAACTTATCATCTGCATCTTTCCAAAGCCCATAACTACGCGAATAATTCAAGTTGCCACTTCCTTTTTAATTTTTGCTAAGGAAAAATTGGATCGGAAAACTCTACAAAAGGACATAAAAGGACACTAATTAATACCTGACAAATTAAAATGTTTATCCTTTAGACGATGAAAATGAAAAATACTCTCACAATATTAATATGTACACAGCGAACCTTCGTACACATAATTCAACACCTAAAACAATTTTTTTTATACTTACTGTTATAATAAGTAAAGTAGCATCTACGACAGTAGCGAAAAGTATTTTTCCCATAACAACCAAATCTAAGCTTGATGTAAAAATGTTACTTCCTTTTCAAGATTGAAGTCGGTTTGGTACATTTGCAGACTATGGTTTTTTTTATTTATACGTATTATTCAGAAACTGGATGACTCTGTGCTTTATTCTTATATGCCGTTCAAAAACTAAGATACTACGCCAACTTTTGTCAACTTTGCAAATTTGCCACTACAATGTACCGTTACGAAATCCGGGTTTAATTTTGACATTAAAAATTGAAATTGACATTTTTGCAAAATTCAAAACGTCGTATCCCGGAAGATACGGCGCCGTTCGGAACGTTCGATATGTCCTTTTATTGGAAATTTTGTTTACTTTCAGAAGAATATGAAAAATATTAATTTGACTAAAGTGGAAGCTAGAAAATAGGAGTCTTTACAAAAAAGTCGTGCTTTTTGACAAGAATCACAAAAAAGGCAATTACTCCTTAACGGTAAAAGCTAGAGAAATAATTTTGGCGACATTTTTCCTAGAACATCCTGTACAGTCTACCATTGGTCTATGGCTAACCAGTTGCGGGACACCCTGTATAGACAAGGAGAAAGGAGCTGAAACATCAAAGCACAAGAGCGTACCTGTGTAACTAGAATATGAGAGGGCTTCCATTACATTGCCTCTTTGTATGTCTCTCTCGTTACCTTTATGTCGATGGTGTGAGTTGCCAGTATCTGTTAAAAATCTTGTCAAATATTTCGCACGTTTCATTTTCTTCTCTATATTATGTTCTCTGAATGATTTCCAAGCTCAAGCGTCGGAAACAATCCCAGAGAAGATAACATGGAAAGTTGGAATGGATGTTGCGAGTAACAACAATGATGGAAAGTTCTAGCAGCAATGATGCATGGAAAGTTGTAGCAACTATGATGCATGGAAAGGGAGTGCTATATACGAAGCTATAATGCATCTTAGAATATAGGCATTATGGTGCAGTGGTACAGTACTTTTATGTTCATATTCGAACTTCAACTTGTGATCGTTCTTTTTAATTTGATTTTTTTTTTTATTTTTAATAATTTGTTGGCACAAATGAAAGGTTTATACGCCAAACCCGGAGACTTTATTTTTGACCCGGAGACCCGGAGACACCCTTCGAAACCCGGAGTCTCCGGGTGAAACCCGGAGGGTTGGCAACCCTAAATTGAATGCCTAGTTTATATCGTTAAGTGGATTTTTTTTCATTGCATGCCATTTTGCCCGAGTGCCGCGAAGTGCACTTTGGTGCATTTTTTTGTTGTTGTGTTGCATCGTTGCACGAAAGAAAAATGCAATATGGTAATTGAATTTAATATGTACCTTTTCACGAGAATCACACAAGCACAAATTCACCTTTTGAACTTACTGCTCCCAAATCGCGTAGTAAGATTCCTGCGCTGCTATTGTGCGGTGCATACGTACGTCGACGACGACGACATACTTTCAGCAGTTGCATTTCGCGGTCGAAAAATGAATTCATTTCATGATGCAATCGAGCTAAAAGCAGCTGGAAGTTGAAGGAAAACTTGCAATAGTAAAGGTTTTGAAATTATGCGCTATTGGCAGGGAGTGTTTATGATGCTGCGAAAAGTGTTGTTCTTTGTAATTGGGACACAGGCTATAAGTCCTGACTTTGTAGCATGTATTGACATTTGCGAGACGTTTTGAAACTCAATTTCGAGATGCGGTAACTGCAATGTGAGCACTACATTGTTTGTGACATGTATTTGCATAAAACAGCTTTATTGCCTTCCATCGAGGGTACATTATGTTTATAAATGTTCACATCTACGAACGGAGATAGGTAGAAACGTAGTCCGGAATTGGTAACCTTTCGATGCACACGAAATAGCTTGCGATTGTAGGAACCTAGCTTGTAGTTTGTCGTTTTATTGATTTGGAAATCATAGGTCGATATGGCATACTGAAAAAATGTACTTATTACCTTTTTGACATATTTATTTTATTACCTCTGTTTTGATTTTGTTAATAAATCAAATTTTATTCTGATCCGATCTGCCAGAAAAATACTACTTGTGCACTAGGTAGATAGTCTATCGGTATATGATACCTTTATTTCTTGTAAGTAGTGACCATGTTAAATAAACGAAAACTACTGCTGGTTTGAGGAAATTTTTGATGGCGCACTTTACTTTATTTATTTATTTGACAAACTGAACAGGCAACCTAATAATACAGTAGATGAACAATTTAATGCTAAAGTTATTAAACATAAAAATAAATTCGATCGAAAATAAAAAGTGAATAAAAATTAAGCCAACTAAATACAAATTGCCATTATTAGAGAGTTTTAGCTTATCGTTCAAAATATTACGATAGGACGAATAGGTTTTGACATTTTCTATGAAAAATTCGCTTGCCTGCCGTACGCAAAACAGTATACCACAATAATTGTCCATGTCCCAAGTAGGCATAGGTGTATTTCCCTGAATTTGACGAACTATAAACAGCTGGAATTGTGGGCTCATGATATTTTATTTGTCGGCTATGCCTACTTCGAACATACAAAATTGTGGTATACTGTTTTGCGTACGGCAGGCAAGCGAATTTTTCATAGAAAATGTCGAAGCCTATTCGTCCTATCGTAATATTTTGAACGATATACTTAAACTCTCTATTTTTGCAGGATTTAAAATCAGAACATAACATCAATTAGGTACGCTATTTTTTCGGTAAGGAGACGTTTAAAGGCGTAGAAAGAAGTGGGTATAGGACCAAGCTCCAACCTATGATAGCTCCGCATGATTCGCAAAAGAGGCGAATTAAAATATATACAGAAATAACGGCAGAGGGAGGGTTAAAAACAGCGATTGAACGGGTGCTGTAACTGGGTACGCGAAACATGATGTCCTCGGCAAGACATGACGACAGCAATCCTTGAATAAGCTTGAACAGAAAGCATTCGTCAAGGAATACTCTTATCTTACGCAATGACGTCATGTGAAGAAGAACTATAACCTTTCAGGATAGGACTTACATGGGAGGTTACATTTAAATAAAAGGAACTTAGTGAACTTGCGTTGGACAGTTTCCAGAGTGTCGGAGATGTGTGTGAATGGAGACCAAACAACTGAGGCGTATTCTATAACACTACGGACTAGCAAGATGAATAGGTTGATGCACGTACACAAAGTAGGAGCCCATTGATGTTATAGGCAAACAATAGAGGGATATCTTTTAAAAAATAGATCATAAAAGAGCATTTCGCGGTGTACAAGTGAAGCTCATTTAACGTACACCAAGAGTGTAGTGTACATAGACTGGCTAAGTCACTTTGCAAGGCCAAAGAATCATCAATGTCAGAAACGGTGGTGAAAAGTTTGAGGTCGTCAGCATAATGCAATGTAGGACATCTAAGCAACGTTGGTAAGTCATTAATGAAAAAAAGGGGACCGAGAATGGATCCCTGAGGAACTCCGGAAATTGGGGAGAACGAAGCAGATAATAAACTTTTGTAAACCACTCTAGCTGAACGTCCCGATAAGTATCTACGACGAAAGCCAAGGCTAGAGAAGCCAAAGCGTGATAATTTTCCCAACAAAATAGAGTGATTCACCTTATCAAATGCCTTGGAAAAGTCACTGTATACCACATGAACGTCACTATGACTATTGAATGATATCGAGATGTGGTTCACTAATTCCAGCAATTTAGTGGTAGTCGACTTGTTCCTGCAGAAACTATTCTGGTTGTGGAGAATAAGGTGTCCAAACTAGTCGCTTATGTAATTCAATACGATACGCTCAAATACCTTGGAAAAAGACGATAGTAATGAGATCAGCCGATAGTTTGACGAAAGACAAGGATAATCTTTTTTGGGAGTGGGGACGACATTAGAAGCCTTCCGCCTACATACATACTAAGAAAGTAGGCAGATCGTGCACTGTCACCGGTTGAAATCCCGTTTTCATCGCTAACATTTGAATTTAGTGGAAACTTTTATCTCAAATTGTATCTCGCACGGTGCGTGATATCAAATGCAATTTCTAATTCTAATTTTTCTTGGGCAGGATAATTGTCCGTGTAAGTCGAAAGACACTATTGTAACTCAGATAAATTGTATTCAAGGTGACTAGGTTGTTCCGTACATATAGCCTGGATGTTAGTCATAGCAATTTCACAACCAACTTCGTACTACTTCGGAAATCCGTCGATGTCTCTGCAATCCTTCAGCGGAACGACACGATCGAGGTGTCGCCGGACTCGCCACAAAATTACCTAAAGGGTCATCTGACCCTCTTCCTTGATCAGTGCATAGTAGGGATGTCAAAAACCGGACGGTTAGTCCGAAAACCGGTACTTTCAGAATGGTTAACCGGTTTTTTCGGTTTTTCCCTCCTCCCGGTTTTAACCCGGACGGTTGTTGGTCCATCCGGTTAAAACCGGAAAAAAAATTCTTTAAAAATTCATAGATTTTTTTATGTTTGCTTGATTTTTTCAGTCTGTAATTCTAATAGTTATCCCCTATGGAAAATCTCGTTTTCAAATTTCAGCCCTTTAACAATTGTCGAACACTATTCTTTTTGCTATTACTCGTAGAACAATCGCTTCGTCAAATATATCAGTAGTATATCAGTGCATTTCGCGTATCATCGTGTCGCTAAAAGATTTTGTATTCCGCAAGAGAAGAATGGCCCCTGTTGTAAATGTTTGGAATTTTTTTTTTTCAAAAACTAATAAAATAATGAAATCACATCTGACAATTTTATTTGATTGTCTTTTTTGTTCAACGTGTTTCTCTTTAAAATGTATGTAATGTAATGTCCCGTTGTACATTAATTTTCTCCAAATAAGCCACACTACCTACCATTAAAATATTCTCCACGATGAATGGGACACCCTGTATAAGTGTGCATCCTCCAGCTGCCTGGTAATTCCCGGTAATGCCATTCGTGGCGGTAAACGGCTCTACTGAGATGGCATCTGATGAGAAGAGTCGTGCACCGCCAGTCGAAACCGGTCGAATCAATCTTTTTGCACTCCCTGAAAAGGGAGAAAATTATTCTCAAAACAATTTTGAATATTTTGGGTTTTTGGCCAACATTTTCTCGGCGGGCGCCAGCCTCAGAAAACTTCATAGGGGAGAATGAACTAAAACAAATTTGGAGCGACTGGTTAAAATTAATATCTTTTAATAAAAATATTGAAAAACAGTTGATTTGTCTCATATTTTGTGGCGAATGTGTGTCCTGTATTGGTTGGGGAAAATTAGCAGAGTTGATAGTAAAATTTGTTTGTGCAAAACCACTATCAATGGAAATGGCATAACTCTAAAATTTGAATTCAGTTTTCCGGTTTTAAATATGAAAGTCACAACCAAGAAACAGATATGTAAATTAAGGAGTAATCTCTTTTCCGAAAGGTCGACTAAGAGTCGGCATACATTATCCAATCCATTAAACAATCAAAGCTGATTTCTGTGGAGAAAGCTCATTTTTTAAGTTCCACTATCGAAATGTGTCTTCTCCACAGAAATGAGCTTTAATTGGTCAATCGATTGGATGATGTATGCCAACTCTAAGACATTCAGCTGCCTATGAAACTCGATCGCCTTAATTACAAGATGTGGAGATGTGAAATTTAATCATTGCGTATCAAATTAGCTTTGTTTTGTGTTTTCCATTTCTGGATTTCTTACATCAATTTTTGCAATTTTTGATATGTCGAACTGACAAAAAGCCGAATGAGCAAATGCTTTTTAAAGGTTGGGCATATAGCAAGGCATGAAATAAAAACAGGAAGGATCCTTGTTTCGAAATTAAGCTCACATGGCCTCAGTGTTTGGCGGTCTTAGACAATAGCGACAAATGCCTTTTCATGTTTATATCTCACTGATGGTAAAAATACGCTTCGCCTGTTCCTAAACCGTATAATGATGATAAGGGCTACATCCTACAGTCTTCTACGGAAGTGTGAACAACCTAAAAAATATTATGCCGGAATTTGCCGCCCCTTGAAATCTGCCGCCCTAGGCTGAAGCCTACTCAGCCTACTGGTAAATCCGCCACTGCATCAAGTGAACATAAGACATGAATTCCTCAATTTGCCCACATTTTTTCATCATTCGTCGTTAGGTATTTGTTGCGACTTGTGTCAAAACGCATAAATTATAGCTTCTTGCAGAAGAAGATTAGGCAATACTAGTGTTAATTATTCAATTTTCAAACTTAAATGCCAAAAAACATTTTACAACTTATTCAGTCGCTCAGAAATTAAAACATGCTTTTCTCAAGTCGTTGGAAGATAAACACCGATAAATTGTAATTCACAATCCTCCCACAAAGCAAATTAGAAAAATGTTGAAAGGAAAGACTCAGAAAACTCGATTTTAATGGGTTGCAATTTCCCATCCTTGCTCATCGAATTTGACATGTTCGACATTGGGATTGGGTTTGAGTAATATAAGTAGGTACGATGGAGTCACCGATAGTATTCCTCTCTAATATGTTTCCTGACATGCTAATATCGCGATTGGGATAGGTTCCCCGATCTAACAAGCTGTGATTTTATTCGAATGAACATCAATCTTTGGCACAAAATTTTCCACAGCGGATTTTTCTAAAATGTTTTGAGTGTTTTAGTGGAATATTGGTAAGCTTTTATATTGGAACTCCGAACAAACTCTTCACAAAGCCACCTGAACTGTGGTGAATTTTTGTTTCTAGTATACATATGCTTACTCGGCTACTGAACTCAGTGTGGGTAGAGATTCTATTATCTGAAGTACTGCAGCGTTGGTTTGAATCCCATTGTGACCATGAATTTTGTGTTGTTTTTATAAAAATGTGCCTACAGGAGCCGGTTACAAAATGTAAATCGTTTCGGAGCTACTCGCTGTCATAGGCGACCAAAAGCTGCAAAAATCACAGATCAGTCGAGAAATAAATCTGGATTCAGGTCTACAACAACAACTATACAAGTAGGTTCATACTATCTCTACTATCAATTTGCCCGATATAGTACGAAAGGGGCGCCAAATTTAGCTCTTGCCCGGGGCGCCGTAAGTGCTAGAGCGGGCGCTGTAGCTGTCTTACTACATAATGTACGTGCATTTGAAGTTGATTTTGCATACGATACGAACACTAGCAATACGAGTGTGTAAGCATTTTTTTACTAAAATTCTAGGCAAATCAATGAAAACACCCGGTTAACCGGAAAACCGGTACTTGGAGCCCGGTTAAAACCGGACGGTCTAACCGGCTTTGCAAAAAAATCGAAAAAACCGACAACCGGGTTATGGGCCGGTTTTTTAAATCCCTAGTGCATAGGGTGGTCATTATATAATATACTATATTTATATATTGGATACAGCCATGGAGCCATGTCACAGCTAAAATTATGTTAAATGTTGTTGCAATCTACTGCGTTTAGTCGGAGATTAATGGCTGCATAATTAGCCTTTCTAAAATTAAAGCTACAAGGTAGGTTTTTATCAAGACGAAGCTCCAGAGGACAAATCAAGCTCGAGCGCAGGATGGTGGGTATCCATTAGCAAGTAAACGCCCCTACCTCTTGATGAAGATAGACGGGACGAGGGTATAATACTTAAGACGAGGTCATGTGTATGTCCCATTGAGTTCGCACTAATTTTATTGAACTGTAGTAAGTTACAGAACTCCATAAAGTTCGAGAGGCTCAAAAACATATGCGGAGGCGAAGGGGAAAGTGGTTGACCAGGATGGTGTGGCCCTTAGTCCAATGTTGGACTGTCGCGCCTGTTATTTTTATAAAAATAATAGCTAAGTCGACAAGTTTAGCTTTGACCGCATAAAACATAGAGAAGAAGAAGAAATTAAGAATTCTCTTGATTTGAAACATAGTCACATTGATTGAAGTTAAATTCTGATATTACCTAATATTTCAAGGGAAGCTAATCCTGTACCTATACACTAGTGTGACAAACTTTTTTGGTGCATTGGTCAAACTCCTTCAAACATTTATGACGTAGGCCTGCGATTTATTACTTGCACCAGTAGTTTTCATGACGCTTGACCTGTTGGTCTCTGTATTAGCAGCACTTCCATATCTCTTATGGAAAAACGGACACTTTTTTCTTGCATAAATGCCTATCATTACAATCAATGAATGTGGTTAACCCCCAATGAACGGACCTAAAATCCTGTTCCACTCGATCACAACCTTCTCCCGCTGCAGACCGTATCGACTGTTTTCAGCGCTTCATCGGAGCTCAACCGAAATTATAGATTCCGAGAGGAGGATAGTTTGGAATGGGAACGTAGTGGAAACATACGTAAAACTTTTTAGGAAAAAGGAAGTGAATTTTTTGCATTCAATATAATGTATTTAATATATTATATTTTATTCAATATACGTATAAAAAATATATTTCCCAAGCTATGAAACACCCTTTTATCATTATTATTATTTTATTGATTATGGTCGTATGGATAAAATTATATCCTACGTACAGAAATTTACAGAAAACCCGAGAATTTTATCGGCAATATCGGCTTGATCGAAGTACCATTAGTATGTATTGTGAAAACAAAAAAAAAATATTCCCAAGCAGACTCTCCAAAGGTGCTCTTTTACTTCCTATAACCTACAATTTACTTTCCTTTCAGCATCAACAAACCCAAAACAACATTTAAAGACATTAGCAGCGGGATATAACAACTCCTTATAATCCCGTCTCAATGTTAAGTGCATCATTACCTCTGTAGGGTTCTAATGACACTCTCTTAAAACTAAAAATCATTCCAACTTCAACACGGCAAACCCATAATTCAAGTTGAGTTTAGTTCCAAGTTAGTTGCTCGGAAAAGGGATATTATGTACAGGTACAGGTACGTCGATTGCCATTAATCAATTAGGGTGTCATCTAGTTCTGATCGAGTGTGCTCATGTATTAAGCGCTGTTTTCACGATGGATTTGTCGTCCAACTTTTGAGCATTCAAACAAGTTGGACACCAAATCCATCGTGTAAACAGAAGTTGGACAACAAGTTTGAAGTGGAACGAGCATTCAAACAAATCCACCGTGAAAACAGAAGTTGGACAACTTATTTGAGATGCATTGATTATAGTCCAATCGAAATATAAATATACTTTCTAATAATAAAGAATTAATGCGCCTGATTACCAATATCTATGCGCTATCATCCAATTCTGGCGTTCCGTTGACTTTTGGAGCACGCTGTATAGTATACTCATTCGGACATGTTTCCTTCAATGTTTAAATTATTCACGAAAAAAATAAAAGAAAAAGCAAATATATTTTTCCTGAACTAATACGTATTGCAAAAACTGATAACGTTTTACGACCGCTCCAACTTTCAACTACTGTTTACACGGCCAACAAGTTGGATAGGATTTGTTTGATAGGATTTGTTTGAGAGAATATCGTACGTGTAAACAGCCTTCCAACTTGGATAAGTTTGAGGGAAAAGTTGGATGCAAACAAGTTTGATGCCATCTAAACGCGCCTTTAGGTCTGAGAAACGTCCTTTCACTTGGACCCAAGTCTGTTATTATTTGGCGCCGAATCGAGACGTTCCTGTGCATAGCTGAGCGGGCTCTAGTGAAGAACTGTTTCACGAGATGAATGAAAGACGGGTGTTTCGATCGCGTTTCCTTTTCGGGCGGATAATTACATGGACTGTCCGCATTTCAAGTGGGCCGCTCATTCGCGATCTCCATTAAATTAGCACATCATGGGCATTGAATGCATTTATCACCTTGAACGTAATTAATTGGCCGGATTCGTAAAAGGCAAGGCACATGGACAATAATAGATTCAGCAGAGCTGAACGGAATAAGTTCATCACACCTGCGCTTGTGGTCATTACAGAATGGTACGAATGTGTATAGTTACAAATTGCCTCTTATAGTGTTATGGTATGGTGGCATAAAATTCCTTGTTGGTTATTTGTAACGTGTGGGTCCATGTAAGTAAGACACAAGTTGGATTCAAATACCAGGCTCGTAAGCTTAGCATATTAAATTAGTTGATATGATATGATATGAATATATCTAAATAAAAAATTGTCACACAAACTTAGTTACTATACTACACAGATATTCCGTATGTATTTCACAATATATGGAATGTAATTTGTGTACTAACATAAAGATAAATCAACCAAAATCAACTCTTAATATACCAAAATCAAATCTCATGTTTAGGGCTCTAATTACAAAGATTTATATTGTGTCGGCAAACATATTCATTAGTCTTCTAGTCGAATTCAAGTATGTTTCGAAAATAACACCATAATTTCGCTATATTCTCGCTCTTTTGATGTTGCAAATTTCACAGAGTCAAGTGCTAGTGAAATGCAAATTTATGGATAATTTTCCAATTTGTCGTCTTACCCTAGAGAGATAATCATATTTTTTACCCCTGAAAAGATAATCATACGTCGATTCGACGTGTTGCTAGTTAACATCCTTATAACTTCTTTGTTAAGAGTAATATGTTGTTAAAAGGTAGATATATAATCATTTGTATTTAATATTAATCTGTTAAACTCATGGTTTTGCAAAATTATCATTTGTTTGTGTATATAATATTAATTTTAAAAAAGTGGTCCTTGGTGAAATTGGGCTGTCCTTTCAATAGATTAAAATAAAGGATATCTTTATCGGAACAGGCTTTTAGTGGTTATATCCAAGTAAATACACATCCACATTATGAAGATTTATAAAAATGTCAATTCGGGGCAATTAAAATATTTTTCAGTACAAATTTGTTCTACAGTTTTTACTGACATTAAAGATAATCATACGTCGATTCGACGTATATTTGACTTATGACCCCCCAATATCTTAGGCTGTGTGGCACCCAAGCCAATAATTTTGCCACGTAATTACGCCTACAGACATGAATTGAGTTAAATCTTGGAACCAACAAATTATGAAGCTTCACTTATGAGATATAATAAAAAGAAAAATTTCTGTACGTCGATTCGACGTAGATTATCTCTCTAGGGTTAATGACAGACAGCAACGGTCATGATTAATCGGTCGAACTAAGTGGCAGCGAGATGAAAGCATTTTGAGTTCCTATACGAAAGGATGATAAATGGGCCCCGACTTACATATATGTAATGTTGAACCGAACCAAATAATAAACGTGTACTCGTATGTTGTATGATGCATTTAATTATTATTTACAAGGACAATTATAGCTTGGTCTTTTGGCTGTTAATTACTGGAAGAAATGATTTTTGTGGTGAGCAAAGGAGTTAAAATTTTAAAATAAAAGACTGTTTTATATATAGTTAACTCATTGCCGGACACAACGCCAAAATTTGACACGATTTGTATGGTCAAATGCTCAAAATTTGACGTCTATAGACGTTGTGTCCGGGAAAGTGTTAATTATATAAAATGGCAGTCGCTCAGAATAAATTAATTTTCACACGCACGATGTTTCCCGAGGCTACAATGGATGCATGATGTCATGAAGAAGTGATGGGCTTAACGTTGGTTCGAATCAGCCAGGGGCGGCCGGTCTAAGTGGGCAGGTAGGGCACTGCCCACCCTACAAAATGCTAGCTAAAAATAAAAATTATTTCTTAGAACATAATTGATTCACTTCGGTACCTACATTCATATCTAACTTAACGTAACGTAACTTTCCTTGAAATGACAATAGCCATTCATTAGTACTTAATCACTATTAAATTGCCAATATAAAAAACTCCTCTCCTCTACATAAGCGAAAGCTCATATTGATATCAGTTGAATAATTATAAGAAGCGCACGCCTGAATCACCAACCATTATGTACTTTGCATTGCGCCCATTCATGCTTCCTTCATGGATCTGCTCATCATATCAACATCATCATCTCAACCTGGGGCAGAATGTCTTTCTGCCCACATGTACTATCAATCTATTTTATAGCTATTCCATAGCACAGAGACACGATGAATCTTCTTATACGGTCAACGCATGTACATTGCATTGCGCCCATTCATACTTCCGTCATGTATCTGCTCATCATATCAACATCATCATCTCAACCTGGGGCAGAATGCCTTTCTGCCCACATGTACCATCAATCTATTCTATAGCTATTCCATAGCACATAGAGATACGATGAATGTTCTTATACGTTCAACGCATGCGCATTGAAAGTATCTGAAATTCACTTAAGGGCATGCCCTTTACTACACACTAGTAGGTATCCATGAACTTGTGCAACGTTCGCGAGCGCGTGGCCCGTGGAGCTGTTCTAGTAGTTAGATACTCGTAGCATAGCGCGTACGCGTAGTGCATGGATACAACAATTAGGCCGTTTCGCATTTAAATTGTGCATGGTGCATTGTAGAGTATTTAATTTGTGCGTGTATGTTTGTCAGATTTTCTTCCTTTTTTGAAGTGGTTTGGAGGCGTTATACTCGTACTTGTAGCAGTAGTGCATGATAACATTATCAACGGCCGTTTTTTATTTTTTATTTGTTACGTATGTTTTTAGAAAACCCTAATCGCTTTTCTCTGATTCCCTACATTTTAGTGTTATTAATTACTATTATAAAATATTTATTTTGGTGATGGGATTAATATTAAAATCTTATTTATTTGATCTAATATGTATTTTGCTTGATATAGATATGTACCTATTTATATTTTCTCCTCTATATGATCTGGAAGTTTTAAATTTAGTTTGTATGTACTTAAAAAATGATTTTTTTGTTGTTATGTTATTGCATGTGGATGATATAGAAAAAAATCCCACTTCTATTCGTCACACTTTTTTCCTCCCATGGCAAGAGGAATCTAAACCCACCCCGCTAGCTCTAGCTAATTGTAGAAATACATAGCAGCTTGAAAGTCCATATAAATTTACAGGAATTGTCTTTGATAAATTATTTATTCAGGAAGATTTGTAGGTATGTCCTGTTATTGTGCGAAAGAATGTTGGCATTGCTTTTAAAAAAAATAATTTTAAGTAAACAAACTTTCGGACATAATGTCTCATCATAATTTAATATATCATTACAATTAATCATTAGGTGATCCGTTTGGGTTGCCTTTTCTAGCCTCAAATGAAAAAAAAAAGAAAGAGGTATCCAAATTTGAATTACCATCAAAATGAGCAGTGCTTAATATTTACTTATTGAATATAATGTTATTGAAATATTGTCGCGACTATTGCTGGTCCCTTTGAAAGGTAAATACTGGATTATTTTTCCACATTGCGACCGTTCTCTGCCAAAAAAAATTATGTAATGTAGGATTCCGAACTGTAGCTATCTGTATGCATTTTCATAGTGCGATTGAGCATAACTGATTTGTAAAAAAAAACTCTATTCACCTAATACATACGTAGATACAACAAGCTTAAAAACATAAAAATGGACTGACTAACAAAGAGCACAATTTTAACGCATTAAAAAACAGTGTGGATATTCATGTATAGTATACTTTCCTGATGGTAAATCTGCCCACCCGGCTCTGTACTTCACGAGCCGCCACTGGAATCAGCTACAGTTTAAAATTGATTTACTGATGAGCTGTCCATTATTTAGTTTCATATGGACTGAAAATGTTCATCCGCACGGATAAAAGTGAAATAATTTTTCTACCACTAGAAATAATAAAAAAAAATATAAAAAAAAATATTATTTGAATGGCGCTTTTTATGTGACAAACATCCAGGATGTCCTCTTTGTAAAACTCGCCTAATTTTTGTGGTTGATTCACAGGAACACAACGCTCAACATTAAAATGGAAAGGAAACTACGTTTAATAGCATATGGTTCCTTAGCTCTGTCATCCGACATTCGAAGCATCTCTGTTGATGTATCTAAATTTTTAGAGATGATTCTGTAGTGAAATCTATTAGTCAGACATTATCAGCAGAGCTGTATAGGCATTGCTTCCGTCTCTAGTATACGGCTATGCAAAGCCGTTGGACTGAGGCAATTACATATTTCGCGCAGGTAATCGTTAGATACGCATATTACCTCCGTCCATCGTATTTATTGAATGTACATCGGATCAAAAAGGTTTGCATTTTGATCACTTTTCACGTGGAAAATTCATTAAAGGATCTCCGATAATGAAATAACAATTTCGTCTTTCAATAAAAACGATTCCTTTTGAGATTTTTCAATTTATGATAGTAGTCTAGTACAGATAGCTCATTTTTAACAAATTTCACATTTTTTCACTTGTAAATTCTATCTAAAGGCCTGAATAGACCTCGGGCGGAATGAAAATGAAATTTTTGTCCGCTGCGATTTTCTCAATGAAAATGCATGCTTACTGTCGTGGAACTTGTCGGTAATGATGGGGAATTCCATAAGCTACAATCCGAATATGGTTCCAAAATTTTTCTCGGCCATTTTATGTATTATTTTTCGATTCCCCCGTCATTAGATATTTTCCACGGTGAAATGACCGGGGAATCGAAAAATAATACATAAAATGGCCGAGAAAAATTTTGGAACCATATTCGGATTGTAGCTTATGGAATTCCCCATCATTTCCGACATGTTCCACGACAGTAAGCATGCATTTTCATTGAAAAAATCGCAGCGGACAAAAATTTCATTGTCATTCCGCCCGAGGTCTATACTGCGCTTAAAATGGAAAACTAAAATTTATCTCTTAGAACGTCATTATAACAGTTAATTGTAGCCTTCTAAATGTATGTTCAAAAGTTGGCATCAAAGCGTACACTACAAGTATCAACGAATTTTGTTTGAAAGTCATTGGTACTAGTTCAAAGGCTATTTTCGAATATATCGAGTAACGTGTACTAGCAACCTTCAAACCCGATTTTTCGTAATTGTAAGGCACGCTCTGGTAAAAACTTTTGAATATACATTTAGAAGACTACAATTAACTGTTATAATGACGTTCTAAGAAATAAATTTGATTTTTCCATTTTAGATAGAATTTAGAAGTGAAAAAATGTGAAATTTGTTAAAATTTTGGTTCACTTTGTATGGGGGGTACCCTTAGTTTTGATCGGATGGAAATAATTTTTAGTGGGGAGTATAATGGGCCTTGGACTAGGCACTCCACCAAATTTGATCTCCCTAGCTCAATTTGAAAAGAAACTACAGGCATGCCTTTTTGAAAAATGTTAGGAGGAGTGAGTGGGGCGTCAATGGTCGGAGCACTTTAATTTTTGGTTCAAATCAAATAAATTTTGTTAGCAATATATGGACAAGATCTTATGATCCTGACTCCTAACTCAAAAAATATAAATTCACTATAATACTTTTGGGTCTAGGGTATAATTTTCCGAGAAAAGTCGAGAGTGTTATATATCATTACAAAGGCAATTTTGTGTAGTTTGTTTCGTCCTCAGGACTTTTTAAGGTCAGACGCACAGTTTTAAAGATATTTGCCACCCCCTCCCCCCCTTAACCCATGGCGCAAATTGGTGTAACTTTTTACTGCGTATATTGGCCAGTGTATTCAACAATTTGGCATCAAAAATTACTTTTTTTTATGTTATGTTATGCAGAAAAGTGGTAAAAAATGCTAGCTGGCAAGGTTTGTGTCCAATCCAAAGACATTCAGTTTGCCATTGATTGCGCCAATGACCAGCGGCGTAATGTAGGGTAAGATGGTCAACAGTGGATCATTTTTTGCTTCTTGCCCTGTTGCTGGAAGCGGAAGCGGCTTTACTATACTACTCACAACAAAATAAGGGCCACCAAATATTTTGTGTTTTTTTTAAGACCACTTTGTGCCCGTTAGGGGGCAGGCAATGAGTTCATATGTTTACCATTTGTTTCATCAGACCATCGTTAATAATTATAACGGTGAAGAATAATTCAGGTGTTATTTTAAGGGTATGTTTGAACATGGTGTTTTATCCAACATAAAAAGTTATGTGGCCCTTATTTTATTGTGTGTAGTATAGTTTATTAGCTTGATTTCAATTAAGAAACTTTTTAAATAAGTTTTTTTTAAAGGCCAGAATAGGCTTTGAAAATAACTTTTTTAATAATTCACTGTGTACCATGGCACCATGGGGTATACACAGTGGATCACCCGCGGTACACAGTGAATCATCGTAAAATACATAGTAAATGTGGAAAACTAAGTGTTTATAATATTATTAAAAATGTATTATTTTATTTATATTATTCTTGCTGTAAATAATAAAAATAGCAGTAAAATCAAAGTACAAAAAATTAAAACTAGTACGTCGAATTTTCATAAGAAGATAATCATAATCATTAAGGAAATCGCTCTTTAATTTTTATAGACTTTACACATCTAAACTATTCTTTAAAAAAAAATAAGATTATATGCATAATATCTGACAAATATTGATGATGAAAAATTTACATTGAATTTTCCATGATCCACTGTGTACCATATTGCTGTGATTCACTGTTGACCATGGTGCCATTAAACAAAATCATATCGAAAAGTTTTGAACTCCATCTCTGAGCATCAAAATACGTGGCGCATAATAATCTTCTATTATAACCCTTATCGGATGATCCTGGTATAATCCCAGAAACAGTTCTTAAAACGGTTTTCAATATTCATTAAAAATACTCAACCGAAAAAAAATGGAAACTCCAGCACAAAGTCTATCCACATTGAGAAAAGCGTACGGTTATTGCGTTTGTACAAATGCGAGTTCTAACTTAATTTTTTCCTCCTTTGGAACATGTGCCTTGCACGATTTTCAAGCATATGATATCAAATGATTCACTGTGTACCCTGATCCACTGTCGACCAGTTTACCTGTGTTCTATGTGTCCAGCAGAACAAATCAGGCAAAACAAAGCCTAAAACAGTTTTCTGCTTTCATAGATTCCAGGGTAGCTGTTTTTTTTAAAGACATAAAATTTTTTAATCTACAAGAAACACGCAAACCAGCTGCAGAAACTATGATAGTGACAAAACCTTCGAAAACTGCCAGTTTTGAGCACGGAAAAGCTTCATAGTATTGAAGTAGATACTGGACAGCAGCTTTACAATTGGCATAATCTTGCAATAAAACGATAGAACAATCGATAAATTTACAAACCAAACTTGTTGATAGAAGAAAAAAAGAAATGAACGTTCAACGTTCCTATAGGAGGAGTGTCTCTCTTGAAGGTTCTTGCATAAAATTGGGCCACTATGATCCAATTATTTGAGTATGTTTTTTAATCTTTAAGGGAAAGTGACTGCGACATCAAGAAGAATACGTTCATAATGTTGACAAAAAGAAAATTATAATAGATCCATTGATAGAAATGGCTTACCGCGGCTTTGAGTATTTTTCAATAAGGTCCAAGCCAGAAAGTTATATTTTTTAACAAGAGGACTCATCATCAAAAATCAAATGCCTGTCGATATGTTTTTCTCAGTGACGTAACATACGGTGCTCCATGTGTTCAACAGCCGAAAACAAGGAGGAGTGCGTCTCTTGAAGGTTCTTCCCAATATGAGCCACTTCGGTGAGTACCTATTTGAATTTTGAAACGAAAGTTACGCCCACAATGTTGAAAAAAGCAATGGAACCCGGACCAATTGCCCGAACTAGCTGTAGGCTAGGCTAAGAAATGTTACTAAGTTGAGGTCCACGTTAGATAGATTTGTTTACTCTCTACCACAGGAAAAAAAGGTTATTAAGTTGTTGTTCCTTGGGAAGTTGTTCTTTCATTCTCTAATTATTTTTTATTACTTTGGAGTACAAATGGCACCTAAATAAGTTGCAAAATCTACGATTTAATATTCTGTAACTTATTTAGGTCTTTGTGCTACTGACTTTATCAGCTTCTTCCGGGTTTCTGGTCACAACAAAATACATCAAACGTCAAACCTATTTTTAAATTTACCACCGAAGCCCAGTCCCGACAACATACCGACAATTGTCTGTTTGACAAAACCTCTGAGCCTAGAAAATTTTTATTGAAGCATAATACATAATAGGGGGCCAGTCAGGCTGTTGGAACTGACGTTGTGATAGTTTAACTCGCTGTCAAAAAGATATTTAACTTTAGTTTAGTTCTGTGTCAACAAATTTAGAAATACATATTGAAATATGTTGCTGAAAAAGAAAGATCCGTATTAGCAGCTGGATTGAGATTCGTTGATATTGATAGCTAAAAATGTGTGCCCCCCCCCCCCCAATTCCTTTTCCAACAGAAGAAATTTTGCAACCGTTACACCACTGGTTTTTCTGGTCAGATAATGTAACCGGCCGGCGCGGCGCGCCGGCACCGTTCCCTTGCATGATGCCTTTTATTTGTTGAAGGAGCACTACCATGAAGTTGATTTCATACTTTTTCGTCGATATTACACGTACGTATAGTGTCTACCGAAAATTTTTCTTCCTTTGCTTCATGGGTCATATCTGACTCATAGACGTTAACGGAGAGGATCGCTGTGTAAAAAACTGACTCAGAGTGACCGTGTCAATTCGCTTTATAACACGCAAACGATTGTTGGTACTGGCCAGGGTAGAAAGTGTAATGTTCTGTGGATCTTACACGCTCCCGTATAATAAATTATTCGAATTTCTGTTTTTTATATCGAAAAAAAAAACTTTTGGAACATACAACTTTTGGAACTAATGAAAACCGGGGTCGATCCGGACCACAGAGGAATTCGGACTAGTGGAAGCCTTTAATTTGTTCTAAATTTCGAGGAAATGGACGAGTTTAATCAAATTATTTGAAGAATCTGTTTTCTATTTTCGAAGAATTTCACTCTGTTGTTCTAGATATTGTTGTTTCCAAGAACAAAAAAATTTTGTTTTTATTTCGGATGATAATATCACTGTTATTATGAGAAAAAAAGTCAGATTCGGATTAGAGAAACTCTTGAAATTCGGACTACAGAGTGTACAATGCAATCTTTTAGGTGATCCGGATTACTGGAAATTCGAGGTTTCCAGGCTTTGGATTATCGAGTACGCACTGTATTGCTAAAACAGAATATTTACGTTACTCGTGCTCATTTGCTTGAATTTGGCTGTAATTACACCCCCGCAAATAGGCAATCTGTCCCGCTCTGTGCCTCACTTAGTTCGTACGGTACTGAGAAGAAGAAATAGGCAATCCAAAAGTCTTGACGATCTTTTTCTCCAAAGGATTCTCTAGCCATCCTTGGTGTGGTGCTAACTTCAGTACCAGTGTTAAGGAGCAGAATTAGTTTGGAAACTATGTATATATGAGTCCATCCTGGTTCACTCAGCCCTGATATTGAAATTGTATAGGCGGTAATTTCTCGTATTGCTACACTTGCCCGACATCTGTTAAAAGTTTCAAAGTCCAATCGTAATCCCTTTTTTGCGGTCGGTCGATGCGGAATCGGATTATCGTTGTATATTTTGGTATTTCTCTAGTCGCCTTATTTTTTTCGTAAATCCGGATTCAAATTTTTAGAGCATTTATTTGACAAATTCATATTTGCTTGATGGGCCTGCGCGGTGCTGGTTAAAACATAATTTTGAGTTTCTGTCTCTATTTCTCATGGGTACAAAAAACATCCTGCCTTAATTTTGTTCCATTTTAGTATTTAGAAGTCCATTTACAAACAATGAAGAGGAGGTGTCGCGCTATACTATTGCGTACAGCGGCCCTGATTGTCCCCCTCTGGAAAGCGGAATTATTAACATACACCGTCAAGTTAACCTATGCAGGTTTATGTTTGCAAACATTTTTTTTTTTCTAACGAATATTTTTATAGATATATGTACATATACATAGTTAAAATGGAGAAACGTTATATGCCTAACTCACTTTCCACTAAAAACGTGATTCTCTCATTTATGAGTAAGTCTAAGATTAAGCTAATCTCGAAATTAACGCCAATTTTTCAAATGAATACAAGTCCCGTAAAAACTCAGTTTAGATTTTAATTAATTGGATGGATGTATTAATATTATTTAATTGAATTTTAATTAATTGGAATAAACCCTATTTCACTCCCTAATTTCTGCGCTTCATTCAAAAATAAACCCCAGTTTTTCCATAAATACACTCGAAGACAAAAAAATATTTTTCATAATGTGTACGTAATTTTAACGAAATATTAGAGAGTTTTAGTATGTTGTTGAAAATAAAACGATAGTTCACTCAAAAAATTATTCTGTTACAGTAACAAAAAACACTAATTATTTTAACAGATTATTCTTTTGATTTCGAGCCTATAGAATATTCTGTTAGTTTAACTAAACCAATTATGTTACCAATACAGAAAAGTGATTTGTATTTGTAACGGAATTGTCTGTATTTTTAATATATCACTTTGTTTACTTAACAGAATGTGACTCCCTAATTTTTGGAATATCAACATTATTTCCCATTTGAATAAAAAAAAAAACAAATTTTCATAGGGAAAGAACATTTAAGTCATAAATGAGTTTTGTATAACTAGCATTGACCTTTCTATTGGTGTTGGCGACATTTAATTTACCTCTTAACGCTCTAAAATGCATAATAAATTACCTGCCTACAGCGGGATTCGATCCCGTGGCCCTATGATTTGTAGAAGAACGCCCTGCCTACTAGACTAACCAGACTATATAAGTGTGTTACTCAAATAGAGTATTTGTTAATACTGCCCTAGTTCTGTGATTTCAACAGAATCGTATGTTAATGAAATTTGGAAAATACAAAACGATTCTGTTTGGCTAACAGAACAATATAATTTTTCACGGTAATTTCAATGTTAATAGAAATTTATGTTAAAGCAACAGAATTTACGTTAAAACTCTTAAGAAGACGTTTAATCAAATTTCCACCCGTCAATTAACAGAAATTCTGTTGATTGGAAAATTAAGTTACACTTGAATAATCTAATTTGACTGTTGAACTAATAAATATTTTGTTACTTCAACAGATTTCCCGGTTATTTGTTTAACAGAAAGATTATGTTAGTTCAACCACAAAAAATTCTCTCAGTGTTCGAAAAGGCTTTGACATTTTCTATGAAAAATTCGCTTGTCTGTCGTACGCAAAACAGTATACCACAATTTTGCATGTTCCAAGTAGGCATAGCCGACAAATAAAATATCATGAACCCATCATTCCAGCTGTTTATAGTCAGTCAAATTGACGGAAATACACCTATGCCTACTTTGGACATGAAAAATTGTGGTATACTGTTTTCCGTACGACAATGGAAAGGTTTTGACTCCCAATGAATGGATCTGAAGTTCATCTGACAGTATCCGGGAGAGGTGTTGAAGGGATTTACCGAGTGAAGGATATCTGACTTATCATTATACAAACACTTTCAATTTTTTTAATGATTTTGAAATTTTAACTACTTTATATTTTTATATCCTTCGGTCATAGAGAGAAAGCGTATATATTAACTTTGTCATGAAGTTTGTAACGCATTGAAGGAAGCATCTCCGACCATATAAAAAGTATACATATGTATGTATATGATCAGCATGACTCGGGGAGTCGATTGGGCGATTTCCGTCTGTCTGTTTTACGTCTGTCGGTCTGTCGATCTGTTGCGACGCGTTTTACTCCGCCAATTTAAATGCTATGCAGCTGAAATTTTGCACAAATGCTTCTTTTTATTGCAGGAAGTTTGTATATTTGACTCAGTAAAATTGGACAAGGGGTTCATGGGGCTGCCATACAAACCCAACCCCACAAATTAGGTTCTTCTAATAAAAACATTTTTTATTTGTTTACCAATTTCAACCAAACTTCCAACAAATGTATTTCTATTGATGACACAAAACATATGTAACAATGGATCAAATCGGACCATGGGGTCATGGGGCTGCCATACAAACCCAACCCCCCAAATTAGGTTCTGCTAAGAAAAACTGATTAGTGTACTAATTTCAACCAAATTTCAGACGAATGTGTTTCTATCGATAACAAAAAACATGTGCAAGAGTAGATTAAATCAGACCACGACTCATCGGGCTGCCATACAAACCCAGCCACCCATTTTGGTTCTTATAAGAATCATTTTTACACCAATTAATGTGTCTTTATCAAAGCAACAAAAAAGGTTAAAATAAATGTACGCAATATTATATTATATCCCCATAGGCCTGATGATGCTATTTCAGATAGGGAAACGTCGCTGATATTGTGAACTAAATAATAAACAAAAGCTGGATAGTGATAAATTGAGTATCAGTTTAGGTATAAGCTGACCAGACTTCAGAATATCGAATGCTGTACACATACTTGCAGTATTCGGTTTTGATGCAAAGCCTCAGCCCCTCCCCTTCACGCCCGCCGATTTCGAGAAAGAATAATAACCACAAGAGCAGATCAGCTGCAATTTACTAAGAAAACTTATCATTAGGTGTGTTTTTTTGGTTATCCCGTGCAGGTTTGGGTAACAAAACTCCATATAAGCTGATCCACCTGTCATTTTTTTTATATGAAGTTTCGTTACCCAAACCTACACGGGATAACCAAAAAAAAACACACCTATTATTTCAAAAATCAGCATGGTGAGATAATCTAGTGATACACTAGGGTTCTAGCGGCATTACGACACATGTTCATGTTGTACTAACTTGCGTAAACAATACTGCATCATGCTACCAGGCATGCAGTTATGTAAGATTTTTAACGCATAAAATCACAACCATCTCGTTCACTTATCCGCCGGACCGTCTTTCGGTATTGCTTCGCAGGGGCGGTCTCAGTGTCTCTACGTCCTGCTTCCACGTTCTGCAGAACATCATTGTATGCTACAGACAAACCACCACTGAGGCCTATTTTGACCGCATCCATCTCCAGTATGGGAACGATTCTTAACATTTTGCACTCGGTATTGCAGACGAACCTTTAATTTTAAATTCACCCTCAACCTGCCAGGATCGAATTTTCAAGGTATAGAACGTATTTCGCATACTGATAATTTCAGGCGATGCTATACACTTCTCAGTTCTTCCTAGGATGCGCTGTCGCCTGACGGGATTAAGCTTCCGCGTATCATTCAGAAGTCTCAAGTCCAACTTCAATTAACCCTAGAGAGATAATCTACGTCGAATCGACGTACAGAAATTTTTCTTTTTATTATATCTCATTAGTGAAGCTTCATAATTTGGTGGTTCCAAGATTTAACTCAATTCATGTCTGTAGGCGTAATTACGTGGCAAAATTATTGGCTTGGGTGCCACACAGCCTAAGATATTGGGGGTCATAAGTCAAATATACGTCGAATCGACGTATGATTATCTTTAACAAATTTGTACTGAAAAATATTTTAATTGCCCCGAATTGACATTTTTATAAATCTTCATAATGTGAATGTGTATTCACTTGGATATAACCACTAAAAGCCTGTTTCGATAAAGATATGCTTTATTTTAATCTATTGAAAGGACAGTCCACTTTCTCCTAGTACCACTTTTTTAAAATTAATATTATATAAACAAACAAATGATAATTTTGCAAAACCACGAGTTTAACAGATTAATATTAAAGACAAATGATTATATATCTACCTTTTAGCGACATGTTACTCTTAACAAAGAAGTTATAAGGATGTTAACTAGCAACACGTCGAATCGACGTATGATTATCTTTTCAGGGGTAAAAAATATGATTATCTCTCTAGGCTAGGGTAAGTAGGTATACCAACATTAAGGTGGGGATTATGCTACGTTGTTCGACGTACACTATTTACTTCACTATGCCAAACCTATTCTTTCCTAATTTCAGCTTAACAAGCAAAATTGAAACAATTTCAAAACATACAAGCCCCAGCCCATTTTCGATCTCGTCAGAAGACCTCAAACGACCAAAGGAAATTTTTATTCGGTAAAAAATATTAAAACAATATGGTGGTGACTATACGTTAAATTCCTTATTTAGAACTCATCAATTTAATGTTTTTCTCCTGTGCCGAAAAAATATATATTGATCACTGATCCCTTCTGAAAAGCTATCTACGCCACTCCTTGACAAAAAATTATCTGAATTTGAAGCACAAACGTATGTTTTAAGACGAAAAACTTAACAGGGAAGAGTACTCGAAGTAAGATTATACATATAAAAGGGTAGCTACAGAGTGGAGTCTAAGGAGAACCTCCAGGCCGGTGAAAGGGTTGCTTATCCTGGTTGCAATATTTTTGAGGAGAGTATGCAATTGTTCATTGTTACATTAGTGATGCTACGCCGGTTCCCTAGGCTCGCCAATTTAACTGATTCGAAGCACATATTGTGGAAAAAACCTTTATCTAAAAACCCCTGGCAGAGTCATTTCTTTAGTATGCTTTTACCTATAGAGGTTGATAGGAAAATTCAAAGTTATGGACAATTTTCGAAAATTTTTGAAAACTCAAAATGCGATTTTGGCAGCCGTGACTTCGGAACGCGGATAGACCGTGTCATTTGTAGTAAATGTGAGCACCAAAGCTCTACAAGTTTGCCGGATCTTAGAAAGACAGAGAAGGGTTCCGAGATACGGAGAATGAACGATTGCCAAACATAAAATTGCGATTATTTCACTAACATCGATCGTACATGGTACCTACAGGAGTCAAACTTTACACCTTAAAAGCAGACAAGACTGAATACTAGTTACTCATACATTTTATCCAATAAATAAGCTTAAAGCATTCTATAGCCAGTGTGAACGACCCAACTAACAATTTCGCTCTGATAACACTCTACAAGAGTCTTACAAGAACAAGCACCAAGACATCATCTCTTGAAATTTAACTCTTAAAGAGTACTATAAGATCCTTATAAAAATCTTATAAGTATTAAATGACACACTTTCCAAGAGTTATTTTGATCTTGTAGCAAGAGTTAAAATCTCATTATAGGAGATACACATGTCTTATTAGAAGGCTTTTAGGCTTCTTATTAGAGTGGACATTTATTCTTGTAAGAGTCTAAAAAAAAATACTATACACTTGTTATGAGACGCAAGCTCTTCTAATAGGTGTAGCGAAAAAGAGTGCGCATGATATTGCCACATTCGCTATCCTTTTTTGTCAAACATAAGTAGATATTACGAGAACGACTATTAATGTCATGTGTTATTATTTCGACCTCAACTAAAATGAAAAATTTTCACGCTGATAATTGCTTCGCAAAACTTAGTTTTTTCTAGAAATATGGGTCGACATTTTAATGCGATTAAAATTTTATCGTTGAATATGGCTATTTTGCTTCGAAAAATAGCAAAGCCCCCTAAAAATAATCTACTTTTTTTAATTTTGGAGGAAACACAATATTTTTCTACTGTTGATAACTAGTATAAAACTTCATTGAATAATTTTTTTTCAACTTCAACATTGACTATAATTTAAATTTTGTCATAGACATACACATAATAACTCTTTAATTCAAATTGTTATTTTCCTCAAAACCACAGCCTAGTATGAAAAATATGGCAGCCATTGATTAAATCTTCATACAAAGCTAAAATTCTAATAACAAGAGGACGGCTCTTTTTACTATACTTAAATTCTGATTGCAAGAGGGCGGCTCTTTTTACTAGAATGAAATTCTTATTGCAAGAGGGCGGCTCTTTTTATTAGATCGAAGTTCTTATTGCAAGAAAGTGACTCTTTTTATAATAGCTAAAACCCTTCTATCAGAGTTTATTTCTATTTACTAAAGTTTAACTCTTCTGATGGGACTTAAAGACATACAACAAGCGCCTAAGTCTCAGTATAAGCTATCCCTATAATTTGACGTTTGATTATTTCTGTCGTGGTATGATAAAAAGTGTATCGCATTTTTATGAATCCAACGGAGAAAGGGTTCGGTGGGTGATTCTTATAGTATTTTTGTGTTTTGTTTGCTAAATGCGCTCATTGTCTGGACCATTTATCTCGATGGTGTTATCTCATTTTCACCAAGGTCAGGGTGAAACCAATTCGAGGTGTCCTGATTTGATTTTTTGCGGTTTATTGAATCAGCTTGGTAATCCTTTTGTGAAGACATCAAGGAATGAGTTTGAAGTGAGAATTCACGTTTCCCATAACAATCCTTAGCCCGGGAGGATCATCACTCTTAAATTCTAGTATAATTTTGTTTAACCTTTCGCCGAAATGCGGACGATCAAAAGATGATTCAAAATACAGACTTGACAGATTATATGGTTAGCTCCTTTGAAATCAATCGTGTACTCACAACACTGTTCTTATATGTGTTTAAGTATAAAAATAACAGGCGCGACAATCCAGGATTGGACTAAGGCCGCAGGATGTGTTAGTGACATCCTATTTCCAAGATCTTATCTGCTTTTTGTTGAGGTAATGAGATCAGCATCACACTCAGCAGTGTTATTTATCCCCATAAATGGGTACTCATTTAACATCTGAGTGAGATCATAGTCTGTCACAAGCTCGTGAGTTCGAAAAACACCATGGGACACGGTGAGATTTGAACTCATGATCCTGTGCACTGAAGGCGCGCGCACTAACCGCTACACCACCCAGACTGTTTAAGTATACCTTTCTTATATAAGTATTATAATAAGTCGTTAAAGACTTAAGTATTTATAAAGCTCTCATCATAAGAGTCGTAATAATAAACTTCTTGAAAGAATATTTTTATAAGAGTTTAAGTCTTAAAGAGTTAAATTCCCACTAAAAAGTCTTTATTAGAGTTCATGACAACAAAATATGAACTTATAACAGGAATACAACTCTACAAGAGTAATAATCTTATAATAAATGTACTTAAAGAGTTTATTTGAATCTTGCTACTAGAGCTATATTCCAAGAGTGACGAGAGCCTTACTAGAGTCTTATAAGAGCTTTTTCCAGTTCACAAGAGCTAAATTCTCAAGAGTTTGTTAGTTGGGGACCATGCTATAAGTATGCTTAAAGTTTAAATTATGGATAAATATGTACGAGTAACCGACACTGAGTGAGTTATTGTGTGGGATGGCGAATGCTGTACACTTTGCTGTACATTTCCCAATGCTGTACGACAGGTGAAAATGCTGTACTGTACAGCAAAATGCTGTACGTATGGTCAGCTTAGTTTAGGATATATGTAACCCAACAAAGAGTACATACATATTTTTATTTGCCCACTTATTCCAACCAAACCCCATACAAATATTGTTTTGTCGACGGAACGCAACTTTTGTGAAGACAGAAGGAAAAGAATGGGGGGGGGGGTTCAATACAAGTTGTAGGTACGCCCGAGGAGAGCAAAGGGTATCCAAATTTCGGCCGCACCCGAAATTAGCCTCGGTCTCGTTCTTTTTATATTTTAGTTGTGTCTTTCAATAGCTATGCCCAAAAAGTAAATCGTTTTATTAAATGAGGCAACGACCTAATAAGTGATGTCTATGAATACGGAGCTCCATTAGGGGACCGCTTATAGGAAACCATTATTCCAACAGAACAGAGTCCTTACTCCCTACGTGGCGAATATGGATTCCACCCTAAAACTTTATTAAGCGGAACTGCATTTCTCACGTTGAAATAAACGTCAAATTAAAAATATAAAATCGTGTTTGGAGATCCTATTTTATAAATCGAATTCTTTCCGCAGCGCCGCTCGTGTCCACCACCATGACATTGTTTCATTCTTTGCAATTGTCAATAGCGTCCCCGCACATTTCGTTTTAAATTATACATATTTCCAATTGAGTATCAACGACTAATACGCGGATATCACTTACACTCAATTTGAAATTCCGATGAGATTAATCCCCGTGAAGGAGCCCACGATGTCTATCGCATTTTTGGTCTAGGTGCGACTCCACGTCTTGGCGTTTGCCACTTTTTATTTTAACACCCATGAACCACCATACAATGATGACGGCTCTAGCAAAGAATTATTTTGCCGTTATGGAGTAGTATCACTGGCCTATAAGAATAGTCCTTCCCTGCGGGTCGATTGCTATAAGAAGTCAACAATATAAGAAGCTATACCTACGTGGTGTACCTATGTACTTCTACTTCTAGCCGGCATACAATGACACGCTTGAAAAGACCGAACACAAAAGATATCGCGAACATTAATGCAATGCGATTACGTCTAATGCCAATCTTTCTTAAATGTAATGGAGCCCATGAAGACAATGAATTTATTTGAATATTTTGTTATTCAATTATATGCCAACTTGTTAGATATTGAGTTACATATCGCTGGTGCGGAAATTCAATAATCCACAAGTCGTAACCGTCAATTGATATCGTAGCGCGCCACCTTCGCCATGTATCTATTTAGCTTACATTGTTTGTTATCAGCCGAGCGGAAAATTTAAAATTGTTCGTGGAAATCCAATTTTGCGTTTCGCTAGTACGAAATGGATAAGAGCAGATTTATCTAGTAAACATGACAAGAATCAATCCATTTATTTTTAGCATGACATTTGGGGGAATTTCGTGGTTTTATTGCAATTTTGTCAATAGTAAGATAAGCGATAAAAATTTCATCCATCTGTACATACACGATTTTCGAAAAGTTTTAGATTTAGCAAATGAAAATTGCTCAAAATTATAAATCCCAAGGCTGTTTGCATAATGGCATTTATCAATGGAGTTGCACGTTATTTTTATGATAATTCTCGACTTTCTCATTTGTTTTATTGGTAAAGCACTGTAAACCATCCACGAAAAGCATAAAAATTAGGCAATAACGGCCGATTTCAAGTCGGCTTAAACAAAAATTTAGGCAACATTTTCAATCGCGGTATGTCATTAAGGTTTCTATGACACGCCTCCCGATTAACTTTGGATTCGGATTAGTAACACAATGATGAGCGCCACGGCTCTAGCTCTGGGATTTGACCACATAAATATATTTTCTGTAAGATTCATTTCAAGACTCATTCATTAGTTTGAGACGGTGCCTCTTTAAAATGTATGTAATTCTCAAGATAAATAGGGACCTAGCGTGCTGCATGCAATCCATCTTCGACGACTGGTCACTGTTTTTTGCCTATTGCCGGGGCCGCGATTTCACGGAGCTTATTCAGCTAATGAAAAAACTGGTCAACGCGTTTGTTTACGCAAAACGAAATTTATAGGAAAGTATGCTCCCGGATGAATAATGGCAAGTTAAGTGAAAATGAAAATGATAGGTTTTGACGAATGGGAAGTTTGCTTCACTCATTCTGCATAATATTTACGAATATGTATTTCATTTCGTCAAAAATTGTAGGTTTGGGTAAACATCACATGAGTTCCGCACGATTGGAACACGACATATAAATTGAAAGTTAACACAATCAACGTATTTTTTTTAAATATAATTAAATACATACATCCATATGTGTATACTGTACATATATGTATGTTATGGAAATTAAATTAAAAGTTTAATCAGAGAAACGATTTATGTATTTACGGATATTTATCATATTTTCTAAAAAATGTATAGTACTCTAGAACATGGGTGTCCAACCTTTTACCTTTTTGGAGCCAAATTTGCTAAGGATTCGAATAAAAGGGAGGATAGATGACATTCTATGAAGGGCCAACTCAATCCTGGCCAATTCTGAAAGAACACAGAGTCCACTTCCAAAAGATTTTCTAGCAAAAAGATTTAAATCAGCGACGAGATTAATTTTCAAGGGATTTAAAATGAGCCATATGGGCGATTCACGATTAACAAAACGAGGAATTATATCGCGTAAAACTCGTAATAGGTTACACTAGAGATAGGAGAATAAAGAACTGTAGCACTCTCTTACTATTGCTAATTATATTATATATTTTATTGCAACAAATGAGTTCTGCAAGGTAGCAGCCGGCCAATCTTTTGCGAGGGATACTACTAGACTTGAAAGACTTTGTCGGACATCCTCATCCTATTCAGTTGTAAAACTTGGGTGAAGACTGGTCAACTTATCGGTTGAATTCATCATGAAATAAGTGTACATTGATGTGTTTATAGAAGTTACCAATGTACGCTACCAATTTACATAATTGTCCCAGTTTGATTATCCAGTGGTATACCGTTCCCGTTCCGTTCACTATCAACTATATTGGGCAATTCTAACGTTTAATCAAATAGTCCCCGACAAAGGATAAACCGAGATCTGTATTACAATATGGAAATTAATCAAAAACTAGGGGGCTTCGCCCCCTGCTCGGTTCGCTCGCCAACCCCCGGGGCCGAGGCTAATTTCTGGCGCGGCCGAAATTTAGATACCCTTCGCTTGGGCTAAAAGTTTTTTCGGGCGTACCTATGACTTGTATTTAATCCCCCTCCTCATTCTTTTTCTTCCGTCTTGGCAAAAGTTTTGGGCTTGGTTGAAATAAGTGGGCAAATCAAATTATTTACTCGAAAAATTTTATTGGGGTTGCCGGAGCATGACCCCACAGTACGATTCCATTCGTTTTGAACTTTTTAGTTGCTTTGATAAAGACACATTAATTCAAGGTTTTGTGAAATTGGTGTAAAAAAATGTTTCTTAGAAGAACCAATATGGGGCGTTGGGTTTGTATGGCAGCCCCATGACCCCATGGTCCGATTTGATTCAATCTTACATATGTTTTGTGTCATCAATAGAAATACATTTGTGTGAAATTTGGTTGAAATTGGAGCACAAATGAAAAAAATTCTCTTAGAAGAACCTAATTTGGGGGTTGGATTTGTATGGCAGCACCATGACGCCAGGGTCCGATTTACTCGATTCTTACATATGTTTTTTGTCAACAATAGAAATACATTTATGTGAAATTTGGTTGAAATTGGTGCACAAATAAAAAAGTTTTTCTTAGAAGAACCTAATTTGGGGGGTTAAGTTTGTATGGCAGCCCCATGACCCCATGGTCCGATTTAATCCATTCTTGCATATATTTTGTGTTATCTATAGAAACATATTTGTGTGAGATTTGGTTGAAATTGGTACACAAATAAAAAAGTTTTTCTTAGAAGAACTCAAATTGGGGGCTAGGTTTGTATGGCAGCCCCATGACGCCGTGATCCCATTTGGGTGAATCAAACATACAAACAGCCTGCAACCATAAGAAGCACGGATGCAAAATTTCAGCTCCGTAGCTTTTATAGTGGCCGAGAAAAACGCGCTGCAACAGACGGACAGACGGACAGACAGACAGACGGACATCGTCCGATCGACTCATCTCGTCATGCTGATCATATATGTATACTTTTTATATGGTCGGAGATGCTTCCTTCAATGCGTTACAAACATGATGACAAAGTTAATATACCCTTTCACTCTATAAGCGAAGGGTATAAAAATAGGTGGTCTGGTCTTTCTTCTTCTTCTTTTAGCGGTGCAGAAAGGTGTGAAACTTCTGTGCATCTATGTGGGTACGAGTTATGGTTCGTCAATGTTTGTGTCCGTGAGGTCTAAGGACAAAAATATAGCTGCTGCGATAGGGGTTTCCCACAGCGATAAAGATAAAGTATTGCATTAACTGCTAGGAAGCGCATAACTATTGAGTTTTTTTTTTAACAATGAGAAAAAAAAATTGGCGGTATTTTGACGGGATTATTTCACTATCTACTAGTGGGATTTTAAAACGGCGGTGTTTTTAGTGGGCGGGATGTCATTGTTCACAGACAGGCGGACAATCGACCCACGTGATACTAATCGCGATCATATGTATAGAAATATTTTCTATGGTAGGAGATGCTTCCTTCAATAGGTTAGAAAGTTCATTACAAAGTTAATACACCCTTTCTTTTAAACAGTGAAGGGTATAAAAATCTAATAGCCCGTCATTATTTGGACTACAATTGAAAAAAAAAAAACCCTGGCTACCTGATTAACATGGTAGTACACAATTTGACATTTAAACATAATGATGTTTGTATAATTAATTACTATGCATGTTAAAAATATTAATTAATCGAAAAATTACGGAGGGAACCCCGGAAACACCTACGTGGAATCGCCACCACAGACAACAGTAGATTCAAACCTCACGTTGGGTTGGGACACCTGAGACAAACCTATGGGGGTTTCCATCAATAGAGTATAGAGAGCCAAATATTAAACGCGTTTATGCCGTTTACGAACTGAATCTTGCGATCGTTTCGAGTTTCCTTAGCCGATGTCTCAGATGTGCAAAATCCAAAAATAAATTTCAAGCAAAGTCTGCCGATGATGTTCAAATGCCAAATTTTGTTTTAATTGGATTAACAGTTATGTAGCGGCTTCCCTGAACGATTTTTTTTCCAAAACTCATTAAAAGCGAATAATCTGCTCGTCCCCCTTTTGTTATTCGCAAATCACTGTGAACGCTGATTCATTGCATCCCAATTATGTTTAGACTAAAACTACTTTTTCCACTAAATTTTGAAGCCATAATATTTGTCTTAGTGGTCTGAATCTGTTTCGTGCGCTTGCCTTCGAAGCACAGGGTTGTGGATTCACTTTCGATGATCACACTCCGATATTAGAGGAGTATCGACCCGAACATCAAATTTTCTGGATATCCCCAGGGAAATGTGTATAGCGAATCTGTTCAAACCGTGAGAAAGTAACACTAAACTGGGGAATTGAATGCATATCTGACTTCGAGCGTCACCACCGGCTAAAGAAATACAGGTCTTAAAATATCCTGTGAATATAGTGTTAGTCACCTACTAGGAACTAGAGTGGAATCATATCTATAAGGAAGTCGCACTATCCACAAAGTTCCCCAAAGCTTTTGTTTTAAATGATACCACATTGCACTACAATTTAAATAATAATTCAATTGCATTCTAATTTAGAACTACGATACATTTTGCATTTACTGAAAATCGATTAAAATCTAGTTGACGGATTTTGACAGGGTAAATTTAGTTTGACTCCTAGTAAAAAAAAAGTCGGTGCTTATTCTTTATAATACTTATTTTATACCTTTAAATTCTATTGATACTCGTGTTAATCAGTAGATGCACAGAAGCCTAAAACTGCAGCTGAAAATATCAAAACAAAATATTTAATTAAAAGATACCAGTATAATATCACATTCTTTCGGATAAACGAGTATCATTCAGGTAAGAATTTGTGCCAGATTCAACTATCAATATATGTACATACATATGTATATCTTAAAAATTATTGCTTAATATCATGGAAACAAATCCACCTGTATCCTGACTGGTGTATCTTTATTTTTGGAGAATCATTTGTAGTAACAATCAGTAACATGTTTATTTCCAGATCTCGATAATCTAAATTTATATATTTTTACCCAAAATCCAATCCCATACCGTCTTTATTAATTTTATCCCTTACCTAGAAACAAAGATTTTATGAGAGATGTCATACCGTACCCTAGTTTATTGCCAACCGTAGAACGTCGTTGTGACGGCAAAACGAATTTATTGCATAGCCACTGTGTGGTCAGTGGTTTGTTAACACAAAAATCCCAGACATTCCAAAGTATTCCAGAAATGAAAATCAGAAGTTATAATAGAGACATATAATAAATTATGAAAACCTATCTCGAGCATAAAATCTGGATGTATCAACAGCACACATCGGACATTTCGGTGCCAGTCAAATTTATAGCCAATATCTACTCATCCTCAAGGAGCCCAGCGTCCGGTCAGTGTATAATGGATGCCATAAACAAGGACAGTTCATCAAATTGTGTTCGTGTCCACTCCGAGCCCAAAAGGTAGGTGACATTAAATATGTGTGTTTCTCCTCTCGAATGGATATTGCTTTGTCATCAGATACGTGGCTGTGTACCCGTACATGATTCCAGGATCGGAGTATAATCATGGGATTTTTCAAGCAACGTTGTCTATAGGTCTATAAGATTATGGGCATCCTTGTTTCTTTTTTTTCTCGTAATCGAACAGCCAAGGTCTGATCATTATCGCATGGCTCGTTGGTTTTATCGTCTTCCTACTTTTAATCTTCATTGTTCATGTTCTTTATCATTTTCTTCCTGTGTGCGACACACTGTGAGTGGAGAGATTTAGATTCTTTCAGAAGCCCCGTATCAATGATTTCGATCTCATTTCGTTCGTTTTTCGAAACAACATGATTCCTTTGTGTAGCCATGGTACACACGATCGTTGTTGGTTGGAAATTGAATGGATATGGTTTTCGAACAAGGATTTTGTTCTAAGTGTTGAGCCCTTTTAGTTCATTGGAAGAACATAAGACGTGGTTTGATACACTTAACCCTTGTAGTGTAAAGTGGTTGCAAAAATAAAGGTTGTTTGAAGTAAAATCGTGATGCTATGGTTCCCAATATATACAACTCAAACGCTGATACATGTTTAAGTTACCCCGTCCGAAGTAATAATTGTTAGGCCGTGTCTTTGTAAGGATTCTAAAAGGTTCCTTTCTAATTAATTCTAAACCAAAATTAAGCATAATGTCCAAACTTGCATGCCTTTTATTAATTGTATAGAACATCTGCTTTTTGAATATATCAAACTCCATCCATACTCAGCACCACAAACGCCGGCCTAGAAAACATGAGGGTTAATGTTACCTTCTCATAATGAAGTCTATTTACGGTTTCATATCAGGCTCTCTTTTCAGGGATTGTCCCAAAATGTCAACTTGAGGTTATTTTGTTATGGAATATGCACAATGATATGCCACCACACCGTACAACGAGCATAATAGAGTCTGTGTTTTCATTATGGGCACATCGGTAATCCTGATAAGATCAATTCACTTTGAGGATTATTCGTGGTATGCACGGCTTTGGTTTTGCAAACCTTTGTTGCGAATAACACCGGTGTCCATATCATTGATCTATTTGTGATTGTGATGTATGAGAAATGCAGAGATTGGATGAATTTTTCCATTTTTTCATGTTATCTTGGGAGACATGATTCAATCTAGACTGAACTCTATATTGAATATCATTTAATTCAAAGGACTGGCGGTAGTTTGTCATCACCTGCTGGGCACTTGAGAAAATAAAACCAAATTTTACGTTTCATGTTGTAGGCTAGACACTCAAGTGGACAATTATCCCTAAAAGGCAGGACATTTTTTTGTTAAGGATAATTATCAGCAGATGTACTATGACATGTCCTGGAATATGTTCTAATTTGTTGTAGGGAAGAGTGGAAGGTTGTTTTCTTGTTTTATCACTAAGACATGGATTAATATGATAAGGTAAAACGGTTCATGGAGGCATCCACTTTGAAATTCATACGTTTATGGAAGCTATTGGTGTACTATGTAAACCATAGTTTCTTAAGGTACGTTGTCCTCGACACGACTGCATCAGCTCTGCTCATTTCATATAAAAATTATAACAAGTTTTTAGAATGAGAGAAAAATGAGTTTTTATATGAAATGAGCAAGTCACTGTCGCTAGAGCCGATGCAGTCGTGTCGAGGACAACGTACCTTTAAAGTGGTCCGTACGGTCTCCCTGAATTCGTGAGGCCGAAAGAAATTGGGGTCCATGGAAAATTTCGATTAAATTAAATATTTACTAACTTTCAGATTAAAATTACATATTAAGGCAAAAACTGATTTAAACTAAATCTAGGTTTTATTGAATCTAGGAGGTGCAAATTGTCTATGATATTACAATTTAAATTATCAAAATATAGTTTCATCACCAATAAACATTTAGTGAACTCCATTGATTTAGTTCACTAAATTTTTGGCCGACTGTATGTCCACATAGAAAAGAGCTCCCAACCAAGCGGAAATTATTATAGTTGAATCATCAGCACATTAAGACTATTGAAACCAAACTGCTCGCAGTTCGCCGAATCAGAAAAAAAAACGATAAAATTGGTTCGGCCAACCAACTTGTTTAATATTTGCGAAATTTAAAAGCGAAGCACAATACGTTCTGAACTCAGTACAGTAGAGCGTCGATTATCTGAATCTGAACTAATGTTGACAAGGGTGGTTCGGATAAACGAAAGTTCGGTTAATCGAGCTTCCATGGAAAAAATAGAAAATAGCCCAAATGTGAAATTACGCGACAAACTGAAAACGTGTAAAATGACTAGAACTGAACATTTCATTTTATTCGATGTCTTTCACAAGAAAAGAAGCTGAGTGCCCGGTTCGGTTAATCGAGTGTTCGGATAATCGACGTTCGGATAATCGACGGTCTACTGTATACTGTATTCGCGTCGATAAGCGAAAGTAGGCGGCCACCTAGGGCGCAACGCTTAGGGGCGCAATATTTACTCGCCAAGGAGGCGTATAAAAATTCACGAACCACCCAAACAAAATTATATTTCACGAAAAACGGATGTGATGCTGTATATTAAGTACAAAATAATCATTCTAGTTTCGTAACTTATTTCGTTAGTTGCTCCCTCATCCGTCAGTATTTTCTACGCCCCGTGGAACGTTGTATTTTTGAATCCTCTGTTAATTGATACGTTTGGATTTTGTAGTTACTCACTTATACTCACTTATATACACTGAGCTTCAATGAAATCGGGCCACATGGTAAGCGCGAACTCTAATCAAAACAGGCATTGTGTTTGTTACGTGAGTTAACGGTACTTCAGGTAAAAATCATAGTCATTTGAATTGCCATTAAATGCACTTTCTGTAGATATAACTTTCATTGTTGTAAGTTTCATACTTTTTGAGAAAATTGAATTTGAGTTCGAAAGTGGTGAGTGGCCCGATTTTTGTGAAGCCGAGTGTAGAAACGCTGTGAAAGCTCGCTATAACCTTTTTCATTGGATTCGCTCACACCAAAGCCCCCTTACAAAAAAGTTTTAAGACTTAAAAAACACACTTTTTAAGAATATCATAGTTTTGGTGGTGTGGTTTCTATGGCAGGCCTATGACGTCATTATCCGATTTGGTCCGTTCTTACATATGTTCTTACATCATATGACCAATATATTCCACAAATTTTGTCAGTTTCCCCATCAAATGTCGACTTGCCACACTGTATACTTTTAACCTTCCTATAGCCGGGCCTTGGTCTGTTAGACCGCAGATATTTTTTTTTTAATTATCTCTATTATCGGGAACGCTAGCGGGTCAAATTTTTGGCTAGCTGCCGGATTTGTTGCTGACTCCATTTTAGCGCCCATCGTAAGTTTGCGCGAGTCACGCGTGTTGGTGTATTTGGCGTCAATTGAGCCCCTGACTCCAAATTTCAGCCAAATCGGTCCCGTGGTTTAGGAGGAAATGTATTACCAGCACACAAAGTCGAATTTTATAAAGAAAAAAATATTATTAGCCCTTAGTCGGCGTTAATTTTATTGAAAACGGTACATAAACTGGGGCTCCTGGGGCTGTAAACAAATAGCCTTCTATGAGTAGGCACCTAAGGAAGTTAGGGGGGGGGGCAAACATCTGGAGATTATCTGAAGATTTTTTAAAAAGTCATTATTCTTACAGGAACTTCTGCCAAAATGAGATGCTTGCATGATTCTTTTAAAAATTGGCGCATTATCTTATCTTCCTCACATCATTTTTTCCTAGCTCCATTATTTCTAATAGTTTTAATTCTTTATTTACATAAAACTATAGGTCTTCTTTTAGCTCAAATTCATTCAAGCCAGAATAAAACGATGTATGAAAGACATTATTGTAAGACTATGGGCCAATTTCGAAAAGAATCTTACATGCACCACACCTTGGTAGAAGTTGGAGAAAACTGTTTTTGGGTGAAATCACAAAAATTTGACTCAGTAAAAACCAAATTACATATCCGATTTTAGTACGCTTAGTTTTTTTTGTTTAGATAAATTAGTTGGCCATGATAATCATCTTACTTTGCAGTTCTTACCAGCCTATTTTTGCAGATATTAAGATTTAAGTGGTGTAAGCAAATTATTTTTTCAAAAATCTTCAACTGCGTGTGACAGCTAAAGGGTTAAGAATTGGGGGTATGTTAAGTGTATCACCTGAATAATCATTTCGCGGTGCGTTTATGCCCCAATTTTTCGGACACTACGAATTCATGCTACTCTTATATGTACCTAGGTCAATTCCAGGGAAAGCGTTGTTTTTTTAATTTGATCCCAGTTAGGTCCCATTGTGCAGCAGGTACAGTTCGGATTTTTCGACATTGTATTTGGATCTCTAGAAGAAACACATTATTGCAGACCACTTTTCCGCACACGATACCTTTATAAATATATTTACGAAATGATCAAAAAATTCCATTGTATTGTTTGAACCCTCCTAGCCCCCTTAGGACTGTACGTATCGATCTGAAATTTTTGATATTAATTTAGGCGTTATATAAGCTACAAATCCATCATAAAACACTTTTTTAGAGAACATTACCGTTATAGTTATTATCCCCAAAAACGGTAAATTTACATGTTTTCCCCTCATTCCTTAGGTGCCGACCCATCGGTGGGAACTTTCTGTATTTTGCTCGCAGCTCCAGCAGCTACAAACTTGTCATAGACGACTTTACAGAATACTCCCCCGTTACAGAGATATTCACGAAAAAATCAGTTTTTCTAAGATTTGAGCCATCGTAGCACCCTTAAGGGTGTAAGTATTGATAAGAAGTTGACCCGTTTGACCCCTGAAACCGTTAGAAGTGCTCGAATTAACATCTTCCTTTTACAATTACACAGTCAATATCGGTACAACAAAACTGGATTTGTTAAGAAAACTTCGGCATAATGCTAATAGAGGTATTTCGAATCCTAAGAGTCATAAAAGGATGGTTAGGAAAATGCTTTTGATAAGTTTTTGAGTTTTTATAGATTATACATATATTTTAGAAAATCTTAGAGCAAAAGAAAGGAAATTGTGAATATTGGATACCATCTTTAACCTTTGTTTAATACCCTCTATATAAAATTTAGGGAAGTACTTTACTGGGAACCGAACAGTTATTTAGTAAAGACGAAAAATATCATTTTCTTCCTTAAGGACTGAATTAAGATCGAGAGGGAAATTCTTCCCGCTGCGATTTTATCAATAAAAATGCATACTTACTGTCGTGGAATATGTCACAAACAGTGTGGAATTCCATAAGCTACAATCCGGGATCGGTTCCATAATTCTCCTCGGTGGTTTTATGTATTATTTTTCGATTCCCCGTTCATTTGACATTTCACGATGAAATTACCGGGGAATCGGAAAAAATACATAAAATGGTCGAGAAAAAGTATAGAACTGTTTTTGGATTGTAGCTTATGGAATTCCCCAGCATTGCCTTACATATTCCACGACAGTAAGAATTTTCATTAAAAAATCGCAGCGGACAAAAATTTCACTCTCGATGTCAGTACTAGGCTTTAAGATGAACATTATCAAAACCCAGAGTGTGCTATTTGTGACTAAATACTTTTGGAGTTATTATCTACAACATACTCATTAATGCGGAATCAGATAACCGTAAAATATGAATATGTCCGTCGACAAAATAAGCTTTGCGATTCACTGATAGTATAATAAAATAAACAAGGATATTTGACTTAAAAAAATATGTAATGGCCGAAATTTGTTGGGGATGTTCGAAAACATACCCTACTCCTAAAACTGAGTTTGCGTATTTGTTGAGGTAGAAAAGTTGTAGAAAATTGCCCATTTATAGGTGAATTTTATCTTTCTAATCAGTGACCCTAACGAAAAGTGTTGTATATAAGTGTTATTGCTTATTAAATTTATCTATCCAACTGTACCTAAATCAAGGTCATACACAGAGAAAAAAATCGTTATAAATATAAATCAAAAATAATAGCTATGATTCAAAAATTTTCAAATATGATTTGGCTCCATATACGTTTACGTTTAATTCAAAAATGTTCCATTTTGAATCAATAGTGGAAATATTAAAGTGATTCTTGTACTTTTAAAATTGCTGCATGTCAAATCAAAATTGAATATCACTTTATTTTCAAAGTGATTTCACTTTATTTTAAAAGTGTTTCACTTTAAATTTAAAATGTTTTGATGTTTTGTGGTCCAACTTCCTAAGCTATCTGAGATTACTGGCACTGAACAAAATAGCGACGGGCTTATGTACATGTGACGGACACAGCCTTCAAAATGAAACAACTTTAACAATGTTGAATATATTTAAATCGATGTTTCAGTCAATTTTGAACAGATCATTAAAGTGAATCATATTAAATTTAATATAAAACTACAGTGAAACCTCCCTAAGTTGACCATTCTGTAACATGACCACCTCTTTAAATTGGCCATCTTTTTTCCGCCCTTTTACATTCAACATAACGCTAAACGAGTTTCTAAGTTGACCACTCTTTCTATGTTGACCAAAAATTGTCCGCCCTTGGGTGGTCAACTTGTGGAGGTTTTACTGTATTTGTTTTTAAAATGATTTATTGATGTGATCCAATTTTGTTTTTAATATGTTTCACTTTAAATTTCTGTGATGATTTTTTTCTCTGTGTAGGTCAACCAGTTCGATGGCAGTCACCGGTCAAGTTGCACTTTGGGGTTTGATTGCGGAAAAAAAGTTATTTCAGAAACATGTTTGAGTACCCAATTGAAAGGCATTTTTGTGTATTTCATTAATAACAATTTAGTTCTTTGACAATTTTTTCATCATCATCAATGCAAGGCGATAGCACAACGTCGGGCTTGGCCAGGTGAATCGTTGACCTCCAATTGTCGCGGTTACGTGACCTTGTCATCCAGTTTCGGAAGCCCAGCATCTGATAGGCATCCTCACCTATTCTGAATGCTCTCAGCGAGCTCTCGGTCGTCTACCCAACCTCGCTCCGTCGACTCGTAGTGCGTATTTGTTGCATGCATGCCTTCTTCGGCATGCAATTATCGTCCGTTGAAGCTTTACGATTTTTGATAGTTCCAGCTAATCGTACAATTGATACAATACCCGTGGATGTACCGGATGCTCTAATGATCACGGACGCGAACAGCCCCGAAAATTCGCCCAAGGATCTTTCGTTTGAATCTGTCCAACAATGTTTAGGAGGCTTGGTTGACGCTCCATGTTTCGCAGCCGTAGCATAGCACGGGTCGTATGATCGTTTTATGCACGCGGATCTTCGTGTTCCTGTGCGCATGCTACGAAATAATAATTAGGAGGACCGAGAAATACATCTTAGTGGCTAGTTGTATCCTTTCTTTGGATCGGTTTCGCTGGCGTGCTTTGATAAGTTACAACACAGGTAGTTGAGCTAGTTATTGATGTCCTCCACTGTGATGCTTGAATCTACTGTTGTCCTTGTTTTTGATTGCGTCATGGCCTTTTTTGGTTTAGTTGTTAAGTAGTCCAACTTTGCGACGGTATCGGGATTATGCAGAAGGCTTTCTTCATCACCCAATCTTCGAGACATAATGTTGATGACATCGGCGTACGCTACTAATAGTGTCGACCTGATGGGTAGCGTTCCGCTGCTGTCCATATTCATGGCTCGAATTACATACTCCAAAGCTTAGGTTAAACAGAGTCGGTGCCAGGCCAGCCCATCGCTCTGTTTGAGTCCGGTGGGAGTTTCGAATTGATTAGTAAGTAAGTCTATTTCGCACTCTAACCTGTGAGACAGAATAATTCATCGTCGGCTTTGTCAACCGCACTAGTTTTGGTGGTATATCAAATTCCAATTAACATTTTTTGGATAATAGAAACCTGACTCATCATTTGCAAACTGCGATCAGTCACTGTGATTGAACCAGTTCACATAGCCTGAAGATGTTGGTACTGTTAGGTAGGTAATTTCCTTTTCTTTTTTGATGTCCGATTTTTCTTTTTTCTTCCCGTATACGTATTTTGACATACAATTACTTCAGCGGTATGTACCGTAAGCAACCCACATTTTAGAATGGTCAACGCAAACAAGCCGAGGATGTCCCATAAGGTAATTTAAATTTCGATAAATTAATTTATAGCCATGCGATTATTGTTACTTCCCCTACTCCATTAAATGCTAAAACTCAGATAGATAAAGGATAAGTTCCCTTACATCCTACCTAGCATTTCACAATATTTACTTGTTTTTGGAAAAATATTAAGAATATCCCATATATTTTAGAACGGAACGGAGTGACAAAAATAGGTATCCCATTTTTGTCACTCCGTTCCGTACGTAATCATTTATGCATGAAAGGGGCACTGCAGACCTAAAAAAAATATAACATTATATAACAGAGGTCAATTATTTAAAAACCATCGATTAAGCTAAATGCATTCGACTGCCCCAATAAAAAACACCAACCCAAATCATATGCACAAAAACAATTTTAACCACACACAATATCGCCCACAAATTAAATTTAACCTGTTACAAAATTTTGAAGTACACCCCCTCTAAAAAGCATTATCCAAATTCAAAAGCCAATTAAAGAGCCAACAATCAACTAAATTCTAATTGATTGAAATTACACATGGCAGCCAATCTAATATTAGACTATAACCACCACACATTGTAATTTAAATGATTTTGGGGGTTTTTCCTGAGTACTACTATGGTGATAATGCTGGCTGACTCTTCTGTGTTGAGGTCTGTGCGAACGTTATATCATAAACCACCAACATTACATCCAGCTTGACTATAACCCTTTACTTTATGATTTGCAGAATGCTGAGTTCGTAGGTCAGACTGTTTTTAAAAAATAGGCGCCAAAAAATTATCCCATTAACCGGACTTTAATCCACTTAAAATAATTCGTATCCCATGGTACGCACGCAGTAATTGGAGTCGATTATTGCCAACGAATAAAATTCACGGTTTTAAATTTTTACAGCTTTCAGAGTAGGCAATTGGTTGCCAACTTTCAGAGTTGTAAATTTACAACACGCATTTAAAATTACATCAATATATTTAACCCATTTCCAACAAAGATTTAATTTTAAATTTATAGAGGGAAACAAGTCCCATACCCATGTGTAAAATTAAATTTTTTATTTAAAATTAACTTAACGTTAACTCAGCCGTTTATAGGCAATTTCGAGTCAACGTTACAATGCATATAATTTCGGAGTGTATATAATGTTGCAAGCACTATATATTTCCTATCCTCACATGTTCGAAAAGTTTGGACCACGCCGAGATTCGATCTACGGACCTCTAGATTACTAGCATCGTAGAGTGGCGACTCAACCAAGTGCGCCACACAGCGTAGCAGAATACTATCGACAAGATTTACGAAATGTAAAAATGAAATGATGAAAAATTACATTCATTTGATTTAATTTTACATTAAATGATGAAAAATCACAAATCACTTGATTTAATTTTACATTTTTTGTTGGTAAAATTACAGTAGCAATGCGATTTCACAATATTTTGTTTAAAATTTAATAGTTTTCATTTATTTTAACCTTTTGCTAAAGAAATGTGTAAGCTTAAATTTCAAATTTTTTTTTAGCTTTTTTTTGTAGTAATTTTTACTACATTTTGTGTGGGAAATTCAATAAACTTTTTACTGTGTTCGTAAAAGCAATTGACAACAATATATGAAGTGAAAGGGTGTTGTCGTGTATAAATTGGGACTGGGAAACGATTAATGCATTGCATAATAATGAATATTGAGCTTATTTGTATCACTAGCAATATTATCAATCGCGTTGGTAGTTCTAGTCTACATGTATGTAGTATGGTGAGTGTCTTGTAGCCGAAGTGCTCAGCAACCGAATACATACTACGAAATATGCGTACAGTTTTAGTGACACTGTACAATTCGAATGTGAGTTTTAACAAAGCAGTATGTCTCACCAATTAAAAAAAATACAGAAGATCCTTCCTTACCATCATCACCAATTTATCTGTTAAATGTGAAAACAATCTTCAACTGGTAACACACTCGATCAACGATTGCTTCCAATGTTGTTCACCACTTTATCACACACAACCCAGTCAATAGTCAGTGGAAACAACAATCCTGTCTGGCTGGACATCGTACATACATAATGTACATATCTCCAGACATGGGTCCTCAAATGAACGGCACGATGACGTATAGACTTTCAAAATTAAAATAATTTGAGGAACGCATTAAAGTAATTTTTGTTAATTAACCAATAAAAGCCAAGTGGCAGCAAAACATTTCAATTATGAAACTTCTGTGAATCATTCGTCATGTTCATTGTACAGAAAACCTTCATCGCATGCATCTTATGTTCGTTTGCTTTGTGTTTTTTTTATTTTTGTTCATTTAATTCCACTTATTTTCGGAGGCAAACACAGACCGTGTGTAAAATGTAAAAGCAATGAAAATGCATTTTTTTATTGAATATCAATTGATTAGGGAATTTCATACAAATCTTGGAGACCAAAAAACACTTGCGGAATTCAACGGGACTTGATTTTTTATATTACCTAATTGGGAAATATACATAGGGTGCCTTTTATATTTCGGGATGGGACAACTATTGTAACAGATCTGGGAATATTTTGAAAAACAATAAAGCGATTTTCGATGATTCTCTAATCCCGAAATTTAAAAGGCACCCCTCGTATACCATGTTGAGGGAACCGCATGGTACACAGCAAAAAAATCGGAGTGATTTTCACTCCGAATCGGTGTCGAATAGTGTCCATCCGAATCGGATAATATTGGCATAAAACTCGAAGCAAGGTATTGCTAACTCCGTAGTAGTTTAAAAACAAGAATATCAGAACACTCGAATAAAAATAGGACAGGTATTGCTAAAGACTCCGAACGAATATAATGATTTTATCCTTTTGGTGTAATAATTTGAACTCGAAAGAATACTTTCATTAACACCAAAAGGAGTGATTCTCGATATTTTTGGAATAAAAAAAACAATTTTCACAGGGATGGAACATGTAACGCATAAATGAGATTTGTACAAACCCTCTATAGGTAATCATTTACCTCTTTACGCTCTAAAATGCATTATAAATGTACCTACCTACAGTGGGATTCGATAATGGGACCTTATGATTTGTAGACGAACGCCCTACCTACTAAGCCAACCAGACTAACTGATGGAGTTTGTAATTTATACAGCATGTGGCTTCGCTCTACCACCAAATTCACTCCGATCGGTGGATACACAAAATACCAAAATCTGATGAAATTAGCCCCAGCACAATAACTTGATTGAACATGTTACGGAATTGATCCGATAGGTGTAATCAGAACACAGACTCCACACGAATTGGCAAATTCAGCGTGGTCTATCGCGGCGGAAATTATTTCACAAATTCTGACGCATACCGCACCACGCTGTTTTAGGGGAAACTATTAACTAATTCAATTACTTTTGAATGCATATCCTTGTGAGCATGTTGGCGGGAATGTATTATATCAATCCTTTTTGCGGCTGACAACTTTTTCTTTGGCGGAAACTTTTTACAACAGAGTTGTTTTTGTGAGATATTCAATACCAAATGGGATATTCTTTGCAATGTGTCTGAAAAAGGTTTTAATTTAAAAGTTTCGCCCGTTTCGGATTCTTTTCTAATAAAACCCCTGATGGCGGTGTTATTTTGAGCATGTTTACTCCGAAATAATTTTTCTTTTTTATCCTATCGGATTTTCTTGCTCGGATATCCGGCACTTTTTTTGCTGTGTAAGGATACAGTGGATTTCGTTTATAACGACTTCTTTTATATCGACAATGCGAGTAAATGGTTGCAGTAGAGTAGAGTTTGACTCTACCGACTAGAAAACAGTCTGAACATTTACTCGACTCATGTAAACCGCACTTAAAAAATGCAAAACATTTTCTTGGTTTGTTACCTTTTGCCGGCTACCTTTTCGTAAATGGGCGGGTAGAATGGGCGTCTATATTTTTCACCGAGGTTGCAGAAACGTTGATAAAAGCCAAGGAATAAACGTGTTTGAAAATGAAATATTTTAAGTCCTAGTATATCTTTAGAACATAAATCTTATCCCCTTTTAAAACTCTTCGAAACCTTATGACATACAGTAGTTAAATTAATTTCTCTGGAAAACGCTAATGTACCAGAAAAAAAATGTTCCAGCTAGATAAACTATTTTTCTCAGAGACCTTACCTTAAAATATTCATCGGAATTCGGTCGTTTTGAAGCCGCCAGGGATTCGTGCTATTGTCTTGTTTTTTTTTTGCGTCCGGGCACTTCAATTCAAGATTTTGAACAAAGTGAAATAATAATAATATGCTTTATAAAACTATAAATCGATCAATTTTACTGGCTATATTCAACTATAGCGAATATAACGACCATTATTCGCAGGTCCCTTCGTCGTCGCTATAGGCGTACTCTACTGTATTTGGTAGCTTTGGAGTAGGTACATAGCAGCAGGCGAACGCTACTCATCCAGTCGACACAGAATAGTGTACGCCGACGAAATCACTCGAAGATTGGGTGATGCAGAAAGCCTTCTACATAAAGAAGCTACATATCAATGAAACCAAAACAAAGTCCATGATGCAATATAAATCAAGGACGTTAGTTGATACAAGCATGGGGGAGTATGTAGACAACTTCTTCATCTAACTGGACATGGGCGTCGACAGGATTACGTTTAGGGGACCCACAATTTTTTCAACATTATGATTGAAGCAATAAATTTTCTTAGGGGATGGAGAGTATGTGATAAAAATCTATAGCAACAATTCAGATTTACCATCAGTTTAAATTATCGTTCTCAAGAATATTGTTTGAAAACGTGTGGGAATTTCGCACAATGACCTTTGTCATTTATTAACTATAAATGAAATCCACACGTGCTTAGATTGTCACTCCTGATTACATCCAACCCACAATTTTATGCTTAGTATAGTGACTTTAGCTCTAGACCCAAACATCCAAAAAAAGAGCTGACTTTTGATGCCAAATTGTTCTGTGGCCTGACCGCATTACGCAGTAAAAAGTTAGACTTTTTTGCGCGTCACATTTGCGGGGAGGCTCTCTAGCTCCTGAAGTAATTTAATCGGAGCCATGGTAATTGGGATAACTATTTCTAACAATATATAGCTGTCCCACACGGAGACTCAGGCTGCCCCGTCAAAGCATACCCCTATATCCCCTATTAACATTAAAAAAAAGACATGCCTGTAACTTATCGCCGAATCACAGCAGGCAGGAAAAATTTTGGTAAACGTTAAGGCTAAGTCCCATTAGACCCTCCACCAAATATTACTTCGATCGGATTAAAACAAAGGGTACCTGCCATACAAATTACCCCTCCTTGATATTTTAATTCGGCCATAACTTTCGACAGAATATCGCTAGCGATCTGAAACTTTGATCAATGCCTTGTGACATATCCTTAAATTTTATGGAAAGTGGAGTAGGTATGCTTGCCAATACCACTACCTCCCCTAGAAACCTGTATTCAGCTATATCTTTTGATAAAATACTGCGAAAAGCTTGGAACTTATGTCAAATGATAGCTGATAGATGTCCTAATAAAATATGAAAGGTCTGCCATATAAGACCCATCTACCCCTTCCTCCCCTTGAATTTGAATATTTTGGTTTTGCGTGCCCTCTCGGTCTGTATACATGCATGTGCATACCGGTATAGGGTACACACCCGCTGTACTTTCGGTTGAAACTCGGTCTTGTTTTCTTTTCAGAGACATTGTTATCGGTTTATTTAGAAAGTACAAAATTAAGCGATTAAATCACTGTCGCAAAATTATCTTTTAATCATTGTATTTTCCATAAAAAGGTGAACACATCTTAACAGATATACATTATAGAAAAAATCGGTGAGCTTAGATTTAGTTATTTCACACTACACATATAATTCACGAAATTTTCCCAACAAGGTCGCATCGGGAAATTCATCATTTATCTACCAAGAAAAAGGGTAGTTCGAACAAGGACGACAAGAGCAGTTAATTAAATATAAATTCTTGCGAAATAAAAATAAAAAAAGTTATACAAAACTACGTAAGCTATATCTTTCGTGGCCTTATGCAGTATTAGTGCAGTCATATTAGCATTTCAAATAGAAAAAAATAGTGTAAGGCTAATTTTTGGCTAATTTTTGGCTAATTTTTGTTGTTTTTGAATCAGTGGGCTCCCAGGAATCTACAACTGATTTTGCTAAAAAAAATTTTGATCGCAAAGGTCCCAAAAAGGACAAAAAATGATACTCTTTAATCCTTGACCCGAGGTCGGCATGCAGGGTATCATATCAAAGGGGACGTCGAGTACATTGCATATCCGGTGTTTGTTTCATGTTTCAAGGACCCTCAAATGAATAAATCGAGCTTAAATGGAAAATTTTCGAGGTTCCCGTGTATCTTTCCAAAGCCATAACTACGAGAATAATTCAAGTTGTCCATACTTTTATCACTTTTCAGAATCTATAATAGCTGGAGATTCTCCCATTAAATTTGCTAAGAAAAAAGTTGATCGGAAAGCTCTGAAAAAGGACATAAAAGGACACTAATTGCACACCTTAGTCGAACGTGGGCATGTGGGGTGTCATATCAAAGAGGATGTCAAGTAAATTCCATATCCGGCATTTGTTACTTGTTCCAAGGACCTTAAAAGGACAAAATTGGGCTCAACTTAAAATTTTTTGTGTTTCCCGTATCTGTATCTTTCTAAAGCCGTAATTTTCCATTTAAGCCCGACTTATTCCATTTAGTGTCCTTGAGACAGGAAACAATCACCGGATATGCAATGCACTCCACGTCCTCTTTGATATGACACCCCACATGCCCACGTTCGATCAAGGTGTGAAATTAGTGTCCTTTTATGTCCTTTTTCAGAGCTTTCCGACCAACTTTTTTCTTAGCAAATTTAATGGTAGAGTCTCCAGCTATTATAGATTCTGAAAAGTGATAAAAGTAGGGACAACTTGAATTATTCTCGTAGTTATGGCTTTGGAAAGATACACGGGAAACTCGAAAATTTTCCATTTAAGCTCGATTTATTCCTTTGAGGATCCATGAAACAGGAAACAAACACCGGATATGTAATGTACTCGACGTCCCCTTTGATATGATACCCCGCATGCCGACCTCCGGTCAAGGATTAAAGAGTATCCTTTTTTGTCCTTTTTGGGACCTTTCCGATGAAATTTTTTTTTAGCAAAATCTGTTGTAGATTCCTGGGAGCCTAATGATTCAAAAACAACAAAAATCAGCCTTACTCTATTTTTTTCTATTTGGAGGCCTGAATTGGGATATTTTGACTGCACTATATTGAAAATAGGCCAGATTAGGTGCATCAACATCAACCCATTGCATTTCAATTGCATATTAAAGCTTTTTAGACTTCTATTTTAGGTCTGTACAGAATGTAGGCAGGGTATTCCCTCATGGTTCATTATCATTACGCACGATTAGAACTCGATCTTTTTGTTCATAGGAAATGTCATTCGTATAGTGAGATTAATCTTGGCATAACAAATGACACTGTAATATTTGAATTCTATGAAACAATCTTCAGTCAACCCCAAAACTAAATCATGACTAGTTTTATTAACCCCGTCGACCGTCATCCTGAAAATCTATTGCTTTTGGTTTAAGTTGTCGTATTTTCGGGACATGTAAATATGTTATGTCACAATTCTATGGTCTATCATGAGAGTCGGCATTCGTCAGTGTATCGCAGACAGAGTGAATACCTCTACCTCTAATTCAATTTATCAAAAATGTATACAGAAGAAGACTGGAGACGTTCTCCTAAATTCCTTAACGTAGAAGTTACATTTTAGTCAGACCCATATAGCGCGGCTCAAACAGTCAGAACGAGAACAGTGGTGTATAACGTTAGCCTTTTATTGTGTAGTGTTCTCGTGGCGGGAATAATAATGACACCATTTCAGTTTATCTCTTTCAAGTAATCTTCCTTTTTCGAGGTGTGGAAAACAAAGTTGGGCAAAACGACAACGCGGAAACAATGGTAGCATTTTTCGGTTTTGTAGAGGAAACAGGGATTGATGTCTTATTATTTTTGGAGGCTTTTCTTAGCGTGTTTTTAATGAATTAGAATCCCAATTTTGGTTATAGTAGCCACAACAAATAAAATGCAATTCTTATTGTTTCACGGAAAATAACTCCAATAGTTAGTGCTATTAATTTCTTGATATGGAGCTTTCGTTGAAACGCAAATCTACCCTCCATTCTCCTACGCATCCTTAAACGACCATCGCACATTTGTCATTTTGTGGTTTAAATTCATTCTCCACTGTTGAATGGGAAATAGGTAGGAGCCGCGCTGCCTCCACCATCATCTCTCACAATGGTGGAAGCACGTTCGTAGAGTTTTCCACGTTTCTTTTTTTTTTATTTCTTTTCTCTTATTGGGATATGGCACCTCACCTTTTCCATACATACATACCATTCAATTCAAAGTGCAGTAGAGGATACACTTGACCGAAAGGTTGACAACTCCCCGGTGATATATTGCACGAAATTAATGTACAGATACAGAGTGGATGTTGTGCCCACTGTGTGTGCCTGGACACCACCATGTACGCCGGGGTGACTAGTGTAGGTCGAATCCCTCTATATTATCTGATGATATGAGAGAACGTTTTTGATATCTTTAGATCATGTTTCTGGTACGCCAAGATATTTTACAAATTCCAGGAAGTGTTGGATATTGTAAAGTGGTTGGTCGTTATGAATTTAAATAAGCGCCCAGTGACCATTTTCGATGGAAAACGGTGGAAGGTTGAGGTACACTAAATCAGTTGAGAAAAATCAGTTCCTTCTGCGTAAGCTGACAGTTTTGAGATTAATGACTTTAAGTGGTTCTGGGCATCCCTTAATAAGGTTCTGATTTTATTTTATAGTATAGTCATTCATTTGACGGCTACGGTATGTACTTGCAAGTAATTTTACTGTTGTAGAACCATATACGTGACTTGTATGTAATGTAATACACCTCGATTTCTATTGCAAGATTACTTGGAATATAATATTCTTATCTTATGTAATTCTTCTACAATCCCTTACGAAATGATCTCAGGTAGTGGTAGAACATTAAAATTAATGATTTACGTTGTTTTGGGAAAACCGAATCTCCGAATCTAATATTTTTAAAATACGAGTTAGTAGGTACCTTGACTTAATTTAGTGGTTTTCATAATTTTTTATACAAAGTTTAATGATATAGAGTGGCGCTTCATGTAATGGCATCAATTTATTACATACTTTTTCTAGCAAAACGGAGGGAACGAAAGACTTAACGAGCACCTATTTCGAACCTACAGTAAGGAGCAAGCCACCTAGCTTGGCTTGGTAGCGACTGGTTCGCAGTAGGTACTTCATTGGGAGAAATTATAAAATTGAAATAAGTGATCGTGGGAAAAGCGTGCGTAACTGGACTCTCCGTAATACTAGCGTCGTTCGGTTTTTTTTTAATTTTTGACTAAAGGAGAGCAACCAATACTGAAAGCCGGATACCAAAAAACTCCCTGACAACCTAGGTTCCAAGAAACCAAAAACTGCTTTACTCCTCTGACCGATGATCACGGTACATTTGTTTCTTAAAAATAAATAACAGGCGCGACAATCCAACATTGAACTAAGGCCGCAGGATGTGTTAGTGACATCCTATTTCCAACATCTTATCTGCTTTTTGTTGAGGTAATGAGATCAGCATCACGCTCAGCAGTGTTATTTATCCCCATAAATGGGTACTCGTTTAACATCTGAGTGAGATCATAGTCCGTCACAAGCTCGTGAGTTCGAAATGATCTACGGTGAGATTCGAACTCATGACCCTGTGCACCGAAGGTGCTCGCACTAACCGCTAGACCAGCCAGACTACATTTGTTTCTTACTACTACAGTATTTCATAAAAATCAACGCACTAAATTGCTTGTCAGTATAATAATGCGGGTTTGGCACCTAGCAGTTTACGAAAACTTCAGGACTACAATGCGTGTTGGAGGTTATCCCTTGCCTGGCCTCAATCCGTAATCTTTAAAAGATTTCAGTCTCGGGTATTCTGAGGCAGGAAAACTTGCAGACTGATGTGAGATCCGCACAATTATGCTGAAACTGCAGTTTCAGGAATTGGTATCCGAAACTGGGATATACCTATGTATATATAAGGGTGTCCCGCAACTGGTTAGCCATAGACCAATGGTAGACTCTACAGGATGTTTTAGGAAAAATGTCGCCAAAATTATTTCTCTAGCTTTTACCGTTAAGGAGTGATCGCCTTTTTTGTGATTCTTGTCAAAAAACACGGCTTTTTTCGAAAAACTCCTATTTTATTGCTTTCACTTTAGCCAAATCAATGCTTTTCATATTCTTCTGAAAGTACTTAAAATTTCCCATAAAAGGACATATCGAACGTTTCGAACGGTTTCGTATCTTCTGAGATGCGACGCGACGTTTTGAATTTTGCAGAAATATCAATTTCAATTTTTAATGTCAAAATTAAACCCGAATTTCGTAACGGTACATTGTAGTGGCAAATCTGCAAAGTTGACAAAAGTTGGCGTAGTATCTTAGCTTTCGAACGGCATATAAGAATAAAGCACAGAGTCATCCAGTTTCTGAATAATACGTATAAATGAAAAAACAACATAGTCTGCAAATGTACCAAACCGACTTCAATCTTGAAAAGGTAGTAAAATTTTTACATCAAAAATAGACTTGGTTGTTATGCATTATGGAAAAAATACTTTTCGCTACTGTTGTAGATGCTACTTTACTAATTATAACGGTAAGTATAAACAAATTTGTTATATGTGTTCAATTATTTGTACGAAGGTTCGCTGTGTACACATTAATATTGTGAGAGTATTTTTCATTTTCATCGCCTAAGGGATAAACATTTTAATTTGTCAGGTATTTATTAGTGTCCTTTTATGCCTTAGTTATGGCTTTGGAAAGATACAGATGATAAGTTACGGGAGACACGAACATTTTCCATTCAAACGCGATTTATTCCGTTGGGGGTCCTTGAAATAAGAAACAAACACCGGATATGTAATGTACTCGGCGTCCCCTTTGACATGATACCCAGCATGCCGACCTCCAGTCAAGGATTAAATAGTGTCCTTTTTGGGACCTTTCCGATGAAATTTATTTTAGCAAAATGAGTTTAGACTCCCACTGATCCAAGAAAAAAATAGCCTTACTGTATTTTTTTCTAGTGGAAATGCTTATATGACTGAACTATTTCCACGTAAAAGCAAGATTTCTTCCACTTACGGACTATGTTTTTTTTCCTTTTACACATATTATTCACAAACTGGATGATTCTGTGCTTTATTCTTATATGCCGTTCGAAAGCTTAGGAATTGGTCCAACTTTTGTGAACTTTGCAGATTTGCCACTTCAATGTATCGTTACGAAATTCGGGTTTAATTTTGACATTAAAAGTGTTATATATACTCTAGCACAATATTATAACAATATAATATTATAACAATATTGTCTAGCATTTATATATTGTAGCTAACTTCACAATAAATATATACGTCTGTCAGTCATCAACTAGATCGCGCCTTTTTCATTATTAATATTATTAAAGATATTCAACATGGTGTCAGAAGTCACTAAATAATATTAAAGTCAAGTCAAGTCGGTCAATTATACTAAATAAAAGTAGACCAGTTCAATTAATAGTAAAAATTGAATCGTAAAGCAGATTGATTTAGTGGATTAAGCCGGATTAAAAACGAGATGGCTTTGAATCTTCAAGCAGGCGAAGGCACGTCGAAAAAGGTTATATCGGACATCGTCAAAGAGGAGAAATCATCACCGAATTTCGTACCTCAGCAGAACTCGATTCCCAAATTGGATTTTAATGGATCCGACAATGTAGCTGCAAAGTGGGAAGAATGGTGGCAACATTTCGAGCTATATATGTTGGCAACTGGGCTCGATGGTGCATCGGAGAAGAGGCGTATTGCGATAATGCTTCATTCGATGGGACCGAAAGGCGTTAACATTTTCAATTCCTTTGGCATAAAAATCGATGTAGCGAAATTCAAAGAGGTTAAACTGAAGTTCGACAATCATTTCATGCCGCAAAAGAACCTCACAGTCACCAGACATCAATTTTTCACGAGGACTCAACTGGCCGGAGAAAGCTGCGATGACTTCATCACCGACCTAGAGAATCGAAGCAACGTTTGCGAATTCGGGGAGTCACGTCAAAGTCTGGTAAGAGATATTTTTATTGCGAATCTATCTCCTGAATATAATGATATAAGGCAGCGTCTACTGCAAGAGTCAGATCCTACTCTGGCTAAAACGATCGAGATTACGAAAACTGTAATTTTGGCACAGTCTAATGCTGAAAAATGGTGAAAGTGGATAATGTTTTGCACGTTCAACGTAAACCGAACGCAAGGGTCTCAACAGCTCCAACATTCAAACCGCGTTTTTCATATCAATCTCAGAAAGTTTCACCTGAGATAAATTTGTGTGGTAGATGTGGACAAAAGCATCGGTTTAAATGTCCAGCCGCTAACGCGACGTGTAGAACATGTCGGAAAACTGGTCATTTTGCGAAATATTGTTTCAGGCGAAAGAATACGCACAATGTCAGAAATGTAGAATCGAACGAAGTCTCGGATAATTTTTTCATTGGCACAATTTCGTATGGCTCGAACAAAAATTGTTGGCATTTGAATGTATCAGTTAATAACGTAAATTTTCCGTGTATACTGGATTCGGGTGCCGATACGAATGTCATGTCATTAACTACGTATAAAAAGTTAAACTTGGTAAAAAATGTTCTTGAAAAGTGTAATGTTAAGGTAACAGGCTTTGGAGGTAAAGACATACCGATAATTGGATATTGTTTATTAAATTGTTCATTCAATAATAGTTCAGAAATGATATCATTCATAGTCACAGATATAGATTGTCCAACTGTATTAGGTCTTCCAACATGTCAAAAAATTGGAATATTGAAAAGAGTTTTTTCGTTAAAGAAGAGTAATTGCAATGATATTGTAAATGAATTTGATGATATATTCAATGGTTTAGGCTGTCTTCCTCCAGTTTGTAATTTAAAACTTTGTCCGAAAGCTATACCGTGTGTTGATCCGCCAAGAAAAGTTCCATTTGCATTACATGATAAGCTACGTGATGAATTGGATCGTATGGTGCAAATGAAAGTCATTGAGAAAGTTACGAGACCTACTCCTTGGGTAAATTCAGTTGTAATTACAGTTAAAAAATCTGGTCAGTTAAGAATTTGCTTAGATCCGCGAAATTTGAACAATAATATTATTCGAGAATATTATCCTCTTAAAAATTATGATGAAATTCGTTCGAAATTAAAAGGAGCTTCATTTTTTTCGCATTTGGATGCATTTTCAGGTTTCTGGATGTTGAAGCTTGATCATGAAAGTTCAGATCTGTGCACATTCCAAACTCCATTCGGTAGATACAGATATTTAAGGCTTCCGTATGGGATTACTGCGTCATCAGAAATTTTCCACAGAGTTATGATGGAATTATTTAGCGACATTGAGGGAGTTTTAATTTTTATAGATGATTTTCTTGTCTATGGGGAGACGGAAGAAATTCACAACAGAAGACTACGACAAGTGATGGAAAGAGCTAGGAAAGTAAACTTAAAATTAAACAAATCAAAATGTAAATTTTTAGTTTCTGAAGTTTGTTTTTTGGGCTATGTCTTTAGTAAAGAAGGTGTAAAAGTTGATACAGAAAAAGTCAAAGCTATTAATGAAATGCCTACACCTCAGAATGTCAAAGATCTCCAGAGATTTTTAGGGATGGTCAATTATTTAGGTACATTTATTGAAAATTTGTCGGAAAAAACAAAGGTCTTGAGAAACCTACTCAAATCTGATTCTGCTTGGGTATGGGATGCAAATTGTGAGCAAAGTTTCAAATGTCTAAAGAAAACAATAACTAATTCGCCGGTTCTTGCTCATTATGATCCCAATATACCATTAATTTTGCAAGTCGATTCTTCTAAATCTGCAATAGGGGCAGTAATTATGCAAAATTGTCGTCCAATCGCCTATAGTTCAAAAACATTAACAGCTTCTCAAGAGAATTATGCTCAAATTGAGAAGGAATTATTCGCTATTCAATTTGGGTGTAATAAGTTTCACCAATACACATATGGTCACAGGATTACAGTCCACACTGATCATAAGCCATTGGTATATTTGTTTAAAAAACCACTTCATGAAGTTCCAGCTAGACTGCAACGCATGATGCTTGCTTTACAAGCTTACGATCTAAACGTGACGCATGTACCTGGTAAAGAAATGTATATTTCCGATACCTTATCAAGAGCACCTCTGAAGCATAACTTTATTCCAGATTATGAGTCCGATTTAACATATCATGTTGATTCATTACATACTAATTTAGCAGTCAGCGACACATATCGCAAGAAACTATTCGAAGCAACTAATACCGATAAAGTCCTACAGTCATTAAAGAATCATTACTTGCATGGGTGGCCTAACTGCAAATCAAAGTTAGAGGAGCCTATAAAAGCATTTTGGAATTTCCATAGTGAAATTCATGTGGTGGACAATTTATTGTTTAAGGGTACTAAACTAATTGTTCCAACCTCAATGCGCACTGAAATATTAAATAAAATTCATGAAGGACACCAAGGAATGAACAAATGTCTCACTTTGGCAAGAGAAAATTTTTATTGGCCAAACATGTCGGGAGAACTAAAAAATTTAATCGAACAATGTGCAGTATGTGCTACATTTAGTTCATGTAATCCACATGAACCACTTCAAAATTATAAGATTTCAAAATTTCCGTGGCACCAAGTGGGTATTGATTTCCTTTATTTCAATAAACAAACTTATTTGCTTGTAACAGATTATTACTCAAAATATATTGAAATTGCCTTACTAACTCAAAATTACACTGCAAAAAACGTAATTATAAATCTTAAGTCTATTTTTGCTCGTCATGGCATTCCTATGTTGCTCGTTTCGAATGGTGGACCTCCATTCCAGTCAATTGAATTCAAATCATTCCTTAAAGATTGGGATGTTGAACATATTGTTACTATTCCCTATCATTCCCAATCGAATGGTCAAGCAGAAAGTTCTGTAAAAATAATAAAAAACATATTGAAAAAATGTCACGAATTAAACGAAGATCCGTATATTGCACTATTGCATTATAGAAATACTCCGAAAACGAACTTACCTTCACCAGCTAAGTTATTGATGTCCAGAAATCTGAGGATGAATATTCCAATAATGCAAAGCAATCTTCAACCCAAGATGGTTAAATATTCCGAATATAAAAAAGCGATCGAAAAATCCCAGAAGCAAAGCTCATATTATTATAATAGAAATACAAAAAAGTTGACAATTTTCAATCCAGGGGAGAAAATATATTATAAAAAGTCTCCCAACTCCACATGGTTGCCAGGAGTTATTATAGAAAGACACAAATGTCAAAGATCGTATACCATATAAGATCCTAATGGTACAAAATACAAGAGAAATAGGATACATTTAAAGCATAGAGATAGAGGTAGTAGTTATCACAATGACTTCATTTCGCAATCCAATGAATCAGGGTCGCCTATTCGAAAAGAACCATTTAGTGGATCCGATAATGAAAGAAAACATACGTCTAACGAGGAAGCCAACCAAAACAGTGAATTTTATACTACTAAGTTTGGTAGAGTGGTAAAAATACCTGATAGACTTAAACTTTGAATTTATTAATTAGATTACAATGAAATGTTATATAATGTTATATATTTGTAAATATGTTGTAACTCAGTTTCATTCAGAAATAATAGTAATTATTTTTATTTTTATTTCATCTATATTTGATTACAGTACACATTTTTAATTATGAATTATCTTGAATTAATTAGGCTTAAGAAAAGGGATGTTATATATACTCTTGCACAATATTATAACAATATAATATTATAACAATATTGTCTAGCATTTATATATTGTAGCTAACTTCACAATAAATATATACGTCTGTCAGTCATCAACTAGATCGCGCCTTTTTCATTATTAATATTATTAAAGATATTCAACAAAAAGTTGATATTGATATTTCTGCAAAATTCAAAACGTCGTATCTCGGAAGATACGAAACCGTTCGAGACGTTCGATATGACCTTTTATTGGAAATTTTGTGTACTTTCAGAAGAATATGAAAAACATTGATTTGGCTAAAGTGGAAGCTAGAAAATATGAGTTTTTCGAAAAAAGTCGTGTTTTTTGACAAGAATCACAAAAAAGGTAATTGCTCCTTAACGGTTAAAGCTAGAGAAATAAGTTTGACGACATTTTTCCTAAAACGTCATGTAGAGTCTACCATTGGTCTATGGCTAACCAGTTGCGGGACACCCTGTATATAATATTGATAACATCATCGGACTGACATTTTTCCGTTGTGTTTGGGATCATGTTGACGAACCAACCTCTATTTATAATCGCAAGGAAATATTTTGCCGCCCAAATCCATACTTTCTGTGTCCTTAATGTTGAAGTTCTCTCTCGAAAATTAACGGAATGCAACACCGTTCCGTCTGAAAGGGATAAATTTGGTGACAAAGTTTATATGATGATGATTATAAGGAGTAAAAGGCTGAACACATGCAGATGGCATTTATCGTTAAAATGTGAAAGAAGGGGTTTTATGTACATATATTTCCCCTTTCAACACTTTTCTAACAATATTTTTGGGCATTACTATTTATCGTGACGGGAAATTTTAATTGCATCATACATAAAGATACCCGCGAACTGTACGCGTTTTTTAATGAGAAAATTATATTTTCTTGATGTTAGGAGAAATTACACCTACTTGGTGGTAGGTGCGGCGACTGGAGCTGTCAAAAATTACAAAGGCACAAAAGTTGGCATGCTTTTCTTTTTCTTTGATCTGAATCTCAACTTGTTCGACAGCAGCGAAAGTGTGTTGACTATTCCGATTTGTTCTCATATTCGTAATTGTCAATACAAGCCCGGATTTCTCATATGGGCAACCTAGGTAACTGCCCGGAGCGGCGGATTTCGAAGAGCGGCGCAAGTTTTTGAAATTTTGAAAAAGGAGCAAATTGTAATGTTACTCCGCTTTTAAAAGTTCATCCTTAAAGCAAAATTAGAGGATTATAAAGCATCTTCGTAACGCATTTGCTTCATTTTAAACAAGCTCTCAGATATGTCATATACTTCTATGTCTATTTTTATAGAAATCCTTGAGGAGCGTTTGGGTGTAACAATCAAAGAACTCATAAGTCTACACTGTGTAAAATTTTGGAGTAAATCGAACTTAATTTGCGAATACATATAAGTCCATAAATATTTTGGATACAATCAATAAATCTCGTGGTTATAAAATTTTAATTTGTATTATTTTTTATAATTTCTTAGGTATTAATTTTATCTGAGTCCCGCAGTACAATGGGTTCGTTTGTACAAAATAATTTTTAATGTGTATTTAGTATGTTTTTGAATGGAAAACGTTTTCAAGAACATACTAAGTTCATAAACTATAAACTTCTGAAAGTATATAATAAAACTAAGTAAATAGTTTTTTTTTTTAAACTTTATTTTTTTTATAAGTTATTAACATATATACAGATACATGTGCTTTTTTTTTAATTTAAAAGTATTTTCGGGGATCGACGAACGCTGTTGGATCGGCCTGTCCTGGATAATGATCGAAGACGTTCGTCCTCTCTAACAAAATAGAAAAAATGTTTAGCCATGATTTAATTATTATCTAAAATATTATTGCAGGATACTGGCTTACCATTATGTCTCTTTGAGACTGATTACGAAATAGGGTTTCAAGTCGCAGCCTGCTTCAACGTTGCTCTACTGTAGATAGGATTTAATTCGATTTCATTAAATATCTGCAATAAAGAATATTTGGTGTTGTTTCATCATTTGGAAGATATTTTTAAAGACATCCTGACTAGCAAGTATATGAATGTTTTGGCGAGCCGCTGATTTTCCGACTACAAGCCCCCTAAAATTCCTCCAGATTGGAACAAATGAAATCGTTGCTTCTGTAGTGACTATTTCATGCTTAGACGTTTTTGTTTGGACCCTCCGAGGTGACAACAAAAGCATAAGTTTCCTCACTCAGAGAAAAAAATGCACATTCATATTAAAAGCTCCACATTTAAATTGAACGCAGTATTCGTTTGAAAAATCTCGTTTGATTTTAACGAGTTCTCATTTATGCTAAGAGAAATTCGGGTACATTACGCTTTCAGGTCCCCAAGGGAAATTTTTGATGTATCCGATATCTTCCGCTATATAGCGGACAATAAGATAAGTGTCGCTAGTGTGGATAAGAAGAACAAGAAAAATTTCCCGTGGGGACCTGAAAGCGTAATATACCGATGTTTGTTTAAAACAAAAGAGCAGCTAAACCCCAAACGCCGGTCGTTTAAATCAAAAGATTCCGCATTACATAGTAATGTGTATGCATTCCTTTGCGTAACAAATACACATACCTACATCCCTAACTCGTTTTTTGCCATAAATGCGCGTAAGTCAATCTGTGCATTGATAAAATACATTCTCTCTCTACAACAAAGGACGCGATGCCAAAATATCATTTGCTTCAATGTAGTACAACAGTTGTTAGTAAATAATTCTGGCCGGCCTGATGAGTCTCGCGTGTCCATATTCATTCCAAACAAGTGTGTAGTGTCTAACAACAAACGCGTATGTCATTAGAATCGATGTTTAGAAGTATTTTTGAGAATGTTCTTTTGCATTCATCTGGAGGAATGGACGCTTGCACACGTGCAATTTAAGTTTAGCGGGTGTTAAAATAAAAGTGAAATATATTAATCATATTTTCTGAAGTTTTCATAAGTTTTATTTTTTATTGATTTGCCAAACCAGGTAACAGTGAGTATCTAATCGAATGGAGAATGGACAATCAAACAGAATGTTTTATTTTATTTTAGCAGAGTTTGCTTTTAATTCCATATAAAACTCCATTATTTTGAATGGGGTAATTTCTAATCCGGCGAATGATTGAAATAGTACAGTGAATTAAATTAAAGTTTGTGCAGATGATTCAAATTGAGTTGCGGTTTATTTATTTTTAACATACAGTAGGGCGTCGATTATCCGAATAATCGATTAACCCAAACGGGCACTCTGCTTATTTTTTTTTTTTGTGAAGACATCGAAAAAATCTGGGGTCTAAAGGAAGCAACCTCTCATCTGCATCGCTCAATTACCCCGAATTTTTAATGTTTGTTCATTTCTAGTCGTCTTACACGTTTTAAGTTTGTCGCTAATTTCACATTTGGGCTATTTTCTCATTTTTCCTTGGAGGCGCGATTAACCGAATTTTCGTTTATCCGAACTACCCTTGTCGTAATTAGTTCGGGCAATCGACGCTCTACTGTAGGTATTATGAGGTGGTTGAGATTAATACCGTTGTCCATGAATAATAAGCTGGAGTGGTTTGGCTTCATTTTTCCGGGACAGGGACACTATTTGTATAGTAAATTTTGTGTTTTACTCGACAAAAGAAATCTTCTAGAAAAATTTAATAATATTATTAACATATTAGGCGTGTTTTTTACATTCCGGTGTAGATTAGTTTAGTGTAACTATATGGGGTTACAATAACAACATAACCTGTATGGGTCAGGTTGTTATTGTAACATCATGTAGTTGCACTAAACTAACCTATACCGGAGTACAAAAAACAAGCCTATTATAGATTGACGACCAGAGTGTGATTAGTAGGTTTCCGGGGCAGCTAGGTAAAAAAATAAAACCAAAAATATTATCATGTATATAATTCATAGATAAATTGCAGCCAAATTTAAAGGATTTGATGTAATGTTTTTTTTATCAATAATTTGTACGAGATTTTTTTTTGTTTTTGTTTTAAAAATGATTCCAAACTTATTTACTGAATATTATAAGAGCTGTTAAATGATAAGCACCAAGCCACAATCACGCATACGATTGTTATTTAAAATGCAAAAAAAAAGTTGATAAATGTGCAAATTTCAGACTTAAATTAACATTGATGCAAGGATTATCGTAAAATTCTATGTTAATTTTGTAAAAAAAGGTGGAAGTTTTTCTACACAAACTAGGATCATCCAAGGATTTTTCCTTTGTTTTGTTTTTTTTTCCAATTTACGTATGTCGGGGAGTTACTGTAATTGATAACATTGATAAAGTCATGATCTTATGGAGATTTGATCTGTGATCCCCAAAATCCTAAATGACATAGTCCTTAATCTCAAAGCCTTTCGTAGGATCACCACTGTCCTGCCTATTATAGTGCATTTGCCGAATACAATATTTATCTACTTGTGTATGTATCATTTTTATTTGCGCAATTATTATCTCATGAATTTTACACTACATTTCTTAAATTCTCATACCAACAAATCTTAAATATAAAATCTGCCAACAGTCTCAAAACACGGTGCTAATCATATAATGCCCTACGGCTAAACTTTCATTATGTAGAAAAATTTCTTTCCGTACATACCTACATTATTTCATGCGATTCTACGAAATCCGGGTCAGTCACCCGTGTGTGCATTACTCTTGAATTAAAATCCAGAATTGTCATCTTATGAAAATGGATACCAAAAAAGATATCTTCTAAATTGTCGGCTAACCGTTTGTTTCTTTTTATTGTTTTTAATAAAATTTTCCAGAATTCTTAACCCGTTCCATGTCTTTAAGTACCATCTTGGGAGGTAGTGACAATCATACAATAATGCAATGTACGTATGTGCTCGCGTAGCGTATACCAAGAACGCTTGAATCCTTTGAGGTTTTCTTTTCGGTACACCGTACACGCTCATAACGTCTTCGTAACCTTGGCTCTAACCCCATTTATTGTATAGTGGTCCACTCTAAATCATCCATACAACTCGACACGGTAATTGTATCTTCTTATGTGACATCCACTTCACTTTAATGTTCTCGCGTTATTGTTATTTTCGTTGTTGTTGCTTAAGGGGGTAGTGTTGTTAGTTGGAGTTTGAAAATATGTGCGTGTATAATGTTATGTATGTTTTTTCAAATACATATTAAGATAAGAATGTTTTCATTTCATTAATATTTTTTATGCATACAATATATCTTAAGAACAACAACGCAATGGGTGAATTCACATTGTAAGACGAAATGTGAAATGCACAATGCTTGTCTGCTGGCCACTACAAAAGCTCTCGCCGTCCGTTTGTTTGTGCTAATAAACGGACGGCGAGAGCTTTTGTAGTGGCCAGCAGACAAGCATATTGTGCATTTCACATTGTAAGAACGATGGTTCTTATCGCGCAAGCTTACCCGTCCGGTTTCGTCTTACAATCTGAAATCACCCATTGGTTTCGGCGCTGACACGATTCAAGATAAAACTGCCCCTAGAAATAGGCTGAAACATTACCTCCAGGATGTTCGATGTATAAGGAGCAAGTTAGAAGTATCTTGAGGACATGTTACATGAATGTGTCAAGATCGGCTAGAGACAGCGGAGTTGTTGAAATAACGTATGAGAGACAATTTACGTCGACAAAGATTTTTTTGATGAAAAGTAATGCAGATTCAGGATCAAATAAAAAATAAAAACTATCCGTTTAGATTTAATTTATTGCTTGGTCTAAGGATCTGATATTTTTTACATTTCTAGTCGCATCAAGAAAATTGTTCCATGGTACACAACCTCCACCACCAAGAATTTATCTCTTGCAATTACAATTATTGGATTTTCCATTACATACAAGTACCTTAAATGCTATATTTTGTCTATTTCAGCTTTAAATGGACCACCTTAAAATAAGCATCCATACGTTACCACTCTTCTAGACCATTTTAGGATTGTCTTCGTCCGCGGGATTAACCAACCGTTCGGCTAATAACAAACAAAATCTAACGTTCAAGAGCCATCGACATTACGTTTAAGCGGTTGTACGGCATATTGTGCGTTGTTACACAATTTTTGGCCTTTGAAAAACTCTTTTCCACGTAATTGAAGGTTAGAGACGTGGGGTTAACTCTGTAGATTTTTTGAATGTCTTGTCTGATATTCCCAACTTGGCTGGTTCACATTTTAATATTCGTTGACTGCCAAAAAGATTTGTCATTTTATATGGCATTTTGTGGCTAGTTAATTACCAAACTGTCACATGGACTTAGGCGAATTATTGTTGCTTTGAAAAATGACGTACAATTCATTAGACGACGAAAATCTTTGTGGTCGGTCTCTTGTTCGTATATGCATTTTGTTAGGTCTTTCGTACTTCAATTCAAACTTAAGAGGAATAGCCGTCATTTATGGTTGATAGAATTCAATACTATAAGACAGACATGTGAGTTGTTGCATGGTCGATTTTTTGATGATACTGTTGTATTGTATGTGCATATTAAGTGAGACAAAAAAAAACTAATTTTTGAAGGCTCAATGTGACATTGAACTAATTGGCCATTCTGCAGGTACTTGTACATACATACAGAATTAGAATACAAAAGTTCTAAAGTTCTTACAAAAAAAAATACATACATACTTAATGTACTTAATTTCAAATATGTACTATAGACGAAAACGAGCTGTTATATTCTATCCAGAGTGGACGAAAACGGATTGAATTCGCCGTACGTTTTCAGAAATCACCGAAAAGTATTCACAGTGCACTGTTTGTAATTTCATATGACAACAGACAATTATATTTGGCCTCAGTGGCGGTTACTTCTTAGGAGCACATGAGCACGTGAACCCCCTACACTCATCATAGCCATCACATCGTAAAATTGTTTTCCTACGTAAAATTTTCTATCATAAAATATTTAGCAAAATTTCAAATTTATATAAAAATCTATGTAATCTATCTTAAACACGCGAAGAATAACCTAAATTGTTAACACAAATCAAAGACAACAAGTCACCTCTATTCTCTAATCGCACGTGCGGTTAGAGTTGCTTGTAGCCGTCATCCGTTTCCATACGATCCTATGCGATGTCCCATAGTATCAATCGTCGCACACTCGCTGCCGTAGGAGCACAGAAAATATGTGCGAACAGTGAAAGAATTACGTGCGAGCTTCAGAATCGGTGATGTTTTTTCGGTTGATATTTTGAATTGATGCGTTTTGCATTGTTTTTATGAATCTTTACGATTGCGTATTAATTGCTTTTCTGCTTTGTGTGGAAAGGTATAGGCAGTATGTAATGACGAATGTACTCGTATTAAGTATGGCTATTTGTAAATTTATATTTATAATTTGGAAACATAGATGGATGAAGTAGTGTTACCAACAAAATAATCGTTATTATTTTGTAGCGTTTTAAAATTAAAAATTGATTAACCCATGTTGTACAATTTTTGTACACACTTTGAGAGCTATATCCTTGGTATGTGCTGCTTTTAAAACTCCTCTGATTAAAAATCCGTTAAAAAATAATTCCTGTTGTATAATTTCGGGGATATGAGTGGTTCGAAAATTAACTATTGAAACTAGAACTCTGATATTTACTATTGTGTATCTATTATTCGAGGACTTATTGAAAAATTGTTAAATTTTTAATTTATTGAATTAACATCCATAGTGAAAACCGTTTCTTTCGGTATCCATATTAGCAGAAATTAAATATTAAATTATTTGTTGAACTTTAAGATCGTCTTCAAGATATTACGCTTCTTATATTTCTAAATTCGATCATTTTTATTGGCCTAAAATTTAATAATATTAACCACGAAAAAAAAAACCATGTGTATAAAAATAGACGAAACCCCTAATGAAATTCTTCAATTAAAAAAAATGTTGCAAAGGTACAAAATGGTACAAAGTACAAGGATTAATGAAGTTAGGTATTTACATAATTTTGAAGAATTAGTTGCTCTTGTTTGTTTGAGTTGTGAACCCCCAATTTAGAAGGTCACGAGCCGCCACTGTTTGGCCTATAAATCGTTCTGAGTTTAAAAATACCGGCGTACAGAGGGCTGCGCCCGCAATACGAGGGTTTTTTAGAATTTTAATGCGTAGTGAATATTTTTTTAAATATATTTTATAATAGTACAGTAACCGGGTATATTTTACTTAAAAAAAATACGTAATGGCTGAAATTTGGTGGAGATGTTAAGCAACGTGCCCTAAGTCTAAATCTGAGTTTTCGTATTTGCGGGAGTGGGGGAAGTTATAGTAATTTGCCTACTTATAGGGGAATTTTGCGTTTTTCCTTAATATCATTCTTACTAGTGTTCCTACAGTAAAGTGATGTGTAGAAGTTTTGTTTATAATCGAATTGTCTATTCAACGGTACCTAAGTTAGTACCGTAGGCCAAATAGTTCCGTTATAATGACCGGTTAAAGGGCAAAATAGCACTAATAATGAGAATATTTGGCTTAAGTAAAACACGTAATGGCTGAAATTTTTTGGAGATGTTAAGCAGAATGCCCTAAGTCTAAATCTGAGTTTTCGTATTGGTGGGAGTGGGGGAAGTTATAGTAATTTGCCTATCTATAGGGGCATTTTGTATTTTTCCTTAATATCATTCTTACTGGTGTTCCTACAGTAAAGTGATGTGTAGAAGTTTTGTTTCTAATCGAATTGTCTATTCAACGGTACCTAAGCCAATATCGTGCGTCAAGTAGACCCGTTGTAGTTACCGGTCAAGGGTCAAAACTGTTTAACAAATGGCTATTTTCTTTAAAAAAAAAAAACGTATTTATGTAGCAAGAGACGAATCTTTTGTCTAAAGCTGAGTTTTCGTATTAGTTGGGATGGAGGAAGTTGGTGTAAATTGCTTATTTAAATGTGTAGTGATTGCTAAAAACTTCGCTATGTCAAGTTGTATAAATGTGTGTTCTTGGTGATTGAATTATTATATCTTTAACGAGATCAAAATCAAGCTAGGTCAATTAGCGTTCCAAAAAATAAAAATAAAAGAATTTCTTTACATAGTCGCTGGAGTTTTATTGATGTAACAAAAACATATGACTACCTCAATTTTGGTTTCTTAGATTGATTTTCTTCCTCTCTTTTGGACTCATTATTGCTTGCGCTACAATTGTGACCAGTTTCGTATCCTTCTGGGTTCGATAGAAAAAGCCCATCGGTATAGAGGAAGTCGTCGTTTTCGGTAACAGTAGAAAAGTCAGGTATGTTGCTACACGCGTTTCCACAACAAACCATACAAATTGGAGAGAACTTTAATCCTGCTTTCCTACACCCGCATGCTTTTCCACAACCATTTTTACAAACACACGAAATAACTTTCAATAAATTTGGCGGGGCTGGTTCTTTTTCGCAGGGAATGGGCCGGTACATATTTGAAGTTTTTGTCCAACCCCAGTCTTCAGGGTCCATGTAATTACCAATCCATTCATGAACCTGATGATACACTCTGAACGCATGTAGGCGGGCGGCATCTTCAGTAGGCGGTAGTGAGGCCAAACTGAAACTATTTTTTTTCGAGAACTCAAGGAAACGTCTAAAGCGCAGATAATTAAGGCTTTCATTTTCTTTTTTCCCACCATAAAGTTTATAAAAAAACGATTGCCCAATAGAGGCTATTTCGGATGGAGACACACGTTCATTTTGAAAGCGTTGAATTGAGTGTAATAAGTCGGGGTCTTTCTGTAGCGTTGAAATACATTTCATTTTACCGGCGTTGTAAGTTGCAGATGTTGTATCACACCCAGAAAAAGCACGTAAGAGTAAAATGTTTTCTTTAATTTGTTCTCCATAGCTGAAGTCGAAAATAATTTTGTTGGAGTGCGACCTGAGCTTGGTTTTTCAAAAAACACGTTTTTATATCCTTTACCTAGTGCCGTTAATAACACAAGGATATCAATATTTGAGGCCATAATTTTCACAAAATCGTAGGAACTAGCTTTATTTAATGCGTCTCGAACGATATCAGAATCAGCGTCTCCTGGAGCTTGGACTACCCTAATGCCCGCCTCATTAAAATAATTTTTCAAAAACTGGATAAGTCGATGCTTATTATTTTCATTCGTGAGAAATTGAGCCTGCGAAACGTTCGCCGTACAACTACCAGAAAATATAATCTCTGGAGACCATTTTTTTGCTTTGCGCATCCCTTAATGACTCCACCGAATTTCAGTCATTACATGTTTTATTTAAGCAAAATATTCCCATTATTGGTACTATTTTCACCTTTAACTGGTCATTATAACGGAACTACTTGACCGATGAAATTCATGTAGGTACCGTTGGATACATAATTTGATTAGAAACAAAACTCCTATACATCACTTTACTGTAGGGTCAACAGTAAGAATGATATTAACGAAAAATACAAAATTCGCCTATAAATAGGCAATATACTCCAACTTCCCCCACCCCCACAAATACGAAAACTCAGTTTTAGATAAAAGACATGTCCCCTAACATCTCCAGCAAATTTCAGCCATTACGTATTTTTTTTAAGTAAACGGCCGTTTTGTGTCTTTAAATACTGTACTATAAGCAATAAATGAGAATTGTGCACAACATTAATGAAATGTTTCCTGCAAATCTATTTTTGGATTGGTCTAAATAAACGCGTTCCAGAATTTACTATTTACCCAGTTTGTATAAAAGTACTCCAAGGAAAATTTCCAGGCATTTTTCGATTTAAGATTTCTGATGGCCTTTGAGCAAAAAGAAACTCAGGGAAACGTATAAAGATGACTTGGCTTTACATACATATGAACTGAATTATTAGCTGTAAATCTACTGTTACTGTTTTTTTAATCAAAGAAAAGCAACTTACATGAAATGATTCCATTGTGTCCCCTGACATAAGGGCCTACGCAAGCTTTCTTATGAGTATCGAACAAGTATACTTTTGCAGCTATTCAGGGACACCCTGTTAACTTGGTCCTACAAACTTCAAAAATATGGCAAACACTATTACCATTCTATGCATTTTCACCAAATTTCATGTTCATTGTGTCATCAAGTTAAATAAGGTGACCAGATTCCCGAGGGCATGATGCTGTACACATACTTAAGGAACTCGGTTTTCTGGCAAATCCTCAGCCATACTTCCAGGTCCAAGATCTGCGTAAGCAAAAATGTTGGTGAATTGTGTAATGCGCGACCGACAGTGCAAGCTCTAAGCCAAGTGAAGGGCGAGCTAGCTAGCTAGGAGATCTGAGTAATCGTATGGAGGAACGAGAAGTCTAAATCTTACGAACTGCCTTCCATCAATTCAACGCTCGCTTCGTTCCCACCTTGCCTTATCCTGTTCCCGTCAGCGCTGGTAGCAAGGATGTTGGCAAGCGCGACAGGCAGAGCGAGGTACGAGCGTAGCGAAGGGCGAGCCACAGGATCTGAGTAAACGTATGGACGAGCTAGAGGTCTAAGTTTTGTGAATTACCTTCCATCGGCTCACCGCTCGCTGCGCTCATCTTATTATATTTCCCAGCAGCGCTATGTTGCAAAAATGTGGGCGTATTCTGAAAAGCGCGACAGACAAGATTCAAATAAAACCTAAGCATGAACCAGAGGTCTAAATCTTACCAATTGCAAGGCTAGCTACAGCATCTTACGAATTGTCTTCCATCGACTCACTGCTGGCTGCGATCGCACCTCGCTTTATCAAGTTACCATCAGTTCTGGTCGCAAGGACGTTGGCGAATTATGAAAACCGCAATAGACAGAGCGGGATTTGAGCGAAGGACGAGCCATGGGATATAAATAAGCGTATGGACGAACTAGAGGTTTAAATCTTACGAATTGCCTTCCATAAGCTCACCGCTCGCTGCAGTCGCACCTATTTCGCAACAGCATTGCGTCAAAAATGTGGGCGAATTTTCTAATGCGCGACAGACAGTGCGATACCTGAGTGGAGCGAAGGGTGAGCCACAGGATTAAAGTAAATCTAGGGAGGAGCCAGAGGTTTAAATCTTACCTAAATCTGATTGCATTATTCCTGGAGGATAGTATGCATTTCTCCGTCGTTACATTGACACGGTTTTATATGAATTCTAAGGCAATGTTGTGGGAAAAAAAAATTTATCAACTCATGCCGAGTGCTTTCTTTAGTATGCATTTTCCTGAAGGGGTTGATAAAGGAATTGGATGGTGGAGTACGGTGGCTGTTTTTCATCGTTCTGTGATAGGGAAAATCAATTAAAATCGCATCTTTTGGCGGCTGTAACTTCTGAACCTTGGCAGCTAGAGCCTTTAAATGTTCACCACATGTGGGCTGTACGGCGCCTTTGTTTGCTAAATTTCAAAATTCCGCTCAAGAATTGCCAAGTTACGGACAATTTTCGATTAGAAAATACACAAGTGCGATTTGGGCAGCTGTAACTTCCGAACCTCGAAATTTGGAGAATATATGAGCGTCAAGTAGCTCTACAAGTGTGTGCAAAATTTTCTTAGAGATCGGGAAAGGTTCCCGATGTATCGGAAATGAACGGTTGCCAAACATAAAAGTGCTCCTATATCGCTAAATATCGATCGTAAGGGGTAAAGGAGTCAAAATTTACACCTAGAAGCAGGCAAGTCTGATCACAGGCCTCACCAAGGAGCTTATATTGTAGTGAATGAAGTTTCATTGTGTGACACTCGAAATGCTGTACATTTTGCTGTACATTTCTCAGTGCTGTACGACAGGTCGAAATGCTGTACTGTACAGCAAAATGCTGTACGTATGGTCAGCTTAAGTTAAAAGATATGCATTGAAGAAATGCTTAAGAGGCTTCCCTTGCATTGTGAAAGGCCCTTACTAAATACTTACTTGGCTATTTTTCCGGTTTGGATACAGTTCTTCGAATGAAAATTCGTAGACATATTCCCTATGTAATTTTCTAAAAACCCTTAGCAGAATTTTTACATTTGGAAACGTAAGAGGGGCTACACACGAACAAATTGAAATTTTACAAATTTACTTTTTATTTACTTTTCCTTAGCAAAAGTCAGTCTTAATATTTAACGTATATAAGGCCATACTGACCAATCTTTGTGCAAAGTTTTATATTGATCCCTATAACGGTTTAGAAAAACGGAGGTCGAAAAGTAAGTTTAATTTTAAACGTCAATAACTTTTTTACCGTTACTCGAAACTGGAAAATTTTAACTGATATGAGATGTACTTGATTTAGGTACCCATACGTCAATCTCCGATAAAAACTAAAAAAGTCGACTTTTTTCAAACGTTCGGGACACCCTGTTCTCTTCTTCCTACCAACTTCTAAGGTATTTGTGCCAGAGACTGTAACCATTCTACACATTCCTACCAAATTTCATGACAATCAGTTGAGCCGTTCGCGACTTATTTAGTGAATAGACGGACGGACGGACGGACGGACAAAATCGATTTCATAAGGGTCTTTTGAAAAAACATTTCTAAAAAAACCTAAAAATGTGCTGGTGCAGTCATTAATATTTCGTCACTTCAAACTGACCGTCCATTCTCTTATCATGGAGAAATTAAGAACATTGGCAAACAAACGAAACTGAACAATTTGGTCGGGTGTCAGTTAAAATATTGGAGTGAGCCGAAATGTGCTGAATAGGTTTGAGACCTGGGTGCTTACACGTTTTCATTTGAAAAAAATACCGGCGTACAGAGGGCTGCACCCGCAATACGAGGGTTTTTTAGATTTTGAATACATACATAGTGAATCATTTTGCACATATATTTTATAGGTAATAAATAAGAATTATGCACAATGTTAATGAAATGCTTCTCGTAAATCTATTTTTGGATTGGGCTAATTAAAAAGTTTTACAGAATGAAAGGCGTTAGCCTTTCATTCTGGAACGCGTTTATTTACCATATATTATGGCTCCACTAATTAACTGGATTTATTAGCTGTAACGCCGTTACTATTACTCCAAACTGGAAAAAAGCGACTAATATGAAATGTACCCATCGAGTTCTTTGATTTGATAAAAACTAAAAAATTCAAATTTTCAAATCTCCGGGACACCCTTTTTGCTTTGTCCTACCAACGTCTAAGTATTTCGTGCTAAAGACTGTTACGATTCTACACATTCCAACCAAATTTCATTACGATCGATTAGTGAACAAATTTGTAAATATCCGGGACACCCTGTTATCTTGGTCCTACCAATTTTTAAGTATTTCATGCCAAAGACTGTTACCATTCTACACATTCCTACCAAATTTCATGACGATCCGTTAAGCCGTTCGCGAGTTATTTAGTGAACAAATTTTCAAATGTCCGGGACACCCTGTAATTTTTGTTCTACCAACTTTTAAGTATTTCGTGCCAAAGACTGTTACCATTCTACACATTCCTACCAAATTTCATGACGATCCGTTAAGCCGTTCGCGAGTTATTTAGTGAACAAATTTTCAAATGTCCGGGACACCCTGTAATTTTTGTTCTACCAACTTTTACGTATTTCGTGCCAAAGACTGTTACCATTCTACACATTCCTACCAAATTTCATGACGATCGGTTAAGCCGTTCGCGAGTTATTTTGTGAACAGACGGACGGACAGACGGACAGACGGACAGACGGACGGACAAAATCGATTTCATAAGGGTTTTTTTGAAAAATCTAAAAAACCCTAAAAATCAAAGTTTCATAGAAAACACGCAAAATAGCGTATTTTCAATGTGTCAATTTGTATGGGAATTGAAATTTTTTCGGGCTGTTTTCATACGAAAACATGAAAATAGCCCCAAATTATATGATTTCGTTCACTGTGAACACATTATTAGTCCAATAAATATATAATTTTAAATAGAAAAAATAAAAGCAGCTTAGATTCACAAGAAAGTTTATACATTATTTTTTAAGATCAGTATGTTATATGGAAATCAATAAATAAATATGAAAAAAATTAAAATAAAAAATGCAAATAAATAGGTAGGTAGGTATTTTCATTACGTTTTATACCCATCACTATGTGAAAGAGTATCAACTTTGTCATGAAGTTCGCAGCGCACAGAAGGAAGCACCACCGACCATAAAAGTATATATATTATTGATTAGTGTAATGCGAGAAATCGAAGACACTAATATGTTCTGGGTCCTTGAAAAAGGAAAATAATACCAACCCTGTTTTGCACTCGATGTCCTTTTTAAAATGATACCCAGAAAGTTTGCGTCATTTTTATCCTTTGTTTTTGTAGAACTTTTGCCGTTATTTTTTTCCATAGAATAACGATTCAATGTCTATAGAATCTAAAAAAGCCAGCCTAAGTCTTTTGATGGTCCTGGGTCAAATTCAACACCCAGACAAAAAATAAATTACAGAAAACTATTTTAAAAATGTTCATTTTCAATCACCTTTTTTCTCGTTCCTCATTGATAAATCATTGTTTTCCAATTGTCACGGCCGACCTACATTTGAAAATTTAGGCCTTTTCGTTTAAATGGGTGTCTAACATAATTTCAAAGCTGGTCGAGGTTCTTTTTTTTTTGGTTTTATACCCTTCGCTCATAGAGTAAAACGGTGGGTATATTAACTTTGTCATTAAGTTTGTAACGCTTTGAAGGAAGCATCTCCGACCATATAAAAAGTATACATATATGATCAGCATGACCAGGGGAGTTGATTGGGCGATGTCCGTCTGTCTGTCTTTCCGTCCGTCTGTTGCTACACGTTTTACTCGGCTAGTTTAAAAGCTATCAAGCTGACATTTTGCACACTTGCTTCTTTTCATTGCAGACAGTTTTTATGCTTGAATTGCTGAGATCGGACAATGGGGTCATGGGTCTGCCATACAAACCCAAGCTTCCAAATTAGATTCTTCTATGAAAACCCTTTTTATTTGTGCACCAAATTACTCCAAACTTCATACAAATGTGTTTCTATTAATTCCACAAAACATATGTAAAGATGGATGGCTCATTGGGCTGCCCTACCCCCAACCCCCTATTTTGGTTCTTTTAAGAAAACAATTTTTTACACCGATGTCATAACATTGAACCAATGTGTCTTTATCAAAACAACAATACATATCAACACAAATGAAATGGTACTATTGTGCCATGCTCCCGCATCCCCCAATGCGGGGAGGATAAAACAAGTCATAGGAACGTTCGATAAAACTTTTAGCCCGAAGAGAGTGAAGGGTATTCAAATTTCGGCCCCGCCCGAAATTAGCATCGGTCTCGTTTTTTTTTGAGTTGCAAAACAGAAGGTTGAAGTTGCCTGTCCACTGAATTAAAATCCTTGCTTCTATGGAGGCATCCACCATCCTAAGACATAATGTCAATAACGCAGTCGTACGTTGTTAAATTGACACATATGCCTAAGACTCAAACCTTTATTTATGGATATGGTGTCCATAACGTGATTATTAGCGATAGTCTAGGGAGATCTTTTGGGGCTGGACTGTATCATCGCGGAGATCAAGGAGCTGTTATTAATTACAGGAGACCAAAAGTAAGAAAATGCAGCTCATAAATTATGAATTCTCTGGTTGAAACTTATTTTTGAAGCTCTGAACACCATTTGAGTGAGAATTAAAGAGCGTGTAATCAAAGCCATGTATATACAAAGCCAGGAAGCGGCGGACTTTCATCTAGAATTATTTCCATTATCCAGTGGCGCTGCCTGCCTTATAGTGGTTCTCTATTTTCGCTACAGCTGACTGTCTAGATAGGCTTCGGAGGGGAGGTGTTTTCAAGAATGGCTGACTGTCGAAAGCCTGTCTGCAACTTCTTTTGGGGTGTATGACTATTCCTGATGACGTGCTTCCCGTAGAGTGTCCCACGATCAAAACCTATTTTTTTACGTCGCCTTTTTCATCTTAATTTTTTCCATGGGATTCATTAAAGCGTAAGTTTACTTCCAAAAAAATATTACCCTCATATATTCTCGCATCACTTCAGCCTAGAATTAGTGAATTTATGGGGGCCCCATTGAAATATTAGCCCTGGGCCCAATAAACCTAAAACCGACCATTTCTGCAAATAAACCTAACCGAAAGGTACTGAGCAGCCTCCACCTCGACCAATAACCGGCTGGATGTAAGCGAATTATCAACCGAAAACGCTAAAACTTAGCATTTTAGCGCCGCTAGCACACTATCCGGGGTTTACCAAAGATCGACCGAGGTGATCTGGGAATTCGACAAAGGTTATTTGTTTGTTGTTTTGTTTTCCCATATCGCCTGTGTCTCTTATAAGCGTGTGTTGTTCACAATTTTGATCTTTTGAACCGCACGGTTAATCAAACCCCGGGCAGTGTGGGGCCGGCATAACGCTTCCATCCGTTGCAGGTTGCATCCTGAAATAACGGAGTGAATGTGGTAAACAGCGCAATTGGTGTACACAAAATTGATTTCTATGAAAATATCACGGAATTGCATCCATGTTTGTGGCGTTTCTAAAAACATTTGTGAAGGAAATAGCTATAAGGCTCATGAATTAAAAAATGAGGTTAGCACATTTTCATGCAAAAATACACTTAGCACATCGTTATATTCATATGACTTATTTTTTTTTAGTTCGGACATTTCTGAATTTTTCGATAAGTTTATCGAAATAGTGGACAAATCATCGTTGTTACGAGTGGTATTAGTTTTAGTATACTTTTAATAAATTTCAGTTTCAATCTAGAGTGGAGTTCGTTTATATACCGAACGATAGACAATTTCATATCCAATCGGAAAATATTTAAGCCCGAATTATTCCATTTAGTGTCCTTGAAACAGGAAACAAACACCGGATATGTAATGTACTCGACGGCCCATTTGACATGATATCCCGCATGCCGACCTCCGGTCAAGGATTAAAGAGTATCCTTTTTTGTTCTTTCCGATCAAAATTGTTTTTTAGCATAATCAATTTTAGATTTTTGGGAGCCAACTGATTCAAAAACAACAAAAATTAGCCTTACTCTATTTTTTCCTATTTGAAATGCTAATATGACTGGACTACTACCTGACCGGATGACACTTGCCTCAAAACCTATTTCTCGATTCAGAAATATCAAATTAAGTCAATCTGCTCAACTGCGAATAGCAGACGCAAATTAGTCTCTTAAAAGTTGTGGTCTTGAGTGGCCGCCCAGTTCGCTCACCCCTATAGGGCCAACCCTTTGGCACTGGGAACATATACTTGGAAAATATGAAAGCATACAACGTTTTATCCTTTTTGCTCAATTCAGTAAAGCACTCGATGTCCCCTTTGATATGGCACAATCATCGCAATGGCTACCTCTGGTCAAGAATAAATGTGTGACTTTTTATGTCACTTTTTACCTTTTGGCCCAATATTTTTCCTTGCAAAATAAGTTTAAGGATCCTACAGATCCCAATACAAAAAAAAGCCTTGAGAGTTTTTTTTTGTAGCCCCAAATTGGTATAATATAACGAGACTATGTTTCTTTTTCTCTGAACCGTAACCCCTTGTGGGGCATAGTGCGTTCACTCAGCCGTTTATAGACTACTTCGAGTCAACGTTACATTGCATATAGAGGAGTGTATATAATTTTGCACGCACTATATATTTCCTGGACCACGCCGAGATTCGATCTCCGGACCTCTAGATTACTAGCATCGTAAAGTGCGACTCAACCAAGTGAGCCACAGAGCATCTATAGACACTATAGTACACAATACACATTGAATCTTAATAAGATAATCCATGGATTAATTAAAAAAAAATTTAACAAGAAAGCAGTATTTTCACAATTCTTATTTTTAGAGAATACATAGGTATAAAATGCTTCAGTCGTATGTCGTACACAATAATGATCGTTTGTCCGAGAAGACATTGTCATTCTTGTAAATATTACAAACTTGTGTTACAAACAATCTACACGTGTATATCATGTGTGGGAACATGGTGGACAATAAAATTCAATCGTACGCACATAAATTTTTTAGTCACCACATTAAAGATTTTTATGAATAATAACTGTCCTGTGGGAACACCAAAAAGGCCACTGGCATAGGACAAAATAGAACTATACATAATGCAAATGTATGCATTTGTGTTACAACAATCATTTGAATTTTCACCGCGCGTTTTCACTATTTTCGAAGAGGTCACCACAACATTTTAAATTTATTGATATGGCATAGAAGAGTAGCAAAGCGTGAAATGCCTGCCATATTAATTCATAATTCATTTCTCTTTTGGAAGCGTCACTGATCCCATGCTGCGGTTCTTAATCGGCTAAATATGCAAAATAAAAAGCATTATTCATAATGTGACGTTTTTGGACAGAAGTTGTTTTCGAGTTGGTTTAGAAGAAGAATAACAGCCTCAAATAAGCGTATAAAAGAATGTTTTCACATATTGATTTGAAAAGTTTGGGAATATGCATGAAATCAGTGAAAGCAATTAACATGTACAAGTGACACTCGAAGAAATTATTTTTATATTACAGCCATTTTATTAATTTAAATTAATCTAAACTTAAAAAAGAAGAAGTTAACATTCCCCCCGTTTCTCTATACCTACTGTACGGAACATTATTTTGCTAAAAACACACACATGTTCCATTTAGCGAATATTTTCTTTAGCAAATATTTCTTTCATTTCAGACAGATCCTTGTCAGAACCATCTTTGCCACTTTAAGTTACATTTATAAACATTCAAAGAAACCACTAGACCAGGAAAATTCAGACCATATATTATACTTGTCTGACGTGGTCAATAGCCATCACACCTGATTTCAAAAGCAAAACAAAAAACATGTTATAATCCATGGTTTCTACATATTATTGTTCAAGTTAATGGGATGTTATAATGCAGGAGCACTAACCCCATAATGTAGCGCTTCAGTGCCGTAACAGTGAAGTAACAAATAGTCAGCTTAGTGTCAAATATGTTACATGCTTGAGAATGTTCTTTCATGTAATACGTTTAGAGTATAGTGGATCCACCTGCAGAACTACCTCCGGCAGTTGGGTCAATAGTTTTCAATTAATGCGTGGAAAGAATGTATACATTTTCTTTTTATTCTTAATTTAGAAATATAATAGAATGAATAAAAGCCTTCCTTTCTATTAAAAATATTGGGAGAATCGGTCCGGGACAAACAAAATTTTGTCTAGATTACTTAGGGCCGTATGTACAATCATATACAAATAAGACATATATGTCCAAATTGGTACAAAATGTTGTTCCTATGAAAATGTATCTGAAATTTCCTAGAGCTTTCAAGCGAATCGCATGAGCCTGTGTGCGTGTCAATTTGAGAGAATGTTTTCCAGTTCAAGAGAGTCAAGAGACTCTTTTTATAGTATATTTTAAGAATCACTCATCGCTTGCCATTGCCTGCGACTTCCGTGGTGTGTGATGGAGATAGATATCTCCGTACTCCGTGACGCATGACAAGTGGACCGAGTGGGTCCGAGGAAGAGAGGAAGTTGCCGTTGCGGACAATATGTTATGTTATGAACACAGAAATGATTATGAAATTCATTCACTGCCACGTCCCGCCCGCTTCTTGTGTGGTGTGCGATGTATGGCCCCGCGGCGCGCGCAAGATAAGTGGACCAAGTTGGGTAGAGAGAACGAGAACACGTTGTGCATGCGCCTACGAAATTTATAATTCGTCTGTGGCGTGTGTATCTATATTTTGATGTTCAGATTATCTGAGCCGATATTTAAATATGATATTTGAGAGTCAATTCCAAGCAACCCAAGCGATGCGACAAGTCTAAGAAAAATGGCATATTTGGTCGGCAAAAATCCTACATGGAAATTTTTTTGAATTATGGTAGGAGATGGTCCCCAGATTATGGCAATAAAAGTCCCAACCGATTAGTGATCCGCAACCTTAAAAAAAGGGGGGAAAGGGGGACTCTTTTCATTTTTTTTGCAATTATTTCAAAAAAGGTAAGAGATACAGAAAAATTGTCTGCCTTCTCCTCTTTTTATACACTGCGTGGGGAGAAGTCTATTCTTAAATTTACCTTATTTTAGTGAAATATGCATTAATTATTAATTAGCACATACATATGTATTATCAATATTTTTTTATATAATCAGAAAAGGGAGATATTTAGCAGGCTATGAAGGCTTTGGTGTCAAAAAGAAAAGTCTCTAATGGAGACGATAATAATTAATATAAATGTAGGTATGAGTTTTAGGGTCATAGACATGGAGTTTCTGAAAAAATACCTTCTTTGTTACTCACTCACTCCATAACTTCTGACAGAATAAAGGAAGTCAAAATTTTGCACATATGATTTTTGTAAGAAGCTCTTCCTGCATGTTGCGACCAATTTTTTCAATACTTTCTCTAAATTTGCATTTATGCATTCCCGTCTAGACAGCTGTAGATTTTTTAATTTATAGTATACATAGTATTGTTTCTTGACCGGCCGTGGCAACAATCATAGCAAAAATTAGCCAAAACTAACGCCCGTATTTTTAAACATACCTTACCTTCAAATATAAATGCCATTTCCAGTAGTTTTTCATTGAAATAATTTAATTTCTCGAGTCAATGCATCCTTGACTTAAGGCGATTTCAAGGAAACCTTGAAATTTTGCAATAGTCCACCTCACTTGAAGTCAATGTAGCTAGTTACCTACCTTGAGTTATTATTATATTACAATTGTGTTAACAGCTTAAGGTCTCCTTGAGTTTCGCCTTAAATGACTTAATTGACTTGTAATATAAACTACTGGAAATGACATCTATTTATTTGAATTTCGGTATACTTGACTAAAGGTCGCCTTGAGTTAAGCTATGTTTATAAATACGGGCCTAAAAGTATAAATTTCGGTATCAAAACCAATTTTCCGATAGTTTTTTTTTTTCATTAGTCGTAAGTTAGGAAAATATACAGGGTGTCTGCCGCATAAACGCACCGGATTGTGATTCCTCATTGATTTTTAGTAAAAAAGTTGTATTGAAAATACCCCCTTAGCTTAACCCTTTAGCTGCCACAGGCATTTGATAATTTAAAAAAAAAAAAAATTTTCTTTGACGACTAAAACGTAATTATCTCAAAAGCTATAATAGCTAGAATAGCAAAACAAAATGATTATTTAAGCCAACAAATTTATCCAAAAAATAAAATTAACCGCACTAAAATCGGATAAGAGGTTTGGTTTTTACAGAACTTCAAAGTCAAATTTTTGTGATTTGACCCAAAAACAAAATATTTTTCCATCTCAATTTTCTGCAACTTCTGCCAAGGTGAGGTGTTCGTACGATTCTTCACAAAATTGGCGCATAGTCCAAAGATCATTTCTTTCTTACATCATTTTATTCTATCTTCCGTATTTCTAACAGTTTTAATGCCTTAAGTACAGAAAACTGTGGTTAATTTTAGCTCTATTTCAATTCAATTCAACTAAAACTGCCCCTAAAGATCTGCAATTTGGTAAAATTTATTCAAATTATATCAAAATCGATCCAAAATTGAAACTCATATATTCGTTGCTCTCTAATAGAGACTTTGCGTTTTGAGACTTCTGATACAAATTTCGTTAACCAACTTTCATACAAAAGTGGGCATTCTCATTTGTTTCAAACAATTAAATCAATATGATTTTTTTTATAGCCGAAGAAAAAAAATATGGTCATCGAACGACAAAAATCTTACATCAATGGATTTTTGCAGGATTTTTAGGGATGGCCTTCGGATTATGGGAAAAAGTCCCAATAGATTAGAGGTTTGCAGCCTTGAAAAGGGAGGAGGGGTACTTGCGTTTTCAGAGCTATGGAGGTTTTTAAAAGAGTCTAAAATGAAAATATTCTAATTTATTTTTTAGTCTAGCACCAAATTTTTCACTAAAATCCTAATGTATTATATACAATATACAATTACAAGGGTAATTTTATGTATTTTTTTTCGTTCTCAGACCATTTTTCTGTATATTTGGTCGGTTTTGAAATGTTTGCTAAAAAGTAAAAAAATACTCCCTTATCCCCTTTTTTCAAGGTTGCCCTCCAATCGTTGGGGACTTTTGTTCCATAATCAGGACGCCATCAGCATCACCAACCATCCTGCAAAAATACAGCGATATAGGATTTTTGCTGATCAAATATCGTATTTTTTTATCAATACTCTACAATTCACTCTCGTACTCATATCCCTCCAATTGAATCGAGTACAGAACAGGACAGAACAACTTGCATACAAATTTTCAGTTGATGTTCTGTATAGAAATACATATATCTTTTTTGAAATATGTATATGGAAGTTGTGTTGCCTTGTCCTGCACTAAATCCACTCACTCTACCGCATGCTACCACTACATTGCATTAACAGCGCGGCATGCACCTTACGAAGTGCACTAATGAGGTCAATGAACGCATGGCAACCTGTTCCGCAACCTCAAGAAATGCATTGTCATCAAATCATCTTTCATGTTTTTTCAATACGCAGTTTTCGCAGGCGCAGATACTTTTGCGTAAGCCACCCCGACCCATGGCATGGGACAGTGGAAGAAGATACACTCATGAAGTCGACAAATGCACGAAAACCTGCTCTGGCAGAGTATCTAAACTCTCTTCAACTTGAACTGTGTAGCAAAAGAGCAAATAGCTTTAATAGCCTGTATACGTGTATCTGTATGGTCGTATTTGTGACATTGGGTGCCGATCAGACGACATGGCCAAAAAAATGTGTACCCGATTTTGAGTGAGCTTTGGACATATATGTATTATTTGTATATGGTACAATCATGGTTTAACCCACCGTTTAGTTAACTGTGGTCTAATTTTAACCTCCGTTTAACTAACTAGGGAAAAATACACTACGCGATAATTTAAATTCCTGACTAAGAAGCAACTTATAATTTTAAAAAATCATTAGTTTCCATTAGCAACTGGATATTTCCGGAAGGAAGCTATTAAAATTTTCGATTTTAAAATTAAATGAGCCAGATGAAAATTCATGGTTTAACTAATGGTTGTCAGTTTAACTAAACTCAGTTTAAGGAAATTGACAAACAGTTAAACTGTCGTTTAAACTGTAGTTCAACGATAAATATTAAACGGTCGTCGTTGCCCGTTTAACTAATGATTTTTAGCCCAAGAAAAACAAACCGAAATAAGGCCATCGGGCGGCAAAGATAATGAGTTTCAGAATTTTTGCTGGAGATGGGATTGGATGTGAGAATAGTGTATCGCGTCTTGTTTTCCAAACACACAAAAAAACGGTAGTTTTCATAAATGACTAAGTTCGTAGTTCGGTGGAGTAATCATAAATCTTTTAGAAAAATGAATACTTATTATCTTTTTCATGCTTGAGGTGCGGATGCTGAAAAATTATGAAAAATATAGTTTTTGTGCTTTTTTGTTAGAAGATCCAGTATGGGCTACAAAATATATGTAGTGAAATAAAATGTTAATATGTATGTATATGCATCACAACGCACTAGGGGGTTAGGGAATGTTTTGCAAGAAAGCAACACGACTGAGCAATTTAATTTAATTTTTGGCATAAATTGAATTGTTAAAAGCTAATGCAAGTTGTTTATTGACTGACGTCTGAAAAACAACGAGTTTTGTATGCAAATACGTCATTTCAAGTCCTCGAGTCACGCCGCTTCTTTGTAAAATACCTTTGAATTGATTCGCGCTTTAAATAGGTCATCGGATATTATAGGAAAATATGTTTTAGGTACTACTACAATATGGACATAACGAAATATTTTTCAAAGCAAAATTCCAATAAAAGGCCACATTCGACAGCGGAAACAGTTATTCCCAGGAAACATCTGGGAATTGAGGGCCCATCAACATCGCAGGCCATGAAAATCAGCGACACCGAGGTTTCTCTTAACTCTGGAAGTTCATCTAGCGATTTAGATATTGGATTGTACGTTAAACCTGAATGTGTTATAACTGACGAACTCAGATTAAAGTTACTAAAATCAGCTTGGTCTCCAGATGAGCAATACAATTTAAAGAAAGACGTATCAAAGGAAAATAAGCGAGCATTTCGATTAGATTGGCTACTCATATTTCCCTGGCTTGCATATTCTGCAGTTGCGAAAGGTGTATTTTGTCGAAATTGTGCTTTAATCCGAAGCCCGGTTACCCGCGGCGGCTATCAGAGCAGCTTTATTTTGAAACCATTTGTCGACTTTAAACATTTCCACGAATCAGCTGCGGCTCACGTTTCTTCCAAGTGGCATCGTGAAGCCATAATTCAATCAAAAAATTTTGGAGATGTGATGAGCGGAATAACTGTCGATGTTCACAAGCAACTAAATACATTTGAAAAAAATGAGATTGAAGCAAATCGCGAGAAACTAAGTTCAATCTTATCACCCATCATTTTCTGTGCCACACAGGACTTGCCTCTTCGCGGTAAAACAGAGCAATTTTCCATTTTCAGGAATTTGCTCCATTTTAGAGTTGAGTCTGGAGACACAGTTTTAAAAAATTATTTTGAAAGTGGTGCTAAAATGCTATGTATGCTTCACATCAAACACAAAATGAGTTGATTCAAATGTGCCAGAACGTTTTGAAGAAAAATATCGTGGAAGAAATTAACGCAAGTATTGCATTTTCAGTTTTAGTCGATGAGACTGCGGATATTTGCGGCACAGAGCAGTTTTCTTTAGGCATACGATTCGTTTATTATGATGCAGGTACATCGTCTTTTCAGATCCGCGAAGAATTTATGGGATTTACTCCCTTGGGGGAGTTGAATGCTAAGGCAATCTCAGATGTAATTCTCAAATCATTAAACGGCTTTGGTTTGAATATGAACCGATTATGACGGTTGTGCTACTATGGCAGGAAACATAAGTGGAGTCCAAAAAATTATCACCGAAAAGTATACAAAAGCATTATTTTTTCATTGTGCTAGTCATCGACTAAATTTAGTTATAAACGATCTGGTTGACATTCGAGAAATAAAGAACGCAATTGGCACTGTAAAAGAAATTATAAAATTCTTCAGAGAAAGTTGCTTACCAAGAAAATGTGTTCCAAATATACCAGTTCTATGCGAAACGCGTTGGACGGAAAAATATAAGAGCATTAGACTATTCAAGGAACATTTCGTTGTTATAGTGAAGGCACTCGACGCGACGCACTGACTCTTGCCGAAAATTGTAGAACACCAACGACAAGCCAAAGAGTTTACCAACTGCACAGTGCCGCAACCACGTCTTCTTTCGCTTTTTCTTTACATATTATCCCCCGTTATTCCGCGAAATTGGAGCCTATAGCCAATAAATTGCAGGCAACTAATATAGACATTTATGGTATCAAGGACCATATTGGGATGATAAAAAAAAATATAGGACAACACAGACAAAATTGTGAGAGAGAGTTTGATTTTATACTAGAAAAAGCCGAAGAAGATGCGAACAATGTCGGTTGCGAGTTAGTAGTTCCGCGACAGGTCTCGCGTCAAGTACATCGTCAAAATCCTCCAGCATCATCTGTAAACGAATATTACAGAAGAAGTATTTATGTTCCGTACTTGGATACCTTAGCCCAGTCTCTTGAGGATCGGTTTTCAGAGAAGAACCAAGAAGGATACAATTTATATATGCTTCATCCGAAAGTGATGCGTAACATGACCCCTAGTACATTCACAGAAATAATTGAAAAGATTTAACATTACTACGGGGATATTTTAGAAAATTTTCTCATAGAGGTGGAAACTTGGTACGAAATGTGAAAATTAACAGAGCTTGAAGCTTCCGAAATTGAAGCGTTGCAATATATAGATTTACTCCATCATTCGAAGGATCACTTTCCTGCCGTAACACAAGCACTAAAAATTGGCTTAGCACTACCGGCAACAACGTGTACAGTCGAAAGGTCGTTCAGCACTTTAAAAAGAGTTAAGACACGGTTAAGATCTACAATGGGGCATGAGAGACTATCTGGACTCTGTATGATGAGTGTTCATCGCAAAAGGCTGCTTGCAAGCAAGACATTTATTAAAGAGGTGATCAACGAATTCGGACTTAGTTCACGAAGACTGCAATTCTTATTCAAGTAAATAAATGTTTCTGTTTAATAACATGTAGAGATTATGTATATCATTATAATCTGTATGAATTGGAATTTTGTGGAATTTTGTGAAATTTTGAATTTTTTAATTCATGTAGGTACCTATGTATTTTTGTATGTATGTTTATTTTTAAAATAATGAAAAATATTTAATGCAACTAACAGTTTTTCAATTTTGTGGCACATACAGTTTTTAGGACAAATTCATCAAAAACCCATATTTTCCCAGGGGGCAAGTGCCCGGTTTGCCCCTCCCTGCCGGCGCCCATGCTTGCAATGGCGGGCAAAACATTCTTCATGCTGGAGAAGACATTAATTGTTTCATGATTTTTTATTATTTTTAGCGCAAAGGAGAAACATTTTTTACGATGCAAACATTCACTGTTACTTGACAAACATAATGGCCCGATCTAGGTAGATACATATGAGTCAATTTTGGAAGTCCCTCTCCTTCGCAAATATCTTTTATTTGATTAATTATAAATTATTGATATTTGTAAAAGTCGACAAATTCAAAACTTGAAAGGATGCCGTACGAGCATTTTTATAAGACTTTCCAATATAACAATTTGAGGCGGTACTGAGTGAGCATATTGATATATTTTTTATACCTAACCGCATTAAGGGAGCTTATAACTCTATAATGGCCTGATGTGGTGGTTGACCCAGGTTGAGTTAGTTTTTTGAATAGAAAGATAGAAAGCAAGAACGCGTCACTTTCTTTAGGGTTACCTGCACAGTTGGTAGTAGCATATCAAAAATCGGCAGAAAAACTGGAGTCCAGCTTCGATCTATGAGGTTTACGAATGTTTAACTTCAGTCATACAAAACATTTCATGAAAGTTTGTAGAATTTTTTCCTACAGTAAGGCGCGTATGTTGGACAAGCCTGTGCTGGAAAAGGCGCCAATGTACTTGCCACCAAAATCAGCTCAATCAAACTAAGGTACATACAATGAAAAATGGCGCATCAGAACATTATGTTCCGCAGTACGGGTAGATTAATAAAACGCACCGAAAGATCCTTGATGGATCATTTTGAACAGTTTTGTAGTTAATCATTTTAGTCGAGGCGTGATATCAAACTCTTTATTTGGTCCTAGTTCAAAGAAAGGAAAATGCAGCAGAAATGTGAACAAAATTCGCTAATTTTCAATATTACTAGATACCAACGTAAAATTGGGATAGTGAACAATACTCTTTGCCTGAACAGAAGCGAGTTAATAATTCCTCTCGAAACAGGTTATAATTTAAAAAACATATTAATCCAAAAAACAATTATTTCATACTGCTATTTTTTTAGTGACCATTAATTAAAATCCCAACCATAAAATATTTGCATTTTGCTCTGCCTATTATTTCCTTGGAAATATTGATTGTTTACGATTGAGCGAGCTGATTGTTCAACCAATCAGCCATTACCTCGCTCACCGAAATCGTTAAACTGCGTTTAACTTGTGCGTGCTGACTGCTGATGGGTTAAACAATTTTAAACTGCAGTTAACTTCGATGGTAACCTTGATTGTTTACGATTGAGCGAGTTCTATTTTGCAAATTTCAACGTTTACTGCTGTTTAGCTCATGAAATAATAAAAAAGAAGGTACCGCGCACATTTTTCGATTCGTTCTGCGCACATGAACTTGTGAAATTGTGACCAAAGAATTTCACAAGTGACCATTTTTATCAAAATGTTCAAATTTACGTGACGCAGATTCAAAATGTTCGTAAGTAATTTTGATGCTGAAGACATCTGAAATGTCCTCACCTGTATACCGCGTAATCATTATTACGTGATTCGTGGTGTAGTTGACAACGAATTGAAGTTACAGTCGAACTTCTCATAGACGAACACAGCATTTAGGGATGAAATATCTTCCTGATTTATTTTTCTAAGCACTTTTATGTTCTTGTAAAAGGTAGATGATAATTTTTATACTCTACGCTTTCTAAGTGAAATGGCAAATTAACTTGGTCATGAAGTTTATAACGCATTGAAGGAAGGATGTCACACTATCTAAAATATGTAAAAATATAAAATATGATCAGTAGACGAGAGGAGTCGATTGGGCGATGTCCGTATGCGACGTCCAATTTTAAAGCTATGTAGCAACCAAGTTTTATAAGAACAGACGGAAAAGAAAGGAGGAGCTGGAATTTAAATCGTACTCAAAACGCAAAGTTACAAAAAATATGTACAGGAACGTACCAATTTGGAACACAAGTTATAGTGTAGCCAGAAAGAATGTGAAGGGTATCCAAGTTTCGGCACGCTCGAAATTAGGTTTGTGTTTTTATTTTTTGAGTTATGCTATGATTATTACATTTTTTACAATTGACCTTAAAATGTTTTTTTTTAAATACAATTCTTCAACATTAAATTTTAAAAGTAAACTTTTTGCCAGCTCGCTTAGTGAGAAAAATGTTGCATTAGTTTCTGGCCATGGGAGTGTCAGGCCTTTAAACTTCGTTTTCTTTGCATGATTTGCAAGAAAATGTTGGTGAAAATAAAAATTAAGAGAAATGTTCGGGTTGTAGATGTGTCCGTTTAGGCAAGTTCGACTGTATTCGTACACATGTTTCCATAGAAACCTTGGTGGTTAATAATTGAGAGAAATTTAGTTAAAAGACTGCTTTTTATAATAATAAGGGACTCACACTGTTTACAAGATTAATTAAATTTAATTAACAGTTGTCCCATATTGTAATGCAACCTTAATAATTCAAGTGTATTCTACAAAACATTTTGAATTTAGTGACATACGATTCAAACCCATCTACTACTGTTTTGACTGATATATTTTGGACCAAATATGATAACAGTGAACCAGCTATAAGGATAATTCGTAGTTTAAACGGCAGTTTAACTTTTTGTACACATTTTTTAACCATCGACGACGGTTTAACTGACAAACATTAGTTAAACCATGATTGTACATCCGGCCCTAAGTTAATTTTGTTAAATAAAACATCAAAACCGAATAAAATTTGGCATAACGTGCGATTAACGTCTAAAATATTGAACATGGAATTAAAAAAAAATAAAATTACAAACGAAATGCCACCGTGAATAATGATGTCCCTTAAATTTAAAGTAATCCCTTGGAACAATCTTATTTTTGAAAACTATTAACCCATTTACGCATTTACAGGTTGCATTTAAGCATGGGGTCTGCACCCAATATCATAACTGACCTCCCTTATGTAAAACTGGTCGCTGAACATCATCATTATTTTTGGAGGAAATAACCCGTTTCCCCAGAAAATTGAAAATAGTATAGAATTTTCAATGCGCACCAAATTTGAGATGCTGTGCATTCAGGCAATATGTTGTAAGTGAAAGACATTTTCCCTATTTTATTTAATCTGCATCTTATTTTATTGGCAGTGGATCAAAAATGAAAGGATAATGGTTATTGTTAATTTTTATCGTAATTACGGTGGAAATTCGTTACAATGAACACGTCGTCATTAGAGAGAAACTGATATTTTCTATAGAAAGTAGTTGAATCTGGGGCGCTACATATTCTTTTTTAAAGGAAACTGACGTATACATGCTCTCGTGTAATTAGTCTACTATTGCTTAGAGTCGTCATCCTTGTCAGTGCAGTAGTGTTTCACTCTAACAAGCCCATAAGAGCCCCCGTAACTCATTCGTAATAAACAAATCCATATATTTTTATGAAAGAGATTGGTTTGACGAAAATGCATTGTCAAAAAAATAAATCCGTTATATGATAGTTCGTTATAAACATGTTTCCTTGTAAAACATAATCCCCAAACCAGATTTTTTTTAGGCATTGGAGCCCATGGCCTATAGCTTTCTTGAAAAATAGATGGTTTGGATTGACTTTGCAAAGATATGAATATGGGAATGCACTATTTCCCGCTTTCTAATCCAATTTAAAAAGGCCCAAAGTTGGTTGAGCCCTGGTGAAAATCCAAGAATCTTACCACCATGTTAAGTATGGAAGCTGTTAAAAAATGTTACCTAAAACTAAAGAAGAATAATTGTATCCACTAAGAACGATGGAAATGTATGTGTCGATATTTCTGAATTGGCACCATTGCATGAATGAACCATATATGGTAACTTGCATAAATTGGTGCAAATGCAAACAATACCTTTGGTGATTTTTTTACTTCTAAATCCCAAATAACTTTGAAGAACACATTGCAAGATATTCACCGGTATTTTTCTTTTGCCAAATAATGGTAAATTTCGCCTATTTTCTCAGCTGAAAAGAATACCTTTTAAAATACCTCAAAAAATAACGTTCGTCCACTTTGACACCGAACAGACAATTAAAAAAAGTTTCGGGAAGCCGAAAATGAATTAATGTGAAAGCTTGATTTTTCACGTTGGGATAAACTAAAAAAAAAGTTCAAAGTTCATCAATCGCTAGACATCTACAGAAATCAAGCCATGTACCATACATGGCACGTTATGCATTTAAGGGTTAACCAATTCATGCAGGGTGAAAACAACTACCAAATCAAAATACAAGCTATACAATCTAAAAGGGGTTTCAGACTATCAACAAGATTTACTAAATCCTAGATTTAGATCCTAGATTTAGTTAACAGTTGTACCATATTGTACTGCTATCTGAATATTGCATTCTACGATGCATTTTGAATTTAATGACATACGATTTAATCTAGTAGGCGGGCTTGGACTCGATTATTTTAGTGGTTTTCGCAAATCCTGTCAGTAGTGTGAATCCCCTTTAATATTATAAAATCTGAACTTGAAAAAATTAACATTTATTTTCTATTATTTTAGACTCATAAATCCAACGTCAATTGTGTTCCGTGAGCATGCAAGTTATAGAGCTCATTGAAATAGGCGTGATTTAATAATTCAGTTAACAGTCTGACTCCATAGCCAATTGGAATCTTACCTCTAATTGGCATCAAGATCGCACTTTCAGTGAAGATCAACAGATGGCGGACGTTTTTCATTATACGCGATTGATATTCATATGGATTCAGAAAATACAGCTGTCAAATATTAGCGCTTATTCCCATGCATTTGCAATTGACAGGTAGTGTATTTTAAGCCCGATTGGAGAACTATAACCTAGACGTGATTCAAAATGTCAAGTATTACTTTTCCTGACTAACTTGCTTATCTTCTCCTTTATAAACAATACGGTTCGAAATCCAATAAGCACACGAGATTCTACAAAGGGTTTTGAAATCAGGATCAATTTGACGGGTTATGTTTGCAACAAGATGTTGTAAATTAGTCTAGCCAACATATAAATCTCACACTCTGTAGCTCACTTGGTTGAGTCGCACTCACTGCTAGTAATCTGGAGGTCCGGAGATCGAATCTCGGCATAGTCCAAAAATTTCCGTACATGTGCGGATAGGGAATATATAGTGCTTGCAACATTATATACGCTCCAAAATGATATACAATGTAACGTTGACTCGATATTGCCTATAAACGGCTGAATAAACGCACCATGGCCCCACATGGAGCTATAAGGTACTGAGAAGATCACATAAATCTACACAAAAATCCGTTTGAAATTTACATAGCTAAGTAATGAAATTTACATAGCTAATTCTTAATTTTAATACTCATTTTTTTTCGAAATTCCCAATGCTCAAAAATATGGTATGCGCATTAACAAAATAATTGCTCTTTTTATACAGGAGGGATAACTTGTAATTTTCTGAGTTAAACGTGGACATATTTGAATATTTTATCGAGCTAAATTTGAAGAATCACTCCCGATTTTATTTGTCAAAATAAAATCAAAACCTGTGCTGAACCTGTGTTTGATTGATAAAAATGATTGAATGGTCATATCCAAGCATTCTGTCTGCAGCTGGATTTGAATCTGGATTGTGGTTAGATATTCTTCGGAACTAACGGTTGTTTATTTCTGAAGACGTATACCTGATTTATACGTATGCATCCGTTAGAGGCTGCTGCTTTTGAACGGAACTTGTACGAATGTGTGGTAGCGGAGAGGTTTCTTCTGACCGACTCAGCGTATGAAATACCTCTGATCTTAAGGTACACCACCAGAAGATAAATCGTATGTTCCTGAAGCGCAATGTTTCTTGGTAACATACTAACTTTTTTAATATCGACTAACTGGTCTTTCGACAAATAGTGGCCTATTCCTATTGGCGACACAAACCCATATTCACAGCGGAGACATGCTGACTATAATATTTAGGCGCAAACGCTCGTTTTGTATTTTAAGATTTTCGGACACGTGAAATTTCTCCCATCTGCTTGAACAGGCTTGGTTTCGGAGGACCATCAGGTAAGATCACTAAGATAGACTTTACAAGCTTCTCCCTACTATGGCAATTTTATTTTAAAATTTTAGATTTTGCGACGTAGTTAAAAGGACGATGTTTGGGGTTTTCACAAAAGGAACGAACCCAATTTGTGCGGCTATGGTCCTTGCCTTGTATTCTACTGTTTTAGGGCCAACGTATCTGTTGCAGTTAAGCAAAGAAGTAGATATCTCACAAAAACAACTCTGTTGTAAAAGGTTTCCGCCAAAGAAAAAGTTGTCAGCCGCAAAACGGATTGATATAAATACAATCCCGCCAAGATGCTCGCATGGATATGCATTCAAAAGTGATTGAATTAGTTAGTTAGAATTTGTGAAATAATTTCCGCCGCGGTAGACCTCGCTGAATTTGCAAATTCATGTGAAGTCTGTGTCGTGTGTACAGCGTACCGCACCCGCGCTGGTTTGGTGGAAGCTAATTTCTTTCATCGCTTATTGGCGGGAACCTGACGAGGGTTCTATTTTCTGCTATGCTGTTTTCTTGATCAGATTTAATCTCGAATCTTCCAGCCTTGTAAATAAAATGTGTTTTACAAACTTTTTTTGCTTTCCTTCGTATAGACGACTTTTCCCTTTTTTATACAATAAAGTTCTTTCGTAATTTTCATAAGATTGGCTTTATCCTGCAATTACACCTATGAAAGCTCCCCGCCAAACAGCATTGCAAGAAATTAGCTTCCACCAAACCAGCGCGGGTGCGGTACGCTGTACACACAACACAGACTTCACATGAATTTGCAAATTCAGCGAGGTCTACCGCGGCGGAAATTATTTCACAAATTCTAACTAACTAATTCAATCACTTTTGAATGCATATCCATGCGAGCATCTTGGCGGGATTGTATTTATATCAATCCTTTTTGCGGCTGACAACTTTTTCTTTGGCGGAAACCTTTTACAACAGAGTTGTTTTTGTGAGATATCATATTTTTTTGCAGTTTTCAATTTACAAAATCAACTTAACATAACAATAAATGAATGCGTTTATTTTCTTGAAATGAAGACGATATTTACTGCCCTTTTATCACGACTTTCTTTGAGAACATAATAACAACAATAACCATCTTGGTAACCTTTGTGTTCTTTGATAACCTTAGTGTCCTTTGTAACCTGAGGTGTGTGTGTTTTGCGAACCTCAACCGTTTGCTGGGAGCCTTAGGATTTCGGGCCTATCCCCGACTTTTGCAAAATGCTTCCTTTAAAACTTATAAAAAGATTCAAGCGAGAAACTCTATGTATTTTTCACATTTCCGCTGTATCTTTTTTTCTACTCAACGGATCGGAGCAAACGATAGCCTATGCACACCTTCACGGCAGACTCTATCAATGGGAAAAGAAACGAAATCCCGAGATGCCCTCTGCAAGGCTGTAGCCCTGTCAATGAACAACAAGAACAACGAGAACAAGATTTTTGATAAAATGCGATTTTCAAACTCTTATATCTCCGGTGTTTTTCATCGTATTTTCTTGAAATTTTCTACACTTCGTTAGACGGCGCGAACGACAACCTTTACCGAATTTGAACACTCAGGACCAACCAGGGTCCAAGCTACAGCGGTCCGAAAACACGTACTTGTTCCGTCGTGTAAACATAGTCTTAGTCGCTTCTCACTTTTGATTTGTTCAAATTTCTTCGTTTTTCTTTGGCGGGTGGGACGCTCCCGCGTCCCTAGATAGGGTGATCATTCCTACTGCGATCGAGTTCCCCTCGATAACAACAACAACTACAAGGCGGCTCTAAAGCACAGTGGCGTGCAGTGACATTTATCAATTGGGGATGCGGCGGAATGAGGGTAACTCAAATGGACATATATTTTAAAATATCGCCTTTTGACAGGCAAAAGTAAGTTGAAAATACCAGTATTTATTTTAAATGCTGAGTTCATTGACGATTCCCAAGCAATCCCTTATAATATAAGCTTATCCGTATTATAAAGGGAGTTTTTAGGGTTTTTAGGGTTTTTTAGAAATTTTTTTTTCAAAAAAACCTTATGAAATCGATTTTGTCCGTCCGTCCGTCCGTCCATCTGTCCGTCTGTCCGTCTGTCCGTCCGTCTGTCCGTCTGTCCGTCTGTCCGTCTGTCCGTCTGTTCACTAAATAACTCGCGAACGGCTCAACCGATTGTCATGAAATTTGGTAGGAATGTGTAGAATGGTTACAGTCTTTGGCACATATGCCTTAGAAGTTGGTAGGAAGAAGACAACAGGGTGTCCCGAACGTTTGAAAAAAGTCGACTTTTTTGGTTTTTATTGGAGATTGACGTATGGGTATTTAAATCAAAGATCTAAACGAGTACACCTCATAACAGTTAAAATTTTCCAGTTTCGAGTAACGGTAAAGAAGTTATCGGCGTTTAAAGTTAAACTTCCTTTTCGAGCTCCGTTTTTCTAAACCGTTATAGGGATCGATATGAAACTTTGCACAAAGATTGGCCGGTAAGGCCTTATATACGATAAATATTAAGACTGTTGACTTTTGCAAAGGAAAAGTAAATAACAGTAAATTTGTAAAATTTCAATTTGTGTAGCCCCTCTTAGGTTTCGAAATATGAAAATTCTGCTAATAGACCAAGCAATGAAAGCCTAAAAAGGGGGTGTAGAGAACATCGAAGGGGGTGACGATTTTTTTCTTCGGTATTTTATCAGGAGTAGTTAGCAGGTAAAGGTACTAATTTTACTCGGTGCTGAGGGGTGCGCTAACGCGGGGAGAGGGGGTTAAAGGTGCAATTTTGTGCAATTTTTGGTGTTTTGGGCTATATCTCGAAAACGGTGAGTCGCACAGAAAAAAGTTGTGAGTAAGCATTAAAGCTTTCTAAATATCCTATTTATTTGCCCATACTTACATATGCAAAACTCCTAACGGTTCTTCCGATATTGTTCAATAAAAGTAAAAAAAAAAATTTCTTTGCATTCTATTGACTCTGGTGTCTCTCCGATTTGTTTTTCAAAAAAGTTTTGTAGGGTAAAGTTAGTAAGTGGTAAATTTTCCTTAATTTGATATACTTCTTCTTGGCTTGTCTCCTATCATTCGAGAGTTAAGAGAGTCTCAACGAAGTAATATTCTATACTCATCAGAATGAAGACAACCATTGTAAAAAAACGGCAGGAGGGGGACGGTTTTTTATTTCATGGATCCATAATGGGCGGTTCGGAGTAAGACATACTACAAGCTCGCGGTCATGAGGTGTGCGCTAACGTGGGGAGGGGGGGCTAAAGGATTCATTTTTGCAGGTTGTCGACTTAATCTTGGAAATATCTCGGAAGCGGTGAGTCGTCCTGAGAGTATTTGTATGGCAGTACTAAAGCCCATTAAATTTCCAAAAACTTATTTGAACACTCAAATGCCGAATTCCTAACGGTTCCCCCGATACAGGTGATTAAAATCCGAAAATTGTTAAAAAATCGTTATTTTGTTTATTTTTTTGGCTCTGGTGTCTCTCGCGATTGTTTTTTGGAAAACTGTCTCACGACCAATTTGTACGATGTTTAATTGGCTCTCATTCAATATACGCCCCGTTGTCCGGTCTTCAATCAGTCAAAAGCTTAGGAGTTAAAACCGAGCTTCCGAATTCAATTTTCTCTATTTTCAAGAATAAAGACAAACATTGTGAAAAAACGGCAAGAGGGGGACGGTTTTTTATTTCATGGATCCATAATGGGCGGTTCGGAGGAAAACATACTAAAAGCACGCGGTCATGGGGAGTGCGCTAACGTTGGGAGAGCGGGTTCAAATAACTCATTCTTGTGCTTATTAGCTCTATCCCCGCTATATCTCCGAAACCGCGAACTCTACGAAAAAAATGTCTGAACAAGAATGAAAGCTTACACAATTTCCTATAAAGTTCATCTTACATGCATAGGTCGAATTCCTAACAGTTATCCAGATATAGCTAATTTAAAAATCAGAAATTTCACATAGAAAACATCAACATAGCCTACATGCATATAGCCAATCTATAGATACATGTATACCAATTATGGCGTGTGGATGTTTTCTATGTGAAATTTCTGATTTTTAAATTAGCTATATCTGGATAACTGTTAGGAATTCGACCTATGTATGTAAGATTAACTTTATAGGAAATTGTGTAAGCTTTCATTCTTGTTCAGACATTTTTTTCGTAGAGTTCGCGGTTTCGGAGATATAGCGGGGATAGAGCTAATAAGCACAAGAATGAGATATTTGAACCCGCTCTCCCAACGTTAGCGCACTCCCCATGACCGCGTGCTTTTAGTATGTTTTCCTCCGAACCGCCCATTATGGATCCATGAAATAAAAAACCGTCCCCCTCCTGCCGTTTTTTCACAATGTTTGTCTTTATGCTTTAAAATAGTGAAAATTGAATTCGGAAGCTCGGTTTTAACTCCTAAGCTTTTGACTGATTGAAGACAGGACAACGGGGAGCACATCAAATGAAAGCCAATTAAACATCGTACAAATCGGTCGTGAAACAGTTTTCCGAAAAACAATCGCGAGAGACACCAGAGCCAAAAAAATAAACAAAATAACGATTTTTTAACAATTTTCGGATTTCAATAACCTGTATCGGGGGAACCGTTAGGAATTCGGCATTTGAGTGTTCAAATAAGTTTTTGGAAATTTAATGGGCTTTAGTACTGCCATACAAATACTCTCAGGACGACTCACCGCTTCCGAGATATTTCCAAGATTAAGTCGACAACCTGCAAAAATTAATCCTTTAGCCCCCTCCCCACGTTAGCGCACACCTCATGACCGCGAGCTTGTAGTATGTCTTACTCCGAACCGCCCATTATGGATCCATGAAATAAAAACCGTCCCCCCTGCCGTTTTTTCACAATGTTTGTCTTTATCCTTGAAAATAGAGAAAATTGAATTCGGAAGCACGGTTTTAACTCCTAAGCTTTTGACTGATTGAAGACCGGACAACGGAGCGTATATTAAAGGAGAGCCAATTAAACATCGTACAAATTGGTCGTGAAACAGTTTTCCGAAAAACAATCGCGAGAGACACCAGAGCCAAAAAAATAAACAAAATAACGATTTTTTAACAATTTTCGGATTTCAATCACCTGTATCGGGGGAACCGTTAGGAATTCGGCATTTGAGTGTTCAAATAAGTTTTTGGAAATTTAATGGGCTTCAGTACTGCCATACAAATACTCTCAGGACGACTCACCGCTTTCGAGATATTTCCAAGATTAAGTCGACAACCTGCAAAAATGAATCCTTTAGCCCCCCCTCCCCACGTTAGCGCACACCTCATGACCGCGAGCTTGTAGTATGTCTTACTCCGAACCGCCCATTATGGATCCATGAAATAAAAAACCGTCCCCCTCCTGCCGTTTTTTCACAATGGTTGTCTTCATTCTGATGAGTATAGAATATTACTTCGTTGAGACTCTCTTAACTCTCGAATGATAGGAGACAAGCCAAGAAGAAGTATATCAAATTAAGGAAAATTTACCACTTACTAACTTTACCTTACAAAACTTTTTTGATAAACAAATCGGAGAGACACCAGAGTCAATAGAATGCAAAGAATTTTTTTTTTTACTTTTATTGAACAATATCGGAAGAACCGTTAGGAGTTTTGCATATGTAAGTATGGGCAAATAAATAGGATATTTAGAAAGCTTTAATGCTTACTCACAACTTTTTTCTGTGCGACTCACCGTTTTCGAGATATAGCCCAAAACACCAAAAATTGCACAAAATTGCACCTTTAACCCCCTCTCCCCGCGTTAGCGCACCCCTCAGCACCGAGTAAAATTAGTACCTTTACCTCCTAACTACTCCTGACAAAATACCGAAGAAAAAAATCGTCACCCCTTTCGATGTTCTCTATAATGTCTTGTTTGATTGGCCTATAAGGGGTTTTAGAAAATTACATATAGAATATGCCTACGAATTTTCATTCGAATAACTGTATCCAAACCGGAAATATAGCCAAATAAGTATTTAATAAGGGCCTTTCACAATGCAAACCTATTAAGCATTTCTTCAATTGTATATCTTTTAACTTGATGAAACAATGAACATGAAATTTGGTGGAAATGCAAAGAATGGTAATAGTGTTTGCCACAAAAATTTTTGAAGTTAGTAGAACCAAGTTAACAGGGTGTCCCTGAATAGCTGCAAAAGTATACTTGTTCAATACTCATAGGAAAGCTTGCGTTGGCTCTTATGACAGGGAACACAATGGAATTATTTTATATAAGGTTGCTTTTCCTTGATTAAAAAACAGTAACAGTAGATTTACAGCTAATAATTCAGTTCATATATAAAGCCAAGCCATCCTTATGTTTGCCTGAGTTTCTTTTTGGTTAAAGGCCATCAGAAATCTTAAATCGAAAAATGCCTTTAGATTTGCCTTGGAGTACTTTTATACAAACTGGGTAATAGTGTAGTTCCGAGGTGATTTCAGATTGCAAAGTGTGGTGGAGAAATTTTTTTTTTGTTTCTTATGTTTTTTGGGGTGCTGAGCTCGAATTCGGAGCTTCCCACCAAAATTTCGTTGCGGAACAGGATCAAAACCGCGAAAAAACCCAAAATTTTCGGAGTTTTCCCGTTTTTTTGTTTATAACTCCGAAAGTCCACATTTCTCCGAAAACCTGTACATGAAAATATTAGAGAAAACATAACTGCGGGTCCAACGCGCCATTAATCATTAAAATGTGTTAAGCGGTATTGCTACAATTGATAGTCATTTTTTTGGCGTTTTTTGCAATTTTGACGCTGTTTTGCAACGAAATTTTGGTGGGAACTTACAGATTCAGGTTTTGCACTCCAAAACACACAATGTACAAGATAAATGCAACTTTTACGACCAAAAATTAAAAACCGTTCAATCTCAAAATTTTTTTCATAAAATGGAACTATGTTAAAAATGGCAAATTTAAATTATCCACTGTAGTAATACCGCTCAACAGATTTTTAATATTTAAGTCTCTTTGGACGCGCAATTATGTGCTTTCTAAAATATTCATGGAGAATTTTTCGCAGAAATAAATAGTTGCAGAATTAGGGGGCGAATAACGGAAAAACAGCAAAAATTTTAGGGTTTTTCATGATTTTGACCCTGTTCCGCAACGAAATTTTGGTGGGAAGCTCCGGATTCGTGCTCAGCACCCCAAAAAACATAAGAAACAAAAAAAAATTGTCTTCACCACATTTTGCAATCTGATGTACTAGGTTTATCACGTAGTAACTACACTATAAATAGTAAATCTATTTTTAGCCTTTCATTCTGTTCCACCTTTAATTAGACCAATCCAAAAATAGATTAACAGGAAGCATTTCATTAATGTTGTGCACAATACTTATTTATTGCTTATAAAATATATGTACAAAAATATTCACTATGCATTAAAATTCTAAAAAACCCTCGTATTGCGGGCGCAGCCCTCTGTACGCCGGTATTTTTTAGATTTTACAAAAAAACCTTAAGAAATCGATTTTGTCCGTCCGTCTGTCCGTCTTTCCGTCCGTCTGTTCACTAAATAACTCGCGAACGGCTTAACCGATCGTCATGAAATTTGTTAGGAATGTGTAGAATGGTAACAGTCTTTGGCACGAAATACTTAAAAGTTGGTAGGACAAAAATAACAGGGTGTCCCGGACATTTGAAAATTTGTTCACTAAATAACTCGCGAACGGCTTAACGGATCGTCATGAAATTTGGTAGGAATGTGTAGAATGGTAACAGTCTTTGGTATGAAATACTTAAAAATTGGTATGGCCAAGATAAAAGGGTGTCCCGGACATTTACAAATTTGTTCACTAACCGATCGTTATGAAATTTGGTAGGAATGTGTAGAATCGTAACAGTCTTTAGCACGAAATACTTAGACGTTGGTAGGACAAAGCAAACAGGGTGTCCCGGAGATTTGAAAAAGTCGACTTTTGGAGTCATGGTAACGGCGTTACAGCTAATAAATCCAGTTAATATGTGGAGCCATGATACATAGTAAATCTATTTTTGGATTGGTCTAGCTAGAAAGTGTCACTAACGCTAACGCCTTTCATTCTGGAACGCGTTTATTTAGACCAATCCAAAAATAGATTTACGAGAAACATTTCATTAACATTGTGCATAATTCTTATTTATTACCTATTTTTACTACATCAATAAGGTTTTTTTCACCATCTTCATCGACCAGGGGGGGGGGGCGACAGCCCGTCCCTGCCCCCCCTGGCTGTGTTTTTAGTCATTTTTAGCCGACGTGGGAAATTTCCGCTCAATCGGCAAGATTTTAGGGTCTCGTCGTTAATGGGTTAACTTTGGCGTCCGCCTGTTTCTAAGCAATCTAGGTCCCTCAGTTTTGAAGCTATCCGGCTGAAATACGCGTTTCAACCTATTGTACGCTGTGTATATGTCGGATCGAATGGAATCGGATGATGAGATCATGGGGCTGCTATAGAAATCAACCCAACATCTAAAATTAGTTTTCTGTAAGAAATTTTTTTTTCTTTTTGAACAAATCTTAACCAAACTTCGCCCAAGTGTGTTCCTAGTGAAGTCTAAAAACATATCCAGATGGGATCAGAACACAACGTCATAGAGCTGTCATTAGAACGAAAACTAGATTCTTCTAAAAAAAAACTTTTTTCTTTTTAAACCAATATAAACCAAACTTTACCCAAGTATGTTACAAGTAAATCCTCAAAACATATCCAGGAACGGATGGAATCGGAGCACTTTGCCATAGAACGGAAATTATAATAATAACAAAAGAATCTTAAGTTTTGATTCAACTGTGACGGGTATTCAAATTTGTGCCTTCATGTGAGCATCATGTTATTGTTGTTGTTGTAGCGCTTTTTAGGGTTTTTTAGAAATTTGTTTTTTCAAAAAACCCTTATGAAATCGATTTTGTCTGTCCGTCCGTGTGTCCGTCTGTCCGTCCGTCTGTTCACTAAATAACTCGCGAACGGCTCAACCGATTGTCATGAAATTTGGTAGGAATGTTTAGAATGGTTACAGTCTTTGGCACATATACCTTAGAAGTTGGTAGGAAGAAGATAACAGGGTGTCCCGAACGTTTGAAAAAAGTCGACTTTTTTAGTTTTTATTGGAGATTGACATATGGGTATTTAAATCAAAGAACTAAACGAGAACATCTCACATCAGTTAAAATTTTCCAGTTTCGAGTAACGGTAAAAAAGTTATTGGCGTTCAAAGTTAAACTTCCTTTTCGACCTCCGTTTCTCTAAACCGTTATAGGGATCGATATGAAACTTTGCACAAAGATTGGTCAGTATGGCTTTATATACGTTAAATATTAAGACTGTTGACTTGTGCTAAGGAAAAGTAAATAACAGTAAATTTGTAAAATTTGAATTTGATCGTGTGTAGCCCCTTTTAGGTTTCCAAATATGAAAATTCTGCTAGGGATTTTTAGAAAATTACATAGGGAATATGTCTACGAATTTTCATTCGAATATCTGTATCCAAACCGGAAATATAGCCAAGTTAGTATTTAGTAAGGGCCTTTCACAATGCAAGGGAAGCCTCTTAAGCATTTCTTCAATGCATATCTTTTAACTAGATGAAATCTCTCTTCATTACCGTAACTCCTAGTGGAGCATGGTGCGTTGATGACGACCGTGTGTAGTCATCAACGTTACAAAGACAACTGAATTCGGAGTGTGATACCGTTGTCAGCCATACCACTTCCTAGTCGCATTGTTAGTTTATTATTCTACGATAAGAATATTTCTTATCATCTTCTTCTGAATAATAAACTTGCGACGAGTCGTGCCGAGTTTGGAAACTCGTTTCTCTATGAGTTGCTATTTCACAGAGTGGCGACCGAACGATCACGGCCACAGAGCACGACAACTCGATGAAATAATGAACATGAAATTTGGTGGATATGCATAGAATGGTAATAGTGTTTGCCACAAATATTTTTGAAGTTTGTAGGACCAAGTTAACAGGGTGTCCCTGAATAGCTACAAAAGTATACTTGTTCAATACTCATAGGAAAGCTTGCATGGGCTCTTATGTCAGGGGACACAATGGAATCATTTCATATAAGTTGCTTTTCCTTGATTAAAAAAACAGTAACAGTAGTTTTACAGCCAATAATTCAGTTCATATATAAAGCCAAGCCGGCGTTACGTTTGCCTGAGTTTCTTTTTGCTCAAAGGCCATCAGAAATCTTAAATCGAAAAATGCATGTAGATTTGCCTACTTTTATACAAACTGGGTAAATAGTAAATCTAGCGCCTTTCATTCTGTTCCACCTTTAATTAGACCAATCCAAAAATAGATTTACAGGAAGCATTCCATTAATGCTGTACACAATTCTTATCTATTGCTTATAAAATATATGTAGATACAAAAAATATTAACTATGCATCAAAATTCTAAAAAACCCTCGTATTGCGGGCGCAGCCCTCTGTACGCCGGTATTTTTTGCTCTTGCACCGAACGGGGAGTGGCAGCTCTTGGCCGTTGGAATAACGGGGAGCTCCAGGAAGATTTACATCGAAGAACCGGCTGCCGTAAATATTATTAATTAATTACATAAACCCGGATATAAATTTACGTATTTGCCGGTGTAAATTTATATTTTTTCCATTGTAAATTTGCTTATTACGTCTGCCGTCCATTACCTGCTTCGAACGGCTCGGCGCTCCCGCGTTTAAAGCTTTTCCGAATTTGAATGGCGTAACCAAGCAAAATATGGCGTAACTAGGCAAAATAAACAAAAATTCCATTCAATACAATGGAAAAGCTTTCTGAATATTGTGTGTGGTTATACCTTTTACTTGTAAAAGCTTTTTTTCGCACATTTTGTGAAAGCTTTGCCGCTGGAGCGCCGCGCCGCTCAAGTTTACGCTTCCAGTGGACGGGAGCCCTCACCGTTTGTAGATTTACGCCAATTCTGTAGGAAATATTTACACCGTAAAGCGTAAAATTACTCTCGTTTATATAGTGGTGTAAATTTACTACTATAAAAATAAAAATAACAGGCGCGACAATCCAGCATTGGACTAAGGCTACTACTTACTACTATAATAGAAGGAAAAAAAGTTTCCTCCTATTATTGGAGTACAATTTTTTCGAGTGTACCTTGTATTACGCGAGTAGATCGGAGGAATAAAAGTTCCATGCTTAAATGTGTGACACAGAATAGATTTCAGATATAGCCTCTTCAATCCGAATACTCTAGTTTTTTCTAATAAATCTAGTGATGGGAAGAGTCTAGGTAGGTTATACATAACTTTGAGTATGTGCTTTTGGGTCACTTTAATGTTATCATTATCAATATGAGCTTCAAACGTTCCTCCCCAGGCCGCGATACAAAATTGCATTGTTGATTGCACTAATGTATAATAAATCGTTTTCATTTGGGGTATACTTAAAACTCCACGCATTGAGTAAAATATGCTTATGTATTTGTGCAATTTTTTATTAACCAGATCAGCGTGTTTGTCCCATCTTAAATGGTAATCCATTATTACTCCTAAATAGCTAGTTGAGTCTACTAGTGTTAATTTATCACACTGATTGGGACATTCATCAGTCTCATCACGTGTGCAATTTGTCGCATGGATTATAAGTTTTGTGTAAGTTGGTTGGCCGGTAGCTGTTATAGAAAATGCCATTACTTTTGTTTTCAATATATTCAATTTAAGTCTATGATTAAATAGCCATCTTCGAAGTTGCTTAAATTGATTGATACATTTTCTTTTGCTCTCGGACCAAAGAGGTGCGGATGTAAGTAAGACCGTGTCATCAGCGTAAGCAACTATTTGGCATTCACTATCCGTTTTTAGGTTGCAGAGGTGATTGACATATATTATGTACAGTACTGGGGCAAAACAGTCCCTTGGGGCAAACCAGTGGCGTAGATAGCTTTTCAGAGAGGGAGGGATTGCTTATATGTACATACTTTTACGGTTATCAAAATTGGAATTTTAGAATAACTAATTTGAAGTTTAATATATGCAGAAATCTGCATATATTATACTTTGAAATCTGCATGTATTACACTTCAAATTAGCAGTGTTTTTCAGCATTTGTTGTTTTATTTGCAAAATAGAGAGCAATTTTTGCATACGAAAAAATAGCGTCTTGAAAATATTGAATTCTCCGCAAAAATTTTGACACTGCATCGATAATTTGGCTTTCTTACTACGGTGAGTGAATCCACAGTATGTATTCCAATTTTCGTTCAAATTTTTGCTATTGTGATTAGAGTATCAGAGCTTTATATTGGGTTAGATCAATGGGTCTCAAACTTTTTGGAGTCACGGAACATCTTGCATCGCCGCTTTTCAGCCCACAACATCTCAAAACAGGGATATAAATGATATAATTAAATCTCCAGAAAAGGGAAATTGTGAAAACGAGAGCTCGTTGGGAATGCCCAGAAGTATTAATATTGTATGTCTGTAAATGTACAGAATGATTCAGATTTATTACTAAATGTTTCCAAATGTTCTGTTATGATTTATTCCATAAAACCTTAACGTAATCTCCTTTCTAACTATCTAATTGATTCTCTTCCCCTCAAAACCGTTGATTTCATAAAGGATCAATTCAAAACATAGATTTTTTGAACATTACTACGAAATCGTCACTAAAGTTCTAAGCTCTCGAGTTTTGTTTTAACATGTTGACGCGATTTCAGTTCCATAACCACTGCGATGTCAAATCAATTGTGATTTATATCAATTGTTCGCAGTGGCTGGTCTCTCACAAAATTGACTTCTACTGACGCTTTAGAACGTGTACCCATCCACAGGCAACTGACCATCAGGTCCTTTTAGACCACACGGCTGGCATCAATCAATAGGAGCGGGAGTACTTGGTCACAGGTGAGCTCATCTGTAATGGTCGGCATAATGGTGTTAAGCTATCCGGGAAGCGTGCTAACTTTATTGTGCAACATTGTGAGCAATCTTACTCCTCGACTGTGGCAACGAAACAACTTCCAAGTGGCTCAGTAATATTACCCCCACTCTCAACCCATGGGAACGAACCATGCTGTGCTCTGCTACCGACGACGACAAGTGGGGTATGTCAGTGGGGTGACTTAGTGGTAGTCGTGTGGACATCAATCTGCAAACTAGTTAGGTACCTAACATATAGGCGCACAGCCATTTCCTCTGCAATTCTGCCTTACTACTATCTTCGAGGCCGGGCTTTGCAACCCGCCAACTCCGAATATTTACACGTTAGCTTATAACGGGTTCCTCCTCATCAAAATATGCTTCCAACGTGATCGGCTGACTGACTATCCTAAAGAGGAGGGGTCAGTCATGCCGTAAGCCACCCTATATGACGACTGCACGGGATAGTCAATGCCTGAAGGTTTTCGTACAGATCTACGTCATGGCGTATAAAATGTAGTTACTAGGGGCCTAACTATGCTGCTCGGGACCGTGGGGTCGCAACTCTGCAAAAACATTTGTCTCATGCAACACAGAATTCTCTGCGGGAATATTTCTGACACAAGTTATGGCCTTTTGAAAATGATAGCCGCCTGAATCTGATAAACCCTGGTCAACCGCCCGGGTCACTAGACTAAGACATTTTAGGGATTTTCCTTTATAAAACAGACGCTGATATTTTCTAGTCGCAATCAGACAATGAAACAATTTGTCCTCTTTTTATTAGCAAAATGTTTTTTACGATTACGATTTACGATTTATTATTTGTGCGAAAACATGATGTCTACATATGCGAACATAATCTGAGAATAGCGAGTAATAAAGTGTCACCATCAGCGAATAGTCACACACCATAACGGCGCATTTCACAGTTGATAATCGCAAGAAATGCATCATTATGACGAATGCACTCACCATGAACCGTCGGCGTAATATGCGTAGTTTAGCACATTGCGGTGAATGTAATTGCAGTTTTCGAACTAATCGTCGTCGAGTCGAGAGATGTTCATCATCGTTGCTGCAATCTCATGCATTGCATGTCAAACATCTGAACCTATGTCTCATGCTTATATGATGGATACTCTGTTCTTTTCAACATTTTACTATTAAAATTTATTGTCCACAATATTTCTATTCTAGATGTGCAGTACACACGTTGACCATATAGTGCACTTGGAAATGCGCTTAATGCAAGGCAGCAAGGCTGGTGTACAAGAAAGTATAGAAATAGACTTTCCGAACGACGACAGGCGGAAAACAAACATGAAACAAAGATGCTCTGAAGAAGCCGCTTAATTAGCGCACATGCGTTAATTGCCGCAGCACTTACACGCTAACCAGGGAAAATTGCTCTTCTTCAGGTGATCATGTTCATTAGGCTACGACTATCGGGAATTTATCGTACACATGTGATTTACTGTCATGTGAAAGGATAATAGCCCAAAGATAGATGCATACTTGATATTTTTTGATTAATAAAAGCGATACGCACATACAGTGGTGGAAATTGGAATAGGTTCACCCAAAAAAGGTTTATTCTACGGAAATTGAAACCATGAATAAGAAAGTGATTTGGTGTGAAACACAAGTATTAAGTAAGTTTATTGTTATTCGTTATTAAACTTACAATTAATAGTTTAATTATTAACTTATTCACAAAAAAGCAAATTTTAGGGTGGAAACTAGAATAGGTTCACTAAATAAAATACATGTGCTCATCAATGACATTAAGATGAATCCTTCCATTTAGTAACTGATTGAATCACTCCGTTTCTGAATCAATTCGTGAATTCGATTAGGCATCGAGTGAACTAGATTTCGCAGGATATCTGGATCAATTTTTAGCCATTCGGATGAGATTGACTTTTGCAATTCTAAAACATCAGAAAACTGACGCCCATTTCCATAAACCCTTCTGACTAGTATCCTCCATAGATTCTCAATTGGGTTGAGGTCAGGGCTTCTGGCCGGCCAAACAAAAATCGGTACATCCTTTCTTTTAAATCATTCCTTAACCACCCTGGCAGTGTGAATCGCCGCGTTGTTTTGCTGGAAAATGGAATTTGGGCCAATAATATTTTCTGCGGCATCAACAATCACATTTTCCAGCAGATCGATGTATCGTTCGGAACTTGTTCGACCATTAAAAACGCGATCCTACCTGTCGCGGAGAAGCCAGCCCAAACCATCACACTACCGCCACCGGAATGACAGCTCATTGCAATCTGCTTCTCCTTGCGTAAATCGCGCCAATAATACTGACATCCATCAGGACCATCCAAATTAAACTTTTTTCATCAATGAACAAAATTGTATTACCCTCTGTTGCCCAATGCATGTGATCTCAAATTCCATTCGTTGGCTGTATGGTGCGCCATTAGTAGAGGTTTACATAACCGTTCGGAGTTTCGCAAGCGTTTCGAGATGCTCAAAATTTGTCGAATACGCCGAGTTGTCAATGGAACATTTAGATTAGCCTTTATCTAGATTGAATTCATACCATTACAGCTCGCTTTTCGTAAAATTGCTCAAGCAGTCCGATCATTCACTTTGCGATTCATCCCATATTTACCTCTGTTTCCATGATTATTTCCTAAATTGACAAAATGATTAATAACATTTTCGGAACGATGGATTCTCCACCCAATTTCTCGGTTACTCAGTTGCATTTCTTTGAATGCGTTAATTTTCGCAATTTCTTCTGCAGATAAACGCTTTCTTCTTCCCATCTCCTAAAAAAGTCATTAATTGTAATGCAAGCGCGGCTCAATTTTTTCCAATTAGAATCCTATAACATAACCTTCTTTCGTTTTTGTCCCAAATTTATCAAAACTTCTATTTTTATTAGATTCAAAAACTACAACATTTCACATGAACCTATTCTAATTTCCAGCTATTGGTTGGCTTCAAACGCGATAGTTCACATGAATTGATCGAACTGACGAGTAAATTCTCTAGAACTGGCATATGGCAAACACCGTTATGGCAGCGTTGTGGAATGTTTACTTTAAGGTGGTTTGACTAGTGTTTATTTGCTAAGTAACAGAAATAAATACGTTTATTGGGAGCCCTTCAAGGTGAACCTATTCCAATTTCCACCACTGTACTGCACTATGGGGTATACGAGTATAGCCGTTCTATTAATGTCCAACGGAATTATGAAGAATGAGCAGCCATTGGAAGGTTCGTTCGAGTAATTTATGGAATTTATTAATTTGACCATGAATGGGAAGTTGCTCGCCAATCTGGATTTTGACACAAGTGAATGACGACAATTAAGGCACTTATTAAGCGTTACTTAGGATTTGTCGGTGAAAGGTGTTTGCTATACATATTTAAATTTTTAGCACATATAAATGTTTTAGTTAATAAATTTTAAAATTTTTATGCATATATGAAAGCCATGTTAATCGGGCATTTTATACATTCTCTCTGTTACAATATTGAAAAAAAAATCCGACTTGATAGCATAAAGAAAGCAGAAAAGACTCAAAACTTATACAAATATAGTTACATAAACTGCTCATCTGTTTCGCGAACACATAAATATCGTCTCAATTGACATCTCAATAACGTGGAGCCAAGCGAATTGACATAATTGATAAAACCGACATCCACTTCAGGTACTACATACCTTGGGTGGACTTGAAGCGACTATTCACATGCTACGACCCAGCCCAAATATCGACTTCTTATTGAAAAACGGCTCAACCATGCCTGGAAGATGAGAGATTCGCGGATTTTTTGGATTCATTACGCATGTTAGGTCGTGTTAAGTAGATGCTTGAACGATGCTGGCCGTGGAAAATCGCGGTAAATCCCATAAATTAGGGTGGCACTTCGACAAAGTGCTTGTGACGTAATGACATATGTTTTAAACAGTTGAATGCTAATCTGAAACGAGTGTCTGTCTGTCCATTGAATTACATTTTGAGTGCAATATACCTTTGGATAGGCAGTTTGGTAAGTTGGATGAATTTTTTACCACATACATACTATACAGAAATAATAAGGTATGCTAATTGATTTTATATATAGAAACTTCTACCACAAGGCCTATTTAGATGTTCAAGTAGTAATTTTTTTATGTTATTGGTAAGGTTTTGACTATTGGTAATAATAAGGTAATATGTTTGTATTCTTCTTCTTCTCTGTACCGCGTAACCCCTAGTGGGGTATGGGTGCGTTCACTCAGCCGTTTATAGGCTAGTTTGAGTCAACCTTTCATTGCATATAATTACGGAGTGTATAAAATGTTGCAAGCACTACATATTTCCTATCCGCACATGTAAGGAACCTTTGGACCACGCCGAGATTCGATATCCGGACCTCTAGACTACTACCATCGTAGAGGGCGACTCAACCAAGTGAGCCACTAAGCTTGTTAATATGTTTCTATTTTAAAGTGAAATAAATAAGTTCCGTTTATAAATACAAAAAAAGTTAAGGAAAACATTCCTTTTGAAAGACTTTGTTATGCAAAGAACTCTGTGTTGGTGATTAAATAATAATTTAGTAGATGATTTCGTGAATGATCATTGGCCAAATTGAATTGCTTTACAGCAAATCCAGGAAAGAAAGTCAAATGAATAATAATTTAATCCGATATGCTGAACGAAATGATTCAATGACTTTTGACTTAATCAGAATTTTGTATGTAGATAAGGATCAAAATAATGAGTTAACATGTTTACAAAGTTTATTATCCGAATTATATTGGATTAATTCAAAAATTATTATGCGTCAAAGTGATACATTGTATGTACAGTCACTCCCCGACATACGTAAGGCGGACTTACGTAATTCCGCACTTACGTAAAAGCCACAACCCATGAAAAGTCCTTGGATGATCCACTTAAATAAATTTATGTATAGGGAAAATTCCAGGTATTTTCCAAAGTTAATATAGAGATTTAAGAAAAATCCTTGCACATGTAATTTAAGTCTAAAATTCACACATTTGTTAATTTTTTTGATATTTTAAATAAGAATGATATGCGTATTAGGAACATATCGAGTTACGTAAAATTCCGACTTACGTATAGACTTTTGGAACGAAATGCTTACGTAAGTTGAGGAGTGACTGTACATACAAACTTTCTTACACGTTTCACCTTTTTCATTGTAGACAAATAAAAATCCGAATACAGTCGGACCCCGATAACTCGAATCCCAAGGGACCGACAAATTCCTTCGAGTTATGTATACTTCGAGTTATCGAAATTCGAGATATCGAAGCTCGCAAAAAGTAAACTTCGACTTATCGAGTTTATCCATGAAATATCAATAAAAGATTAAATAAAAAGTAAAAATTAAGTAATACAATTTAATTCACAAAATGAAGAACGCAAGTACATTGGTCAATACAAATACTAATCAATCCATGGTTTCCTGACAAAACAAAGTAAATATAACGAGTAAATTTAGGAGGGATTAAAAGAAATAAACATGGTTCTCAGTTACATTAATGGAAAATAAAAAACATTATTCAAAAATTATAATAACAATAAAAAAAAAAACAAAAATACAAATTCAAACATATAAATAAATAAAATAAATAACAGGCGCGACAATCCAGCATTGGACTAAGGCCGCAGGATGTGTTAGTGACATCCTATTTCCAAGATCTTATCTGCTTTTTGATGAGGTAATGAGATCAGCATCACGCTCAGCAGTGTTATTTATCCCCATAAATGGGTACTCGTTTAACATCTGAGTGAGATCATAGTCCGTCACAAGCAAACATATAGAAGAGTTATAAACGGATTTACAAGTTTTTTTACGCAGAAGTTGTCCATGGTTTCCTGACGTAAGTTTTGATATGAATTTCTTTCTATAAAGTCTCCTACTTCGGCGAAACGTTTAAACATTTTGTCCTTCACGTCATCAGAACCTTCTAAATAAAGACGAATTACGAGTGCGGCTGCTCGAGCTTCCTTAGAAGTCGGTACTGAAACTACTTCCGATACTTCCTCGTCTTCTTCTTCGACGTTATCCACCGATCTCGCTATAGCTGCTGTTACATCTTCAATTATGTCTTTCTCGGTTTCAAAATCGTATGTGACTAAGCATTCGTCTATACTGCAACAAATTCTTTGAAGAAAGTCGTTTCGATATCTATGGCTCGAAATAAAGCTGTCAATTCTTCATTCATATTATTGGAACTTATTTCAACAGGCTCTTCATTGCTAGAGAGAAATCCATTAGCTCTGAAGCAATTCCTTGATGTAGCTTCTGTTACGTTCTTCCATGCTTTTTCGATTAAACGTATATTGCTTCCAATACATTGATAGGTTTCAACTCTATATTTCCATCTAATTCTCTTATCATGTTCCTTATTAGTTCCTGAGTTTATGATTCCCTGGTCTAGGGGTAGTAATATTGATGTTGTATCCGGAGGCAGAAGTTGAATTTTCAAACGTTCCAATCCGTCAGGAATAATGTGCAAGGGGCAGTTGTCAATAAAAAATAATGCTCGCTTATTTTTTTACAGCTCCTTATCTTTCAGTCTTTCAGCCATTTTGATAAAATTCATCCAAGCATTCTGATTAGCTTCATAAGGGACTGGTAGGAACTTAACTTCTTCTTGTGGGTTCTTATATTTGCCGATTACTAAAGGTTTTCTTTTTCTGTTCCAGTTGAATTGAACAGCAAGTAGAATAGTTAGCCTCTCCTCGCTCTGTTTTCCACCAAAGCAGGGATCGACTCAAAAAGTCAGGGGTTTGGTGGGTGTAAAACGAAAAACAGTCCTGTTTCATCGGCATTATAAATTTCCTCTAGTAAATAATCTTCGATTAAACGAACCAATTGTTGCTTCCAGTCGTTGCATAGTCATATCAACTGTTGCAATTTCGCAAGAAACCGTCCTGGATACTATCGAATTCTTCTATTTTAAGTTGTTCAACCAGCCATTACTGAATTCTGGATGATTCCATTTCTGCGCAAAATGAAGAGCTTTTTCTTTCATCAGTGGGCCACTTAGGCACACGTTCTTTATTCTTCATTGTTCAAGCCACTGAGCTAAACATTTATCAATGTCCGGAAATTCAGCTTTTTTAAACCAAAATGAATCGTTTCCGACCGTTAGATTGGCCTGGGCTCTCAAAAAAATTGGGTCCTTGTTTTTTCAAATCGTTGACAATGTGTTCGCTGGAATTTAGAACTCGGCGACGATTGAAGCTTTCGAACGCGATCCTCGGTTTTTACACCTTCAATTAAGCGAACTTTATCCGAAAGAGAAAAGTTCTTGCAGTCATTATAGCAAACTAGAAAAATTCACAGGACAATTTTTAAACAACAAGACAAAGTCTCAAATTGAGACACAAGCAAAAAAATCTTCGAGTAGTAAGGGCTCTAAAAAAATTAAAATTCGAGTTGTGGAGGTTTACTGTTTTGTACTTCGAGTTATGGAGGCTTTTAAACCATTTTCTTCGAGTAACAGAGGTTTATGCCTATTGATTTGCCCGAATTTGAATTCGAGTTATGTATACATTCAATCGAATTATCGAGTTTGGAATGCCTAGATTTACATAGAAAGTTCGTGGGACCGGAAGAGTTCTTCGAGATATTGAGGTATTCGAGTTGTTGAGGTTCGAGTTATCGAGTCTCCACTGTATAAGAAGATAGATGGAAAAGTTGCTGGAATGAGTGGGACCTCGCTTTAGCTGTGCAGGTTTTTTTTTATCTGTATGTATACTTATGAACATTGTACATATATTGTAAATCGTAGGTTACCATTGGCACCTAGAACTACTTTGTCGGCTTACACAAAGACATGGTGGCAGAGCCGTGCTAGGAGAGGCGCCTCCCTTTCAAAATAAATCATACGTGTTATAGTAAATTAAACTTTAGTTTAGGTATATTTTCCTATGAATTAAGTAAACTATTCTTATCAAATGGACCATATTTGACCATATTTTCGGTGCCACCTTAATAGGTAATTGACATTTGCTATAATCGTTGACTAGCGCTTCAATTTTACATATTTTAATCCGCAACATGTTATAAATTAAAGTCCATGGTATGTCACATAATCTGAATGAATAATTAATTGTCAATTCATAGTAATCCAAAGTGCATGCAACCATATCCATGTATCCAGATTTCCACTGTATGTACGTTATTCGGAAAAAGGAGCAACGTCAAATCTCTGTCCATATTGAGATCGCTGTGCATTTCACATTGCTGCATTTGTGCAACTCTCGTATATTCTCTGGCCCTGATGGCTAGCCTTGCATGCAAAATTGCAAATATGATAGGGTCTAGTCTAGAGTTAAAAAGAGTTTTAATTCGTCGTCCCGTGTCTGGCCGTATCAGTAGCATTCCACTCGAGTTCTACTTGGCAAAAGATGATTAATTAGTTTGGTTCAATGATAAACCAGGTAGTGTCGTAAAATGGCCAAGCAAAACATATCTCATTGGGGGCCAGCGTGCTATGGAGCTATGGAGACTTGATCCCGACAAATGCCGGACACGAAAGGCAAACATACATATTGATAACGAACGCCTGAAATGAACTTCCACGCTTTAGTGACGATTGAGACCATTTGGTGTTGTGTTGTGTATAGTGACTGGAGATGGAGTCTCAACTTATCTTTCATTTAAATTATAGAAAAGGACATGTACACATGTAGTGATAAATTACTTAAGAGGAGGATATCTGCAATAGAGAACGTTGCTTTTTTTTTTGTATTCTCGAAATGCTAATGTTTACGACAACTGATACGGCAATTCCGAAAACACATTAAAATCATACTAAATATGTATCTATGTATATATGTACATTATTTATCTCTAGAATGTATGATAGTCCTATACACGATGCTGTGGCACTGAAGCCATTTACCTATAATTTTGATAATGATACTAATTCACGCATAAATTGGCTTCAATTTCAATTATGCCATATTCATTTGCTGTTTGTGAAAATTCGTAACTACCCATATTATATTTTATTATCAACAATGCCCTACATTCAAAATAATGAAAAGAAACATTTTTTGACAATTGCGGCGGTGGCATTGATCACACCTGTAGGTCGTATCCTAAACGGACAAGTATAACTATGGGAAATTCCCACCTCCATACAAAACGAATGGTGTGGCATTTTTTCGGCATCGGCAAACACAAAGGACATCTAAGAAGCAGCGTGACAATTATAAGATTGTGAAAAGTATGCAATGATTGTAAATATCTGTCACTATTTTGCGCAACACACTTGTTCGCTCTGCTAAAGAGGTCTTGATTTTTCATACAAATCGGAAAATAATACAAATGTTGCTACACAGGATATTTTATACCCTTAGTGTGTGGCATCGTGTTGATACATAGACTTTTTTTTGCTTTCGAAATATGCCTAAATTTTAGGAAAGTGGCTTAATGATAATAAGGTAGGTTTATAAAGGATCAACCCTATAAGACATTTTTATATATTATGTACTAACTTTGGAGTACGTCAATTGTGTGTGTGCTGTTAGACTATAGTGTCAAGTGAACACGATTCGGAATTGTGAATTGCGTTAAAGTTGCTCCCTTCAAAGGTAACGAGTTTTATTTTTTCACTAGCCACTTATTAGTATAGATAAATGAAATTCCTTCGAATATAATTTAAACATTATAAAGTATAAAATAGTTGCATGCAAGAAACTTGAAATGTCGACTTTTTTTCTAAAATATAACACAACAATGGTATTCTTTAACAGCAGCGTTAACTCGTAAGAAAATCTCCATCGTCTCATTTGAATTGTGTTGTATTGTATGTACCCATTATGTATATGGATGTATATAGTCAGAATTTGCCGTCTGGTCTACAAAAGGATCCCCTGGTGATGCAAAAGACATGAACAAAATGAAACTGTACACAGTTTATGTTAACTTTTCTTAATTAATGTATCTCAGATCAATAAGATCGGTAGATTATAACAAGTATTTTAATTGCTATTAAATATACACAACAGTCAGTGGCATGTCCATTAACTTTGGTTTCGTGATTTTGCGAGTTGTTGCATCCTGCAGCTATAGATGGTTTTGTTAGTTTTGTCATTGTATTTTCAGATGAAACGAGAAACGAAATTCAAATAAGAGAGGAGACGGGCACTTACACATACCTTTATTTGAAACTGAGTGTTTTATGTATAGTTTAACCATGCATTATAGCTAATAAAATTGATAACGATTAGATTTTAAAAGGAAAGGAAAAGAAATAGAAAAATAAAAATGGAAAACTGACATGGACAGATTTCAATGCCGACAAGAACAAGATGCTTGTCATCAGATTAGCACACCCTTGGCATGACTAGTTTTGGCTAAATTTCAGCCAAACTAAAAGAGTTAAAATTCCAAAATTATTAGGGACTGTAAAGGTTTGTGTTCGTAGAGACGACTCCAGGGCCGGATTTAGCCTCTATGGCGCCCCTGGGCAATAACGAATTTGCCGCCCTCCGCCACCAGATAAGCTTGAGGGTAGCAGTTGTCAGCTAAAAAAGGAAATGTAGGAAAAACGTTAGCGGGCGTATGTGAAAAATTGAAAATTTAATATTTTTTACCAGTAAGCTTATTTTGTTTGCTTGAAAATTTTTTATGTAGCTTCCCAGGGGAGGAATCCAGGTGTTCCGTGGACCTCCCAAAAATGTTTGAGGAATGATTGAAAACTCCAATGATAACATATAAAACTGTACAATTCTTATTACATTCGGTTTTTCACCTTTTTAGAAATTCGTTCTTGTTTTCTAAATTTTTTCTTTCGATCGTTTTGGAAATAATTTGCGAACTACCCCAACAAATAAAATTTCCTATATTAGCATAATATTTAACCAGAAAACGTCCTACCGAAAAAAATCCAAAATTAAGAAAGCTTACGGTAAACTTTGAACACACCTTGACCTAATTTGTGTTCGGTGATAAAGATAACGAAAACGAATTGGGAAAGCATTTACTGATGCTATTCACCAAAAATCATTCGGTGCCTAAAGAGTTCTAGATTTTCCTGATTTCAACTATTTTAAATAATTTTTTCAATTTTAAGTGAATTTTCCGTTTTTCACTGAAAAAAATTGCAAATCAGAAAATTTAAGCGTAAAAATTCTTAAAAATTTAGTTAAACCCGATAGAAACTCAAAAATTTGATAGTCAATGTCGCATTTGTAATATTGAGACTTGGACCTCTCCCGAAACCAAATCCTTGCTTCCCAGCGAATTTGATGTGGGGACAAATTTAAGGAGTAATTGAACATACGAAAATGTGTGGTTAGATGAGTTACTTGCTTGGGGGCGTTTTGAAATTTCCAAAGGATCGCTATCACCGAAAATATTTTTCGTTTTTTTTTCTTCAATCTTAGAGGCTTGAAAACAGGAGCTGGCAGCCAAGTTCTAGCGTACTTATATCATTTAATGTGGCTTCAGGCATATTGTTTAAAGTGAAGCCAAAGATGAATTAAACTCCTACTCTAAATATACTCCTGAACTAAAGGTCGCCACGCCATTCAGAGTGAATGAGTGTATGTTTCAATCAAAACTTTTGAGTAGTCCTAAGTTTTGGAGGCGGAATGACATTATAATTTGAGTTGAGGTTGCGATTAGGTGCTTTGAATTAAGACGAATATGTACATCTAACTAGAATAAATTAAAAAAGCAAACTATTTTCTACAATGATGTTTGAATTTTCAAAATCTATTTTTCCATAATTTTAGACAAATGAAAAAATTTAAGAATTTGCCGCCCCTCAAATTCTGCCGCCCCGGGCAGTAGCCCAGGTTGCCCGTATGGGAAATCCGGCCCTGGACGACTCATGTGATGATCGCTCAGCGATCCATGTTAAACCACCGGTTCTGAGCTCTATATGCTGATATTTTCTATACAGACATGTTCCTTTGGGTCATAGTTGACACAAGGAAAGTACCACCATTAAAAAAATATTCAAATATGGCTCGGAATTGAATGCTAAACTACGATCGCTAAGCGATCCTCACGTGCGTCGTCTCTACGAACACGTACCTTTAGTCCGATCCTAATCTCAGTTCATGTTCATGATAACAAAAAGAATTGATTCTCAATTATTTAATCTTCTTCTTCCTTGCCTCGTTCTTTATACCGCTTCATGGCGTCGCGTCGCTCGACCTGCGGTGTAGGCACATCACCCGTTCTGGCCGTACTTTCCAGTCGATTTCTACAGGCAGCTCTATCTTCGATCGTGTCATCGCGGAGACCAATGCGTTGTTGTTGCTTTTTTACACATCCAGGTGTTCCTTAGTCTGCTTCTGGCCTTGGCTCTATCGACTCTCTAATGTTGTTTTGTGATTATTTTTCGAAAAAGAACACACAAGATAGCAATTTAAAATTTGCAATAAGGTTAGCACTTGCGATTTTTTTCATTTTTAATGAGCTTTTAAGCCAACAACTTATTCCCAAAATTATAACATTTGATAATTGATACACTTTTCAATAAATTTAATAATGTTAGGAACTGCCCTTATTGAGAGTGGCCTCATAAATACAATTTGTGTTTGACTCGTACAATTTTGCTTTATAATTTAGGGAAATAGCCGACTAGGGCCCCCAAAAGTTCGACTTCGTTAAAAAATTATTTTACAGACTCATTCAGAATACGAAAATTCCAAACATTCCAAAACGTTATTTTAAAAATGCATTGACACATTACCTAACAAATTCTGAAATTAGAACAATTCATTTTGAAACTCCTTTTTCTAACTGCTTGCTTTTATATTTGCTGTTAAAACCTGTAATTCGTAGGTACAATAGTACCAGATGATTCTTTAGATCATTACACCTCCTCCCGACTATGATTTATGATATGAATGTGATTCGAATGGTGTCCCTCCTAGCAAAGATCATGGAAATCGACATTATAACCGTGTGGGTCTTTTAAAATAAACTTCTTTTTGTCTAAAAAGGCAACGTGGCGTCATTCATTATTCCATTTCTAGTCTTCTTGTACAAAATTTAAGGGCGTATTCCCCTTTCGGGCAAAGTTAAGTTGGTTCTTTTCTTTAGTTTTAGTATCTTCAAATGTAGAGCAGTTTTTATCACTGTTTTAACAAACATAAGTTCGCCGTAATGAAAGAGTTTGCTCCAATCTTTGCAAACGAGTCAAAAGAGCCCCATACCTTGAGTAATACTCTCTCATAAGCATTGACAAGATTTCAATTAATATTGTCTTTATTATTTTTACCTTACCTCGACTACTAGCAAAATTTGGTTTCATTTTCGGCTTTTATAATTTTTTTTTAAATTAATTTTTTGACAGCCTTTTTTGATTTCTCAGCAACATACAAACCATTTTGCTTTATCTGTCTTAAAGCTAATATATATTACCCAAACAACAACCAAAAACTGGGGATCCTGCCTGCTCAATTGTGGAAAATCGACGGAAAAGAAATCGAATGTGCTAACCTGATGACAAATGTTATAGCCCCATAATAATAATAATTCGCTGGGTACTGTCACTCACAGCTGATATCATGTTGTTGCCTTAGAAAAGGTATTAGATTTATGTAAGGAAGGTACTTAGACATGATAAAGAATAACTGCAAGAACTGGCCAAATACAATTATTTTAACATTTATAATCATGCTGCAATTTTCGTCCACTATATCAAAATTGTAGTCTGGCTGGTCTAGCGGTTAGTGCGCGCACCTTCGGTGCACAGGCTCATGAGTTCGAATCTCACCGTGTTCCATGGTGTTTTTCGAACTCACGAGCTTGTGACGGACTATGATCTCACTCAGATGTTAAACGAGTACCCATTTATGGGGATAAATAACACTGCTGAGCGTGATGCTGATCTCATTACCTCAACAAAAAGCAGATAAGATCTTGGAAATAGGATGTCACTAACACATCCTACGGCCTTAGTCCAATGCTGGATTGTCGCGCCTGTTATTTATTTATATCAAAATGTCGCGGCATCTTTACTGATTATGTAAAAGCATAAGCGAATTAAATCAACGTGAAATTCGACATTTTACCTCTCCATGTATATACTTATTCTAAGGATAAAATCATTGACATGCGCAAATTGATGGAAATATGCAGTGCAGTACAACCTTGTTATACCGTACCATAAAAAAAAGTTGCGGCAGTGTTCGATTTGTAATTTCTTGTGCCCGTCGAATGGTTAGTCTCGGCGTATAGAGAAGACACAAAGCTTGAACATTTTTTTGTGGCTGTTTTGAATTGAATATATACATATGTACATATGTAACTGTTTGCTTAGCATGGTTACGCAAAATGCGTAGTTACATACAAGCTTGAATATTCTATTGAATTGAATGTTTACTTTGCATAGTTTCGCCATATTTTGCTTGGTTACGCCATCGTATGAAATTGCATAATAACTTTTAGTAGAATCCTTACGTGATTCCTTACGATGGCGTAACCAAGCAAAATATGGCGTAACTATGCAAAGTAAACATTCAATTCAATTGAATACTCAAGCTTGTATGTAACTACTTAGTGACAAACGCAAGCACCGAACCACCAGGATCCTTATTTCCTATTCATGAATGAAACGACTGACCTTGTATTCTTTCGGAAATCCGTCGATATCTCTGCAGTCCTTTGGTGTGGCAGAACGACCGAGGTGGCGCTAGACTCACCATAAAATTGCGGAAAGAGTCATCGGATCCTCTTTTTTTCCGGTCAGAGATAACCGTCAACTTGGATGTTGGCCACAGCAATTGGCCAAAACGATCAAGGTTTCGCTGGACTCGAACAAAATTCTCTAAGGTGGTGTCGGAGCATCTTTTCTGCGCAGCTCACAAGGGGATAACCGAGATAAGTACAATAATTCACAAAATGTATGCTTTTGTAAGTTGTCAACCTAGATGTCGGTCACAGCAACTTGACGATCAACTTCGCACTTTGGAAAATCGTCGATATCTCTGCAATTCTTCGGCCGAGCGATACGATCGGGGTGTCGCCGGACTTTCCACAATAGGGCAATTTATTTGTGTAACAACAACGAGTCAAAACCTTCTTTCCTTGGAATTCATGTTTCATAAAATGTTACTTCTTTTATCCATCCACTGATACCATAAAACATTCAAAACTTAAATGCTCGGTCAATACCTAAGCAACTTATTCTAAATCTACATCTTTTTCGGGTACACAAACATCAATTGTACTACACTGCACCTGTCAAATAATTATCTGAATAAAATGACATTAGGTAGCAAATATTCGACCCGGAAAAAATACTGCAAAACTGGTGAATATTCGCGTTGGTGTGGGCATCTCCATACAACGCAGTGTGTTACAATTTTGGCGCCGCGGAAAAATTCGCCGCGAATATTCGCTGACGCGCGCGCATCACTTAAATCAAAAATCGCTTAAAATTTGTCTATACTATTTATGGAAACTACATACATATGTGTACACATCCTCCTACAATTTTATTAGTAACAAAATATGAAATGTTCCATGTTCACCCTTCACACAGACAGCACAGTAGCATTGAAGGATTTACCAGTAGGCTATGGAGGCTACCTCGGCAGATTTTAGGAATGGCGGATTCGAAAGGAACATTTTAAACAGTTATACATCGAGTCACATTTTTAGCTGTTTATTTTAAACATAAAAAACTCTTAATAATGGCCTCAAGAAAAACTAATAATTACTTTAGTCTTGTAGCGAAAAAAGCTCCGTTCGCATTATCGACGCTTATTGTGTGATTAGTTTTGATAATATCGTATTTTTCGAAAAAGTTATTCGAAGACTATGAAAAGTTAAGTAGGTTTGACCAGGGCCGACTAATCTAAAATTACATAAGAAATAACAGTTTCTGGGTACCCATATGACTGTACATAAGTACTTTGCCTGGCGTCCCACGAGAGTTCGTTTTATGACAGGGTTCTCACTTCAGAAAATATAATTCAAGTATACGAGTTTGTTAAGAAAAACGAGTAAGGTATAAGTTATATGTAAAAACATATTTTCACACTAGCGAAATTTGTAACGGTAGTTAACTTTTTACTCCTAATGTAAAAAATCCGTAAATTACGGTTTATTAGGATTATATTTTTTTAGCTTTAATCACTTCATTTAAAAGCTATTAGGAGGTTATCATTAATATCGTTCTCGGAGAGTTGTTATGTGTTAGCTCCGAATTGTTTTTTCCAATAGGTAATTGCATATTCGATCATTATATTCTCCCTTCGTCTAATGTGGTGTATTTCTGGGTCCTGCTTTTTGTAAATAGTGCATATCTTCAGAGTCTTCTTGTAACTCGCGTGCCACTTGAATGTCGAGACTGATAAATTTCTGATACAGATTCATACGTGTTGGCTGGTTCAAGAGCTCTTATGCAAATTATAGTATGGAATTTTGTTGTGCCGTAAGCAATTCCCTAAAATGAGCTAGTTATAGCAAGCCGCAAAAATACAAAAATATGAAATATAAATTGAAATATTTCTTTGTCGGCGTATCCTAGGAACCGTGAAAGGTGTTTTGCTTAATTTAAATCAGAAGAACTCGATGCAATGACAATTCATAACTTTATCGTCACCTATTTCAATATACGTATAATGCCGACTCGTACACCACAACCGTTTTACGACTTGCTAAAACTCTCTATTGACGAAAATATAGTAAAGTTGGCATAGTATGTAATCATCAAAAATGCAAACCGTCAAATTGGTCCTTCTATAAAATTTAAAAATTGTCGTTGCCTCCCACATGACCATAGTCAATCTTTATCTTTTTCTTTATAATTAAGATTCTCTTCTCTCAAGTTATCTTCTTTAAAATATTCATGGTGACTTTTATAGCGACAAAATATCTACAAGTACACGATTTTTCAATGCATCTAACACAGCACCTAATGATCAAGTCATTTAATTTCTTCCGCACTATCACTCGATTCCATGTAAGAATTTTCCACGCCATTCTTCATACCGACAAACTGGCGAATAGGTGAGATAAGACGACCATTAAAGACATGTTCCATGTCATCCAACGAATGCTTTATAGTCAGTAATTAAAAGATTAGCATTTTCTTTTCGTTGCAATATGCGATTTCGCTCGCAGCTATCCGTGCGCAATACTTGTATTGCAGGACATAGGCCTGTTCGGTACCGAGATTTGAGTACCGGGTTTCGGTTTTTTTCAATACCCGGTACCACAAGCGGTTTCCCTGACTCAGGTTTTTTTTTTTCAGTACCGACGGTTTTTTTAACCATAAGCCGGTTTTTTTGAGTACCGGGTTAAAAACCGACTCAGGTTTTTTTCAGTACCGACGGTTTTTTTTAACCATAAGCCGGTTTTTTGAGTACCGGGTTAAAAACCGGTACCAAAAAACCGGCTCATGGTTGAAGTGAATCGTTCTTTTTAACTCGGTACCAAAAAACCGACTCGTCGGTCGGTTTTTTTTAACTCGGTACCAAAAAACCGGGATATCGGTACTTCAGAATATCGGGTGCGGTACCAAGTGAACACCGGTTTTGTACCGGGATCCCGGTTTTTGGAACAGGCCTAGCAGGACACCATAGCAGGAGTTCTTTCTCGCTAGGCATCTACATATTGGCTACGATAGACGGACAGGAGAAGGTGACAACCTGGCTATTCTAGAGACCACGGTTGAATCCTATCGCGAAAAGATATGGGGGACATTCATGGCGAGGTGTCGTTTCGCGTTTGGTGATAAAACTGCGGGCAATTGTTTAATTGTAAAAACCTTGCATAGTAAGTCTGCATAGAACCGATGCGCGACAAGCGGTGAGAAGTGATCTGGCTACATGGGATACAAAAGTGTAGGTTCGTTGTATTCAGTATTCAGTTCTTTTAGATAAAAGTGCATATCGATACCTTAAAGCACAATAGTGCTAAGTCCATTTTTCAATATTTGGAGAAAACGCGAAAATAACATTTCAAACCTTGTTCCCATCTCCGATAACTTTATTTTTGCAAATTGTTTTAGCTTTTCAAGCAGGTTACACTGTCAAAAGGATAATTGTATTAAAATCTGGCAAGCAATCGTCACAATTTCAAAGAAAAATCGAGAAAAAAAGAGGAAAGTACGGACTTGGCACTATTGAGCACTTAATTTTATACCAACCATGGACTTGACGGAGAAATGTTCGTTTTGTCGTTACAATATTGTAAAATGTGGATGTAGTGATAATATTTTTAATATGTACATACCATGAGATGCAAGCAATTCATTGAGTTTCCACCAGTTCGTATCCATGAAGCAAATGTGTCTCATCAGTTTATGCTTTTCGAAAGTGGTAATGATCGCGAGATGACCAAAATATGATCTGGTCAAAACTCGACGTCGTCCTTTCTATCCCACTACTGTCATTGACCAGGAAGCTAATTTGAAGTGTTATGAGGGTCATAACAGGACATGGTGGTCCTATTATGAAGCTCGCTAGGAGACTTATGGTAGAAATAGAGTAGAAGCAACAAAAGCAACAGCAGCAGCGCGAAATGTCAAGCACAATGCATTTTAAATTGCAGACAAAAATGCTGTTCAGCATTCAGCATATTTGTCAGCAATGCAATGCTGCTGCTCTTGCTGCGTCTATTCTATTTCTAGCATTAGACTCAACATTCATCACAAAATTACTACTGCAGAAGTTGTGAGGATAAAGAGAGGGTGATGTACCTGCTCTGTCATTGCTCGGCACCAGCCATACTTTTATGACACGGATGATCTTAAGTCGTCATTCCATTGGGCGAAGCCAATGCCACAAGATACGTTGCCTCTTTGTCAACGGCGACAAAATTTTAAACTCCTTCAATATAAGATATAGTTTTTCTTTTAGTTAAACGCAAGTCGCCCAGTGCAACATACTGACGAACCAGGCATAGGACGACCTCCTAATTGTCGAATCGCGTTTTCCCAGTGCGATGGCTATGTGAACATCATGTTATGGTCAAAGATGTTGCCCCAAAATTCCTGCAGTGGAACTGCGAATTTAGAGATGTAAGTTAAATAAGATTGCCAGGATGACATCTTTTCAAACAACTGATTAATAAATGTATTATTCGGACCTATCTCTGGTCTAATTGGGCTAGGGGTAACCTCGCCGGACTTTTAGAAAGAAATACATACATACATCCCATAACTCGGTCCCAAACGACATCCCCTTTATTTTGAATGAAGTTTTGGGTGTAGCTTCGACTCGAATATTATCTAGTCTCTGCATGCATTAGCTGGTGAAATACAAACTCCAGACACTCATTAGGATTAAGGACGTATATAAATAGTTATACATTTACTTTTTCTAATTTGGCAGATCTTTTTCAAAGTAGTCTTTTATTTGAGTCAGCTTCAATTTACTCTCGAAATATGTCGATCAAGTCATAAATAAATAAATAGCTGCCCTTCGCATCTAATCCCTAAGATTTAAACCGCTTAGATCAACAGCTCGCTCTGCAGAGGTTTTTATCCCCATAATTGGGCACTTGTTTAACATCTGAATGATCCGCCACTTGGATAATGAATTGGAAACTATCATAAACTACGACCCTGCGCTTCGAAGGCGAGTACACTATTCACTGCACCAACCACTGTTAAACTCTGTTAAAACCCAATTTGCGTATATTTAGTACAATCGTCCCTTTCTGGTTGTTTTAAATGCAAGTTTATTGTTTGGTTTTGGTAATACCCGAATTACACGTGTTTCAGACTGCACGATAAAGAGCTTCCAAACATTTTATGTGGTCATAGTGAGTAATTCTTTGGCCTAAAACAATTTTTACTTTTTCGTAAATTTTTCGTGATCAAACTGTTTTCAACGGGTCTTTTGGAAAGTATATCTTTTGGAGCACAGTGGGTGAGTACAGCTGATAAAAATATGTCGTTACAACGCGTTGAACATATGCGAATGCCAGGTGTCAAGCTGAACTGTAGATTTTGGAGAGGGATGGCCTTACACAAAATTCAATGTAAGCTGGCATTTACACAAGCCCCAATGTATATTATGAAGGTTTCATTTTGAAGAGAAAATAGAGAATTCAAATTAAGCCATTAAATGTGAGGGCTTAATTGAACACCAGTGCTCATTTGAACCTTTGCATCGGAGTTAGACGATCAATTGGCTTTTACCCATTTCAATACAATTCAAAGAAAGAATATGCCCATGTAAACATTTTACAGACAATTCATCCCATCTAGAGTTATCCTGCAATCCCGCAGACAAACCCGCCTTATATTAATCGGGAAGCAACCCTGGCTATTCCTATTTATGTCTCATAATGATATACATTCGTTTTATGGCAGTTATTACCAAAAATTTAACTTCCTAATTGTTGCAAGTATGGACTTAGCACAAAATAGCACTATAACTGGACTTAGCACTTTTGTGCAATTTTTTTTGGATCAACCTAGGACATAGCGCTTCTTGTAAATGTTAATTTCCTTGAATTTAGCTGAGTAAATTTTTGTTTCAAGATTAAGTATTCGATGGAGAACTTGACAAGGAACAATACGATGCAAAAATCTCAAAATCGAAAAAAGTGGACTTAGCACTTTTGTGCTTTAAGGTATCGATATATTAAGATAAAATGAGTCATTTAGGCTATAAATGGCAATCGGTAAATAATTTGAATCGGCCAGCAAAAGATCTTGGTGTTGCCTGTTGTACGGTTAAGGGAAACAATAAATTTAGTCTGGAAAGTAAGATAACGAACATACTTTGTAAATTTATTTATTTATTCTTAGCTTAGTCAAAAATGAATATCCACAATAATTTACAATACCAATATCTTAGAAATTTTTCTAGCAATATCTTTGGCAGAGGCAGTTTAGTTTGTTCATACATATGATTTCATTAGTTCCATAGAAAACTTAAAATTATAGCTATAAGACCCATATGTTTTGCTTTTAATGTATTTAGGCAAATGTTGACTTGACATAAAAGAGTTCGCTAAATAGATTGTTGCCAATTCAATTATACATACTTTCAAAAGACCAAACAATCTAATATCCAACTTAAATTTCCGTTCTCCGTAAACAAATCCGGATACATATCTGGTTGAAATTTATGAGAATATAAATGTCGCAACAGTTTACATAGCCCATTTTGCATTCAAAAGAAAAATGTATTTTGAGTTTCTAAACATCCATATTCATGTGCACCGGCCGAGCCGTCTAAGAGTAGAGCACTGTGTAATTTAAAACACATTTCAAAATCAAAACACTGGACATCTTTTTTAAGTGTTCCTTGTATCAAAAAGATCGGCGCGACGACAGAGAACACTCGACCAAACGACAAAAATCTGTGGAGTGCCTCAAGTAATTTGAAAAAAAGATCGAAATTAAGATGTCAAGCCTGGTGATACTCGGCGGTTGTACGAGTATGACGCGAAACACTCGAGTCCATTTCAAATTTGTTTATTTGATGACGACACCGGACTATTTAGCGCCAGTATTTTGTTTAATTTTTATTAGAATAGAGCTGTCTACACATTCTATACATTGTAACCCGAGAATTAGTGTTTTGTTTGATGTTTTCGAATTGTAGGAAGAAGAAAGTGACTCAAGGGGATAGGGTGCACAATATAATGTGTGCAATGTGCCGGACTTCTTGTCGTCATGTCTATACTATCATATGGACCATGTCCGAGAAAAATGTTAGGATAAGGAATGAGTTATGTGTATGGCTAACAGGAAATGTCTTATTATACTCTTGACGATGCATGACAAGAACAATATACATTTTTAGATAAACACAATTCTTATCTTTTTTTGGAAACACTTAAGAAAGTAAAAACTAGATCATATAGATATGAACTGCATAAAGTCTTTATGTTAACCTCTCTACTCTAACTAGTCTAAGAAAAATACGATATTTGGTTGGCAAAAATCCTACATGGCGGGTTTTTTGTAGGATGGTTGGTAATGGCCCCAGATTATGGGGAAAAAAATCCTAACCGATTGGGAGTCCGCAACCTTAATAAAAGGGGGATCCTTTCTGTTTATTTTGCGCGATTATTTAAAAAACGGCAAAAGATACAGAAAAACCACTAGTTTTTTTTTGTATTTAGACAACTTTTCTGTATCTTTTGCTGTTTTTGAAATAATCGCAAAAAAAAAACGAAAAAGACCCCCTTTACCCGTTTTTTAAGGTTGCGGACCCAGAATATTTCACAAAGGTATAACATTTTATAAAACTAATTTGGACTGCGCTGCGAATCCATTCAAAACCACGATGTCTCATTTCAACCGTGTTTTTCCAATACAATTTTTTTTCGAGATCGAGAACACTATTTTTTCGTGAATTCTAAAATGACTTGTTTTGCACCATTTCTTCAAAGGCTAAACAATTTTAAATTTTTTTTCATATTTTAAAAGAATAGAAAACTGCACGATTAAATGCCTCGACATAAATTGAACTCCTGATTCTCTAAGAAATTCCACCTACACGGAGAGATAAACAAGATTTATACAGCGATGTCCGGAGAGTGAATTTCGCTTTATGCAAAAGTTCGATTTTCCGGTGACTTCAAAACTCCTTTGCTCCAAATACAATTCTGTAATGGAAGAATTTCGAATTTTATTTGTGGAACTGTCCGTTTATTAGAGACTTGCTTGTTCAGAAAGGGTATAAAAGTACTGTCCGTGTCCGGTTATGAGAGTGTCCGGCTATTGGAAGTTATTTTTCTAGTAAAATATAAGGACAAAACGTTGGGGAAAATAAAAGTGTCCTTTAAGAGAAATGTCCGGTTATTAGAAGTGTCCGTTTAGGGAAGTTCGACTGTACGTTTATTTAATCCCTTAGAATTTATTGTATCAAGTCGCAAAAATGATATCGGCCAAGTGGCCGCCGCCACAGTAGACTACAATACTGGCCCGTTTTATGGCATTTTCCATCACTCTTCCCAGAATATCGGGCGACTGGTTTTCGCATTCCTGGCGAATATTCTCCTTAACGGCTCAAGAGTCTGAGGCTTGTTGACGTAAGCCCGCGACTTCAAAAAACCCCATTAAAATAAGACTGGAACAGTTAAATCGGGTGATCTGGCCAGCCAGTGCAAATCACCAAAACGAGAGATTAACCGACCCGGAAATGTTTCCTTCAGAATATTTATTGTGTCTCGAGCAGTGTGCGCGGTTACACCGTCCTGTTGGAACCACCTGTTCTCCAGTCCTAGTTCATCCAATTTAGGACGAAAAAATTCGTTAAGCATGGCTCTGTAGCGCACGCCATCCACAGTCGTCGTTTGACACGCAGGGTTTTCAAAGAAAAACGGCCCGATGACTACTTTAGCGTGAACAGCACACCACGCAGAAACTTTGAGCGGGTGTAATGGCTCTTCGTAGGTGATACGTGGATTTTGGGTTCCCCAGAAATGAGTATTCTGTTTGTTCACGAAGCCGCTCAGATGGAAATGAGCCTGATGATTTTTGATGAAAAATCGTCCTCTTCTTTGAAACAAATTTGCCAGCGTTCCTAAGGAGTAAACCGATTCATGGATTGACAGTTCGTATTCTACGTTTGCTTACTTCAGAAATTAGGAAAAATGAAAGAAAAACTAGGGGGCTTCGCCCCCTGCTCGCTACGCTCGCCAACCCCCGGGGGCCGAGGCTAATTTTGGGCGCGGCCGAAATTTGGATACCCTTCGATCTCCTTGGGCTAAAAGTTTTTTCGGGCATACCTATGACTTGTATTTAATCCCCTTCCTCATTCTTTTTCTTCCGTCTTGACAAAAGTTTTGGGCTTGGTTGAAATAAGTGGGCAAATAAAAATATTTACTGGAAAATTTTATTGGGGTTGCGGGAGCATGATTCCACGGTACGATTCTATTCGTTTTTAACTTTTTTGTTGCTTTGGGAAAGACACATTAATTCAAGGTTTTGTGAAATTGGTGCAAAAAATGTTTCTTAGAAGAACCAAAATGGGGGTTGGGTTTGTATGGCCACCCCATGACCCCATGGTCAGATTCGATCAATTCTTAGATATGTTTTGTGTCATCAAGAGGAACACGTTTGTGTGTAATTTTGTTGAAATTGGTGCACAAATAAAAAAGTTTTTCTTAGAAGAACCTAATTTGTGGGGTTGGGTTTGTATGGCAGCCCTATGAACCCCTTGTCCAATTTTACTGATTCAAACATACAAACTTCCTGCAATAAAAAGAAGCATTTGTGCAAAATTTCAGCTGCATAACCTTTAAATTGGCGGAGTAAAACGCGTCGCAACAGATCGACAGACCGACAGACGTACAACAGACAGACGAACATCGCCCAATCGACTCCCCATGTAATGCTGATGCTTGCAGAGCTAGTTGGCGCTCACATTACCTCCAAATTACATGGTCCTAACCCACTTGCGTTCGGAAGTTACGGCTGCCGAAATTGAAATTTCGAGTTTTCTAAATGAAAATTGTCCATCATTCGGAAATTCGTGAATGAAAAATAAATTGATTTGTATTTAGAAAATTTGTAGAGCTCTTTACTGTTCACATTTTGTAAAAAATGTCAAGGCTCTAGCTACGCAAGGCTTGAAAATTGTGATTTAAGGCGTAAAGTTTGATCATAGACGATCGATATTATTCAGAGAGGTAATAACACTTTTATGTTTGCCAATCGTTAATTTTCGATTACTCGGAGACCGAACGAAATTTATGAAATTTGGCACACTGCGCACATTTCCTCCAAGTTTGAAGGTCCTTCCTATCCGCGTTCGGAAGTTGCAGCTGCCCAAAGTTCACTTTTGTGTTTTCTAATTAATTCATGAGCGAAATTTTGAAATTTGGGAGAGTTGTAGAGCATTGCATTGTCCATATACAGGGAACATTTAAAGGCTTTCCCTCTGCAAGGCCTTTTAGATAAAGCTATAGTCCGAGCCGTGATGGTAAAAAACCGGGGTTTTCGAACTGTCGGAAATTAACCATCTTAAAAGTTGCGTTTAGTTACGGTGATATCGAAACGGTTGGTCAGCCGAAGCAAAACTTGACCAGTATAGCGTAATTAGACGTAATTAGACGCAAAAATTAGAGGTGTTCGGGGGTATGGGTAACTGTCGGATCGAACCTATTTTTTTCGATAGAGGACCTCTCCGTGAGTCTAAAAACATTGGTCAGCCGAGCCGCAACCTGACCGAAGGGTTCGGCCAACCAGTTTAAAGGTGCGATTTTTTTAGGTGCGATGGGGTTTTCGGAACTGTCGGATCAAACCTATTCTATTCGATAAAGGACCGCCCCCTGATGCAAAAAATACTGGTCAGCCGAGCGGCAACCTGACCGAAGGGTTCGGCCAACCAGTTCGAAATTACCAATTTTGACGGGTCGATGGGGTTTCAGAACTGTCGGATCAAACCTATTCTATTCGATAGAGGGTCACTCCCTGATGCTTAAAACATTGGTCAGCCGAGCCGCAACCTGACCGAAGGGTTCGGCCAACCAGTTCGAAATTACCAATTTTGACGGGTCGATGGGGTATCAGAACTGTCGGATCAAACCTATTCTATTCGATAGAGGGTCACTCCCTGATGATAAAAACACTGGTCAGCCGAACCGGAACCTGACCGAAGGGTTCGGCCAACCAGTTTGAAAGTAACAATTTTGACGGGTCGATGGGGTTTCAGAACTGTCGAATCAAAGCTATTCTATTCGATAGAGGGTCACTCCCTGATACTAAAAACACTGGTCAGCCGAACCGCAACCTGACCGAAGGGTTCGGCCAACCAGTTCGAAAGTACCAATTTTGACGGGTCGATGGGGTATCAGAACTGTCGGATCAAACCTATTCCATTCGATAGAGGGTCACTCCCTGGTGCTAAAAACACTGGTCAGCCGAACGGCAACCTGACCCAAAGGTTCGGCCAACCAGTTTGAAAGTACCAATTTTGACGGGTCGATGGGGTATCAGAACTGTCGGATCGAACCTATTCTATTCGATAGAGGGTCACTCCCTGATACTAAAAACACTGGTCAGCCGAACCGCAACCTGACCGAAGGGTTCGGCCAACCAGTTCGAAAGTACCAATTTTGACGGGTCGATGGGGTATCAGAACTGTCGGATCAAACCTATTCTATTCGATAAAGGACCGCCCCCTGATGCTAAAAACACTGGTCAGCCGAACCGCAACCTGACCGAAGGGCTCGGCCAACCAGTTTAAAGGTGCTAATTAATTAAGTGCGTTCGGGGTTTCAGAACTGTCGGATCAAACCTATTCTATTCGATAGAGGGTCACTCCCTGGTGCTAAAAACACTGGTCGGCCGAACGGCAACCTGACCCAAAGGTTCGGCCAACCAGTTTGAAAGTAACAATTTTGACGGGTAGATGGGGTTTCAGAACTGTCGAATCAAACCTTTTCTATTCGATAGAGGATCGCCCCCTGATGCTAAAAACACTGGTCAGCTGCTCATTTTCTAGGTGTACATACATATACATATGTTTATATCGCTTTCATATCTTTTTACCTAGAAATCTGCTGTCTTCGCCAGATTCAACGCGTCTAATCTCTTTCAAGCATTAAGCTCTTTACAGACTATAGAAGATTTTGCATAATCTTGAGATTTTACAAAATCTAGGCGAAAATCTTCTAGATTTTCCATACATTTTCATAGATTTTGTACGGAAATTATAACCAAAATCTCGGAGAAAATCTTTACAAAATCATGGTGAAGCGTGGTGAGCTTCGCATTTGATAATACTACAGTAGAGGTAATCTAATCCATTTTCCGCTTCGCACATGGTTTTGTGCACAAAAGTTTGATGACGAACATAAACCATTAATTCCTATAAGATAGATTCTGCTTCTTGTTTTAACAAATTAATATAAATAGTAGTTTCATGCATGAAATTGTTGGAATTTTTAATTTAGACGGATTGTACTGTACTGTCAAGTCGTGGAACAAGATTACGACCAAAGTGTGAACAGCATACAGGATTACATAATCTACCTAGATCTTGCGGCCATATGTGAAAAGTCTATTAGGTGCTTGTCCGAAACCGGATTTCTCTCCCACTAGGATTGTATGAGTACACGTAGCCTTCATTCATAATTTCAGAGATCATTCATAAATCACACACAGATCATAGTCCAATCCCTACAAGCCTGCACACACACAATCAAAACACAAGTAAAAAACAAAGTTTTTTTTTCAAATTTTCACGCTCATAATGCCCTTAACCCAGCGCGTACATTAAGCTGTGTAATGCCGCGTCCACGTCAACGACAACTTGTTTGATTAAACTTTTCCCTCGCACTTATCGCAAGTTGGAAGGCTGTTCGCACGATACAATATTCTCTCCAACTCAAACAAGTCGTCCAACTTCTGTTCACACGCACGATTAGTCTTCAAATTCGTTTGAATATCAAAAGTTGGAAAAAAATTGGATCGTGCGAGCGGCCTTAAGCTCGACTTCACGACGACGCATATTCCCGGGGTCATCATGTCGATGAGACGAGAAAATTTATGGCATCGCAAAAGGTATGAATCGTATTTACATATGTATATATGTACATACATATGCATACATAGATACGAGAACTCTTGTGTAGAACTGAATTTGTAGAATGAGCCAAATTCATTCCTTTTGATGATTTTAAGAAATTTATATTCGAAAGGAGAGCGCAAACTATGCATTGTAGTGACAATGAAAATTTTGTTATTAGCCGAAACAAATTAAGCCAAAATATGGCCATCGAACGGCAAAAATTATTATGGGAAAAAAGTCCCCACCGATTAAAGGTTCGCAGCCTTAACAAAGGGGGAATAGGGGGTATTTGGTTTTTTTTTGCGATTATTTCAAAAACAGCAAGAGATACAGAAAAATGATCTGAGGACACAAACAAAAAACACGTAAAGTTGCACTTTGTATGGGAGGTACACTTGGTTTTATCCGATTGAGTTGATGTTTGGTGGGTGCTGATGTTTACTTGTGCTTCCATTGGCAAATGGAAGATGTTTTTTCATGTTTGACTAATTTTTCTTGATTCTAAATCTTCATTTCATCCCTATTCTCTTTCCGACTTAAGTATATGAGTAATATCTATATTTATACTTTCTATACTAATTATATAAAGTAACTTATATGGTATATAGGTAATAATATACCGCTTGGTTGCTAAAACATCCTAAAGAAACGATTGTGAAAGGATACCAAATTTCGTCAATTTCCAATATTTGATATCTTCACTATAAATATCAAATTTGGACTTCCTTACTCCTTATGATTGGAAGAGTCCTTTTTCCGTATCCACACCTGAAGAAGGTGTGAAATGCGTAATGAAACAAAATTCGAAACGACTTAAGCGAATTACTCAAATTTTAAGCATAATAGAAAATACGCATTTCCACATCCAAAGTGGAAAAAATAAGTATCTTATTCTCGTTTCCGTCACCGATGCAGGGATTGGGAAAAATAACTTTAAGAGAGGTCCAGTAGTTTTTAGGCCGAACCGTTACAAACAAACATTCCCATATAAGCTATTTTATATAATCAGTATAGAAAGTATAGATATAGATATTACTTATATACGAGTACATACTTAACCCTCATCCAGCGGCAGATTTTTACAACGCTTGCCGACGGCAAAGGTACACCTGTACCTTAGTACATTTTGTATGAAAATCTTCACTATTTGTATGAATTTTGACCGTAAAACCGTTACATTATGTTGACTTGTCACAAATTAGTAACTTTTTTTTGCCGAAGTGGATGTTTTAAGAAGTTGGGTTTATGTGGATTTAATTTTTGGAGTGGGTAAATTTAGAAAATAGGCAAAACTTTAACCTTCCCGCGCGTTGGTCTGTCAGACCGACAAAACACTTTTTTCAATTTTTTTTAGCTTAAATGAAAAGGTAGCGGGTCGAGTTTTTTGCTAGTTGCCGGATTTGTTCCTGACTTTATTTTAGTGCATCTCTTGTGATTACGCAAGACGGGCGTATTGGTGCATTTGGAAGGAATTGTCTGTGAGACCGACGCGGGTATAGGTGTGACTTTTTGTGTCAGTATAAAATTAGTATGTTAATTTTTTTTTAGTGTTCTTTGAGTCATTCTTTGATTCTATTTTAGTACACATCCTGTGTTTATGCGAGACGAAAGAATATTTTTGTCTTTTAAAAGGAAAAGATGTTTATGTTGAGATTTTATAGTTCCAAAGTATAAAAGTTGCAATGTTAAAGTTTTTTCGCAAAAAACTGATTAAAATGGAAATAAAGTTATTGAATGACATTGTTGTTTCGTTATACACTTTAGTTTTATTATTTATTATCCTCTATTTATCTTTTGTTATGGAAAAAAACACAATTTAAAAAGGATTGAAAATCATCGGTCTGTGAGACCGACGCGAGTATACGTGTAACAAAATTTGACGCGGGTATAGGAAGGTTAAAGAGAAAATTGAAAAAATGGGTTGCTTGGAATTTTAATTTGACGTAAGCTAAAATTAATTCACAAATGAAAAGTAGAAAGCGGTTCAAATTAAGTCATTAATGATTTGAGAAGACTTTGGTATGTTTGATTTGCGAATTGTGGAGTCTTTGGTTAAAATTTACCCCCCTAACCCCAATATATTATTCTGTTACTGAACCTGTTACCGCTAACGAAAAAAACATCAATAAATTATCACATTCTCGTTATTTCCCATAAAACAACAATGCATAAAGCAATAAATATATTAGAGAATTGGGTAGATGTGTTATTATACGAAAGCCAGGCCCTGTCAAGCAACAAGCAAGTAGAATCGGTAAGGATAATTTTCTGTCTCTAATCTTTGGAAATCTAAACTCAGGCCAATTCGTATAGTGGAAAAACATCTAAAATAGTAATTGTGATTGTTTTTGGTTGATTGTAATATATTTCCTCATATATGTATGTAATTAAGTCCAAGGATCATTTGAAAAATTCAAACAAGAAACCCAAGACATGTGGCATAATCTATAGCAGTTATCGATATCTATGTGGTACCGACGTACAATTCAACCAAGTTTATATTAACGTTTGGATGTTCCAATTTTAGAAATTTGGTTGGATGCTCCTGCTGGTTTTCAGCTTAAACTTCAAAAGGAACTCGGGTGCACGTCCCAAATTACAGAAATAATAAATACAAATTATGGGAATTTGTGATAAAGAAAATCAACCGCTAAAATCCAAAATTTTAGCATTTGCTACAAAACTAATTACCACTAGATGTTATGAGGAAAAAAGGCGTATTGAATTGTATTAGTTGCCCCAAGCCATTACTTCAAAAACTTTAGTATGCCAGTAAAAATCTTCAGATTGATGGCAAATAACCAAAACCCGCTGTATGAGTAAGCCTAGTCCTTATACACTGCTGGCCAAAATAATAGGTGTACGCATTTAATTTTCCAAACATGGTTAGTTATCACATATTACTTTATTATGCCACAAAAATTCAATTAGTTTAGAACTTTAGCATACTTTATTGTTGCACCAAACAAAAATGAGTTTGAAAACTGAATGGAAACTTAAATTTTTTTAAATAAATAAGGAATAACACCAATTTTCGAATGGCCATAATAATAGGTGTGATTACATAATTAAGTAATAAAATTTAATTTCGTCCCATATGATGACAGTTAATGTTAGTTTTGGTAGACTACAGTTAATACCCAGAATATCCGCTATTATTCTCCATGACGTTATCAATTCTTCTGGGCATGGACGATATCAACTTCCGGGAAGTTTCTAGGGGAATATTGTACCAAACCTTTTGGATATTTTCCCACAATTGCTTTTTATTTTGGCAATCCACTTTTGACACTTGCCTTTCAAGCTCACCCCAAAGGTTTTCTATTGGATTCAGGTCGGGGGACTGACTTGGCTACTCCAAAACGTTAACACTTTGCTCCTCGAACCAAGCTTTGGCCAATCGTGATGAGCGCTTCGGATCGTTATCCTGCTGAAATGTCCACAAAAGGGGCATGTTATTCTCAGCGTAAGGCAGCATAATAGTCTCCAGGAGATTCTTGTAGGCAAATCTGTTCATAATCCCATCGATTCGGTATATGGAACCGACACCTTGACACGAAAAGCAGCCTTATACCATTATGTTGCCTCCGCCATGTTTCACAGTCTTTTTTGTGAACCGAATGTGAAATAATTTTCCCTTAGGACGACGAACGTTCTTCCTGCATCGTTACCAAATAAATTGATTTTTGTTTCATAGCTGAAAAGGATATTCCGCAATTTTTTTTCGCCTTGTGGACCGCACCATGTTTTATGAGCCAACGCAAAATTTTTCCTCTTCATCAAATTCACGGATCTAAGCAGAGGAACTTTGCGAGCAATCCTACCGGGCAAATTTGAGCTTGCCAATCGGCGTCGAATGGTTCGTGATGAAAGGACATTCCCAATCTCGGTCACAATTGTCCTTGATGATTTGAATGGGTCGCGTTTGGATAATGTAACGATTCGATGGTCGGTCACTGGTGAAGATTTTTTAGGTGCCCCAAGAGTTTCAAGAGTTTTTCTGGTTTCAGGGCATTGGGTACGAAATTTTCGGACCGTCCCAAAGATGTGGCAATAAATTTGTAGCTTCTTCCTTCACCTCGGAGCTGACGAACAAGCCTTCTCTCCTCTAGACTGCAGTGACGTCCTCGACCCATCTAATGTTGATTTTAGTTTTTAAATTGCATTAGAGTATGTTTATAATGCCTTCATTTGATTTATTTTTCTCAATATCTCACCTTCTACAATCGAATAATTCTTAAAATGGATATTCTGTATAAAGAAAACAATGCACACCTATTTTTTTGTCCAACTCAAATTGAAGATTGAACAAATGAAGGAGCCGTTACCTATGATAACACACAGTTTCAGCGTGAAGATTCCTCAGTTTCATTCAAAACATCGTGCTACTAGATTTCCAAATTGATATTTTTCATAGTAAAGAATGTTGTTGATGTTTGTACTACTTTTTTACAAATTTTTAGTTCACACCTATTATTTTGACCAGCAGTGTAAATCGATATCTCCAAGGATCATTACAAATAAAATTCTTTAATCAAATACTTCTGTACATCACCCGATTCTCAACTTATTGGTGCTATAATAAGTCTCTCTAAGCATCAGCATTCACCAAAAATATTTTATTTTCCTCTTTTGTAAATTTTCTTTCATACAAAACATATGAAGGTACAAATGTACCTTTGCCGCCGTTAAAGGGTGTAAGATTAATTTTGCTCCCTAACTTGGGGATGGGTGGTCACACATTTCTGAAATTTGGAATACCTATTTTAAACTAAAATCGTAGAGATGTCAGAAAATTTCAGACATATCGGACCCATAGCAAAAAAGTTACGGTATTTTAAAAACGAAAAAGGTAGACCTGTACCTATCCCGCTGGATGAGGGTTAAGTTAAATAAAATAAATTATATAGTTGAAGAAAAATACGATATTGGGTCGGCAAAAAACTTACATCGCTGTATTGTTGCAGGAAAAAATAAATAAAAATACGGTCGCAATGGTATATAAGACATTAGAATTTTATTGAAAAATTCGGCGCTAGACTAAAATTTTGCTAACGACGAGTGAGAGCAAACGAGAGCCGTGCCACTGTCAAAGCACGGCTCGCTAGCCGTGAATTTGCGGGTTTTGGTGCACGATATGTGGAAACACGTCTCGCTAGTTGAGTTTTGACAGCGGCACAGCTCTCGCTCGTCGTGAGCTTCCCATATAAGCCAATGCATTTGTATGGCTGGAGCTTGCGAGCCGTTTTCGCGCCGTTTGAATGAAGCCCAAGGGTTACTGTGTCTGGAGACTGTCGGTGTATGTAAAGGCGCGTTTAGATGGCATCAAACTTGTTTGCATCCAACTTTTCCCTCAAACTTATCCAAGCTGGAAGGCTGTTTACACGTACGATATTCTCTCAAACAAATCCTATCAAACTTGTTGGCCGTGTAAACAGTAGTTGAAAGTTGGAGCGGTCGTAAAACGTTATCAGTTTTTGCTATAGGTACGTATTAGTACAGGAAAAATATAATAGCTTTTTCTTTTATTTTTTCGTGAATATTTTAAACATTAAAGGAAACCTGTCCGAATGATTATACAGCGTGCCCGAAAAGTCTACGGAAAGCCGGAATTGGATGATCGCGCACAGATATTGGTAATCAGAAGCTGGATGAAAGGTATTTGAACATTGATGAATCAAATAGTTCGATCTCTCGATTCCAAAAATAATGACAATTTTTTTTCAAAACCGAAACAATTAATTTTCGGTCTGGGCTGCAATTGATAAAGTATTTTGAGTTTTGCGTGCGTTGTAGTGTGTTATTCACACGAGCGGTGTGAGCATGATAGTACGCACGTCGCGTCGTACAAGATAAAACGGGTTTTTTTTTCGTTGGATATTCATATTTTATTTGTCTTGGCGGCCAACGACATTGTATTCTCTGACGCCTGTAGCATTCCTATTCTCGAATTAACATTGCACACTGCATACTATCATGTCATGTCATTGTTTGTAGGTATGTACATACATAACTATAAAATCAGAAAGAAAACCTACCGCCCGTTCAGTTCGAAACCAAACTACTACATATTCTACGATTTAACCAAAAACATGATCATCTGGAACGTTTGATCCAAATTTATTTTCGATGCATTGCAAACTTTCGAAGTACTACAAAGCTTTCGATTATGATTTTCATTTCGTAGAACAAATAATTTTGGAAATTATGGTTCATATACATAATGTACATACGCATATATACATACATCGCTTTTGTGTGAAAGCCATTGAAATTCGCATCAATCAATTAATCCGGTGAATATTCTGTAAACATATTCATACATATGTATATACATATATATGCATATCTTATATGGTCGGATGATTCCAGTTTGACTACCAGAACAATCTCTGCATCTCTTAAAATTTACAACAACATAAAACGCTAGGCGCATTAATTCTTTTTTAGAAAGTATATTTATATTTCGATTGGACTATAATCAATGCATCTGAAACAAGTTGTCCAACTTCTGTTTTCACGGTGGATTTGTTTGAATGCTCGTTCCACTTCAAACTTGTTGTCCAACTTCTATTTACACGATGGATTTCTTGTCTAACTTGTTTGAATGCTCAAAAGTTGGACGACAAATCCATCGTGAAAACAGCGCTTTAAAGGTAAGTCCATTAATTTATTTGTTTTCCCACACTAGTGCCAAAACATCTCTCCTGTCCCTTTTAGTCGCCTTTTACGACACGTCGGTAAATACGATGGCATTACTCTTGAACCATGCCACAGAGCAAATATCTTGACGGTTCAGTTCATATCCTTTAATTGGACGGATTGATTAATAATATGATATCGGATTTTGCCATCCGATCTTTTTCAATGCATGATTTTTCAGCAATCGAGAATGTATTTCCGTTTTCAACTGTAGGCTTTCCTATGGATCCGTTAACGTATCCCCAAGCATCGGTTTTTTAGGGTTTTTTAGATTTTTCAAAAAAACCTTATGAAATTGATTTTGTCCGTCCGTCTGTTCACTCTCGCACTCGCGAACGGCTTAACCGATCGTCATGAAATTTGGTAGGAATGTGTAGAGTGGTAACAGTCTTTGGCACGAAATACTTAAAAGTTGGTTGGGCAAAAATAACAGGGTGTTCCGGAGATTTAAATATTTGTTCACTAAATAACTCGCGAACGTCTTAACCGATAGTAATGAAATTTGGTAGGAATGTGTAGAATCGTAACAGTCTTCAGCACGAAATACTTAGACGTTGGTAGGACAAAGCTAACAGGGTGACCCGAAGATTTGAAAGTCGACTTTTTTACTTCTTATCGGGCTTGGACGTATGGATACTCAAATCAAAGAACTCGATGGGTACATTTCATATCAGTTGCTTCTTTCCAATTTGGAGTATGAATGAAAGGCGCTGTTAGCCTTTCATTCTGGAACGCGTTTATTTGGACCAATCCAAAAATAGATTTACAAGCAGCATTTCATTAATATTGTGCATAATTCTTATTTATTACCTATAAAATACACGTGCAAAATTATTCACTATGTATGTATCCAAAATCTAAAAAACCGTCGTATTGCGGGCGCAGCCCTCTGTACGCCGGTATTTTTTTTAATAAACCTTCTTCTGCATTTTCCATGTATCGTAATTATCCTTACAAAGACCTCCATACGAGCTGAGTTCATGATTCTTCGTGCTTATTTTGTGCAACTTTCAATATTAACTTTATCACTTCTTCTTATTATTCATTTAGTGACTTATTATTTTTTGTTAATTATATGAGCTGATCCTGGCCCATAACCTATTAAAGCTACACAGCCAGCGCAATATCTTTTTTATATATGTTTATTACACCAGGATCTTTTTTGAACTGATAGTGTAATATTTTCATATAAATTTACTAGCTAAGGAAGCTCGGTTCGCTCGCTCTCTTATCTAGTGCTCGCTTCGCTCGTGTTATTGGTTTCAATCACAACTTGATACTAATTTGAATGCCAATCAACCTGCTAACTATAATTTATTGAGATCGACCTATCGATGGTGAAACCAAAGTGTATACACTCAGAAAAATGGGCCCCGTAAATTTAAAAGTATTTGTACCATTATTTTAATTGGACGGCAATTTACCAGATTTCTTCACAAAAGTAAACAGATGCAATAATTAATATAACTGGAAGAATCCAATTGAGAAATGTTGTATGGAATGAAATGTATCCCGTAATTCCAACGGGACATCAGATTATATTTCAATCAGTTTGTCTCATTAAATTTACAAGATCTGATATGATTAACTAATAAAAGGATGGATCCCATTTGTTTTATATGACGTCCTATTGCATTAATGGGATAGGCCTTTTAGTTGAATTGCAAGCATATGTATTTTGCAAGATAACCAACATCATGTTTCGTAGCCGAGATCGTTCGGTTGCCTACCCGTGACTTAGTATGTTCTAAAGAGTACTAGCAAATAGGATGTTCAATACTCGGCCTGGCCAAATATCGTGATTCTTAAAAAAATCCACAATGACGAAGCGTGTAAGGTATAATAATATGGGAAAATATAAGAAGTATAGTTCGATAAGAATACGAGTGAAACGATTTTTTTATTACATAGGGTTGATCCTATTAATTCAATAAGATTATATACTATTGGAAAATAACTAGACCATGTAGTTATTTTAAAATGAGTCAACTATTAAAACAAACGGATATTTATCGAGTTGATGTAATGGTTCCTATATTTTTAAAGTAATCTGATTTTTCCTATTGACTAAAAATAATGGGACAAAATGATTAGTTTAATGGGATTTCCCATTGAAATTTTTCTGAGTGTATGGAAAAACGCGATAGATTTCCGTCGGGGGTTAAGCGGTCAAGGCAATACAACAATAACATACTCGACCCCCTGACTGATTGATGAGACTGTACATGCCCTTCAACTATATTAGCGTGAGTTATCTCGAAAATAATTAATTAATAATTTGTTATTATACCTATTCATATATGTCAGCATCAGCACACTCATTTACTCAGTTTTCGCCAAGTGCACTAAAGTGCGCACGCCACCTACACTGTTCATACTAACCCAGTAACCATCATACCTTCGAGTTGACGGTTGCCTCTGACCACTCTGTGCACTGATTGGGGAAGAAGTTCCAATTACGCTTTTGTGGCGAGTCCGGCAACACCTCAATCGTGCCGCTCCGCCGAAGGATTGCGGAGATATCGACGGATTTCCGAAGTAGTACGAAGCTAATTGTGAAATTGCTGTGACCAACATCCAGGATATAGGTATGTACGCAAAAACGTAGACAACCTTGAATACAATTTATCTGTATTTTATCCAATGACAACTAAATATTCCATACATACAAAATGTAATTTAGATTTACCGCCACTTCCTTTGAGACTTTCAAAATTTTCTCGGTCTATAAACCTTCCTCAGCGTAAAACGGATTAAACAAACAAAACAAAATCTGTTATGTGTCCTATCTTCCGTATAAAACGAAGCAATTTATCGTGAGGACAATCCTAAGAGTTCTTCCTATACTGGAAGTGACGTCATCAAGTGTTCCATGGTAGCCTACCCTACTACACATTTTGGACAGTGTTGCTTAATAGTGTTAAGCAGTATTTTTTTTTGTGTATTTAACAGTTGAAGTAACCACCTCTAATAGTGTTAGAACTTCTCTGCAAAATCCTGACCTTAAACGTTTCAATAGAGAAAAAACATTTGTAGCAAGCGATAGCATCATCATTGGCTATAGTTATGACAGGCAGCGTACCCCAGTTAGAACAGAATCGACAATTCATCGATAAAGAATCGAAGGCCTTCTACTAAGGAGAACTATGACTAAGTGAGAACTGGAATCGATCTTATTCCGAAGACTGTCGTTGATGTAGAATCACCACTACGGACTATGAAGAATTTATGGAAAAACAATGACTGTGGTGAAAAAATATTTTTTTTTCCTTTTTAATCTAATTTTTTTTTTATCTATTATTATTGTTTTACCTTATTTTAACTTAACCTTTTTACATTTTGCTTCTACTGGGAATCGAACCGGGCACCTATAGTTTCGTAGTCCTACGTCCTACACCTAAGCTATCTTAGGATTACTAACTTCGAGAATAAGTTAGTCGTTTTATTTTTTGACAATTTCAATCTAAATCAGAGACATTTAGATGAAAGTCATCGATATGTGATCGAAGACATTTCGATTAGATGGTATCTATGACAAATGGATAAAAAGTCATCGTTTTTGAATCGATTACTTACTTACCTTAAGCCGGTTCAATTTCATTTAGTACACTATAAAAATTTAAAGCGATTGAATCGAGTAGGCCGTTTCGGTGCAGTTTGGGAACAAACTTTTGAGGAGAATTTTATATATTAGATTTTACATATTATGACTTGAATGAATACTATAGTTTAAATAATAAACTCTAAAAGTTTTTGACCGGAGCAAAAATCATCTTCGACATAATGCGAATACGCGCACACTAAATTTAATGGCTGAACCTGCATTTTTTTTTAAAAAAGGTTTAAAATGAAAATTATTATAATAATTATAATTATAACTTATTTTTCAATAAAATTATAATTCTAATTCTAACTCGTATATGAGTAATATCTATATCTATACTTTCTATACTGATTATAAAATAGCTTATATGGGAATGTTTGTTTGTAACGGTTCGGCCTGGGTTCGGCCTAAAAACTACTGGACCTCTCTTAAAGTTTTTTTTCCCAATCCCTGCATCTGTGACGGAAACGAGAATAAGATACTTATTTTTTTCCACTTTGGATGTGGAAATAATGGAAATGGAATAATTTTTGCCGTTCGATGGCCATATTTTGGCTTAATTTGTTTCGGCTAATAACAAAATTTTCATTGTCACTACAATGCATAGTTTGCGCTCTCCTTTCGAATATAAATTTCTTAAAATCATCAAAAGGAATGAATTTGGCTCATTCTACAAATTCAGTTCTACACAAGAGTTCTCGTATCTATGTATGCATATGTATGTGCATATATACATATGTAAATACGATTCATACCTTTTGCGATGCCATAAATTTTCTCGTCTCATCGACATGATGACCCCGGGAATATGCGTCGTCGTGAAGTCGAGCTTAAGGCCGCTCGCACGATCCAATTTTTTTCCAACTTTTGATATTCAAACGAATTTGAAGACTAATCGTGCGTGTGAACAGAAGTTGGACGACTTGTTTGAGTTGGAGAGAATATTGTATCGTGCGAACAGCCTTCCAACTTGCGATAAGTGCGAGGGAAAAGTTTAATCAAACAAGTTGTCGTTGACGTGGACGCGGCATTACACAGCTTAATGTACGCGCTGGGTTAAGGGCATTATGAGCGTGAAAATTTGAAAAAAAAACTTTGTTTTTTACTTGTGTTTAGATTGTGTGTGTGCAGGCTTGTAGGGATTGGACTATGATCTGTGTGTGATTTATGAATGATCTCTGAAATTATGAATGAAGGCTACGTGTACTCATACAATCCTAGTGGGAGAGAAATCCGGTTTCGGACAAGCACCTAATAGACTTTTCACATATGGCCGCAAGATCTAGGTAGATTATGTAATCCTGTATGCTGTTCACACTTTGGTCGTAATCTTGTTCCACGACTTGACAGTACAGTACAATCCGTCTAAATTAAAAATTCCAACAATTTCATGCATGAAACTGCTATTTATATTAATTTGTTAAAACAAGAAGCAGAATCTATCTTATAGGAATTAATGGTTTATGTTCGTCATCAAACTTTTGTGCACAAAACCATGTGCGAACCCAAGGGGGGGATTTGGGGGATGAAACACCCCCCGAAATTTTTAAAATGAAAATTATAGGTATGAATAAAATACACACAAAATATCTTTACTGATAAATCAAGTACCTAAGTTACGATTTTGACAATGCCCGACGTCAGACTATCGTTTTAAAGTGCCCATAGACCTTCCAACTGATTGAAGCAATTTTTTGATTGTCCGATAAATTGGAAGGTGTATGTGACCATCTAATCAATTTTTTATTGAACGTGTGGAACATATTGCCATGGAATTTTTCATACAATGTCATGATAATCATGTGTTTTCAGTTGCTGATTTATTGACATAAACCAGTGGTCATTCTTCATGTTGTGGTTATGGCGGTCATTGGCTATATCCACACATGAGCGCTTTTGTCTTCTCTATCGCTTTCAAGCTCCGTTTCAACATTGAACTGATTGCGTCAAGTAATCAGAAGAGATGAATGCTTCATTATATCCACATCTGTTCATTATTTATCGTTAGATGTGTGTCGCGGCTTTGTTCAGGACAGATTAATGATCAATTCCTTCGTTAATACATAGTATGAATAGATGGTGAGTTGTTGACATATTCAACAATTGCAATCGCATTCAAGAATTAATACCTTTCTTAAATAGCGCAGACCTCCCAAGTTTCAATTGTCAAAATGACGAAGACGAACGAAAATTGAGTGTCTAGACAGGCCCATTCTCCATCGAAAGTAGCAATGGATCTTCCATCGCAACAATATATATAATTTTCGCTATGTTGTGTTGTCTCGTGTGAACCCCGAGATTGTATTTCAGATTGCGCGATAAATTGCATAGTGTATGTGCTGTACGGACGTCAGATCGATTGGTCAATCGATCGGACAGTATATGGGCACTCTTATGCCTAAGGTCTAAGAACATTTAAAGCGTTGGATTTCATGAGCCACTTGGCAAATACAAATCACCCCCCGAAATAAATTCCTGGGTTCGCCCCTGTGCGAAGCGGAAAATGGATTAGATTACCTCTACTGTAGTATTATCAAATGCGAAGCTCACCACGCTTCACCATGATTTTGTAAAGATTTTCTCCGAGATTTTGGTTATAATTTCCGTACAAAATCTATGAAAATGTATGGAAAATCTAGAAGATTTTCGCCTAGATTTTGTAAAATCTCAAGATTATGCAAAATCTTCTATAGTCTGTAAAGAGCTTAATGCTTGAAAGAGATTAGACGCGTTGAATCTGGCGAAGACAGCAGATTTCTAGGTAAAAAGATATGAAAGCGATATAAACATATGTATATGTATGTACACCTAGAAAATGAGCAGCTGACCAGTGTTTTTAGCATCAGGGGGCGATCCTCTATCGAATAGAAAAGGTTTGATTCGACAGTTCTGAAACCCCATCGACCCGTCAAAATTGTTACTTTCAAACTGGTTGGCCGAACCTTTGGGTCAGGTTGCCGTTCGGCCGACCAGTGTTTTTAGCACCAGGGAGTGACCCTCTATCGAATAGAATAGGTTTGATCCGACAGTTCTGAAACCCCGAACGCACTTAATTAATTAGCACCTTTAAACTGGTTGGCCGAGCCCTTCGGTCAGGTTGCGGTTCGGCTGACCAGTGTTTTTAGCATCAGGGGGCGGTCCTTTATCGAATAGAATAGGTTTGATCCGACAGTTCTGATACCCCATCGACCCGTCAAAATTGGTACTTTCGAACTGGTTGGCCGAACCCTTCGGTCAGGTTGCGGTTCGGCTGACCAGTGTTTTTAGTATCAGGGAGTGACCCTCTATCGAATAGAATAGGTTCGATCCGACAGTTCTGATACCCCATCGACCCGTCAAAATTGGTACTTTCAAACTGGTTGGCCGAACCTTTGGGTCAGGTTGCCGTTCGGCTGACCAGTGTTTTTAGCACCAGGGAGTGACCCTCTATCGAATGGAATAGGTTTGATCCGACAGTTCTGATACCCCATCGACCCGTCAAAATTGGTACTTTCGAACTGGTTGGCCGAACCCTTCGGTCAGGTTGCGGTTCGGCTGACCAGTGTTTTTAGTATCAGGGAGTGACCCTCTATCGAATAGAATAGCTTTGATTCGACAGTTCTGAAACCCCATCGACCCGTCAAAATTGTTACTTTCAAACTGGTTGGCCGAACCCTTCGGTCAGGTTCCGGTTCGGCTGACCAGTGTTTTTATCATCAGGGAGTGACCCTCTATCGAATAGAATAGGTTTGATCCGACAGTTCTGATACCCCATCGACCCGTCAAAATTGGTAATTTCGAACTGGTTGGCCGAACCCTTCGGTCAGGTTGCGGCTCGGCTGACCAATGTTTTAAGCATCAGGGAGTGACCCTCTATCGAATAGAATAGGTTTGATCCGACAGTTCTGAAACCCCATCGACCCGTCAAAATTGGTAATTTCGAACTGGTTGGCCGAACCCTTCGGTCAGGTTGCCGCTCGGCTGACCAGTATTTTTTGCATCAGGGGGCGGTCCTTTATCGAATAGAATAGGTTTGATCCGACAGTTCCGAAAACCCCATCGCACCTAAAAAAATCGCACCTTTAAACTGGTTGGCCGAACCCTTCGGTCAGGTTGCGGCTCGGCTGACCAATGTTTTTAGACTCACGGAGAGGTCCTCTATCGAAAAAAATAGGTTCGATCCGACAGTTACCCATACCCCCGAACACCTCTAATTTTTGCGTCTAATTACGTCTAATTACGCTATACTGGTCAAGTTTTGCTTCGGCTGACCAACCGTTTCGATATCACCGTAACTAAACGCAACTTTTAAGATGGTTAATTTCCGACAGTTCGAAAACCCCGGTTTTTTACCATCACGGCTCGGACTACTACCTTTCCACCGCTCTGGAGGTTCTCCTCGGACTCCACTCTATAGCTACATTGAAACCGTGCCTGGAAAGCCTCCTCCAGCTTAAGCAGGGTCGGTTTTAAGTTTTTGGGAGTCCGGGGCAAATAATATCAAATGGACCCAAAATATTAAGACTGATGAATTGAATCTTTTGATGTAAACTTACGCTTTGATTATGTCTATCTCCTCAAAGAAAAACCCGTTCTTTGACAGCTTTCTATACTTTATACATTTTGTCATAGTAGAGGATAGGGATGCCAAAACCGGCCCATAACCCGGTTTCCGGTGTTTTGCAAGGCCGGTTAGACCGTCCGGTTTTAGCCGGGCTCAAAGTACCGGGTTTCCGGTTAACCGAGTCTTTTCATTGATTTGCTTAGAAATTTAGTAAAAACATGCATACACACTCGTATTGCTATTGTTCGTATCGTATGCAAAATCAAAGATACAAAGAAAAGTAATATGATGAAACGATGGTTCTACGAGTAATAGCAATAAGGAGAGTGTTCGAAAATATGTTTAAGGGCTGAAATTTGGAAACGAAATTTTTCATAGGGGACAAATAAAAAAAATATATAAAATCAAGAAAATATAAAAAATTGTATGAATTTTGAAAGAACATTTTTCCCGGTTTTAATCGGATGGACAAACAGCCTTCCGGGTTAAACCGAGAAAAAAAAAACGAAAAAAAAAACGGTTAACCGTTTTGAAAGTACCGGTTTTCGGTCTAACCGTCCGGTTTTTGACATTCCTAGTAGAGGTATTTGCCAAAAGCTATTTTTGGTATTATACCTTACTTACAGCTTACTTGACTCTGAACTTCGATTAACGTTCATTTAGTGCCTTTTTGTACTTTTCGAGTTTCTCCACCATTTTATTTCAAATGAAAATTTACTTGCAAATCCTTGCGGTTTCCAAAATAAGAAAATTAGCGTAAGGTAACTTTTTTCTAATTCCTTATATTAACAGAAAAGAAATAAAAAAAGTTAGGCGAGTATAAAAAAAGAGGTTCTTCAAAATTGCCATGGTCCTCACCATTACAAATAATTTAATTGATAAATCTGGCATGTTTTTCCGTTATAATTAAAAAAAAAAATGCGGAAAGAGAGTAACTTCGCAATCCATAATAATGCTGGGAAATCGATTCGGAAAAGATTTCAAAATATGTATACGCGGCTAAATGAGAAGTTGAGTTAATAATGCTGTAGTAAGGTGCACAGACATACGTAGAGTTAAGCTCTTTTTTTACCAGTATCAAGCGTAAAAAATGAAATTGCCGTACCATGGCTGAAGATTTGCCTGAAGCCGAATTTCGCAAGTATGTGCACAGCATTGGACCTTTGGGAGTCTGGTCACCTTAGAGTAAAATTAACTAAGAAAAATATGATTATAAGGCCATGTACCAATTACTTAAAGAATTGTGCTAACGACCTGACTTTGGGAGAAGTCGGAGAAAATTGAGATGGCAAAAACAATTAACTTTTGGGTCAAATCACAAATTACAATTTTACCTTGAAGTTCTGTAAAAACCAAACCATTTATCCGACGTTAAGGTATATTTTCCTCGACACGACTGCACGGCAGCGACTCGCTCATTCCATATAAAAACTCGTTTTTAAAACGAGAGAGAAACGAGTTTTTATATGGAATGAGCGAGTCGCTGTCGTGCGGCCGCGTCGAGGACAACGTACCTTTAGTGCGGTTAGTTTTATTTTTGGGTGAATTTATTAGCTGTGATAATCAACCCATTTCGCTAGTCTACCTAATCTAGTTAAGCTGATGATTTTTTTTTAAATCGTTCTGAGGCAGCTAAAGGGTTAAGAATGGGAATAACGTTTCCCACCCTTTTTCCTTTCCTTTTCATTCTGAAATTTAAAATTTGGATATGTCGCGTTCCGCTTAGACCTCAATATATCAATTTGTAAGTGAAATACATATAATGTACTTTTTCGTTAAATGTAGGTAAGCTAGACAAATTCTACTGATCTCTTTCTGCTTTTAATCCTTTCCGCTGCCAACCGCCGTATTTCCAGTATCCTTTGCAAATAGGTCAAATATATTGCCTCTCATCATTCACACCTTTGAACGGCCACCCGTTATACAGTCTGCCTCCAAAAATCCCATTGTGAAAGATGCCACATCATACTGCAGCCGAATCTCATCTATTTCAAACTCACAGATGCATATCAAATAAGTACATAAAAGAGTTTATAACAAATACCTGCAGTCGCAGTCGGTCCATATAGCAACGAAAAATATCAAACAAATTACAGCGCCATACGAATTCAAATGCGTAACAAATTTTGATACAAAAACTTCCTAAACTACAGTATTACACCCGAGGATCATAGTGGATTGAACATTTTTATGTGTTCACGGACAGCAGTAGAAAAAGCCCGGCAATTTATGTCAAGTCACGGGACATGTTACAACGATATGTGGTAAGATTCTTTAATTACATCGGTCATCCAAGACACTGTGGCGGCAACAGTCAAACGAAGACCACATCCAGGCGATGCCATTGTACGCACAATGCAAAGAATAGAGAGCCCCGTAGCTATAATCCTGACTATTAACCTAGAGGACCTACCTGTTCGTACGGCCTATACATGTATAGGGCCCTACATGAGTCCGGAGTTTTTACTCGATCCGTGTTGTTTTCGTCGCTGCCGCCAAGGGCGTAACAAATTGTTGTCACTTTTTGTCGACCGGTCGTCTCGGATGTGTTTGCAACGACCTGTGAAAGAAAAGAGCGGATTATCGGAATGTTTCTTTCATCATTCATAAATGCAAACTTAAAAGATGAGTACCCTGAAACCGCCTCATCAGCGAATTGAAAAAGTATGTTTTGCACAAAATAGGCACGAATACTGTCAATTGATACACTCACATCCTATTCTTTTGTCACATACATAATAATGATGGACGGGCGGTATTCCTTCTTGATACTTACCGAAAATAAATTCGTTACACTTGTCGGGACATTCCCATAAGCCAAGTGACAATTTTGAAACTTCCCATAGTTACCACCCTTGTACTCCAAGAAACAATAGGTGTACCGCAATGATGGATATCGCCGCGGCACTTGCCCTGGATTGGAGATACTTTCAACACAATAAAAGAAAAATTCAATGCGTGTGGTACTTGCCGTTGCTATCATGCTCCTGTGGGAATGAGTTTGATGTTGTGCAATGATTATGAAGCAAACTGCATACGCTGACTTTGTGCTATCGCAATAGATTCTCAACTCATGCTAATAGCCGGCATTGAACATTGAACAGTCATTATAGTGGCATCGAACTTGGCGATAACGACGTTTTGCCGGGGTACTTTAAATCAAAACCAATCTATTTGCATTACGCCATGTCACAATGGGTATATTAGTGTATAGTTAAAGGGCGAAAGGAACATCTTGTGGCAATATCAGCGCCAGAACACGACAATGAGCCACGAAGAAGATGCTGGGCGAACATTTTTGGTGAACATGCAAACGTTCCCGTATGGCCAGGTTGCAACCATGTGTGATAGCATCAGATACGTTCGTAATAAAGAAACCATTAAACGTTATTGCATTTCTATATAAGTGACATTCCTGGTCGCTTATCTCGAGCAGCAGTCAATGACGGTAGCAAGTATGCATGCCATTGCGGGTTCTGAAATGAAAACTTTGTATTTTGAAGGCTTGTTTAAAGTGTCCTTAAATAGTAGTTAGTTTCATTTGAGGTTTTAGATATCCATGGACGCCCAGATAGCATTTTGGAACTGATCCTACGGCATCAATAAGTCTTCAATAATTTCCCCTCTATGCAATTGATTCTGCAAATGAAACTTATTGATACCTGCCATCAATAGTCACTAATATGAAAAATATCAATGTATAATTAGTATAAAAGTGATCCGCGTAATCACTAATCGGTTTTGCCCCTTTGTTCGAAAAATTTCGAATTAAATTTTAATCAAGTTTTCCATGAAAAACTACTATGAAGAAAAGATTCAATATAGAATCAATCCAGGAATGATCCGTTCAACAATTCTCGGCAAATAAGAAATACTGTCAATTAATTGTGAAATTGTTCGGATCGACAGCAGTTTGTTCGTGAAACTTATACATTTAGAATTATAAATAATTTAATTCTTGCAGCCACTTTTTGCTATTTGGGTAAGTGAATGTTTTTCTATTGTAACATACTCTTAAGTTTATTTATTGTGATACTTCAATCTTGCTTTCAGAATTAGACGAAAATCAGGAGGGATGCTAAGTTCAACATACATACATATGTACATCGCACCTAAATATACCTTGCGTTATGCAAATTACAAAGTATTATTTTTATTAAAATGTAATTTGTTTGTTAACTTTATTTTTGTCTTAAATAATAAAGTGAAGAAAGTGTGTGTTATAAAGAATTTTGTTTTAATGAAAAAAAAATGTTTATGGCAGCTATCAATATTGTAACAATGCCCAAATATTCAATATTATATCAATGATATATCGATGCCAATTCGTTTCTTTTTATTCTGCTGGTTCGATATTATTTTGGTATAATATTGATGGAGATCATCAGTAAAATTTCCCCTTTTCGAAAACGGCGACCAATCAAAATGCTTTTATTGCGGACATCGTCCATATAAAAGAATCAATAGTGGTATACTGAGAGGATCAGTACATTGAATATAAGGTTCAGTACAGAATCAACAAAATATCAGTATTGTGCTATCTGGGCGGTAGAGACTTTAACGGGGAGTCGCTAGAGAAATTTCTAATATTGTTTAGTTGTGTTATACACTCGATGGCAAACAAAACCAGAAACTTGCTTTCTTCCATAATTTTCTGGAACATACCTAATAAATTATAACGAGAGATCTTGATCTTTAATGATCGAATCTGAAGGTCATTCCCCCAGGGCCCTCTTCTCCCACTACATCAAAATCACAGTTGGCGTAATGCCTAGTATAATCAATCGAAAGATCTCGACTAACAATGCATATATATTAAATCCTTTTCCCCAAAATCACCCCCGTTCTCCTGCTGCATTCTCTCAATCGGCCATATTCAGTATGTACCTACTGGATCAAAATTCGACTGATATTACAGTTTCCAGGCGAGGGGGAGGAATTAGTACTTGGATGAATCCAATAAACGAATCTCTAGTCCTTAAGCCTGGGTTCACCCTCTATGTCGGAAAGCGGTTAATTTAGAGGGCTGCATCGGAATAATGGCGCTAATTGTAGAATTAAAAAATAATAATTGAAAGTCAAATCCTTCCTATTGGCATTAATTTCAATAGGTATTACGGCAATCGGTAAATATAATTTCGGTTCGGTCCTATCCAGTTATTATTATAAATGATTCGGAGATTTATCGAAGCAGATTACTACTATTTGGGTCCCATTTTGTCCCCTTACAGTCCTCAGTGCCTTCTAGAAGTCGACTGTTAATTATCGACCTCTTCCTTCAACACTGTGTCCCGTGTGATATGTAGCATATCTTCGAAGGTAAGTTCACACATGTCTTCTACACCTATAGCAGATTTGCCTAGTTTAGCCTCCTGTTACCTAGTGCTCAGCGCCGGATTTCTCATATGGGTAACCCGGGCAACTGCACGGGCGCAAGATTTCAAGAGGCGGGGAATTTTTGAAACTTCCTATTCCTTAAGTTTTAAAAGTAAATTTTGTGAAAGATGCATTTTAAAACTCTAGGAGCTCGTTTTATTTTATTATAGTTAAGTGTATTTGCCTCAACCCAGGGCGCCCAATCACAACCTCACCTCTAATTCTAATGTTACTGTGCCTCAAATGGTGGGACTTATTCAGCTAGAAGCATTCACTCCAAACGATCTACTGGCGGCGGGTAATTTAGCTAGATATATTATTCGTTCGTGATTTTCAAAACGATCCACAATGAAAAAACAGCCTTCAAAATTTAAGAGGTATTTAGAAAACATTTTAAAGAAATGTTACAACCGAATGGCATGCATGAGTGTGCATCGTTTCAGCTTACATGTTGTCGTTATTTGTTTAAGAAAAAATCGGTAGGCGTCCGGACTTCTTTGACCTCTCCCCTAGCTACCTCGGTGGAGCCAACGCATTTTATAAAAATATATTTTTTAAAATATAAAATTTTCGTAATAAGCTCATTTGTGTTCTGCCTACCATGTGTATGCAACTTTTACTACTTTTAAGCTTAACCAGTGGCAGAGGGTGGCATTATGGCTAGTGCCCAGGGGCGCCATGGAGGCTAAATCCGGCCCTGCTAGTGCTGGGCACTCACACACAATATGCCGTCTAGGCCTCTTCCAGACATATTACGTATTCATCATCCTCTACAAATTTAGTAAGATGCGCTTTAAAATTCCCGTCCCCTGTCACTACGGCAGTTATCCAACTTAGGGTACTCCTTGTATAGATGAGTACCCTTATGGTTTTCCTCCCTAGTGAACTGGAAATGGCGTTTTGAGCCTGCCTACATGTGGTTAGCCACCGCCATCTTGTATGGAGTCAATCCTGGTACGCAACATGGTCCTAATCATGCCGTTTTCCAAAGCAAGCATAGGATAGAATGGGCCTAGTAAACTTTCCACCACTCTCCAGTTCTTAATTCGGTGCAGCATATTGACAGAGCTCAGGGCAACTAATATAACCTTGGCCCTTTGCGCATCAAAAAAGGTGGAAGCCACTCCTGTTGTATCTTTCAACAAATTCCAGCAGCTACTGTCCTCTGGTGTTGTCATCTGTGCTAATCCACACAGTATTGTGAGCGTTGTCATCACAGCCTAGTATCAGACCTAAACCTCTGTCTTTACAGTATTTGACCAGTTTTTCTACCTCAGTTTAAGGAGGTGGTTCTGGTGAGTCGTAAGGGAGGTACGCCGATGCAATAAGGAATGCTGTAAAATCCTGCTGCAAAATCGAGCGAGCTGAAATGCGTCATTTGTACCACCTGTACAGCATGCCACACCAGGATACAAGTCTTTACCTCCCCGCCAGATTTGCGGTCTGTTGCGACAACACCCTAATATTGTTTTCTTTCGAAATTCAGGGCTCTTCTGTCAATGCAATGTCGAGTTTTTCTTCCTTAAAGCATCTCATCATCATCGCTGATCAATGATCAATATTCAACTGACAGACATTTAGTGCTTGCTATATGCATGTTCCTCAAGTCAATCATTTTCGTGGGCTTTGGCGGAGGAATGGGGGTGTATCCGTCGAAAAGAATTTCGGTCAAGGTTTTTAATTACGAGTGGGAGAATTATGAAGGTAGAAAAAGTTTCCGTTCTTCTAAACCCCGATTTGGGTTTTAATCCGTTCGCTTGATAGGAACAAATAACACTCTGTGCAACAAAAAACCGTCCTTTTTTATTTTATTATTATGCCCTACGATTACGGAAGGTGGTGGTAACAATTTCACCAGGCGTTACGGTAACCGTAATTTCTATTTGGTTCCATTTAGTAGATACTAAAAACGGTCAATTTAGTGGGCTACAGCAGGAGAAAAGGAGGTGAACCAAGGGAATAAAAATAAATAACAGGCGCGACAATCCAACATTGGCCTAAGGCCGCAGGATGTGTTAGTGACATCCTATTTCCAAGATCTAATCTGCTTTTTTGTTGAGGTAATGAGATCAGCTCAGCAGTGTTATTTATCCCCATAAATGGGTACTCGTTTAACATCTGGGTGAGATCATAGTCCATCACAAGCTCGGGAGTTCGAAAAACACCATGGCTCACGGTGAGTTTCGAACTCATGACCCTGTGCACCGAAGGTGCGCGCACTAACCGCTAGACCAGCCTGACTACACTCTAAAAAGTGAATTTAAATTTCCGCTGAAAATGCGGTAATTTTACACTTTTTTCCGCTTATAATCACATACAGAGTGCATTTTTCAACAATTTCTGTGTAAAATAAGAAAATTACACCAAAATCGGTGTGAAATGTATTTTTACGCTACACTTCTGTATAATTCCGATTTTCTGGTGCATTTTACAACGTTTGTGTGTTTAATTCGGATTTGTGGTGTATTTTTACAACGTACAGTTGAAGTTTTACTCATTTTTTGTAGCGTGCTCTCCAGTTGTAATACTTCAATTGGCTGTACTTAGCACAGTGTAACACATTTTTCCAAAAATTCTCTGCATTTAGAACCCATGAGTACACGCTCTGTGGCACACTTGGTTGAGTCGCACTCTACGATGCTAGTAATCTAGAGGTCCCGAGATCGAATCTAGGCGTGATCCAAAATTTTCGTACATGTGCGGATAGTAAATAATTAGTGCTTGCAACATTACACTCCGAAATGATATGCAATGTAACGTTGACTCGAAATTGCCTATAAACGGCTGACTTATGGTACTGAGAAGAAGAACAAGTGTACAGATCGCACAAAAAAGACCATATTGCAACCTCCCATGTAGACGAAAAACTGATCAGCAAAACTCGACCGATACTTGTTTATATTTTATATATCCTTAAATAGTTTTATTGATAACTACATAATACTGCTCAAAACAAAATAATAATACATAATATAATTTTCTGATTTTTTTCTGTGGAAAAGGAAAATCATAGTTTTGTTGGTATAATTTAATAAAACAATATGTTTTTCATTAGATATAATGAATTTTATTGAACTTTGACCAAAAATTACACTTTTTTTAGCATTTTTTCGAATTGCTTGCTTTTGCGTTCATGTAATCGTAACAATAACAATTAATTTGTATGTCCAATTTGTAAAAAAAAATGTATTCTTTGTTTTTTTAGTATCGAGTATGGCCTCCACTTTTTGATATGCAGTCTCGAAGCCTGGACGAAACGCTTTCAAAAAGCTGATCGACGCTTTATTTGATATCTCGTCCCAACACATTTTTAGCAATTGAATCAGCTGTTGCTGATTGTGTATGTCATTTCCAGCGGTCCGCATCCGGCGTTTTAATTGGTCACAAAGATGTTCTATCGGATTTAGGTCCGGACTGTTGGCAGACCACTCCATGACCTCAATATTGGCCTCCTCGCAAACAGACATTGTCGCCCGGGCAGTATGTGGTCGTGCATTATCCTGCATGAGGATAAAACCATCCAACGCTTGATGTGATAAAGGAATGATATGTGGCCTAACAATCCTTCCAATATAACTTTCGGACGTGATTGTCCCGTTATTTAGGATAACAAGGTCAGTTTTGCCTCACAAGCTAATTCCGGCCCAGACCATCATTCTGGGACCGCCTTGCCTCTCAATTTGATTAATGCAAGGATCCAAAAATCCTTCTCCGGTTCTCCGTCAGACTCTTATGCGTCGGTCGTCACTAAAAATTTTTACTTTGAACTCATCCGAGTAGAGCACCTTGCGCCAATGTTACATGTCCCATTGGATATGTCAACGAGCAAATCTTAAACGATTCGTACGATGGGTCCTGGTCAGTTGTGTTCTGGTAGCACGTCTCCTTGACCTGTTGTTGGTCTTCGTGCAAACGATTTCTGATCGTTTGAGGGCTAAAAATGGTCCCAGTCGCCCTTAATAGCTTACTTTGTAGTCCACGAGCACTAATGGTACGACCCCATCGCGCACAAAGTCTCACATATCGGTCTTCTGCGTTGGTGGTTATTCGATCTCTTCCTGAACGATGATCACGGGAGACACTTCCTGTCTCCTGGTAACGGTTCCAAAGATTTTGAATGGTTCTTCGCGAATACCCCAATTGCAGGGCCACAGAACGTTGCGAACGACCTTCCTCTAACATTTCTAAGGCTCTGGACGAAGCATTTAAATTTAAATTGCCCTGAATTGCTGGCATTTGTATTTGACAGATTCTCCTTATCTTTAAAAGTGCAACAACTAGTGTTGCAGTTAAAGAACTTGGCGAAAACTAATTCTAAATCAAAATGAGAAATTAACAAAACAACCAAATGTATGACTCGTGACCCCAAAAGAACTGTTTAAGCCAGTTACGTTAAAGCTAATGTTGACGAATCATACTGTGAAAACTCACATCACATTCAGGTACAGAATGACATTTTTTAAATTAAGTTTCACAGTAAAAATTCGCCAAAAGACGTTGTTAAAGTCAACGGACATTAGTGGCCCTTATTTTGTTTTGAGCAGTATATATATTATTTGTAAAGGTTCGCCACTTAAATCTTTACAACGAAAAAAGATTGAAACCGCATTATATTTCTATTATTGCGGAGTGTTTTTACACATAGCGCGGTGTAAATTTGCTAATATGTATATTGGAGTACTGTTTTAAACATATTTCATGTAAAATTACACTTGATTTGCAAATTTAGATTGCAAAGTAATTTCACTATTATTGGAAACAAAGTTTCATAGAGTGTACCAACTACTACTACTACTACTACTACTACTACTACTACTACTACTACTACTACTACTACTACTACTACCAAGGGAATAGAACTACAGAAAAGACACGTTCACTGGTGGCATACACTTTTCGTTAGGATGTAATTAGGTGTTTACGAGGAAAATCGAGTCATAATGTTCAACAAAACGCCACAATATTTAAGCGCAAATCCGAAAATTCTCGGGCTTCACTTTGGGAAAATGATGACTACAGCTCATCACGCGGAAGCGGTATGTGAAAAGATGCGCAGTAGGAACAAAATTCTTAAAGCACTGGCTGGCAGCACCTGGAGCAAAGATAAAGAGACTATGCTAGTCGATTTGATTTGATTTTGCGGCGCCAGTTTGGTCGCAAAATCTCTGTAACACAAACTGGAACAAAATCCAAGTCTGCCCAAATGCTGCTCTACGCACAGCCACAGGGTGCCTTCTGATGTCTGCCCAGGGTCACCTTTATCAGGAGACACATTTGATGCCAATACGTGACCACAATCGACTACTTGCAAAACAATACCTTGTAGGGTGTTATCGAGAAGATCGTCCTAATCGTGACCTTATGGACAAAATTCCTCCTCCACGCCACATCAAACGTGGCCTTCGTGACCTTGAGAGAGAGGTCCAGTGTTACTTTCGACGAAGATTCATACCGGGCTACCATTGCAATGATTCACACTGAGGAAGTGAGTCGGTTTATTGCGAATTTAGGTACGAACAGAGTCCTCTCAGCGCTCCCACCATTTGGCCTGAGGAGACTAGGCTCCCGAGAGCCACCAGAGTAGGGATGTCAAAAACCGGCCCATAACCCGGTTGTCGGTTTTTTCGGTTTTTTTGCAGAGCCGGTTAGACCGTCCGGTTTTAACCGGACTCCAAGTACCGGTTTTCCGGTTAACCGGTTCTTTTCATTGATTTGCCTAGAATTTTTCTAAAAAAAAACTGCTTACACACTTTGCAATTACTGGTGTTCCTATCGTATGCAAAATCAACTTAAAATTCACGTACATGATGTAGTAAGACAGCTAATTTAAAAGAAAAACATGAACCAAAAAGACAATCAAATAAAATTGTCAGATGTGATTTAAGTATTTTATTAAGTTTTGAAAAAAAAATTTCAAACATTTACAACAGGGGCCATCCTAATTTCTCTTGCGGAATACGAAATCTTTTAGGGACACGATCATACGCGAAATGCAGTGATCAAGAGACGCGAGAGCGTCTCGCCCGCCAAAGGAAAAAGAAAAACGAAAGCGAACAAGTCTATGATTACCGGAGACAACTTGCTTTTTTGTTTGATCAGGCTACAGCCTTCCAGGCAACAGCCCCCAAAAAAAATTTTTTACCAAAATATTCCACATATCCTGTTCTAGTGCCTTTCCAAATAAAATCTTCGATCGGCACAATAACGGGTAAGATATATGCAATAAACGGTGAAATTTTCACCCTCACAGACTTAAGCGAGTAACCCAATTTCAGAATGAAGACTACAGTTGCAGAAAGACTTGCTTCTACTGTCTCTCTTCGTGATGGGATTTTTATGAAATTTGGAACGAATGATCCTCTGGTGGTCCTTCTAAAGAATCAATGTCTTCCATTTAGATAAGTGGATCGAATAACGGTAAATTAATAGGTAAAGTAAACGAAAGATTTCCAACAATTGCGTCTATCGGCTCATCGCATTGACCATTTTTTAAAACACACTGCGGCATTGGGACATTTGGATATTGGGACACCGGGAGACTAGGATCTTGGGGTAGTGGGATATTAGGAAATTGGGACATTAGGGTCTTGGGACATTAGGACATTGGAGCATTAGGCACAATGGGGAAACAGGGACGTGGGGACATCGGCATATTGGGGCATTGGGACATCGGGATATTGGGGCATTGGGACATCAGGATATTGGGACAATGGGACATTGGGATATTGGGACATTAGGACACTGGGAGACTGGGACATGGGGGCACTGGGATATTAGGACATTGGGGCATTATGACCTTGGGACAATCGGACATTGGGACATTGGGACACTGGTACATAGGGGCATTGGACCACTGAGACATCGGAATGTTGTGACATTGGGACATCGGGATATTCGCACATAGGGGCACTGAGATATAAGAACATGTGAACATTAGGGTCTTGGGTCATTAGGACATTGGGATATTAGGACATCAACACATTAGGACATTGGGGCATTAGGTACACTGGGGAAACTGGGACGTGGGAACATTGGGGCACTGGGACATCGGGATATTAGAACATTGGGACATTGTAACATTGGGATATTGGCACATTGGGATATTGGAACATTGGGATACAGGGACATTGGGGCACTGGGATATTAGGACATTATGCTATTGGGACCTTGGGACACTTGGTATACTGCGACATTGGGACACTGACCACTGGTACATTAGGACATTGGGATATTATCACATTAGGATACTGGGACATTTGGGACATTAGGGTACTGGGATATTAGGAAATTGGGGCATTAGGACCTTGGGACATTAGGAACTTGGGACATTAGGACAGTTAGACATTGGGATATTAGGACATTAGGTGAGAGACTGGGATATTCCGATACTGGGACATTGGGACACTAGGGTAGTGGGACATTCGGACATTAACAGAGTGTTAACAGAAAATTAACAGTGCCTTAACAGAACGTTAACAGAACGTAAATCGAGTAATAAAAGAAAGGTAACAGACCGTTTACAGAGCGTTAGCCGAATGATTAAAGAGAATTAAGAGAACATTAACAGAACGTTAACAGAGCATTAACGAAAAGATAATAGAGTGTTAAGAGAACGTTAATAGAGCATTAACAGAGTTAACAAAAAATTAACAGATTACTAACAGAATGTTAGCAGAGCCACAAAGATAACACAAATCTATTTTGCACAAAATACATATTAATAAACTATACCCATTTCATCCCAAAATTATTTTTAAAAAAGCTCAGCAACAGCCATTTGTGGCGTGTTTGCAATTGCGTTTGCAGTATCTATTTATTTTAAAGAACACCCTGTGAATATAACTTATGATATTAAATTTATGGAATATGCTGAACAAAAACCTATTGAAACTTTTCCCAAAACAAAAATATTAGTTGGCTATTTAAGTATGCAAAAATATATGATATCCGACCAAAAACAACAAAGTTGTAAAAGTTACCCCGCCAAAGAAAAATTCATCTGCCGCAAAAAGAATACATATCACTCCAATCCGCTGCTCATATTTAATTTTGTTTGCTGGATGTACTTTTGTTTTAGGTGTAAATGCTGGACAAGTTTAAATGTACAGGACTACTTCTTAAAGTAATTTGGAGGGAGCCGTCAAAGTGGCACTGAATAAAATGTTAAAGCTCCCACCAAATTACTTTAAGAAGTAGTCCTGTACATTTAAACTTCTCCAGCATTTACACCTAAAACAAAAGTACATCCAGCAAACAAAATTAAATATGAGCAGCGGATTGGAGTGATATGTATTCTTTTTGCGGCAGATGAATTTTTCTTTGGCGGGGTAACTTTTACAACTTTGTTGTTTTTGGTCGGATATATTATACATACACGAAAATTAATTCACTTTCACGTTGTACAACCAAGATACATTTGAAACGCTGTGCTAACATAAACAATATCTGCCTTGGAAGAGATAGGATACAAGAGGTAATTTGACGAAGCGATTGTTCTACGAGTAATAGCAAAAAAAAAGAGCGTTCGACCATTGTTAAAGGGCTGAAATTAGAAAACGATTTTTTTCCATAGGGGATAATAATAGAATTGCAGGCTGAAAAATCAAGAAAATATAAAAAAATTTATGAATTTTGAAATATTTTTTTTCCGGTTTTAACCGGATGGACCAACAACCGTCCGGGTTAAAACCGGGAGGAGAAAAAAACCGGTTAACCGTTCTGAAAGTACAGGTTTTCGGACTAACCGTCCGGTTTTTGACATCCCTACACCAGAGTGACTTTAGTCCAGCTTCAGTCACGCTTCTGCACACGCCTCAATTCGTATCTATCTCGCATATACCCGAACATACAAAACGTATGCCCTATTTGCGCTGGCACGCCTCACTATGTAGCCCATCTGTTTCAATTCAATTCAATTCAATATTTTATTAACCAAAAATATAATTTATAATAATAACATACAGTAAACTTATTTAGGTAAGTGATGGAGTTCATACTCTTACAGCTAACAAATAGAAGATATGTGTAGTGGTAAACAAACATGATTGTAATTGGGAATAGTAAGTAAAGAATAGTAAGAGGAAAATGGTAGAAAAACCTCTTATTCAAGTGTTTAAAATAAAACCTAAGACTAACTTAAAACTAACTATGCTAATTATTTATAATGTTAATGTTAACATTTATACCTGAGACATGGTTAGGTTGACTGGGCTAGATCTTTCAGTAAGGGGTTAGTTGCCATAGCGCAAGATAAATTAAAATTTATTATATTATGCGATATTTTAGAGTGAACATACGGAATTTTGGAGATTGAGTGCAATCTTGCGGTTGAAAAATAGAATGGTTAATTATGCATTATTTTTAAAATTTTGTTTTGTTTTATTTGAATATCCTTTATGTGAGAAAAAGCGCAAGTTCCCCAAGCCCCGGAAGCATAAAGCATGACTGGTTGAAAGATAGTTTTGTATAATAATAGTTTATTAGTAATTGATAGAGGCGATTTGCGGTTGATAAGTGGATAAAGAATTTTAATATGTGCATCAGCTTTTTTCAATATAGCGTCCATATGCGGTTTGAATGTTAATTTCTTATCAAGAAGTATGCCCAAGTACTTGATATGCAACGTATTCCAGTTTATTGTACTATTTTCAAGCAGTAATGGTTCACTGGGCAACAGACTATCTTTTCGTTTCCTCGAGAAGAATAAAGCCTCTGTCTTATCTGAATTTATTTTGATCTTCCATTTAGTGAAAAAATTGTTCAAGATATTAAATCCATTTGACAGATTTTCACTAATTTCACCTGGAAAATAGCCACTGCAGAGCAATGCCGTATCATCTGCAAAAAGACATATTTCACAATTACTCGGAATTGGTAGGTCACTCGTATATAAATTGTAAAGCAATGGACTGAGTGCTGATCCCTGTGGGACTCCTGCTGGAAGTGCAAAAGTTGTAGATTTTGTTCCATTGATATTAACTTGGAACGTACGGTTGGAAACGAAGTCTTGAATAATTTTTGTCAAGTAAACAGGAAAACCATAGTTACACATTTTATGAATGAGCCCATCATGCCACACACAGTCAAATGCCTTCTCAATATCGAGCGTAAGCATCGCAGTGGATTGTTTGAGCTCAAATTTCGATTGAACAATTGATTTGATGCGTGCAATTTGGTGCGTAGTACTGTGTTTACTCCTGAAACCAAATTGTTCTCGCAATAAAATATCTTTATCGTTTAATATTTTTGTGATGTTTTCTTTTAACAATCGTTCGAATACTTTCCCTATATTACTCAGGAGACTTATGGGTCGATAACTGCTGACTGGATGTTTAGGTTTCTCAGGTTTGGGAATACAGATGACCATTGCATTTTTCCATGCTTTCGGAAAGTAAGTATGCTTAAGACAAGCGTTAAAAATTTGGCACAAATAAATTGTTGTCTTTTTATGCATATTTTTGAGGAAACACATTGGAATGGAATCGACACCCGGAGCTTTGTTAGTTCTGCAGAGTTTGATTACATTCCTCAAAGAAGATAGCGAAAAAAAGGGGGATTGAAAATCACTCGTATTGTTTAATTGATCTATAGTCTCCTGTACTGCGTTTCGGGTTTCGTTATCAGATAAATTATCCGTAATAAGGTGTTGGTTGTGAAAGTGTTTAGCAAAAGCTTCGCACTTTTCCGAATTTGTGAGCAACGATGTATTTGACTCTCTAATCGGCGGGATTTGGCATCGTTTCTTTTTTAAGGCCCTTGAGATTTTCCAGAATGCTTTCCTATCGTTATTTATAGACTTTAGCTTCTCATTCCATTGCAGATTACGTAACTCGACTATTGAGACATCTATTTGATTTTTAAGAATATTAGTCATTTGTTTATATATAACTTGCCTTGAACGCTGCCACTGTCTACGAAAAATATTACGTTGCGTTATTAGATGTTTTATGTGAGGAGTTAACTTTATGTGGACAGGCACTGTATTTAAATGTTTCAGGGGAATCGAATCTCTAGCTGCCTCCCATAGAATATCATTGAACTTTAACAAATGATGGTCAATATCTTCTTTGGATCTAAAGTTGAGGTTGTCGCTACTGAGATTTGTTAACAGACCAGTAATCTGACTAAAACGAGTCCAATTTGCCTTTCGGAATATAAATTTTCTCTCCGAGTCTATATGAATAGGCTCATCATTTATCTTGCAACAAACCGGCAAATGATCCGAGGCTAGATCAGTGAGTGCAATCGGAGGGGAAATAAATTGTGTGCAGTTCGAGAGAATAATATCCAAAGTTGACGGGTGACCTCTACCTGATTTTGGGTAAAATGTGGGTGTTGGAGGAAAAAGAATGTCTAAAGAGCTAGTCGTAAGCTTATGATGCAAAAGTTTACCCCAGTGACTTGTCTTTGCACAATTCCAGTCAGTATGTCGTGAATTGAAGTCTCCTCCAATAATTACATTACCGTTTAGTCTATTGAATAAACTTATGTCAGTATTATACAGATGATCTTTATTCAAATTCGCGTTGCCACCGGGAAAATATGTTGCAACTAATGTAAAACTATTATTACACAAAAAGATGTCGACACTAATTGTTTCAAAAATTTGCGTATTTAATCTAGGATTTAATCGATGTGACAAGTTCTTTTTAATTGCTATGGCTACACCACCGCCTCTGTTTGAAACACGATCGACCCGGTAAATATGATAGCTAGAATCGTATAATTGACTATCTTCTTTGAGCCATGTCTCAGTAATTAAAGCTACATCTATTTTGTTACAATTCAAAAAAGCAAAGAATTCTAAACGCTTAGCTAATGGTCCCAAACTTTGGGCATTCCAAATAACAATGTTAAGAAAACCAATATTATTTGACATTGTAAAGATACTTAACTGCCAAATCCGCAATCACTTTAAACTGCTCTTGTTTCGTTTTGCATTCTCTTAAATTATTTATCATGTCGTTGGTTAGGCATAACAATTCAGTTGGGTTGAACAGATCGCTTGAAATAGGTGAAATCTTCATGACACTTGCAAAGCTTCGATTCGTATTTGCATTTGTCACTATGGGCGTGTGTGTAGTTTGCGAAGTGGGTAGTGTAGGAAAAATTGATTGATTTTGCAAATCAATCCGTGTTTGATTATAGCTTGCTCCGTGTGTCCGTTTAGCTCTCAATCGTTGGAGAAGCTCTGTATATTTCAACCGAGCGGGGCAGTTGGAGTAACTCGCCGCGTGTTCACCTGCACAGTTTGCACATCTTCGTTTTGGATTGTCCGCATCTTTTTGAGGACATTCAGTTGTCTTGTGTGGCCCTGCACACAAGTTGCAAATAGTTAGCAAGTGACAACCATTAATAGAATGTCCCAGCGTTTGGCAATTGTAACAACGCAGTGGGCCGTTATTGCGTTTTTTTCGGTAGTAGTTAAATGTTACTGCCGTGTGAAAAAGATATTTAACTCTACTTTGCAGTTCCTTAAGCTTAATGATTCCTCGCTTAAATGTAAGGATATAAGATGCTTGTTGATCATAACGTTGCATTTTAATCGGTAGCGTCTTGATTGATTCGCATTGGATGTTGTGCTGCTTCAGTTCTTCGGACAGATCATCAATAGAGACGGAATCTAGCCCAGTTAGGACAATTTTGAATGTTTTCCCTGACATCGGATCATGAGTGAAATATTTGACGTGGGTTTCGTTCAATCTATCAATGAATTTAACGTATTCTTCGTTAGTTAGGTGGAAAACTTTAGTGCCTATACTTGTAAATTTCAAAGTATAGTCCTTGATATTGAGCGTGTTTAACATCACTTCAATTTTATCTCTTGGTGTGTCAATTATTGTAGTCGGTGGCATATTTCGCCGTACCGCTGGAGTTGATATGACATCGCTGTCGTTAGTCGACAGTTGGCTAAGAGGCGCAAACCGGTTGGATCTCGAAGTAGAGCCCGGGGTAATATGTGGCTTCTTACTTTTCGCCATTAGTGAAAAATCACGATCTTCATCGCCACACAAAGGCGAAAGGGGCCTTGCACGCTTGATAGAAATAATTCCGCTTTGATACGAATTCGAGGGTGAATGAAACAATTCACAGAACACTTTATACTTTACAAAATTGGCAATGGACTATACTTGGATAAATTCTCCGCACTATGACACTTGGTGGTGGTTCTATCTAACGCTAGAACACGACTGATCTGTTTCAATGCCCAGCTGCAGCCACTAATCTCACCCCCCTCTCACTATAGGAAAACCCAATTACAGCTGCCACGTTTTTTTTCTCTGGAGATCACGGACGAAAACGACGACGAACTATAAATCGAATCCATAACTAGTGAAAACCATAACTTTTTTATTTTTTGATATTTTTTTTTTGATATTTGATAAGAATAAACTAGACACATGGGAGATATGTTTACACTACTTTCCAAGTAGGTACGCGTTGATGAAAGGTTGATTTAGGTAAGTTTTATAAAAGAGTTTATTTTTGAACCATTACATTCATAAAAAGTACGTATGCGGACAGGAAGAATGGAATTTTGCTAATGCCTCATTAACTCAATTTTAAAAAGGTAATAACTGCCAAAATTGCCATTATTAGTCAATTTATTTAAAAATTAAAGGTACATTTTCCTTGACACGACTGCACGACAGCGACTCGCTCATTCCATATGAAAACTCGTTTTTAAAATGAGAGAGAAATGAGTTTTTATATGGAATGAGCGAGTCGCTGTCGTGCGGCCGCGTCGAGGACAACGTACCTTAAGTCATAAAAATGCGTCGGAGAGTGACACCAAAATAACAAAAAATGAATGAATGGCAATGAATGCTTCTCTTGTTGCTCAAATTTATCAAGTTTTTAAATAGAAAGGATCCATATGCGTTAGTATTGACAAAAAAACCAACAACGATTAGCGTATGCCATTCAATTCCAGCGATTGGCCAGAGAAGATGAAATATTGCAAAAGGTAATGGAACATACCGTAGAACGATCCCGTCTTTGTCAAGCCGCCCGGGCGGCCATCTAAAGGATATAATTTTTCGAACATAGTGTAAAGATATCTCCCAAGTGTTTATTTTTTAAATGAGAATTTCAAAAAAATCGGTTAAGAAATAACAAAGTTATGCATGGTTTACACTATAGTTCACTTTAAATGGGCCACCCTGTAGATACACAGCGGTTCACACAACGCCCCCTATATTTTAAGGCCGCAATGTAGACTCTTAAACGTCAAATTAAGAGTCGAAATTGCGTTGCATTGTTCTTGTTTTTAATGACGTCATATGCTTGTTGTTGTTGTATGTTCGTGTAAATCCAAAATTTAAGAGCTAAACTATGACGGCATTGTACAGCTGAGTTGCGGCTATGATATTTCAAGATGGCGGTGGGTTCACACCTTCCTGTACCGCTAAAAGAAGAAGACGAATATTTAAGCGCAACAACAACAACAAAAATATTCAATGTTTTTATTTTTTCCAAACTAAATCGCCTTAAAGTTCAATAAGAAGGGGAAAACCGGATACGGCAAAATGTGGCGGAGACAATTATTATTTTGCTTCTTGTGTTTTGCACCAATCCGGAGCTTCCCACCATAATTTCGTTGCGGAACAGGGTAAAAATCGCAAAAAAAAAAATCTAAAAAAATCAATTGTAACCTTTACGATTAATGCATTTTGAAGATTTACGTCGCGTTAGACGAGCAATCATGTTACTCATGGACATCTTTTGTGCAGAAATTAACAGTTTCAGAGTTATGAGCCAAACATAAAAAACCTCAGAAAAAAAAGTCACCACATTTTGCAATCTGAAATCACCTAATGACTAGCCTTTATGTAGAACATTCTAAGAAATAAATCTAGTTCGCTTGGAAATACCACAATTTTTCACAATTTGTAAGCTTACCAACGGCACCTTTTTATGTTCATATTAAAACTTGCAAAAGACATTGTAATGCAGGAAACTCGATCAACTTTATGTATTTTAAAATGTATTACGTAAATGCATCATTAGAGCTCGTACAGATTAAGACCAGTCATCGGTCAATTTAATCGGCGAATGTCCACTTGATCGCTAGCACCCACAACAATCTAGTTCGCTCTATGTTGCAGGGTTGTCGTTCTACTGTACAACAGAAAAATATCATGTACAAAAGAAACTTTATGAAAGTTCATAATGTTATAAAGTCAATATGTTCTTGACCAATCTTATTGAAGGAACACGAAGAGATAAAAATATCTGCGACCCAAAGGCTAGGCGATTGTTTTGGCGGATAAAGCACCAGGTTTTAGAGCGCGGAGACTAGAGTCCTAGCAAGGATTGAAAAGGCTTCGCGTAAAGAAGGAAAAGTGCATTTCGTATGGGTCATGTAATTTTGATTTTCTATTTATCCAACTTTTTAGCATAATTTTTTTTCAAAGTCAGCGGCAGCCCTCCCCTGTGAATAGTTTTTTACTATACGATACCATGGCACAAAGTTTCTGATTCCAAAGACAAACGATTCTAGTATACTAGAGCACAATTAGAGCAGTAAATTTGCCGCCCGCCCAGTTTTCTTTGTTCGTGTATAAACTTTGCTATACTCGTAGCTCGCTAACGAAGTGACTAGCCAAACGAAATCATTCAATTTACGAATGGGTCCAAAAGCCTCCTACATCTAATCGTGGAGGTCTTAAAATGGAAAATACTATACGCTAATATGTAAGATTTCATTCACCCAACAAACGACACAAATTCGATAAACAAAAACTAAACTACATACTCTTTGGAAAGAACGGGCCGCACGAGCACAGTTCAATTCATTGACTCTACCCTTTAGCGGCTAAATTCAAGAAAAAACCATTCCAAGACAGTTGAATAAATTAAGACAATTGGGACGTTAATAAAAATATGTACGGTACATACATGGTCACAATCTAACTTAAAGAGTACAAGTCAAGGCACCTGTCTACTTGTGTCGAGCGCGACCATTCGAATAAGTGAATAATGAATGCAATTTGCTGTTTCCATGAAGTTTTTGGCGAAACGACATCATAAATAATATCTAATTGTGGCTCTCTGGATTGCCTTTATCCATCAACGGTCATATATTTATGGGATCATATAAATTTGACCGAGTAACGCATTATATTTTATATGTTCATAATATGTGTCTATACATTTAGAGATTGACTACAATTTAAGTGCTCTCAAAATAAGATTCGGCTAACTCATGATAACAAAAATGCAAGAAAGCTAAAACGTGTCATGTTCGGTGTAAAAAAGGAAAATACTACGAAAATCAATGATAACTTGATAACGAACAAATTTATATTCCACTGACGAAAGACAGGATGCAACGAAGAAAACTGCCATCAACGTTTCAGACCCAGTGTAGTAGCCAACCAATAGTTTTCGATTTCAAGGTAAAATGAATGAAAGCGTTACTAAATTCCGATCAATATCATGTTCGTAGCCAACAATTAAAAATTTCGGAAAAGATAACCGAGAAAAATTCTAAAGGAGATGATATCCCCTCTATTGCTTTTGTGATTTGAAAGGAACAAATCCACACCAAATGCATTTTGTCTCCCATTATTTTTTCTCAAACTTCGCAGATTACCCAAAAACCGGACACTTTTTTTCTGACATACATAACACTCTTATTTATAACGAGAGGTCTTGCCACCCAATGATTTCCTGGGTTCGTTCCCTTTCTTCTGGCACAGCACACCCAACCTCCTCCCTACGGAAACTGTAATTTCATTGGGGTCAAGACTTTTCGTTAGAATAGGATTTTATAACAAATTATGACACCGAGTGTATTTTCAAATCTATGAAGAGCCATTCCGAAATCGACACCCATTGTACTGTGTACCTACTCATTAATAGTACGACTAATAATACTGCTGGGCGGGCAGCGCATAGTATACAACCTAATTCATTTTCCTGATCGAACTACTTATACTCCAATCAACGGGGAGATTTTACCTTGCGAAAATTGGGGATGTCTCAAATTGTTGATATGTTATAAAGACAGGTGGGGTATGTTAAAATCCAAGTTGGCGTCACTTTCCCCCCTGTGCTCCCGCCACCATATTGAAAAAAAACATCTACAATCTGTCTTTTCATCCATTTTTGGCCTGTAACTTCTTTACAGTCCATTTGAACACAAAACGTGCCAAGACAATTTTGTAGAGAACAAAATTCCCTACAAACTTAATCTAAGAAGTTGTACTCTACAATAAAAACTGACAGAGTTATAGCACCAAGAATATGCGGGAAATTCCAAAAATCATGACAATTTTGCAGTTTTTTGCATTTACATATCAATAACTTATTACCGCTGCATTGTAGCTTAACTTAATGTCACTTAGAAGACTGTTTTATAGGAATATTGACTGCCATCAAATTTCATCATAAATTGTATTTGTAAGATGCACAGGAAGCGAGTAAATTTAAATAGAGTATAATGACTTTTATCGACTTGACAGGGTCTTCACATGTTTAAGTTCGCTTCCCTACTCTTCCTATGCTACGAAATTTTTGTCAAATATTCCCCATGTTTGAAGTTTTTCATAGCAAATAAATAATGATAGAATGTTTAGGCCAGTCATTTTATGATTTTAGGTCGCAAAAAATAGCTCGGCTCTGGTTATTTGGGATATTGTAAGGGTAGATACCAGAAGTGTACCACCAAGTTTGCAACTTCGAAAAACCTGTGCTAACCCCATGACCCTCAAAAAACCTCAAAATGTTCGGACTTTTTTCATATTTTGGTTTGTATTATCCAAAAGGTGCTTCCTACAAGAAAGTCGTCTACTGGATTTTTAAAGCTAACAAAACCTTCTTTAACCTTCAAGCGGGCGCGCCATTTTTGTGACATTACCGGGCGCGCGGCGGTAATTTACCGCCCTCGTCTTTTTCCCTCCATTTGCGCTCAACCGTAAAACTTCCATTCTTATAATTATGGTAAATTGAAAGAAGAGCATGTCCCAAATAAGTTATCATCATAAAAAGTATTATCTGGTGAACAATAAAACAAGTTCAGCAGTTTTAGCGAAGCATGTCACTTCAGTGATATTACACAGAGCACACACATTTTGAGCACAACTATATACCAAAATATACAATCCCCGAACGTTTGATGACCGCTGGAAAGGTATGGAAGCGAAAGCTTACCCAAAATTTTATTGTATCGTATCTATAACAGTAAGACTTAAGAATACATACTTCTCCCACCTCCATCCGGCCAACGGGGGAAAAGCTATGCGTGTTTATATGATCAGGGCGGTAAATGACCGCCCGCGCGCCCGCTTGAAGGTTAATTTGAGTCCACCTCCAGCTTTCTAGGTGCAAAGGATCCCAAGCTACAACACTTTAAAAATTGATTTGTTTTTTAATTCGAAATTGTAATTTTAGTCGTCGTCCGAACTAAATATCGGCTTAAATGCGCCATGGTCATAGGGCTGCCCCTGAAAATAATGTTCTTCTAAGACAATTTTTGTTTCTTTATGTACCAATATTAACCAAAACTTTACCCAAGTGTGTTCCTGGTTAAGCCTCAAAAAATATCTAGGAACGGATGAAATCGGAACACTACGTCATAGGGCTGTCATACAAACCAACCTCTGGAAATTAGGTTCTTCTAAGAACAACTTTTTTCTTTATGAACCAATCTTAACTAAACCTCACCCAAATATGTTCCTAGTAAAGCCTCAAAATATATCTAGAAATGGAAGGAAACGGAACATTACGTCATAGGGCTGTCAAACCAAATAAATAATAGGTTCTTGTAAGAAAAACTTTGTTCTTTTTGGATCTTAAGCAAAATTCATCCAACTGTCTTCCTCAACGCATTCAGGAACAGATGGAATCGGAACACGTCATGGAGTACGTCGTATTACAATTTCGGACTTTTTTACAAAAAAAAAAACATCTTTTAAAATGCTGTATCTTGGGATCCTTTGTTCATACGAAGCTAGTGTTGCACTCAAATTAAAGAAGATTTTGTTAGCTTTAAAAGTGCAGTGGACGACTTTCTTGTAGGTGGCACCTTTTAAAGTTACAAACCAAATTATGAAAAAAGTCCGAAAATTTTGTGGTTTTTTGATGGTCACGGAAATAGCACAGGTTTTTCGAAGTTGCAAACTTGGTGGTACACTACTGGTATCAAAGCAAAACCAGAGCCGAGCTATTTTTTCCGACCTAACGCCTTATATTTCGGTTTATTGAATGGCCTAGTTCAGCTATTATGAATTCTAAAAAAGGCAGTGGCAAATTGAATTATTCGCGTAGTTATGGGTTTGGAAAGATACACAGGAAACACGATAATTTTTCATTTAAGCGCGGTGTATTTCATCGAGGTTTCATGAAATAGGAAACAAACACCGGATAAGTAATTTACTCGACGTCCCCTTTCATATGATGCCCCGCATGCCGACCTCCGGTTAAGGAATAAATAGTGTCCTTTTTAAGACCTTTCTGATCAAAATTTTGATTTAACAAAATGAGTTGAGTTGAGAGTAGTCTGGCTGGTCTAGCGGTTAGTGCGCGCACCTTCAGAGCACAGGGTCATGAATTCGAATCTCACCGTGTTCCATGGTGTTTTTCGAATTCACGAGCTTGTGACGGAGTATGATCTCACTCAGATGTTAAACGAGTACCCATTTATAGGGATAAATAACACTGCTGAGCGTAATGCTGATCTCATTACCTCATCAAAAAGCAGATAAGATCTTGGAAATAGGATGTCACTAACACATGCTGCGGCCTTAATCCAATGTTGGATTGTCGCGCCTGTTATTTATTTTATTTAAAATGAGTTTTAAATTCCTGTGACCCCACTAATTCAAAATCAACAAAAATTAGCCTTACTCTATTTTTTTCTATTTGAAATACAAATAAATCAAATGGACAAAAACTGAAAAATTTGCGTAATTTTCGATATTTCCCCAATTTTCTTGGCGCTATAACTCTGTCAATTTTGAATCTAAAGTAAAACTTTTTGCTTTGAATTTTTGGGAAATTTTGTGCTCTACAAAATACTATTGGCACATTTTCTCCTCAAATCGACTGTAAAGAAGTTACAGATCAAAAACTGCTGAAAGGGCCGATTTTGGATGCTTTTTTCAAGATGGTGGCGTGAGAAGAGGGGGGGGGGGGGGAAAGTGACGCAAACTTGGATTTTAACTTACCCCACATATCTTATAACATATCAAAAATTTGAGACATCCGCAATTTTTGCACGCTAACCCCTATTATTTCGTCTCTATTGATTGGACTACTAGGCTTATGGTAGCACCTAAAAGGTATACGAAACCCGAGGGAAAATTGTCAATTTTGATTGTGACACACTAAAATAAATGGAATCACATTATTTCTCTTGCACGAGGCTATTTACAGAGAATGTTTTGACATACATACGAGTAGGCTTCAATTGGCACGGGTTACTCGTCCGAAAAGCTAAGACACCTAGATTTGAGCTTTTTCCAGTTTTTATAGGAACTCGTAACATAGAGTAAGTAAAGCAACAGAAGCAATACATTGTGTTACTTTTTCATAGTCAGCCTAATACAAAAACCCGCAGCAAAAGTGATGAATTTTGAAGGAACCCGAGCCTGAGCTCAACATTCACGGTAGAATAGAATAGATTCCATCCCAGGAGAGGCATATTTCCAGAAGGTGAATTTCAGTTATATCACTAAGTAGCACCTCAGACCTCAGACTATAAGGTGTGTCCCGTTCAAACTGACCTGGCTGACGTAAACGGTCCTTACAATTGACGTAGATTTCTATAAGAAAGATTCTACTTCTTGTTGTAACAAATTGAATAAATAGCTGTTTGAGTCGTGTATGAAATTGTTGGAGTTGCATTTTAGACGCACTACTGTACTGTTAACTCGTGGAACAAGAATACGACCATGAATAGCATGTGAGAATACATAATCTACCTAAATTTTGTGCCGATGTGTGAATAGCAAACTCAACAACTATAGGGCTATAAAGTTAACACCTCATACACTGAAGATCTACGAGCGAGTTGTCTGCAACCGATTGAGAAAGATTGTGCGGTTGAATGACAATCAATGCGGCTTTGTTGAGGGTCGATCTACAGTCGATGCGATTCAGTGCATTCGTATTGCGATGGAAAAGTATAGAGCAGCACGAAAGGACTTGCACTTTGTGTTCATCGATTTGGAAAAGGCATTCGATAGAGTACCTCGTGATCTGATATGGTTGGCCTTGAGAGCACTTAATGTCCCTGAGGCATACGTCAGGATGATACAAGACATGTATGATGGAGCTACGACTAAGGTTAGATGCACAGCCGGTGAATCAGAAGAATTTCCGGTGAATGTCGGATTACACCAGGGCAGTGTATTGAGTCCGTTGCTCTTCAACATCATCATGTGCTACTTATTAACACGTATTTCCGACGGCCTAGAAATATCTCTTCTTTTTGCCGATGATATAGTCCTCAGTAGCCCAAACATCATTGCCTTGCAAGCTGCACTTACAAAATGGTGTGACATTCTGGAGGAGCATGGACTGAGGGTAAGTATAACAAAGACTAAGTTCTTATGCTGCCCATTGTCAGACCCAGATGCATCGATACCAGATATGTACGTCAAAGGAGAGCAGCTTAAGTCTTGTACCAAGTTCAAGTACCTCGGCTCGATGGTGAACAGCGGAGCTACATGCGATGATGACATCAAACACCGCACAAAGGTTGGGTGGATGACGTGGCGAGAAAACTCAGGAGTTTTCTGCGATAAGAAAATGCCACTGAAGCTAAAGGGCAAGTTGTACAAAACGGTTGTACGTCCCGCACTCATGTATGGATCAGAATGCTGGACCATGTATGAAGGTTACGCGAAAGAAATGACAGCGACTGAAATGAAAATGTTACGCATGTCAGTTGGTGTAACCAAAAGGGACCACATCAAGAGTAGCTACATCCGAGGCAGCTTGTCCATAGACCTACCAATCACCGAAAAGCTCGAAGACCGACAAATGGATTGGTATTGCCATGTTCAAAGGCGTCCGCCTGAGAACCCCGCAAAGAAAGCGATATCAATGGACGTTCCACTTGATGAACCCAAGGCCAGAGGCAGACCGAAGAACACCTGGATGTGTCAAATGAAAAAGCAACAACAACGCATTGGTTTCGGCGATGACACGATCCAAGATAGAGCTGCCTGTAGAAATATGCTGAGAAATTATCGCCAAAACGGGCGATGTGCCTACACCGCAGGTCGAGCAACGCGAAACCGTGGAGCGGTATAGAGAACGAGGCAAGGAAGAAGAAGTGTGAATAGCCTATAACCCTCAGCCCATGCTTCTCCAGAAGTGACACCATTTTTTAAGTGCAGCTTGCAATTTTGGCCTCTGACAAAAAGAAGAGATATTTCTAGGTATATGTATCACTGATGATGTCTAAGAGCAAAGAACTCAATACACTGCCTGAAGTACTCTGACATTCACCGGCTGTGTATCTAACCTTAGTCGTAGCTCCATCGTACATGTCTCGTATCATCCTGGCGTATGCCTCAGAGAGATCAAGGCCAACCAAAATTATTCTACACATGGCGGGACACTTTGGATATTTTTTGGGACGATTTTGAAAGATTTTTAATGCGTCAAAGCATAAACTTTCACGTACCTATGCTTCATACCAAGCACGCTTCTTTTTGATAAGGCTTTGTATGTAATGGCTTTTAAATATGTAATCTTTAATTTTCATTGATTAGCCTCCAAGACATGAATATCTGTGAAATATTGCTATACAATGACACTAACTAAGGTACCCACCAACATACAGGGTATGATGATTACTTTTTTCGAATTTTAAATGGGGGTTTCTGATTGACCATTTACTTTTCATCATCCACGATTGCTCTCGATGTTCTAAAATAACAAACCAAAGTATTTCCGAACTGTTTTTCAAGATTTACAAAAGCACGCAATGAAACATTTCCACTTAATTCCCATAAACATCATTAACAACGCATAAGGACCTTACATAATTTCATTTAAAATAACGCCGTGCTTCAACAAGCCCTCTTCGAGCCGTTTAATTCATTGAACGTGACGTGAAGTAAATGCAAGCTTGTTGAACTGAACTAGTCTAAAGTTTACTACTACGAGCATTTATTGGAAACTGCCTCCTTAGTGGTTTGTTTATACGTTCCGAGTGCTGTACGTTGAAAATGTTTTCGAAACTGCGTTAACAGCTTTTCCAAAATCATGTTTGGTGCACATAACCGCACAACACTTCACTTGATGCCCTCGGGGGAAAATATTCCAGACAAAGCGTGTGTACTAAACATGTCCGACAATCACAAGGCTCTGTAGGCCTTCATCGCTGCGTGTAGTAATAAATGCCCAACAACCCGACAAGGTACTTGAATCCATATACATATATGGAATCTCCGCTGTTAAGCCGCATCCTTTGATAAATGCAGTTGAAAATCGACTAGCCAACGTGAACTAGGGGATTTACATCGTACACTAGTGGTAGGTGGATGTGAATCCTTTCGCTTTTCCACAAACAATAAGTAATACGAGTGGTCGAATTCATGCTGCATGCGGAAACGTTGCGATGTTGAGATTTTGAATCACCGATGGGATTATCAGAATACGTACAGGAGACGAGCATTACAAATTTCAAATAGAGAGGATGAAATGTGCGGCAAATAGTAGTTGGGCTCATGTCGTGAGAGGTAGTTGTTGCAGGACTGTGATTAAATGAACACTATTTATTCTTTGATGAAATTATGATCATTCAAATGGAAGGATGTTGTGAAATAAATACGTAATAGATGTTCTTTGATGGGCCAAACGGAATTTTTATTTTTATATATATTTTTTCATACAAGACCATATAACGTAAGATTGATTAATCGCAAAAGAGGCTTATTAGTTATCTTTTGATAAATACACACGACAAAAAAAAAAACATTTTATAAAAATTGCGATTCTCTCTTTCCTTTTAAAAACACATAATACTTATGTAGTATGCTTATTGTAAGTCTATTGTATTAATGGCTATTAATAAAAATAATTTTTCATTTATTGTTAAAGCCAAAGAATTAAAAGTCGTGCTGTGATTTTCATTGCAAGAAATTGAATGAAATACCAGCTATACATTCCCTCGTATAGTATTCAGAGCGTCTTCACTTTCATAATTGAAAGTACATATTTTATCTAGTATGCCGAAAGTTATTAATCATCTTTTGTTAAAGTTGCTTAGAATTGCCGTTCAAGTAAGCGAAATATTGTTAACGTCTTTTGCAAACATAGCAGAAAACATCTTAGACCCTCCTAGGCAGATGAAAAACACAATAAACGCGAAAACTGATTCATGCCGTCGCGTATAGTCATCGTCCCGCTCTACATAAATTCGCAACTCCCGACTAAAGGTTAGTCTCGTAAAGATGCAAGAGATATCTGCGTCCAGTCATGCGCCGCTAACTATCTGTGTATTTTATCTTAGCCTCTCCTAGATATTCTCGAAATCGCGCATATATAGGCAAGCGCACGTAACTTTTTGCACATTATGCCCATAAATTCATATAAATATTCTCTTTGCACAGATTTTCCCTTTTATACGTATCCGTGCCTCTATTGGCCTCAATATCTTTTCAGTTCGTGCATTTCAAGAAATTGCGCCTGAAATAAGAATGTTTACAATAACTTCTTATTTATGGGATCGTTCATGAAAAATCAGCTAAGTGCATAAATTCTAGTCATTCTTATCATTAAAATGAATCTATAAATCGGCTAATAGTAGTTCTTTATGAGTAGTCGTAGCACATACTTTAAAAACATATTTTATTGTAATGCTACGCACTGTGCAGAGCAGACTGTGATCTGATACTATAACAACTTATGGTGGATGTTGGTCAAGTGTAACCTAACTCGCTGAAAATGTGAACGTTGTAGATCACTGGGATATCGAGCGTTGATTTCGAACCAAACAAAACGTTCTAAAATAAAAGTCACGAATGTTTTCGCCTTCCAACCCACACATTATAAAATCCTGAGGGCAATAAATTTACCAGTAACACTCCTTTTCAATGGTTACGAAGAAGCGCGACCTTATATGTATAGTAGGTACCAGTAGTAAGTGCTAAAGATTCTCTGAAAAAAATGTCCCGGGACAAAGGTGTCAGTAGCAGTAGGCACATATTTTCCATACGGTAGCTGAAAGAGGGTTGAACTGCCGAAAAAAATAACTGTGACCGCTATAAACCGATAGGTAATAAAGTTGACACTCACAACCTTACGTTAAGTTACATCATAAACTCCACCATAAAATAAGTAGTTTTTCATAGTAAGGATTTCCATTGTCGATTTCTGAGTAAATATGACCTCAGAGTTTAAAAACGCGCAATTCTTTTTTGAAGTTCATTGAAAATATATGAATATTTATGGCGGGTATGTACATGTAACATCTATGTCATTGTTGGTGAATTTTACAACATCCCTTAAACAGTGGCAGTGATCTGCTTGCAATGTTGGGAATTTCGGTGAAAGAAAGGCGGTTACTTTTTATTTTAGTTAACAATTATGTATTATTTATTAGTGTGAAACTCACTAATAAACATAGTACACAGTAATATGTTGACTTTTTTAGCTGCTGGTTAAATAAACAAGAACTGGATAAAGATTTTTTTTAGTTTGAGAATGTTTCAGAAAAAAATATTTAACCCTTCTGTCGGCACCTACTACAATATGCATATTTTATACCCAATAGGTCTGGCTGGACCTACTGAGAAAACATTTTTATTTCTTAGAAAAGGTGAAATTTTTATCGGTAGAATCATTCTATCGATTCTTTACTGCCATTTTTACACAATTGAAGTATTAAAATCATTTTTGTAGATACACTAGTAACGTTTTTAAGTGGACATATTTTGGGGTGGTATTATTGTAAACATGTGTTTTGCTTATTTTCATCTCTTTTTGCCTCTCTGTTTTTATGGCGTATATCTAGTAGAAAGTTTGTTCGCATTTTTCAATACCAATATCCTTTGGCAAATATTTGGCGCTTTGTTAGTAGATTTTACCTCGATACTAGCCTGCAGATTTAGGGAAGCAAGTGGAAAGAAATAGGGATTTTTCAAGCGCGAAAATCATTTCATTCTAAATTTTTCGTAAATTCCTCGATCAAATCTATTTAGAAAGACGTTCGTAAGTCTCTCATACTTAGTCCTAACTATTACAAAGGAAATAAAACTGGTTTGAATTTTTTGAGCATGCAACATCCACCGTCCAACAACAATGTTTTTGTTGCTTTGTTTAAACCCGTTCTCTGACACATAGTTCAGAAACGCGGCCGTATCGAATCGGTGGCTAGCCATTGCCTAGCCCATTTAAAATGATTCGATACCAGGGTGTATTTCGTGTCCTATATAAGAGGATCGTACACCTTTGCCTGGTTGAGTCCGGTAATGCCTCTCCTGGTATTACATGACGCGCTGCATAGGTAGAGGCATCTGATGAGAATTGCAGCGCGCCATGTAATACTAGTTCGAAACCGGCTCGAAATGCACTCTGTGTGCCGCAACTCGCTGGAGTATGCATACTATTGTGCTGTCCCACAATGGATCATTTTTTGAGCATGCAACATCCACCGTCCAACAACAATGTTTTTGTTGCTTTGTTCAATAAGCCTACTCCCGTCCATGAGCAAGATTCTGGAAAAAGTAATCTTTCCCGCCTAAATGATGTAATTGAAAGGATGAATATCATACCAGACTTTCAATTCGGGTTTAGAAAGCAACATGCAACCACACACCAACAATTTCGCTTTCATAAGCATGTAGAACAGTCCTTTGCAAACAAAGAGTCTGTGCGTGCTGTAGCATTAGATATCCAAAAAGCATTTGACTCAGTCTGGCATGACGGGCTTCTGTATAAACTTATGAATCTTGGAATTCCAATATACCTAGTTAAAATTGTTCAATGCTTCTTAACAAACAGAACTTTTTGTGTACGTTAAAAACCCAAGCAATTTTTTTCAGTTTGAAACCGAAAAGAGAAAATCTTCTTTCTGGGAGAAAATATCAAATGGAAAAAAGACCTAACATACTTAGGTATAGTTTTTGACAGAAAATTAACAGGACATGCCCATATTGAAAAAACAGTTGAAAAAATGAGTAAATCGTTCTATTCCCTATACCCCTTACTAAACAAAAAGTCCAAACTCTCGATAGACAATAAGCTTCTTTTATATAAGATGGTTATTCAACCCATTGCACTATACGGATCCCCTGTATGGAACCTATCTATATGCCAACTCTGTAAAGAAAAACTTGCAAATTGCATAAAATGAAACTTTGAAGCATATTCTCGATAAGCCATTCTTTACTTCGATCAAAAAGTTGCACAAAGAAAACATAATTAAGTTATTGAAAGAATTAGCAGATAAATGCAGTACCCGTTTTCTGGCTTCATGCCTTAACATAAATAATAATCTAATTCGAAATCTGGTAACTACATGACTTCATCATAAGATAGGTTAAGTTTAGATTTAAGCATTAGAATAAGTTGGGTTAAGATTTTATTATTAATAATTTCACTTCACATAAGGTTTTTTGTAAATTTTTCCTTTAATTATCCCTAATTAGTTACAAAGTTAACTATAAATCAATGGCCAACGCCAAATCCTTACTAATTTAGAGTTAATGCTATAGAGCCGGTATCTGTATATATAAGAACTGTAATTGTATTGATTAATCGTAACTGGAAAGAAATTGAATTGAATTGAAACATGCAAAAAAATCACAATGAGTAAAATTATAAAGATTTGTTTTCCGTGTATTTCTTTCTGTATTCCTTGAAAGAATTACTAGATTACTATAGTCAAAAGATTCCAGCGGATTGGTGTACACACAGAATAACTGTTGAAATATGCGAAAAAATCACAAACAATAATTATTAAAAACAGTTCCTTTTCAAATACTTTTGTCTATATCTCCAAAGTCGGATATACGGAACGGATGAGCAAAATGTTGAAGGAAGCTCTTTTTCTTTGCCACTTTTAACGGATTAGGGGGTATTAGTAAATTTGCTGCACCGTATTTGAGTCTGTACCGAATACGAATAGAAGTAGTATAGCAAGTTCGGATAAATTGGGAAGAACATTTTGATCAAAGTAATTTTCCCATTTCTTAAAAAAAAACTAAGTCATGCTACTATAGGAACCGTGGTTGTTAAGGGGTTAATAATTTTATGATTTTTGTTTGAACCCTGCGTCAGGGTCCCGCTTTGATTTCGAACACAACAAATTTACGTTACGACACTGCAAAAAGACATGTACATACTAAGCCTTGACATAGTCCTTAAACGATTCCTTTAGGACTCCTCTTGGGAAGGAAGTGCATTTTCCGAAAAAGGAATGTTAAAATATAAAGTTGTTATAGGGTTTTAATTTAAATAGAAACATTTATTAGAGGATGGCAAAATTATGCCAATGTTATGGCGATTACCTTTACACAAGAACACAAAACAGAAAATGACGACATTTTATTCGAATTGCTTTTGTTGTCAAACTGAATATAATAATAAATGGAACGAAACGAGGTCATAATAACTGCAAAATGCCCATTTCTCAGCACTAATAAAAATGTCAAGTAAAAATCAGTCACTTGAAACGATATTCTTCGCCATTCCCAAAAGCATACATATATACTCACAAAAGCAAACTTGCGGTTATATGTATGTGACCCAGCGGCGCGGGGTCATTATATCATTTTTCATTATATCAATTGCTTCTTGCACGATTCTCATGGTTTGCTTTAGGCGAAATGTAAACAAAACCGTAAAAAGCAATATGAAATAGTTTAAGATTAACTTCAACCAAATTATTAAAAAAAAGCTAAACATAGAAATGTATTAAAAATGAAGCTTGAGAAGAGATCATTCCAATAAATTGCCTCTAGCACATTAAACTTTTTTTTTGGCACTCGTGTGCTCACATCTCAAGAAGATATTGTCCGCCATCGTTTGAATGAATTTGGTCTTTTTTATCTTTTACTCCTGGGCTTGTTGGTTGTTAACAAGTTCGGACCCCTGCTAATACAATTTGTTATACGATGGGCATTCCTCGAATTTAAAGCTAAACAAAACACCAACAACGACGAGTGTACGCCGAAAAAAAAGCAGCAACAACTCAAAATTCGCTAAACATAATTTTTGTGTGGGTCCATTGATGATGAATTATTGTTATTGCAATTTTTTGATATAATATCCACTTAAGAGAGTGTGGTGCGTAGCATTTTTAGAAAACTTGAGGCGATTTAGCAATATTTTTAATTAAAACATTCTTTTGTCTGTCGAGTGAGTTGAGAGATTGTTGGAAATAAATACAAGTTGTTGTAGGTGGTTGCAAGAAAGTTATAGTTAAAGGCAAGGTTGCGATGTTTTGTAACGAAAAAGTTACGTAAAAATAGCATACAATATTTTGGTTTAACCAATTTCAAGTAGCGCACTATAGTTTTGCAGAAGTAGGACTGTCAATCGCGCGGGATTAGTAATAGAAAGAAGATATGTATACCTAGTATATTTATTGCAAAAACTTAAAGTTTTGTGTGATTATAAAAGCAGATCAATGACATTGTCGTTTGTGTGCGTCATTTCGACTGAAGGAAAGAAAGAAAATCCTGCTTCCTCCCTCCGAACCGGTGGATTCCTATATCCTAAAGACCTTAATATAGTGCCCGCTCCAGCGCTCATGCCGCCCCGAGCAAGAGGACAGTTACTATACCAGACAGATTGTTTTAGCAAGTCGTACAAAATAGTACCTACCAATAATCTTCGACATTACTGTGGGATTCGATTCAAAATTCCAGTAATTCGGAAAATAGAATCCTGAGCTACCGAAGGCAAGTGGCGGCCCGTGCTCAACTTAAGTCGGTGTTCTGCTTCATGTGTAGGGTAGGAGCTCATTTTCCGACCACCATTATTCTTAGGTTCGGATTCAAAATTGGCACCCTGCCATTTAGACTAACTAAAATCATTCACGTCTCACCACATCCGGCTATAGATTTTGATTTACATATTTGAATTGTTGACGATGAGTTTCTTTAATTTTCGGCTAATAGTAGCCGGTCTGGTCTGTATAAGCAAAAAAAAAAAACATCGGAAAAAATGCAGCATTGCTGAATTTTGGATATATCATTCAAATACATACATAAAAGCAGTTTAAAACTAAATTTGCAGCCTCGAAAACGATGTGTTAAGTGATTTTTAAGCAAAACCACAGAAATTTATGTAGAAAAATATATGAAAAACTATCAGGTAAACGCACTGGCAAATGATTGCCCAGGTGATTTTCAGTGAAAAAACGTGTACGTGACATATCTTGAAATCTTAACCCTTTAGTTGTAACAGGCATTTAAAGATTTTTCTAAAATTTTTCTTTAGACTTCTACAAAATCTCAGTACCTATCCCTAAAACTATAACACTAGCTAGAGTAGGTACTACAGATTCGTCAAAGCCAACAAATTTCCCTAAGAAATAAAATTAACTGTTTTAAAATAGGTATAGTTCGAAAGTCAAATTTTTGTTATTTGAGCCTAAGACGATCTTTTTTCATCTCAATTTTATCGCTACTTCTGCCAAGGTAAGGCGCTTGAACGGTTTTCAGAAGGTTGGCGCATTGTCTTACGATAATAATCCTTCGTACATCATTCGCTCGTAGAGAAAAAGGGTATATTAACTCTGTCACGAATTTTTTAACACATTGAAGGAAGCATATCCAACCATATAAAAAGTATGCATATAGGTATGTATATACGATCAGCATGACTTGGGGAGTCGATTGAATGATGTCAGTCTGTCCGTCTGTTGCGACTCCTTTTACTTGGCCAATTTAAAAGCTATCAAACTGAAATTTTGCACAAAAGCTTCTTTTTGCTGCAGGCAGTTTGAATCGGTAAAATCGAACAATGGAGTCATGGGGCTGCCATACAAACCCAACCCCCCAAATTAGGTTATTCTAAGGAAAACTTGTTTATTTGTGCAACAATTTCAACGAAACTTCACACGAATGTCTTTCTATTGATGACACAAAACATATATGTATATGAACAGATAGAATCGGACGGGGCCGTTAACGAAATTTGAACGATTTGTTTACCATTCAAGATACTTTTTTCGGCAATATAATCTTCACACACACGTGGGTTGCCATATAAACCTAGCCCCCCAAATTCAGTTCTTCTAAGAAAACTATATTATGTGTGCAGTACCTAAAACCAAACCTCACTAAAATACAATTCTATTGATGCCACAAAACATGTACAAAAATGACTGGATTCGAGCCATGGGTCATGGGGCTGCCATACAAACCCAACCCCCAAATTAGGTTCATCCTTATGTGTGCACCAATTTCAACCAGATTTCATATAAATGTGTTTCTATTGATGGCACCGAACATTCATGTAACGATAAATAAGGAATCGGACCATAAAATCGGGTGGATTTAGATAAAATATGCACTTTTTTATCTCTGGGATCCGTTGGGCCTTTAGAAATAAAATTAGTCTGTAATCAGTTTAGTCTGATTTAGTCTTAGTGATATTTTCTGTAAATTGAAAACTTTTTTAAATGTGAAAAACTAAAAAATGGTTTAAAATATAAAGGTTTTTGAAGAACCTCTCAGTTAGCCTAGGTCTTTCAGGGTTGCGAATTTGGATATAAACTACTCTAACATATACCAACAACATTTCCTAAATATAGCAATGCGGCATTTTTCCCGAAATTGCGGCCAAGGCCCGACGTCGGGCTATCGTGCCACATTGATGATGATGTTCAAATTGACTCTACTATAGCTAGCGAGTTAAAACTTCGAACAATGCCTATTTGTGGCATATCCTTGACGTTATTGAAAGTGGAAAGGTCTGACTACTTCTACCCCTACAAAGGTATATTCAGCCACATATTTTGATAAAATGTCGTGAAAAACTTAAAATTTTTATCAAATGATAGCTCTTTGATGACCTTATAAAATACATATTTAAAGTGTGCCAGATTCGACTCATCTACCCCTTCTTCCCCTACAAAAAAAAAATGATATTGAATATTTTGGGTTTTGTGTGCCTTCTAGGTCTGTACATGGGTATAGGGTATACACTCATCGTGCCTCAATGGGGACTTTTGGCTTGATATTCGAAACCACGAAAGCTACCAATTTATCATAGACGAAGACGACTTTTCAGTATGCGTAACTGTTATAACGAAAATCACGAAAATCGAAACAAAAATCCATTTTTCACGTTTTGAAACCCGGCCTTATAGGGCACTGTTTCCAAACTGATGATCCGCGGACCGGTTTTGGTCCGTGAGAGCCTTAGAGGTGTTCCGCCGAAGAAACTAGTGACTGTTCTTGTAAAAACTGAATATTCCTCTGTGACGGTCTCTGACGTTGTTAAATTATCTCCAGATAGCCAAAGCTGAAAAATTCGATCGCGAACCTAATTTGCAAATTTCTAGGCCATTGCACCAAAGACTTTTCACTTACATTTGCCACAAAAGCAAATACATATTTGGTTTGTATGCATTTTTCAATTCGCGAATCAGAAAATTAGCAGTGGCGTCCTGGTTTCTCCTCAGCTATTTGGATTTCATGTAATGCTAATTTTCTCCTTACTAAGCAGAATATGATAGAAAATCGTTCGATTTTTGCATTGAATCAGATGAGAGTTTTGCTGTTAGATGTTGGAAAGCCCTGGCTTTTCATAAGTATTCGGCGTGGAGCTTAGAGTTCCTCCTGATACTTTCAACCACATTTTTAGCACCGACAAAAAGGTTAATTTTCCAAATAGCTTGAATACAAAAACGAAATTTACTAAGCTGAAACTGTGACTTAAAATGACGCCCTGCGGTAATACATAATAATCAAAGCAGACAAGGTAAAAAAATACTATTTGGATTTGGTTAGCCTAGGGAGAAATAGAAATAAACAATTTGGCAAAGTTTTGGGAAGCGAGAGTATCCAGAGCAGGGTTGCCGTTTTCAGATTTCTAAGTGTAACATTTATCTGATGAAATTGTAACATTTTTAGGCTGAGTGTAAAAAATTTGAAGATCTTGTTGTTAATGAACAATTTTAGCAATAAATGTGCGCAATTCCGAATTGAATGATTGCTTCACAAATATTAGAGAGTTATACTCGTAAATTAAAATAAAGCAGTTTGAAAATGTTTGACTTTTTCAGAAAATTTGATATGTTCTGCTCCATATACATTTTTGACAAAGTTGGTTTATAGGAGAAACGATATGTCAAAATTTCCACAATTTGTTTTCAAAAACTATTGGTTACAATTCTCACAATTAATAATGACACTACTCGGCACAGAAGCTTAGTTTCCGAATGACTGAAGGGGCAGATCATTTCTTAATGTTGGCGCAAAACGAGATGCTCCCTTCAGTACATCAGTCAATGCTTAATATAATATAATCGAACTTAATTAATATTACATGATCAAACTAAAGGATATGATGAACAGAAATACATGCTGTAACAAAAAAATTGCACTCGCTAGTATTTTCGGTAAAATTTTTAAATTTAATAAATTTGAATTAAACCATCACGTTCCCTTTGAAATGCTACTTTAATATAAACTGAAATTTAGCGCCCTTACATTCCAAATTTTGCCGAAAATTTTGGCTACCGTAAATTTGTTGTTTAAATTTGCGTCAAGGTAGAATTCAATTCTTTTACTGAACTAACTCGAAGGCTTGGTGCAGTTTGCAGCTATCATTGAAGGATGAACACTGATTCTGAATCAACAAAACCGGGCGCTTAATCCAGGGGTCTCAAAATCAAAACCTGACCTGGGCAAAATGTCAGGGCCTTTTAGGATTAAGCGGGCCGCAGGATAAAAATTATAAAAATACCTAGAGAATTTTTTTCCAAATTTCAATCTGAGTCACTAACGACTTCGGGATTCTATCCTCTGGAAACAGAATATTCATAAAATGCTCTTCAAACAAATTTAGAAACTTTTGACAAGAAATTAAAACGCTGAAATTTTGTGGATCGATCAAGAGCCACAATTTGCAAATTAGTACTTAGAAATAAATACTCCAGAAATATCATTAGGAGTCAAAATTATTCGGCGGACAGTAATAAGTCTCGAACAAAAATGTCGAGTACCTGCAAAATGTGAACGCGAGTTATAATCCAGCTATAGTAGAGAGAAAACAATTTCACGGTGTACTTTATATTTTTCTGCACAAAAGCAGTTTAGACAACCGTCAGCTTCATAGAACAAAGGGTCGGATTGTTAAAAGCGTAACTTTAAAGAAATTTCTTAGACTTTAGTTCAACACATTATTTTTACAAACATTTCCATTTTTGACACAATGTGCTGCTACATACTGTGTTTCTCCGATTTGGCTGCGGGCCTGACAAAACTGCGATGTGTGCCGTATGTGGCCCGCGGACCACAAGTTGAACATTCCTACCTGAATAGATCATGCTCAAATCACAAAAATATAAAATTTGTTTTGCAAAATAATTGTTGATGTCACTTATAGTAGAAAATCTAGTTTATCCCTCCACTCTTGCCGATTGTAACAAAATTGTTTGGGGTGTAACATTGTAACAAGAAATCGAAAATTGTAACAAAATGTTACAATTGTAACACGAGTGGCAACGCTGATCCAGAGTTGACCATACGCAGTGGGTGTCACAGACGATTACAAATAAGGAAGTGATCGCCAAATAGCTGTAGTACGGAATGATGTTGGGCGAGATAGAAGACGCAGCGAGCATATGCCCTTGTTACTGTGAAGATTTTTATACCCTTCACTCGTAGAGTGCACACATGCTTCTTTTTATTGCAGGCAGTTTGTATGTTCGAATCGCTAAAATCGGACCGTGGGGTCATGGGGCTGCCATACAAACCTAACCCCCCCAATTTGGTTTTTCTAAGAAAAACTTTTTCATGCGTGCACTAATTTCAACCAAATTTCACACAAATGCGTTTCTATTGATAAGACAAAACATATGTAAAAATGGATCAAATCGGACAATGGGGTCATGGGGCTGCCATAAAAACTTAACCCCCCAATTAGGTTCTTCTAAGAAAAACTTTTTCATTTGTTCACCAATTTCAACCAAATTTCATACAAATGTGTTTCTATTGATGCCACAAAACATATGTAAGAATGATTGGAATCGGACTGTGGGGTCATGGGGCTGTCATACAAACCCAACCCCCCAAATTGAGTTTTTCTAAGAAAAACTTTTTGATTTGTGCACCAATTTCAACCACAATTCGTAAAAGTGCATCTCTATTGATGCCATAAGACATGTGTAAAAATGAATGGAATCGGTCTATGGGGTCATGGGGCTACCATACAAACCCAACCCCCCATTTTAGATCTTCTAAGAAACATTTTTTTCCACACCAATTTCAAAAAAAAACTTACTGCGTCCTTGTCAAAAAAAAAAAATAAAAAACGAATGGAACCATTCTATGGGACCATGCTCCCGCATCCCCCCAATAAAGTTTTCTGAGTAAATATTTTTATTTTCCCACTTAACCAAAAACACACAAATATTGTTCTATCGACGCCACAGAAGGAAAAGAATGGGGAAGGATTGAACACAAGTCATATGTTCGCCCAAAAAAAACTTTTAGCCCGAGCAGAGTGAAGGGTATTCAAATTTCGGCCGCGCCCTCGGTCTCGTTTCTATACAGACATGTTCCTTTAATCCAAAGTCGATACAAGGAAAGTAGAACGATTCGAAAAATATTTTAATACGGCTCGAAATTGGATGCAAAACTACGATCGCTGAGCGATCATCACATGAATTGTCTCTACGAACACGTAGCGATCGTAGTTTTGCATCCAATTTCGAGCCGTATTTAAATATTTTTTGAATGGTTTTTTTTCCTAGTATCGACAATGGACTAAAGGAACATGTCTGTATAGAAAATATACCCATATAGTGCTTAAAACCGTTGGTTTAACTACGATCGCTGAGCGATGATCCCATGAGTCGTCTCTACGAACACAAACCTTAAGGTTTGTGTTCGTAGGGACGACTCATGGGATCATCGCTCAGCGATCGTAGTTTTGCATCCAATTTCGAGCCGTATTTAAATATTTTTTTAATGCTTCTACTTTCCTAGTATCGACTATGGACTAAAGGAACATGTCTGTATAGAAAATATAACCATATAGTGCTCAAAACCGGTGGTTTCACTTCGATCGCTAAGCGATGATCCCATGAGTCGTCTCTACGAACACAAACCTTTAAAGGTACGTTGTCCTCGACATGACTGCATCGGCTCTAGCGACAGCGACTCGCTCATTAAATATAAAAACTCATTTTTCTCTCATTCCAAAAACGAGTTTTTATATGAAATGAGAGAGTCGCTGTCGCTAGAGCCGATGCAGTCGTGTCGAGGACAACGTACCTTAAGTCTGCTGAATGTTTAGTTGCTCCGATCAAACACCCCATTTGAATTTGGCAAAACGGCATGTTCATAACCCACTCCCCCGTCCGAGAGCTACGTAAGCTAAAATGTTGCCCCCAATTGGAGCAGACAGCAAAATTTTGGTTTGTTGTCATTGGAGGGCATCATCACCTCACCCACCAAAAATCAGCTTAGTCGGATAAAAACTAAAGGTACCTCCCATACAAAGTCACCACCCAGGAGTTTGTTCTACGCACTATTGATTTTATAAACTGTAGAATAAAGTTGTCTGGATCACTTTGTATTGGAGGTACCTTTAGCTTTTATCCGATTGACCTGATTTTTATTGGGTGGGGTGATGATGCCCTTCAATGGCAATCAACCAAAATCTTGCTGTCTGCTCCAATTGGGGGCAACATTTTAGCTTACGCAGATCTCGGACCTGGAAGTATGACCAAGGATTTGTCTGAAAACCGAATGCCCTAAGTAAGTGTACAGCATTGGGCATTCGGGAGTCTGGTCACCTTAACGTATGCATGTTGAGCACCGTGGGCTTGGACATGCCCTAAGTAATAAATTCACTTTGCACTATACCGGCGCCGGACTCAAATCAATAGACTCCCGAAATCCATATATCTCATTCGATTGATACATTTGGAACAGCGGATTTTTACGATGATGTCGCCATAGAATAGTAGGCGCCAACTCCACCATCCATTATCTTTTGTGCGTATAATGATGCAGTATATCTGTTCAAAAGAAGACTTTCACTTTTTTATTTTGTTGCACTTGGTTCGGTCTTAGAAGAGTTCAACCAAACATGATGCATGAATGAAGGATCACTCAAACCAAATGACATAATACGAGTACATTATTATATTATATACGTAACTACATTACATGGTCATATGAATGTTCAAATGTACTCTGATTTAGAAATGATAATTACGAAATCTAAGCGATGAAGTGAGATATTCGGGTACAATACTTATTTCAGATAAAACATAAAAATCGGTAGATCTGATAAATTAGATAAAAATCACTAAACATATAAATGCAAGAGGAATGTTAAACCCTTTCGTTTGTTGCTTTTATCTTCTAAATTCGAAGAGTAATGTTTGATCATAGATTTAATTTCAGTGTTGTATGAAGCATAATTCTACTACATGTACAAAGTATATGTACCCATTTTGTCATAGTTCTGAATACCGCAAAATATCTGCAACTTAAGCAACATTTAAGCCGGTTTTTTCCAAACTTTATGTTTAACCAGACAAATTAAAAGTTCAAAACAACTGAAGTCAACAAAAGCATTAAAGTAAGCCGCCTGATGTTAAAAGTTAATAAGATATGTTTTTATAAATACAAAAAGAGCTAAGTCTGTGTTTTTCTTTCTGCAGACCACTCAAATTGAGTAATGGAGTTCCTCGAACTCAAGTTTGGAAGACAAGACTCGGAAATACTGCCTACGGGCATTGAACATAAAACAACCACATATGTATGGTCATACTGCTTTCGGAAGTAATTTATTGATTTTCCGAAGATCTTCAGATTATGGAATACTGCTGTGAATGTGAACGATTTATTATTATTATTAGTTCATATCCGGTCCTCGATGCAATATGAAGAAAGAAAGCACACGCGGTCTGTGTGCAGTGAGTTAGTTGTCACGAGCCGGTCAGAATCAAATTTATTAAAAAAAAAAATAATTTTTAAGTTTTTGTTTTTGCGATTGTAATTGTTGAGTGTAATGAGGAGAGATCTTGGCATGAGTCGGTTCAACATGACGATATATATTTTTTTGGAAACCTACCCTTTACCCTAGGCAAGACTATATACATTTAAGTCCCATACAGGCACAACGCGACCTGCGTCCGCGTCAAATGTACATATTAATTCCATGTACAACATTATTTGTGTGTTAGCTACATTCCTATTTAAAATATCACACATATGGTTTTTCGGTTTGTTTTCTTAGCCTGTGTTATCATACCGGTTAGCGGCAATCTGTCACATACATTCATTGTGACGCGATCTTTGTATTATTCTACACCGATCGCAGAATGCACTGCCTTCTGTCAAATCGCGTGTTCATCCCGTATAAAGTGACGGGTATAATAGTAAAATATAGTGTAGCGTAGTTTTCGCAAGAAAGATTGTTTCACTCCATTTTCGGACACAAAGGACCCACTTTATTAACGACATCCCCTTTTCGTGGTGCTTCACTACCAGCTACCCCATTTGTCATGGCTCATCTTCACTAAAAAATTTAGTACACAATGAAGTAAGATTCGTTCGTATACAAAAATATAAATTAGTTAAAATGTTGCCGTTAAATCAAAGAAAACAATTGTGACATTAAATTCGACACTTGTTCTGGTTTCAACGGCTTTTTTAACTGTGAACATAGACTAACAATGAAAATTCATACTGGATTTAAAAAGGACACTTCTTTGAAACGTTTAGAATTTAAAAATGAGAATCCCCAAAACTAGTTAAGGAAATATTGGAAAATCACGGAAATTAAGAATATTGGATACCATCTATAACCTTTGTTTAATATCTGAATAAAATTTCCGATTATTTGATAAGTTATACCTTGAGAACCGTTAGAAATTCGACAAAGGCACATATGTTATATTAACTTTATTTATAGGAATTTTGTTATCTTTAATTCTTGCTCAGAAAATATTTTAAAATAAATTGATCGACGTGGTTGTGGTTGTTAAGTAATGAAGCGAAATATTTGTATGTACATATCGCTCACGGAATGCTATTGTGGCACGTCTTCGAAAATTTTGAAATTTGAATTATGACGTTTATTATACTCCCAATAGTATATTCTATAGTATGACAAAAACTGGCACAACGAAACTTCAATTATAAGGGGCTTTACGACACTTATTACACAATATTTTTATGAAAATTTAGGAACTGAGGAACAAAAACGATAGAAAATTGATAGAATGATGAAGAATTCTGACTTTAATTCTATACAAGACTGAGGCTTCTTATTTTGTAATTTAGAAAAATGAAGAATTAAGCATGAATAACAGGGAATTGCGATTGCGATATCTCCGCAATTTCCGAAGTAGAACGAAGTTGATTGTAAAATTTATGTGACAACATCTAATATGTACGTAAAAACGTAGTCACCTTGAATACAATTTATCGGAGATATCGAAAGATTTCCGATCACCTTGTGCTCGGAGAAGAGGGTCTAATGACCCTTTAGGCAATTTTGTAGCGAGTCCGGCGACATCTCAATTATGGCGCTCCGCCAAAAGATTGCGGATTTCCGAAGTAGTACGAAGTTTATAGCGAAATTGCCAGCATCCAGGTTGACGTTTATCCCTAACCACCCTGTGCACTGATCAGGGAAGAGGCTCCAATATCTGTTTAGAGAATTTTGTGGCCAGTCCGGTGACATCTCAATCGCTCTGCCGAAAGATTGCGGAGGTATCGACGGATTTCCGAAGTAGTACGAAGTTGATTGTTAGATTGCTGTGACCAACATCCACGATGTATGTACAAAAAACGTAGTCACCTTGAATGCAATTAATCGGAGATATCGAAAGATTTCCGACCACCCTGACCTCTATTCGGAGAAGAGGCTCCAATGACCCTGTAGGCAATTTTGTGGCAAGTCCGGCGACACCTCAATCATGTCGCTCCGCCAAAAGATTGCGACGGATTTCCGAAGTAGCACGAAGTTGATTGTGAAATGGCTGTGACAACATCCAGGAAGTATGTACGTAAAATCGTAGTCACATTGAACACAATTTATCGGAGTTACACTGTATTTGATCCAATGACAACTGAATTCAAATGTTGTCGATGAAAACTTGATTGCAACAGGCGATACAAAATGGAATTTCGATTAAAAGGGAAAGGGGGCGGACATGAAATATAGTTTACCGTTTACGGCCGATTCCCATACCTAGCAAGAATACACAAAAATTTCATAAAAATCGGTCCAGCCGTTTCGGAGGACGGAGGAGTTTGGAAACAAACTTTTTGAGGAGAATTTTATAGATTTAAGCATGCACTATTTAAGTCGACTGTGCATTTGTAAAGTTGGTTAAGATTATAAAAAAACACCGGCGTACAGAGGGTTGCGCCCGCAATACGAGGGTTTTTTAGAATTTTAATGCATAGTGAATATTTTTTGTACATATACTTTATAAGCAATAAATAAGAATTGTGCACAACATTAATGCAATGCTTCCTGTAAATCTATTTTTGGATTGGTCTAAGTCAGTGATTCCCAAACTGTGGGGCGCGCCCCCCTAGGGAGGCGTGACGGCTTGGGAAGGGGGGCGTGAGTACAACTTATATATTGCTGTAACAATAAATTTATTTTCATACTAGCTAAGAGCCTCTGGCCAAAAGATCGCTGAAAATATTTTAGGTCGAAATCGCTTTACATTGACGTCTAGGCTCGTGATACAAAAGAATTCTTTTGATTTATTAGAACACATTCGGACTCTTATAGCTCCAGTAATAGCACTGCTTTACTTATCTCATCATTAAGCCAAAAATAGTTTTTTTTTGTGTTATGATGACTTTTTTATTGTCAAACGAGACCGAGGCTAATTTCGGGCGCGGCCGAAATTTGGATACCCTTTGCTCCCCTCGGGCTAAAAGTTTTTTCGGGCGTACCTATGAATTGTGTTCAGTCCTCCCCGCTTCCATGCTTTTGAATTTTCACATAAGTGCTGTGTCGAAGATTTATTGGGAGAAGCGGGGGACGTGGGTTTCTTATAAGAACCAGAAAGAGGAAGGGGGGGGGAGGGTTGTATGGCAGCCCTATGAACGCATGGCCTTTCCATCAACGAATGTTTGTGGCATCAATTAAAACACATTTCTATGAGATTTGGTTGAAATTGGTGGACAAATAAAAAAGTTTTTCTTCGAAGGACCTAATTTGGGGGTTGGGTTTATATGCCAACCCCATGATCCCATGGTCCGATTTAATTCATTTTTGCATATGTTTTGTAACATCAATCAAAATACATTTCCATGAGGTTTGGTTGAAATTTGTGTATATGTACAAATAAAAAAGTATTTTTTGAAGAACCCAATTTTGGTGGTTAAGTTTGTATGGTAGCCCCACGACCCCATAGTCCAATTTCATTTATTTTCACGTTTGTTATGTGGCATCAATAGAAATATAATTTTCTGAGGTTTGATTGAAATTGGTGTGCAAATAAAAAAGTTTTTCTTAGAAAAATTTTATTTGGGGGGGGGGGGGCTAGGTTTGTATGGTAGCCCCATGACCACATGGTCCGACTCCATCTGTTTATACATTTGTTTTGTGTCATCAATAGAAACACATTTGTGTGAAGTTTGGTTGAAATTGGTGTGTAAAAAAATAAAAAATCTTAGAAGAACTTAATTTGGGGAGCTAGGTTTGTATGACAGCCCCATGACCCCATGGTCCGATTTGGTCCATTTTTACATATGTTTTGTGGTATCATTAGAAACACATTTGTGCGAAATTTTATTGAAATCGATGAGAAAATAAAAAAGTTTTTCTTAGGAGAACCTAATTTGGGGGACTAGGTTTGTATGGCAGCCCCACGACCCCATTGTTCGATTTAGTCGATTTTTACATATGTCTTGTGTCACCAATTAAAACACATTTGTGTGAAATTAGATTGAAATTGGTGGATAAAACAAAAAGTTTTTCTAAGAAGAACCTAATTTTGGGGGGTAGGTTTGTATGGCAGCCCCACGACCCCCTTGTCAGATTTTAGCGATTCGAACATACAAACTGCCTGCAACAAAAAGAAGCATGTGTGCAAAATTTCAGCTCCATAGCTTTTAAAGTGGCCGAGTAAAACGCGTCGCAACAGACAGACAGACGGACAGACGGACATCGTCCAATCGACTCAGCTCGTCACGCTGATCATATATATACATATTTTATATGGTCGGAGATGCTTCCTTCAATGCGTTACAAACTTCATGACAAAGTTAATATACCCTTTTCGCCTAACAAGCGAAGGGTATAAAAACGATTTTAAGTAAACATTTTCCACTTGCTTTTGGCTGTACAAATCCCGATCATAAATAAAACTGCTTGCTACTGCCAAATTTCCGAAGAAACTCACGTTGAGTGCTTTTCAAAAATGTCCAAAATGTTCCAAAACTTGGGCTCTACTAAGAAACTATTGTGCTTTTTCTATGCAAGAGTGGGTAACCTGTTTGCATACGAGTATTTGCATTGTTAACAGGTAATTCTCTGCAGTGGACTATGACAATTCGGTGGCTCAGTGGCAGAGATGTCTATCACTGAGTTGCCGGTGCGTGGGTCCGAATCCCACGGTGACCCATGGATGTTTGTGTTGTCCATAAAAATGCTCCTACGGCAGCCGGTTCTTCGATGTAAATCGTCCCGGAGCTACTCGTTGTTAAAAAAAAAACGGCCAAGAGCTGCCAAAACACCCTTCAAGAGAGAAAAAGAAAATCTCTTGAATCGCTACAACAACAACAACAACAACAACCAAGTCCAATATTAAAAAAAGTCTAGACTTCTGTCCAAAACTAGTGTGTGATGGCTTAAATGTTTTGCAAATCATGTCTCGGTATTTTACAGCTTTGAGAAATTATAAGGAAGTTTTAAATAAAATAAAGCAATTAACCGAAGAACGCAAATATATAGTTAAAGTCCCCACGAAGTGAACAATGCCGGAAATAAAAGTTTTATTATGCCTATTTTCGGTTTTTGGCCAAAATGTTCTCCGGTGGCGCCAGACTCAGCAGACTTCGCAAAGGGGGGCGCGGACTGAAAAAGATTGGGAACCACTGGTCTAAGTAAAGGTGGAACAGTATGAAAGGCGCTAGCTAGAATCCAAAAATAGATTTACTATTTGCCATGTTTGTATAAAAGTACTCCAAGGCAAATCTACAGGCATTTTTCGATTTAAGATTTCTGATGGCCTTTGAGCAAAAAGAAACTCAGGCAAACGTAAGGATGGCTTGGCTTTATATATGAACTGAATTATTAGATGTAAGTCTACTGTTACTGTTTTTTAATCAAGGAAAAGCGACTTATAAGAAATGATTCCATTGTGTCCCCTGACATAAGAGCCCATGCAAGCTTTCACCCTGTTAACTTGGTCCTATAAACTTCAAAAATATTTGTGGCAAACACTATTACCATTCTATGCATTTCCACCAAATTTCATGTTCATTGTTTCATCAAGTTAGAAGATATGCACTGAAGAAATGCTTAAGAGGCTTCCCTTGCATTGTGAAAGGCCCTTACTAAATACTTACTTGGCTATATTTCCAGTTTGGATACAGTTATTCGAATGAAAATTCGTAGACATATTCCCTACGTAATTTTCTAAAAACCCTTAGCAGAATTTTCATATTTGGAAACCTAAGGGGGCTACACACGAACAAATTGAAATTTTACATACTGTTATTTACTTTTCCTTAGCAAAAGTCAACAGTCTTAATATTTAACATATATAAGGCCATACTGACCAATCTTTTGTGCAAAGTTTCATATCGATCCCTATAACGGTTTAGAAAAACCGAGGTCGAAAAGAAAGGAAGTAACTTTAAACGCCAATAATTTTTTTACCGTTACTCGAAACTGGAAAATTTTAACTGATATGAGATGTACTCGTTTAGATCTTTGATTTAAATACCCATACGTTAATCACCGATGAAAACTAAAAAAGTCGACTTTTTTCAAACGTTCGGGACACCCTGTTATCTTCTTCCTACCAACTTCTAAGATATTTGTGCCAAAGACTGTAACCATTCTACACATTCCAACTAAATTTCATGATAATCGGTTGAGCCGTTCGCGAGTTATTTAGTGAACAAACGGACGGACGGACGGACAAAATCGATTTCATAAGGGTTTTTTGAAAAAATTCTAAAAAACCCTAAAAATGGAAAAGGTTGGAAATACAGGAAAGCATGAGACATTACCAACTGCGTTGGGACGAAGCTGTAACCTGTAGATGGACTCACTCAAGTGATTTTAAACCGCGTTTTGCACATTTAAATGCCATGTGTGTGTATTTTCGTTTCCTATCCAAACCATCGCCTAGGCCGACATATATGTGGAGGCTTCTCTCTTCACATTCTCCACAATAATTTGAGTTTCTATCTCTAAAAGTAATGACACGTATTGCTGAAATTTTACTAAAATGATAACCTTTTCGCTGAAAGAAAATATTTTTGAGATTAGATAAATTATAAGGTAGGGGCCCCCATTTCAATTTCGAACACATAAGATATTTTGGAAACGTGACGTCTTTGGTAGGAGGCATTGCCGATGCAATTGTGATTAGCTCATTATGTGAAACTTTAAGAAAACGAAAAACTTGTGACAAAGAGACGTTGAGATAAGTATCTTTTGTTAGCGAGAATTTAATGTTTTGAAATACCATTGCCCACTATTTACGGCTTGGATCCTAAATAATGGTATGAAAATAGTTAGATAAAAACAGTACAATACTCGTGCCTTGAACAATAATATAATACGATATTCGTCCTTCCAACTTTATTTCAACAAAAGAACTAAAATCCTTGAGCTCCTGTAGAGCAAACAGCATCCAAGGCACACTTTTACCAGGAAACACCTTCGAACTAATCCTTTTTGAAGTCAGCAGGACAGAGTGCAAATTTTCACACCGAGAGGATCAAGTCAAAAAATCCTGATGACATTAGTTTGAATACACACGACGCACATTTGCACTCACACTTTAAAATCCTGTTCCCGAAGCAGTCAATTTTAATAGCCGACCTCGCCTATACATAAACAATTGCATGTTGTAAATTTTACTGTCGGTCGGTTTTTGTGGTCCTGTCATAATATTTTCAAGAATCTGCATTCACATGGATTTCGGCACTTTTTATAGTCCTTCAGCATATACTCGTAGCTACTGCCGCCAACCATAGGAATATTGCTTTGTTACGATATTTAACACGTTTATGACGTATCATAAAAGCCTGAAGGACTCGGATATATCGTTCGTCCTTTTCGACTTTAATGGTCTCGGGAGGTGTTTCATTTGTGCTTGCAATCTTTTCTGCATAAAATATGCGGATATTTTAAATATTGATGATAACATACATGTCGAAATTGCAAAATCGTGTGAGGTATCATCGTGACAACAATGTTTTGTTTTTGCGCTGTCTGCGGGTGTGGTGGTAGTGTTTTTATGTTTGGTCTTGTTTCATATGACAAGTGTTACGATGATATAAAGAATAATTTTATCCATTTAATTGATCAATAAATTCGCACCGTATTGTGAACGCAAAAAAAAAATATTATGAAGGGTGCAGTAAATGTCTTGGCACCGGTTGCCGTTCAATGCGGATTTTTAATAAAACTTTATTGGCACATAAAGATGATATAAATTATGGATGCTGAGATATGGATTTCCAATAAAGCAGCTCAATTTTCATTCGGGGAAAATAAAGATATAAATGTAGGTCATAATTATGGATGATAAATCGAAGTTGTTGTCTTTATGTATGAAGGTGATGAAAGGAAGTGTTAACGCACTCATTAGTAAAATGAGGTTATAACCCAGTCACGTTTCGAAGATGTAGGTAATGTAAATTGTCCAATTTGTAAATTGATGTTAAAGTTTAAATGTCCGGGTAACGAGCGATGTTTTCGATGAAAAGGATTTGCATGTAAAAGACTCTGATTTACAAGTATCTGTGTGAAATGATAAGGAAATAAATTAAGTGGGTCTAATATTATAATATGGCATCAAAAGAAATGTGATGATTCCATTAGGGTCAAATTGAAGAGTGTCTTTTATTTGACCAGAATGGAATCAGCACATTTCCTTTCCTTATCATTCCACACCACACAGGTACCTACATACTTGTAAAGTAGAGTCTTTCACACGCATATCTTTTTCATCGAAAACATCGCTCGTAACTTTATATCTGCCTTCTTGACTTACTTCCTGATAAAATTGTTTGCAAATCATTCAAATGAATTTAATTCCCTAAATTCTTCTACGAAAATCCCCGATTTCACATTTCCAAATAGGATTCAATCAAAGCATTTGTTCCAGGCTTAGCGAGCAAATAAGCGAACACGGTAAGGATTTGCTTAATCAAGCAAAGCAGTGAATCCCTGGTATTTCAAGAAGAGTCCCCTCTCGAACGTAATTGGACGACTAATTAAAGGATTCATTGAAATGGCAGAAATCTTTGTTCAGCAGAAAATATTTTTCCGTTTACCTTTATAGCCGAAACGATAGGGCACCCTTCAATATATACTAGAATTTGCGAATTAGGAGTTTCATCCTTTTTTTGTGTTGGGTGTGTGTGTGTGTGTAAGCTAGGGGGACGATATAAAGGCGCGCATTTTTCGTTGTCCTTGTACTACGAGACGACACGAAATCATGAGTCAGGATAAAAAAGTTGACTACACACGATTGGGTGTATTTAGGAAAGCCGGGAACGAAAACGATGACTCTGATCGTTATTTAATAGCTGCCGTAGTGACTGTATTTATCTGAAAATCGGATTATTTGTTTGAAGATTTGGATTGAAATGAAAGCTGAAGGTCTCTTCTTGAAAATGTCTATAAAAAGAAAGGCTTTCGACAAATCCACAGGGAATTTGCCGAATCAGAAGATCTAACAATAATGTAAGTGATTCGTATCAAGTATGGATTTACATCGAAGAAAATTGAGATTTTGTTTTTCTTTACGGATGAATCATATATGTATTAAAAATTGATAAAGTTCCCGAAAATACGATGGATTTTTAATAATAAATATTTCCGGATGCTTATGCAAATTTAATTTGCACCTGCTGCTATTCCATTGCCTCAATCCTCCACAACTCCACATTATACTTACTTTCAATCATTACTAACAGAGCAAATTAAAATGCTGATGATAATGATATTTTCTTGGTGAATTTAAATGCACTTGACCATTATTATTGACACGACCAAGAAAAATAATTCGCATCTTTAAGACGCTCACAATATTTAGACATGAGCCGTAGCTACCGTCTTAAAAATATGTAAATCGCACTCGGTCTGAACGCGTATACATGGTGTAAGCGGATACCATAAGTTTAGTGTCCACCGTGTTTTTTCGAACATCGCTGCTTTATCATACTTAGGATGGATATCATATGCAGACCTCACGAATCGCCTAGAGAGATGTCCACCGACGGTCCACCTTGCGATGGTCCACCGCAGTAGTTATGACACGATAAATGACCAAGACCATATTTTACCCGGAACATCTCAACTACGATTTTAGTCAGTTCGGTAATCGGATTAGTGACTAAGCTGATATTCGTGAATTCCGTTACCATCATGGTATGAAAAAGACAATTTTTAATAAAGACTTGAAAGGGGAGAAATTGCAGCGTACACTAGTAAAGCTGTACACGTTCAAACCGAGAGACACAAGAAAAGGAAAAGCTACAATGCAACAAGTCTTGGGACAAAGGTCGACCAAGATTGAATGCTTTGTCATGCAAACCAAGTAGTCTTAATGTGGTAGCACGTAGCAGAGTTCTTAAAAAATCGTCAGGGAGTTTTGAAGTGTAAAATCCTTGCGGTTTGCATGAAAAATACTAGGAGAGTAAATCCTTTCTTCGTACTTTTTATAGAAGTCTTACCTACACTGAGAAAAATGATTTAGTAGTTAATTTAAATTAAGTTAGTTCTACTAAAAAAATAGCAAATCTCTCAAATTTTTGCAGGTGACAATACTATTATCGGTTCATTTAAGCACGCAAGAAAAGAGAAAAAAATTAAGTGAATACTTTCGCTAAAGTCGTTGAGAGTTTTATTTGACAATAAAATTTAAATATAGCTTTATCTTTACAAATAAATTGAGTTTGTAAATTTAGTAGATGATTAACCTATAGTAAGGAATAGGAAAATCATCTATATCTTCGTAGCTGTTTCAACTATACATATGAATATACATTACATTGAATCATAAGTTGACAATAAAATTTAAGTAGTAAAACTTTTCTCGTAAATTTAGTAGATGATTAACCTATAGTAAAGAATAGGAAAATCACCTATATCTTCGTAGCTGTTTCAACTATACCTATATACATTGAATCAAAAGCTGAAAAGACGAACTTTAGCCGATATCAACTACTTGTTAGATGATCGTTTTAGTTTTAGTTTTTCTCTCAGTGTACGTGATATGCATTTAAATTAAGGGTAAAGAGTGTTATGCCAGGAAATTTGAACAAAAATTTGGCCAAACTTCGGAAAAATTAGGGGAAAGCTGGATTTTCTCATGAACCTTCCTTTCGAGGTTCTAGACAAGACAAGACCCTAAAATCCCCCGTCTCTACGAGTGCCGCTAGCGGTGCAACAGAGGGCCAAAGACCCTCGAAAACAGGTTTTTCTGAATATCTCGATAACGGTAGCACATACAAAAAATACCGGCGTACAGAGGGCTGCGCCAAAAAGAAACTCAGGCAAACGTAAGGATGGCTTGGCTTTATATATGAACTGAATTATTAGCTGTAAATCTACTGTTACTGTTTTTTAATCAAGGAAAAGCAACCTTATATAAAATGATTCCATTGTGTTCCCTGTCATAAGAGCCAACGCAAGTATTGAACAAGTATACTTTTGCACCTATTCAGGGACACCCTGTTAACTTGGTCCTACTAACTTCAAAAATATTTTTGGCAAACTTTATTACCATTCTATGCATTTCCACCAAATTTCATGTTCATTGTTTCAAGTTAAAAGATATGCATTGAAGAAATTCATATGTGGCTTGCATTGCGAAAGGCCCTTACTATAAATACTTATTTGGCTATATTTCCGGTTTGGATACAGTTATTCGAATGAAAATTCGCACACATATTCTATATGTAATTTTCTAAAAACCCTTAGCAGAATTATCATATTTGGAAGCCTAAGAGGGGCTACACACGAACAAATTAAAATTTTACAAATTTACTGTTATTTACTTTTCCTTTGCAAAAGTCAACAGTCTTAATATTTAACGTATATAAGACCCTATTGACCAATCTTTGTGCAAAGTTTCATATCGATCCCTATAACGGTTTAGAAAAACGGAGCTCGAAAAGGAAGTTTAACTTTAAACGCCAATAACTTTTTTACCGTTACTCGAAACGAAATTTTAACTGATATGAGGTGTACTCGTTTAGATCTTTGATTTAAGTACCCATACGTCACTCTCCGATAAAAACTAAAAAAGTCGACTTTTTTCAAACGTTCGGGACACCCTGTTCTCTTCCTCCTACCAACTTCTAAGGTATATGTGCCAAAGACTGTAACCATTCTACACATTCCTACCAAATTTCATGACAATCGGTTGAGCCGTTCACGAGTTATTTAGTGAACAGACGGACAGACGGACAGACGGACAGACGGACGGACGGACAAAATCGATTTCATAAGGGTTTTTAGAAAAAAATTTTCTAAAAAACCCTAAAAAGTGGAGTATGGCAAATTTGAAGCTCTTGTGCTTCTTCAATAAACGATGGAAATACCGAATACGTTCAAGGAGGTCTAACGGTATTTTTAACAATGTTTCACGAAAATCTCTATAACGGTTACTCGTACTAAAAACTTTTTTATGGAAAATTTGTAGCCTATGGAGTTCTGAAGAAAGTGGCCACATTTCATATCAACACGTGCAGCCCCTTAATGAAGTTATGAGGGTCCAAACATTCAATTAAGCAGTTTTTCGGGAATATCTTCATAACAGTAACGCCGTGCACCGAAAACGTTTATATGGCGAATTTGTAGCTTATGTTTAATTAAATATCCGACTTTGAAATTGAAGCGTGCAATTCTAAGGGCGCTATGAGGATACGAACCGTACAATAACGGTATTTTTCGTTATTTCGTGAATTTCTTCATAACGGGAACGCCTTCGGGAGGGAGGTCTGTAACAATTTGTTGCTTCTGTAACCTCAACCTTAAATGCCAAAACAACTCATCTACGCGGGCACCACCAAGGTAGCTATGAGGGGTCAAAGTTATACAAAAAACCGTTTCTCGGAAATTTTTTAATAACGGGAACCTCTTGAGAGAACCAACCAATTGTCGTCTTACGAACAGCCAAAAGTCCCCAACGATGGAAGCCCCCCTAGGGAAGTTATGAGGGTCCGAACATCCAAATAAGCTGTTTTTGGGAATATCGGTAATGTGCACCGGAAACTGTTATATTGCGCATGTGTAGCTTATACAACTCTTAATTAAATATCCGAATTTCAGATTGATGCGTGCTATGCTAAGGGCGCTATGAGGAGCCGAACCATACAATTTCGGTATTTTTGGTTATTTTCCTGCAAATCTCTGTAACGGTAACGTATACCGGAGGCAGTCTGTAAAAATTTGTTGTTTGTATGGTTCCAAATAAAATGCTCCACCGATTTGATGCAACCATACGTGCACACATACACTACATACCTACTACACATACCTTCCTAAAAATTAGTTAATTTAAACGTTATAATGCAAAAAATTTCGTTAGACCTCCTGGCACCGTTAGGAGTGCCCGAACGTATTCGGTATTTCCATCGTTTATTGAAGAAGCACACGAGCTTCACATTTGCCCTACACCACTTGTTTCTATAGGCTACCATTATCGACATATTCAGAAAAACCTGTTTTCGAGGGTCTTTGACCCTCGGTAGCACCGCTAGCGGCACTCGTAGAGAGGTCTTGGTCTTGGACCTCGCAAGGAAGCTCCAATCCAATCCAGGTTTCCCCTAATTTTTCCGAAGTGAAATGCCGACTTTCCTGGGGTATGTTATGTATACTGGCTTTAAGCTTAAATCTTAAGTGCTAAGAGTCAGGGCCGGATTTAGCCTCTATTGCGCCCCTGGGCAGTAACGAATTTGCCGCCCTCCACCACTAGATAAGCTTGAAGGTAGCAGTTGTCACCTCACAAAGGAAATGTATACAAAACGTTAGCGGGCGTATGTGAATAATTGAAAATTTCATATTTTTTACTAGTAAGCGTATTTTCTTCGCTTGAAAAATTTTTATGTTGCTTCTCAGGGGAGGAATCCAGGTGTTCCGTGCACCTCCCAAAATTGTTTTAGGAATGATTGAAACTCCAATGATAACATAGAAAACTGTACAATTTTTATTATATTCGGCTTTTCACTTTCTTTAGAAATGCGTTCATGTTTTCTAAATTTTTTGCGAATTACCCCAACAAATAAAATTTCCTATATTAGCATCATATTTAATCAGAAAACGTCATACCGAATAAACCCAAAATTAGGAAATCTTACGGTAAATTTTGAACACACCTTGACCTAATTTGTTTTCGGTGATAAAGATAACGAAAACGAATTGGGAAAGCACTTCCTGATGCTATTCAGCAAAAATCATTCGGTGCCTGTAAAGTTCTATGTAGATTTTCCTGATTTCAACTATTAAATTAAATTAAATTATTAAATAATTTTTTATTTTCGGTGGAATTTTTTCGTTTTTCTCTGAACAAAAAATTACAAATTCGAAAATTTAAGCTTGAAAATTCTTAAAAATTTAGTTAAACCTATTTAACCGACAAAAACTCAAAAATTTGATAGCCAATTCGGCATTTCTAATAAAGAGACTATGACCTCTCCCGAAACCAAATCCTTGCTTCCCAGCGAATTTGATGTGGGGACAAATTGAAAATTAAGTGATTGAACTAGAATGTGTGGTTTTGAACTTTTCAAAGGATCGCTATCACTAAAAATATTTTTGGTTTTTTTTTCTTCAAGTCTGGGGCAATTTTAGAGGCTTGAAACAGGAGCTGGCAGCCAAGTACCTACTCGCGTATTTATATCATTTAATGTGGCTTCAGGCATAATGTTTAAAGTGAAGCCAAAGATGATTTATACTTGAATTTATGATGATTTATAATTGAACTAAAGGCCGCCACGCCATTAAGAGTGAATGAGTGTATGCTGCAAGCAAAATTTTGCGTAGTCCCAATTTTTGAAGGCGGAATCACATTAAAAATTGAGTTGAGGATGCGATTAGGTGCTTAATATTAGGACGATTAAACTATGTACCTACTTGTACCTATGTATGCACTTCCAACCAAAAAAATAAAAAAGCAAATTATTTTCTACAATTATGTTTGAGTTTTCAAAATCCATCTTTCCCATAATTTTAGACCAATGAAAAAATTTAAGAATTTGCCGCCCCTCAAATTCTGCCGCCCCGGGCAGTAGCCCAGGTTGCCCATATGGGAAATCCGGCCCTGCTAAGAGTCGTCGCTACGCTCGGGAGAATGTTCATATATAGGGTGTCCGGAAACTGCCGCATAAACGCCCCGGATTCTGATTCCTCATGTGATTTCCAGCAAAAAAGTTGTATTGAACATACCCCCTTAGCTTAACCCTTTAGCTGCCACAGGCATTTGAAGATTTTTGATAAAATCATTTTCTTGTACGACTAAAACTTCAATTTCTCAAAAGCTAGACTAGCTAAAATAGTAAAATAAGATGATTATTACAGCCAACAAATTTACCTCAAAAAGAAAACTAATCGCACTAAAATCCGATAAGAGGTTTTTTTTTTACGGAACTTCAAAGTCAAATTTGTGTGATTTGACCCAAAAACAATCAATTTCTTCTCAATTTTCTCCAACTTCTGCCAAGGTGAGGTGCTTGTACGATTCTTTTAAAAATAGTCGATCATTTCTTTCTTACATCATTTTATTCTACCTTCGTTATTTCTAACAATTTCAATGCCTTAAGTGTAAAAAACTAGGGTTATTTTTGGCTTGATTTCGACATACTTTGAATAGTTTTTACTAATTGCAGATCTTTAGGAGCAGTGTGAATTAAATTCTATTGAATTCGAGTTAAAATTAACCCTAGTTTTCTACACTTAACGTATAAAAGTGTTAGAAATAATGATGTAAGAAAGAAATGATCGTTAGACTATGCGGAATCGTACAAGTACCTCTCTTTAGCAGAAGTTGGAGAAAATTGAGATGAAAAAATAGATTGTTTTTGGGTCAAATCACACAAATTTGACTTTGAAGCTCTCTGAAAACCAAACCAAACCAAACCTTATCAGATTTTAGTGCCGTTAGTTTTATTTTATAGGTTAATTTGTTGGCTGTAATAATCATTTTGTTTGACTATTCTAGCTGGTCTATCTTTGGAGATATTAAGCTTTAATTCGCGCAAGAATATGATTTTTTCAAAAATCATCAAATGCCTGTGGCAGCTGAAGGGTTAAGCTAAGGGGGTATGTTCACTATAACTTTTTTGCTGGAAATCATATGAGGAATCATGATCCGGTGCGTCTATGCGGCAGTTTCCGGACACCCTGTATACGAAATCTGCAAAAACAATGTCTCCCTAAATGGTGATATTATAGCTTCACTAAAAAAATACAAGTTGTTGTTATTTTGGATGATTGATTATCAAAAACTGCACTTTATGTAGCTATAATTATCATAATAAATTTAAATGTAAAATTAAGTCATACAATGTACTCGTAGATATTAAATAAACTAGTGTATGTACCTCTAGAAGTACATTATACCACTCTTAACACTTCAACAGAAACTTGGAAAAACTTGCCTACAAGCTTCATACATAAATTTAACAAGATTTTTCAAAATTAGCGAAAAAGCATTCAATCTGACAGAAATAATCTAAACACCGGTAATTGGCTCAGGACTATTAACATTCACCACATAAGATTCAATTACACATTTTGCATGTTGTATGCGCTGTTTGCTCCAGAATCGGACATAGATATCTCTTTGCAAATGTTTGCATTCTCAAGTGTGTTCGACAGTAGTCGGCTACTATTACATACATACTTCGGTACATCCACTTCGTAGAAATGTAAAAGAGTGCAGGATATAGTATTTAAATATTGGATTGCGCGCTAACAGTTTGATGGCCACAACAACTATCATGGTTCAATCAGAAAAACAAGAAACGACCCTAAAGAAAGTACTACTAGTTGGACACGCAATGTCTATAAACTAGTTGCATTGCATGAGACACGCTTTTAATTATACGAGTCGCCGAACTTAATTTGCATTATTCATTAACATACTTACATATGGCTATAGAATTACGTTTCAAACTTAACTACTGCTTTTTTTCGCCGCGACTAAGTACAAAACACTGTTCCGAACATTGTGCGAGCGGTGGACTAATGCAAATAATTTCCACTAAAACAAGGAAAAACGATAACGGACGAGTGACTATCATGATGACAAACAATAAAAAAGAGTACAGTAGTAGGTTAAACATATTGTAGTATCGGTGTCGCACAATTGACCACCACCGTAGCAGGAAAAAATCCAAAGCAATTTTGGTATAATGAAGTGCAGACAATAAACACGCAGGAAATTTCGATTTTCTTGCGTTTAAGGTAGGCAAGTTAAGTACTACATAACCGAGCGAAAAAATTTCATTTATGGGTCCCGTGAAAAATGTACCGTGGGGACTTGCATTATATTCACTAAATTTAAGATAAATGTGCACTCGCGGTCTGATTGGTTTTTCGCTGGCGAAATGTCAAAAACCGGTGTGGAGACTGTTAGAGTTTAATATTTAAACTATATAGTATTCATTGAAGTCATATGTAAAATAAATTATATAAAAATATTATCCTGTTAGTTGAATATATATCCTGTTGATAATAAAACATATTATAAAGATATTCCCCTGACTTTATAACTTTAACAGGTTATGGGCCCAGGAGCAACTCGTAATCAATAAATATAATTAATAAATCACTAAATAAATAATAATAGTGATAAATTAAATATTGAAAATTGTGCATGAAATAAGCACGAAGAATCATGAGCGTTCATATGGAGGTCCTTTGTAAGGACAATTACGATACGTGGAAGATGCAGATGGAAGCCTTATTAATCAAAAACGATGCTTGGGGATACGTTAACGGATCAATAAGGAAGCCTGCAGCTGAAAGCGGAAACGAAATCTCGATTACTGCCGAAAAATCATGGATTGAAAAAGATCAAAAGGCAAAGTCCGATATCGTATTATCAATCAACCCTTCCGAATTAAAACAAATTAAAGGATGTGAAAGTTCAAGAGATGTTTGGTTGAAACTTGAAACCATATATCAATCCAAAGGACCAGCTCGTAAAGCGACGTTACTTAAGCAACTTACTCTTCAAAAAATGGAGGAAAATGATGAAATGTGTAGTCACATCAAGAAATTCTTTGATGCAGTCGACAAACTTGATGAAATGGATGTTGATATAAATCCAGATTTATTAACAATTATGTTATTGTACAGTTTACCATCAAGTTATGAAAATTTTCGATGTGCCATAGAATCACGTGACGAATTGCCTTCACCTGATGTATTGAAAATAAAAATTATGGAAGAAGCCGAAGCGAGGAAACATAATTCAATATCCAACGCCTTATATGTCAAGAAACACAAAAATCAGAAATTTCGAAAGGAAAATAAGAGTGAAATGAACTATTACGATCAAGATAAATTTGCATCGAAATGTACTATATGCAACAAAATTGGTCACAAAGCGACTGAGTGCTGGTATAAGATGAAGAAAAATAAATCAAACTTGAAGAAACATTTTGCAAAAAATGCTGACGACGTATCATTATATATTTCTGCATTGAAAGCTGAAAATGTTAATGAAGCATGGTGTTTGGACAGTGGATGTTCCACACATCTTTGTAAAGATAAAGACAAATTTGAAAACTTAACAGATGTTTCAAATGCAAAATTGAATCTTGCAAGTAATACATCTACGACGATTAGTGCCAAAGGAACTGTAAAAATAAAAGTTTCATTAGAAGATCAGCAAAAGAATGTGAGTCTCAAAAATGTTCTATATGTTCCTGATTTACGCACGAATTTACTATCAGTCGGAAAAATAACTGATAAAGGATATGTCGTAACATTTACAAGAAATACTGCTAATATCATAGATAAAAATGGAAAGTCAATCTTACAAGCCAAAAGAATTGGAGAATTGTATTATATTCAAGAAAACGAAGAATTTGAATGTAAAACAGTAAATGAAAATTTTTCAAATTCATCTGAAGTTTGGCATCGACGAATGGGTCACTTAAATATGAGAAGTTTAGAAGAATCCCTTCGTAATAAAGCAGTTCGTGGATTAAGTTTCGAAAAAGTAAACGAAAAATTGGACTGTGAAGTATGTTTATCAGAAAAAATGACGAGAAATCCATTCCCGAAGAAATCTAACCGTGAATCACAATTATTAGAAATAATTCATAGTGATGTATGTGGTCCTATGCGTATTGAATCAAACGGGAAAGCAAGATATGCAGTAACATTCATTGATGATTATTCAAGATGGTGCGAAGTCAAATTCATTAGAACAAAAGATGAAGTTTTTGAAACTTTCAAAGCCTTTAAAGCAAGTGCCGAGAATCAAACTGGGAGAAAAATTAAATATTTACAAACAGATAACGGCAAAGAATATGTCAATGATAAATTCGATAAGTATTTACGTGAAAGTGGAATCGAAAGAAGATTAACAGTTCCTCATAATCCAGAGCAAAACGGAGTAGCTGAAAGAAAGAATCGTACTCTTACTGAAGTAACGAGATGTCTACTAGCAGATTCACAGCTACCGAAGTCTTTTTGGGCTGAAGCAATGTCAACAGCAAATTATATACGCAATCGATGTCCTTCAAGCAAGCTGGATGGAAGAACACCTTATGAAAAATGGACTGGCCAAATTCCTAATGTCAGTTACTTTCAAACATTTGGATCAATTGGATATGCGTATAATAACGACCGAACAAGAGGAAAATTCGATTCAAGGTCACGAAAATGCATATTTCTGGGATACTCGAGTGAATCGAAAGGATATCGGGTATGGATTCCTGACAAAAAGAAAATTGAAATAACCAGAAATGTCAAATTTCTAAAATGTCAAAAACCAGTTCACGAAAATGACACAAGAAATGGAATTGAAAATGAAACAAGAAGAAAAATTGAAATAGAACTGAGTTCAAACAATGAAGAAATATTTCCAAATGAAAATAATAATCAATCAACAACTGAAAATATGGAAGAAGAAAATATTCAGCCAGGGGAAGAGGCACAGCCATCGTCAAGCGAAGAGTCACAGCCATATTCAAGCGAAGAGTCACAGCTATCTTCAAGCGAAGAGTCACAGTCATCCGAAAATCAACCAGGTGAAATACGCAGAGGTAGAGGGAGGCCCAAGAGAATTATGACTGGTAGAAAAGGGCGCCCGAGAAAAGATTACCACGAATATGTGACAAATAACGCAGAATTTGGATACACTGCTGAAACATCAGTTAGAGAGGCTGTTTCCGGAAAAGATGCCATGGAATGGTATCAAGCAATTGGATCAGAAATGAGATCAATAATAAAAAATGACACTTGGGAAATGGTTGATCGACCTCAAGAAAAGCAAATCGTCGGAAGTAGAGTTGTACTTCAAAATAAATATAATCCTGATGGAACTATTAAAAGAAGAAAAGCACGGATAGTAGCGAAAGGTTACACTCAACGACCTGGTGTAGACTTTAACGAAACTTTCGCTCCAGTAGCTCGAATGAGTTCTATTCGGCTTGTTATGGCTCTCGCAGCGCGATACGGAATGAACATCCATCAGATTGATATAACGACAGCTTATCTGAATGGAACAGTTGATGAAGAAATTTACATGGAAACCCCGGATTTGATCGAAGAAGGGTTAGAAACCATTATTAAAGAAGAACGAAAATCTAGTGACATTTATCGGAAGGCGAAGATAATGCTTGAAAATGTAAGATCCGGAAATAAGGTATGTCTATTAAAAAAGGCACTATATGGTCTTCGTCAAGCGGGGAGACAGTGGAATATAAAACTTAACGAAGTATTATCGAAAATGAATCTCCAACAAATGAATTCCGACCCCTGCGTTTATTTCAATCACGAAGAAAATGAATTGTCATTAGTAACTGTATATGTCGATGATATAATTATCGCATCTAAAAACGAAACAAAAATAGCAAAACTTAAGGACAAATTATCAAGTGAATTCGAAGTAAAGGACCTTGGAAGAATCCATCATTGTCTGGGAGTCGAATTTAATCAAAGCAAGAATGAAATAACAATGCATCAAAAAGGATATATACGAGATCTGCTTGATCGGTACGGAATGACAGATTCAAACCCAGTTAGTACTCCTATCACAAATGGTTCAAAATTAGAAAAACAAATAGATTCAACCTCAGAAGAGAACAATTTACCGTATCGACAACTTGTAGGAGCATTATCATATTTGGCAGTTTCGACAAGACCGGATATTACCCATGCTGTAAGCATGCTAGGACAATATAACAATTGTTATGGAATATCCCACTGGATTGCAGCTAAGCGCGTACTTCGTTATCTGAAAGGTACAATGAACCTTGGATTATCGTTCAAACCAAACACCAAATCAATATGTGGTTTTGTTGACGCGGACTGGGGAAGCTGCACTGTGGATAGACGTTCTTATACCGGATATGTTTTTACGTTAAGTGGAGGCCCTATATCATGGGAATCAAAGAAGCAACCAACTGTAGCGTTATCTTCGACAGAAGCTGAATATATGGCTCTCACAGAAGCTACAAAGGAAGGCATATATTTGAAGAAATTTGTTACAGAACTGGGACTTAACGATTTGACCGACGTGGAAGTGTTCAACGACAATATGGGAGCACAAAAGCTCGCTCAAAATCCCATATATCACTCTCGAACAAAACATATTGACATACGCCATCATTTTGTAAGAAATGCACTGGAAGACGGTATAATTCGAATTAGTCATGTCAGTACAGAAAATATGACTGCGGATATTTTAACCAAAGGACTTCCTTCACCGAAACATAATCAATGTCTATATTTACTTCAAATGAAAAACGTGGATTAGAAGAAATAACTAGACATTGAGGGGAAGTGTTAGAGTTTAATATTTAAACTATATAGTATTCATTGAAGTCATATGTAAAATAAATTATATAAAAATATTATCCTGTTAGTTGAATATATATCCTGTTGATAATAAAACATATTATAAAGATATTCCCCTGACTTTATAACTTTAACAGAGACTTTCGTGTGAAGTGAGTACCACCAAGCGAACTCATTTTCACAATCATCAAAATTTTGACAGTATTTGCATGCATTTCACGTGAACTGACGATGTTAGTACCTACTCTTAGGGTAAATCAAAAAGACAGGCGGGTTTTTATTAATTACTCCTGTTTCTTTGCGTTTTCAGGATGCACAAAACGCAAAAATCAATGCACAAACGATTTCCGATCGATTGATGCCAAATTTATACTTATCCGACCATATTTACAAAATGACGCGCTAAGTTCACATTCCAAGTTTTCCGAAGTGCTATAATTAAAATCAGCGATGCAAAAACGAAAATTATTATCGCACAACCATGCGCAAACGTAGCCACCCCCACACAAACGGTTCCTGATGTGATTTGAAGTAATATTTACAGTAAACAATATCACTCTTAGCTAAGATTCAAACTAGGCGGGTTTTTATTTAATTACTCCTGCGGCCTTGCGTTTTCAGGATGCACAAACGCAAAAATCAATGCACAAACGATTTCCGATCGATTGATGCCAAATTCATAGTTATCCGATCATATTTAAAAAATGGCAGCCAACTTCACATTTGAAGTTTTCCGAAGCGATGCACAAACGAAACGTAGCCGCCCCCGCACAAACGGTTTCCGAAGCGATTCGAAGAATTAAGGTACATTTTCCTCGACACGACTGCACGACAGCGACTCGCACATTCCATATAAAAACTCGTTTTTAAAATGAGAGGGAAACGAGTTTTTATATGGAATGAGTGAGTCGTTGTCGTGCGGCCGCGTCGTGGACAACGTATCTTTAGGCGACTAACTTCACATGAGTCTTCATCATACCATCTAACGGCCAGCGGTTAACTCTGACACAAAAAAAAAACCATCCCGGGTAACTTCCCGGTTAAGATCAGCTGCTCGGCCAAACAGGTGACACATGACAGTTGTTTTGCATCTTTATCTCACTCTCTTCGGGTTATTTTTTTAGATTTGGTAGATATCATCACAAAAGACGAATGTTTATTTGCAAAATCTAAAGCCACCTTGAAAAAGATTCTGATGTTTAGTTTGAATTAATATCTTTTACACGTAGGCCAACATAGAAAAAAAAATAATTCCCAATTTTTTTCCTATGCCTTAGCCATCTACATTTGATTCATTTGATTTGATGGGGGGGGGGGCACGGCGGAGCGGTCTCCCCCCACCCCGGCCGAAAATTATGGTAAAAAAAAATCCTTACTGTGATAGTTTCCACCCAGGTGGCACGGACAAATGGACGGCAGCAAGCAAGTGGGCACTCGTAAGTGACGGAGGTGCAGAGGCTGCGTCCCAATACAAACGTTTCAGTCGTGGAAAACTAAAATAGTTGTAGTTTTCAGGCCCTTGATATCCATAACAGGGATACCTACGTGTGAATATCATGAATCGATAACATGTATGTAAATCAGAAATGTTTCCTTCTAGGGAGATTCCTTTTTCTTTTGCGAGAATCCCACATTTTCACGCGTTTCTTTGCATGGCTTCTGAGCTGCAGAATACAATTTTAACTGTCACATGAAGTCGCTCCGCGATGTTAGGAGAATTTACCAACAGTCCGTCTGAAAGGGATTTTAGTGAGAAATGGTATACAGCTTTGCCCAGTTAGGGACCTTGTAAAGAACGAATCTCACATTTCCTTGTCTTTCAAGTTATTTAATCAATATTCATTTTGTAGCTGAATCATACCAGCAATGAAATTTAGATCTCGCAAGTGGAATATGCAGTCCAAGAGAGAGAGAGCACGGAATATAGACGGGCAGTCTAAAACGCAGAAAATAGATGTCATTTGAATGTATTCAGAATCACCAGTGAATGTCTAAACACGTGCAGGGTCATTTTTCGTTAAATGGTGTAGAAAGCAAAGATTTAGAGCAACACTTTTTTTCGCTTCGACCAATTTGAAATCGCTTCGCTTCATCGCTCCGACTACACATTTTTCTCTTCGCTCCGCTTCATTACAAAAATACAACAAAACTGTATTGTTCTTAGTAAATATTTATTATTTTCCGCGAATTCATCAATTCAACTTATAGGCCAATCAATAAACCGAAATATAAGGCGTTAGGTCGCAAAAACTTGCTCGGCTCTGTTTTTTTGGGATAATGTTAGGATAGATACTAGAAGTGTACCACCAAGTTTGCAACTTCGAAAAACCTGCGCTAACACCGTGACCCTCAAAAAACCTCAAAATTTTCGGACTTTTTTCATATTTTTGTTTGTAATTTCTAAAAGGTGCTTCCTACAAGTAAGTTGTCAACTGCACTGTTAAAGCTAAGAATATCTTCTTTAATATGAGTGTTAACTCCAGCTTTTAAGCCGCGAAGGATCCCAAGATACAGCACTGTAAACATTGTTTTTTATAAGCTAAATATCGGCTTAAATGCGCATTCTACGGAGAAAGTCATGTGACATGAAGTTATAAACCAGTTACTTAGCTGTATATATGTCGGAACGAATGGAATCAGACCATGGGGTCATAGGGCTGCCCCTGAAAATTAGGTTCTTCTAAGAAAAACTTGTTTCTTTATGTACCAATAATTACCAAACTTCACCCAAGTATGTTACTGGTTAAGCCTCAAAAAATATCTAGGAACGGATGAAATCGGAACGCTACGTTATAGGGCTGTCATACAAACCAACCTCTGGAAATTAGGTTCTTCTAAGGAAAACTTTTTTCTTTATGAACTAATCTTAACCAATTCTCACCCAAATGTGTTCCTAGTAAACCCTCAAAACATAGTTCAGATATTTTGTATAGTATTTAATCACTAAACAGTTGAACGATTTTTTGTTGTCTGATGTTAGATTAGGGGCAAACTTTCACCTTATAGACAGCACTCCACAATATATTACAGAGTATAAACAAATAATGAAACTAGCTGACACCAACGGATTTAAAAGAAGTGTCATCGATAATCTTGTACGAAAAACTAGCAACAAATTGAAAAAAGAGGAGCGCTCAACGCTGTTTTCCCAAAACAAAACAATTAAGATAGATGAACGTCGTTGTGCTGTCACCTATGCGCCGAACATTACCAACCGACTAAGAACAACATTTGACAGAAATGATATGAAACTAGTTCACACCAATCCAAACAAACTGAGCTCTCTCTTGGGGTCAACTAAAGACAAGAAACCAGTTGGCGAACGTAGTGGCATTTATCAAATTAAATGCTCTTCATGTGAGAAGAAGTACATCGGACAAACAAGGCGAGCCGTCCATTTTCGATTCAACGAACATCTCCGAAGTATCCGAAATAAAGAGCTACACTCGGGAGTAACTGCTCACGTTTATGACCCGAACAATACTGAACCTCACCGAATTAAGTCCATCGACGAAAATTTAAAGCTACTCAAAAACGTCAATAACGTACAAAAGCTGGACGCGTATGAGTCTTTATTCATTACAATTATTGACGGCCTAATGAATTTATGCGATGGAACAATCGAGTCACCACTTTTCGCCCTAGCTAAAAATTATTTTTTTTTTTTTTTTTATCAAATTTGAAATTGTGCATTTTTTGTCGTTGTTCTTTCTTAACTTTTTAATTTTGTTAATTTATTAAATTTGTTTTTTATGTTTAATTTATCATTGTGATATTTAATTCAATAATTTATTTTGCATTATTTAATTCGTTCATTTATTAATTTATTATCTCATTTTAAGTTATTTATGTTTTCAGTAAAATTTTTATCTTGTTCTTTATCGTTTAACGAGATTTGTAAAATAGTTATGGAAGCTGCGCTGTCCTGTACTCCATTCAATAAAATGCACCTAATAACCAATTTAAATTAAAAAGGGGGTTTCATTCATCGAGTACAGGACAGAACTTTTCTGTCATGGATGATCTTGAATTTCTTAATAATGAAGAATTATGATTATGACTAAACGCGAGGTTTTGCGTTTATTAGAATGAATTTCACAATAATCCGAAATTTTGCAAGTCTCTTAACGAATTCTTCGCCATTAAATCGTCCAAAATCAAATCGTGTCATAAAATGAAAAATTTTAATTAATTTTTTTTTCTCGAATTTTTTTTTTTATTTTTTACTTTGGAGCGGAGTGTCTTTCAAAGCAAAAATTGCTCCGCTCTAGCCTGTCAAAAACCGCTCCACGCTCCGAAATTTAAGGTCGCTCCGCTCCGTTCCAAATCCCTGGTAGAAACTCAATCTCGACTGTATTTTCTTAAAATTTGGCTTTAAAATTAAAAAAAAAAACAGGCATGACCAAGGTCACAGATGTGTAAGTTACATCCAATTTCCAAGATCTCACTGCTTTTCCGTTGAGGTGTTGAGATCAACAGCACGCTCAGAAATGTTATTTATCCCCATAAATGGGTACTTGTTTAACATCTGAGTGAGATCATAGTCCGTCACATAGGTCGTGACCCTGTGCACCGACTACTCTAAAATTTGCCTAACAATATTTTCATATAATTTCAACTTTTAAGAAAATAATGATGTTGAAAAAATTTCGGGCTGCCCCCCCCCCCCCCCTGACCGAAATCCTGGCTACGCCCATGCCCGAAACTCTATACCGTGCAGGTTAGTAGTGAGCCTCATTATTAATCGTTATTTACGATTAGAAGCTTTTGTCAACAACAATAGCTAGCTGATTTGTTAGTCCCAGTCCAGTCATATAGTTCAGTTCAGGTATGCCAGAACCAGAATGCTGATCTACGCACATTCAGGGAGAGATACAATTGCTGCATCTTGTCGGCTGCTATCGAAAATGTCGGAAGCAGAATTTGATGAACTTCGATATTATTGTTACTCCTCAGAAGCTCCCAGATAACATCCATATAAAGCCAAAGGATATCATGGCCCAAATGTTTCTTTTTCTGCCTGGTTTTGTCGTTATTTGCTAGTTTTATGAATTGTGGTACCCTAAGTATATCCTTCTGAGATTATTAAATTCGCAATCTAATCTTAGCACCATAGCTTTGTTGTTTACAAAAAAAAAGTAAACTATTAAAATAATTTTTTCTTAATTTTGTCTCGTGCTTCTAGACTTAGACCTTTGATGATCATAAAACGAAATGGCTTCTTGGCACCAGACCAACCTCATTAATGCATTGGTTAGACATCCATAAAGCTCCTCCTTTCTTGATAGAATCATGACTTCACGCCTGAAGTGCACGTTAATTATTGTCATTATACGCATTTTGCTAGCTTCATCCGGTCGCGTCGCTCGGTGAGCGGAATTTTCACGATCCTGTGGTGCATCACTGCAAATTACAACGTTTATCTTTACGCAATAACTATCAAATGGAAATGGCTGTTGTACAGCTATTAAAAAGCATTAGTGACATGTATGCGACTTTTCGCCATAAATTCTTCCAAGTTATTGCTGCAATGCAACAGAACATACCATGGAGGCATTGCGCAAGAGTGTGAAGTAGGTACTCTGTGTAAAGATACAATTAGTATTTGTAATATTTTTGAGGATTACCGATACTATTGAAGTGGTGTGTGCCAAAATATAGCAGTAATAATAGGGAATGGAATCTCTAAAAAAAAGACAATTAGAAGGATGTGTAAGTATGTGTGTTATATTTATACATTAATATTATACATTTAGGTATATCACAACCACTGATCATGAATTATTATATAATTAGATAAGGGAATAACGTATTAGAAAGATGTAATTACTCGGAACAAGTACCTAAGAAAAAGTTCATAGTTTCGTAAATCTCTTAGTGTGTCTTATTGGGATCACTCAATTATCCCATAGAGATAGGGATTCATTTTGCTTGTCTAAGGTGATGTATTGCAGAGAAACTGAAGTGGTAATTTTTTACTTCAAACAAAATATGTATGCTCAAGGCAAATCTCATACTCATTTCTGGACAAGCACATATGTACGAGTGCTAGTTGTCACGGTCTCAATATTCGACCGAGTATGTGCCGCGAATAATCGTTATATAGTTCAAAATGCCACTCTACTATGGCTAAGAGCAACAAGTCATATTTTAACATCATTATCAAGTCGATGGATTGATCACACCGAACCGCCGTCATATGAACATGTGTGATCTGATAAGTATGTAATTGTCGACCATAAGCAGTATTTCTACAAAATAATTTTAACGTTGGAAGAAAGCACCAATAAGACATCATAAACGAGTTCTTTGCACTTCTTGTTATAATTTGCAAGAATCTCTGTGTCCTCCTCGTACGTACTCTGGAGTCTCGATGGCACAACACAAATTCAATTCGTAATCTTAAAGTTGTGTGCACCCAGAAGATCATATAATAATATGGAGGTACGTACGGTCTCAGCCGTATGTTACGCGTTAGTATCCATAAGGAGAATCTTGAAATTGTTGAATATGCCATAAAGATTGATGTGCGGGCATTCCTCCGGAACACTTGAAATTGCAAGCAGCACCGCCAAGTGTCGGTAGAGCAGAAAAAAAGATGCCTATGGTCATAATAAAATTTTATTGGATTTTAAGATATTCCACTTAATATTGGAGTCTCGAGAATGGTGAATTAGTTTCCAGTTTTGAGCAAATGGAAAGCATTTTGAAGTGCACATTACCGTAGTTTAAATTTAGATTGCAATTTGCCAAATGGCAACCAATCTATTATTTTGATCCTTTTCGCATGTTTTATATTTTACAGCAATTAAAGTTTCCATTTTTGTAGTCTTGTCTATTGCTCTTTCGACCACCAGAATAACACAAATCATTGACTTGTTTTAATAGTCTCTAAACTTAGTTCTATACAGTAACACCCGGAAACATAAAACTTTCCGTTTTATCAACAGGCTAGTGCGCTAGCGAATAGCCGTCTACACTCTACAGAAGCCCTTTTTTAGATCTTTGGATATTGTCCGTTCCGTGTTCTATAGAGCTCTCTCCAGAATCGTCCCCATTCCATTCGATTACGTGAACGACAAACGCAAATGACAAAAAAAGTTTTCCTATTCTTCAACGCTCGAATTTAACACGCAACACTGCGAGACCAACTGTGAACATGGTGCAAAATTGAAAGAACCAACGAAAAAATAAAACAAAATTCAAACGAAGACTTTCTTCCTTAAGGCTATTTTGGTGGCTTCATGGCATCCATCCATGGCTTTTCTCGACCAAGAAGTCCACACAAAAAAAAATCTCTGTTAATGGCTGTTAACACGTCATTTGATAGTGCGAGAGGAAAGAGCTAAACGACAAGGAGTCAGTGTCGCCGCGATAAGAAGCGGGAAAAATGAAGGAGTACAAAAATACAGTGCATAGCACATACATACCTACAACAAAAGTGGGAAAAAAGTGGCGTAAATCCAGAGAAACGAAACAACTTTAGAGACCCGCGTGTTTAAAGTGCAACGCTATGGATTAAGATAGGCACACGGGCACGTTGTTGGTGCGGTGCAGCAAGACAATTCCATCGAAGCATGCAGTGTGCAAAATGCATCCCGACGGGGATGCACACAATGCACCAAATGTGACATTGTTGCATGCAAATGTTCATAATCGGGTTGATTTCTTGCTTTTTAACGAGGACATCAGCAGGAGATTTCCCCAGCTATCTAAGGTTGCAATAGTCTCGACCCGCGTATAGTCAGGCAATTTACGATTCGTGTTCGGCAACAGAGAGGAATTGCACTATGTGCATACTCGTAAATGCAATGATCGCATTAATAGTACTTAGTCTCGTCTTTAGCTAATGGACTGATGGGATATTGATGGGCTGATTCAGTTGAAATTGAATTAAATATTACACACATAAGTGGTATTAAATTATGCTGGAAAGTAGATGATGATGGTGTCGATGTGTACTCTGGTGGTGTAATCCTTAAGAAACATATTAGTCGATAAGCTTCAGTGATGCAAGGGGAAATTGAATTTCACCAGCTCAACATATAATAAATGTACGAATCAAGGATTTATCTAAAAAATCACTTTAGCTATAATCTGCATACGTTACAAGATATTATAAGTTCAAGTTGTTGTTAGATTTCTTTCGGAATAGGAAAATTTAAAAGATACAAGAAGCTTTAGTCAATTTTTTCCGACTTGGGTTCCGAATCATTATTAGAGGTACAGAAATTTCGTTTTTACGAAATAGATGAGAATTTCGGCGTAAATTGCTAATTTTTGCGAATAGAAGCGAAATGCTCTAGTTTATAGTTTATTCACGAAAAAGTAACTTTTTTTCAAACAATTAATTATGGAAGATGGATTTTTTAGCTCATTTTATTTTTTTTCCAAGATTGTTATTAATGAGAATAAGGACATTTCTAAATGCAAGGAGCTCGCCAAACCACGAACATGGTGGCTTTCCAAACACCGAGCAAGTTGTTTAGTCAGAAGTTGGATGTATAAGCTTTGTTATCTGCTATTTTTCTGGAAAGAGTTTTTCTCGTGGATCGGTGGGCCGAACTACATACACATTAAAAGGGGAAGGCGTAACAAATTGGTGTGCTTTTGCCTCATTTTCACCATAATTTTCATTCATTTTTACCATAACTCCTTGAGAATATAAGACTGCGTATACTATCTAGATGGGAGCAGTCCGTCAAGCCCTGCCCTTGACGGACAAGTACTCGTATGTCAAGAATGTTCGTCAATCCAGATTTTAACTTAAGTCGAGGATTCCTCATCACCGGACATGGGTCCTTGAATTGTATTGAATTAAATCTCTCCGATAGCTCTGCATGTTCTGCATGAGGAGATGTGGAAGATTGGAAATACGTGCTGCGCCTATGTCCAGCATACTTGGACGTCAGGAATCTAAACGCATGGGGAATGATATTACACTCGGCCGCAAAACTATCGACTCAACCTGAAAGCGTATTTGTACGTGTTTTTTGGAAGTATGATAGTTATCCATAAAAATCGTATGTCGTTTAAAAGTTTGAAACTTTAGCTAACTGTTAGTACCCTTTTTATCAATATTTGCTTCACACTTTTTAAATTATTGCCACTTGTAACAAAAAACCCAGAAAAATTTAAATTTCAGGTAAAGGTCAGGTCAGGCAAACTACCCCTATAAAAGCGCCCGTAATCGGTTTCTCATTATCAGTTGCATCAGGAAAGTTAGGTAACTTACATCTGAAGTAATTTCATTCACTGTTTGGTCATCAATGGATACGACGCCAGATCAGGCGGCACAAGTTGTAGCGGAAAATCATAGTCAGCGAACCGTCGCTCGCCGTCTTGGAATGAGTCTGCTGTCTCGAGAGTTAGCAGCAGATTTCGATAGACTGGTAGCTTTAATTCGAGACCAAGAGCGGGCCGCCCTCGATCCACTTCAGAGAGAGACGACCGTTTCATTGTTACAAGTACGTTACGAAATCAGTTCCTCACGGGTGTTCCTGCGCAGCGGAACCTGAGGCATGTTCGCGGAGTAGCTGTTAGTGTCTGCACAGTAAGGAGACGATTAAGGGGAGCGAATATTAATCCAAGACGACCTACCAGGGGCTCCAAATTGACTGCACGACACCGACAAGCGCGCCTCTTATTTGCTCGAGATCATCTTATTTGGAGCGATAAGGAATGGAGCTCAGTATTGTTCACTGACGAGTCGAGAATGTATCTACATGGCAGTGACAGAAGATGTCAAGTCTACAGGCGTCCAACTGAGCGATTTGCGCAGTGCTGTTTCACTGAAATGGTTGCATACGGCGGCGGTTCCTGTATGATGTGGGCTGGCATTTCCTTTGAGGGAAAAACGGATCTCGTATCCGTGCCCACAGGAGGCCGAAGAGGAGGGCTGACAGCTGAGCGATACGTTACCGATATTCTCCGTGTCCACCACGGGGTGGCCATTTGGCAAAAATCTTGAGATCAAAATCGACTTGTTCACGCATACACTCACAGGAGACAAAGGCGTAGGCAGTTTGAGAGATTGGGGGCTTGCATTTGGCGGGCTAAATTTTATCACATAAATATTTACATTTTTGATTGGACTAATAAGTACTGTTTTTGCGTACATGAATTAATAATTTTTTATAATAGTATATAAAAATATTTGTTTATTACTGTGTTTAATAAAAAAATATAATAGTGGAGCAAGTGTATCCGCCTTAAAAACATAAGGATGTTCGTTTGATATTTCGTTGCGATCTTTCGATACAGCTAGATAAAAAACGAGACCGAGGCTAATAATTTTGTTGTTTTAATAAAAACACATTAATTCAAGGTTCTGTGAAATTGGCGTAAACAAAATGTTTCTTAGAAGAACCCATGGCCTGATTTGATCCATTCTTTTATATGTTTTGTGTCATCAATAAAAACACATTTGTGTGGAGTTTTGTTGAAATTGGTGCTCAAATAGAAAAGTTTTTCTTAGAAGAGCCTAATATGGGGTGGGGTCTGTATGGCAGCCCCATGACCCCATGATCTGATGAACAGCAACAACACAGTGCGTTATGTTTTTGTTTCAATATGCCCCCCTCCTCCTTTTTCCGGGCTTGGGACCGGCTTTGGCGGAGTTAAGGCTTTAGTTCAGTAGACAAAAACGCAGCTATTGTATTGCAGATTGTAATAAAAATAATTATAAAAAGAGTTAAAATTAAGAATATTACCTTCGAAATATGAAAATTGTCTTTGTTAGTACTTTGAGCCAAATGACCATAATTTACGTATTCCTAAAAAAATAATTAAAATATATTACCATGCAACGATAAGAAATAAATACTTTGGGCTGATATATGAGTTGTCTTTCATCAGCAACAGCATCCGCATCAACGCATCGGTCTGCACTTTACATATTCAGATTCATCAGCCGACCTACTTTTTTTTTATCGCGTGAAAACCTAATTAAATTAAAAAAACAGAATAATTAAAATTTTCTAAAAAAAATTGTAAAGAAAATGAAGCCCCCATGATTTAAACTTGAATTGACAACGCCAATGGACAGTAAAACTAGTCCACATTTGGCTGTCAAAGTTGCAAAACAAATGCCGCAAAAATTGTGCGCGTTTTGGTAGTTTGGTAGAAAAAGATATAAGTTTACGATTAATGTGTTGATATTTGTTGGAAATTTTTGGTCCAACACAGACAGTAGACATTGAAGAATCATTTTAAGATACTTACAAATGAAAGGATACGCCATTCTTCTTTTCCCTCCCGTCATTAGGGCAACCAGGCACGATACATTTCATTTTCACAAATTATCGCACACGCGCGTAAAACCCAAACAAAAAACAATAGTAAATGCACTGTGAATCAAACAACAAACAGAAAACAATAAAATTCGCCCGAAAATATATTAACTACACTTTATTTTAATCGAATTTTCCCGGAGTTGAAACAAAACATTCATCGCGTCGGATGATACATGGTAAAATCAAGGTCACAGTAAGTGACAGCGACAAGTGATGGGCGACACCGGGCTGTTGGCGGGGACTGTGGAGATCCCAATATGGTAACACCACATTACACTAGATTGCATGGAGTTTTTGGAAGACGGCCATTCCATTATTATCTTATACTTCCATGGTGTCCACATTGTTCCCTATGCAGCATTTATTGGCGAGAACTTCACTTTGATGCACGACAATGCCCGGTGTCATGCATCGCGCCTCACTCGACAGTTCTTGAATGAAGCCAATATGTCGTCACTTAACTGGCCTGCACGCAGTCCCGACATCAATCCCATTGAATACTTATGGGACGAACTCAACAGAAGAGTCCGAGCCCGAAATCCAGTCCCTTCGTCCACTGAAGAATTGAAGGCAGCCCTATTAGAGGAGTGGACCGGTATTCCTCAAGATACCATCAGCAACTTGATCAGATCAATACAGAATCGACTGGAAGCTGTCGTTACAGCAAGAGGAGGCAATACCAAATACTAAAATAATAAATGCTAAACTTATTTTCTAACAGTTTTTGTTTTATTTGCAAAAAACCTAACCAAAAACCATTTTCATATTTGCTCATTTTCGCCACGATTTCGCTCAAAGAGCATCAATTTTAAAAGTGCTCACCAAATATTGGTTAAAATGGTACCAACGTAAAGCTGAGGCCTTAAGCTTTTCAATGACATACGATTTTTATGGATAACTGCTATACTTTTCGAAAAACACGTACAAATACACGCGTTTTTAGGTTGAGTCGATAGTTTTGCGGCCGAGTCTAGATGGGGAAACCTTGACGTGTCTTTGTCTTTAACGGTTAGGGAAAAGGTTAAGGCATTGAATGCTTACGCAAAGGCAGCGTTTAAAAGACGTTAAATGCTAGTAAATAGAAGCTAGACATATCAACTAGTTAAGTGTTTTTGTGTCTGGCATAAAAGCTGGCACTAATCAGAATCTCTATCCGTGTTGTGGCTGCAGCCAAAAACCGTTGATACTCCATCCAGCAGTATGGTATACTGCTACCTCTATACGTGTCATAGAGAGGCGTTGATTGTCTTCGCTAATACAATGCCTTGTCCTTTCGAGGACTGTCCGTTAAAGCCCACCGTCGTAGGCATGAACGTAAAAACCCGATGTTATTCTTAATCCAATTCAATTCAACTCTTTGAGAAGGTGTATCGACTATTCGGAGTATGATTCAGTTGAGACCCTCACTACTTCCTACTGTCGATTTTTTGCTGAATAATAAACACACAACGTCTATTTATAACTGTCACTATGTGGAAGGGTATATTAACTTTGTCATTAAGTTTGCAACGCATTGGAGGAAGTAACTCCGACTATACAGGGTGTCCGGAAACTGCCGCATAAATGCACCGGATTATGATTCCTCAGTTGATTTCCAGCAAAAAAGTTGTACTGAACATACCCCCTCAGCTTAACCCTTTAGTTGCCACAGGCATTTGAAGATGTAAAAAAAAAACATTTTCTTGCACGACTTAATGCATAATTACTCCAAAGCTAGACCAGTTAGAATAGTGAAACAAAATGATTATTACAGCCAACAAATTTACCTATAAAATAAAAGTAACCACACTAAAATCGGATAAGAGGTTTGGTTTTTACAGAGCTTCAAAATCAAATTTGCGTGATTTGACCCAAAAACAATCTTTTTTTCCAACTCAATTTTCTCCAATTTCTGCCAAGGAGAGGTGATTGTACGATTCTTTTAAAAATTGGCGCATAGTCTTACAATCAAATCTTTCTTACATCATTTTGATCTAGCTCCATTACTTCTAACGTTTTTATACGTTTAGTGTAGAAAACTAGGGTTAATTTTAGCTCGAATTCAATGCAATTCAATTCACACTGCCCCTAAAGATCTGCAATTGGTAAAATCTATTCAAAGTACATATGTCGAAATCGAGCCAAAATTAACCCTAGTTTTCTGCACTTAAGGTAATAAAACTGTTATAAATAATGGAGCTAGAATAAAATGATGTAAGAAAGATATGATCGTAAGACTATGCGCCAATTTTTTTAAAGAATCGTACAAGCACCTCACCTTGGCAGAAGTTGGAGAAAACTGAGATGGAAAAAAAGTTTGTTTTTGGGTCAAATCAGGCAAATTTGAGTTTGAAGCTCTGTAAAAACCAAACCTCTTACCCGATTTTAGTGTGGTTAATTTTATTTTATAGGTAAATTTGTTGGCTGTAATATTTTTGTTTCGCTTTTCTAACTGGTCTAGCTTTGGAGTTATTAAGCATTAAGTCGTGCAAGAAAATGATTTTTTCAAAAATCTTCAAATGCCTGTGGCAGCTAAAGGGTTAAGCTGAGGGGGTATGTTCCATGTTTTGCTAGAAATGACATGAGGAATCACAATCCGGTACGTTTATGCGGCAGTTTCCGGACACGCTGTATAAAAAGTATACATATATGATCAGCATGGCTTGGGGAGTCGATTGGGCGATGTCCGTCTGTCTGTCTGTCCGTCTGTTGCAACGCAAACTAGTCCCTCAGTTTTGAAGCTATGGGGTTGAAAATTTTGTATGCTAGTTTCTTTTAAGTGTTGGAACGAATGGAATCGGACCATGTCGTCATGGGGCTACCATAGAAACCAACCACTGACAATAAGGTTCTTCTAAGACAAACTTTTGTCTTTATGCACCAATCTTAACCAAACTTCCCTCAAATGTGTTCCTAGTAAAGTCTAAAAATATATCAAGGAACGGATGGAATCACATTAACAACTAACCCTTGAAAAATAAGCTCTTCTAAGAAAAACTTTTTTCATTTTAATCCGACCTTAACCAAACTTCATCGAAGTGTGTTTCTAGTAAAGCCTCAAACATATCGAGGAACGGATGGAATCAGAATGTTACAACATAGGGCTGTCATACTAACCAACTCCAAAATGTTTTTCCTTTTTGAATCTTAACCAAAATTCATCCAAGTCTATTCCTGGCTTAGCCTCAAATTAATAACACAAAAGAAGCTTAAGTTTCATTCAAATGTTACGAGTATTCAAATTTCGGCCGCGCCCGAAATTAGCCTCGGTCTTGTTTTTTTGCAGTGGTGAGTTCTGAACATTTGTTTCACTCTAAATTTCTAGAATTTAAAGTTAAATAGAGAGGTTAACAAGAACAAAAATTAAGAAACTATGTGTTTGTGCGAAATTGCTGTTCTTTATTTACGAAATTTCCGTACCTCTAATCATTATGTTCACTCTGTAATTATTTCTTGTGAAAAAGGAAGGCTATTCGTCAGGGGCTACCAGACGTAGGAGGAAGTAAGGAAAATAAAGGTCGCCGCCGGCCAGGCTACCCACCCAACTAACAATTTTGCTCTTATAACAGTCTACAAGACTCTTATAAGAGCCAACATCAAGACATCAACTCTTGAAATTTAACTCTTGAAGAGTACTATAAGAATCTTATAAGAGTCTTATAAGTATTAAATGAACCACTTTACAAGAGTTAAATTGATCTTATAGCTAAACTTCAACTCTGTTTATAAGAATTACACATGTCTTATAAGAAGATTTTAAGGCTTCTTATCAGAGTAAGAGTCTACTCTTGTAAGAGTCTCATAAAGGGTTACAAGCTCTCATTATAAGTGAAGCTAGAAAGAGTGAATGTGATATTGAAACATACGCTGTCTTTGTTTGTCAAATGTAAATATACGACCTTACGAGAACTTCTGTTTTCGTGTGTTATTATTTCGACAACAACTTAGACAACATTTTTGAATGAGGGATATATTAACTTGTCAAACGATGATTTTCCCACAAATATGAGTCAACATTTTAATGCGATCAAAATTTTATTGTTGAATATAACTATTTTGCTTCGAAAAATGACAAAGCCCTCTGAAAATAATCTATTTTTAATTTTTTTATAAGTTTTTCTGGAAATATAATTATTATCTATCGATGATATCTTGTATAAAACTTAATTGAATAACATTCGTCAGTTTAAAAAATCACAATCCTTTCAATTTGGTATATTATGCAATAACACATAATCACTCATAAATTCAAATTTAATTTTCCCCTAATGCAATTTTGTCTGAAAAAAAGATGGCATCTATCCATTAAATCTTCATACAAAGCCAGAACTCTGATAACAGGAGGGCGGCTCTTTTTACTATAACTAAATTCTTCATATTAGTCTAAATCTCTTATTTCAAGAGGATGGCTCTTTTTATAATAACTAAAGTCTCACTATGAGAATTAAGCTCTATTCAATAAAATTAAACTCTCCTTATGAAACTTAAAGTCTCACAATAAGGATTCTATTCTCCATAAGAGAGCATAAGTTTCAATATGAGCGTAAATTTGACGTTTATTTATTATTTCTGTGCGTCGCATAAGTGCGGGTTCCATATTTAACAAAACTAACAGAAAGTGGTAATTACTATATCCAGCGGAGAAGGATTCGGTGGCAGGTAATTCTTATAGCATTTTTAGTGTTTTTCCATGGTTTTTCCAGTGAATTTTGTTACGCTCATTGAGTCGACTATATTATTCCGTCCATTTTCTTCGTCGAAAAAAAGTTGCTATATATAATCCGGGTCGGTTATGCTGCGTTAAATTTCTTGTGTGATTATAGTGACAGATTGCTTAGCTTCTATGAAATCAATCGTGCACTCACAACACTCTTCTTATAGGTGTTCTTACAAAAGTATTGTAATAAGATGTTAAAGACTAAAGCATTTATAAAGCTCTCATTATAAGACTCATAAGAATAAACCTCTTGTAAGAACATTTTTATAAGAATTTAAGTCCTGAAGAGTTAAACTCTCACTACAAAGACTCTATGAGAGTCCAAGGCAACAAAATATGAACTTGTAACAAGAATACGACTCTCCAAGAGTAATAATCTTATAATAAATGTACTTAAAGAGTTTATTTGAAACTTGCTACTAGATCTACATTATAAGAGTTGTAAGAGCCTTACTAGAGTCTTATGAGAGCTTATTCCACTTCCCAAGAACCAAGCTCTCAAGAGTTTGTTAGTTGGGCATGCCTCTAAGGCGTACAACCCATGTGTCAGCTCTGGCAGCAAGCCGGGGAAGTCCTACAGCGAGGTGGCCAGGGATCACCTACAGGTTGCACTGGTTGACAGGTGGTCTTCCAGTGGGAAGATCGGGATCGATGTCTGGGTCCAGATCGAGGCGAAGCTGTCAGAGATGACCGTGGAATATGTCATTAACAACCAGGACGGGCCGTTGCCCTCCTTCGACTCATCTACGGTGATAAGAAGCTACCGGGTGATAACTGCGAGGATGAGTTATCCAAGGACTTCATCGGCGCCTGTGTCACTAAGATTAGTGATAATTGGGAGAGTTCGAAGATCGATCTCATCCCGACCAATAAGGTGCCGAAGAGGCCAAGGGCTCGCATATGGCTACCCATTATGCAGATGGCCGCTCCATCTGCATAATGGGAAGCTCCTCTTAGCCCTACGACTCCAAAACCCGAAGGTGCCGATGAACGACTGGGTGGTGCTTAAAGCTGAGGAGCCGCAAAAGCAAAGCCAGTCGTATATGCTTCTCATAAACGATGAGTGCCTGCCAGCACTAGAAGATGCGGACTTCAAGCTACGATTTGGCATACGTAATGCCAGGATAAAGGTGTTTCGGTCAAACTCCGATGAAGAGCAGGATCCGATGGACGGAGCCGACCTCTTGCTGGAAGACATGTGTATCGTGTGTGCATAATGGGAAGCTCCTCTTAGCCCTACGACTCCAAAACCCGAAGGTGCCGATGAACGACTGGGTGGTGCTTAAAGATGAGGAGCCGCAAAAGCAAAGCCAGTCGTATATGCTTCTCATAAACGATGAGTGCCTGCCAGCACTAGAAGAGGCGGACTTCAAGCTACGATTTGGCATACGTAATGCCAGGATAAAGGTGTTTCGGTCAAACTCCGGTGAAGAGCAGGATCCGGTGGACGGAGCCGACCTCTTGCTGGAAGACATGTGTATCGAAGCAGCTGAAACTCATGACAATAATAAAGATAGTGCAGATTAATCTCAGGCATTCTGAGCTTGCCTCGGATAATCTGCTCGTCTTCCTAAGGGAGGAAGACATCGACATCGGGCTTGTTCAGGAGCCTTGCATTCACGATGAATCTATAAACGGGCTCGTGGATAAGCAATACAATCTATTCTACAATATTAGCAACCTAGACTAAGGTAAGCCAAGAACCTGCATCTTAGTAAAAAAATGTATTAATGCCTTTCTTTGTCCGCACTTTTGTTCTTCCGATCTGACAGTTGTTAGAATGGAGGCTGAAGACATGGGAGAGCTATATATCTCATCCGCCTGTATGGCTTATGGAAGACCAGCACTGGTATCTTCCACAACTTCCAGGAGGTCAACCCTACTGATAGGATGCGACGCCAACGCACGACACACATTGTGGGGAAGTACTGCAATAAATGAAAGAGGTGAGTCGCTTTTTGATTTTATTCTAAATACTAACCTGTAGTGTGTAAACCTTCGTTTTCCCGAGTTCGGATAATTACGCGGGATGGGAAGAGGTTCTGGATATAACACTACTGTCAGACAACGATAAAATTAAGGTGGAACAATGGAGAGTATCGGAGCTGAGATCTTTCTCGGACCATAACTGGATACTCTAAGGCGACAAACTGGAAGAAGTTCAGGCAGATTTGTAGATCTAAACTCTTAACTGTGACAAACCCCTCGATCAGCTCCGTGCAGGAGCTGGACAAGGAGGTTAAGTCATTGGAAAAATCTTTAGAAGTAGCGTTCAAGGGTCCAGTGAAAAGGAGTAAGAAAGTTCTCCCTCCCTGGTGGAACATGGACCTTTCTAAGTTACGGAAGCTAACCCGGGATATATCCAACATTTGCAACAAACATAAGTTCTGGCAGCCATACAAGGACTGCCTGAAAATTTACAAAGGTTCAAGCTTGGGACGATCTGCGCCAACCACTGGACAACGTCAAAGGGTCAGCTAGAATCAGTAAGATTTTGTCCAAAGCAAGTTCGTGTCCGTCCTTAATAAAAAGAGAGGATGGCACTTGGGCGGAATCAACTGGTGATTCTCTTGGGCACCTGATGAATACGCATTTCCCTGGGTGCAGGAGCACTTGCACGCAGAGCCCACGATTGAATAATGGAGATGAACAGAAGAGTGACTTCGTTTTCTCCATGATTACTGAGGAGAAGATTACCTGGGCAATCAATAGCTTCTCCCCTTATAAAGCGCCAGGTCCAGATGGCAAACTACCGATTATTCTTCAGAAAACGCAGGATCTGGTAGTTCCACGGCTGCTGATACTTTTCAGAAGCCTTCTGCTACTCAACCACGTCCCCCAGTCGTGGCGACAGGTTCGAGTTGTTTTCATACCGAAGGTAGGCAAACGAGGGCATGAGACGGCGAAGGATTTCAGGCCGATTATTTTATCCTCCTTCGTACTCAAAACGTTAGAGCGCTTAATAGACTTACACATCCGACAAAGTCATGAGAACTCAGCACTTTCGAAGTCCCAGCACGCATACGTGAAGGGAAAGTCCACAGAAACGGCTCTCCATGAAGTGGTCCGTATCATTGAACACAGCCTCGAGTACAAACAATACACGTTATCCGCTTTCTTAGACATAGAGGGTGCATTCAATAATGTTCGTATTGAATCTATTCATGAGGCCCTCTCAGACTTAGGAGTTGAGCCACGGCTTGGGTCGTGGATAGTGACACTACTAACGACCAGAGTAATCCATGGTGACTTAGGAAGTAGTCATCTGACTAAATTCGTGTGCAGAGGAACACCTCAGGGTGGTGTCATCTCTTCATTACTGTAGATAGTAGTTATTAACAAGATCCTAGCCAGGCTTGACAGGGAGATGATTAAGGTGGTTGCATATGCGGATGATGTAGCGATTATAGTATGAGGAATGTGTCCTTCCGTGATTTGTCAGATCAAGGAAAGAGCCCTCGGTTTGGTCAGTAAATGGGCCACAAGCTGTGGCCTGGGCGTAAACCCGGGGAAGACAAAACTGATGCTGTTAACTACAAATACAAAAATACCGCCTTTCTCACTCCCAAAACTAAATGGACATCAACTGCAACTATCGCCCAGCTCGAAGTATTTGGGCGTTATTCTGGACTCAAAGCTCAACTGGAAGTTGCACATTGAGGAGCGCGTTAAAAAAGCCTGTATTGTGTTTTACGCCTGCAAGACAGTATTTAGTAAGAAATGGGGTCTCAACCCGAACATGGTACTCTGGGTGTACACGGCGGTGATACGACCCATTCTAACATATGGGTCACTCGTCTATGGTGGCCAGCGCTCGCAGTAAAGGCTACAATGTAACAAAACTCGGTAAAGTCCATAGATCGACTTGCCATAGCATCACAGGGGGCATACGAACATGCCCGAGGGATGCGCTGAATGTCATCCTGCATCTTCTACCCATCGGTCTGTTTATTAACCAACTGGCAGCATTTAGTGCAGTCAGACTCAAAGCGTTAAGCTGCTGGAGTGCTAGGCCATACGACCACAGCAATATTCTAAACCAGCTATCACAGGACGTACGAAACGCTGTAACAGATCTCAAAGTGCCCAAACTAAGCTTTGGGAAGAACTTTGATGTCAGATTCCCAACTAGAGGTGAATGGAAAGAGAGTGAGGTGGTCAAGGATTTTGACACCACATTGTTCACCGATGGGTCTAGATTGTGGCGTGGGTGCTGGAATCTTCTGCCGATCACTAAGTATTTCTGAATATTACCGTCTTCCTGATCATGCCAGCATTTTTCAAGCAGAAATGCTTGCAATCATGAAGGCATGTCATGCTCTCAGGGACATACAAAACAACCAGGATATCGCCATCTGCTCAGATATTCAGGCTGTTATCATGGCTTTACAATCGGTGAAGACGACCTCCAAGTATGTTGAAGTATGTGGGGAAGCATTAACCAGCCTTGGCACACGACAAAGAATCACCCTACTCTGGGTACTCGAACACAGGAACATAGAGGGTAACGAGATGGCTGACGAACTAGCCAAAATGGGTGCCACCTTTGACAGCTCTCATGCGGAGCGTGTTTGCGTCCCGATGGCGGCTGTTAAGAGTAAGATGTCCACCCACTATTTAAGGGCTGCTAATTCCAACTGGCGAAATCTGAGGACATGCGTTATATCAAGGAAGATATGGCCCTCCTACGACTGGAAAATAACTTCTGATATTATGACTAAACCGCGCAGAGATATCGCCAAGCTTACTGCTGTTATCACGGGGCACTGGCCAATGGGGCTCCACGCAGCCAGGCTGGGCATCCCCTACAACGCCCATTGCCGCAGCTGCGGTAATGTAAATGAGAAGGAAACCCTGTTTCATTTTTTGTGTGAATGCCCGGGTCTTGCCAGAACCCGATATAGGACGCTCGGTAGGGCTTTTCTGGGAAACTTCGAGGATGCAGCTAATGTGAAATTAGGGGAACTGCTGTATTTCCTAAGCAACACTGGCTGCTTCAAGGCACCTCCCCACTCCGAAATTCATTACCTAACCATCATATACACTAGTTAACACGTTGGCTGCGGCAGTCATTTTCCGTATCTTCTTTTCTGTGCGGCACATGCCCCCGGGGGCATGTAAGTCGTTATTATTCATGTGCGGCACATGCCCCCGGGGGCATGTGGCTACTGCAACAGTAAATGAGCTCTCATATCCCGGAATTTAATTTTAATCGATCAAAAACTAGATAAAATACTTCCTTAGGTACAAACCTGTCTTCAGTTCAGCCAGGAGCCGATTCTAAATAATTATAATAATAAATTGTAATTTTTCGCTATTTTTCGCCTTTGCTTTGGCCAATTGACCATGCGACGCGAGCATTTTGACATGTTAACACTAAAAAAATGTATTTTCGCACTTCAATTCAGTAATAGACTACTAAATGAACACGATGGAACCAAAAATTAATTCTAACGGTGTTTTTTTCTGGCACCCCATTAACAAGAAATACATGCCTCCGGGGGCATGTATTATGTTTCTATTATAATATTATAATATAGGGCGAACTAAGTAAAATTCTCTTTGTCTCGCTAAAATCGGATGAAAATTAGAGATTTTATAGCTATCGCACCTGGAGAATGCAAAGCAAATTTTTCAGCCGCACACAAATAATAACTATCACATGCCCCCGGGGGCATGTGCCGCAGCCAACGTGTTAAACTTCATGGAGTTTGTGGTTTCAAAACGGCGCTTTATGCGCTAATTGGGCTTTTGGCTAGCCTCTGCCTAAGCCGCCACTTTTACCAACCAACCAGGAGCTTCTGAAACCGTCGGCATGGGGGATGCAATAGGCCAAATTAATCCGATCTGTTTTTACTATCTAAATATTTATGCTTATATGCACGGTGCTGGGATGATGTCCATCTAGGTGCAATGTCGGAGGCAGAGTTTTATAAATGCCTATGAATGATAGCGTGGTCGATCTCAGAAAGGACCTGCTGGGGGAGCTTATGCGTAGGTTAAAACTGGTGCTGAAAACAAACCTGTCGAGCAAAAATCGAATATGTTTGTGCTAGTAAATGATAAACATTAATACATATTTGTAATCTGGTAAGTTCGGATCAATTTGCCACCTACCTGACCACTTTCTGAGTATTACAATTTTGTACCTCCATGTTGCCGGGTTAAGGACTTGAACAGAAACTGACATTTATTGACTGCATTTTTTATATTGGAAATACATATTTGCCATATTGGCTTCTAGTTGTTCCAAACCTTTGCAATTAAAAAAGTACCAACAAATTGAAAAATGTACCTCGCGCACTTTCGATGCTGGTAATAAGTAATCCACTTCTATTGTAAATTGACAAATGCCGTACCCCAGGGATCTATATACTGGGACTTCGGATAGCCCAACTACAACAGTTCAGCACCAACTCTTAGGCAGTCGATACACTTGTTTAGCCAGATCGAATTTCTAAATATGTACTAGATTATTCGCTTAAGAAATAAAAGGCTGAGACAACTTTACAAAAAAAACGCCTAATTTTGGAATCATTATCATTTTTTGACTAATGGACTTTACTCACTTACCAAAATGTCGATATATTCTCGATCATCTAGATTAAATTTGCAAGATTTCCCACATCTTTTCATATGTAACGAGATTTTTCCAGAAATCTAGCAAGCGAAAAAGGGCAATTTTATGTTTTAAGTTAAGTATCGGGTTAATGACGCGCCCTACGGAATATCGTTTATTAGCAATTTAAAAGCTGAGATCAAAAACGCAAGGTATAAATAAAATACCTCCATCGAGACCTTAAAAAAATCTTAAATTCTACGCATCCCTGTTGGATGCTAGTAAGGAGGGCCGACTATTCAAATTCGAGTACTAAAATTAAGTAGCCTCTTTGAAAGGCTACACAATACCACACGATTTATGATCGGATGTTCAGATGATTACATGTCAGAGTTCACTTCTAATATTTTTTAACCCTATTACAGAAGCCGGCAACATTCATTACCATTTCACAAGTTAAAAGTCATGGATTTATCAAATCCCCAGACTTAAATGAAAAAATGCTGCACTTGTGCACGCTGAGTTCTTGATGATGAAGTTTCTATTCATAGACACATGTGCCTTTGGTAAGAGCCAGACTCAATCGAAAGTCAATTGTATATCAAGCAGGAGAGCCGCGTGTTACTATAAGATGATGAAGAAACCTATAATCACTTGGGGGTCTCGCGGTCCATACGATAGTGATTAAGTTTTTTTTATATTGGATCGCAGTATGAATGAACGAGAGCAGTTTGTTGAAAACCTGAACCAGGTGACTGAATTATGTTTTTGACTTTGCACCCTTTATACAGGGTGTCCGGAAACTACCGGATAAACGCACCGAAAAATGATACCTCATGTGATTTCCAGCAAAAAAAGGTGTACGAGATATACCCCGAATTCTTAACTCTTTAGCTGCCACAGAGAAAATACTATTTCTAAGAATTTTAAGCCCCATGCAGACACAACACCATCTGATGACTGTAATGAAGCTAGAATAAAATGATGTATGAAAATTTTAAAGGAATCGTACAATCACCTTACCTTGGTAGAAGTTGGAGAAAAAAAATGAAACTGAAAAATAATTTGTGTTTGGGTCATATCACAAAAATTTTACTTTGAAGCTTTGAAACGACTTATCCGATTTTAGTGCGGTTAGTTTTATGGGATAATTTGTTGGTTGTGATAATCATTTTATTTCGCTTTTCTAGCTGATCTAGTTTGATCGATTTTGAGGTTAAAGTACAGTGAGAAAATGATTTAACAAAAAAATGCCTATGTGGCAGCGAAAGGGTTAAGAATTCGGGGTATGTCCCTACACCTTTTTTGCTGGAAATCGAATGAGGAATAATTTGTCGGTGCGATTATGCAGTAATTTACGCTCTCCGGGCACCCTGTAAAGTCGATCCAAATGCACTCGTCTTCACCTTGTTGTTACATATGTAAAAAGTAAAAGCTTTTGGAAATCTGCGATTGCTTAAAATGCAAAATTATGGTGTTCCGGCCTGATACGGGGGCTCAATTGTTTCTTTCATGGTAATAGACGAGCTATGCACGTGTTGTCTTTGCCAGATCTCTAGACTCTGGACTTTTAAAATTTAAATTAAACGCTAATTAATAGTTTTATGATCGTACGACAAAGAATTTGGCAATCTATTCGTATAATGGGACATGGTTGGAGTGCATTATATTGATTGAACACTCACTCCTGCGCTTAAAACTACTCTAGCTAGGATTGTAGGACCCCATTTGGAGCTAATAAAGACAGTGATTTGTCCCAGTTCACTATTGCGTAGGACAACACAAAAAGCCGACTCTTTCGGTATAGTTGAGTGCGAGGATAGCAGCTTTACTTGCTCGGAACCCCATTATGATTAATACACGACGAGGTCCAAGGTGTTTCTAATTTGGTTACTTAATGAGCATGCCAGCCGCTTAGATTGGTTTATTAATGCCATGAATAGAGTGTATCTTTGCTACATTAAAGAGTATGGCAATTGTTTGGTAAATGTTTTGGCATTTGTAGTACTGATTAAGGGGCCATCAGTATCACAACAAAAACATCTTTTTCCTCTTCGACGCCGGTCACTTTGACCGCTGACTTTTAACACAATATCATGAGACTGACAAGAATTTTGTATTCTTCAACATCTTTATAATTACATATGCCTGAACTATCTCTAGGCATGTATAACGTGAAAGATATTATGATCCCAATAAGATAAATTTGTTCTGGGTCGATGAACGCTTTTGTTGTGCGAAATTGCCGATCGTTTGTTTGTGGATTTTTTAATTTTAAATGATTAATTCATATTCTAGTTTAAATTTGAATTTTTTGACGATCTTAAGACCCCCGAAGCAATTTCGTGTTTCAAATTAAGCCATGTAAAGAAGATAAAGGACCATAATTAGTAATGTTAACTATGCGGATGGGTTTTGCAACGAATAGCACAGAGATGGAAAGGTCAGGTGTGGTTCGTTTATGTTCTAATTCTAATGTACGGACATGTGTGTATCACAAATGCACAAAATGGACTACATTAATTTCTTACTTGTATGGCGTTCTTGTAATGAGCAATTTGTATGATTATGATACATCTAAATTTTAGTTAGACGATAGTATCAGATTGAAAGCAGAATGCTTTAGACGCAGCTTTCTAAGGTGTCAGCAGGCAATGAGGAGTATTTCATGGGACTCTCATTACGTTAATTGACGATTTGTTGTTATTGTTCGTTAGCGAATTTTCGGCCAGTCGTTGAACTCAATTAGAAGTGATTATGATTCTGAAATTTGATCTAACATTACTTTTTTGTTTCAATTAATTTAAAACAAAGTAGGTACACGCAGTGATTCTTGATGATAAATATATGTACTTAATTTCAATCAGAATTTTGGCCTGTATCTTTTTTTCGCAAAACTTAAAAAGTATCAACATGGGTGTAAATAGATAGTTTTAGCATGCCGTACAAAATAGTATGACATAGTAGACATCCTAAAGGAAAAAAATCGCTTACCAAAACAGTATAGGTGCATACCACAATTTTATGTAACAGGTAGGCATGGGTTTATTTACGTATATTTGACTTTCTTGAAACAGTCGAAATTGTCAAAATTATTTGTCGTGATTATACACCCATGTCTACTTGGGACATGCAAAATTATTTTGCGTACGGTAGGCAAGGGAATTTTTCCTTTAGATTAGATAGTCAAAGCCTATTTGTACTATTTTGTACGACATGCTTAAAACTCTTTAATGTGTATCTTTGTGAACCATATTTTAAACCACTTCAACCAAATTTAAATTCTAAGAACAAATAACAATCCTTCTATTTTCGAGACTTTTGTTATTAGTTTCACCACCACGTCAACGTAATTTAACTATACAACACATCAAAGAACTCCTCCGTCCTAACATGTACAAATTTTATAAATTCATTTTTCTTTCAATGAGTCTTTTTTTCCTCAAGTATTTCAATGAGTTACCAAAAATGTTATTACTTTTTATTACAACACAAAAACTCTATTATTCACTGTGGTAGGTTGGGAATATTATGGGGTTTCTCGCGCGTATATTTCAGTTGAGTCATTCAAAGGCTTCCGCGCCTATATCATTCTCTCGCTATTGTATGCAGGTTTAGAAAAGAAATCTACCCAGGGAAAAAATCTACAGCGTATCTACTTCAAAGGGTAATATGTCAAAAAATTTATCGGACCATTGATTTTTCCCTAAAGGGAGCAACGGCGCGCGTATCCAGCGTATATCAGTGGGAAAAATTAATCATTTCACTCGTTTCAATATCAGAGGAAAAATTGGGAAAAAATTCCGGGAGTTATTGCTTTATATGAGAAATATGATGCCTATCAAAATTGAAAAGGTGGTAATGTTTTTGTAGTTTTAGATGTAGGAGTGAGTCAACAAGTCTCACAAAAATCAGTAAGTTACGAACAGGGTGGACGACAAGTAAGAATGCATGCATAATAAAGGTACAGGTGGCATTTTTGTTAGATACACGTTGAAGAATGTATTCTGGATGGTATTGTGTTTCATTGATATCAAAGGTTGCATTCATACGGTTCATAAAAGACACCCCATGGGGTTTCATTAACATTAACATAATTTAAACTAATGTTACGTGGCTAATACAGAAAAGTATAAGGATAGAAGGAGGAAGCTATAAATTTATTAATATGATATTACCTTCATGAATACGAAATACGGCAAAGAAAAATGTTTTTTTTTTACTAAGGAGGTTTCGACTTAAAGAGGTTTGACTGTATACAGATTCTCCAAAAACTACCGCATAAATGAACCGGAAAATGATTCCTCATATACTTTCCGGCAAAAAAAGTTGTACGAGTATATCCCGGACTATAAACAATAAACCTTCAGCGGCAACAGGCAAAAGTGAACCCTCGACATTCGCTAGGGATGCGTTCCACGAAATCGTCGCGAATGTTGAATTCGCGAATGTCGGGAGAAATATGTTACGATGTTCGATGTCCATAAAATCGTAGAAATGTGATATGTATATGGTGGGGAAAATAAGAGTATGTAAATCATGGAAAAAAATTAAAAATTCATCCTTTTCTTGTCACTGAAACACTTAAGGCCAATGAGGATTCTAAAAATTCCTCCTATAAAAAACTGCACGTGAACAAGTAGTGATCGTTTTTAACACTAAACTTTTGTCGTTTTCGATTCCTTGCACTCTTTACAGCAGTTCAACTTCAATGCACTTTCTTCGCGACTTCTTTCAATTGTTTCAATTGGCACCATTGAAGTCCAACAACTTGAGGCTACCATTTTCGTTTTCGCCGCCAAACACTATTTCTAAGCTTCACCAGCAAACTTATGTGACGTTCAGGACACTCAATCACTTCGTTTTCATTATCAGTTTCTGGATGAGCGTATTCTCAGAACTGCTCCAAATGAGGAAATGATCGACACTGTCCATGTCCTCGTGTTAACCGATCAATGAATGAAATCAAGGCAAATAGAGAGGGCATGTGTGTAACATCGAGCACGACTATTAGAACAAAACGGTGCAGTCTATGCGTGATGGCCGCCAATGAAATGAATTGGAATCGTCTGACCACTTTGAGCATTAGGCCAAGATGAAAATATTTTTTTTTTCTTTCTAATTTGGTCCAAACAAGTTACCAGCGAGCGGTGTCATCATTTGCAACTTTACCCGGGCCATGATCCGAGATGAGTTCCTGACCAAATACAAAAAATGCGTACGATCGTCCAACAATGGATCGGGCATTCCTAATGCAAATGGTACAGGCCGACTCTACGTAAACGAATATTTACCATCATCTACGGCAAAGCTTTTCAACGAAGTAAAATCAAAACTGATACCAAGTGGCTACAAATTCATATGGATAAGCAATGGCAAAATATTTATTAAAAAATCTGAGGGCATGAGAGCATCGATTATTAAATCTAAGGAAGATCTGTCAGGCTTCGTATCATCTTAATTTAATCATAATTTTTACTTACTTGCTTTCTACAAACTTTTTCAAATGGTAGATACTATTAACATCCTAAATAATTTTAAAAACACATTAACAAAAACTTTGTGCGGTGTACATGAATGTAAACAGTTTTTTAATGAGAACAATAATTTCAGTGTTTTCCATATGAATATTCGAAGTTTGGCTAAGCATTATGACGAGCTTTGCATAATACTAAACGATATAGATATTGAGTTTGATGTGATTGTTTTAACAGAAACGTGGCTGTCGGAAACTAATTGCTTTAACATTGAAGGGTATAGTATGTTCAATGCATGTACAAAATTTAATAAATGTGACGGTGTTGTGGTTTATGTAAAAGAAAAGTACGACGTTAAATGGGCAGATAATCAAATTAATGAATCGAATATTGTTGATTTGATCATATCCGATAATAACATTGAAGTATGTATCACAGGTATTTATAGATCCCCAAGTCTCAATCCGAGTGAGTTTATTTCTTCACTTGATAGTTTTTTAAGTAGTAAACATAATTGCAAAAATCATCTCATCATAGGAGACATAAATATAGACATTTTACATGATAAACAAACACCAATAGGAAATGATTATCTAGATACACTTATGGGATACGGTTTTATAGAATATTTAGAAGGAAAGACAAGGACAGGACGCATTCAATCGTCATGTCTAGATCATATTTTCTGGAAGTCAAATTTAAACATTCAATTCGCTCCAGCCATTCTTGAAACTAATGTAACGGATCATTTTAGTACCGTAGCAAAACTTCACTTAATGGATACGAAACCCTTAGGTGATCACCATACTGTTAATGGAAAGTTCACAAAGAAAATTGATTATGCAAAGGTTCTTCTAAACGTTAGCCGAGCTAACTGGGCTCCATTAATGCAATCATTTGATGGCGAAATTTGCACAAATATATTTTTTGAAACCCTAAACGAGGTATTAGAAAACTCATCTGAGTCAGTACAGCAAAAAGTTGTCAATTCAAAATTTAAGCCTGTCAGTTCTTGGGCGTCAAAAAGCATAGTTATTTCCATTCGAAGAAGAGACACTTTAGCTCGAATGGTAAAATTGCACCCAGAGAATGAAGATTTAAGAGCCCAATACAAAACATATAGAAATAAACTTACCAGCGTAATCCGATCTGCAAAACGTCGCTATTTCTCTGGTGAAATTAATAAAGTTTTAAGTAATAGTAGAAAGTTATGGGGCAAAATTAATCAAGCAACTTCTTGCATTAATAAATCCACCCATAATACAATTAAAAACATATATAACGAAAACGGGGATCTAGTGTCCGATAAAATGCAAGTGGCAAATGTAATGAATGATTATTTTACAACGATAGGTGAAAATTTATCCAGAGAGCTTGATTGTGAAACTACAAACTCCGCGTCTCACTTAACTCTGAATGATACACAACATTGCAATCAGTTTAATCTGAATCCAATATCCGTCACGGAGGTGCATCATCATATTCGAAACCTAGGTTCAAACAAATCTCCTGGTATTGACGGTTACAGCGGCAGATTTTTGAAAACAATCGTAGATCACATAACAATACCACTAACCCATTTATTTAACTGTTGCTTGAGACAAGGTATCTTTCCCAATCAGTTAAAGCGTGCGATTGTAACTCCTGTCTTTAAAAGTGGTGACGCCACGAAACCTAACAACTATCGTCCTATCTCACTGTTGTCAAATGTATCTAAACTATTTGAGCAGTGTATCAAAACTAGACTTGAGAACTTTCTTTTTGCAAATAACATTATCGCATCTAACCAATATGGTTTCAGGAGTGGGTTAAGCACATCTGATGCACTTTACGATGTCACTAATTTTATTTCTACCGCAATGGATAAAAATGAAAAAGCTCTTGCTATTTTTCTGGATTTAAGAAAAGCTTTTGACACCGTCAACCATGATTTACTTCTGAAGAAAATGGAACGACTAGGAATTAGAAACGCAGGGTTAGCTCTTTTCAGATCCCATTTATCAAACAGATCTCAGGTAGTTAAAATTGATGACATCGTAAGCGCTAATAGATCTGTGAAGTATGGTGTACCTCAGGGAACGGTTTTAGGACCTATCTTATTCCTCATTTATATAAATGATCTCTGCAAACTAGTAACATCCACGCGAGGGCATTTAGTTTCATTTGCAGATGATACTGTTTTACTTTTTAGTAGTATGAATTGGGAGGATACTCAACGGAAAGCAAATGATGGCATCTCATCGATATTTAAATGGTTAGTTGCTCACAAACTTTCACTTAATTTAAAAAAGACAAAATATATGATGTTTGGAAATTCCAATTCAACGACACCTACTTCAATTATTTCTATCAACAATGTAATAATTGAACGTACAACGACCGTAAAATATTTAGGAATAATGTTTGATTATCAATTAAAATGGGAAACTCATGTCAACTATATCTGCAAAAAATTGAGAAAGACTCTACATACGTTTTATATTTTGCGAAGTATAATAACACTTAATCTGCTTAGAAACGTATACCATGCAATTTTTCAAAGCGTCCTCCAATATGGCATACTTGTATGGGGATCTACTTATACCTCGTCACTTTCTCCTTTAAAAAATTTACAAAATATGGTCGTTAAAATATGTTTACATAAACCTAAATACTCGTCAACCACTGAGGCCTACTCTAAGTTTAAAGTAATGAGAGTTCGACAACTTTTCACTTTTATTTTATATAAATTTACGTATTTAAATCGTACTAAATTTTCTAGTCGCTGCACAAAGTATTTAACTAGGAATCAAACGCGAAATCCCTTTCAGTTAAGTAAGTGCATGAAATTTGTAAAACATACACATGCTTCCTCCCTGGGACCAAGGAGTTTTAATTTGTTACCTGAAAATATTAAATCTAGTTTATCACCGCAAAACTTTAAAATCATATTTAAAAATTACATCTTTGATCATCCAAATGTATACAATGATTTAATCCACATTATAGTTTAATATTAATTTATTTTAAACATAGTATATTAGAATACCTATCTTGAATTTAATTAAACCTGAATTAAAAACATCCGCTTGAATTACTCAGCACTCACACACAAGCCCCTAAGGCTCATGTGAGTTGTAAAAAAATAATATGAAATTTTACTTTGTATTTTGAATTTTGTATCACATATTTATATTTTTTGCAATAAATTATTAAAATTATAATTGCTCATTGTAAATAAAGCCTGGATCCAGCACCAAAGACCAAACACGCGGTGAAATAGTGGCGTTTCTAGGTATATCTGCTCAGGACGATCCCCTGGGCCGAAAAACCTTTTTTGAATTTTTAGGAACTCGGAGGAGGTGACCCATACAGATTTTCAACTAGAATAGAAGAACATCATCATTAATGTGGCACGATAGCCCGACGTCGGGCTTTGGCCGCCTGAATCGTTGACCTCCAATTGTCGCGGTTACGTGACCTTGTCCTCCTGTTTCGGAAACCCAGCAGCTGGTGGGCGTCTTCACCTACGGAGTTTTCCCAGCGAGCTCTCGGTCGTCCACGCAACCTCAATTCCTTGTGCGTTTATTACTTTCATTGGCATGCGATTATCGTTCATCCGCTCAACATGCCCCGCCCATTGCAAATGTTGAAGCTTCACGATTTTCGTTACTTCCAGCTCATCGTACAATTGATACAACTCGTGGTCGTACCGGATACGCCATTGATCTCGCTCGCGAACGGCCCCGAAAATTCGCCGAAGGACCTTTCGTTCAAATCTGTCGAGCAAAATTTCAGAGGCTTGGGTGAGGGTCCATGTTTCGACGCCATAACATAGCACGGGTCGGATGTTCGTTTTGTACACGCTTAATTTCGTCGGGTTCGTTGGCGTCCTTTGATGAGTTACAACCCAGACAGTTGAAATTGTCTACATAAACGATATTCAGGTCCCCCACTGTGATGCTTGAATTTGTCTGGCGTCCTTGTTTTCGATTGCTTCATGGCCTTTGTTTTGCTTTCGTTGATATGTAGTCCAACTTCCTTTGCGGCGTTATTGAGGTTATGCAGAAGGCTTTCGGCATCACCCAATCTTCGAGACGTCGCGTCGGCGTATGCTACTAATGGAGTCGACTTGATGAGTAGCGTTCCGCTGCTGTCCATATTCATGGCACGAATTATATGCTCCAAAGCAAGGTTGAAGAGCCGACAGCGCCAGCCCATCGCCCTGCTTGAGTCCAGTACGAGCTTCAAATAGGTCAGTGAGTCGGTTCTGCACTCTAACCTGCGAGACGGTATTAGTCATCGTCATCCTTGTGAGTCGCACTAACTTTGCCGGTATACTCAAATGCAGGAAAATGTTATACAGTACACTTCCATGAGATTTTATCGTATGCCTGCTTGAAGACGACAAAGATTTGGTATACGTCGATGTTATATTCCCAGCACTTTTGGAGTAGTAGCTTCACTGTAAAAAGCTGATCGGTCGTTGAGCGACCAGGCCTGAAGCCGCCTTGATACTCGCCAATGATTCGTTCTGCGTACGGATTAGTTCTCTTTTTTAGTATTTTCGACAAAATCTTCTAGGTCGTGCAAACTAATGATATGCCTCTCGCTCCAGCTTTTCACCCTTTTTGCTGATTGGGCAGATTATGCTTTTGCGCCAAACTTCGGGGATTACCTCGTCGTTCCATATTGAGCAGTAGCACATGTATAGCGTTGGTCAGGCACGTTCCACCATGCTTCAGCAGTTCTGCTGGGATTTTGAAGCGACCGTATGGCAAGACTCACCTCCTCTAGTGTTAAGGGTAGAACGGGAGGACGGTGCGGCTAACTGCTCAAGAGCTGGCTCCGTGGGGGATGTTGATGGTGTATTGAGGAGCTCTTCAAAATGTCAGGCCCATCGTTTGTTGAAGCTTTCGATGTCGCTGATGATGGTTACCATCCTTGTCCTTACATAGGCTTGTCCTGGGTTGATATCCGTTCTTGATATTATTTATTAGTTTGCACGCCTGTCTAATGTTCTTACTGGCTAATCTTTGGTTTATTTGATGTAACTGCTCGTCAAAATGTTTGCGTTTCTTACGTCTAATTAACTTATTAGATACACGCTCGAATAGAAGAACGGTTATAGAGAGATCCGATGTTGGAATTAAGGTGACACGTCTCGTTTAGAGCGGAAAAGAGCTCTTCCATAACGACATCACATTCACATCGTCTCATTTATACAGACTTACCTCGGTCTAATTGGAGCATTGGAGGAATTTAGCTACGAGGTGGTACGGGCAGTGTTGCCAATTTAGCCGTTTTCCGGTCAAATTTAGCCGGAAACCGTGCTGTTTAGCCGGAAGAAATTTATAATTCCGGCCGGCCGAATTTTTAACCGGAATTGATTTTCTTCGGCCGTTTTTCCGGCTAAAATTATTTGATGAATTTTATGAAAACACCAGCACCTTAATTTTTTTTTACTTTGAAACTAGAATCAATTTTTCAATATTCAAAAACAAAATAGTTAATCGCCGTGAAATTATTTCTACATACACTTATTATCGTGTATTAGGGTAAGCACCTAATATGTCCACCTAGAGGAAAACTTGCATTTATGTCATGTCTCCTGGGAAAAATTTGCCGCGGAGACTTGCCTTTCTTCCAATAAATTTAGGGCAATGGTTCTCAAGTAAACTGGCGATATTAGTACCTAGTCTTAGCATGTAATTTACTAACAACCAATATGCTGAATAATTTGCAAAATGGAAGACAGTTTCTTAGATATAATTCTTTGCTGAGCAATTTTTGCAGCATGGGGGTACCTGAACAGGGCCGGCTTTAGGTGAAACGGCGCCCGGGGCGAACTTGAAGGAAGCGCCCCCATATATACATAGTTTCGATACCCGAAAAATTGCAATAGAATGGAAGTAACAAAAATAAAATAAAAATAAAATCCTTTGACCTAAGTTAGTATAGAATATATATGCTTCCAGTCCTGGTAGCCCGTTGTTGATAATGCAGACTTCGCTCGCGCCGAAAATAGCCTGCAGCAAAAACAAAACGCTGTTTTTGAGTTAAATAGCCAGCTTCTTTTGATATCTTCGCCATTTTCTAGATTTTTCTTAGTTAATTTTAAGGAAAAGTGTCTGTCTTGACTGCCAAGTGGAAATTACGGTTCTTCCATTTCAGTTGGTCGAGTTTCTACGACAGCTTCTATAAACTGAGGGCCTAGAATTTTTGCATATTGTACTGGATATGACAACCATTTAAGTCCGGTATGTGAAGAATGTTCAAGTTACGTCAATTAGGCACGAGGCGACGAAATCAGTAAGGAGGTTGATACTATTAATTTCATCGCCACCTCTGTCATTGGCGCAACTTGAACGTTCTCCGGAAATATTTTTCTCCATTTTCCCGCCGTTAAACCTATCCTGTTTGGCTTCTTCTTAACTCTAATTTGAGTCTATTTTTTATTAATTGAAAGGAATTTCTTGATACTTCTCAACTGTTTTTTTTTTTTTTAATCAGACTCAATTGCATCTTTTTTTTCAATTAGCTGAAAGCAGTGTAGTTGACAACTGAATCATACTACCAGTTCAGTTGTCGAGAAATGTTTTTGACAATACTTACGACAAAGTCAACAGTTAATTTCAATTTCGGGGCTGGTCTAACCACGAGAAAAGCTCTACCTACAAAACCCGTTGCAGAAAACAATTTTTTTTTCATCCAACCTCCGACTAAACAGCTTGCTTTGTGCTTGGCAAGCCATCGTGTTCGTCATTCTGCGAACTCCATGTATTTCGAAATTCATCTATCCTTATTAATAGGAATCTTTTGACAAAAAGTCAATCTGAAATAAAAAATTATCTATCATATTTTTTTTTTTTGAGAAGAAATAACTTTTCGTGAGAAAAGTACAGCTCAGAACATTTTGCATCAATTCGTTAAAATGAGCCGATTTCGCCGAAACTCGCATCTATTTCGCAAAAAGTTAAATTTCCGTACTTCTTATAATGTTGAATGGGAATGCGATAGCAAACCCCAATTAATTAGGTAGCAATTTTCCATTCATCCTTTTCGATGTTAATTTTTTTTTTCATTTTAGTAATCATTTTGAAGACTACACTATCTTTATAATTTTGAATTGACGAAGCAGACGAAGATTGAGTAAGGGTGGACAGTTCCAATGACTACGTTCCTCATCTACAGACTGGTCGCTGCCAAAACGTACTTGGCAATGGTTCTAAATACGATTGAATTTGATGGTACCGATTTACGTCAGTATCAATTTTACGTTTAGTCCATATTTTTCAAAACATCAATTCATTTAATTTTATAATTTTGACAGTGGGTTTATTCCTGACTATTTTGCACTACTACAGGTTCGTTTTTGAACCACCAACATTTAAACATTCATTAAGTTAATAATTTTAATTTTAGCTTGCATTAATAATCTTACATCATACTCAATTCAGCAGTTAAAAACAAAAAAAAAAACATTTTCTTAAGCAACAATAAAATTTTTAAAAAGAATTTAATGACAACCTGGCGCCCCTCTTACATCATACTCAATTCAGCAGTTAAAAAAAAAAAACAAAAAAAAACATTTTCTTACGCAACAATAAAATTTTTAAAAAGAATTTAACGAAAAGTATGGACTTCAGCGCCCCTAAACCTGGCTCCCGGGGCGACCGCCCCGCTCGCCCCACCCTAAAGCCGGCCCTGTACCTGAACATTTTTCCATTTTTCGAAGTGTCAATTCTTTACCACAGATAACGTAATCATGCCAGATTAAGTACAAGGGAGAAAACCTTTTAGCGCGATTCATAGATACTGATAATATCGCCGGAACTTTGTAGTGTTCAACAGTCAACACTAACGTTGTGTAAGTAGCTCGCCCAGTAAACTACAAAAATTAAATTTCATCATCATCACCCCCGAAATATATACTCACTTAAATCTAATTTTTGTAGTTTACTTGGCAAGCTACTTGCACAACGTCTGACAATTCATAGAAACTACAAATTTTCGTAGATGCAATACATTTAGTTGTTGGGTTTGTTGCAACAAATTTATAAAAAATCTATACCATTTCCCGGCCAAGCTCATAATTTTGGAACAACCATTTCGTATCTTTGGAGCATCAAATTCGTAATTGGGGAACATCGACAATGGAACAATGGAACATCAATTTCGTAACTATGGAAAAGAAAATCAAATTTGGAGGGCTCAAATACGAAAATGAATAACAAGCTTGACACACATATTTTCGAATGACGCAAATTTATCATCATTAGTACGAGTTCCAAATTACGCATTTGGACCATCATTTGCTCAATAATGACTTCGTAAAATTTAAGAACAAGAATGTTTACAAAAATATTAAATTTGATATTAATCTTTCCATATGTCTATTCAAATTCTTTAAGAAAAAACTGTGTCCTCAAATTATTGAATTGAATATTCATCAAAATATCGCAATTGTGAGGTACATTTTCACCATTTACACAAACGTCAAAAGTAAATGACGAGTTCTAGTGACGAAAGCATATGTGTCACTCCATTTTCGAACTTTCATCATCATGATGATTTGGATATGTGTCTTGGGCCTAAAATGGTTAAATTTTAATCAAAATATAAGATCGCTCAGGTGCGATGATGGTAAGATATCCATACATAAATGCGGTTGCCCTTGCCCATAGTTACGCATTGGACGTTCCTTTTAAGAATGTCGAACCTAATGTGGTCATGGACTTGACCGAGAAATTGTACCTGTTTAGAACAATTTTGAGTAGTTGAGCTATCTAACTCCGAACAAAGTAAATTTTGACTGTAATGCCAGCGATTGGACCATATATGTAATAAATCTAAGAAATCTACCTAAAGCCTAGTTTACGGGTAGTACTCCAGAAAAGAAATAACATTTTTAAAATCAGCTTTCTACTATATTTTTTCGTAATGTGACTGTTTTGTAAAATTTAGCCGGTTTTTTGGCCGTTTTTCCCGCTGAAATTTATTTAGCCGGATTTTTAGCCGTTTTTGAAAAAAATATAGCCGGTTTTCCGGCTAAATTTAGCCGTTTTCTAAATTTCCAGTTGGCAACACTGGGTACGGGATACTTTTACTTTTATAAACCAGTTCCGTGCGGCTTTTTCTGCTCCCAACTTAAGTTTTAGATCGGGGAAAGCGTGGTTTATGTCAAATGTTCAGTTGACCTTATGTAGAAACCAAACCTCTTATCCGATTTTAGTGCGGTTTGTTTTATTTTTTAGGTAAATTTGTTGGCTGTAATAATAATCGTCTTGTACATAGTTTGCTATTCTAGCTAGTCTAGCTTTTGAGATATTGAGGTTTAAGTCGTACATGAAAATGATTTTTTCAAAAATCTTCAAATCACTGTGGCAGCTAAAGGGTTAAGAATTGGTTACAACTTTTTTCACATGCGGAATCAAAATCCGGTGCGTTTATTCGGCAGTGTCCGGACACTCTGTATACACTCCGAAATGATATGCAATGTAACGCTGACTCGAAATTGCCTATAAACGACTGAGTTAAGGCACCATGGCCCCACATTGGGCTTTACGGTACTGTGAAGAAGAATTCGACCAAATTTTAATACACTTTCTAGGAAAAGTGGCGTTACTACCATATCATAGTTAAGTAAATGTGTATGTCACCTGTTTCAGAATAAACACACTCGACACCCTTGCAGTTAAAACTTCTTTCCAGGTTCACATATAGCTAAAAACATTTTTTGTACTACACGAGTATTCCTCGTTTGAAACCATTTCGCACGTTCTCGTACGTAAAGCGCACGATAGACCTCGGGCGGAATGAAAATAAATTTCTGTCCGCTGCGATTTTCTCAATGAAAATGCATGCTTACTGTCGTGGAACATGTAGGAAATGATGGGGAATTCCATAACCTACAATCCGAAAATTATTCCAACCTTTTTCTCGGTCATTTTATATATTATTTTTCGATTCCCCGGTCATTTCAAATATCTAATGACCGGGGAATCGAAAAATAATACATCAAATGGCCGAGAAAAATTATGGAACCGTTTTTGGATTGTAGCTTATGGAATTCCCCAGCATTTGCCATATATTCCACGAAAGTAAGTATGCATTTTCATTGAGAAAATCGCAGCGGACAAAAATTTCATTCTCATTCCGCCCGAGGTCTATCCAGGCCTTAAAAGGTACATTTATGGAGATGAAGTCGCACTCAATTGAATTTAAATTCAACGATCATTTCGCTAACACTGCACGATCAATATGTGATTTATTAGCGGTAATTATGAGTGTGCATTATGGAAAATGTGTGGGCATCACCATATAGTGCTATACAATACAGCAGGGTGTGTCTGCGACAAAGACATTGCATAGTTCATACAGTCTTCCATACAACATCAGTTCTTTATAATTTTAATCTTTTCTAATCTCTCTTCCTGTCGAACAAAATATAACTTCTTCAATCTTTTGTCTTTGATCCGTAAAATATTATTGACCTCTTTGATCGCAACGATTGGTTCATTTCATACATACGTATGGACGCATATGGATCTTTCGCGGATTATACACACTGCGCGAGAACGTGCTTTTGCGATCGTGATCTTGGCCTTGCTCTTACACCATCGACTACACATGTTCAGGTATGTCATCAATAAAATTCCCTCAGGTGTAGAACATTGGGTTGAGTGTTTTTTCATCGGCACTCTTTTTGAATTGCCTACATAGGTAGGTTTAATTTGAACATAAACGACTCACATCTCCATATAGCCAATATGGTTACATGGTTGCGAATGATGAGAGAATATGTGTGGAAAATTATAGTGTCGATCTATAATGTTCATTATGTTGATTTGAAAACAAGTTCTTTGAGAATAATCATTCGTGCAACATGAAATGCTAAATGTAGCTTGCTTATTCGGTTTACATGCCGACATAACACGCCTAATTTTAAAATAATAAAAACAATAAGCAGTTATGTTATTATTAAGTTATTAATGAGGACATGCATGTTGAGGTTAAGAACAGCTTAAAATATACACTTAGCTGCTTTTTAATGGTATGGAATGATATGCAGAGCTCATTTGGAACCGCACTACGAAAAACCAAAGACAATTTACAGGTGAATATGAATACGCCGAAGAATTTGCATGCATCCTTCGAAATATTTCCTTGCTCCTTGAATTTCAATCATGTTTTTAGGCACAGCTTTTCACAGGATATTTAGGAATATTAATAATTAATGATAATAATTCTTAATTTCACGCGCAGCAAAAAAAAAACTCAAGTAAAGTCTGCATGTCATAATAATTGCGACGCGAGTCTTCCAACCTTTATTGAGATGTTCATCAATCAGGAGTACTAAATTGTTCAACCAAAAATTATTATGCACTTTCGCAAGTCAAGTGCACCAAAGCACACTCTATTTACCAATTGAAAATCCATCGCCGCCCTGCACCATAACCTGGTTGAAGTCCATACGTAGACGTAAGGCCAATCATAATTTTTACTTTAGCCTAAATAAAGAAGAGCTCGAGTGACCCTTTATGGGCGCTTCAAAGAGCTTTTGCTCCAATATAACCATCCAGCAAATGCACTTGAAAGATGAAACCTCTTGTGAATTTTCCATTTTTTTTCTTTTGCTCGTTCATGACCAACCACCATCATCATCATCGCCATCATCATTATCATCAACATCATGGGTCGCGCACCGTCAAAATACAAACGTACCGTATGATGATATTTTTTCAAGCGTACATTAATCGATTTTACAATATCTCATCAACGAATGCTTTCAGAGAAACATAAATATGCTGAAGTACGTACTCAATCGGAATAGTGAGTGTCTTGGAACGGAATCTATCCATATAATGACATTACGTGGAAAATAAAGTAAGAATCTCAAGATGACCGTTATATAACACACAAGCTCGTACCTATAAAGAAATATCACAGGAAAAATATAGAAGAAATGAAAAGCGACAACGATGAGGATGACGACCAACACTAAGAGGCAGAAGATCATTTTTAAACACATATGACCACGGATATTTTCAAGAAATGTGTTTTGCCGGAGGAGAAAATATCTCGACATAGAGAAAATTTCAATGGAGACAAACGCGACATTTGACATGAGTGATGATGTTAAGATCTTGTTCACTCACATGCCTGCTCTTCAGACTACACCATGTTCAGCATTTGACTATGCTAGTCGTCACCTATTCCTATGATGGCATCGTTCCAAGTGGATCGATCTTGCACTGCTATCAAAGAAGTAAGTACTGACTGTGAGCACTTATGGTCAGTACAGCTCGCGTAAAGTTTGCTCAGCAAGGTGGGAATTTGCAAAGAATATTTTCGATTAATGGGCACAAACAAGCCGACAAGTTTTGGAGCTTGCAAAACAAAACCGAGAACATCTATCGTGGGAAGTATCATTAAATCATCATTAGCGTTGGATGTTGATAGGTGGTAAAAACTTTAGGAGTATAATGAGCATTTAGTTTTTGTTTTTAAAGAATTTCAGTTTCATGTGCCTATCGACAATAATATAAAAACAAAAACTTAACTCATATTATCATTTTTCGTCTATTTCTATGATATTCCACCACAACGAGTATACTCGCTCAAAGTTCAGAAACCACTTGATGAGAATGGGAATGGGCGAGATTATTATTAAATATGATCGTCTTGCAACTCATCAAATCACTATCACCATAACCATTCACGCCTCTTCATTTCACTACTGTTAATATATTATTAACATAAATTATCACCATCTGCCACAAGTTTTGTTCAAATTTGTGATCAAGCATTCAACTCGAAAAATGGAAATGAATTCTTTTTTTTTTTATTTTATTTTTTGTTAGTTATTTTTATATAGGGAACCAGAATTTCCAATTTCTTTCAATAGAAAGATATTGGTCGATCGATGTCAAATTAATTGCATTACAAAGCATCTGACAAGCTTTAAATCTGGTCGAACAGGTTGGTTGATCAGCGAACGCGTGTACTATGCATTTTGAAAAGGTGTTGTTAGACTAATCTGTTTGAGAATGCGGTCGAAATGCATCGTGTATGCGTTTAACGTCAATAAATGTGTGCTCCTCCTATTGAAAAACTGATGCGTAGGTGAAAGTGGACATAAAGAAAGAGTTGACAATACATACACTGTACATATGATGGTATTCAAGCAAGGTACATTGTTCAAATAAACATAAATATTTATCATGATGATCTTAGAAGATCATGTGCACCTGCACACACATATCTTGGACAATAAATCGCGATTGATGGAACGATTAAAGTCGCAATCTGGTTGAACCATTTGCAGTTGCAGGGTCCTATTGAATCAATCACTTTTCACTTACATTTTCGCAATTCAATCGGAAAAAGTTCTAATTTTGGGATGCAAAAATTAAAAAAACTCGGACAAATGTTGACAGAAAAAAAGTTGAAATATTTCTGACAATTTGCTTATATGCAAATTATGTGTAAGTTTCAGAAAATGAAGTCAAATCTCGGATTAAATACATATATATTTGGGAGTGTGGCAAATAGTGATTTTGCTCGGCAAGTCGAGCATTTTGACACTATTTACAAAAAATGCTAAAACTTTATAACGGTCAAAGATAGAGGGGTCGTGCGGAACATTAATTCTACCCAATTGAGTTGTGCTATCATCCAGTATTGTATGTACCATGAGTCGTGAGACACCCTCTATAATGTTGGACTGTCGCACCTGTTATTTATAAAGTTCACGTTCAAATTCTGGCTTATAACTTTTAAGCTACAGTCAGACCGTGCTAGTACTAGCTACTAGTGCATGCAAACAAGAAATCTCCACGGTGACGACGACGTCAACAACGAAACAGTGTCATATAAATGGGTGACTACGCGTTGTTACGACGTTCGTTACCGAGAGTGTGTGCAACTAGACGCGTGAATAGTCACCCTATCTACCTAGGAATTAGTTGTATGCGCGAAATTACCACGGTGACGACGCGACGTCGTAAACAATCAAAAAAGTGTTATGCAATTTTACTAGTAAGTAGTAAAATGTATTTAATAGTGGAATAGGACATGTTCAATTATTCTACTGGGAAGTGAATATACACTACAATTATTTCTCGGTGGATTTCGAATTAACGGCTCAACGGATCCACACGAAATTCAGTGGGAATGTGTATAATGGTAAAGTATTTGCTACGAATACCTTTGAAGTAGGAAAATGTTAACAGGGTGTCCCAATGGAGGTACAAAAGTAGATCATTTTATTTGTCATCGGAAAAGGGTGTATATCGACATGAAATTCAGTGTAAATTTGTAGAATGGTAGGCTATTTGCTACAAACACCTTTGAGATTACGAAATATCAACAGGGTGTCCTAAAAAAGGTGCAAAAGCTGATTATAATCGGGAATACATTTTGTTTGAATGTGTAGAATGGTAGGGTATTTGCTACGAATGCCTTCGAGATTACGAAATGGTAACAGGGTGTCCGAGACGAGGTGCGAAAGTCGATTATTTTATTTGTCATCGGAAAAGGGTGTATCGGCACGTATATCGACATGAAATTCAGTGTAAAATATGTAGAATGGTAGGCTATTTGCTACAAACACCTTTGAGATTACGAAATATCAACAGGGTGTCCTAAAAAAGGTGCAAAAGCTGATTATAATCGGGAATACATTTTGTTTGAATGTGTAGAATGGTAGGGTATTTGCTACGAATGCCTTCGAGATTACGAAATGGTAACAGGGTGTCCGAGACGAGGTGCGAAAGTCGATTATTCTATTTGTCATCGGAAAAGGGTGTATCGGCTCGTATATCGACATGAAATTCAGTGTAAATTTGCAGAATGGTAGGCTATTTGCTACAAACACTTTTGAGATTACGAAATATCAACAGGGTGTCCTAACAAAGGTGCAAAAGCTGATTATAATCGGCAATAAATTTAATGTGAATATGTAAAATGATAGGGTATTTGCTACGAATACCTTTGAAGTAAGGAAATGTTATCAGGGTGTCCCAAAGGAGGTACAAAAGTAGATAATTTTATTTGTCATCGGAAAAAGGTGTACCGGCTCGTATATCGACATGAAATTCAGTGTAAATATGTAGAATGGTAGGATATTTGCTACATATACCTTTGAGATTGGGAATTGGAACAGGGTGTCCTAAACGAGGTGCAAAAGTAGATCATCTTATTTGTCATCGGAAAGGGTGTATATCGACATGAAATTCAGTCTAAATATGTCAAATGATAAGTTATTTGCTACAAATACCTTTGAGATTGGGAATTGCTAACAGGGTGTCCTAAACGAGGTGCAAAAGTAGATAATAATCAGCCATAAATTTAGTATGAATGTGTAGAATGGTAGGATATTTGCTACGTATACCTTTGTAGTCGGAAAATGTTATCAGGGTCAGTATCAGTATTATCAGTATTTGTAGCAAATAACCTACCAGTCGACATATTTACACTGACTTTCATGTCGATATACACCATTTTCCGATGACAAATAAAATGAACCGGCATATACAAACACTGGTCATCTGGTAAATCAATTTAACCATTATTAACAAAATGATCTACTTTTGCACCTCGTTTGGGACACCCTGTTAACATTTCTGATTCTCAAAGGTATTCGTAGAAAATACCCTACCACTCGATACATTCATACTAAATTTATTGCTGATTATTATCTACTTTTGCACCTCGTCTCGGACACCCTGTTACCATTTCGTAATCTCGAAGGTATTCGTAGCAAATACCCTATCATTTTACATATTCACACTAAATTTATTGCCGATTATAATCAGCTTTTGCACCTTTGTTAGGACACCCTGTTGATATTTCGTAATCTCAAAGGTGTTTGTAGCAAATAGCCTACCATTCTGCAAATTTACACTGAATTTCATGTCGATATACGAGCCGATACACCCTTTTCCGATGACAAATAGAATAATCGACTTTCGCACCTCGTCTCGGACACCATGTGACCATTTCGTAATCTCGAAGGCATTCGTAGCAAATACCATTCTACACATTCAAACAAAATTTATTCCCGATTATAATCAGCTTTTGCACCCTTTTTAGGACACCCTGTTGATATTTCGTAATCTCAAAAGTGTTTGTAGCAAATAGCCTACCATTCTACATATTTTACACTGAATTTCATGTCGATATACGTGCCGATACACCCTTTTCCGATGACAAATAAATTAATCGACTTTCGCACCTCGTCTCGGACACCCTGTTACCATTTCGTAATCTCGAAGGTATTCGTAGCAAATACCCTATCATTTTACATATTCACACTAAATTTATTGCCGATTATAATCAGCTTTTGCACCTTTGTTAGGACACCCTTAAGCTACAGTCACATTTGGCGAGCTACTAGTACTAGTAAAGTTGCATTCGAGAAATCACCATAGGCGACGACACGTAATAAACAACGAAAACAGTGTCATGTAAATGGGTGACTATGCGTTGTTACGACGTCGTCACCGAAAGTGTGATGCAACTAGACGCGCAACTAGTCACCCTATATACAGGAGTTAGTTGCAAACGTGAAATTACTACGGTGACGACGTCGTAAACAATCAACAAACTGTTGTGCAATTTGACTAGTAGCTAGTCAACAGACACATTTCCTAGATACTAGTGGAATAGGACATGTTCAATTCGACTAGCACCCAGCCAGCGAGTGAATATACGCTAAAATTATTTTTCGGTGGATTTCGAATTAACTGCTCAACCGATCGACACGAAATTCAGTGTGAATGTGTAAAATGGTAGGATATTTGCTACGAATGCCTTCGAGATTACGAAATGGTAACAGGGTGTCCGAGACGAGGTGCGAAAGTCGATTATTCTATTTGTCATCGAAAAAGGGTGTATCGGCACGTATATCGACATGAAATTCAGTGTAAAATATGTAGAATGGTAAGCTATTTGCTACAAACACTTTTGAGATTACGAAATATCAACAGGGTGTCCTAAAAAAGGTGCAAAAGTTGATTATAATCGGGAATAAATTTTGTTTGAATGTGTAGAATGGTAGGGTATTTGCTACGAATGCCTTCGAGATTACGAAATGGTAACAGGGTGTTCGAGACGAGGTGCGAAAGTCGATTATTCTATTTGTCATCGGAAAAGGGTGTATCGGCTCGTATATCGACATGAAATTCAGTGTATATTTGCAGAATGGTAGGCTATTTGCTACAAACACCTTTGAGATTACGAAATATCAACAGGGTGTCCTAACAAAGGTGCAAAAGCTGATTATAATCGGCAACAAATTTAGTGTGAATATGTAAAATGATAGGGTATTTCCTACGAATACCTTTGAAGTAAGGAAATGTTATCAGGGTGTCCCAAAGGAGGTACAAAAGTAGATAATTTTATTTGTCATCGGAAAAAGGTGTACCGGCTCGTATATCGACATGAAATGAATGGAAGGATATTTGCTACATATACCTTTGAGAATGGGAATTGGAACAGGGTGTCCTAAACGAGGTGCAAAAGTAATTTAGTAATATAGGATTCGATCTAGCTGGTAGGTTTCGATTGGATTAAATTACATATATCAAATCTGGGATTTTTCCCCACTTGTCTCATTTTACCATTTCAAATAGTAAAGATAGAACAAGTCTTTCTCACATCCTCTGTGGTTGTTTTAAACAAGAAACGAGTAATTAATATGCAATGTATTTTATCTCTTTTTAAATGTCTTCTTCTTCTTTATATGCCAGTCACAATTATAAATAAATATGATAAACATGTTTTTTTTTACCAAAAACAGTTTTTAGACACCTGGCCCTCTACTGATTCCAAAACACTAAAATTATCTACTTTTATACCTCGTTTGGGACACCTTGTTAACATTTCTGATTCTCAAAGGTATTCGTAGAAAATACCCTACCACTCGATACATACATACTAAATTTATTGCTGATTATTATCTACTTTTGCACCTCGTTTAGGACACCCTGTTGATATTTCGTAATCTCAAAGGTGTTTGTAGCAAATAGCCTACCATTCTGCAAATTTACACTGAATTTCATGTCGATATACGAGCCGATACACCCTTTTCCGATGACAAATAGAATAATCGACTTTCGCACCTCGTCTCGAACACCCTGTTACCATTTCGTAATCTCGAAGGCATTCGTAGCAAATACCCTACCATTCTACACATTCAAACAAAATTTATTCCCGATTATAATCAGCTTTTGCACCTTTTTTAGGACACCCTGTTGATATTTCGTAATCTCAAAGGTGTTTGTAGCAAATAGCCTACCATTCTACAAATTTACACTGAATTTCATGTCGATATACACCCTTTTCCGATGACAAATAAATTGATCTACTTTTGCACCTCCTTTGGGACACCCTGTTAACATTTTCCTACTTCAAAGGTATTCGTAGCAAATAACCTACCATTATACACATTCCCACTGAATTTCCTGTGGATCCGTTGAGCCGTTAATTCGAAATCCACCGAGAAATAATTGTAGTGTATATTCACTTCCCAGTAGAATAATTGAACATGTCCTATTCCACTATTAAATACATTTTACTACTTACTAGTAAAATTGCATAACACTTTTTTGATTGTTTACGACGTCGCGTCGTCACCGTGGTAATTTCGCGCATACAACTAATTCCTAGGTAGATAGGGTGACGTCGTAAACAATCAAAAAAGTGTTATGCAATTTTACTAGTAAGTAGTAAAATGTATTTAATAGTGGAATAGGACATGTTCAATTATTCTACTGGGAAGTGAATATGCACTACAATTATTTCTCGGTGGATTTCGAATTAACGGCTCAACGGATCCACACGAAATTCAGTGGGAATGTGTATAATGGTAGGGTATTTGCTACGAATACTCTTGAAGTAGGAAAATGTTAACAGGGTGTCCCAAAGGAGGTGCAAAAGTAGATCATTTTATTTGTCATCGGAAAAGGGTGTATATCGACATGAAATTCAGTGTAAATTTGTAGAATGGTAGGCTATTTGCTACAAACACCTTTGAGATTACGAAATATCAACAGGGTGTCCTAAAAAAGGTGCAAAAGCTGATTATAATCGGGACTAAATTTTGTTTGAATGTGTAGAATGGTAGGGTATTTGCTACGAATGCCTTCGAGATTACGAAATGGTAACAGGGTGTCCGAGACGAGGTGCGAAAGTCGATTATTCTATTTGTCATCGGAAAAGGGTGTATATCGACATTAAAATTAGTGTAAATTTGCAGAATGGTAGGCTATTTGCTACAAACACCTTTGAGATTACGAAATATCAACAGGGTGTCCTAACAAAGGTGCAAAAGCTGATTATAATCGGCAATAAATTTTGTTTGAATGTGTAGAATGGTAGGGTATTTGCTACGAATGCCTTCGAGATTACGAAATGGTAACAGGGTGTTCGAGACGAGGTGCGAAAGTCGATTATTCTATTTGTCATCGGAAAAGGGTGTATCGGCTCGTATATCGACATGAGATTCAGTGTAAATTTGTAGAATGGTAGGGTATTTGCTACAAATACCTTTGAGATTTGAAAATGTGAAAAGTAGATTATAATCGGCAATAATTTTAGCATGAATGTGTTGAATGGTAGGGTATTTAGTACGAATACCTTTGAGATTGGGAAATGCTAACAGGGTGTCCTAAACGAGGTGCAAAAATAGATAATAATCAGCAATAAATTTAGTATGAATGTATCGAGTGGTAGGGTATTTTCTACGAATACCTTTGTAGTCGGGAAATGTTATCAGGGTCTCTCAAACGAGGTGCAAAAGTGGTTGTCATAATTAGCATACCCAACAAACAATAGCTAACAACACAATACAAAAATTCGAAAAACCTGCGGTTACAGAAAACATTCACAAAAAGTGACTGTTTGCTGTGCATTTTCGTGGAAGGGTCGCTACCCCTATTTTTTATATAGTCTGTATCTGCGACTAGTGTCATTTTAGCATTTCAAATAGAAAAGGCAGAGCCAGGCTACTTTTAGTGTTTTGGAATCAGTAGAGGGCCAGGTGTCTAAAAACAGTTTTTGGTAAAAAAAAAACATGTTTATCATATTTATTTATAATTGTGACAAGCATATAAAGAAGAAGAAGACATATAAAAAGAGATGGAATACATTGCATATTAATTACTAGTTTCCTGTTTAAAACAACCACATTGGAGAGGATGGGGTCAGAAAAAATTAAATGAAAAAGACTTGCTCTATCTTTTTTATTTGAAATACTAAAATCGGGCTAGTCGCAGATAGAGACTATAGAAGAAATAACGCCACGCCTCGACGAATTTATACTGAATGAATCGAGTAGGCTACCATTCTGCAAATTTACACTGAATTTCATGTCGATATACGAGCCGATACACCCTTTTCCGATGACAAATAGAATAATCGTCTTTCGCACCTCGTCTCGAACACCCTGTTACCATTTCGTAATCTCGAAGGCATTCGTAGCAAATACCCTACCATTCTACACATTCAAACAAAATTTATTCCCGATTATAATCAGCTTTTGCACCTTTTTTAGGACACCCTGTTGATATTTCGTAATCTCAAAAGTGTTTGTAGCAAATAGCCTACCATTCTACATATTTTTCACTGAATTTCATGTCGATATACGTGCCGATACACCCTTTTCCGATGACAAATAAAATAATCGACTTTCGCACCTCGTCTAGGACACCCTGTTACCATTTCGTAATCTCGGAGGCATTCGTAGCAAATACCCTACCATTCTACACATTGAAACTAAATTTATTGCCGATTATAATCAGCTTTTGCACCTTTTTTAGGACACCCTGTTGATATTTCGTAATCTCAAAGGTGTTTGTAGCAAGTAGCCTACCATTCTACAAATTAACACTGAATTTCATGTCGATATACGAGCCGATACACCCTTTTCCGATGACAAATAGAATAATCGTCTTTCGCACCTCGTCTCGAACACCCTGTTACCATTTCGTAATCTCGAAGGCATTCGTAGCAAATACCCTACCATTCTACACATTCAAACAAAATTTATTGCCGATTATAATCAGCTTTTGCACCTTTGTTAGGACACCCTGTTGATATTTCGTAATCTCAAAGGTGTTTGTAGCAAATAGCCTACCATTCTGCAAATTTACACTGAATTTCATGTCGATATACGAGCCGATACACCCTTTTCCGATGACAAATAGAATAATCGACTTTCGCACCTCGTCTCGAACACCCTGTTACCATTTCGTAATCTCGAAGGCATTCGTAGCAAATACCCTACCATTCTACACATTGAAACAAAATTTATTGCCGATTATAATCAGCTTTTGCACCTTTTTTAGGACACCCTGTTGATATTTCGTAATCTCAAAAGTGTTTGTAGCAAATAGCCTACCATTCTACATATTTTTCACTGAATTTCATGTCGATATACGTGCCGATACACCCTTTTCCGATGACAAATAAAATAATCGACTTTCGCACCTCGTCTAGGACACCCTGTTACCATTTCGTAATCTCGGAGGCATTCGTAGCAAATACCCTACCATTCTACACATTGAAACTAAATTTATTGCCGATTATAATCAGCTTTTGCACCTTTTTTAGGACACCCTGTTGATATTTCGTAATCTCAAAAGTGTTTGTAGCAAATAGCCTACCATTCTACATATTTTTCACTGAATTTCATGTCGATATACGTGCCGATACACCCTTTTCCGATGACAAATAAAATAATCGACTTTCGCACCTCGTCTAGGACACCCTGTTACCATTTCGTAATCTCGAAGGCATTCGTAGCAAATACCCTACCATTCTACACATTCAAACAAAATTTATTCCCGATTATAATCAGCTTTTGCACCTTTTTTAGGACACCCTGTTGATATTTCGTAATCTCAAAAGTGTTTGTAGCAAATAGCCTACCATTCTACATATTTTTCACTGAATTTCATGTCGATATACGTGCCGATACACCCTTTTCCGATGACAAATAAAATAATCGACTTTCGCACCTCGTCTAGGACACCCTGTTACCATTTCGTAATCTCGAAGGCATTCGTAGCAAATACCCTACCATTCTACACATTCAAACAAAATTTATTCCCGATTATAATCAGCTTTTGCACCTTTTTTAGGACACCCTGTTGATATTTCGTAATCTCAAAAGTGTTTGTAGCAAATAGCCTACCATTCTACATATTTTTCACTGAATTTCATGTCGATATACGAGCCGATACACCCTTTTCCGATGACAAATAAAATAATCGACTTTCGCACCTCGTCTCGGACACCCTGTTACCATTTCGTAATCTCGAAGGCATTCTTAGCAAATACCCTACCATTCTACACATTGAAACAAAATTTATTGCCGATTATAATCAGCTTTTGCACCTTTTTTAGGACACCCTGTTGATATTTCGTAATCTCAAAGGTGTTTGTAGCAAATAGCCTACCATTCTGCAAATTTACACTGAATTTCATGTCGATATACACCCTTTTCCGATGACAAATAGAATAATCGACTTTCGCACCTCGTCTCGGACACCCTGTTACCATTTCGTAATCTCGAAGGCATTCGTAGCAAATACCCTACCATTTTACACATTCACACTGAATTTCGTGTCGATCGGTTGAGCAGTTAATTCGAAATCCACCGAAAAATAATTTTAGCGTATATTCACTCGCTGGCTGGGTGCTGGTCGAATTGAACATGTCCTATTCCACTAGTATCTAGGAAATGTGTCTGTTGACTAGCTACTAGTCAAATTGCACAACAGTTTGTTGATTGTTTACGACGTCGTCACCGTAGTAATTTCACGTTTGCAACTAACTCCTGTAAGGGTGACTAGTTGCGCGTCTAGTTGCATCACACTTTCGGTGACGACGTCGTAACAACGCATAGTCACCCATTTACATGACACTGTTTTCGTTGTTTATTACGTGTCGTCGCCTATGGTGATTTCTCGAATGCAACTTTACTAGTACTAGTAGCTCGCCAAATGTGACTGTAGCTTAAGTCAGTCTAACTTTAAAAAAAAACGAGACCGAGGCTAATTTCGGGCGCGGCCGAAATTTGAATACCCGTCACATTTGAATAAAACTTAACCCTGCTGTTAGGTTAGGCCCATTTGGTCCATTTTTTTAGTTTTTTTCTTTATAAATTTTTTATGATGGCACAATTGGACCTAAAATTTCGGCTCACGTTGCTTTTTTAACAAAACGATGGTTTTATCACAAATACAAACTTCTATCCCAAAGTGGAGACTAGAAAAATTAAAAATTACGTATCTTGGATTACGGACCATTTGGTCCAATGGGTATTTGAAATCAAAATATAAGATTTTCGCTTCGAAAAAAATGAAGTGTTTTATTCTGCAAATTAATTTTTATTAATGCAAATCGAGCTAAGTATCTTTCTGCTGGATTTGCAGATAAACTTGCCACAAATGGAGCATTTCATGTCAAATTTTGACTTGCAGCAACCACATATTCCACGCGTTCTGGCCCCCGAATCAGATGTTATTTTACTCGAGGATGTTATAATTATGCTGAAGCGGAGGAAAGCGCAAGCTCCCGTAAAAACTCCGGCCTTCTTCGATTTCGATCAGCTGATCCCCATGAATGGTATATTTTTGAATGAATTATATACGCATTCAAAGCCGATATCTCGATTATATTGGCGAATACAATGGATGGCCATAAATGTTTTATTCCTCCGAACTGTTCCCGCATAAGTAAGTTGCCTATAGCATAACTTATTTATCAAATCAAATGAGGAGAAAAAATTGTCGGCTGTTACATTTTGGCATTTCAAGCCTTCAGTCAGATCCAACACAACTCGTTCTCCTTGGTTTTTCTCAGGCTGCGCATTTTTAGGTTTCCCAAGATATGGTTGGTTCCATACGTAGCCTGACTTTGAGTCAACTAAAAGCCAAAATTTCAAACCATACTTTGCAGGCATAAATTGCCGAAACGAACATAGTCCCCTGATTGCGACGAGCAGTCAATGGTTACGTTTTCGTGGCAATTGTAAAGCATTGGAAGGTGGAGTTGCCAAGGGTCCCACAATTCCCGAATCGGAGCAAATTTTTCGGCACTTCGCAATTGCCTCCGACTCATAACATCATCGAAACGAAGTGCACTTGTGATGATCTGAAAAGTAGCTTCAGACATCATTGATCGGAAAATAGGGCAGCCATCGAATAAACCATGAACGTCTTCATTGCTTCCACTACATGAAAAAGTCTAGTCAATAACTCAAAAATGTAGGTAACTAAAATAAAAATGTACCCACCGATATAGGCCTGCAAGAATAAGTACATCAATATATGGCCGCAAAGTGTCTGTGTTAATATTGCTCCATATGTCGCCAAATTTGACATTACCATATTTGTTAGTATTTTCGATGATATTTTTTTCTATTGGAGGCGAAAAAACAACTAAAATGCTGACATAATGTCACTATACCTTGATACCGCGAAACGAGTTGGACCTCCTTGTGTTGAAATAATCTTTTCAGCTGGAGTTCCAATGGGCTGTGGCAACCACACCATGTTGTTTTTGGAAGTAAAGAATGGGTCGGCAGATCCTGATGCATCCACATCAGATTCACTTTCAGAATCACCCGTTTTCGTATTTTCTGAGTAAGAATCAAACTCTGAATCGGAAATATCATTATCAATTATTATGGCCGACCATAAGAAATATTTCACACTACACGTTCCAATAAAAAATGTGAAAACATACATTTACGAATTATTGAATATGTATTAAATATTAGACTAAATTCTTATTTTCTACGAAAAATTCAGTACGGACCAAATGGTCCGCTAACGAGGGATTAGTACATTTTTTAAAACCTAACAGCAGGGTTAAGCTTCTTTTGTGTTAAAAATTTCTACCGCAGCCCTATGACGTCTTCCGATTCCATCTGTTCCTGGATTCGTTGGGGTTTATCCAGGAACACACTTGGATGTATTTTGGTTATGATTCAAAAAGAAAAAAGTTTTTCTTACAAGAACCTAATATTTGTGGGTTGGTTTGTCTGACAGCCCTATGACGCAATGTTCCGATTCCATATATTCATAGATACTAGGAACACATTTGGGTGAAGTTTGGAAGATTGATTCACAAAGAGAAAAGTTTTTCATACAAGAACCTAATTTCCAGCGGTCGGTTTGTATGAGAGCACTATGACGTAGTGTTCCGATTTCATCTGTTCCTAGATATCTAGTTTGGTGGCTTTACTAAGAACACATTTGGGCCATGTTTGGTTAAGATTGGTTCATTAAGAAAAAAGTCTTTCTTAGAAGAATATAATTTCCAGGGGTTGGTTTCTATGACAGCTCTATGACGTAGTGTTCCGATTTCAACTGTTCCTAGATATTTTTTGAGGTTACTAGGAACACATATGGCTGAAGTTTGGTTGCGGTCGGATTCAAAAGGAAAAAGATTTTCTTAGAAGAGCTTTATTTTCAATGGTTTGTGGTATGACGAAACGTTCCGATTCCATCCGTTCCTAGATATGTTTTGAGGCTTTACTAGGAACACACTTGGGTGAAGTTTGATTAAAAATGGTACATAAAAAAAAAGTTTTTCTTAGAAAAACCTAATTCTCAGGGGCAGCCCCATGACCCCATGGTCCGATTACATTCATTCCGACATATATACAGCGTACACTAAAAAGCAACATGTATACCAAATTTTAGCCCGATAGCTTCAAAACTGAGGGACTAGTTTGCGTTGCAACAGACGGACAGACAGACAGACAGACAGACGGACATGGCTCAATCGATTTCTCTCGTTCCGCTGATCAATAATATTACTTTTCATAGGCGCAGAGGTGCTTCCTTCTGTGCGTTGCAAACTTCATGACAAAGTTAATATACCCTTTCACATAGTGACGGGTATAAAAACGGCCTATCCTAGGAATAAATGGCTTACTACCGTTCTTTTTATACCCTTCGCTTATTAAGCGTAAAGGGTATATTAACTTTATATAATTGGTAGCACACAATATATGTAAAAATGGACCAAATCGGACAATGGGGTCGTGGGGCTGCCATACACACCTAGTCCCCCAAATTATGTTCTTCTAAGAAAAACTTTTTTATTTTCTCATCTGCTTCAATCAAATAACGCACAAATGTATTTCTAGTAATACCACAAAACATATGTAAAAATGAACCAAATCGGACCTTGGGGTCATGGGGCTGTCATAGAAACCTAGCTCCCCAAATTAAGTTCTTCTAAGAATTTTATTTTATTTATACACCAATTTCAACCAAACTTCACAAAAATGTGTTTCTATTGATAACACAAAACATATGTATAAATAGATGGAGTCGGACCATGTGGTCATGGGGCTACCATACAAACCTAGCCCCCAAATCAAATTTTTCTAAGAAAAACGTGTTTATTTGCACACCAATTTCAATCAAACCTCAGAAAATTATATTTCTATTGATGCCACATAACAAAGGTGAAATCGGACTACGGGTTCGTGGGGCTGCCATACAAACTTGACCCCCAAAATTAGGTTCTTCTAAAAAATACTCTTTTATTTGGACACAAATTTCAACTAAACCTCATGGAAATGTATTTTTAGTGATGGTACAAAACATATGCAAAAATGAATTATATCGGACCATGGGGCCATGGTCGAGCGGTTAGTGCGCGCACCTTCGGTGCACAGGCTCATTAGTTCGAATCTCACCGTGTTCCATTGTGTTTTTCGAACTCACGAGCTTGTGACAGACTATGATCTCACTCAGATGTTAAACGAGTACCCATTTATGGGGATAAATAACACTGCTGAGCGTGATGCTGATCTCATTACCTCATCAAAAGCAGATAAGATCTTGGAAATAACACATCCTGCGGCCTTAGTCCAATGTTGGATTGTCGCGCCTGTTATTTATTTTTATGGGGCCATGGGGTTGGCATATAAACCCAACCCCAAAATTAGGTTCTTCGAAGAAAACCTTTTTGATTTGTCTACCAATCTGAACCAAATGTGTTTTAATTGATGCCACAAACATACGTAAAAATTGATGGGAAGGCCATAGGGCTGCCCTACAACCCCCTTTCCCCTCTTTTTGGTTCTTATAAGAAACCCACGTCCCGCTTCCCCCAATAAATCTTCGCCACGGCACTTATGAGAAAATGCAAAAGCATGGAAGCGGGGAGGACTGAACACACATAAGTAAGCCCGAAAAAACTTTTAGACCGAGGGGAGCGAAGGGTATTCAAATTTCGGCCGCGCCCGAAATTAGCCTCGGTCTCGTTCTTATTTGTTTTAGATCAATACTAATTATATAAATCCAGATTTGCAACCCTGAGAACCATGTGCTAACTTTTTGGAGATGGAAAAAGGACCATCTTTTCGCCCCTTTTTTTACATTTTCAAAAATATCCTCTAAACTATGTGTCTTGGAGGAAAATAGCTTGTGAAACTTTCAAAATAGACAAATTTCCAACAAAACGGTTAGCCAATATTGTGGGTTAAATACTTAGATACACCACTCGAAATTTGGGGCTTTTTGTTTATAAAAATACGAATTTTTAATTTTTGTTATGTTCCAAGTGAAGTATATTGGCGTCATAACACGCATACATAAAATCTGTGGAATAGAATTTATTTAGCAACTTAATAAGCTTTAATTTGATTTGATATATAAAAACACAACCGAAGCTTTTTGTTCTTTCTGGAAATGGTAATTTCGCATTAGCCCCTTGCCGTAAGTCCATCAATAAGGAAGGGGGAAAAAATAATCTTTGTACTCACTATTTCACATTCTGGCGATGAAAATCAAGATACCGACACAAAACCACCATTTATCAATGTGTCATTTTCTTCATAAATAAGTGTAACCATAACATATTATTATCAGAAAATGCAATTCCAAAGCCTCTACCAACTATATCAGAACCCATTTCAGCGTCAATTTTTATGTTGTTTTGTACGTATAATGATTATCCGGTAGATTTATAAAGATAAAATTTCCTACAAAATGAGGTCTTAGGCCCGTATTTATAAACATACCTTAACTCAGGGAGACCTTGACTCAAGGATGCCGAAATTAAAAAAAAACTTAAATATCATTTTCCATACTTTCTCATAGAAATAACTTATATTCAGGAGTCAATGCCTCCTTGATGTAAGTAGAAACTCAAGGAGACGTTGAAATTTTCTATAGTCAACCTCACTTGAAGTCCAGGTACACACCTACCTTCAAATATTATATTTCAAGTCTATTGAAAACGTAAGGTCTCCTTGAGTTTCGCCATCAAGGATGCATTGACTCCTGAATATAAATTATTTCTATGAAAAAGTATGGGAAATGACATTTAATTTTATATTTCGGCAAGGACTCAAAGGATATTCGAATCTAATTATTGTAGTTTTCCTGGCTGCATCAATAGTTGAAATATAGATTTTTACGCACGCCCAGAATTGAACTCAACTAAAAAAGTTTAAAAACGCACTAAGCGTGTTTCTGCAGTAAGCCGTCGATATTGAGCAAGGATCGCTCCTGTGTGAAGAAATCTATCTAGAAAACCATGAATCTGACCGCAAAATGTTCTAGGGACGAAAAAAACTACCTAATTACCTTTGTAATGATGTATAAAACACAGGAAACTATACCCTAGACCCCAAAGCACTATAATGAATTTACATTTTTAAAGTTTAACATTTCGCACTGTAACTCTTGATAGAATGGTCATAAGGTCTTGTCTATATATTGCTAACAAAATTCCTCGAAAGGACATACAGTTGTGGCGGCAACACCGGCCGGCTAGGCCGACACATGTACCGACGACAAGAAAAAGAGAGTTAGTAACCATCACCGCGCGACGTGGTAGAAACCATCCGGCCCCCAGTCTACGCGAGCCTAGTGAGTTTAAAATACGGAAAAATACAGTGTAACCTGTGATGTAAAGTACATAATAAGATATTGGATTCTATGAAAATAAAGTTTTAAAATGATGTGCGGTGTTTTACTCGAAACCACCCACAACTGGTGACCCCGCCGCTACAGGAATTTGAACCACCACATCAGTGGCAACCAGCAACCACGAAAGCCGAGATCATGAGGATCTTCAACACAGAAGCTCAACAACGGATAGATGAACTAGAGGACGAGGTGCGCGAGCTCCGACAACAGCTAAGGACCATGCAAACGGACCCGCGCAACCAGCAGCAACCAGGCGCCCCCAAGCGGGTATTCGAAAACTGCTGGTGGCATTTTAAGCACGGTGCAGACGCACAAAAATGCAAGCCCCCTTGCAACTTCCACAAGGGGGCCTCAGCATCGAGACCAGCGGCAAGCCAAACACACCGCCAGTAAAACAAATCAGCGGCATCTCCAACACACCGTCAGCAAGCTATACCGACAGCAAACTACATCAACGGCATCTCCAACACCAGCAGCAAGCTATGCCGACAGCTAACTAGGCCGGCGGCAATACCACCACCATCGTCGGTACTCCGATTACTCATCGACGACGCTCTACAGTCGCCGTCTCAGGGGGGGCTGATGTGGCGACAACACCGGCCGGCTAGGCCGACACATGTACCGACGACAAGAAAAAGAGAGTTAGTAACCATCACCGCGCGACGTGGTAGAAACCATCCGGCCCCCAGTCTACGCGAGCCTAGTGAGTTTAAAATACGGAAAAATACAGTGTAACCTGTGATGTAAAGTACATAATAAGATATTGGATTCTATGAAAATAAAGTTTTAAAATGATGTGCGGTGTTTTACTCGAAACCACCCACACAGTCTTCCAGCTATGGAAAAATGCAACCGCTTCGCAACCTAGGCTGACAGCTTCCACCGTCATAAACTGCCATATTAAAGGTGAGTACCGGTTACAAGGGCACCAACGTCTGTCGACAAATCCCATACCCACGTCATTTCGGTCGACAAATCCCATCCCAAGTAGTTTGTCCACGCGTCAGAGGCATGTCAGCAAAAAATTTTGAACTTGGACGTGACTTTTGCGATTTTCACTTCATTTAATTTTATCAAATGAAAGATATGCGTGAAACCTAACGAATTTCGAATTGTATGCGTCTAAATATTCCCCTTCAGAAAAAATGTTTGGCTCGCCATCACTTTTAAAACCTTTAATGTGGCCAGCGTTTAAATTAAGTTGGACACCCCTGATCTAGTTTCTATGTCGTTTGAGAAAGTCTAGTTCCATAACACACGTTCTGGACATCGAGGTGTTAAGGGGACGAAACCGAAGTAGCGCTAAGGTAAATGGCACGAATGCCGAAATGGCTCCTCTACAGCCTAAGCCTCGGCATGTACTCGCTGTAGCTCTGAGTCGGGAGAAATTGGGTGGGAAGTTGCTGCCTGTAGCCCCAGTCCACTCATATTAAAAAAGAAAATATTCACAAGACCGACGAAAAGCAAGAAGGGGGAAAAATAAGAAATGTAGTAAGTTGGCAACAGCTAATAAAAGCGCCATCTTATGTTGCTCCTGGGGCCCCGATGGTGGAGAACCCCGGCCTCTTATAACCAAAAAAAAAAATGAGTACCCGACCATGCGGTTCCATTCGGCCGAAAGACATTAAACCAATATCGGGGAACCGCCCTTTTAGAAAATTACACCGCTTAGAAACGAAGTTAACTCATTTCCCCTGGATTGGGTTGGGGAAGGGAATCCGCTTAAGCACTCAATTCGATCCACGTGCAGAAACTAATTAACAATGTGGCATTGGAGCGCCAGCACAACAACACATTACCATAAAATATGCTAAATACGAGTATGTACTATTGAAATTTATTGAAAAACGGGCAATTGTCTGTTTTTTTTTGTTGCTTAAATTTCTGCCTTGATCACTCGCACGCTCACTTCACTCTTGTTTCTCCTTTTCCTAAAAAAACGCGTGCTACCTTGCCAACGTCTTGTTTCACTGCACTGTATCTCTGGAAACATTTAAAAAAAAAAGTGTTGGTACAGAGTATCCTGGCTTGAGGAACCTGAGCAGCGTTTCGTGGATCACGTGAATACTGAATAGCCTTGCGTTGTGCGACTGCACCGATGTAAGTGTATGTGCTAAATTTTTCATGCAATTCGTTTAATTTTTTTTAACCCTTAGATGACCGTCAAGGCCCCTGGGGACCTATGGCGTTTTCAACTTTGAGCCATTTGAATATGGTTCAACCGAATCGGCTCAGCTCCTATGACTTCTCCAATCAATATGTTCAAAAGCAAATGCAATGTGTTTCGAATGATTTCCTTAAAAGTTTCTATCATAACCAACCGGCTAAAGTGATATATGGCGGTGAAGCCCAACTATGTTCACTGGTACCTTCATGTATTAAGAGCAATTGTATACACGTTAATTGCGAATTCACTGGAATTCATTTAGTTTCAGTTTTTTTGGTGAAAACCGTTAGGTTCTGGCAAATTCAATTGAAAAGGCAAAGAGTAATAAAAACAAATATCATCGCTACACTTTCTTGTAATCAGTGGCAACTTTTGTCATTAGTGTATTCGTAATGGGTACACATGGGATTTCACCAATTCGATTTTTTTTTCTAAGAACCGTTAGATTCGGGGATGTCCTTGCGATTAAGGTATATAGAGAAGACCTCGCTGCACCCTGCATTCAATCAACTCTTGGTGTTGCTAGTATTAGTTCAACGCATCATAGCGCTAAAAGCTCCCTCAATATCAAAGCCATTGTAAGTAAGTTTCGGGAAAAAATGAGTGCTTGGGATAAAATAGACCTGCAGATAAGCCGGCGAACGTGTTTTCAATGCCTGAGTGCCAGTGATTAGGATGAAGCCGTGGAGAATTTGTCCAGTTACTTGGTGCAGGATGATGAAGAAGATCCTTTTGCCTTCGAGAACAGCGATGACGAGTATATTTCGGATGAAGATGCGTCCGATGCCGAAATCGAAGTGGAGGTTGAAGTGGCAGATTATTCAGATTCATCGGACGACAACGACCTGTTTGAAAACTCTACAGCCTGGCAGCAGTAGTTTCCAATGAAAGGCCTAATTTTATTTCCAGAAGTGGCCACAAAGGATACGCTGATCCACCCGCTCGTGGCCGCATTCGGGCTCATAACGTCGTTAACTATACCAAACGTCGCCCAGGGCTTGCTGCTGGAACTATTGCAGATCCTTTGAGAACCTTCAAATCAATCATCACTGATTAGAACGCTTAAATCATTATCCGCGAGACAAATAGGAAGGGGAAATGAAAGCGCAGCAAAATGGAATTCCAAATACCCAAATGCAAAACCAAGGCAAGGGGGTCCACCCTCAATTAATTTCACGCTTATATAGGGCTGTTGCTGTATTTGGGTTACCATCAGTCGAATTTGGAGCCTCTTAACATAATTATAGAGCAATGTGTCTCTATACATATAAAGCAGTCATGGCCAAAAATCGCAGCAACAGAAAGCTGCAATTTGGAGAAGGCATGTTCAGTGTACACCACACGAGTCTATTACTGTAGACGAACAATTGTTCCTTTTACGAGGCCGACTCGCTTCACGTCAAAAGCAGCAAAATACGGTATCAAAATATGGCGGCTTTTCGATGCACAATCCTATTACCCCTTAAAACGGATGATTAACAGTGGAAAACAGCCTGGCGGAGAACGGTAAATCAACCAGAGAGAAAAAGTGGTCTAGGGTTAGTTCACCGCTATGAAAGAAATGAAGGAACTTATACTCCGATAATTTTTTCACGACATTAGAGTTGGCATTGCAGCTTAAATCCAAAGAGCTGGCCCCTGTTAGGACAGTTCGAAGCAAAAAAATACTTGTGCCACGTGATTTATTAAAGGACCGGTCTCGGGAAGTGTTTAGAACTTTGTTTGGATTTTACGAAAGCGATGTGTTGCTGTGCTCAACAAGGCTGTTTTGTTTCTCTCAAGCGAGCATCATACAACCAGAGTTGACAATGGCTGAAAAAGAAAACGCTAGCGATTACGAACTACTACTTCAACAAATCCGGTGTCGACGCAATGGACCAAATTTTAGTGAATTCACTTTTTAATTTTATCGGGATAGGTTACGGCGCAAGACACAGATGCTTTTCGACCAATGACTACACGTGGAAATCAGCCTTCTTGCCGTTTGTGCCGTGACTAAACAAATAAAAAACGCAGAACTTGTTATTTTTGCTTTGTCTGCCGAAATCCTTTTTGCGCAGAACACTCTACTAAGTATTTAACATTCAACTCAAAAAAAAAATAATTCAATTAATGTTCACAGAGGAAGCTATTATAAGTATCATTCTTTAGTAGAGGGACCTCCTCGGGACCTTGTTGGTCATCTGTGGGTTAAATTTATTTGCCATTTTGAATTTTGGAGGATATATCAATCTGTTAAATAATAATACATAATTGTTTTTTGAAAACTGGGACATCATGGTCATACGCAGATTTTGTACAAACCACACAAAATATATCTACCTACATACTATTCGCAAAATTAAGACAATGCAATCCAAGCGGCATTGAAATCTGTAACAATTCAATGGAACCCGATCTAGTGATTTTCATTGATTTAATTGGGCATATTGTATTCTGAAATATGACCGAAGAAATCATCTAATGTTGCGTCAACAGCAGGTAACATGAATCAAATCTAATTATGATATATATTATTGGACTCACTTTCACTTGGCGCATTCCATCACAATCAACGGAAAATTGTCGGCCTTTTATTTCACTCGTCACTTCTCAATTAGTCAGTCCGGACGGCGATTCCGCACAGACGCTCCACCAGAGTTAGACGACCCAAAGTCAGCTTCTTTGTATTGTACTCGCGGAGTAGCTATGAACATAATCCATGTAAGTTCAAATTGATTCCGATAAATGTTAACACGAAGCAGCATCGCATCACATGTTTCCTTTGCATTTAATACCTTGTAGCTTCCCGCGTTCAACAACTGGCGGACAACTTATTCTGTATAAATGTACGCAACGCAGGGAAGATAGATTGAAGTTGAATCCGTTGCAGTTTATCTGAAATTGCAGTGAATCTACGAGCTCCGACTGGCAGCCGTAGCAGCAAAAGCAGCAGCAGTTTCCTTGGACCATAGAGCGGATGGAAGCCGATCCCGGCACCATTACACCAGACATACTACAAAAATGTATGGTAATGGTACGGCATTGGTCGTGGTTGTCTTGTTCAAGTAATTTTCTCGTGTGCACTTGCTCATCAAAGTGCATTAACACAAAGCAGACAGTTAGCGTGTAATTGCGCATCGATGCTAAAAATCTCTGCAACCATAACTTCTGATATCGCGAAATACCGGTAAGGTAAATGAGAGGCTTGAGCCGAACCAGTGTCGGTAACAAGTGTTACAGTTGCTGTTAAAAAAAAACTCATTATGTTCCGCGATGAAAAATACTACTTGTGATTTTTTATTCAGTTGCTGGTGCCAAGTAACGGTAGACTCATATGTTTGTGAAAAATTGTGATCCTCGTATCCTATTTTATTCAAAATCCATATCTCTAGGGTATATGTATACAATTTTAACAAATAGTGACCTTTTACTCACAAACTCACCAACGCAACACCACACCAACACGCCAGGATTGGCCACTCTGTATCGTTCTGCATATTGCTCAAATAATTTCAGCCTCGCCGGGCTGGTCCGGGAATAACCTCTTGTTCTGTTACGTCCCCTATCATCGTGTAACTTGCAATTTGCAGTAATTTCTCTTTTTCTCGTAATTTTTCCACTGTGCGTCGTCGGTACTAACTGTACGTATGGCTCTTTTGTTATTACGGTCTCTCGGCTTTATGGTGTTATCACACGATGTATGATTAACCATCTTTGCTTCTTATTATTACATTAGAATAGTAATAAATGTATGGCCCTGGCCCTGGCAAGTATGATATGCGGAGGAAATGATGGTATTTCGCCGAATCAGATAATTTGATGAGAATTGAGAAGTGCAAGGAGCGAGTGATGGAGATACGGATCCATGTGCCATTGGATGATCGTGTTGTTCGCTTATTCTAATTTGACATAGATAGGCCAGTCAATATACCGAAATATAAGGCGTTAGGTCGCAAAAAATTGCTCGGCTCTGGTGTTTTGGGATATTGTTAGGATACACCAGAAGTGTTTGCAACTTCAAAAAACCTGTGCTAACCCCGTGACCCTCAAAAAACCTCAAAATGTTCGGACTTTTTTCATATTTTTGTTTGTAATTTCTAACAGGTGCTTCCTACAAGTAAGTTGTCCACTGCACTGTTCAAGCTAAGAAAATCTTCTTTAATTTGAGTGTAACCCCAGCTTTGTAAGCGCAAAGGATCCCAAGATACAGCACTTTAAACATTGTTTTTTGTAAAAAAATTTAAATTGTAGTTTCATATATGAATATCGGCTTAAATGCGCATTCTACGGAGAAAGTCATGTGACATGAAGTTATAAACCAGTTACATACTTAGCTGTATATATGTCAGAACGAATGGAATCAGACCATGGGGTCATAAAGCTGCCCCTGAAAATTAGGTTCTTCTAAGAAAAACTTTTTTCTTTATATACGAATATTAACCAAACTTCACCCAAGTATGTCCCTGGTTAAGTCTCAAAAAATATCTAGGAACGGATGAAATCGGAATACTACGTTATAAGGCTGTCATACAAACCAACCTCTGGAAATTAGGTTCCTCTAAGAAAAACTTTTTTCTTTATGAACCAATCTTAACCACCCTTCCCCCAAATGTGTTTTTTAGTAAAGCTTCAAAACATATCTAGAAACGGATGAAATCGGAACACTAAGTCATAGGGCTGTCATACAAACCAACCCCTGATAATTAGGTTCTTCTAAGAAAAACTTTTTTCTTTATAAACCAATCTTAGCCAAACCTCACCCAAATGTGTTCCTAGTAAACATTTTAAACATTTTTTAAAGTGCTGTATCTTGGGATCCTTTGCACCTACAAAGCTTGGGTTACACTCAAATTAAAGAAGATTTTCTTAGCTTTAAAAGTGCAGTGGACGACTTACTTGTAGGAAGCACCTTTTAGAAATTACAAACAAAAATACGAAAAAAGTAAGAAAATTTTGAGGTTTTTTTGGGGTTAGCACAGGTTTTTCGAAGTTGCAAACTTGGTGGTACACTTCTGGTATCTATGCCAACAATATCCCAAAACAACAGAGTCGAGCAATTTTTTCCGACCTAAAATCGTTAAATGATTGCCCTAAGAGGGCTTGAATCTCGTAAGGAAAAATGTAGAAAGATTTGCCTCAAGGAATTCAGAAAATGTTGACTTATTTTAAGACAATGTAATGAGTCTGAATGGTTTTATGTACATAAAATCGCTCTTTGAGTGTTTAGCATTGGAAAGAACCACAAAGAGTGGACGGTATGAGGATTTGTGGATAATCCTACCTACATAAGAGTATTTTGAATGGCATCATCTCAAATAATGTTCACAATTTTTCTAAATAATTATCTTCATCTTCAAAAGTAACGATGATACTCAATTGATATTATTTACCTCAATGTGTGCTCTTTTCAAATTTTTATACCCGTCACTATGTGAAAAGGGTATATTAACTTTGTCATGAAGTTTGCAACGCACATATTATTGATCGGTGTGACGAGAGAAATCGATTGAGCGATGTCCGTATGTCTGTCTGTCCGTCTGTTTCAATACAAACTAGTCCCTCAGTTTTGAAGCTATCGGTCTGAAATTTCGTATACAAGTTTCCTTTTAGTGTATGTTGTATATATGTCGGAACGAATGTAATCGGACCATGGGGCTATGGGGCTGCCATAGAAACAAACCTCTGAAAGCTAGGTTCTTCTAACAAAAACCTTTTTCTTTATGATCCGATCTTAGCCAAACTTTACCCAAATGGGTTTCTAGCAAATCCTCAAAACATACATAGGAACGGATGAAATCGGAACACTACGTCATAGGTTTGCGTTTGTCATACAAACCAACCCTTAGAAATTAGGTTCTTCTAAGAAAAAACTTTTCTCTTTTTGAACCAATCTTAACCAAACTTCACCCAAATGTGTTCCTAGTAAAAGCCCAAAACATATCTAGGATCGGATGGAATCGGAAAATTACGTCATAGTGCTGTAATACAAACCAACCCCGAAATATTAGGTTCTTTTAAGATCAACTTTTATTTTTCTTTTTGAATTTTAACCAAAATTAATTCAAGTGTGTTCCTGGATTAGCATCAAAGCATCCAGGAACAGATGAAATCGAAACACGTCATAGAGCTGCGATAGAAATTGTTTACACAAGGAGCTTAAGTTTCATTCAAATGTGACGGGTATTAAAATTTCGGCCGCGCCCGAAATTAGCCTCGGTCTCTTTATTTATTATTTAATTCAATCCATTTTCTTTCTACGTATTTCAAATATGTACATCATACAATAATAATAATTAAATTATCCTTCACATTCCTGTCGTCAAATCATTCACCTAGTCAACCCTTTGTCATATCCTTGTCTTTCTTCTGTTTCTCTGGTATGTATGACACGTTTTAGATTTCCACTGAAATTTGCATTATCAATTTCGCTAATTGTTCTACAGAAATTTCAAGGAGATTTTCATAACTTTAAACAGTTTTTCTTATTTTTTTCTGCAGCATGTTGCAAGCCAACTCGTGTCCGATTTAATGAGAATTTATGTTAAAAGCAATATGTCCAATATGCATTGTATCTTTGCAAACCAGACATCATGCACACTAACTACACACGAGTAGAATGTAATTTACTTTATCGAAAAGTCTGGCTACGCCCTGTGATCTAAAAAGAGATCAAACTCTGGGACAGCGTTAGCGGCATGGTATGACCAAGAAAGATTGTTGTTATTGTCCGATGTCCGGCAGTACCAGACCGCTGCGGCTGCCCAAGTGTTCGTCGTGCAGTGTGAAATTTAAATGAAGTTATAAATCTAGGCAATGTCGCACACATATGGTAATATTGCATTGGCCATTACACGTAATCGATTCAAATATAAGTTGATCTTGTTGTTGGCGTAATGAACGAATTTCGTTGCGCGGAATGTTGAAAACAGCTCCACCAGATGTATGTGGAAAAGTAATATGTAATTGTACATATAAAATGAAAATGAATCAACTTGGTGGTTTCAACAGAAAATGAATGTGCACTCTAATCGCATTGCAATACTGGTATGTTCGTGAATTACAAAAACACACAATAAAAGGATTACTTATTCAATCTAATGTACTCATAAAGAAAGATTGTTTTAAATATGTGTTTTTTATACCCTTCGCTCATAGAGTGAAAGGGTATATGTATTAACTTTGTCATGAAGTTTGTAACGCATTGAAGGAAGCATCCCCGACCATATAAAAAGTATACATATATGATCAGCATGGCTTGGGTCGAGTCGATTGGGCGATGTCCGTCTGTCCGTCTGTTGCGACGCGTTTTACTCGGCCAATTTAAAAGCTATGAAGCTCAAATTTCCACAAATGCTTCATTTTGCTGCAGGCAGTTTGTATGTTTGAATCAGTAAAATCGGACAATGGGATCATGGGGCTGCCATACAACCCCCCCCCCCCCCAAATTATGTTCTTCTAAGAAAAACTTTTTTATTTGTGCAGCAATTTCAACCAAATTTGACACAAATGTGTTTCTATTGATAACACAAAACATATGTAAGAATGGATCAAGTCCGACCATGGGGTCACGGGGCTGCCATACAAACCCAACCCCCTATTTTGGTTCTTCTAAGAAAAATTGTTTACACCAATTTCACAAAACCTTGAATTAATGTGTCTTAATCAAAGCAACAAAAAAGGTCAAAACAAATGGAATCATATTATGGGGCCATGCTCCCGCATCCCCCAATAAAATTTTCTAAGTTAATATTTTTATACCCGTCACCGCATTGAGAAGTGCCGCTCATTACTCAGAGAGATGGGTTGATTTTTAAACACCACAATAGGGTGTATGCGGTGCCATAGCGGCTCCGCAGGAAGTCGCTGCGCGCAGGATTTGGCCCATGATGGCATAGCTAGAAGAATTGAAGGCGCAAGGCGACCATGCTAGCACCTGCGCTAAGATGAATGCGATATGGAGTCAGTGCCGGATTAAGTAAGTATTTGCCCGTGGCAAATGTTGAGTGCCTATGAAACTTCGAATAACCTAACTACTAATATTTGGGTTTTATTAGTAATTTCTCAAGAGGTTAAGGAAAGCGGCTAGTAGCTAGCAAATATCAGCATTAATACAGCCTTGCAATACACGTGCAATAAAATAATTGCTATTATGATACTTAGAGGTAAGGTGTTTGGTAAGTCATTTGTGCTTGCGAGTAAACTCTCTCTCTCTCTCTCTCTCTCTCTGCATTTACTATTTACAAATTTATTATTTATTAAAATCTAAAATGCAGAAGATTATTATCTTCCAAAAGGGATTTTTTGGATGAAAAATTAACATTTTCGTGTAAAAAGTGCAAGATAAAATATTACTCATCTATTTGCAAAATTAAACAATTTACCTCGAAATATCTATTTCGTAAAATCGAAATTTGCGTACCTCTTATGACAATGTGCTAGGAACGCCGATCAGTATTACTGAAATCCAAATACATACATATTGTCAAGACACACTGAGACATATACAAGACGCACAGTGGTTCTTATTAATATTCTAGCGGGACAAAAATCAAAACAGTGAGTATGCGATTACTGATGATTTTGATTGGCAATACATTTGCACATATCAATAGAATATAGAAACAGCAATGCACAGTACCTCTCAAAGCATTATGAAAAATGAGGCAAAATTTACTGTTCTGGAAATGATTCAAAATTGTTTCACAAATATTTTTTCATTGACATGTGTAAAGCTTGCCATATTCTGTCCGATCGATTGAACAATCGATTGAGCCCGTACAGCACATATACCATGCAATTTATCGTGCAATCTAAAATGACAGTCTCACCGTCCACATGACACAACACAACATCGTGTGAAAATTATATATTTTGTGGCGATGGAAGATGGACATCCATTGCTACTTTCGATGGAGAATGTCCACAACAACCACAACATGAAGAACCACTGGTTTATGTTAAAAAATCAGCAAATGAAAACACATGATTGTCATGACAGATTGTATGAAAAATTGCATAGAAATATATTCCTTACGTCCAATAAAAAAATTGGATTGGACGGTCATCCCTTCCAATTTATCTGAAAATCAAAAAGTTGCTTTAATCGATTTACCGGAAGGCGATAAAATATGGGAAAATATTTCAGTTTCTAAGTGTTGCCTATATATAGCTTTCGGTTGAATTGTCCCTTTTCAGTTTTACTCATGTTCATAAAAGGTTACAACCAAACATCTAGCTGAAAAAAGACCCATTAATAAAGATACTTAGCGCCAATCCAAATTTACGTTAACACCTTCTAAATTTATTCGGTTTTACTAGTTGAATTAAAAAATCTTGGAAATCTTACGCAGTTAAATGTGAAACAATTTTGAATCATTTTTTAAACAGGTAATTTTGCCCCCACTTTTCATAACGCTTAAAGCGGTACACCACTGTGAATGAGAGATATAATTGTAATTTCTAAATCCTGTGGATGTGTTCAAATACATTTCCCAACAAGGACTTCAAAAATCGTATGTCCCGCTAGAATGCGAATCTGAAACGCTGTGGAATGCCATCATGAATTACAATTAGAAGTAAATATTTGAGTATTTTTATGCATCTTAACCCTCTGCTATAATTTTGGAACACCCTGGCGTAAATTGTTCAACGATAGGAATTTAAAAGGCTTTTAGTCTTTGGAATTTGGTTGGCATCTTCGTTGTTATAGCTTTTGCTTAAGAAAGCGCGGGGCCCGTGGCATTTGCCACCTTCTGCCACGTGGTTAATCCGGCACTGTATGGATTTAACTTGACACTATCCGCTCCACTATACTGCGATCACTGGACAGGAAATATATTTTTAGTGTCGTGGTGGTCTAACTCGACACCCGTTATAGTATGCGCTGGTTTTTGCGTGAAACCCTTTCACTGGAAATGTTAAGCTCAAACTTCAGGGTCATCGTCGCTCCTACTATCTTTCGTATACGTTCATTCTGCCTCTCTTTCTTCCTCCCCAAGCTCACAAGTCTTAGTTCTTTCGTCATTTATGGAATTGTGCAACTTATTGCAGTTCAATGTTATTCGAAATTTTACAAATCGAACGTTGGACTTTGTACTTAGTAATTTACCTTTGCCTTGCTTATCGCCCTCAACCTTCACAGATTCCTATGTTCCTTGTGACTCTTACCATTCTGCCCTTTCTCGTGAACTTCACATCACCCTTTCTATCTATCTGTACCTCTTGCGATAATTTTTAACAAGAGTATTAGACAAGGGGTTTCCCCTTCCTTATGGAAGCGATCCTACACTGTTCCTATTCCCAAAAAAAGTGATTCTAACATTGCTTCAAAATATCGCCCCCTTTTATTGCTGTCGTCCTGCTCGAAATTTCTTTAGCGTATCATATTCAACCTCATTTAGGATTGCTTCGGCCGTCTTATTCTCCCTAACCACATGGCTTCTGCAAAAGCAAATCAACGGTCACAAAATTAGTTGAGTTTATTGTGTATGTGGGCAAGTCTTTCAACAACCATTGTTATGTCCAAGTGATCTAGACGGGCTTTTCTAAAGCGTTTGATTCGGTCGATTATGGTATTCTTCTTTAGAAACTTGGCATTTCTGGTTTCCCTCCCAATCTTTCAGACTGGTTAGCGTCGTACATCAGCGACGTTTAAGGATGTGGTTTCTTCGCCATTTTACCCACGGTCTGGGATACCTCAAGGGTCTATATTAGGCCCATTACTTTTTTTGTTCTTCATTAATGACCTACCTCCACTTCTCAAAATTCGTTATTATATGCAAACTATATTCACGTCGGTTTCAGCGATGGAGGACGCTATTTCGTTGCGAAGTTAACGCACCATGGCCCCACATGAGGCTATACGGTACTGAGAATAAGAAAGTTATTAATTTCACTTGTACGCAGTTTACTGGAATATGGGTCTGTTGTTTGGTCGACATCTGCTGAAAATTCCAGAACCAACTTCGAATCAGTTCAACGTAGATTCACTAAATCTCTATTTTATAAATTTATAATACCTTATCCTGAGCGTATTGTCTTGTTAAACATTATGTCCTTAGAGAAAAGAAGATATTTTCTTGACCTTTGTTTTCTGTACAAAATCTGCAAAGGGCTTATTTTTTCTTCCACTTCAGAGGATATGTTATATTGATTGCCCAGTTGTATATGAACTCGTCTCTGATAAGTTAAAAGTTAAAATTGAACTAAACGTAGTTTTCATTAATTATTATTTTATTCTCTTATCTCTCTCTCTTAGTACCGTATAGCCCCATGTGGGGCCATGGGGCGTTAACTCAGCCGTTTGTAGGTAATTTCGAGTCAACGTTACGTTGCATTATTCTCTTTTACACATCAAATTTTACATGTATAATAATTTTTTTAAGATTTTTTTTTTAACTTTTGGATTTTATGTTTTTGCTTTCTTAGACTTACCATTGTGTTTAATTATTTTTGTCGTTTTTTTTTCTTGAACTTTATATTATAGTTCTATTGTTTCTTTCTGTTATTGGAATTCGCGTAAGAAACTATTTTTTTTTTCAAAAATGTTCAGACGCCTGTGGCAGCTAAATAGTTAAGAATTGGTATGCTCCATCCATTTCATTTTCTGGGAGTCTTAGTACTTTCCTCGTTCACAAAACTTTTTTTTTACTCGTACCGAACAAATCAGTAATCCATTCTCTGAGTTAGTATATCAATAAAATTATTTCAGTATATTCTTTGCTTGGTCTTAAAAAGTTGACTCGCGCTGCTTTTAGAACTATTTGTCCTTTTTCTCTATTTTTCTAATAATTTTTAAATTTTTTCCAAGTAGGAAAAAAATATAAAAATTATTAAAAATATAGAGAAAAAGGACAAATAGTTGTAAATCAGCGCGTTTTGTTTGTCAAACTCCCCCCGTTTAACAACGTTTCAGAACCGCACCCAATGTTGCGATCATAGTGGTCGATGTGGCAAAAGAACTTGAGATGCCAAAGGGTTCGGCATTTGACCCTTTTGATGCAGAACGTTCGTTGGATTATGTAACGTACTGTTCGGCATTAAATGTTGCCTTGTGATTGCTAAGTTTGGAGATGATTGTCGTGAGGGCTCTCTTGCAGGCGTCTGAATATTCAGATTCAGAGACAATGGAAGCTGATCGGCTCTTGTAAGCTGATGCTAAGGCCGCTGCGATGGATGAGGTTGCTTTTGGGGAGACGGTGAAAGAGCGGCAGATGATGTACATAGATTGTAGCGAATACAACGGAGGTGCAGACGGTTCGGTGAGTATGTAATCGAAGATATATCGACGCTGTTTGAATCCAATACAGGCCAATTCATGACATCCTATGCTGTGGAAATTGTAGCGAAGATTGAAGAATATGAAGATCATTCGTTATTTCCGAACTGCGTTCTGAAAATAGAATTTCTCGATTGGAGAGAGAACGTAATTCTTCGGTATACGAATACATATCTCCCATGTGTCTCTTTCGATCAATTGGAGAAATTGTGTTACTTTGATATAAAAACTATACTAAACGTAATCAAACGTCTGTAGTCAGTAGTGCATAGAAATTCAAATTTTGACAAAGAAAATGTTTTCCATTATTTTTCTCGTCCACCCTCCTTATTTGACTTCCGTCGCGGCACACATTTCTTTGTGTATTGTAATGCAACCTAATGTTTTCGCTACTATTATATTTTGATGAATACACTTTAATTGACTACGCGGCCGACATGGGACTGGTCCATTTCTCGGCAATATCAATAGCTCTCAAGCCATAAATCGTATGACCACATGTGAATGAAGTAAAAAACAACCTCCAATGCATGAATCCTTTAAAGACTTTCTCACCTCAACCAGAAAGGTCCACAGAAGTGATCTTCTTTATGGCTATAAAAAAGCGATCCATATAAAATGAATAACACCACACTCTCAAGGGTCATCGCTACTATACAACAAAAAATACCCGTCTGAGGTCTGACCAGCATTGCGCGTCTCATTAATGCAAAGTCAATCCATCAAAATCCATTCTTGGATGTAAATTTTTATGTCATATATTCCCAAATGATTGCCATCAAAGGTGTACAGGTGTGGCATGCTATACTCTCTGAACCATCGGCGAAGATGATGATGCTACCTGAAGAAGTGCACTTGAAAGACAAGTCAAATGCTCAGAAATGATTCTTCTGGGGTTTTGATCGTATGGACGATGAAGCGGCCGGGTCGCCGCCGCCACCGCTCTTTTCATTCAAAGTACGAGTACGGTTGATAATCAAGATTTCAAAAGCAATGGGGTAAAAAATAAAAATGTTTCATGAAATAAAATCTCGTATCTGGGATGGGATGTCAAGTCGTCGTAATAAGCATCCATCAAATGAAATGATCGTTGGAAGAGATGAAAATCGAAACGGATTGGAATCGCAGACTGAGTGGCGAATGCGTGGCATGTTAGTTGAAAATACCAGCGACTGTAACGCAACTGATGGTGTTGCCGTTTGGATATGATTTATATTCTGATTTTGGATTTAAATGTAATTTTATCGTCAGTAGTTCGATAAATGACAAAATTAACTGTCAAAAATAACTCGACAACCCCGATTACCATACACCGAATATTCAGTTAAGTTAAGCTGACCATCATCATCGGTATAAGAATTGAAAAGATGTTCTGGATACAAAACGACATATCTTAAGAAATTCGAGTCGCTTTTGGACTGCGGTTTCGATTACCACTAGGCCCGCGGGGCAGACAGACAAATCACTCACTACTCGCGTACATATGCAGATTACGAGTACATTATATTCGTTTTACAAACGTAGGTAGGTATAGCAATATCACAGAACGCTCCAGATGGCGGACGTGATAAATCACTCACAAGCAAATATGATTGACGTCCAAACACTTTGAATAATTTGCATGTCACGTTTTTTGTGTTTAACAGAGTCCGCTTTTTATCTGAATCTTATTGGGCCTCCAAAAAATCCAATTCATATATCATTTCAGATTTTCATTTACGTCCATACACGCGGTCTCCGGTCTCAATTCTACAGTATACAACACGCATGCGAACTTCATTCTTTTCACACCTCGAAATATTTTTAAATTGCCAAGATATATTCGTATCTTTACAATTTGACTTGCAATTATAAACATTTCACTATCCTATAGGTGAGGTGTACCATTGCCTCCTTTTGATTAGCCAAAATGATATGCGATGATACAGATTTCAGTAAGGTTGCTCGTGTTAAAATGAGGCTTGCAGTCGAACTCACGACGATGACCCAGATTGATGCGATATTGGACCCGAACAGCGGCTAGAATTTGCTTGAAAGGTGTGCAGAATATTTCAGATTGAAATGTGTTAAAATAATGATAATGGAGCACTTTTTAATGCCAATTTATCAATTTAGACAACGCCCGGAGAAAGTTTGTTGTTTTGTTTTTAGCTCGATACATGGCATTTCAATTGACAAGCAGCAATTCGGCAAATACAGAGATTTAAATTCCGTTCATAATAAACTGATAATAATCGCAGCAATTTAGATTTTCAGCAAATACATCAGACAACAGAAGACATCATGTAGATCTGCAAAAAATGTATGCAGACACACGATTTTTTCTTTGCTTTACGCCAACTCCAACGGTTTACAATATCGATTTAATAAAATTATTAGTATTTTATAGCGATTATTGATTCCCCAGACTTTTTCATGGGTGAATAGCATTTAGGAAATTACAGTGAAAGTATAAATGGTTTTATCTATTTGCAATTTAGTCGTGGGAAATACATTATTGGATATTTCACTTCGACTCTTAATAAAAGGAAAAAAATACCGAGCGTATCGCGCCCGCAATAAGTGGGTTTTTTAGAATTTTAATGCGTACGTAATACTTGTTGTACATTATTTTTTTTGAGTAATAAACCATAGACATAAAATCATTTTAATTCTGTCAGTAAATCTATTTGTGGATTGGTTTCGATAAAGTTACTCAACGGCAAATCTACAGACATTTTTGATTCATCATTTCTACAGAGGTCCCAAATAAAAACTTAGAATTACAATCCTGAGAATAAGGTTACAGATACATAGCTAAATTTAATAACTCCAACTCTGTTACCGTTTACCAAATTAATAAAAAAGTACCTGATAGGAAATGTCTTCGAACAGAGTCTTTGAAAAAAGTACCCACAAACCTCTCTCCGATGAATAATAAAAAAGTCGACTTTTGCACCTATTCCGGGACACCCTGTCGGCTTGGCCCTACAAACTTTAGAACAGTTAGTAACAAATAGAATTTCCATTTTATGTTTTTCTACCAAATTTCATGTCGATCGGTTGAGCCAATAACGAGGTATTTAGTAAACAGGTGGAAAGTCACTAGTCTGATATGAAACATCCTTACCGAATATTAGATTCGCTTTACTTCCGATTTGTATAAAAATATACGAATGAAAATTTGCATACATATATATTTCTCATATTATTTCTAAAAAAATCCTCAACCATATTTTCAGATTTACAATCCTACGAGGGGCTCACACGCACCAACTGAAATTTCACAAATTTACTATTATTTTCTTCGTTTGAGCAAACATCAACATGCTTAGTATTTAACGTACTATAAAAATAAATAACGCGACAATCCAGCATTGGACTAAGGCCGCAGGATGTGTTAGTGACATCCTATTTCCAAGATCTATCTGCTTTTTTGTTGAGGTAAATAAGATCAGCATCACGCTTTATCCCCATAAATGAGTACTCGTTTAACATCTGAGTGAGATCATAGTCCGTCACAAGCTCGTGAGTTCGAAAAACACCATGATCCACGGTGAGATACGAACTCATGACCCTGTGCACCGAAGGTGCGCGCACTAACCGCTGGACCAGGCAGCATAGGCGCCCGCAGAAATATTTCCAGGGGAGGTCAACCTCGAACACTTTTTTTAGTTTTTTTTTAAATTTTTTTTTGTTTTTGTTTTAAAAAGGGTTCATACAAAAAATTATACGTACTAAGAGTGAATAATGAAATGTGAATTAATTGTATAAGTAGTATGTTTCAAAATATTGAATTTCATTTTAACAACACAATTGAAGCGTTTACACCAAGAAGGGAGTAGCTTTATTCTTGTCCATTCATTAATTAATTACACTGGTTTTTTGTAAGACTTGATCGGAAGGAATATTAAAATACTATGTATAATAAAATCAAGGAAAAATATGGCAACTTTTTTGCAAAGTGATGCATGATCTGGTATAAAGCAAGCAAACAGATGCCAGTGAAACAAGAGTTAATTATTGTTCTTTTGCTTTTAAAAAAGATTCAAAAAAAAAAGGTTATTCATAATTCATATTCATCAGAAGAAGAAACGATGCCTCGTTTTCCTCTGGAAATCGTTCTTCCATTGAGGCTATTAACGAATCCAAATAGGGAATAAATATAGCTCTTTTATAATAACATTCATCAGAATCGGAAGGAATATTCGACCGGTGTTTCTGTTGATTAATAACTCTAGGTTTCTTTAGCTGAATGTCTACGTCGACTGAACATATTTTAATGTTTTCCCAAAGTGTATTAAAATTAACGTCAGCCATATCCCGATGTTGTTTAAATAAATCCAGGATTGTAAAATAGGCTATACGTATAACCTATGTTTTTTCATCAAATCCAGGATATTTGTCAAAAGATCTTTAACTGACATAAGACTCTGATCAACACCTTGAAGAGTATTAGCAACAGGTTCTAGCATTGCGGAATATTCAGCCATAATGAACATTGAACAGACATACCAAAAAGGAAAAAAGAAACGCACCGGTCGCATATGTTCCGACAACATGTTGTCCATTCTGATCCTCTAACTGGGATTTTACGAATAAGAAATTATCTCCGGAACTTTTCGTTTACATATTCCACACAGGCAGACATACGGAAAACACCGAAATTTATTGCCGATCCGCAAAACCGCAGTTACAGGATCAGAATGGACAACATGTTGTGGGAACATATGCGACCAGTGCGTTTCAGAACCGCACCCAATGTTGTATTGGAATTTGAATAAAAGGTTCATAAAATTTTTACAGAAAGTGTCCGAAAAATTAAAAAAAAAACTTGCAAAATCCAGGGGAGGGCAAGTGCCCTCCCTTGCCCCCCCTTGCGGGCGCCTATGCCAGGCAGACTACATTTAACGTACTATGCTCGCACTGAGAAAAAAAATCCCATTAGACCAATTGGAATTGGCCATTTTATCCCATTAGATTTAGTCAATGGGAAAATCCCATTATTGGGTTAATAGGATACCATTAATTCAATGGGATGGAACATCATTAAAATAATTAGATCGAACTATTAAATCAATGTGATATTATACTATTAATGTTAAACGATATCCTATTAATGCAATCATGTTATCCTATTGCCTCAATAAAAGGACATCCCATTAAATTAATATGATTTTCCCATAGAAATTATAGTTTATCCTATATTATGGATAATGGGGCATCCTATTAAAACAATATTTTTTTCTTATTGGGACAATAGTTATTTCCTATAAATTTTATAGGATGTCCCTTTGAAAATACCGTTACCTCAATAACAGGACATCCCATTAAATTAATACGCGGTCTTTTGAAATAAAATTTAGGTGACCAATATTTTTTTCCATCACTGTACATATAAAATAGTAAATAAATACACGGGAGTATGAATATGAAAATCATAATTAAGTCCCGAATTCGTATCTATTTCAAATTTACGAAATAGGTGCGAATTTCAGCGAAAATTGCTGTTTTATAAAATAAATGCGAAATCCACCCATTTGTACTTTTTCCACGAAAAAGTTAATTTTCTTTAAAAAAATCAGTTAAGACTGATATGAGAAAATATTTTTCCATCTCAGATTCATTTTTACATTTGAATTGCATTTTTGCAAAATTTCCAATATTCAGAAATTTTTTATGCGAAATTTCACTTTTTTGCGAAGTATCCGTACCTCTAATCATAATGCATAAGCATACGTTTTAAAATATTGGCAACTATAACAATGTAAATCTGAATCAATCTTATTAGATAATCCCATTAGTCTAAAATGAACGTCCTATTAGAAATTCAATGGTTTATAATCTCATTAAACTAATAGGATAAAACTATTAACTTGTTTAAAATAGCCGAGGCGAAAAGTTAATAGGAGTCCCATTAACAGGTTATGGGATGTTTTTCTCTGGGTGCGGAAAAATTATTTAAACAACAAAAATTACCATGGTAGCAGCATTTAAAGCCTCATAATTTTTCAACTAGTATCAAATTGATGATATTTTTTTTTCATTTTGATTCTTTGGTATGTTGTTGAAAGAATAAAACAGAAACCATCTTTTAACTCCAACAAAAAACGGCAAAAAAGGTATAATATGAAGTGGCAGAATTATTTACTCATCCATTCAATACAGGCAAAATTATTTACACACTTTGATAATAACTGCATTTGCTAAGTAACGATTCTAGATTTCCATGGCAAATTGACGCATTGTGGGACAGAGTGTTGTTTTATTCAGTATTGTAAGGTTTTCCAGAGAGACAAGTTGGAAATATGCCAAGAGCAATCGAACTTTCGATAGAAAAAAGGGCGGCCGTTGTGGCAGAGTTTAATAGTGGTATTTCAAAAAAAAAATATGAATGTTCCCGGAAAACCATTTATTATCATGTTTGGAATTTCAATCAATACGGTAGTGTGAGAGCTAAAAGAGGCAGAGGAAGGAAAAGAGCTACAACCAGGAAGGATAATTCTCAAATAGCCCGTTCCTTTAAGAGAAACCCTTCTGAAAAGATCCAGAACTTACTTGCAGACCTGAATGTTAGGATTAGCTAAAGAACATTGCAAAGAAGGTTGAACGAAATTAAAATAAAAGCTTATGTCGTCCAAGAAAAAGCCCTACATTACACAGAAAAACAGACAAGCGAGATTACAATTTGCTAAAGATCACATTTCCAATCCACCAGAGTATTGGAGGATCATTCTGTGGACGGTTGAGACGACTTGATGGCTCCCATTAACGTAAATTTTACTACTCTGATACAAAAACTAAAACGAGGCAACCCGTCACCCAGCCTAGAAGGCATTCTAAGGGTGGTCAAATAATGATATGGGGTTGCATATCATACAGTGGCGTTGGACCCCTTGTTAGATGCCCCGATAATATGACACAGTCACATTATTTAGAAATCCTAAATGATGTTGGACTATTCGCGGGCTCAGAATAATGCGCCCATACATACAGGCAGAAAAATTAAGCGATACTTAACTGAAATGGAGCAAGAAGTGTTGAAATGGCCTCCCCAAAGTCCGGATCTAAACGTAATTGAGAATATAATATGGCACATGGTTAAATCCAAAATACCTCAAGATATTGGTAGGAGCCCAAATCAGACTTGGAAGGACTTCATTGCGGCTTGGAGCTCGATTTCATCAGAGCAAGTACAAATACTAATAGACTCGTTGCCGAAACGCCTCGCAAAAGTCATTGCGTCAAAAGGAGGCAACACATCTTACTAAGTAACGTTATTTTACATGACCATTTACTTATCAAATCAAATAACCAATTTTCCCTTACAGAAGTGAAATAAAATCAAGCTAATATATTTCTGGAAATAATTTTGCCTTTTAGCGGTTTAGAAAAACCGAGTTGATAACCTAAGCTTAGCTTCAAACGCCCATAACTCCGTTACCGTTACTCGAAACTGGAAAAAAGTAATTAAGTGATTTTATTACCCATACGTCCATCTCCGATAGAAAATAAAAAAGTCGGCTTTTTCACTTCTTCGGGACACCCTGCTATCTTTGTCCTACCAACTTCTAAGGTATTCGTGCCAAAGAGTGTTACCATTCTACACATTCCTTCCGAACGATCGGTTGAACCGTTCGCGATTGATTTAGTGAACAGATGGACGGACACACGGACGGACAAAATCGATTTCATAAGGGTTTTTTGAAAAAAAAAAATCTAAAAAACCCTAACACGTGCGTTCATTGAGTTCTCGGCTATACACGAAATATCGCTCCGACAGCTCGTTGGCGCCAATTATGGAGTGGCACGGCACGTCAGTGAGCTCTGTTGAATGGTCTACAAAGGAATCCAACAAAAAAGGCTATAGTAGTATAGTAGTAGTATATTGCCTCAATACAATACTACACCATCCATGAATCCGCGGAACTGAAATAAGCGTAAAGTTTAAACTGTTTGGCAAGGGCTTGTGACACCTCTATACCTCGGAAGAAGTTCATAAGTCAAAGACGAAAAAACTATTAGTGGTCTGAAGAGATTGCGAATCTAAGGCGAAACTGTCTGAAAACGCGATGTCTGTGCCAGCGGTCTGCACAGAGAGGGGTTCCTGACGTCCTATTAGAGTCCTATAAAAACACCCGGAACTCACAGAAGGACTTACGCCACCCAGGGCAGGAGGACAAATTGCCGCCGATTAGGTACTGTACCAGGCGGATAAATAGTAGATGTACATGTTACTTATATTTATGTCGTCGTTGATATTATGTAGTAGAAACCTGTTCCGTCATCATTCATACTCTAAAGCGCAACTCACCTCAGTTCAGAAAGGTCTTCTAGAGAGAGTTTGTTTGAAATTCAATGAAAGCTCAATTTTCCGAGCCTCATATATGTAGGTACATATTACTACATATCATCAACAAAAAATATATATATACCGATAACACATGGAAACCTGGCGACCTAATAGTTGAATATTAATGCGAACATTTGTTTTCCACTAAAACACTCAACACAGGAGTGAAAAAAAAACTTCGCTCTCGAAAATGGTAGCCCTAAAAATGTTGGAGCCGATAAACTCCAACTATGTATATGGGTCTCTTCGTGGACGAGTTTCTTCAGTGGTTTCAACTTGGTTCCGGAAACATATTAGGAATGACTGCTATTGCGGCTCTGGCTATGTGTACTGTGGTTACATCCTTCATCCTACCCGAAATTTACCCACTTAATGCTAGATGAATCAATGAATCCATTCGCAAGGAGATCGGGCGAATTGAAATGGAATTGCAGCCAATGTGGATATACGTTTTCCACAATGCCTTGAAAAAAAATGTGTTGAAAATGGTGGCTTGGGCAAGAAACTTCTCACAGGAGATTTTTTTAAAGCTTTTATGTGCTGAGTGATTTCGCCGGAGGTTCAATATTTATCTAGTGGACGTGATCTGCTTTGATTTAACAGACTAAAAGAAAATATAAGGCCACAACCACACTGGCCGGCAGTGGCGCAGCCACGGGAGGGGCTAGGAGGGCTAAAGCGCCTCCCAGACTCAAAATTAGGCAAATGCAGTACTTTCCTATCAAATGTGGGCTCTTCAAAGCCTAACAAGGACCTGGCATCTTTAAAACACAACTTTCAAAACTAATGATACAGTTTATAAATTTAAAATTAACGCGTATTTTCAAGAAGAAATTGATGTGCTCATTTACAAACAAAACCTTATTCCTTATTTCATTTCGCCCCTTTCTATTTCATCTGTAGTTTCCATGGTTACCTATTCACTAAGTCGAAGTTGATATTGAATTTTTCCTTTCGGCTTTTTAATATTTTTGGATTATCCAAAATGCCGCCCCTAAAATTTCAAGCCCCGGGCAACCGCCCGGCTTGTCCCCCCTCGCCCCTTACAGCGGGCGATATCATTAATTAACTAAAACTGTTTCAGACAGCCCTGCGATTTGCGTGGTGTTAGGCTAAAACACCGGTCTCTGGGACCGTCGCGTCGTGGAAATATTCATGTAAATAAATAGATTGTCATAATTTGTTGTCCCAGAAAAAAATTTGGCCCTTATAGTTCGAATGATTTTGTCAGAATCTTCTATACAGTAAGGTTTGATGAACCTTGAAAGGGCACGACGGCATGCCGAAAGAAAACCTATACATAAGCAAAAACTGCAAAAATTCTTTCTCACGAGTAGACTTTTTACGTATCAGATGAAAAAAAAAGAGAAGGAACATTTTCTATAGAGTTCAGTCTTAAAAACTTTGATTTTTTTGTACAGGGACATGACGGCAAATGCCGTCGATTGAAAGTTTGTAAAACTACATATTCTAAACTAACTGAATTTATAATAACAAACAATTATGTGAAATCCCTATTCGAAAAGGTTAATTTTTGACAAACTTAGGTGTTGCGTCCTACTACAATCCAATTGAAACTTCATGTTTCCGCGAAAGTTTTAACGGCCTGATGCTACGTGAATATCGTTTCAGTTCTGTTTCCATGACACGGCCAGCAACCTAAAAGACCAGGTCCATTACATTAGACGGCTTACAGTCCCACCATAACCGAATAAAAAACGTCGACAAATTGCTTCTTTGTCGGAGGAGTGGAAAGCTGCGGGGAAGTGTGGAGTCCCCCACAAAACACTGAACTAGGATTCCGAACAACTCCTCAGTTGTTAGCAGAGTCTTTGACGTTTTTTTGAGAGACGGCACCTTTCAAATGACAAAATTCAAAAATTTGTACTCCTTTCTAAACGTAATATACCGGCAGGAAAGCTTAACTCATATCGTTCCATCTGCCTGCTCCATACTATGTAGGAAGATTTTCAAGCAGATCATTTCGAACAGACTGTAATCAATAGTAGGTATAAGGTAATGGATTCTAGTCAGACCCACAGTACGGGTTTAGGCGAGCGCGGTTTACAGTAGATGCGAAAAATTTATTACAAGGCGGTACTTGCTGTACTGTAGTAACGCTTCATGTTAGGAATGATTACAATTCTGCAAGCTGGAGTTCACTGTTCTTTGAAAAGGACAGAGGTATCTTGCTATCTTGCTTCAATTATAAGAAGCTAACTTTCAAACCATGTCTTCAATATGGCACTAGTGAAGAGCTTGTAGAATATAGGACTACCGGGGGTGTTTCACAGGGATCTGTTTTCTTAGCCATCACGTACAGGGTGTCTCTTTTTCGCGTGATAGAACTTTAAGTTATTGTAAAGCATAGAAAAATGTCCTTAATATACACAGCGAATTAAATGCATTAGAAACAGGGAGGTTTGGCCATTTATTTTAGATTACAATTTTTCGACAGGTGCTTTCACTGCTTGCACGTTGACGCCGTTATTTGGGAGTACAATATTTAAATTTTGCAAAGATTTCTTTTGGTTATAAATTAATCATTAAATTGTCGAATCTTAATCTTCTAAGCGATCAGGTGATTTCATATTATCCTTAAATTGTCAGTGGAGGACAAATTCGTGAGGCTATTAATTTCAGATTGGTGCTCCTTATGGTTTCATTAGTATGTATAAGTAATTTTTTTAAATAATTGCAATATTGCAGTCAACTGTTATGTAAACAAATTTTTTGTTTACCTTTTTCGATTAATTGAAACCAGCGATTACTGTGAACATAAGGTTTCTAACGAAGCGATTAACTTGCGACACAGCACACGAGTATGAAACATCCATTTTATTCAAACAATACTCATGATGTGTGAATTGTTTAAGCTACCTACTGTAATTAAACTTTTCGTGATTAAACAAATTTTTAAGAAAAATGTGACAAACGGCTTATTCGAGAGAGTCCTGCAAAAAAAACATCAAACATATGTATATTACAATGAATGTAATTTTGTGTGCATTATGGACGTTGCTCAGTGCTTTATCCAAATTGAAGCTATTTATCTCAAGACAAAAACGCCCTGTACGAGTATAATAGCTACCTAGAACTCCCCTTACCTAATGGGGTGACGGTGTGTAAAAACTAAAAAAACCTGGAGTGTATAATAATGAAGAGATTCCAACTATAAGAAATTGGTTGGAGACGTTAGGTTTTGAATTGGCGGAACAAAAAAAGGAAGCTTTTCTTTGGAGTAAGCGCATAAAAAGCTGAGCCTTATAGTCTAAGAAAATTACGATATTCGGTCGGCAAAAATCCTACATCGGTTTTTTTTTTGCATGATGGTGGGGGAAAAAAAGTCCCAACTGATTGAGGGTCGGCAACCTTAAAAAAAGGGGGAATACTTATACAAAATTTTACGTATGAACTAACATTCTTTCAAAAGTTATAGAGCTTTTAAAAAAGGTCTAAAATGAAAATATTCTCATTCATTTTTTAATCTAGCGCCGAAATATTCAATTTAACTCTAATGTGTTATATTTCATTGCAAAGATAATTATATGTAGTTTTTTGGTTCTCATTCCATTTTTCTGTATATTTTTTCGTTTTTGAAAAAAAAACGGTAAAAATATCCCCTTTCCCCCTTTTTAAGGTTGGCACTCCCTAAAATTCCGATGTAGGATTTTTGCCGTTCGATGGCCATATTTTGGCTTAATTTTTTCAGAATATTAGAGGGCATCTCAAGAACGTAAGCTGAAAGGCAGCAGCCGCGACCACGACATTCGGGGCATTCGGTGGCTCAATGGCAGAGATGTCACTCTCTCTATCTGTGAGTTGCCGGTGCGTGGGTTCGAATCCCACTGTGGCCCATGGATGTTTGTGTTGTCCATAAAATGCTCCTACGGCAGCCGGTTCTTCGATGTAAATCGTCCCGGAGCTACCCGTTGTTAAAACGGCCAAGAGCTGCCAAGACCCCCTTTCGATTCAAGAGAAAAAAAATCTCTTGAATCGCTACAACAACAACAACAACGACATTAGCAAAGAGTAGGGCCACACTATAGTTTAATCAATCCCATTGTATGCACCATTAAGGGCCAATGTGGGAGGCATGTACGTTAGACCAGGTTTGGGCAGTAGCGTTACATTATCCAAATTTATTGTGTTGGAATGCGGCCCCTTATCTTAGATTTTAAACAAGGAAATATTGACAAAACCCCCGCTTAAAGCAGTCCTAGTACTGCAAGTACGACAAAATTGTCTGTTTCAGCAGCATGTTCCAAAATTGTATTGAATTTTTTTAAATTAAAATTTCAATAGTATACGGGAAAAACTTTCAAGATCATCTACATGGCATATGTAGCTACTCATCACCTAAGAGAAGAGAACTGCAAAAGAACACCCACAACAACGCATTATGGTCTCGGCGATGACATGATCCAAAATAGAGCTGCCTGTAGATATAGGCTGAAACATTACCGCAGGCCGAGCGACGCGACGCCTTGGAGCGGTGCGCTGCTGTTTTATATGTTCTCTATCTAAAATTTGCGATTTTTTAATTAGATTTATCTGGAAAACTGTTTGCACTGCGATAGTTGCATGTCAGATGAACTTTACAGGAAAGGAGGATGGTCAAAACGGTCGTTTGATGAACAGCAATGAAACGTATGTCAAATGAAAGCTTGGAACGAGTAGATTAACGTTTGTTCTTGCGATATTTAGCTAAACAGTGGGAGATCGGAGATATGGGCGATTTAAGTTTTGACAAAAAATGAAAATTCTTACTGCACTAAAATCACATTTACTGAAAAAGTATGTAACTCAGAGGCTTAAAGTAAATTTTTCAATACACTTAACAGTGTTGACTATCACTGATTAAAAGATGATTAAAAAATATTAAGTCGTTTTGAAATTATACACGTTCAAAACCAAAAGTTGTGAGTTTTTAATGTTTTTTTTTTGTACTTTTATCTATTATTTTCTATATTGCGCAATCATTACATATAATATTTTTTATAAAATGAAATCTTTGTTTTGTAGTGAACAAATCCTCTTTACACATATTTAGTCTATTTTCAAAAGTTAAAAGTTAATTGGGCTTAAACGACGTAAGGTCTCGCAAAAAAATACACATTTTGACCAAAATATGTCATAACGTTGGACGTGTATGTCGTATAAGTCGGACTATCAATGGAAACGGATGAGTAAAAAGTTTAAGGATTACAACATAGGTTGTAGATAAAATAACGTTTTTATTCTCGATCGTAGATTTAGGGATAGTATTGGTATTTTAGAAGCATATGGTTATGATGCTAATGTACCTCCTACAAAGGAAAGGGGAGAAAGCGGAGAAAGCCAATTAACCACGGAACAGGCGAATAGATCAAGACATAACCATATGCAGGTGGGTAGTAGAAGTTATGAGCGGAAGGATGAAGCTGTTTCGTCAAACCAACTTTAACAGATCTCTTCCCCACATGTTTGACAACTTTGAAATAGGAGCTAGTCTCTTAAACGCCTTTTATTGTTTTCACAAGGATCACCGTTTGGCTCTAGGTAATGAAAACATTTATAAGCCGAATCGTCTTTATCAATATGTAGAGATGAATAATTTAAATAGGCATCATAGTAATTTCGTGGTTATTGAAGCAAACCTCCCATTTTTAAAGGAATTTCCTCGATGAACAGAGGATTGTTTGAATTTTCACGCTTTAGTGACATATCATATAAAGTTAGTTAGATCGTATGTTGCAGAGCATTTGCGGATGGGGGATTTACTATGTTGAAATGTGTAGGCATGATACACTTGAACGTTTAAGCGAATGCAACATTACGCAGACTAATGTATGGCTTTTACGGGTTCGAATACATTCGCGGCATGTGAGAGAATGAATTTATTATGTTTATATTTTAATTGACAGAGAACAGGATGGAATACATTCCATTATAGAGCATTACTGCAGTTGTCTTACTGGCAAGCGAACAGTGGCAAGCTGCGCCCATATTCTGTCAGTTTTATGGTATGTAGGATTAATTCAATCCTCCAGAGTAGCATTTACTATAGATGTAATAATCGAATAACAATATTAATTAGCCTTTTGTTACCTAATTTTAATGTTTGTTTTGTTTAAATGCAATAAAAATAATATTATAATTTATTACTTCTTTTTACGTAAAAATTCATTCTGACCTAGAATAGTATGAATGTTTTTCCCCTATGTGCGAATAATTTGACGAGCAGATGAGAAAAAAATGCGTTTGGGTTTTTATATGCTCACATAACAACCCATAACATTAATGAATGCATGTTAAGGAATGGACTTTTGTATGGAGGGGGGTCTTAATATTTGTGTTGGCGAGATCCCATGAAAAGGACTTAGCGACAATGCAATAAGAAAGCAATATCCAAAAAATCAGCTTAATTGGAGCTTTTTTCGCAGGTTTAGAAGCAAAAAATGAATAAAGGGGAAAAGGGTTTTTGTATCAAAAGTACCCTTTGTTTTGAAGAATTCGTCCTGATTTTTTTACAGTAGTATAGTACTACAGAAGGGAATAACTTGACCAATTAAGACAATTTAACTGCTACCCAAACCAAAGTTATACCAAAAACATAAAAAAAATTTAGGGGAGGTAGGGGAAATATTGGACGCATAGTATTCATACTTTACAGAAAGTAAGATCCTTTAGTAAAAACCACTTGTACAAAATTTCAAGTCTCTAGCTTCATTTCTTCAAAAGTTATAGACCAGCAAAATTGCCCCAAAGGACGAACAAAAGTCGTCCTTTCTCAGGAACCCCAGTGTTTACGGACCTAAAATTTATATATTAGTTACCCTCTAATATAGCCCTTTCATTTGACACCAGTTTCATTGCTGTTCACTCAACGACCAACTTTCATACAAAAGTGCCCATGGTCCTTTAGGAAATTGTTTCTTATAATTTTTTGTAGCGTTTTTTACCGTTTCCGAGATAGGTACTTACTTTACCTACGTAAGTTCACCTCCCAGGTTAGTATGCTTTTATCTACTAACTTAACTATTCCTAACAAACCTAACCCTGAAGGAAAAAGGCGTGAACCCGTTTCGATGTTTTCAACAGCCCTGTTTGATGCACTGATGGGCCTTATGTATGTATTTAATTTGATAAAATTACTCCACGCTTCCGGGATAAACTCTTATAAACATTACGTCAACTATACATACCTTAAAAATAAAAGCAAAACAATCGATTTGCACTTAGGTATACGACAATATGTCAAGTCCCAACTAATCTGACACATGCCCGTTTATCAAAAATAATAGCCGAAAATTTGTCTTCACTCTGAATCTTTGCATTCCAATGCGGATAAGTCAAAGGCCGTTCAACGTAATCTGCTTAATCAAGAGCGCCCCCCAATCAGAAAAAGAAACTTAAATATCGCGCCTCGTTGACCAAATCAATCAACCACACTGCCGCGCATGTTTGTTTTCGCCTCTCGTCCGTTTGTACACCATTTGGGACGAGCCAATCTTTGTTTGTGTCGATTTCAAATCAATTGCCAACGGTCAACGAGCGTGCTGATTAAACTAATGCAACATACCGATGGCCAGGTAAAATAAAGAATCCATATCCATACATAAGCGGCAGGGTATTGAAATCAACGTAACTTTACCGCGCCACATTTAGAATTAGATAAACTCAATAAAACGAAATTAGGCATGGTAATCGCAACTCAATTCAATCGTTCAGATGACGAATGTCAGCTTAAACAATATAAAGCGGGTCCACACGTCTTGGAACAATTCCGTCGAAATGGACAACACACATCGTTCGACCTTTTCGACGATGCATCTGGAAATGTTCAATAATACCAATAATTGAATCCTTGGATGCAACAACTAGACGGAACGGAACGTTGCGAATGAAATTAGTCACGAATAAGCGATTTTGAAGCGACTAAATGTCCATCATGGCTCATCAATTTTTGAAAAAATGTGAAAAGACACACACATTTTAATTTTGATACGCCCTAGTGAAATTCTTAAGAGCATAAGATAAGCGCACACATTATCCCTTTTTTGGGAAAAAGGACGCAGGATATGGTTCTTGGCGAGAGGCTCACACCAGGCCGTTGCAAATTTCATAACAAACGAAAAGGTTTCCTGGAAAACGTCCACGCTTATCACGCATATTAGGAAGGTGCTGGCGTGGGCCTTTGCGCGTATACAGTTCGACCAGGTAAAAAATAGTCGACAGTAGTTTTATGAATATGTCGATGACAAAGCCATAGTGTTGGAATGTGGTCGATAACAGAATAACTTTCAGATTTTATCGTGATTCTTGTATAGATTTTTTTTTGATTAAAGCATTCGTTACACTGCAACGTTTGTCAAACGTTAAACAAAATTGATATCGTTTACTGATTCCTGAACAACAAACACTTCGCGGCTGGACGAATTTCAACGGAGATTCTTAAATCAGGATAAGCGTGGAAAGTCCTGACAGTTCATTTCAGGTGTGTCCGTTTCACGAGATCCTATTGTTTCCGGAATCGACATGGGGTCTTGTGTTTACAACGAACAACGTCGCGTGTCAGAACGTTTCGTTCCTGTATGTCCTTGCATGCTGTGCCACGGGGCGACTTAATGACAACGACTCGACAACCCGTCCATTGTCTTCGCTGTTGTTTGTACCGGGACAAAGTACGCTAGTAGTCGAAATTTCAAAAAAGCGCAGCAGCAACGCAGCAATAAATAATGGATTGCATGCAAAAATTTGCCTGGCTATAATTCATGCTGTAAATTTTCTTCTTCAAGGATATACTAATGTATGTCCCTTCACGACTGGGACAAGACGAAGTCTATTTGGAAAAACAATGAGAGAAAAATATACAACTGATTTTTGTTGATTCGTGTATTTTCTGCAGTTTATGGTGGTACGTTACGTGTGCTCTTCTACAGTAAAATTGTCTATTATTTCCAATAGTTACTACACAAATATTAGCATTACTTGGAGGACATTTGATGGGTAAATGTATTGAAGTCGAAAAACTTAAGTAAGAGCTACAAACAGAGCAATACGTTATTTTGAAGTGATAGTTCCATGCTTTTATTAATCACATTTTGTTCATATTACATACATACTTTATAAGTAAGTTCTTCTTGACAGAAAGTTACTAATTTCTTATTCGACGAAGTATACCCTTGTGCAACTATCGTACGTCTTATCTTTCGCCCTCGGCGTCAAATAAAATTGCACGCTTCTGAGCCGTTTTTCAAATTTAGTATTAGTATATTACTAAATAAAAATAAAATAAATAATAATAAAATATTTCCGCAGTAACAATCCTTTGCCTGTCGAACGAAAGAGGCTATTGAGAGAACTGAACGAACCGTTTGTCAAGTTAAGTCCAACAAACATGGCACCGTAAAGAACAATCTCAGGAACATGAGTGTCATACAACGGAGCCACGGAATAAATTTATGGGATAAAAACACTAGGGAAGCTTGAAAAAAATAATAAAGTCTAAGGCCCGTATTTATAAACATACCTCAAGGAGACCTTAGCTCAAGGCGACCTTAAAATTACATCCTTGACTTGAGTTTGTATTTCTAAAACGTGCTTGACTTATACGTCAAGGAAAACGTTAAGGACTCCTTAAGGCAAGGAATGAAATGTAGTTTTCAATAAAATTAGTCAAATAAAAATACGATATTTGGTCGGCAAAACTCCTACATTGATGGATTTGCAGTATAGTTCGGGGATGTCCGCTTGAATGATTGAATGATTGTTTATGGGAAAAAGTTTCCGCCCATATTAGAGGTCGACAACCTAGATAAAAGGGAGGAAAGGGAGTTTTTTTTAGTTGTTAGCAGATATTTCAAAAATAGCTAAATAGATAACTAACTGGTCCGGGAACCAAAAATACTACATTAAATAACCTTTCCAAAGATATACAACACATTAGCATATTTTTGTAGATGCTGAGATATTACAGCCAAAACGGGCGATGTGCCTACACCTCAGGTCGAGCAACGCGAAACCATGGAGCGGTATACAGAACGAGGCAAGGAAGAAGAAGAAGCATATTGTTGTAGAACTCGGAGCTAGACTAAAAAATAAATTTTAGACCTTTGTTGGAGATACCCGTAGTTTTTATACATGTTTTACCCAATTGGCAAATTGTAGGCTGACTCAAATTATGTAAATCACCTGTGTCTATCTAAAAAAGTTACATCCTCACCGCAGATTCGTTTTACAGGACACACAGTATAGCTTCAATTTAGCCAAGGGCGGCGCGTCGCAAATTATGTAACAACAATAGCTTATTTGCTTTTTACCAAACTACTGTTATTAGAATGCATCGATTTGGAAAAGGTATTCGAAAGAGTACCTCGTGATCTGATATGATTGGCTTTGGGAGCACGTAATGTCCCTGAGGCATACGCCAGGATACGACAAAGGTTAAATGCACAGCCGGAGAATTTGAAAAATTTTCGGTAAATGGTGGAGTATGTATATCAGGGCAGTGTACTGAGTCCGCTGCCTTTCAATATCAGCATGTGCTACTTATTAACACGTATCGCTGAAGGCCTAGAAATATATTTTCTTTTTGCCCATGATAGAGTTCTCAGCAGCCCAAACAACGCTGCCTTGCAAGCTGCCCTTACAAAATGGTGTGATATTCATTCATTCCATGGAGCGGAACGAGGCATTGTAGAAGATGACCGTTATAAAAACGCGATCTCGTAACTCTGACTCTGATAGGTATGAATTAGGTGGTTGACAGACTGATTTTCGAATGACAGAATTGCAACATTATTACAGTAATTTACCATAATTAACACGAATTCCAAATTACGCATTTGGACATCATTTGCTCAATAAATGGATAAGCCATCTGTTGAAAAATAGAAAAACAAGAAATTTTGCAAAATTATTAAATTTGTTATCAATCTTTACACATATCCATTCAAATTCTATAAGAAATGTGTGTCTTCAAATTATTAAATACTCATCAAAATATCGCTATTGTGAGGGACATTTACACAAGCGTCAAAAATAAATGACGAATTCCAATGACGAAAACATTTGTGTCATCCCAATTTCGATCTTTCATCATCATGATGGATTCTCGTCATAATGATTTTGCTATCTGTCTAAGCCCTTAATCTTGACAAAGAAAATTCTGTACACCAATGTGCAATTCTGTAAGTAGTAATTTTTGCCAACAACAATTTCCCGAATGTTCTATATAATTTGTGCCGTATTTTAAAAATTAATTTAATTGGTTAATTTAATAACTAATCAACTAATTAGTTTGTGGGAAATATTGTACAACGTTTTGATAGTATGTATTTTTTTTATGGATAATTAATTTCCACGATGATAAGCCAAAACTGTATCTGCGAAGTTCGAAGTAACACCGAAAGGATGCCCCTTAGAGTCGTGCGGTGACGAACGAAGTGTTTAGATTCAGTCGGTAGATATCTGACGTAATTGCCGGCTGGTTTTTAGAAATTCCTGTCCTCAAAAGCCCGCTTGTTGGGTAACATTTTAGGACTGGATAAGATGTTAGGTTAACAAATTAGATTTGTCGACTGTAAAAATAAATTTCAAATAATTTCCTATAGTGTTGAGATCACTCACTTTCGAAAATATCGTTTTAGATGCACCAGTGTATACCACCATAACCTATATCAAGCATATCTCTATAAAAGACCTACTGACGTCACATGGAGGGTGTTACAATAAATGGATTATGGCACAATAGCTGCTCTTGATCTGAGTGCCTACTTCGCAGGGCCGGATTTAGCCTCTATGATGTCCCTGGGCAGTATAGTAAAATTGCCGTCCTCCGCCACTGGTAGTCGCATACACATGGTAGACAAAACGTTAGCGGGCGTATGTAAAGGTACGTGTTCGTAGAGACGACTCATGTGATGATCGCTCAGCGATCGTATTTTTACATCCAATTCCGAGCCATGTTTGGATATTTTTTGAATTATGCTACTTTCCTTGTGTCAACTACGACCTAAAGGAACATATCTGTAAAGAAAATATGCGCACATAGTGCTCATAACCGGTATTTTCACTGCTACTCCTTCGCTGAGCGATCGTCACGTGAGAACTCTCTACGAACACAAACTTTAATATGTAAATTTTCTTTTTTTTTGGTTTGCTTTCAGGGGTTCAAAGACTTTGGCCCCGTCTGTTTTAGAAAGGATTTAAATTCCATTCCTATTAAATTCTGCTTTCTTTAGAATGCGTTCATGTTTTTTAAATTCTTTTTAAACCTTTTTTTGAGTTTTTTGTTTGTTCATTGTCCATCCTTTTGCAAAATCAAGAAACGAATAACCCCAACAAATAAAATTTGATATTAGCATCATTGATCATGACCCGAAAACTTCATAACGATTAAACATATTATTTTCCTGTCCTGTTTTTCGTCACGAATCTTACGAATGTTATGTAAGTTTACGGTAGATTTTTTTTTGGGGTTTCGGTGAAAAAAGATAACAAAACAAAAAATTGCAAAGTGACTCATAGATGTCATTCGGCGCCTAAACTGTGCCTCCTGATTTTAAATATTTTAAATGATTTTTTTTTTGCAATTTTCTCTAAACAAAATATTACAAACTTGACGATTTAAACGTTAAAAATCTTTAAAATTTATTTAAACCTATTCTAGGACCAGGACGCGATGGAAACTTGTATCTGAAAATTTGTTATAGCCAATGTAGCATTTCTAATGCAGGGTTAGGCCCATCTCAAAACACAATCCTGTCTACGTCCATGTTGCTTCCCTCTGAATTAAAATGCGGGGAAATGAAAGAAGTAATGGAATCAGTGGAAATCTGTGCTCGCTTTTCCTAACTGGAGTTGTCAGTGCTTCGATTAACAGTGACGTAGATAAGGGGGGATCAAGGGTATTTGTGTTAAGCAAAACTTTCTACAATTTTTTTAAATGTATAACAGTCCAAATTTTAAGTTCTACTCACATTTTTGGTATCATTTTTAAACAATTGGTTGATAGCTAGAGCCTAGGAATTTATAGCAAATATATATAGCTGCTACGGTGTCCTACAAGTTTAAAATTTTAGAAATATCTACTCACGGATTTCTAAGTTATCGAAGAATTTCGATTTAAAAACACAAAAACTGTGCTTTACTGGGCACAATTTCACAATTTCCCTTTTCTGGGCATATAACTATAAGATTTATTTTAATCCCTATTATGAGGTGCTCCGGCCAGAAAAGCAGCGATGCTAGGTGTTCCGTAACCCCAAAAAGTTTGGGAAACACTTATCTAACCCAATAGGGCTTTGATCACGGCAGCGAAAATTTGTACGAAAATTGAAATACTCACTGTAGTAAAAAAGACAAAATGATCGTTGCAATATTTTCAGGACTCAGCTTTTTCGTATGTAGTCTGCCTAGTGTAGTGGTTAGTGCGAGCACTTTCGATGCACAGTGATCGAGACTCACCGTGAACGAATTCAGTTTATGGTGTTTTTCGAACTCACGACCCATGTGACGGACTATGGTCTCACTCAGATACAAAACGAGTACCCATGCTGCTGAGCGTGCGGTTGATCCAATGTTGGACTATCGCGCTCGCGCCTGTTATTTATCTTTTTCGTTTTTTTTTCGTATAGCAAAATTCCTATCTATTTTGCACCAAAACTTGCTCAAAAACTCCTAATTTGAAGTGTAATTGTAGAGATTAGTTTTATACATATTGCACATCCCTACAAGTTACATTGAACTGAAATTGTACTATAATTCTAAGTTAGTCTAAGTATCACATTTGTTAATAAACGGCCACTTCTACCTGGCCTTTGATCGGACACACACATCTTTCTATCTATCCCAAGTATAGCCAGCCACCCACCCACCATCTCTTATCACTACATGGCGCTGCGGAGTTTCGACCTGAAAGACAATGGGAAGTATATTTTCAATTACTAAAAATTGAATAAAATTACAAACCAACAAATAAAAACGAAGTGGAAACGAAATAAGAAGTGAAATGAAAATAATTAAATAATAAAATTAATTGAAATTCGCGGAAATTTAAAATTAATGGGAAAAACTGATAGTGCTGTGCTACTTAAGAAACCGCGTGGTAGACCGTGCAAAAAAATTAAATTCATCGAGAAAATTGTTAAAGTAAGCCATCCAAGTATGGAATATTTAAAGAAAGTGCCAGAGCTACAATTAGAAGGCAATATAGCCGAAAATTGGCGCGTGTTCTACCAAAATTTTAAAATTTTCGCGAATGCGATAGAATTACCAAAAAAGGCTAAAGAGGTGCAAGTGGCGGTGTTTCTAAATGCGTTAGGTCCGGACGCGATCGAAACGTATCATTCGTTTTCCATTTCTGAAGAAGATCAAAAAGATTATGACAAAGTTGTCGCAGTATTCGAAAATTTTTGTAAACCGAAGAGAAATGAAGTTTACGAATCCTTCGTTTTTCATAGTAGGAAACAAAAAACGAAAGAGCCCTTTGATTCATTTCTTATGGATTTGAAAAAGTTAGTGAAAAATTGCGGATTCAGTGACGAAAAAAGAATGTTAAGAGACGCGATTGTTCTGGGCGTAATTGATAAATCGGTTCAAAAGAAATACTTAGAAACCGATAACCTCACTTTGGACAGAGCCAATGAGTCCAAATGAGTTCCATGAGGGGACCTTCTACATCATCATCATTGGATGCGATTTATCATCGTGAACGAGCAAATTTTTCGAAAAATAAACATAATAATAACTTAACTCAAAATTTTACAAAAAATAAAAATTATAAAGAATTCAATTCCAAAAATTCAAAAAATAATAGTTCTCAAAATTTTCGTTTTAGGTACAATACTAAAGAAAAAAGTGAGTCCAGCCATGATTGCAAGCGGTGTTTAAAACGGCATGAAAATTATAAGTGTCCTGCGTTTGGCAAGGTTTGTGCGAAGTGTGGAAAAAGCAACCATTACGCGATAGCATGTTATCAAAGGCAAGTAAGTGCGATTGATTGTGATAATGATGAGTTTCGTATAGATACGGTTGGAAATATGAAAAAAGCAGAAATAGATGATAATAATTGGATTGAAAAAGTTAAAATAAATAACAGTGTCATAGAATTTAAATTGGATTCGGGAGCGGAAGTGAATGTTCTACCACAAAGGTTTTTAAGTGATTTCATGAATATTAATCCTTGTAAGACTATTCTATCAGCATATAATGGAGGGAATATTGACACAGTGGGTACAATTGAACTAGATTGCTTCGTAAAAAATAAAATTAGCAAACAAAAATTTTTTGTAGTCAAGGATCGAAACAATACATCGGTACCATTGCTGGGTTTAAAAAGTTGTGTAGATTTAAATTTAATTAAAAGAATCAATCTCATTGAATCTCCAACTACACTAATTGAAAACTTCCCGGAAAATTTTGAAGGTTTAGGTTGTTTTAATGAAAGTTTTAGAATTGAATTAAAAACTGATGCACATCCGAGTGCTCGACCACCACGGAGGATTCCGATCGCATTAAGAGAACCGTTGAAGAAAGAACTAAATAGGCTATGTGAAAAGGATATCATTGAATATTCAAATGAGGCAAGTGAGTGGGTATCTAATATTATAGTAGTTGAGAAAGCAAATAAAACCCTTCGAATATGTTTAGACCCAAAAGCCTTGAATGAAGCTATCAAGGAAAATTTTTACGAGATTCCTTCCTTCGATTATATTAGGAGCAGAATATCTGGCAAAAAATACTTTTCCATTTTTGATCTTAAAGATGGTTTCTACCAAATTAAACTTGACGATCATTCAAAAAAATTATGTACATTTAGTACGCCTTTCGGATTGTTTAGGTTCAAAAGGCTACCATTTGGTCTGAAGATAGCCCCAGAAGTTTTCCAACGTCTCAATGAGTTAATATTTGGTGACATTCCTAATGTAACAATTTACATTGATGATATCTTAATTGCCACTGAAAATGAAAAAGAACATGATGAGACTATTACAAAATTAATGGAAAGGGCTAGAAAGCATAAAGTTGTCTTTAATAAAGAAAAAATACAGTATAAGCTTGGAAGCATTAAATATTTGGGTCACGTAATTTCAAAAGAAGGTATAAAATTTGATGAGAAGAGAATGCAAGCCATTGAGGATTTAGGCATTCCTAAAAACAAGACAGATCTTCAAAAGCTTTTAGGGTTTATTAACTATATTCGCGATTTTTTGCCCAGTTTGGCTGAAATTAGTACTCCTTTACGGAATCTATTAAAAAAGGACGTGGATTTTCTATGGCTAGATGTGCACACAAAAACTTTAAATAAAATCAAACAGGATATTAAAGACGCTCCTATGCTTCAAGCATTTGATTTTAACAAAGAAATCACCCTGCAGACTGATGCATCACAAAATGGTTTAGGATGTGTCCTTCTTCAGGGCAATAAGCCTGTATGTTTTGCATCACGAAGTCTGTCATCTAGTGAAGTAAACTACGCGCAAGTGGAAAAGGAATTATTAGCCATAATCTTTGCGTGCTCTAGATTTCACAATTATATTTATGGTCGTGATATCACTGTAGCCACTGATCATAAACCATTGATAGGGATCATGAATAAGGAGTATCATAAGATACCCTCACCGAGGCTACAGAGAATGAAGCTACGCCTGGAAAAGTACAAGCTTAGTTTGAAATATGTTCCAGGGAAGAACTTAACATTAGCAGACCTTCTATCGAGGAATTTTCAATTCAATACTGAAGAAAAAGAGATAGAAGAACTAAATGAACTAGTACATACCATTAATGTTAGCAAGGAAAAATTAGAAATTTTTAAAAGAGAAACAAAAAACGATTACATTTTGAGGGATTTAGGAATTGTCATACAGAAGGGATGGCCTAAAATAAAAAGTAATCTGCCTGAACATTTGAAATTTTTTTGGAAATCAAAAGATGATCTATATATTGAAGATGATTTAGTATTTTTGAATGACAGATTATTTGTACCACAAAATATGAGACAGTCAGTTTTAGAAAACTTACACCTTTCCCATTGCGGAATTGAAAAAACTAAATCCAGGGCTAGGAGTTTGATCTACTGGCCAAACATCAATACAGATATAGAGGAAATGATTACAAAATGTAGTTCATGTCAGAAATATAGGTCATCAAATGTCAAAGAACCTCTTATAAACCATGAAATACCAAATTGTCCATATATGAAGTTAGGAATGGACATAATGGAAACTGGAGGAAAGTCGTATCTAGTTGTAGGAGATTACTTCTCAAAATATTTAGATATAATAAAATTAAAAAATAAAAACGCTTTTAGTGTTATTGAAGAGTTAGAGAAAATTTTTTCAATACATGGCATACCTAAAGTCATAGTTGCCGACAATATGCCTTTTAATTCATTTACTTTTAAACAGTTTGCAGAACAAATTGATATTAAAATTTCGACAAGCAGTCCACATTACCCAAAATCAAACGGGTTTGCAGAACGTTTAGTTCAAATTGCCAAGAAAATGCTTCAAAAGTGCTATGAAACGAAGACCAAATTGTGGCAGGCTCTTTTAGAATATCGAAACACCCCTATTAAAAATAGCAAATTCGCTCCAGTTGAACTCTTAATGAATCGTCAGACTAGATCTTTAATACCAGGTAGAGAAAAAATACACATAAATCCTAATATTAACCAAGAGGTTGTTGAAGTTCTTAATAGAAACAATCTTATAAATAAAACTTATTACGATAAAACAGCTAAAGGAAGACATGATTTTGAAAAGGGGGATAAAGTATGGGTTACTGATAATAAAAAATGGAAACCTGCTATAGTTCATTCACGTCACGAATCTCCACGATCTTATCTTATACAATTTGATAATGGTAAAATATTACGCCGAAACTCATCATTCTTACGCAAGCGCATCTGAAAACCAAATACATAAATACATACGGGAAAAAACCTGCTTACACATATCATACCTGGACTCATGATCATTAATAGCTTTTCAATTGAAACAAGCAGACAACTTTATATAAACTTATTAAATAAATTTTATTTGAAATATTATTGATTTACATGAAACAAAATAATTAAAAATATTATTTAATTTAATTAATCGAATCTGTTAAGAAATAACTGAATGAAATTTAATTAGATTTAAAATAGACTTACTTTACAAATTGAATATAATACTTTCAAAAGGGGAGATGTAGAGATTAGTTTTATACATATTGCACATCCCTACAAGTTACATTGAACTGAAATTGTACTATAATTCTAAGTTAGTCTAAGTATCACATTTGTTAATAAACGGCCACTTCTACCTGGCCTTTGATCGGACACACACATCTTTCTATCTATCCCAAGTATAGCCAGCCACCCACCCACCATCTCTTATCACTACAGTAATAAATACAGCAATTGTTTTTCTATAATTCGACATTTGATAACTGTAAAAGTAAAAAAAAATCTTGCAAAATGACCCCCCCTCTCCGAAAAGCTATCTACGCCACTGAATCTAACCCGACGACTCGTATACTACTAGCGAGTTATGGACAATTTTGTCGTAAAAAAAAATGAAATTTTGTATACAAGTATGCAACGGCAATGGTGTATTCGGTAGTCAAGGTGTATTGGGTGTGTCAAGGCGATAACAGCACATCCCGTTATAAAAAAATTAAACATGCTTCAGTTTTTGTCTAAAATCTTTAAAGTAGGACATAAATTGAATCTTATCAATATTTCAGTAAAAAACATTTTTAATGTTTTCAAGGGATATTAAGACAGAGAGTGGAGAGGTGGTTAGATAACTTACTTCCTTAGAGGCAACTTACACTCTCGATCGTTATGACCAAAAAAAAGTTGGATTTTTTTCAATTTTCAATCCGGGACATTTTTGGAGGCTTGCAGTGTGCGGAAATCAAATCAGTACTGTTGAATGTAAAACATGTCCAATATTGGATGTAGGTTCAGCCATAGTGTCGAAAGTGGAGCCAATGCAGGGGCGGCGCATAAGGTCCCGCACCGCCCGCTTGGCGGGGTGGGCCCACGAGAAATAGGGGCCCAAAAGCCTGAACCACACGAATAATTTTTTGAACCGTAAAGAAATATGACTACAAAAATTAAAAAAATAAATTTAAGCGCCGGTAATTTTTTTCTAGACAACGAGGGATTTTCCTCTTTTCCTTTGCTAACCCTGTACGTCCGGAGAACTTAATTTTATCTCAAAGTACTTAAAAAATTTTATGGGACGAAAACCTTAATTTGTTCCAGAAAATTGAACGATTTAACATACGCCCTTATTTCCGAAATTTCAGAAGGGTCATACTAGACGAAAAATAAAAGAAATATTCATTTAAATCGAAAACTGCAGACCAGCTCCATACATACATATATGAAAAACTACCACGTCGAGAATTAATTTATAATCAGGCCTCCAAATTACTGGATTTAATATCGTGGAGTAGCGACCAATCTGCCTGGGTTATACCCAGGTACGGAGCTGTCCCTAAAGAATTAGACAATATTCCAATTTTATTAATAATATTTAAACTTATTTACGAATACTAAAAAGCATGGCATGGTTAGAATTTTTGTCAATAATGAGTGATAGACATTTGTAAAAAACGCCAAAAGACAAGAGTTACATCAGGGGGCCCGCTCAAGAATATGGCAGGAGGACCCCAAATCAAGTTGTTCCGCCACTGAGCTAATGCCTTAAAACGATGATTTCTACTCCTTCTGAGAAATTGCTTCTAGTAGAATTTTGTGTGAAGGATAAGTCCCAATTTGTGAAGGCGGATTAGGCGGAACTAGAAACTAACTAGAATAAAATAAGAAAGGAAATTATTTTTATATTATGTCATGCTCTTTGAGTTTCTAAGATCAATCTTGCGCATAATTGACCAACGAATAATTTTAAAAATTTCCCGCTCCTCAAAGTCTGCCGCTCCGGTTAGTTACCCAGGTCGCCCATAAGAGAAATTCGGCCCTGCTACTTCGTGCCACTTTCGACTATGTCCGGAAAAGTTCATTCATATGAGAGTCTTTGAACGTCCACTTTAAAGCACCCAGGTGAAATAAGGGATTGCTTCTAAGGTTTCTTCTCTTTCTGCCAATATATATTAACATTCCACATATTTTGAAATAAAAAATGTATAATACTAGCAGTCATGGTAATTCGAGCGACTCTAGTTTGGAATGAATTCCTCATATAGCAAAGGAATGCCCAAGATTGAGTGCTTAATACAGTTTGTAGTTCCAATTCAGATAAGATCTAATTACAAGAACTTGAGTGTTCACTTGTTGACTGTTATTGTGATATGCAATATTATTGACCAGGTCTCTAAAAAAAGTTAATAACTCTATGTAAAAACGAATAAATACCTTTCATTTTCATTTTGGTAAAATTAAAATCAAATACATAAATAAGTACCTACTCGAACGATGTAAGTTACTCTTTCATATTTGCTAATGTCTTGCTGCCATTGGGCTAAACAAACGCCCACGCATAAAAAGAAGTTTTATCGGTCAGATTGCATCCAAAAAACGATTAAGAAATACAAACACGGTACATTTTTTCCATCCATTCGATGCCCTCTTCACAGATAAAAACGATAGATATTTGTACACACTTCAATTGCCCAATGAAAGGTAATAATCAAAAGTACATACCATGAGCACACATATCTGACATTTAGAGCCTTTTGCATAATAGTAACTAAACATCGAAAATTGGCCCTGCAAAGATTTTTTTTTTAACTTATGATGATGATAGTAATCATTTTATTGATTAACGGTCATGGCAGCGAAAGACATGTCACTGTTTATTACAATATGTGTCATGGATGTTTCAAACTTCAAAGGTTTGTCTTAAGGAATTTACCAAAAAGTCTTATTGATCTTGCGTCAACAAATGACCAGGCTTTGTGGCGCGATGCGCTGCGTGATATCAACGAGAGTCGTCAAAGTCTCATTATTGAATTTTGGTATGGGCAACTTGCCAACGTTATTTTGTGCATAAGCGATGAGCTATTGATAAGCAGTTAATTGATTAACTCTGTGAAATAGCCATGCCTGACTGAACCCGACTTCTATTTTTTTTTCTCCCAACTAAATTGTAAGTTTGTCATGTTCATTAGAAAAGATAAAAAATGAATAAATGAATGAAAATTCTCCTCCCTTCTTGTTGGTTGTCCTTGTCTTGTTTACGTTTTCTTTATAGTAACCAAACACATTCATTTTGCATTATGCAATGTGTGTAGATACTCTGCATGCATTTTGCCTAATCTGCGATGCTATTGATGACTTTCGATGATTATGATGATTTTTTATTTCGTATTAGTTTTGAAAAGGTACACTTACCTACTTTCTGACTGGTATAAGTAAAATAATTGCAGTCATCTCTGTATCATGAACAAACAAAAAAGTATAGCAATTGACAAAATGGATGAAAGTACGACTAAGTATGAATACCTACCAAATAGGCTCTAAATCATTTTATTTGCGAGAAAGTCGTATAATGCACTTATCTTTTTCTGTCATAAATATACACTTCAACTAGATTGATATAGTCCACTAAAACTGCAAAGAAAATATTGTGGAGTTGACCAATCTTGCGTCGCAAAAACCGCACCGGTTTGCAAGTAGATCGATCAATAGCTATTTGTATCTAAAATCCAATCGTATTCACAATATACAGATACATACATACATATCAAAATGTATATCAAAATAAAAAAACAGTAATTGCAGATTTCAATTTGATTACGAGGTCTATAGGTAAATTTGTTTGCTCATTTCGGACAAGTGCGGTGTGACCGAACTAGCCTTCCGCATGACGAAAAAAAGAGTAAACAAATGGAGGAAATCGAAAGCAATCTTTTTTTTTGTCGGATACTTGCGGACAATAGTTTGGCTATAGATTATCACAGTGAATCGAAAGCATAATAACAACTAACATAGTACGCAGTTTTTCCGCGTACATTGTATTTAGATTTTGGTTCTGAAATTAAACAGTTGGTGGACCTGCAAACAGGTAGAACCAAAAGTGAAAGCAATGAAAGTTGAGAAACAGATTTAGAAGAAACATTACTTTTCTGTTCTTGATAAATGTATTTCTAATTTATTGAAATATGTATTGGTTCAGATTCAAATCGCCAATATGTAAATGCCACTACACATTTTCGACTTGGAAAGAGTACATCTGATCTGATCGCATTTAAAAAAAAAACATCAAGAATTATAGGCACGATGTATATACACATAATTTCAACAAGGTTCCGTGGAAAACCTATAATTATTGTAAGATCTTTAAAAAAAACGTTTAGAAAACATAGGAAGGGGGCAGTTTGACTGTCCTTCATTGCTAACTATGTTATGATGTTGTTTACACTCTAAAAAGTGAATTTAAATTTCCGCTGAAAATGCGGAAATTTTACACTTTGTCCCGCTTATAATCACATACAGAGTGCATTTTTCAACAATTTCTGTGTAAAATAAGGAAATTACACCAAAATCGGCGTGAAATGTATTTTTACGCTACACTTCTGTATAATTCAGATTTTCTGGTGCATTTTTACAACGTTTATGTGTTTAATTCGGATTTGTGGTGTATTTTTAAAACGTGCAGTTGAAGTTTTACTAATTTTTTTGTAGCGTGCTCTCCAGTTATCATACTTCAATCGGCTGTACTTAGCGCAGTGTAACACATTTTTCCAAAAATGCTCTGCATTTAGAACTCATGTGTACACGCTCTCTGGCTCACTTGGTTGAGTCGCACTCTACGATGTTAGTAATCTAGAGGTCCCGAGATCGAATCTCGGCGTGGCCCAAAATTTCCGTACATGTGCGGATAGGAAATATATAGTGCTTGCAACATTACACTCCGAAATGATATATGTACAATGTAACGTTGACTCGAAATTGCCTATAAACGGCTGAGTTAACGCACCATGGCCGCACATTGGGTTATACGGTACTGAGAAGAAGAAAAAGTGTACAGATCGCACAAAAAGACCATATTGCAACCTTCCATGTAGATGAAAAACTGATCAGCAAAACTCGACCGATACTTGTCTATATTTTATATATCCTTAAATAGTTTTATTAACAACTATATTATTTGAAAAGGTTCGCCACTTAAATCTCTACAACGAAAAAATAGTGAAACTGCTTTATATTCCTACAATTACGGAGTGTTTTGAGAGTAATTTCACTATTATAATAGAAGGAAACAAAGTTTCCTTCTACTATAAGAGTAAAAATTTCATAGAGTTATAGTTAGGTTTAGATTCCAATAATAAGTCGAGAACTCATAACTGCAAAACGGAAGTTACGATTTTTGATGTGGTACATTAATTCTGCACTTAAGAATACGGTTTGTTTTTTTTTTGTCACGAATACTGATGCGATTTTTTCTGATGCTGCTAAGCTGACTTGAGAATGAGAAAAAGGGACCACAGTAAATTTTAAGAAGCATATTTAAACATTCAAGGTATAATGAGTGACAAATTAATATCCTCGACTGTTTACAGAATATCCATTATACGGAAATACACCCATGCCTACTTGGAACCAGAGTTGTTCATTTCCATGTAAAAAAACATTTTTTTTACGTTTTTACTGTAAAAAATACACTCTAAAAAAATTTACTCCAATAATAGGAGGAAACTTTTTTTCCTTCTGTTATAGTAGTAAATTTACACCACGATATGATCGAGAGTAATTTTACGCTTTACGGTGTAAATATTTGCTACAAAATTGGTGTAAATCTACAAACGGTAATAAGTAGATTTGCACACATAAATAAGTAAGTTTACTCTAAGACTTATGTAAATTTAAATCAGAACTAAGCAAATTTGCACTGGAAAAATGTAAATTTACATCCGGGTTCATAATAATATTTACGGCAGCCGGTTCTTCGATGTAAATCGTCCTGGAGCTTCCCGTTATTCAATGACCAAGAGCTACCACACCCCCTTCGGTTCAAGAGCGAAAAACAACACAACAACAATAATATAATGCTCACACGAACGCACTTCGGACGGAACAGACTAACTGCACACAGAACAATAAGCCACTTGTGAGATACAGGAAAATACAATAATGCACAAAAGTATTGTAACACACTCAGTTTTACACAAATGTAGGTGTAATTTTTTACACTGAAAATGTAAAGTTACACAAAAATAAAGTAATGACACATCTTCACACCAAATGTGGTGTAAAAATACACCAAAATGGAGTAATATTAAAAAATCTGTGTAATATTACACTATTTTGTGGGTTTACTAGAAATTTTGTTGAAAAATAAACGTTTACTGTAATTTTGCGAAAAAAAGGTGTAAAATTCAACGAGTTTTCGATGTAAAATTCAACCTTGTTTTTACAGTGTAGGTAAAATATGTAAAAAACGTAAAATGCACGTAAAAATATGGATAAAATGGAAAAAAAATGGAAAAATCCTATTTTTCGTCTTGCAAATGTCACTACGTGGTACAGTTTCATTTGTATTACTGAGCTGCCGTTCGTGTTTGTGATAAATATTCTGTAAAAATGAGCCCAGGAAGACCGTCCATGACCATATTCAAAGAGTTGAATATTACTAGGTTGAAGCCAAAAGGTATTTGACTTTTTGAAATATTTGCCACAAAGTATTGCAAAACACCGCAATAGGAAAGTTTTTATTTTTTGTTTGTTTGTTGCGCGAATACCGAATTTTCCTTCAGAAACCGTTTTATAAATACTGAAGAGGCTGGAGGGTACCGAGAACGGAGTCTGGAAAGTGCAAACGAAAACATGTCGGAAACTTCTGAAACCGATGGGATTCCGGTAATTTGTTGGGCTCTATGCTGTTGCTCACGTACCGTGCAGGCAGGGGCGTACGCAGAAAAATATTTCAGGAGGGGTTTTAGGGAGGAGGTTGATGTTGGCCGTAGAGGTTCATCGCGAGTATATATAGCTTTTAAGTATGACCAAATCACTTTGAAAGACTTTGGCCGGGTTTCTGATAGCTCTTATTCAGTACCTGTCGGCTGATTAGTCTTATCGCGTAGAGAAGACACACACCATATTTAGAAAGCTTTTCCATTGTATTGAATGGAATTTTTGTTTATTTTGCATAGCTACGCCATATTTTGCTTGTTTAAGCCATCATCTTAGATTGAGAAAATCATTGCGCACTTTCATCCAACAGCGTAAATAAGCAAAAGATAACATAACTATGCAAAATTAACAAAAAATCAATTCAATATAATGGAGAAGCTTTTTGAATATTGTGTGTGTCTTCTCTGGGCGATAAGACTAACCATTCTATAAGATCTACGAGAGAATGGGCCTTTGATTCATAGCCGGGTCATAAAATCAACCTGAACATTTTTTGTGATACTAAAATCATCTTCTGAATAGCATAAAACAGCTAAGCAGCACGTTTCCTTGCTCAATGTCGGTTAGATTGCATGAGGAATTCATCAAATGCCAGGTGCGAAATGTTCTCACTTTTTGTCTATTGAAACGGCTGTAGTAAGAAATGTCCTTATTTTCTATTAATACGATTTCCTTTCCTTGTATAAGAACGCTTGCAATGACTATGTCTATAACTTTTCTTCGTAAAAAAATTTCGGAGGCGGTTTGCAGTATCAACCCTCAAAACCCCTACCTAGGATCGCCCCTGCGTGCAGGCATAAAGGCATACTCTTATATACACGGTCAAAAATGTTCGACTAAAATCTATTCTTTTTTGATGTACATATATGACCACACCCAGGAATGGATTAAAATTAAATGCTTAGCTAGTAATAAATTTAGATTTAATCCAATAACCATATTGAAATTTAATCCAATCAAGAATAAAATTTCAAACTTCTTTTTTGAAAAAAAAAATATTTTTTTTTATCTTTTTTATACCCTTTGCTCATAGAGTGAAAGGGTATATTAACTTTGTCTTGAAGTTTGTAACGCATTGAAGGAAGCATCTCCGACCATATAAAAAGTATATATATATGATCAGCATGACTTGGGGAGTCAATTGGAGCATGTCCGTCTGTCTGTCTGTCTGTCTGTTGCGACCCGTTTTACTCGGCGGGTATTAAAGCTAGCAAGCTAAAATTTTGCACACGTGCTTCTTATTGTTGCAGGCTGTTTGTATGTTTGATTCACCCAAATTGGATCACTGGGTCATGGGGCTGCCATACAAACCTACCTCCCCAATTTGAGTTCTTCTAAGAAAAACTTTTTTATTTGTGTACCAATTTCAACCAAATTTCACACAAATGTGTTTCTATATATAACACAAAATATATGCAAGAATGGATCAAATCGACCCATGGGGTCATGAGGCTGCCATACAAACGTAACCCCCCAAATTAGGTTCTTCTAAGAAAGCCTTTTTTATTTGTGCACTACTTTCAACCAAATTTCACACAAATGTATTTCTATTGTTGACACAAAATATATGTAAGAAAGGGTAAAATCGAACCATGGGGTCATGGGGCTGCCATACAAATCCAACCCCCCAAATTAGGTTCTTCTAAGAACAACTTTTTTATTTGTACACTAATTTCAACCAAATTTCACACAAATATATTTCTATTGTTGACACATAACATATGTAAGAAAGGATAAAATCGGACCACGGGGTCATGGGGCTGCCATACAAATCCAACCCCCCAAATTAGGTTCTTCTAAGAAAAACTTTTTTATTTGTGCACCAATTTCAACCAAATTTCACACAAATGTATTTCTATTGATGACACAAAACATATGTAAGATTGAATCAAATCGGACCATGGGGTCATGGGGCTGCCATACAAACCAAACCCCCCATTGGTTCTTCTAAGAAATATTTTTTTACACCAATTTCACAAAACCTTGGATTAATGTGTCTTTATCAAAGCAACTAAAAAGTTCAAAACGAATGGAATCGTACTGTGGGGTCATGCTCCGGCAACCCCAATAAAATTTTCCGAGTAAATACATATTTTTATTTGCCCACTTATTTTAACAACCAAGCCCAAAACTTTTGTCAAGACGGAAGAAAAAGAATGAGAAGGGGATTAAAGTCATAGGTACGCCGGAAAAAACTTTTAGCTCAAGCGAAGGGTATCCAAATTTCGGCCGCGCCCGAAATTAGCCTCAGCCCCGGGGGTTGGCGAGCGAAGCGAGCAGGAGGCGAAGCCCCCTAGTTTATTATTTTATTTTTATCCCTTTCCTATTTTTCCGTTTTGGCTGGGAGTCGAACCTCGGATCGAAACATGTTGCAAGTTGCTGCATGGCGACTTAGACCGCTCGTAGCATAATATTTTCGGCTCTCAACAATGCCTATATTAAGACTTGGAGCTAAACCTGTCCCGTTGACTTTCTAATCTCACTTGGAATAAAAAAAACCAACTATGGAATAAATTCTAATACAAGTTGTATTTTTAAGCCAAGATAGAATCAATTTTACTACATATTTTACTAAAATTTAAGTTATTTTTTTTTAAAGATAATTTAATTTAATCCGTTTTGTATTAAAAATGGACTGTATTCCAAAGCATGGAATTAAAATTAGTCCGAGATTATTGACCGTGTACATATGACTGCACACACGATAAAAATGTACTCCCCACCTGCATAGCTGAAACAGTTTACGTAGAAGTCTATTCAAAGGAAGTGAAATCTAACTTAAAAAAATAGTTAGGGTCGGTTACTCGTACGTACTTATCCATAAGATAAGCTTAAAGCATGCTTGAAGCATGGTAATTTACACTGGCTGACGAATGCTATAAGCTTATTCATTGGATAAAATGTATGAGTAATCCACTCTTTAAGTGTTAAAGATTAACCTTTGTTTATGAAATCAATTAATATCAGAATTTATCGAATTTTGAAATGTGGAAGAGTTCGCGATTTTGACGTTGATGCTTGCTGAATTCCAAGCTTTGGTTCGCTTATTATTATAAAGGACGCTCGTCAGTGGCGTAACGTTTCCCAATTTTATTGTGTTTCTAACGCTCGATTTTTTTTTTCACCAGAAAAAAATTGATAGAACGTAACCCACATTTAAAGAAGTCTACATTATAAACAAAAGCAACAAACATAATTTTCTAATTTGATTTTTTCATTTTTTGAGACAAAATTGAATCTAGAATAATCAAATTAGATCATTTATTTATCACAAAATCCAAGAGTCACGGCGAAAGACAACCTTTATGAGTGCCCTTACATACCTATTTCGTAAGAGTCGTTGATCCTAGACTAAAACTGATTACTATAGATCTGTGGATCACATCCATGTCCAAGGAAAACTAAATCGACTTAAATAAAATTCATGGTAAAGATGCTCCAAAGGCAAATACTTTACGTATCTTGACTCACTAGTTTGTCGACAGACATCTGTTTCTTGATTTCTTGAGTCCCAGTTAAAAAACGGAAAGGTTTTCTCACTTAAACCTTTTTGAACGATAGTAACTGTGGTTAGCCACTCCGATCAAAAGGTCATCCTATATCCTTTTTTCAACACTGCGAACATATTTTCCTTTCCGATTCAATATTCAAATACTCTCCAATAACTGGATTATTGGCAGCGCCCGCTCTAGCACAAAACGACGAACTGTCGCCCCTAAGCTTTTTTTTTGAAAATGTTGATGGGATGCGTCGATTTTATTTTACCAAGAAGGATGCTTTTTTGACACATTTTGAATTATTTGAATCCCACCCCACAGAAATAAGTTTTTCATTCCAAAGACTCTAAGTAAACCAATCTTCAGGCTCTAGCTTCTGGAAATTTTATCTGTTCTTAACGACTAGTTGGGGTTACCATACAGTGATGTGTGTCTGAAGTCGGAATGGAGTTTTAGATTAGATTAGATTTATTGTGGGCTGTGGCTATTAGGTAGCCCTGGGCACATCGACCGTTGGTCTATTGTGCCATTGCCCAAGCTGGAGTTAGATGAACTCATCTAACCGACATCTTTCGATGAACCGATTAAGCTGACCCATGTTCAAGGAGGCAATATCCTCCTCTAAAGGGAACATGATGCCGAAGCATTCCAAGCGGCGCATTGCTAGCCTCTCACATTCGCAAAGAATATGCGCAGCTGTTTCGTCGTCAGCCTCGCAGAACCGACAGCTTGCGTCGGTAACAATGCGCATGGTCTTTAAATGACCATTCAGACGGCAGTGCCCCGTAAGGAGCCCGCAAATTATCCTAACCCTGTTTCTACTCATGTTTATCAGACTTAGAGTTCGTTTAGGTGAATATTTGGCAACGAAAAGTTTTGACTGCCGAAGCCCGGGAATAGTTTCCCAGTGTGAGGTGGCTTTGGCTTTATCCCATTCACTTATTACATTTCTGTATGTACAGAGTGGTATCCCACAGTAGGGTTCTGGACCAATGAGAGGGGTGGCAGATGCTCTCCTTGCGAGCTCGTCGGCCTGCTCATTGCCTACAATACCCGAATGCCCAGGTACCCAGAAAAGGGTAAGACTGTTACATGAGCCTACCTGTTGGAGGATTTCCTGACAACACCACACGAGCTTTGATGTGACAGTAAAGCTCGTCAGCGCTTTCATTGCCGCTTGGCTGTCAGTAAATATTGCTATTTTCTTGTTTATGTAGCCATTTTCGATGCATTTTCTTGCGCACAGCTCGATTGCGTGTACTTCTGCCTGAAACACTGTCGGTCGATATCCCATTGGAATAGAAAGACTAATACCTGGGCCACTAATTCCTGCGCCAGAACCTGTATCAGTCTTTGAGCCGTCCGTGTAAAAGATGATTGTACCGGGGTGGAGTGCTCTGAACCTGTCAGTCCAGTCTTCCCTCGCCCAAGTTACTGATTCGAATTTGGTGTTAAAACGTAACGTTTTAACCAGATAGTCTGATGGCATACTAAGTAGGTTGTCATTACTTATCCATCCTGACTGCACCGAGTTCAGTGGACATGCCGTGTCACATGCCTTAAGCCTGATAACGGCCAGTCTTGCCACTGCCTCGATGTGTATGTGTAGTGGTGGGAGATTCAGCAGAACCTCCAAGGCGGCGGTAGGGCTGGAGATGAAGGCTCCAAGGACGGCTAGACAGGCTAGTCTCTGAACCTTGTCCAGATTCAGCCTACCGTCTGTAGTGGGTGCCCTTCTCCACCATACTACCGCCCCGTATTCTATAATTGGTCTGACAATTGACTTATAGATCCACAGAATTATATCTGGTTTGATACCCCATGCTTTGCCCGCATAGCTTCTGCAGATCCATAAGGCCCTAGTTGCTTTCTCTGTTACCACCCTGAGGTGCTCCTTCCAGAGTAACTTCTTGTCCAAAGTGACCCCCAGATACTTAACAGTTTCTGGCATTCTCAGCTGTGAATTATACATTGAGGGACACTTCAAAGCTCTTAGCGTCCCCCTCCTGCTAAATGGTATCACTGCGGCTTTTGTCGGATTGACACGTAGCCCATTAACAGTGCACCATTCCTGTACTATTTGCAGAGCGTTCTGTAGAACATCCGGTAGGACCTCCTCGAATTTGCCTTTAACCGTGATGACCAAGTTGTCTGCATACCCCTGGGTAGAGAACCTAGCTGAGTTAAGTCTCCACATCAATCCATCAACTACCAAACACCACAGGAGGGGGGATAGTACACCTCCTTGGGGGCAGCGACGTGTGGCTTGGGCAGTGAGAGTAGTCTTGCCTATACTGGTAAATATAATTCTGGACGACAACATGCGTTGCACCCATATTATGGTAGTGTTGTCGGACCCTTTGGATCTTAATGCCGCTCCTATGGAATCATACGACGTATTGTCAAAGGCGCCCTCTATGTCTAGAAATGCACATAGTGCAATTTCTTTATTAGACATGGCCACCTCGATCTCTTCCACTAAGCTTTGTAGTGCCGATTCCGTTGATTTGCCCGGTTGATAGGCATATTGTTTTGGGTGCAGCGGCCGCGTCTTCAGAAGTGTGCTCCTAATATGAGCGTCCAGAATCTTTTCCATAGTTTTCATGAGAAAAGATGTTAGGCTAATGGGGCGGTATGACTTGGGGTCGTCCGCCGGTCTTTTACCCACTTTGGGGATAAAGACTACCCTCACTGATCTCCAGGCTGTTGGGATATATCCCAAAGCAAACTACTTCTATAGATGCTAACCATGAAGGGAATCAGCTCCTCTTGCCCTCTTTGCATGAGTGCCGGAAAGATTCCATCCATGCTGGGCGATTTGAAGGGATCAAATGTCCCGATTGCCCACCTTATCCTGTCAAACGTGAAGATACCTATTGCTGCTGCCCAGTCAGCTCTGTTTGCTCTGTTGGGCGAACTCATGCAACTGTGGCTATCATTCACGTTATAGTCTAGTCTGCAGCCGGGGAAATGGGTTGCAAGGAGTAGCTTGCCAGTACTTTCGGCATCCTTCGTGATTTCCCCGTTATCTCTTTTCAGAGTGTTAATCGAACTGCAACCGTTTTTGGCTAGTACCTTATGCAGTCTTGCCGCTTTATTAGTACTATTGACACTGTCGCAAAAGTTTGACCAGCTACGCCTTTTGGCGTCTCTGATCTTTTTGTTGTATTCCGTGAGAGTAGAGCGGTACACGACCCAGTCCCCGTTGCGCTTGGCCCTGTTAAAAAGCTTCCTCACTTCTTTCGTGAGGAGAGCTAGCTCCCTATTCCACCACGGAACACACTTACTTTCTTTTATAACCCTTAAAGGGCAGTTTTCTTCATAAGAGGACACGATTGCCCTGGTGGTATCGTCTACGAGTCTTTCGAGACTGTGCCACCCAGTGACTTTCTTGTTGATCTGCTGCAGATGTTCCTTCAGCGTCTCGATATATCCGGACCAGTTGGTGTTTTGTGGAACTCTGCGCTCAACAGTTGCAGAATCAGCAAAGATTATATTGAATCGAATATGCACGTGGTCGGAGAATGAGGGCTCATCCGATACGTGCCAGCTGCGAATTCGTTCCGCTATTAGGCTATTACACAGAGTCAAGTCCAGGACTTCCTGCCTTGCTCTGGTAATGAAAGTGGGTTGACATCCCCTATTGAGGATGTTGAGATCTAGAGACATTATAAGTTCTAAAAGGTACTCACCTCTTCTGTTTACGTCGGTGCTGCCCCAAATCACGTGATGGGCGTTGGCATCGCATCCCAGCAGTAGGCCCTTTCCTTGTGATTTGCAGTGGAAGGCCAGCTTCTGTAGCTCTCCTACCGGTACCTCTTTATCACCAGGTAGGTAGGCAGATGCTACGACCAGATTTTGGTTGCCATCTCGGGTGGTTCCGACTTCGATGGCCACAAGGTCACTGTTAGTATATTCTGAAAGACAAAGGTAATTAATGCGTTTGCTAACTACGATACAGGCTCTGGGTCGAGTAGAACCCTTGTCATATACAACATTCGCGTTACTTACGCCGAGTCCTTTCACTATCCCGTCATGCTGCCACGGTTCTTGGATCAGGGCAATGCCAAGACCCTCGCTAACGAACCGCGCTGATAGTATATCCGAGGCCCTTATGGCGTGGTGCAGGTTACACTGCACCACGCCAATGCTCGGGTTATTCGCTGTCATCGGGGTCGTCCGTTGTCGCCTCGCTCCCAATTGGAGCGTGTAGTTCCTCTGCCTCCTCCATAGGTTCCGGGAGGGGGTCGTGGTGTAGGGCCTGCTCCATTGGCTCCGGAACATTCGAGAGGCCATGGTGTAGGGGTGCCTCTTATATTGAGCTTGCAGTGTCGGCCTCATTGCATGTTGGATCACTGCCGGTGTTGGTGGAGCCGTTTTTGCTCTCCGTTGTGTCGCTTGGCTTATTCTCCGCCGTGTCCTCTCTGCGGGCGCCCTTCCAATTCTTCGGATGGACCTTGGTCTTACCAAAGCGGTAGGACACTTGGAAATTGCGCCTGGCGATAATCTGCATCGACATCGGGTCCACTGCGACGATCAGTGTTAGGCCATCCCCCTCCGTCGTCGCGTTAATTAGCCTCCACTCACTCGTGCGCAGACCCTCATTTTGTCTGCCGAGAAGTGTGATTGCACTAGTGGCGTCCGTGGTGCGAGGCAGATATAGCGTTGCTATCGTAGAGCGTGGGATGTCATCTCCGGTAGCGGCGCGCAGCGTGGCTTCTTCCCATGGGATGAGAGTGGCGGCGGTGTTGCTTAGCCATTCGGCAGTGGCCTCATTGTCGCATTCGACGAGTAGGAAACCGGGTCGGAAGCGAATGCTGCCGAACTCCGGAAAGACGGTGACAGGTGGGTGGGTCACAATGTGGTCAATTATGGCGTCTTGCACCATGGACATTTGCTCTGCAGTTAGCAGGCAGTCTGGGTAGCTAGACGCCATAATTGCGACCCTCACGGATGTTGCCACCTGTGAGTACGTGCTCCTGCTCCTGCCGGCTGATGCCTGAGAGGTGACGGCAGGTCTTGAAGTTCCTGCCGATGTCACCGGGTGTACGTTTTGGTCGCGTGATGAAACGGCTGCCTTTGGATGGACACTCCTGCTCCTAACTGCTGCGGGTTGAGGGGTGGCATTTGATGCTACCGGAGCTTCCTTGCGGTCGCTCTTGCTCCTGTTCGCCGCATTGCTAGGGGTGGACACTGATCCAAAAGGACCAGCAGAGGTCACCGGAGGTGCCCTGAATCCGCAGGCCGCTGAAGTACTTGGTCTGGGCTCGGCGTTCCGTGTAGGATTTTCTGCCGTCCTTGGTTTCTTAGTTGAAGCGGCTTGCTTCCCATAGTTGGGAGCACCGTCTTCCTCCGATCGTTGACGTTTGGGAGTAGCGGCATTGCGATTAGAATTAATCGCGAGTGCTCTTGCCTTTTCGGGAGCATGTCCTTGGGCGAGGAAACGCACATACCTTTTGCAGGTAGTCCTTTGCGAAGAGGATCCCTCAGGCCTCCCTCCCTCGTTAGAGCCCGCTACGGCTTCCGTGCAGGAAGTATCCCGTATTGGTCGGTGTGGCTCGTCCACATCCGACAGATAAAGTTCCGAAGGAACGAAGTCTGAGGCAAGTGCCTCTTGATCCGAGTCTGAGGCTGCCTCAGTCGGATCGGAGTTAGGTTTTTGGTTTATATTATTATTATTGTTCTTCTGCATGTGACTCCCACGAGTAGCTAGGGAAAGGAGAGTCCGCCACACCAGAGCCCCGCTTGATGTGGTAAGGCTAGATAACACTGGAGGTCGCCTGGTATCCAGCTGCTCCGTTAGAGATGTCCATTTGCGTCCCTGGACATCTTCCCCCGATGGGCACGGGTCGCTTAACACCCCGGGGATTTAGGACAAATCTAACATCCTAGAGCCAAGCCTAAAGACATATAATAGATGTGGTTAGCCCTTGGCACGGATGTATGCAGTTGCTAGTAGGTTCCCAATTCGCCGACTCTGAAGTGAGTCTTGTCTGAAAGGAGAACCTTATAGCAACTGGCCCTCACAGTTTAGCCTTCACACGAGGTGAAGTTTCTAGCGGCCACCGCGGAGAGGTACTGCAAGCACTTTCCGTGATGATGGCACCTACATTATGCCATCTCACGAGCTGACCACCAAAAATGGAGTTTTACCGCCGGGATGCCTCCCTTTGGAACCTCACCTCAGGCTGCGACTCTAGCTGGCCGACTTGTCTAACACCACATACCCCCTCGAGACCAAAGCCAATATAGGTAGGGACCATGGTCCCTTGGGCATGCCCATTCCCTACTAGCTAAAGATTTCTCAATAGCAGGTGCACGGTCAGAAAAATCGGAGTCAAGAGTACATTCGTTTTATATAATTTTGTGGGTCATTCTTATGTACATATATATTTTTCGGTGTGAAAACAATAAAATTTCAATTTATCGAATGTATCTACACTATAATAAGTGTGACAGTTATACAAAAATTTACCAAGCTACGTTTTTAAACACTTTTATATTAAATGTATACAATTTTTGGGTTAAAATATTTTTTTTTTATTTTTATCGTTCTTATAAAACAAAGGTATACAAATCAATTTTAAAAGAAAATCGTATATAGATTTGACTCTTAACAGTGTAAAAGTATTTTTCTAAAAGTACTTTTTTACCCCTGGTAGAGTAGAAGGAGTAAGTAAAATGTGTAACTTAAATATTCACTATTAAGAAATATAAATTTTAGTAACAGAAAGTGTCAAATGAGTTTTTATAAATTATGAGGTTCATCAGATAAATTGTCATTATAAAATGGTTCAGTCGGATGAGTTGTGCGTTATCAGACCTGCTGTGTGGCTTACTTGGTTGATTCGCACTCTACAATGCTAGTAATCTAGAGGTCCGGAGATCGAATCTCGGCGTAGTCCAAAATTTCCTTACATGTGCGCTTAGGAAATAAATAGTGCTTGCAAGATTAGGGAATAGGGAAAAAGTGATGCATGTCATGAGCCACCCGTACATAGCTAGGGAGCTCGGGAACGTTATCGCCTGAATGGTCTTTGTACAGATCCACGCCATGGCGTATCAATCATACCAGTGGCCTCCCTGCGCTGCTCAGGTACGTGGTGACCCAACTCACCAAAGATCTTTGTCCCACTACACAGCCGCGCTGTGTCACAAGAACCCAGACCCCCTGCGGGGAGGTTACGATACAATAACACAGACTTGCTTCGGGTGCTTTGTTTGCTTTACAAAAAAATGTTTGGGGCTGAATTTGATTTTGGTAAATTTTTCGAAGGCCATTAAACACAACTTTAAAAAAACTGTGCCCCTAAGAATTTTGTTGCGAAAGCAAAAAAACACCGATTAAAGAGCAAGGTTCACCATACCCAAAATTGAAAGTTTTGCTACTATCCTAGATTTTGTAGCTCACGTACCTACGCATTTTTCTTGCAGATTGGTAAAAATGAATGTCTATTAAAAGAACAGTTACCCAAGGATCTATCAAATAAAATTTCGTTATGATTTCAGATTTGGGGTCCCCTTGGCTTGGCCCGTGTCCCACTGAACACATGTAACACCGTATGTTACGCCACTGACGTTCGTTGTAATAGTATACACTCGAACTTCCCTAAACGGACACTTCTAATAACCGGAAATTTCTCATAAACGGACACTTTTCTTTCCCCCAACGTTTTTCCTTATATTTTACTAGAAAACTAACTTCCAATAGCCGGACACGGACAGTAGTTTTATACCCTTTCTGAACAAGCAAGTCTCTAATAAACGGACAGTTCCACAAATAAAATTCGAAATTCTTCATCATGTTTATCTCTCCGTGGAGGTGGAATTTCTTAGAGATTCGGGAGTTCTATTTATGTCGCGGCATTTTATCGTGCAGTTTTCTATTCTTTTAAAATATGAAAAAAAAAATTAACAATTTAGCCTTTTGAAGAAAAAGTGCAAGAACAAGTCATTTTAGAATTCACGAAAAAATAGTGTTCTCGATCTCGAAAAAAATTGTGTTGAAAAACACGGTTAAAATGAGACATCGTGGTTTTGAATTTATTCGCAGCGCAGTCCAAATTTGTTTTATAAAATGTTATACCTTTGTGAAATATTTTCATAAGCGGACACTTCCAACAAGCGGACAAAATCTCAATCCCCAATGGTGTCCGCTTATGGGAAGTTCGACTGTAATCGAGTTTACATTTTTTATTTCAACATCCACTGTAGTTGCACATTTTTTTCATTAATGTAGTACATACATACATGCGTAATATATTCAGAATGCGTAGTTTCTTACATTTAATTTTTATACCCTTCGCTCATAGAGTGAAAGGGTATACATATACATATTAACTTTGTCATGAAGTTTGTAACGCATTGAAGGAAGCATCTCCGACCATATAAAAAGTATACATATATGATCAGCATGGCGAGATGAGTCGATTGGACGATGTCCGTCTGTTTGCCTGTCTGTCTGTCCGTCTGTCCGTATGTTGCAGTGCGTTTTTCTCGGTAACTATAAAAGCTACCGAGCTGAAATTTTGCACACGTGCTTATTATTGTTGCAAGCTGTTTGTATGTTTAAATCACTGAAATTGGATCACTGGGTCATGGGGCTGCCATACAAACCAAGCCCCCCAATTTAAGTTCTTCTAGGAAAAATTTTTTTATTTGTGCACCAATTTGAACCAAATTTCACACAAATGTTTTTCTCTTGATGACACAAACCATATCTAAGAATGAATCAAATCGGATAACCGGGTAATGGGGCTGCCATACAAACCTAACTCCCCAAATTAGGTTCTTCTAAGAAAAACTTTTTGATTTGTGCTCGAATTTCAACCAAATTTCACACAAATGTGTTTCTCTTGATGACACAAAACATATGTAAGAATGGATTAAATCGGATAATGGGGTCATGGGGCTGCCATACAAACCTAACCCCCCAAATTAAGTTCTTCTAAGAAAGACTTTTGTATTTGTGCACCAATTTCAACCAAATTTACACACAAACGTGTTTCTCTTGATGACAGAAAATATATCTAAGAATTAATCAAATCTGACCATGGGGTCATGGAGTGGCCATACAAACCCAACCCCCATTTTGGATCTTCTAAGAAACATATTTGCACCAATTTCACAAAACCTTGAGTTATTAATGTATTTTTACCAAAGCAACAAAAACGTTCAAAACGATTGGAATCGTACTGTGGGGTCATGCTTCCGCAACCCAATAAAATTTTAAATATTTTTATTTACCCCTTATTTCAAGCAAGTCCAAAACTTTTGTCAAGTCATAGGTACGCCCGAAAAGAACTTTTAGGCCATGGAGAGCGAAGGGTATCCAAATTTCGGCCGCGCCCGAGATTAGCCTTGCCCCCGGGGGTTGGCGAGCGTAGCGAGCAGTGGGCGAAGCCCCCTAGTTTCACATAATGTAAAAAACTCTTCACGTAAAAAAAATAATTTTTTACATGTAAAAAAAACTACGTAAAAAATGTAAAGTAAAAAACTCGAACAACTCTGCTTGGAACATGCAAAATTGTGGATTATTGTCGGCAAGCGAATTTTTGTATGGAAATTTCAAACTATGTCGTTATATTTGAACGACATGCTAAAACTCTCTATTAATTTGAGTTTTAAGTCATTATCGCCTCCTCAAAACTCCAATACGGAATCATATATAGTAAATGAAACCGATGCAAACATGCGCTTTTAGAAAGCCACCGGACTTCGATGTGAAGTAGCTATTTATTATATTCTTCGTCATTTTTAAGACAGAGCCAAGAAAACAATCTCTCATTTAACGCAATTCCTCTGATTTGTTAAATGCCATGATTACGTATGTCAAAGAGTCGTATAGCCGTCGACTCAGGTTTTTGGCTACTAAGTGCTGGCGATATACGACACTGTACACTGAAATAAAAATCATCATAATATTAGTGAACTAGGAGCATTGACTTTTTTCATTACCATGATGAATTAGTTCATAGTAAGTAAACCTTCTCCTCCTTAAAATAATACAGAGTTCATCAATTTTACGAAACACCGGTCGTTAGTATAACGAAAACAAAATTTCAACTTAATGTAAAGCGATCATGAACACAATGAACTTCCAGTAGAATCTTATGCATTGTACATTCCGGCTATGAACCCATACATTAGCCGCGATAGTAGCTAAAACAAAATAATTGATGATATTGTTCATTAATTACATGACATCGATCATAGAAGTACATATTGATCTCGCTATCACTTTATGTATATTTTATAAACCTTCGTCGCGTATAGTCTGCGTGGTGTAGTAGGTAGGGCGTCTGTCTTCAAATCATAGGGTCCCGGGATCGATTCGCACTGTAGGTAGGTAGGTTTTTTAATGGCTTTTCAGAGCAGAGGTAAAATGTAAAATGAATGTCGTCAAAACTTATGAAGCTGGATGTCGGCCTGCGCCAGTTTTTTTTTTAATTTATGAACTCTGTAATTATATCAATGAACAAGTTGTTAATTTTTTGAATTAGTTCATAGTTTTAATGAAATTTTTGTTCGTTGTTTTGATAAAATCAGATTCATTAGACTGATGCAAGCCGTCTTCGGTGGGATATCGGTGTAAATATTCATTAGTTTAATGAACAAATTCATTGCTTCATGGTACCTTTTTTCGGTGTATCGCTAAAACATACGATGCAATAACGGAGGATGACAACGATGCACCTGATCGATCCTGATATCGCTTTAGCGTCTTCCTACTTTTCTAAATGCGAACGTGTGATGGAGCTTAGCATCCGGCCGGGTAACATAGAAAATAAAGCTTTGACAGTTCAATGAGGCAACGATTTGTAAAATTCTATATTTTCAATGAATTTGAATCCGCCGTTGGCATATTCTGAACACAATTTCGTGTTTTTTCCTTCCGGTTATCGATTTCTGATGTTACCGTTGATAGCATATTTTTGCATTTTAAATTTTTGTGGAAGTCAGTCACCAATGAAATACGTAGTGTCTCTCGGAAAAATTAATTTGAAATGGAATACAAATGGTTCGTAAACATACTGAGCTTCAATGAAACCGGGCCACATGGTAAGCGCGAACTCTAATCAAAACAGGCAAATCGTTTGTAATGTGAGTTAACGGTACTTCAGATAAAAATCAAAGCCATCTGAATTGCCATTAAATGCACTTTCTGGTAGATATAACTTTCATAGTTGTAAGTTTCATACTTACAGAGAAAATTGAATTTGAGTTCGAAAGTGGCGAGTGGCCCGATTTTTGGGAAGCCGACTGTATGTTATTGTATCGAAATCTTTCGCGGACCCCCTAATCGGCTTCACGAACCCCGCCCATTTTTTCACACCTCTTGCTGGCCCCCAGCACGACTTTGACTGTTGCCTCGTATCGAGAATCAACATAAGCAACTTCTTGTCTTACAGCAGCCTGACATCTTTGGGAATCGTACAGGATTCTTTACCTCTGGGTCTGATAGAGCCGGTGACACTGTCCAGGTACAGATTTCGCTATGTTCTCGAATACGCATCATTCTGAAGTTACCTCTAGCTTTCATGGATCATCAACATCTATCACATTGTATGGAAAATTGAAAACATATGGTAATGCAGTTTGCAATTATTCATTTAATGACCTTTTATCTGACGATGGATCGCCTAGTGTATGGCGACTCTCATGGGCATGCTTCACCTCTCAAATCTTAATGTACAGGTTAAAACAAATTTCACTTTTTTTCCATCTATGTCTTTCCCCTTGAGCTTTCTTAAACTTATGTTCGCTTGACTGAGTTTACTAAGTGGCTAAAAGGATTAGAAAAGAGCCCGAATTTATTTATGATAATAGTCTTAAGATTTCGATAAAAAGATTTTATTCATTTAGCGAAAAATGAAACAAAACAAATATCAAAAACAACTTACGAGGTGCATATGTACATATTAGATGGGAAAGATTTAAGTTTATTTATTTCGTCTTGATACAATGTCAGATTAAGTTTGATATAATTTGTACCACTATTAGTTAAAATGCTTGTGGGTATATTTCATTCTTTCAGTAGATTTATTAGACAGTTTTGCTTTTGTATTAGATATGGGAATACTGCACATAGGTAACTATATGTCAGCAAATGATGTCCACAATTTGAATGCGAAACTACTACTAATCAATATTGAAAAAAAAAAAAATCACTAAATTTATATTTCTTTGGATTAATTGTTTTTGACATTCTTAAAGAGTATGATATACGCAAATAGTAAACGAAAAAAGACATAATTATATCCTAAGAGTGGGATGACTATAAATGCTTCCCAAAAACATTTTCTTTTATCCAATTTCCATCTTCTTTTGTCAAAAATAATTAGAAATGCCTAATAAACTTCATAAATACTCTTTTAATGGAATTATGGGATAGAAATAACACAACACAATAAAATAATAATCAAAAAACTTATCGTTTGATTACCAAAATCGTATCTCTAACTATACGTATTTTGTCAAAACTATTCGTTTAAAATTGAAATTCAAGAAAAAAAAAACATATTAGAATAAAAATCGAACGTAGGCTGTAAAAACTATTAAAATTTTATTACTAGATGTGCCATTCAAGTGGTTTTTGTATCAATTTGTGTGTTTGAAATCCAATAACCAATTAGAAATAAAATTTTATGAACCAATAAATACCTATACAATAATGAAAAATCCGTAAAATTGCCTATGCTTTTGGGGCCACTATCTCATATAAACACATTGCATCGTGTTTTTATTATAAAGATTCGATTGATAGGTACTCTCCCACTATAAAGATTGATTTACCATTTGAATTTTGGTTAATTCCTTTTTTCATATTTATGATATTTTCAAATTGGATTCGAAAAAATTCGCAAAAATACATAAAAGTTTTTGTTTATAACCTCTATTTTCCACAGAGATGCTATTATATATCCTATGATAACCGCACTACGTCAGAAGATATTGTGTGTTCATATTGAAAGAAATAGGATATTTGTCGTCTTTCGGGTCTAGCAATGTAAAATACATATAGAAAAAAATAGTAGCCATAACATAGAGCGCCGATTAAATGTTGGGATAAGAAAGAAAAATACCTTTGATTATAAATCTGATTATAGACGCGCGAATATTTTGAATATCATCAGAACGATCACGTAAAGGTATACCTCTATCATCGAACCGAAGATATTGGTGTATAGGGACGGCTTGGTATGCCAAGACCTTAAGATTATGTATCTTATAGAGTAGACGCATGACTTCGCTACTGAATCTGATGAGACATTAATTTTTATTCAGATATTTCAGAAAAATTCTTTTAGTCTTCTATTTAATCTTTTAATCTCAACGTTGATATGCTGTTTATCTGGTTAGGGGGTATCTTTTACTAAGGAGGCCGATGAACGCACAAATTATACTAACTGATGTGGAAAAAAATTAGAAATTAACGAAGTCGAAAGCATCTGAATACGTAGCAGCATGACAAGCTTTTAGCGATGTTAATGTTGAAATGAAACCATAAAGTTGTACACGTTTTTGTGCTATTTTATGCCTTTTGCATTTGAAATATTAACAACTTATGTCATCAATCACATAATATACTTTTATTAAAAAAAGCGGAATGTTATAAATGTATAATACTCGGACTGACCGCTAAAATTCCTCTAATCGTACGCATTAAAATTCTCGATAATGTAAGTCTACATCAAACAAACATGCAAACAGGAGCATTAAACAGTGGCGGATTAACATATTTGCCGCTAGTAGGCTGTTGACATTTTGCCGGCCCTACCAAGCTCTATGAAAGGGTGTCAGTGTCAAACTCAAAGCCTGGCCTGGGCCAAATATCACTCTCTTTCAGTTTAAGCCGCAGGATCAAAAATTCGGAAACGTCTACAGAAATTATTTTCAGTATTTTCAAAATTTTATTACACAAATATTTCTTTTAAAATATGACTAAATCTTAGTCACTAACGACCTAGGGATCCTGGAATTTTTTTTCCCAAATACATATACTTCAAATGAATTGACAAATTTTAAAGAAGAAATTAAAAGGCCAACATTTGTTAACGTAAATTAACTTCGAACAGAAAGGTGGTTTTAAATAGGCAAAAATTAGTTTGTGATGTGGTGTGAAACAAACGCGTGCATCAGTAATGCTAAATGGGATGGGAATGGAATTGTAATGTTTAGAAAATTTACTATTTCCTCACCAAATTTTCGGATTTCGGGTCTTTTTTAAATAAATATTATTTTTTAATAAATATTAATTGAACCGAATCTTAGGACAAAACTATTTCACGAAGGAGATTATTATTTTCCTTCACAAAAAGTCATATTTTAAGCTAATATGTTTAGAGTGGTCGAAAACCGATTGATTTCAATCAATTTTGGGTCCTGGGTTTTTTACACATTTTCATTGGAAGAAAATCAAGGTTTGAATATTGGCCCAAATCACATGTTTTCGTGCACTCTGAGCATATTTTTAGCCACCTATTGACAAGTTGTTATAAATTTTTAGACTTGAGTTCAACATCCTATTTCTTTCATTTAGACACATTTTTGCTGGTGATTTTGAGTTTTTTTATTAGGTCGAATACAGGACAGAACAGCGTACCTTCCATACTTTGACAAACGAATTGACAAGAACAACTCCAACTGCAATTACAAAACTTCAAATCCGGGTTTGAAACTACTTGAATTAACAGTTTTTATTTCAATTTAAAATACTTTTCTATTAACGTCACATCTAAAATACAGTTTTAAATTTCATGTTCATTGTTTGATCCAGTTACAATATAATGCAGGGATCAAATGCTTAAGACGCTACCCTATTTTCCGGTTTGGATAAAGTTATTCGAATTCCTTATGTCCTCATCAAAATTTTCATATTTGCAGACCTAAAGGTCTGGATAGACATCGGGCGAAACGAAAATGAATTTTTTGTCCGCTGCGATTTTCTCAATGGAAATGCATGCTTACTGTCGTGGAACATGTCGGAAATGATGGGGAATTCCATAAGCTACAATCCGAATATGGTTCTAAATTTTTTTTTCGGCCATTTTATGTATTATTTTTCGATTCCCTGGTCATTTCACCGTGGAAAATATCGAATGACCGGGGAATCGAAAAATAATACATAAAATGGCCGAGAAAAATGTTGGAACCATATTCGGATTGTAGCTTATGGAATTCCCCATCATTTCCGACATGTTCCACGACAGTTATCATGCATTTTCATTGAAAAAATCGCAGCGGACAAAAATTTCATTTTCATTCCGCCCGAGGTCTATTCAGGCCTTAAGAGGGGGCTACACACGCACAAATTGAAATTTCACAAATTTACTGTTATTTACTTTTTCTTAGCAAATGTAAACAGACTTACCGTCGTTTACTCGTATATATTTATTATTTATATTTATAATTTAAGCTTAAAGCATACTTGTAGCATAGTCGTTTACACTAGCTGTAACAAGCTTTAAGCTTGTCGATTGGATAAAATGTATGAGTAACCGGACCTTAGTATTAACGTATATCAGCTCATACTAACTTTGTGCAAAGCTCCATATCGGTACGCATACCATAACTGTTTAGAAAAACCGAGGTGATAAAATAAGCTTAACTTCAAACACTGTTACCGTTACTTTAAACTGAAAAAAAAATAACTGATATAAAATGTTCTCGTCAAGTCCTTTGATTTGATTACTATTAATACGTCCATCTCCGATAAGAAATAACTTACAAAAACATTCTACACATTCCTAGAAAATTTTAAGTGAACTGACGGACGGACAAAATCGATTTTATAAGGGTTTTTCGAAAAGCTTGGTTGCGAATTTCAGCCTGCAAGCAATTGGCTATAAGAGGACTTTTCGCTTTTTGTCTTTAATAATAAATCGTTCCTAGTTTTTGAAGCTCTGAGATCTCTCTCAGTACCGTAACCCCTTGTGGAACATGGTGCGTTTACTCAGCCGTTTATAGGCTACTTTGAGTCAACGTTACATTGCATATAGAGTTTCGGAGTGTATATATTATTGCAAGCACTATTTATTTTCTGGACCACGCCCAGATTCGATTTCCAGACCTCTAGATTACTAGCATCGTAGAGTGCAACTCAAACAAGTGAGCCACAGAGCGTGTCAAAGCTTTGCGATAACGATGACAAATAGTAGTTTTTCGCTTATGTGTCTCACTGAGGTACAAACGCACTTCACGAGAAGAATAAGTGCTATATGGCATGGCGTTGAAATTTTATTTGCTCCAAATTTGCCGCCCCCCCCGTAAAATCTGCCGAACTAGGCTCCAGCCTACTCAACCTACTGGTAAATCCGCCACTGGCATTAAATATGTATGCTCCTAACAGTTGAACCAATGAAAATATTTTTTTGCAGCATGTAATCCGTGAATCATGTTTCGTTATTCAAAAATAGCGAATTTTGAATTTCATATACACAGCAGTGGCAATGGGAATAGGTTAACTTTGAATGGCTCATAATATTTCCGTTCCTTAGCAAACACGTACAACTGAAAACGAACTTAAAGTAAGCATTCTGCAACACAACCATAACAGTATTTGCCATTTGTCAGTTCCATTGAATTTACTTGTCAGTTCAATCAGTCATTTGAACTATGTACATGGTTTGGGCCTCACCTTTCTTCTTCCTTGCCTCGTTCTTTATACCGCTCCATGGTTTCGCGTTGCTCGACCTGCGGTGTAGGCACATCGCCCGTTTTGGCGGTAATATCTCAGCATATTACTACAGGCAGCTCTATCTTAGATCGTGTCATCGCCGAGACCAATGCGTTGTTGTTGCTTTTTCATTTGACACATCCAGCCTCACCAACAGCTGGAAACTAGAATATGTTCATGGGCGTAGCCAGGGGGGCAGGGAGGGGCGGTCGCCCCCCCCCTGATCGATGAAAATGGGAAAAAAATCCTTATCGATGTACATAGTAAAAAAATCGCTTCACTATACAACATTTTCAAAAATGCCTTTTTTAACACTCCAAGTGCTGCCGGAGAAGCTATGATTGGGACAGTTTGCAGCCAGAAGGCGCATACAAATAGATGACAACAAGTGGCCTCTCGTAACTGACGGAGGCTGCGTACCAGCATACACATTTCACTTGTGACTTGTGACTTGGCTGCGTGGATCCCATATTTCCTGTTTCATTTCATGGCTTCTGAGCTGGAGTACACAATTTCAACCGTTAGGTCCCTTCGGGAAGTTAGTGGAATTCGACTTATTTTCATCTGAAAGGGTGACAAATGATATACAGCTTTGCTTTGTTAGCCCTGGAAGGCCATGCTTTGTCGAATCGACTACGCATCATCAAATTTATCCCATTTTTCGTGACAATTCTCATTACTTGAAGCTAAGTTTTCGTACAGCACTTACCATGCCGATGTACTTGCCGGGTACATTGCGGCTCGACGAAGTAAGCAGGGTAAGTTGGATTTTTGGAAATTGGCGTCGTCGAAACGACGAAGGATGAACATTGTGTAACTTTTAGAACTCTAGTATTTCTTATGGCTGGTTGTCGATTCGACGATAAGTCTGTTTCCATACAACTAGCTCGCAACAAATATATTTATTTTTGAAATGTGGGACCTATTTTTTCCATAATTATGGAAAAAAATATTTACTAGGACAAATCAGGAAAATAGCTCAAAATTCCTCCTCATTTTAGGAAGATTGAATTTCGAACTCATAAAAATCGGCTCCAAAATCTATGTTTTTCCATTCTAAATAAACTAACGATTGAAAATCTTTCAGATTTTATAAATATTTTGAGAAAGGGTGATTTGTATGAGCCGTCAAAGTAGAGCGTCGTCGAATCGACGAAGCATGACCTTTCCGTACTAAAAAAAAGCATGACCTTCCTGGGTTCAGGACCTTGTAAAGAACGGGTGTCATATTTCAGTGTCTTTCAAGTTCTTCTTTTTCTTCTCAGTACCGTATAGCCTCTTGTGGGGCCATGGTGCGTTAACTTAGTCGTTTATAGGCAATTTCGAGTCAACGTTACATTGCATATCATTTCGGAGTGTATATAATGTTGTAAGCATTCACATGTACGGAAATTTTGGACCACGCCGAGATTCGATCTCCGGACCTCTAGATTACTAGCATCTTAGAGTGCGACTCAACCAAGTAAGCCACAGAGCGGGTCTTTCAAGTTATTAAATCAAAATTTATATTCTAGCTGAATCATACCAGCAATAACATTTAGCCACTGTTAATACTTTGATAAATTTAGAGGAAAACTTATTAAAACCGTTAACCATATTTCAATCAATAAAGGATTTATTCTGATGAGGCTACTTTGCTAAGATAAAAGTGACAGACGAAACAAACTGATTTCGCAAGTGGTCCGAGATGCAAAAAAATGCACTGAAAATAGACAAACTACGCTCTAAAAGGCAGATATTCGAGGCCAGTTGTATGTAATTATAATGAAGAAGAAAATCATGCTCATCTCCATTTAAAATATTTGACTCTAAGATTAGAAAAAAAAAGAAATAACATGCGTGGCAGTCCACCAGTAAACTAGCCCCGCAGATGTGTGAGTGACATCCGATTTCCAAGATCTAAACTGCTGTTTTGTTAAGGTGTTGAGATCAACAGCACGCCCAGCAATGTTATTTATCCCCATAAATGGATACTTGTTTACAATCTGAGCGACATCATAGTCCGTCACGTAGGTCGTGAGTTCGAAAACGTTCACGGTGAGTCTGGAATCCATGACGCTGTGCACCAATCCAACCACAAGCCAGGCTACTCTAAAATTTGCTAACAATATTTCTGCGCCCGGAAATTTAAACTCCTAAGAAAATCCGGATGTTGAAAAAATTTTGGGCTTGCCCCCCTCTGACCGAAATCCTGGCTACGCCCATGAATATGTTGCTGTATTTTTTGAAGCTAACAAAAATAAAAGTCTTGATAAATTTGCAACAAAAACAAAAGAAGCTGAGGTTTGGATACTAATTGGAAAAATTAAGCGAAGCTTGCATTACAATTAATGACTTTTTTAGGAGATGGGAAGATGAAAGCGATTATCTGCGGAAGAAATTGCAAAAATCAATGCATTCAAAGAATTATGGCAACAGAGGTCAATATGGACTGAATCGCAAAGTGATTGATCGGCCTGTTCAAACCATTTCCCGCAAGGGGGTCGGTGTCCTCGTGACACTGGCCTTTGGTGAGTTGCGTCACCAAGTACCTGAGCAGCGGAGGGAGGCCCCTGGTATGGTTGATACGCCATGGCGTGGATCCGTACAAAGACCTTCGGGCGATGACGTTCCCGAACTCCCTAGTCATGTATGGGACACAGAATGGCTGACTTTTTCCCTATTTTTTCCAAAAATCAGCCAAGCTCACACGACGCAGTGCTTCCTCGTAGGGGAGAAACACATAAGCGCACGTGTCCAGTCTCGGAGTGGATTGATGACCACACGGCCTGAGTCAAATTGCTGCCTAGTAAGCGGATGGGGCCACTCAAAAGCGAACGGTTCAGCGCTACGAGTCTGCTTTAAGCAGACGAATATAGTAAACAGGCATAACGATCCTGCGGCTGGCGAGCCGAATTCGTTAGGTCTACCGAAAGGGAGCCAAGGGAAGATCACACCTACTATTGAGAAATCTTTAGCGAATAGTGTACCTCGGGGAAGGGCGTGCCCAGGGGACCATGGTCCTTACCCATTTTGGCGTTGGTCTCGAGGGGGTTTGTGGTGTTAGACAAGTCGACCAGCTAGAGTCGCATCCCAAGGTAGGGTTCCAAAGGGAGGCATCCCGGCGGAAAACACCCTTCCGGCTTTAATCCGGATATACTTTGTCGTCCCGTAAGGAAGGGAGGTTATGGCCACCTGGCTCAGGTACTCCTAATGGCAAGTACGTGGTAGACATAGGACGGATGTTCGAAGCATTTTTGAAAATTATGCTGCGGTATGAATTCAAGCCTGATAGAAACTAATCTAAATGTCCCAGTGACAGCTGGGCATATTCGACAACTTTTGAGCCGCTCGAAACACTGGCGGTACTTCAAACGGTTATCGGTTGTGTAAACCTTAATGGCTTGGAATACTGCAAAACGAATGGAATTTGCAACAGATCACATGCATTGGACAACAGAATGAAATAAATTTTTATTTAGCAACGAAAAAATGTTTAATTTGGATGAACCTGATGAGTATCAGCATTATTGGCTCGATTTGAATAGCAGATTGCAATGAGTCGTTATTCCGGTGGCGGTAGTGGGTGAACGTATTTCAATTAACACCATAATGTACCTACATAGGTTAGGTTAGGCGCAGGGTTTGCCAGGTCTACGCCAGCGCACTTAGACCAGAATTTGGTCAGTTGTGATACCTCCGAGAGAATCATGCCCTTACCAGTGATGTCAACTTTAGTTACATATTAGTAATCGGTGATATTCGTTACATTTATTTCGAGTAATCGTTACTTAGTAATCGTTGCTTTTAAAGAATCACATAAAAAAACTACACAACGATTGCTACCTACTCGAATACTGTAACTAACTAACTAACTAACTAACTAACTAACGTTTGACGTTTATCAAAACAAACACACGCAAAATTTTCGCACAATATTAAATTTTATAATTTGCTTTAAATTCATAAGATTTATTATTAAATTCATTATTTTATGATTCATTTACTCGTTCGCTTCATCGGTAAAAGTGGTTTCGCGAATCGGTTTAGTGAATAATCATAAATTTGTTTGAAAAGTTTTTGGTGGTTTGCATTTTCTACCTGCCGCTCGGGCGGTCTTTGTTCTTTGTTTTCATTTGGTCCAGTAGTTATTTCAACTCGGCTTAACTGAGTTATCTGGGCATAGATTTTCATACAAGCATATAGCGCAGTGGTAGCGTGTACGACTCACGCTCGTGAGGTCCTGTGTTCGAATCCCAGTTTTTACAATTTTTTTTCTTTTTGCATTTTTTATCTTTTTATTAATTTATTAGTTTAGTTCTTGAATTAAAATGAATTGTGTTTGCGAGCAATTTTACAAAGTTCAAATTGACGGTCTATCTCAGCTCGTTTCGTCGTTGCAGAGCCAACTTAGCAAGCTGAGATCCCTTATGAAAACTGTAAATTGTTGTCAAAACAATTCCAAAATATTGCGAGATAGAAACGTAACTTTAAAAAATAAGAAGAGTAATATAGGGAAAGACACTAAGAAAAAAACTAAAAATATTATTTCAATATCTTCTGAGCAATCTTTCGTTAGCGATGAAGCGGGGACTTCCACTGTTATTTCAGATTCATCTTCTACAATTCCTTCCAACGTTGACAAAAATCAATCTCCGATTGATAAATTTGTCACAGTTCGTAAGAAAGGGAAACATATTAAAAAACCTTCTCTTGTTGGTGATGTTATTCCCAAAAAGAGTGATAATAATAATAGGCGACACAAAAGAATCTTCGGTATCGATCAAGCTAATGATTCTCTTCGAAGTGTCCCCAGTTTCAAGGTATTCCATGTTTCTAAGCTGCATGCTTCGGTAAAAGCAGAACATTTAAAGGAATATGTAATGAAAAAGCTGAATTTAACAGATGACAGCTTTCTTTCGGTTTATCCTCTGATAAAAAAAGATTGTGATATATCCAAATTAGTTTCAATCAGTTTCGGTTTGAAACTTCCTCATGAATATTCGAAGCAAGTGTTTTGTACCAACTTCTGGCCCAAAGGCGTCAACATATCACCCTTCAAATTTTCAAAAAACGACAAACGCCAAAACAGTGTCCAGCAGAACACATAATTTCCAATTCATTTTTCTCCGTCTATTATCAAAATGTTGGCGGTCTTCGTTCAAGAACAAATGACTTTTACCTTGCAGCTTCACAAGAAGATTATGCTGCCATTTGCTTAACCGAGACTTGGCTTCACACAGACATTTCAAATGAAGAACTTTTCATAAGAGACTATGATGTCTATCGTCGCGACCGTTATGAGGCTTCGACTAAGAGAGGAGGTGGTGTTTTGGTAGCTATCAAAACAACATTCCCATCTCATGAAGTTGAGCTTTTTCATAAGGACGTGGAACAGATATGTGTTTCTATCAATGTTTCTCGCAGCGAAAAAGTATATATTTTTAAAAGCTATTTACCACCTTTGAGTTCAGTTGATGTTTATAACAAACATGTAGATAATATCTCCAAGCTATTTGCATCTTTTGAGGAAAAAGACAAATTGATCGTTGTTGGGGATTTCAATCTTGGTAATATAAGTTGGTACTGGAACGACGACGAGAAAAAAATTCTGCCGCGTGATTTACATCTTGAGTGTGAATCTGTTCTAACAGATTGTTTGTTTGCAATGGATTTGATGCCAATGAATCTTGTTAAAAATTCGATTGGTAGAATTTTAGATCTAATTTTTGTTAGTACTTGCTTGAATGCTTCTGTAATTAAAGTAGATAAACCAATTTTGGCCAATTCAATCCATCACAGTGCTTTTCTTCTTGAGTTTGTTTTTTATGATTACATTGAAGAAGAGCCCGAAGTTATTACTACTAGAAATTTTCAAAAAGCCCAATTTGAAAAATTAAATTCAATATTTCTTAATATGGATTGGGCTCCAGTTATATCGAATAGTAATCTTATTGAAAGTTATACAATTTTTAATTCAATTTTAAATAAATCTATTCGCAAGTACGTTCCTTTAAAAAAGAACAAAATAAAAGCAAAAAATCCTTGGGCTACCAAAGAATTGTTCAAACTTAAGAGAGCAAAAAATAGGGCCCATAAATTATACAAGAAGTCATCCTCTCTTGCCAATAAAGAAAATTTCTTTAGATTGAGAAGAGAGTATGAATTAATGAATAAAAATCTTTACAAACAGTATATTGCGAGAGCTGAAAATAATATAAAGAATGACAGTAAGACATTTTGGAATTTTATAAACAGCAAGCGTAAGAATACGGGAATCCCAAAAAATTTAGAATTCAATGGCAATTTTTACAAAGATGTTCAATCCGTTTGTGACGGATTTGCTAGATTTTTCAGTTCAGTTTACAAAGTGCCAGACTCCGTTTCATCAGAAATGAATGCTAACATCAATGGAAGTCAGAGTGCATTGGTCCCTCGGATAGCTCAGGAGGACCTTACGAGTGCTCTTGAGATTTCTGAGGATGACCTATTGAATGCTATGCGTGATCTTGATGTTAGTATTCAGGCCGGACCTGATGGCATTCCTAATATATTTTTGAAGAATTGCATGCAATCGTTATGTCGTCCTTTAGCCTTTATTTTTAATTTGTCCTTGACTTCAGGTGTTTTTCTTGATGAATGGAAAGTTTCATTTCATACATAACGCCTGTACACAAAAAGGGTCCGAAGCATCTTATTGAAAACTATAGACCCATAGCTAAAATATCTGCAATACCAAAGTTGTTTGAAATGCTTATTAAAAATAAAATAGATGTTTTAATTAGCCGTTTGATATCGCCATGTCAACATGGATTCCTGAAAGGAAAATCAACTTCAACAAATTTGGTATCATTTACTAAATTTGTTGCTGATGGTATCGAGCAGGGAATGCAGGTTGATGTGGTATATACCGATTTTTCGAAGGCTTTTGATAGAGTAGATCATAATATTTTACTTACAAAACTAGAACATTTAGGAATACAGTCAATTTTTCTAAGCTGGGTGAGATCCTATCTAACGGATAGGACTCAGTTGGTGAAGTTAAATGGCTGTATATCTCGCTCTGTTATAAAGTGCTCGTCAGGGGTTCCGCAAGGAAGCCATTTAGGACCACTTTTCTTTTTAGTTTTCATAAACGATATCATCCAAAATTTTAAATTCGTGCGTGTATGGCAGTATGCCGATGATATGAAAATCGCTATGAAAATACGCAACATTGATGACTGCCTTAAGTTGCAATCCGATTTAGAAAAGCTGCAATTTTGGTGCCGCGATAATAATTTAAATTTAAATGTTAGTAAATGTAAAGTACTTAGCATATATAAATTGAAAACTCCGGTCTTCTTTGAGTACTCCTTAACAGGTAGTGTTCTTGAAAGGGTTGCCGAAATATCAGATCTTGGTGTAATTTTCGACCATGAGCTTTCATTTCGACAACACATTGATTACATTATTTCTAAAGCGAATAGTATGTTAGGATTTGTTAAACGTAATGCGCGCGAATTTAGTGATGCTTTTACTTTAAAAATATTGTATGCAGCTTTCGTTCGTTCGCACCTGGAGTATTGTTCTATTGTGTGGAATCCGTTCTATAAGGTGCATATCGAGCGTATAGAAAGAATTCAACACAATTTTACACGGTTTGCCATTTATCAAATTGGCTGGCGTTTCAAGCCAGATTATAAAACTCGCTGTTCCTTATTGGGTTTACAAGCCTTAGATTATAGAAGAACATTTTTAAACGCTATGTTTATAAGAGACCTGTTTTGCTCTCATATTGTTTGTGAAGATATATTAAATAACTTTCAAGTCAGAAATATTCCTCACAATTTACGGCGGAACAACCTTCTTGTTCAGCCTTATCATAGAGTAAACTATGGGCTTAATGAACCAATTACAAGGTCAATTATTCTTTATAATAGTTTGAAGGACTTAGTTAATTTTAATTATACTAATAAACTAATTTTTAAAAGAAGTTATTGTGATAAATTTCCTTATTAATATATTTTGTTTTCAGTTTTTTTTACGATCTGCTAGAGTTTACACTCGATTGATTGATTAGTCACTTACGTACGGATAGTAAGTAAAGTGATGCCGAGAAGCCTAGTCCCGGGACAAAAGTTTCTATGAGGCAAAAAAAAAATACGATAGTACTCGTATTCACGGTTGGTCGCAGTATAGAAGGTAGGAAGGTTGTCACTCATTGTTTGGACTGTTTTACACAAATAAATTGCCCTTTTGTGGCGAGTTCGGCGACACTCCGAACGTATCGCCCGGGCAAACAATTGCAGAGATATCGGCGATATTCCAAAGTACATAGTACGAAATTGATCATTTGTGGCGAGTAGATATCAGACTGTGTGTGTGTACTACTCGGTCTACTCGATTTCTTGCACTATCCGACTGTGTACTACTCGGTCTGTTCGATTCTTGCGCTTTTGTCTGAGTATACCATGCATACGAGATTGCTTTGCTTGTTTGTTGTTCGGTACATATATAACGACTATTTTTGTACTCGGTAGTCGTTTATTCCGATATTTAATAGTAACGACTACTTAAGTAACGGGTAGTTTTAGACATCTCTAGCCTCTGCTAACCGCTTATGCAAGGAACCAGGAACGTGTTAACAATATATTTGTTGAGCAGTTTTGGGTTCACATCCCGAAGTTTAGCGGTATCGTCAAAATATATACGCTCTGTGGCTCACTTGGTTAAGTCGCTAGTAATCTAGAGGTCCGGAGATTGAATCTCGGCGTGATCCAAAATTTCCATACATGTCTGGATAGGAAATATGCATATAGTGCTTGCAACATTATTATACACTCCAAAATGATATGCAACGTAACGATGACTCGAATTTGCCTATAAACGGCTGAGTTAACGCACCATGGCCCCCACATGGGGTTATACGGTACTGAGAAGAAAAATACACTAAGCCAAAAGACCAAAAAAACGTCCACGTTTCTCCGCCAGGCCCGGACAGTGAGAGTGTTAGTAATGCACACTCTCTTCCTCTTCTTCGTCATCACAACTGCGAATATGCGTTCTGTCCCAGGACAGTAGCATGGTAGAACGGATATTGTCTATAGTTTTGGTCAGAGTCCACCTTGCGTTGGTCGTGTGTTCTGCAGCGGATTCTATTATCAATGACTAATGAGGATAGCTATACCCACTTCACGATGAGAAAATGTCTCCTTACTAACAAGGACACTTTTTATGATTTTCTAAAATTCTAATTTATACCACAAATCTTAAGGCCATAGAAGTCGTAGATCTAGCCAGAGGTGTTCATCCATTTGTGCATATGAAACACAACAACGAATTATTTCTCGAAAACTAGATATGAGCTTTGTTGAAGCTTTTTCAAGATAAATTTATCAATTTATCTTCAAAGGTAGGCACTTAATGTATCCATGGCGAAATATCCGAATGATGGTTCCTTCCCTTTTGAAAGCGTCGCTGACGTTACATCAACATTCTGCATCATATCTTGCGCTCCTCTCTCTTTCCTCTTTGAAATTACATTTTTAAAATCAATTTTAAAACATGTTTCGACCCTTTGGGTTGAGGCATAAGCTCCAATTATTTTGCGCTTGGCTACAGCTGCAATTAACTAATTAGAAGTTAATTCTCTACATACTTAATACCGGAGCTGATTCGGAAGACGGATATCGGCGGGTCACCTATATGAAACCCATAGATTGAGAATAAAGAGAGGGTTGGCATCCCTGTTTTGATTGGCACTGTAAATAAAGGTTATGTAGTTAAAACGTTGTATTATCGTTTGGTTTATTAAACCTGATTCTAATTTTTCTAGAATTCAAAAGATTATTTATACAAAAGCACAATATAAGGTATGGTATTATGGGAATAAAAGGATATTCATAAGCAGGCAACAAAAGACCTGCTTATCATCAAACGCTAGCGATTTAACAACGCAAAACAGGAGCGAAACTATGTCGTGGAAGGGGTTTTAAAGATACACACAGTTCAAATATTCTGCAGATGCTATAGGACTTCTGCTCTAATTTGTGCAGCACGTATTTAGTAATCATTAAAGATGGTGCTATTTGAACGAGATTTAGTCGATGACCTTGGTTTATCAGGTTTTTGGTGGTGTAGCTATTATTTGGAGCCGGATGGCTGACTATCCCTAGGCCTTAGCTTTTGCGAGGCCTTTCTCCTTTTTATCGCATGGAAAAAAATATAATTGGAAATTTTTGAGCAATTTTAATGTGCATGATTCGAGTATTTTGAAGTATTCTATGAGCTGTAGATCCACGGGACTTTGAGGAAGGAATTACCCACTTCACCAAATATATATTCGGTAATAAAAGCCTTAGAAAAAAAATTACTTGGTTTCTGGTATTCCTCAAAGCTAACTATTTGCTAAAATAGAAGTAGTAAGTTGATATTAGATGTTTTCAATTATTAGACCATTAGAACCACAATGAAAGTGTAGTTAAGAATATATGAGAATATTTATTTAAGAGTCATAGAGTTAAAAATGTTTTCCTGTGCCAGTTATAAAGGATATATTTCATGAAGTTTCCATGTTTCTAGAAGGGAACAACAGTTTCTTGTCTATTTTGCGGGTAATAATTCCGCCATATTATAACATAATAGGTGCCACGAATATGTCGCCTATTTAAGGTCCAACTTTTGGGTGGTATTTTTTTTAGTTCTGAAAGCAGGGAGTCTAGAAACCCTCAAATACCGTAGTTGTGCACCCCCAAAGTCACCCTATCTTCAAGATGGGTTTAGCAGTAGTGATTCCTTGGAGTGCAAGTAGCTCGGTCTTCTCCTATCTCCTCTAATTTTGTGGCCTTAGCGGAAGAATCGAATTGAATAAATTAAAACCTAAACCACATATTGAATAGAACGGTGATATTTCTAGGACGTAGGACTCCTCTCGATACAAAATCATGGCCAAGTCCCTGGTCCATAGTACAGCGCTTGCCACTGTATATACATACTTACTATAATAATTTGCCAATAACTAACCTACATGCAGGGTCGAATTTTCCATATGGGCAACCTGGGCAACTGCCCGGCGCGACAAATTTTGAGGAGCGCCATTTTCTTCAAAGTGGCCCAAATGATGATCTAAAATTTTTAAAATTAATGGAACCGAGGAAAATATTTTTTTTTTTTAGAATGCTTATGGTAAGCTTTCAAAACAGCAGAAGGCAAAATGTTGGTTTATAAAACACCTTAATGCACTCTATAAAAAGCTTAGAATGCGAACCAGGATTTACTCAACAATCATTAGATGCAATGAGGCAAGTTGTTGAATGCATATTGATTGGAATAGAAAGCGATCGTATGGTTACCAAGATTTTGAAAGTGATGAAGACACCGACATCGTCGCAACAGAACTGTTAGTATTTATGGCAGTGGCGATAAAAAGTCCCTGAAGGCACCACTGGGTTTCTTCCCTATCGCCAGCATATGGGCCGACCAGAAGGCAAATCTGCTCACAATATATGTTAAAAACCTCCAAAACATTGGAGTTCGAGTCCTTGGTGTTACTTTTGAACGAATCTGACAATGACTAAAATATTGGGATCCGATGTACGCAATCCGAACTCTCCTGGATAAATAACAAATGACATTTGACACATGTTAAATGATAAAACTTGCGTGGAATGCGTTTATTGACTGAAACAACAAAGCTATAAAATGGGTATACCTCGAAGCACTAGTCCAACTGCAGGAGAAACAGGAGCTCCACTTGGCTAATAAGCGTTGAAGAACTCACATACATGTTGGAAGGCAAAAAATTAAAGTTAAGCTAGCTGTCCAGGCTTTATTTTACGTTTATTTACGACATCTACATTCAAACTGGCTTACTGAAATACGTACCGATGTATAAGTTTAGTGAAGACCATCTTGAACTCTTTTTTGCATCTATTCGATCTGGACTAGGCCATAATAATAACCCGACAGTTAGACAGTTTATGGCATGCTACAAGAAGCTTCCAACTCGATGTCAACTGCCGGATGGTGGTATGGGAAACTGCATTCCCTTATCTCAAATCCCTATTTTGCATGCGAAGTCACCTGCGAACACAACTACGCAGTAAACCCTGGACGACTGAGCGAGTACGCAAAGCAACTCATCGAATACATGTCAGGCTTTTTATTTTTTTAAATATGCGAAACTATAGAGTGCGATGAATGCATAGCAGCACAACAAGGGCAGGTGTCAACATGGTCTTTAATAAGCTACAAAAGTGGAGGTCGATTCAAATCGCCGTCAAAAACTGTTGTCTTACTATGTACTGAAGTCGAAAAACAGCTACGGGCCGTACTGGATCTAAAACAAGGAAATATTTAAAATAAAAAACGTTCAATCCGAACCTGACTCTCAGGAGACCATCCCGTGGTCCTGCTAAATTTAAAACGACTTTTTCTGAACAAATATCGTATTTTTCCTGGGCTAAAAAAGAAAAGCAGAATTTCGTTGGAATAGAATCGCTGCATAGCTTCCTGGAAGTGATAGTGAGTGCATTCAGCGAGCACATATTCGGATGTGCTACATATCCCCACCACAAGAAATTGGAAAACTGCTAAGTTTTTGTTCGCTGGATGGACTTGCTACACGAAATGTCAGTTCTCTCTAATCAGCTGATACATCCGCAGACAATCAAAAATTCAAAAAACCTAAAACTGCAATTTTCCTTTCAAAATGCGTACTCTCATCGCACAATATTATAACGTTCACTAAAACCTGGCTCAGAAATGACATTTTTTCAGCTGAACTGTGAATAAACAATTCCCAGTATTGATGGTCGAGCAGCTGTGCTTGACAGTTGATCGAGCAGTCCAAGTAGCAGCTACACATCTAAATGTAGCATTCCAATTCAACGCTAAATAGGGGAAATTTTCGATACATCGCATGTGTACCGATTAGAGGGTGAGTGGGACGCGGAGAGAGAACACTTTCCAGTTGGTTTTTCCAATATGTGCTCGCTGAATGCACTCATTGACTGCGTGACAGTAAAATAATTTATGTTGTGATTCAGCCCCGAAAATCTGACATCGACTTTTGATGTCCGTCATCTTTGCAGTAAAGACTAAGGAAGTTGAAACTAATTGGGTTTTCATGAAGATAAAGCTCGGGCAATTCCTGTAAAAGAAAATCCTACTGACTTCATGCTGATGACCCTAATCAGTTTACGTAACGCTGCAACAACAATTCGAAGTTCGTCCTTTAGTCGATCTGATTGGAAGTTGAATATGATATAAATTTAAGCTCTTGCTTAATTCGTCGAAGGACTGCATAATTATACGAGTCTGAAAGGAATAGCAGTAAAAGAAAGCTAGGTGACTAGGAAATATCCAATTTGAGAGCATATTATCAAAGAGGAGATTTCCTATAGTCACCTAGGTTTCACTCACTATCGCAATCATGCATAGAAGGAAGAAAGGCCGACTGCTTAGAAACGTTATAATTTCAGATGTTGATTTATTCATAGGCACTATCAAAGCTGTAAAACTTAGTAAGAAATTTGGTATAAAAACTTTCGTAAACCAGAGCCTACGGCACATCCTACAAATCCGCTGACCGTAGGTTATTTTCTTAATGTCACATGATGATAATGTCACAGTTTGGATAGGCATTTCTGTCAAAAGGTGAAATTGGCAATGTATAGGCCACATCCTCCGAAGAAGGCCAAAATATGTATATTGCTAAGCAGATTGAAATCCACAAAGAGCCAATGCAAGGCACCTTGTTGGGCGATCAAGAAACAGGTGGAGGCGAGGCTGCTTCGTTAAACAAGAGGTGGTCAGTTCTAAAGACGACGGTACAGAATAGAACGAGGTAGAAAGAAATGCACTATATGCCTCACAAGGGGTTAATAGGAACCGGACAGAGTTCAGAAACTTTAGGCAGTTCAAACCCTTATCTCATAACAGAAATTAAATTTTGCTTGTGTATTTTCACAAAAAAAATGAGGGTGTTTTTTTTTCTTTAAATTAATTGTGAAATGTTTAGTCTAATTTATAAAACAGTGCTCCTTCCCATAGTGAAAAGAGCTGCAGTTTAAATACTGCCCAGATGCACAAGAGAGCCTAAATCCGACCATACCTACATGCAACTATTAATGTATTGTGATGTGTCAAGACTATACGTCCACCCAAATTGCATTTCCGTACTTGGCACCAGATGGCGCTAGTGTCACTAGCGAGAAATAGTGTTGGCCGATTAGACAATAGCAACGACTTTCTGGAGGTTTCCGGAAAGTGTGTTACCGAAGTTTCCGGAACAGTGGAAACGAGTATATGTATAAGGGCGTCGACTAGTGTCAACGAGTCAGCCTAGTTTTACCGTGGATTCTGTCTCGTCAATAGTTAGTAAAGTAATTAGTGAAATTGTAAACCGTGTATATATGCGTGTGTGTTGTAATAAATAGTGTTACAGTAAAGCGAGTGTTATTCATTATTGTGGTGTACGCGAAAATCGATCGAAAAAACTGGAAAGTCTAGACAAGACGAGAAAAATATAACAGTATCTTAGACCGACAAGAAAGTATTCGACTGCCGTTAGTACCTATATACAAAACGTTGTACTAGTACATTTTGTTTTTTGAAACTCATCCATGAAGTATCTTTATCGGCTAAGGACTCTCAAACTCAACCAGATAAAATGAATTTACAACTCTAATCAAATCTAAAAAAAACTGTGAGCCATGAGATCAGTTTCAAATAAAAAATCAAGATTATGGTAAAATGATAAAAAAATTTGTGTTGACAATATTCGTTACTATGTTTTCGGCATTCGATGAAAGAATTCCCATCGATACCGGCATCGGTCAGTGTATAGTTGTTAGGCTAATTAGTAGGAGCCAACTAATTCCTTTAAAATACATTAATGAATATCAATGTTCTCATATTGCCTGAATTTACGTTCGCTTCTAGAACAGAATCGCCGAAATATGTACATATTCAACAAGTATGCAAATCAGTTTTTTTCTTCCTTTTGTTCTGCTCCGCACCATCAATCCGCTGCTCTCAACAACCAACCACTGCTTGGGTCGCGCCCCAAAAGAACCAGTTACAAAAAAAAACACTGAGACTCGTTCAAAAATACAAAACAAAAAATCTATACATATACATGGAATTCTGAATTTAAAATTTTAACAAATTTTCTACTTAATTAAATTATAAATACATTTGAAAAATTCATTCTTGATAATAAATTTCAGCGTAAGATATTCAGTTCAGCAGACCACAAGAGTAGTGTGGTGTGCTGTGGTGATAGAGTCTACTGACTTTACGAGACAAATAAGGCAATCGTCGACTTCGACTACCAGTTTTTTGAAAACATAAAAAATATACAAGTTGGATAAATTGCAGACTTTCAATATGGTTAAATGAACCTTTTCGCATAATTACTCGTTTAAAGGTGGCATGTATAAGTAGGTATACGAGAGAAGGCATTTATATATTATTTTTGTCAAGTTTAAAATTAATTTCGGTATCACACCTGCTAAATTGCTGTCGTATAGCGTCAATGGAATTCTGGTCCTAGTTTGAAGCTAGCTAGCTCGTGTGACTGCTGATTTTGTATGTATGTGGATTGATTTTCAATTAAGTAATTTTTGCTGTAAAACCATAGCTAATTAACGGTTCAAGTCGATTAATATCTTGTTAACAGCAGCACTTACATTTGTAATTGATTTAATTAATGAAAATAAAGAATTAGTTACACATTATTAATTCAGAAAAAAAGTGAATGGTTTTGGAATCGGTACGTTGGTCTAACTAAGTATTATTTGCTCACCACCAAAGAAAAACAAACAATATTGATAACATGCTGTTTATATATTCATAGGGCCATGACAGACTATACGAAAACGATCGTACAATCAAACTTTACAACAAGAAACAGTATGGATAATCGTACGTACGATTCTTACGACACGTTCTCACAATGTGAAATGCACAATGCTTGTCTGCCGGCTACTATAAAAGCTTTCGCCGTCCGCAATGGCCCATAGAGTCGATAACTCAAAAGTTCTATACATTACCTCGAAAATAAATCGAAATAACATCCAGTTCTCTTCAGGTATAGGTTATCGAGCTTCTACTGTATCCGACTTTTCCGTTTGTTTCCCTATACACGTATGTAGATTGTCGTTGCGGATCTGAGTCCTTCAGCATATGCAATTGACATGAAACTTGTAATTTACAGCTTCCTAAACTACTCCGATTAAATATGTCGATTTTAGCGTTCGAATATAGGAGTTGTAATTTTCAGATTTCTCTGGGACAAAATTCCATTTTTTTTGTCAAAAAAATAAATTTTGTTTTTAAGCCTGAGTCCAAGCTAGGTATGTTGAAGTACCAAATTGAAACCCTCCGGTTAAAACCGTATAGAACCAGTTAACCGAGTATTTTTATTCGATAGTTTAGCTTAACCAATTAATCATTGTCAAATCATGTTACAAATGATCCTGCTTGTATATTGCTGGACATTGCATTGCCTAAGACCCAACAGATATCCGCAGTAAATCATATCAATCAGCGATTTCTTCAGGTATTATGAGATCAAAATAAAAACTTTGTCGTAATTAATAAAAAAAAGCCTGAAAGGGCTGGTAAGTCCGATCAATTTATTAAACTTAAACAGAAAAAAATGGTGTGAATTAAATTCCCTCCGTCTTTTTCATCCTTGCTTTATACCACTGCATGGCGTCCCGCTGCTCGGCCTGAGGTGTAAGCAGGTCGCCCATTCTGGCAGTCTCAGCGTACTTCTACAGGCTATCCTGGATCGTTTCATCACTAAGGCCAATGCGTTGTTGCTTTTTCATTTGACACATCAAGGTGTTCTTCGGTCTGCCTCTAGCCTTCGTTTCATCAAGTGGAACTTCCATTCATGTCGCCTTACTTTGTGGGGTTCTCAGGCGGCCGCCTTTGAACATGGCAATACCAATCCATTTGTCGATCTTCGAGTTTTTCGATGATTGGTTGATGATTGGTCTATGGACAATGTGCGTTGGATATAGCAACATTTGATGTGATCCCTTTTCTTTACACCAACTGACATGCGTAACATTTTGATTTCGGTTGTCATCATTTTTTTCGCGTAACCTTCATACATGGTCCATCAGTTGGATCCATACATGAGTAGGGAACATACAACCGTTTTGTACAACTTGCCATATTCTTTCCCTGTACAAATTCCCTCCGATTGAATAAAATAATTTGTTAATTCCAACAAATTATCAAATGAAACTTGATCCCCTCAATAAAATATATGTATTCAACCTTTTTGCTTCTCGGGGCCACATTGGCTGAAGACAATTGGTTCCGGGCCGCATAAATAAAATGAAATAACCCAAATCGATTATTTACACGTAGCATCAGGAACTGTAACCGATCCCCATTAGATTGCTTCCAAAATGCGCATCTTTTAAAACCCTCGCTCGTAGAGTGAAAGGGTATATTAGCTTTGTCGGAAAGTTTGTAACGCATTGACCGATCATATTAAAAGTATTTATAACTGATCAGTGTGACGAGGAGAGTCAATCGGACGATGTCCGTCTGTCTGTCCGTCTGTTGCTGCGCGTTTTCCTCAGCCGCTGTGAAAGCTATACGGAGCTGAAATTGCACACATGCTTAGTTACGTTTCAGGGTGTTTTTATGTTCGAATCGCTAAAATCGGAATATGGGGTCATAGGGCTGACATACAAACCCGCCTCCCCCAATTAGGTTCTTCTAAGAACATTTTTTATTTGTGCACCAATTTCAGTCAAACTTCATCCTCACTCATCATCAATGTGGCACGATTTCCCTACGTCGGGTTTTGGACGCCTGAATCGTTGACCTTTGGAAGCCAAGTAGATGTTGGGCGTCCTCACCAGTATTGCCACTTGTGTTACATTGTAACATTTTGTCACAATTTCAATTTTCTTATCAAAATTTTGTTACAATCACCAAAAAAATTAACATACAAGTAATTTACATTTTTTTACAGTTAGTTACAAGAAAAAAAATCTGCGTTAATTTTTTTTAAGTTTTCTCCTTATGTTCATGTGTCACTGCCGTGACCTTTCATCAAAGATGGTCTCCTATTTGTTATTTTTCTATTCACCTTTATCACCCAGGAGTAGAAGCCATTGAATCCCATCAGCTGAGTTTGAAAGAGTTTCCGTCAGTTCAATAAAAAAAATTGAACAGTCTTGAAACGCTCAAGATTTGACAGTCATCGCACCAGATATGGTAACTGATTTTCTTTCTTCGCCCAGAATGCATTTAATTTCATACCAATATATAAAAAAATTCAGTACTTGTAAGAAGTGTGGATACTTACTTTTTGAACATGAAACAATTCAGGCTACGAATAAAAGAGGCACACGATCGCTGAAGAGCTCAAGCCTTAGTTTGTTAACCACAAACTTAAGTACTGCACAGAGCCACCAAGCTTTTGTGCAGAGCGCAAATCAGATTACTGGAGGAATTGCTATCAGGTTCTGGTATCATCGCAGCAATGGGCTTAAAGAACTCGAATTTGTGGCTGGTTGAAAACGATTAGAGCCTTGTCGATTAGTGGACTACGGTACAATGTACCTTTTTAGGTTGCAGTGCTAACCTTTCACTGTTCAACGATTAATGCTAATGTTCGTGGGGAAAACTTAATATTTTAATAATAATATTGAGGTTTTTGTCACATTTATTACTAAAAATAACACTGATACTAATGTCCTTAAAATTTACACTGAACCCAGAAATGTTACAAATTGATAAGGTACTGCTACTGAGTTCTCCTACCGAGCTTTCGTTCGTCCACGCATCCTCGCTCCGTCAATTTTTTTAACATGCGATTATCGTCTATTCGTTGTATAGGGTTTTCCAATTTGTGCGGGTAGATGTTTGCAGCTTTTAGCGGCCTGTTTGTTTTGGTAGCGTCCGTCGGTCTAATATGTTGTTTACTATTCAGTCACACATGCCAAATCACCATGTAAGCAGCGCGTTAGTGCGTTTAAATGATAACACTTTATTATCAAAATCAGTGTTCGTTAGTGCAAATTTTGCTAGCTTTACGCCTATTTTACGTGAATTGGCCACCAAGATCGTCTGGTTTGGTGCCGCTAGACTTTTTCTTGTGGGGTTTCTCAAAGTCGGAGGGCTACACCAAAATTTCAAAATTGAACGAGACCGAGACTAATTTCGGGGGCAGCCGAAATTTGAATACCCGTCATATTTGAATGCAACTTAAGCTTCTTTTGCGTTAACAATTTCTACCGCCCTATAACGTGTCTGGCTGGTCTAGCAGTTAGTGCGCGCACCTTCGGCGCACAGGGTCATGAGTTCGAATCTCACCGTGGATCATGGTGTTTTTCGAACTCACGAGCTTGTGACGGACTACGATCTCACTCAGATGTTAAACGAGTACCCATTTATGGGGATAAATAACACTGCTGAGCGTGATGCTGATCTCATTACCTCAACAAAAAGCAGATAAGATCTTGGAAATAGGGTGTCACCAACACATCCTGCGGCCTTAGTCCAATGTCGGCGTGTCGCGTCAGTTATTTATTTATTTATAACGTGTTCCGATTCCATCTGTTACAGAATGCGTTGAGGCTAATCCAGGAACACGCTTGGATGAATTTTGGTTAAGATTCGAAAAGAAAAAAAGTTTTTCTCACAAGAACCTAATATTTGGGGGTTGGTTTGTATGACAGCCCTATGACGTAATGTTCCGATTCCATCCGTTCCTAGATATGTTTTGAGGCTTTACTAGGAACACACTTGGGTGAAGTTTGGTTAAGATTGGTACATAAAGAGAAAAGTTTTTCTTAGAAGAACATAATTTTCAGGGGCAGCTATTTCACTGCTATTGCAACCTACTGAAAGAATTCATCCTCGATAAGATCAGGTGAAATGACGTTGAATTGCTGTTGTCGAAAATGAATCCAATAAGTTATGATGCATTGGGGCATAACATATTTTCAAACGACATTTGTGTAAACGCTTTTATGTTCTGAGTGCTTCCTTATTTCTCATTTCATATGAATTTCTAATAGGGTATAATATTGAATTATAGTATAGTGATTTTAGCTGAAAAAATGATGAAACCCAAACATCCAAAAAAAGAGCTGACTTTTGATGCCAAATTGTTCTATGGCCTGACCGCATTACGCAGTAAAAAGTTAGACTTTTTTGCGCGTCACATTTGGGGGGAAGGGGGTAGCAAAGGGGTGAAATTATGATTTTTCGCCAATATCTTGTTAACTGTAAAATTTACAGCAAAATGTTCTGACGACGATTTAAACTACACAAAATTTCCTTTCTAATGATATATTATATCATATACCTTCTCTTGGCAGATTATATACTAGACCTAAAAACATTCGGTGTAATTTAGATTTTTTTATAGTTACATTTGGCGCTCTAGCTCCTGAAGTAATTTAATTGGAGCCATGATAATTGGGATAACTATTCCTAACAATATATAGCTGTCCCACACAGAGACTCAGGCTGCCCCGACAAAGCACTCCCCTATACTTCCTATTAACATTTCAAAAAAATACATGCCTGTAACTTTTCACCGAATCACAGCAGGCGGGAAAAATTTTGATAAACGTTAAGGCTAAGTCCCATTAGACCCTCCACCAAATATTACTTCGATCGGATTAAAACAAAGGGTACCTCCCATACAAATTATTCAAATTCAATGCCACTAGTTTATTAAGAAATAAGGGAACAAGTCAACCAAAATTAAAGTTTTGCTCGTAGGCTATTTTCCGGTCATTTTGCGTAGATGCGTACAATTTAGAAAAATTCTTCTAGCCATTTCAGGATCTTAATGCAGCACCTCGTATCAATTGTGGGCTTTTCGAAGCTTTCCTTGCATAATGATGCAGTTGATAAATAATATAAAAAATGTTCAACACGTTTTTCATTAAGTAGGTACCTACATAATTGCTTATTTAACCTTCCGATGCTCGCACCTCTACCCGAACATGGATGATCGCGCGTATGTCTCACATACGCATACTTTGTTCAAGGTGATTTGCGTAGAATAAAATCAAGGACTCTTCAGGAAAATGCAGAAAAATACTCAGGCATTTATTCCAATGAAGTTCTATGAAAAGTTAGGCACATAGGAATTGGCACAATCAAAGTAAATTTGATTTGGATGTTGAGTGCGAATGGCTTTCATAGCAGTTCCCAGTTTCAAGACAATTATTAGTTACATTATTGTCTGGACGTTTAACAAATGAATAATTTGCAATTATATTGTGTTTTGGTCGCCGGGTTCAAGTCCATCAATTTGTGATGTTTTTTTGAATTTTTGGAATGCCTAGTATAAGTAATAAACCGATAAAATCGAAAAACTGACGAGAAAGATCGCGCGTATGTGAGACATACAATTTACTCGTCCTTCGGAGCACGAGGATCCTGCGGCATTCAAAAAGCGCTGGAAGCTTCTTTTCAGCGTTATAAGAGATTAGAAGACGGGGCTCCCCAGCAGCTTGGTATTATATGTGAGTTATGAGCACGCAAAAATCAGACCGTATGTCTCACATACGCGCGAGCATCGGAAGGTTAAAGTAGGTACTAACATCGTCAGTTCACGTGAAATCCATGCAAATACTGTCAAAATTTTGATGATCGTGAAATCGAATTTGCTTGGTGGTACTCACTTCACATGAAAGTCTCCACAGCGGTTTTTGACATTTGGCCAGCAAAAATAATGCAGTTGCACTTTATTTCACAATGAAAAGATGTCATCGACAATCAATCAGAACGCGAGTGAACATTTATCTTACATTGAGTGAATAAAAAGCAAGTCTCCACGGCACCGTTTTCACGGGAGACATACAGTGCGTACTCGATAATACGGACTAATGAAAACCAGGGTCGATCCGGACTACAGAGGAATTCGGACTAGTGGAAACCTTTAATTTGCTCTAAATTTCGAGGAAATGGACGAATTTAATCAAATTGTTCGAAGAATCTGTTTTCTATTTTCGAAGAATTTCACTCTGTTATTCTAGATTTTGTTGTTTCCAAGAACAAACAAAAACTTTGTTTTGATTTCGGAAGATAATATCACTGTTATTATGAGAAAAAAGTCAGATTCGGATTAGAGAAGCTCTTGAAATTACCAGTTTGTTCCCTATCTTGCAGCATTTTTCACCTTTTTGTGACATCTTTTATTCGAATACTAGCCAAAAAGCCACCCCTAAAATTTGGCGCCCCGGGCGAACTGGTTTGTACCTCCTTGAAGCGGGCGCTGTGTGAATGTCTGCACAATAATATTAAGTTCCCATTTATCTATCCTTTTCATTCATTATTTAAGAACACCGCCAATTTCCATACAGTATGCATATGTACCACTATTGTGCTGAGTTCGAAACACAAATTAGACATTCTATCAATTCTTATAAAGTGTTCTTTCAAATGTGAAAATAATGTTTTTCATTGGTTTGTTGTTTGTATAACTGAACGATGTTTATAAATTGCAGTAGAATAAATTTTGCTCACATCTAACAAGAAAACTTTATACCCCACTTACTTATCTCTGTTTAGACCTTAAAAAACTCATAATCATCAACTTCATGAACAATCATGTTAATTGACTATTTTCTTTGTCACCGTCTCTATTATTACATATCTTAGCAAAAACTGAAAATAGACCTACACTCTACCTAACTCTTATCTTTCTATGCACAGACCCAAAAATATCAATCGTTGAAAACCAAACGAAGTATCTAAATGCCTTAATCACTCGACCCATCCTCTATTTACCCATATCGCAGGAAACTGACCTAATCTATATTTTTTTTCTTTTTGTTTCCACATTGCCAATGATTTGCAAAAACAACAATTTCCGTTGTCTTTATTTTTTCCAGAGATTACTCATTCATTCGCCTCTTATCTACAGAGAATACGCGCCCAATGATAACAAAGTACATACACGCGGCCATTCGGTCGGCATACATCAAAACCCAAAATTCACACGAAAATATTTCCAACACATCAAACAAAACTATGCTCCGCGGTCGGCCTACCCGGGCCAAAAACGAAAGACTTCAATGCGACGACTGGGCAACAAACTTATTGTTGAAAAATTTCATTTACGGTACCCGTGGTGCCATCTATTGGTCGATCAGTTCTCAACAGAACTGATCACTTTTGAGAGCAGAAGAGCGAGAAACACCATAGCAGCCTCCGAGTCCGAATATCTCATATGTCATATCTTTAGCGAACTGAAAATAAATTAAAACAATATCGGAGACTGAAATTAGAATTTATCTTGTATCTCACTCCGATACGTGGTGGTCGAATACGAAGACCTACTCTGTCCGCTGCACGTGTACCTCCGTGCACTCAAGAATGCATCGTTGCACAATTCGCCCCTCTCCACCGTGTTGCTGCTGCAATTTCCTCATTCAATGGAAAATACGATAGAAGTGAACTTCATTCACCCCCACCCGTGTGTTCCAAAGAACAAGAATTCTACACAACAGGACGAGGACACGTTCTGCTGCCTATGCACTTTATGCAGAACACAGAGCAGGCAGAGCATAAAGGAACACATACACACCCTCATGCGTGAATGCATTTTCTCTGCACATACGAGAGCTACGAACACGAACCTGTTCAATGACCGTTGCTCGTCCGTGTGTGTACGTAAATCGTAAACGTATCATATATGCCGGCTCTGGCTCTGGATGACCGAGTCGGAGAGTATACCACAGAGCACAACCAGAGTCAGTTTGAGTTTGTTCGCTGCGCAAGAAACATGTTAAGTGGTCGCGTTCCGTTGTCGGATTGAAGATTAAAGAACGTTTTCTGTGTACCACTGAGAAATCTCTTTCAACTTGTTGATGGTGGTGAACTCGTCGTCGTCGTGTTGTTCGTATGGTTGCGCAGTTGAAGAAGTACAAGAAAAAGTTCACAACACGTCACTTCCGAGTCGTGGTGGTTCTTATGTTCGACCATCGGTTACGGGATAGCCGCGAGAATATTTTTGTGTGCAACAAGTGTCGTGTTTCTTGCAAAATTTAATTAGCAAAAAGTTCGAAAGGAAGAGAGAAATTAAGAAATTAAATGAACGATGGCTGCGTAAAAAGCCGAAAAAAAAAATCCTAGTGCTGTGTTTCGTTTTTATGTTAAATTTTTGGTTCTACAAAAAATAAAAAAATGTGCCGTTCTGCAAAAATGTTGCCCCTGATGACCCCCAAAATTATCCTTGCGCTCGCGACATGTCTGTCCCTTGCAGTGCAAACGACAACCGCCCAGTGTTCGTGGGAGTACCAAAGTCTCAGTGTCACATGCCACTTGCGAATTCTCGAATCGCAAGGTTTGAACCTACAAGTGGCCGAATCCGCCGATCGCCTTGACATAGCCTGCAGTGAAACGCTTCTGTTCCAAAGTGAATTTCCCCCCGTCGAGGCGTTTGCCCGACTGCCCAAGCTCAACGAGCTCCACATCGAGTCCTGCAAGTTGCTGAAATTGCCACCGAATGCATTCAAAGGACTTAATTCGCTGAAAGGACTAGCTGTGAATACGCGAAACAGTATCTGGGGTGCCGGTAAAAGCCTCGAAGTGTTTACGAGTTCGTTGAACGGTTTACGCGAACTGCAAATGTTAGATCTGAGTGAGAACAATTTACGGCAATTGCCCGAAGGTGTTTGGTGTCCCCTGAGTAATTTACAAGTTTTGAATTTGACCCATAATCGATTACGATCCGCGGACAGTTTGGGTTTTGGTGATTTACCGTGTACGGGCGCGGGTGGTTCGGAACTTCAAGTGCTCGACGCGAGCCACAATGAGCTTCGGTCGATTCCAGATAATTGGGGCGTATCGCGTTTGAGACGACTCCAGGATCTGCATTTGCAATTTAACAATATTACGGAGCTGGCTGCCGATGCTCTCTCGGGGCTGGCTTCGTTGCGCAAGCTCAATCTCAGCTACAATCACCTGGAAACGCTGCCGACCGATGCTTTTGCCAACAACAAGGAGCTGCGCGAAATTCACCTGCAGGAGAATCAAATCTATGACCTCCCGCGCGGACTCTTCCATCGGCTGGAGCAATTGCTCATCTTGGATTTGAGCGGTAATCAGCTGACCAGTCACAATGTGGACAACGCTACGTTTTCGGGACTAATTCGTCTGGTCGTCCTGAATTTGGCCAATAACGCGCTGACGCGAATCGGTGCCAAAACATTCAGCGAGCTTTACTTTTTGCAAATATTGAACTTGCGCAATAACTCTATCGGACACGTGGAAGAAGGAGCTTTTCTGCCGCTCTACAACTTGCACAATTTGAATTTGGCCGAAAATCGCCTACACACTCTGGACAACAGAATTTTCAACGGCCTGTTCGTTCTTGCTAAGCTGACTCTGAACAACAACCTCATCAACATTGTTGAGTCGCAGGCTTTCCGCAATTGTTCGGACCTCAAAGAACTTGATTTGAGCTCCAATCAGCTGACCGAAGTGCCGGAAGCCATCCAAGACTTGTCGATGCTCAAAAGCCTTGATTTGGGCGAGAATCAAATTACCGGTTTCCGAAATGGGTCGTTCCGCAATTTGAACCAACTAACAGGACTACGTCTGATTGACAACCACATCGGTAACATAACGGTCGGCATGTTCTGGGATTTGCCGCGACTGAGTGTGCTGAACGTGGCCCGCAATCGTATCCAAGCAATTGAACGAGGATCCTTTGAGACGAACACTCAATTGGAGGCTATTCGATTGGATCGGAATCTTTTGACCGATATTAACGGCGTGTTTGCAACCCTTGCATCACTCCTGTGGCTTAATTTGTCTGAGAATCACCTGGACTGGTTTGACTATGCTTTCATCCCCAGCAAGCTCAAGTGGTTGGATATCCACGGTAATTACATCAAATCTCTGGGAAACTACTACAAGTTGCAGGAAGAGATCAGGCTCAAGACGTTGGATGCCAGTCACAACATCATCACCGAAATTGGTCCGATGTCGGTGCCGAACACCATTGAGCTGCTCTTCATCAATAACAATCGCATCCAGACTATTCAGCCCAACACTTTTGTGGACAAGACGAGCTTGGCTCGTGTTGACCTCTATGCCAACATGATTTCAAAGCTGCAATTGCACAATTTGCGTGTAGCACCCGTGCCAGATGAGAAAATGGTCCCCGAATTCTATTTGAGTGGCAATCCGTTTGAGTGCGATTGCTCCATGGAGTGGCTTCAGCGAGCTGATAACCTAACATCGCGGCAACACCCACGCATTATGGATTTGGCCAATATCGAATGCCTGATGCCGCACAGTCGCAGTGCTCCAATTCGTCCACTGAGCAGCCTGTCGAGTAGCGATTTCCTGTGCAAGTATGAGCGAAACTGTTCGCCGGATTGTCATTGTTGCGAATTCGAAGCGTGCGATTGCGAAATGATTTGCCCAACAAATTGTAGCTGCTACAACGACGAACAATGGGGCACTAATATTGTGGATTGCGGTCGGCAGAATGCCAATCAATTGCCTAGCAAAATGCCAATGCAAGTAACCGATTTGTATCTCGATGGAAATAATTTGCCGATTTTGTACAATCAAATCTTTATCGGCCGCAAAAATCTTCGTTCGATCTATTTGAATGCCAGTAACGTGATGACGATACAGAACCAAACATTTGCCGGTCTGAATGGTCTGGAAGTGCTACATTTGGAGAACAATCGATTGCAGACGCTGCAAGGCCCGGAGTTTGAAGGATTGCACTCGCTCCGAGAGCTGTACTTGCACAACAATCGACTTTCCTACATCGGCAACGGAACTCTGGCGCATTTGACTTCGTTGCGCGTTCTTCGTATTGACAACAATCGGCTGGTTGCCTTCCCTACGTTCCAGTTGCTGCAGCTACAGCAGAGGAGCAGTCTTACGGCCTTGTCAGTCGGCCGCAATTCATGGTCCTGCCACTGCGAGTTTCTCCAGGAATTGACGGAGTTTGTGTCCGCAAATGCTATGATTATTCAGGACGCACAAGACATCTACTGTGTCGATGGGGCTCTAAAACGTGAGCTCGATCTCAACGCCTCGGCTGGCTGCAACGAAAATTTCGCCGGAAGCACGGCCACCATCGGCAATCAAGACATCTACTCTGGCTACATTCCCCTTCTGGCGGCCGTTCTAGTACTCATCGTGCTCATCATCATCCTGATTATTGTCTTCGTGTTCCGCGAGTCGGTTCGCATGTGGCTGTTCGCCCATTACGGTGTGCGGGTGTGCGAACCCCGATTTGACGATGCCGGCAAATTGTACGATGCCATTATCCTGCATTCGGCCAAAGACTACGAGTTTGTCGGACGTACCATTGCCGGCGAGCTGGAGCACGGTCGTCCGCCATTTCGGCTGTGCATTCAGCAGCGTGACTTGCCCCCGGATGCATCGCACCTGCAAATTGTCGAGGCTACACGTGCGTCACGCAAGATGATTGTCATTCTGACGCGCAACTTTTTGCAAACCGAATGGACACGTGCCGAATTCCGCAGTGCATTCCACGAAGCATTGCGCGGTCTGGCCAGCAAATTGGTCTTCATCGAGGAAACGGACGTGAGTGCAGATGCTGAAGAAGTTGCCGAGCTGCTGCCCTATCTCAAGTCGATACCGAGCAATCGTATTCTGACCAGTGATCCATACTTTTGGGAGAAGCTTCGCTACGCCATTCCAATTGAGCTATCGCCACGCGGCAATAATTACACCATCGATCATCATGAACGTTTCAAACAACCGGTAAGTCCAGGTGTGATATTCCGACAGGCACCGCCACCACCGGCCTACTATCAGGACGGGGACGAGACGAATTATTCATCCGCCACGACCGCGACGCCAAGTCCACGCCCCACACGACATCCTTTGAACGATATCCCCATGCGACCGCCCTCCGAGCATATCTATTCGAGTATCGATTCCGAGTATAGTGCGTACGATCACGAGGCCTTTTCAATGATGCCAAGTGGTGGTGCGGCCATTTGCAACCCTCATCTAAAGCTTCAAAAGTTCCCAGCCGGGACCTCGAGTAGTGGTCATCCCTCAAATTGGCGTCCAATGAGTGCATCCCAGGCCGTCCATGCCTCGATACATCGCAGCAGTGGTGCTCAGCCACAACCCCAAACTCCTGTGGCGAGCGGTAGTGGTGGAAGCGGAACATGTCCGAGTCCAATGCCACAACCAGGTGGTGCAAATTCGAGCGGAACTAATAACAGCAACGGTGGTCAAGCGTTCTTGGTGTGAGGCGTCTCCGCACGGTAACCCATTAGCTCAATACGTTCACGCCTCTACGTTCACCGTCCATGCACGTCCACAAAGAGTCATTTAATTTAAGCACGAAACAAATGAGGATCAAAGCGAAACGACAAGAACAAGGACCCGCGCGAAAATTGCAATGGTTGGTTGCTTTGCGCCACACGAGTCTACATACATACTCCTTATACGTGCGCGAGGGTCCTTCTGATCTGCTGGTCGTATAACATGCTGCCATGATGATGACGATCCCCCAAAAAACCCGCCACAATTCCCTGCTACAAGGAAACAAATTCATGTGATATAATTGTATTAACTTTATTTTATTTTTCGATTCGACTTATACAGTTAGTTGTAGACACGAGAAACACGTTTAGATTGTAAGTATCTGAAAGACGATTCTTATGAAGTCCTTTTTGTAAGAGTTTTCTGTTTTGTAAATAGAGAGAGACTGTTTCGATATAAATAGTAACAAACGCCTTAAAATTATTGTAGAAAATCGCGTCCATTGAAAAAAATCGTTAAAAAAAATCCATTCACTCTCCGAGGAAAATGATTTTGTGGTTTACCAAAAACACGACACTGTTGTGGTGCCCGCAAACATCTTTCTTTTTGGATTGTTGTCTTTCAACATAAATTCCATCTTTTTTGTAGACTTTTTCTGTTTACTGGAAATTTGAAATTTTGCGTCAGAATTTCGTGTTTCTTTATTGGACAATATTATTGCGCAATATAGTTCCGCGTAAAAATATAAATATTGCGAATTCGAATTGTTACTAGTCTATATAACTTCCGTTTTCGCACACTATCGGGCTATCTTGCGTAATCAATACTGTAAACAATATTGGCTCCCTCGATTTATTCTCAAGCCGGTGAGTTGACCTTTCGTGGTCGTTTTTTTTCTGCCTCCGAAATTATGTTTGCGGTTAGCTACTAAATTATAGCGAAATCCGAGACGACATTTGTCTTATCGTCGCTGCATCTGGTTCTTGGTCGCTTGGTCTCAAGTGTGTAAGCATATCTTCAAAAAAAAAAGAAAAATTAACTCCCATCATGGGCCATCCATCAACTAGACCATTTAGCGGTTGAATTCCATCATCGGTTGTCATAAAAATAAATCTTAAGACAAAGCTATCTATTTTTCTTCATTCACACAAAAAAGCATTCGTTTGCATAAATTACCCATTCTATGAAATAGACGAAGACGATCCTCAAATATAAAAGAATACGTTATTAACTTTTTTTTGCATAATCGGACCAGCAATAATCATATTTTTCAAGACAAATGCACCATTCATTTTCGCTGGACTCCCATAACTCCACGTACGCCCGCTGCCAGCACAATATATTCACTAATTTGCCTACCCACAACTGGTCTTTTACCTTAAGAGCTTTCTTAATACCTTATCTATTTTAACTATCGGTCCGAAAAAGAAAAAAGAGTGTTCGCTGTCGCGCCTGTTCTTTATGACCCGCCATTTGTCTCCAACATCGGTCCAAAATAAGCACACATGCAGAATGATACACTCCAAATTTTCATATGTATAAATAAATTTATTCATTTTGGACAAATTTTTCGAATCTTTTTTCGCTAATTAGCTTCAATTTCTCTCTATAAGACCCCCGAATGGTGCGCTTAACTTATTATCAATGCAAGAATGTTAAGTGCTTCGTTGTTCCCTAGTTGGAGAGTTCTGTTCAGTTTTTTTGTTTATTTCATTTTCCCATGTAGGCCCACCAGGTTAGGCTATTTTCCATAAATAAGTTACACCGACTGTAGTCGTCCCGTAAGTGTGCTACCTGTGGTTCCGGAACAAACCTGTTAAAAACGAAGAAAAGTAATTAATGAAAAAATACAAAAGCCGGGACCACACAATTTAAAAAAACTTTTATCATAAACATGTTTCTTCGATATGTGATTGGAAGAAAATTGAATTTATGATTCGAGCCTGTATGAACTTCGGTGCCATCAACTTAACCGAAAAAACATTTTTCAAATGACCAAAAAATTTCAACTTTCGTAAACAGAAAAAAAAACAGATATCTCATGTATCCTTATCAATGTCATTTCAAAACATTTAAAAAAGTACGAAAAATAAAACAAATTGCCTAAAATTAAAACAAAAATCCTATAAATGACCTTGACTGATAGCTAAACAAATAAAATTCGAAGTGATTGGACCCTGTTTTCCAGGTCCTTGTAGAATGTAAATTATTTTTGTCAAAATTATACTGTATCTAAGAACATGAAAATATTGAAATCTAAATTTATTATATACCTGTTTATACCTTGATAAAAAAAATCAAAAAATGTTAAGAAAACCTAAAAAATTAAACTATGTATTCTACCAACGAATGTGTGTAATTTATTTTCAATTAAAATCATTTCTCATTTTCTTTAAAAATAAATAGATATTTTGTAAACATACAGTAATTTGTTAATTTAAAAAAAAAACACAGAAAAACTTTAAAGAACAAATATGTGTACTAGCTGGTATTGATGTCTATACGAACAAAAAAGTGAAAAGAATCTATTATGTTGTATGTTAATAAATGTAAAAAGAATAATATTTATTTAAATCATTAAAAAAATATATTGAAATCATTTCCAACATTTTTGACTACAGTTAATGTTTTCTCGTACAAATACTAATAATTTTTGTTGAAAGATAATTAATTTTTTTCATGTGATTTATCTGTTAAAACTACATAATAATCTACTTACCGATTAGTCGCGCGATCACTCTTGTAAATATTTCGTGTAAATTTCCATTTAGTATTAATCATTTATTGTTTAAGTTTTTAAGTTTAGTTTCTTTTATTTAATAGGAAGAACAAATTGTATTTACGTTGTATTATATGATTAAAAGAAAAGTATATAGAACTGACAATTGATATATACATATATGTATAATGAACTTATATATAAATGAAATTGAATTCCATAAAAACAAAAAATGAAAAAATATACAAAACATAAAATTTGAAAAATTAACTTCATTCTTTTATTATGGCTTTTGGTTTGATGCTGTTTCGTTGTGTCGTTTTGGTCGCTTACAAATGTATTCGAATCTTCGTTGTTTTCTTCTTCTGCTCGTGTTATGTTTTTAGTGTCGATTTTAGGCTTGGCCATTTTTTAGCTTTTCATTTCAGACAGAAAACCTAAAGAGATAAAAAAGAATTGTAATTTTAGGAGGTGTTTTCAGCGAGAAATTATTTTATGAACAAACAGTCCGAAAAGGATTTTTTTGCTTTGTACAAAATCTTCCAATAGGATAATGTACAGGAACGGAGAATTTAAACGCACGATCCATTTTTAGTCTTGTAAAATTGCATCACTATGCGATTAATCGGTAGACTATGCGCTTAATCGAATAATCAAAGCTCATTTTTGTGGAGAAAGCACATTTGGTTAGCTTTCTCCACAGAAATGAGCTTTGGTTGTTCAAATGATTGGATAATGTATGCCGACTCATAGCAAATCTGGCGATCTTTGCAAGCGGCAAGTTATAACTTAAAAGCTAAACATGGTTTTTAAAATTTGGACGAATGGTACATCGTGTTCTGGGACCCTATTCAATAAAACCAACTGTAAAATAACGAGACCGAGTTCTAATCGTGCGAATAGCACGATGAGTGTATACCATATACCCATGTACAAACCTAGAATGCGCGAAAAACCAAAAATATTCAATTTCATTTTTTTAAGGGGGAAGGCGTGATGGGTCGGCATTCATTTTCGTGACATTCTATCAAAAGATATGGCGCAATATTGCTTTGTAGGGGATGTAGGGGTAGGGTTAGTCAGACCTTCTGCACTTTCCACCAACTTCAAGCAAATGTCACAATTAGACATTGATGAATGGAAGGTTGGGGAACCCTTGGTCCGATTTGGCCCATTTTTAATACTATCCAAGCTTTTATCAAAACAATCATCTGACCTAAATTTCAAAACGCTAGCTTCATTACTTCGGGAGTTATCGTGGGAACTGACAGACACATGGCTTATTCGAATCAGGGACCGACCCTGATCATTTATATATATACTTTGCGATACCTCCGGTGGCTCCTTTGAGGTGTTACATAAATCGCCGTAACAAAAACAATATACCCTATACCATTTTATGGGTATAGGTTATAATAAGCACTTGGTGATGTATTTTAGCCAAAATTTGTGGCTTCTAGGAGCTTAATCCCCAAATTCGCCAAAACGGACTTAAGCGGTTTCGTGCTATGATCACGAAAATTACATTATGTGCTTCTTCACATTAGCCAAATTTAGGCAGAAACATTTATTTACATTTAGCCTCAAAAGTCTAGACAAAAATTTCAATGCCCTGGCTATTTAGCGTTCAAAGGTTCAGTTTAAATTTTTGTTCAAATACAGAACGAAGCAGTAGGACATTTTTTGTGGAGCAGTTTTCATTTTATCATCATTAAGTTTTGGTTTTTTCCGCATGAAGTTTTTTTACCGAAAAGTACACGAGATGCTAAAAAACGCACTTTTGTTTAAAAAATGGTAAAGCAGAATAAGATTTATAGAAATGATAAATTGGCATGCTACAAAAAGACACAATTTCCCAGGACTTATTCAGGAAAGTATTTTATATAAAAAAACAGTCATTGATTTCGCAATTTATTCACCAAAGTGATGGTAATTAATTACAATTCTACCCTGAAGGAGACTATAGAGAGTGCCATCTATTCTTTCTTGAGTTAAATGATTCAACTCAACCTATGTATTAGCCCTACATTTCACCGTCACGCTTTTATACTCTTTAGAGCGCTTATACATGCATATTGTCGTGTCGTGTTAAGTATAAAAATAATTTCACAATAATTATATTTGTGCTCTTGTTGTGTAAATTCGAAAGAACAAAGTTTCGCATTTTATTCTATTTTAAAGGAAAATTAAATTTTGATATTTCATAAAATAGTTTTAACCAGAGAAACGGTCGAAGAAAATCAATTCCGGCTAAAAAGTTTTCGGTTAAATTTGGCCGCAAAATTGGCCACACTGGTACAGAGTTTACATCTGCAGCAGTAAAAACCTGAGAAATTACCGCCGAAAGGGACGACCATTAACAACACGTGGTAACTCGAACACCACAGATCAAATAACAAACCTTTTTGAAAAATTAATTTTCTTGTACGACTAAAACCTCAATATCTGTGAAGCTAGAAGAGCTAAAATAACAAAATAAGATGATTATTACAGCCAACAAATTGACCTAAAAAATCAACTAGCCGCACTAAAATGAGAAGGTGAGATGCTCGCACGATTCTTTTAAAAATTGGCGCATAGTCTAACGATCATTTCTTTCTTACATTATTTTATTCTACCTTCGGTATTTCTAACAGTTTTAATGCCTTAAGTGCAGAAAACTAGGGTTAATTTTGGATCACATTAGAATGTCCAATGCGACATTAATCTTCAAAATGCGTTAAGCGATAGTAATTCTTTGACGTTTTGTACAATTTTGACCATTTCCCAATGAAATTTTGGTAGGAAGCAACGGAATTGGGCTCAGCACTCCAAAATACCTAAGAAAGCAAAAAAATCAGCATTTGCGACCAAACATGAAAAGCTGTCCAATTTCAAAATATGGAGCTATGCTAAAAATGGCCAACTTAAAATAATGTATATCTTAGGTGCTAGGATGTCATTATAACAGTTAATTGTAGTCTTCTGAATGTATATCCAAAAGTTTGTACCAAAGTGTGCCTTACAAGTACGAAAAATTGGGTTTGAAGGTTGCTAATACACTTTACTCGATATATTCGTAAATAGCTTTAGAACTGGCACTACTGACCTTCAAACCCAATTTCTTGATACTCATAGCGGACGCTTACAAACTTTTGAACATACCGGAAGATAAGGTTCTTCTCATATGAAGTAGGAAGTCAGGTCACTTTCTGACAGAAAGCAAGGAGCCAATTGATTCCTCGGATTTGAATTGCTGTGGTGGTGGCTGGGCTGGGCTGGTGATATTACGATAAAAGGCCAATCAAAACCATGCTTGTGTTCAGTTAATTTTTTTTTAGAAAAAAATTGGCTTAAGGTTTTTAAGAAAAAAATGTTCATTTGTGCACTTATTCCAACCAAACCTCACACAAATATTATGTGAAAACGGAAATTATGCGAAGGGGTTAAGCAGAAGTCATAGGAACGCCCGGGATGCCCAAAAAACTATTAGCCCGCAGAGATTTGAGGGTATCCAAATTTCGGCCACGACCGAAATTGGTTTCGGTTTTAGACCAGTACTATGGCAGACATTTTGCGTTCATTAAAAACTTTAAAAATGATTCGCAAATAATTATTATTTAAATTTATTCATTATATTTAATTTTCAACCTTCCAGCATGCGCAATGCGAATCGTACACAGTCCAAAATTTTGGATTTTTTTTTAATCCATGCGTTGTATTACTCTTAATTTTAATCCAAAAATAACTAAAAAGTAATACTTTCATTAGATTATTAACTTTTCAATATAATTTTTACTTAAAATGTAGTTTAAAATGGACTAAAAGCTAAATTGTATCATTAAATACAGAGATAACATTAACTTGTAGTATTCTTGTATTGAAAATTAATTCATATGTATTTAGAATTAATACTATTCTTCTCATTTTCATCCGCACTAAAAATTAAACCAACCGATTTTACTATTTAAGCACTTTGTATTACTAATAGCGGAACATTAATCCAAAAAAGATTAAAAATGAATCCAGCGTTGATTCCTTTTCTTGAAACATGTTGCGTGATTAATACACTTGGTTTTACTTTTTAAACAATATTGTATTAAATCAAGAATTTTTTCCCAATTATAACGGCGTCTGGAAAATATTAGTTTGATAACAATGGAGCAAGAGGAAAGTATCGTTTGTGTCTCCAGTAATTTTTACTTGTGAATTAAAAGTGATAGTTCAAAAAAATTCTTTAAAATGGTCAAATATCAGCACAATTATTTGGTAATTACTTCCAGTGATATAGTGGTATCAAGTGAGTTTTATAGTTTCCTTCATGAGAGTTATAGTTGAAATAGATTGATAGGCAGAGGCATCGGCATCAGCAGAAAAATTTCAATTTAGAACACACGCATTTGCCTTTGCTGACCCACATTGACAGCAGCGGCAGAAGCATCGGCAGAAGCATTTTTCTGCTTCTGCCGCTGCTGTCATTGTGGGTCATCAAAGGCAAATGCGTGTGTTCTAAATTGAAATTTTTCTGCTGATGCCTCTGCCGATGCTGACGCGGGATATCTAATTCAACCATTACAGTGAATTTATAGTGTATTTTTTAAATTAATTTGCAGTTCTCGATAACTATGAACTTCCTCCAGACGCAACGCACGACCATCAGGAAGTTTAAGTTCCCTTTGAAAATTGACAGGGTTAGGTGAAGGAAAAAATATCAACGCTTGAAGTCGCCCATTCAACGCAGGCAGCAAAGTTAATTGATATTTTCTGAAGATATGTCTAACGAATTTAAAAAGTATTCATCATACAGTAAAAGACAAAAGATTTTAGAAACTTGTGGCTCATTTGTCCAACCCAAATCTGCGGGTATTGGTGAAAGGTGGGATAAAATTAATTCATATGAAACATTCTTTGCAGTGTATTTTAAATTTTACAAGAACGTAAGTTTTTCTGAAATCTTCAACTCATGCCAAATAAAATATATATTGAAAAACAAGCCTTGAAATAATTTAATGGTCTACAATTTATTAAGCCTTCCATTAGAAAATTATTAACACAAATATATTCATTATAGTGCCATCTTTATTAATTCAGAACTAATATAAGCGTAAATGGTTAACTAAGCTTTTACTCAATTATCTTCTATGAATTTTACAACGTTTGTCAATGTTTTAAAATTAATGGAGTAAATTAAAAGATATATCGTTTTGTTTTTAATCGATTTACTTAATTATTGAATAAATCTTTTTTCTTAAACACTTGGATTTTCATTATTGGAGCAGATAATATCGACGGATTTTAATGTAGTAAGTATAACTGTCAATACATTATGTATTTAAGTTTAAAGTTCTGTATATTATTTTTTAATGTAACATTATATTATAACCTGTAATACAAAGGTATTATATTTCAATCGACTATTGGTTTTAAATTATCAATATATCTGTACTTAAAATCAATATAACCATATATTTTATTTTAAGTGACATAATATTAAAATATAATATTTTTACCTATTATATTATAATAATATCTTATATTAAAAATTAATATAGTATGTATTAGCCATTATAAACTAATACAAGCCTAATATTAAAAAGTAATAAATATTTGGTGTAGACCTATATACAATATCTCTAAGGTTACTTTTTAAACCAAAATTTTGAACTGTGTAAGATCGGGCGCAATTTATCCAACAGATTAAGTGCAAGGAAATTTTACACTCTTATTTATTGTTTAATTGTCTTTATGAAACAGTTGTACGAAATTCTAGAAACAAACACTAGCTCACAAAGTTTAATACCTCTCACATTTTCATCATCATCATCAATGTGGCACGATAGCCCGACGTCGGGCCTTGGCCGCCTGAATTGTTGACCTCCAATTGTCGCGGTTACGTGACCTTGTCCTCCAGTTTCGGAAGCCCAGCAGCTGGTGGGCATCTTCACCTACGGAGTTCTCCCAGCGAGCTCTCGGTCGTCCACGCAACATCGCTCCGTCAATTCGTTGTGCGTTCATCACTTTATTTGGCATGCGATTATCGTCCATCCGTTGTACATGCCCCGCCCATTGCAAGCGTGGAAGCTTCACGATTTTCGATACTTCCAGCTCATCGTACAATTGATACAACTCATGGTTGTACCGGATACGCCATTGGTCTCGCTCTCGAACGGCCCCGAAAATTCGCCGAAGGACCTTTCGTTCGAATCGGTCTAGAAAAATTTCGGAGGCTTGGGTGAGGGTCCCCCACTGTGACGCTTGAATTTGCTGGAGTCCTTGTTTTCGATTGCATCATGGCCTTTGTTTTGCTTTCATTGATATGTAGTCCAACTTCCTTTGCGGCGTTATTTAGGTTATGCAGAAGGCTTTCTGCATCACCCAATCTTCGAGACATGATGTTGATATCGTCGGCGTACGCTACTAATTGAGTCGACTTGATGAGTAGCGTTGCGCTGCTGTCCATATTCATGGCTCGAATTACATACTCCAAAGCAAGGTTGAAGAGCGTCGGCTCCAGCCAGTCGCCCTGCTTGAGTCCAGTACGAGTTTCAAATAGGTCAGTGAGTCGGTTCTGCACTCTGACCTGCGAGACGGTATTAGTCATCGCCATCCTTGTGAGTCGCACTAACTTTGCCGGTATACCAAAATTCAGCATAATGTTGTACCGTACACTTCGATCGATACTGTCGTATGCCTGCTTGAAATCCACAAAGATTTGGTATACGTCGATGTTATATTCCAAGCACTTTTGGAGTAGTAGCTTCACTGTGAAAGGCTGATCGGTCGTTGAACGACCAGGTCTGAAGCGGCCTTGATACTCGCCAATGATTCGTTCTGCGGACGGATTGATTCTCTTTTCAAGAATTTTTTATAAAATCTTATAGGCCGTACAAACTAATGATATGCCTCTGTAATTCTCACAGCTTGTCACCCTTTTTGTGGATTGGGCAGATTATGCTTTTGCGCCAATCGTCAGGGATAACCTCGTCGTTCCATAGTTTCAGCAGTAGCACATGTATAGCGTTGGTCAGTAGTTCTGCTGGGATCTCGTCGTCGAACCAGTCTGCTCGTCTGCGCCGGCCTTTATAGCCCACGACGTCTTCTGCGACTCCTTTGATGCTGTCTTTGAGCTTCTCCCAGAACTCATGGATGCCTAAATTATTGATGTTATCAAGCATGGGCGAAAGTTTTTTCCTAAAGTGCTGTAGTATACGCAGCCGCCGTGGCATCATCAATCAAATTGTCAACCTCGAAAATCTTGGCCGGGTTGATTCTCGTTAGAAGAGATTCTGCACCTGTAGGTCGTCTTCACCAAATAGTGATCGGAGTGGCAGTTGGCTCCTCGATAGGATCGAACATCTAAGACATTAGAAGCCCATCTCTTGCCGGGCGCTTTATTATTTTGGAGCGACTGTATGGCAAGACTCACCTCCTCTACTGTTGGGGGTAGAACGGGAGGGCCTGGTTCGGCTAACTGCTCAAGAGCTGGCTCCGCGGGGGATGTTGATGGTGCATTGAGGAGCTCTTCAAAATGCGAGGCCCATCGTTTGTTGACGCTTTCGATGTCGCTGATGATGTTACCATCCTTGTCCTTACATAGGCTTGTCCTGGGTTGATATCCGTTCTTAACATTATTTATAACACGGTCGGAAATTTAGTTTCTTTATTAAACCTTTTTTGATTGTATATAGTTCAATACAAAAAAGTTTAATTTTTAAACTTTTCGATTGTTTACACCTAATTAAAACTGAATAGTTTAAATACAAAACTTTGCATTATATTTGATTGTAATACATTCCGTTTAGGTTTTAATAAAATAAAAGTTTAAATCCAAAACTAAAATATTTAAATCCAAAACTAGAATCGGGTGAAATATTAAAACTGGAGAGGTTTACTTTAAAAAAGAATTTAGTTTAAAATGTTTTTTTTTAAGTGTTTTTTTTTTACCTTATTACATTTTTTTGTGGGGCATGAGTGCGTTCACTCAACCGTTTATGGACTATTTGTAGTATATAATGTTCAGACACTTGGATCAGGCCGCACATGTATGGAAATTTGGATCACGCCGAGATTCGATCTCCGGACCCCTAGATTACTAGCATGTGCGACTCAACCGAGTGCGCCACAGAGGGCTTATACCTCATGATTATTTATCACTCCATGAACAATTGGCCATATGGCAAGTACTTAAAACTGTTTTTGGTTTAAAGTTAAAATTTTAGTCCAAAAGATTAAATTTTAAACTCATGGTTTGGATTTTAAACTCTGAGTTTACAACTTTTAAACTTTTAGTCTCAATTTTAAACTTTTAGTTTACACTTTAATATAAGTCTGGTTTAATTGAAAAATTTTAATCGTTAAGGTCCAATTGGTTTACTTTCTAATACTTTTAGCCTTAAAAATTTATAAAGCTTTTGGATTTCTTAAGAAATAAACCGAATTTTACTAAAATTAGTAAAACAATTGAATTGCTTAGATTTGAAACAAAATTTTCTTAAAATATGGTGTAAACTTTTTTAGTTTACTGTAAAAGTTTTAAAAATAAACTAAATTTCCGACCGTGAAGTTTGTACGCCTGTCTAATGTTCTTACTGGCTAATCTTTGGTTTATTTGCTGCAACTGCTCGTCAAAATGTTTGAGTTTCTTACGTCTAATTAACCTATTAGATACTCGCCGAAGTTCGTTGTATTTTTCTTTCTTGGCTCGGGATGCACGTTGTGTGTATTGGTGATAGGCTTCATTTTTCGCATCAATCGAGGCCCTGCATTCGTCGTCGAACCAGTCTGCTCGTCTACGCCGGCCTTTATAGCCCACGACCTCTTCTGCGACCCCCTTGATGCTGTCTTTGAGCTCCTCCCAGAACTCATGGATGCCTAAATTGTTGATGTCATCAAGCATGGGCGACAGTTTTCCTCTAGTGCTGTAGTATACGCAGCCGCCGTGGCATCATCAATCAAATTGTCTACCTCGAAGATCTTGGCAGGGTTGATTCTCGTTAGGTGCACCGAAGAGATTCTGCACCTGTAGGTCGTCTTCACCAAATAGTGATCGGTGTCGCAGTTGGCTCCTCGATAGGATCGAACATCTAGGCCATTAGAAGCCAATCTCTTGCTAATCAGTACGTGGTCGATCTGGTTCACGGTGTATTCATCTGGAGACTTCCAGGTCTGCTTATGGATTCGTCGATGAGGGGAGCATGTAGAGCTTATGACCAGGTTTCTGCCGCTCGCGAAGTCGATAAGTCGCTGACCGTTGTTGTTATTTTCGTCGTGGAGGCAGGCCCGTGCGCAGGAATCATCCAAGGGGGGGGGGGTTTAACTTAAATATTCAAATTTTTCATTGAAAGGTATATTTAAACTTTAAAATATACAGGCTATAATAAGGTGACCAGACTCCCAAAAGCCCAATGCTGTACACAAACTAGCGGAATTCGGTTGTCAAGCAGGTTCCAGGTCCGAGGTCTGTCGCAAATATGTTGGCTGTTTTTCTAATGCACGACAGACAGAGTCTGAGCGCGCAGAGTATTCTGAGCTACAGGTTATACGGACGAGTCAAAGGTTTAAATTTCACGAAATGGCGTCCATTGGCTTACCGATCGCCGCGCTTGCACCTCGCCTTATCATTCTTAGCACCATCACTGCGTCGCAAATTTAGGCGAATTCTGAAAAGCGAAAAAGGCATGGCGAGGTCTGGATGAAGCGAAGGGCAAGGCACAGGATTTAGGTAAACTTAAGGACGAGCCAGAGATCTAAATTTTACGAATTGTCATCCATTGGCTTACCGCTCGCTGGACTTACCTTGTTCCGCAACAGCACTACGTCGCGAATACTAAATAGCGAGACAGATAAAGCGAGGTCTGAGCGGAGTAAAGGGCGAGGTGCAGGATCTGAGTATATGTATGGACGAGTCAGAAATTTAAAGCTTACGAATTGCCTGACATTAACTCACCGCTTGTTGCGCTCGCTTCATCCTATTTCCAAGCAGCGCTACGTATCAACATTTTGGCGAATTGTGAAAAGGGCGACAGACAGCGAGATCTTAGTTAACAGACGAGCTATAGGATTTGAGTAAATGTATGGACGAGTCAGAGATCTAAATCCAACAAATTGCTTTCCATTAGCTCACTGCTCGCTGCGCTTGCACTTCGTCTTATCCTATTTCGCAACAGCACTGCTTCGCAAAAATATTGGCGAATTCTCTAAAGGTACGTGTTCGTAGAGACGACTCATGCGATGATCGCTCAGCGATCGCAGTTAAACCATCGGTTCTGACCACTATACGCGCATATTTTCTATACAGACATGTTATGGTCGACACATGGGAAGTAACACCATTACAAAAATATGCAAATATGGCTCGCAATTGGATGCAAAACTACGATCGCTGAGCGATCATCCCAAGAGTCGTCTCTACGAACAGGTACCTTAATGCGAGACTGACAGTGTGAGATCTGAGCGGAGCGAGGGGTGAGTCACCGAATTATAGTAAACCAAATACCAAAGGACGAGCCTGAGGTATAAATCTTATCTAAACCTGGTGGCAATATTTCACGAGGAGAATAAGGATTTCTTCATAGTTACGATAGGGATGCCATGTCGTTCCCCTAGGCTTTTACCTACCTTGATTTACCCTAACTTCTAGTGGAGGATGGTGCGTTGACGACTACCGTGTGGCATGTGTAATCGTCAACGTTACAAAGACAACAAAATTCGGAGTGTGATACGGTTGTCAGCCATACCACTTATTAGTCGCATTGTTAGTTTATTATTCTACAATAAGAATGTTTCTTATCATCTTCTTCTGAATAATAAATTTGCGGCGGGTCATGACGAGTTTAGAAACTCTCTCTCTCTCTCTCTATGAATCTCTATATCACAGAGTAGTGACCGAACAATCATGACCACAGAGCACGGCTTGTAACGCCGTTTTAAATGGATTTTAATGAAATTTGGGAAAAAACTACCTAAAACCCATGCTGAGTCATTTCATTAGTATGCATTTTCCTATAGAGGTTGATAAAGGAATCGGAATAGAGTACAATGGCTGATTTTTTCTTAAAATCTCATCTTTTGACGGATGTAACCTCTAAACCTTGGCAGCTAGAGCCTTGAAATGTCGCAATCAACAACAAATCCCCTGCAAAACCCTACAATAGTTCACCCACTACAATCTACACATGCCGCGCGGTTACATTTATCTTTGAATTACAATACGTTAGGTATAGGGAAAATACCGCTTTTCGAAATGCATACCAACACTTATGAGTAGAGCCCGGACTTTCGTGCAGTAAAAAAATTAAAAACGTGCAGTAAAAGTCCCGAAACGTGCAAAATCGTAAAATATAGACCCGAATATGCATTTTGCGTGCAATATGAAAACAGTTTCAGTTTCATTGTCATTTTTAGGCTTTTAGAAGCTTAAGCTTTGGAAAAAAAGTAGGTAAAACTTTTAAGAAAAAAAAAATGAAGAAAACTAGCTCAAAAAAGTAAAATATATTTTATTTAAAAAGCACTTTCAGTATTTTACCCTAACATAAACTTTTCCCCATAAATGCTGTCTAGATTAGCATATGATACCGGAAATCCATGACCGGTTTTCGTTTAGTAAGGATCCATCGTTCAACCTTTGGGCTTATCTAATTCGAGAAATCATAGTTTTAAAGGGGGAGATTTTCCTATATGTATTTAAGGTTAGTTAACCACCAGATTAGATTAACTTGCACTCTACACACAACAACTGCAAAATTGTATTAAAATCAACTGACATTTGATGAAATTTCCATAAATGGCGATGCACTTTTTTTTCTATTTTTCCATATTATGTATTTTCTTTCTCAATAATATTTTATTATTCTCTTTTCTCTCTATCGAAAAATTCTGCACACCATGAATCAGGGGTAAAACTGCAAATGTGCGTTTTCATGCAAAACCCTTAAAACGTGCAATTTGGTGCAATTACCCTGAAAAGTGCAATTTCGTGCATTAACGTGCAATTGCACGAGAATCCGGGCTCTACTTATGAGTTTCTACCACGAATGTGCTTGAACTGTCCGGAACTGGATGGTGTCTAGCGGCGAGAGATAATTCTTTTGGCAAGGTATAAATTAACAACGCCAGTTTACATTTTTATGAAGTTAAATTTTTGCCTTATGAGAACAATAGTATTTAATAAGAAATTCTGGCAACATTTGCCAATGGGGGGGGGGTCTCAACCCCCAAAACCCCCCCCTGCGCACGGGCCTGCGTGGAGGCTATGACCTCCTGTAGTTCCCCTATGCCAGCTTTCGATTCCGACTTTGGCGTTAAAGTCTCCTAGCAGCAGCTTGACGTCGTTTGACGGGAGTGAGTCGAAGAGTGTTTCTAGGTCGGTGTAGAACTCGTCCTTAATCGCGTCTTCTTTTACTTCTGTAGGGGCATGCGCATATTAATGAGCCAGAGATTAGCGAAACGGGTCTTAATGCGGATCGCACATAGCCGCTCATTGATGGGTTTGAAGCCGATAACGTGGTCCTTGAGCTGCTTATTCACGATGAAAGCTACTCCAAACTAATTGTTGCCCTCCTCTTTACCACTCGTAAAAATTGTGTGCGATTTGAGGTCGTTAATCTCGCTTTTGAGCCATTTAGTTTCCTGGATTGCAACTATTCTCAGCTTGTATTGTTCTACCTGATCCAGGAGGGCCCTTAAGGCCCCCGGTCTATTTAGGGAGCGTACATTCCAGGATCCGAAAGAGTAATCAGTTGTTCGTTTGCGGGGTCGTCGTTGTTTTGTACCCGTCCAATCCGAGGCTTTTGATTCAGATTTCTTGACTTGAAGTTTTTCTTAGGATGAGTTGTCGGCACATCGCTAAACCATGATAGGGTTTAATCGTTGAGTAAAGGCCATCATGGGCATGCCTCGAAGATGCTGCTTTAGTGGTTGAATCAAATGTTTTCTGTCACCTATCACGTTAAGTAACCTGAGACGCTGTAGATGTTAATACAGCACTCAGGCGCAGCGGTTACTCGGATAAGGCGGGAAAGTAACGCCCCGTAGAGAGACATAGGAATTAGCCGAAACCGTTCACCCTATGAAACTCCTCCTGCATAGCTAAGGGTCCGCAGTCATGCCACAACTGAAGAAGATATAGGAATTAGCCGGAGCCTTTCAACCTTTATCTTCCCCCTTACGGTATTAACACTAGTGATATACCTATTCCCGCCCACTGTAAAGTATGTCTCTTCGCTAATGACACGACATTGTTATGCAGCTTACCGTCACCGGACCTCATCTGTAACGCTTTAATAAGCGGTTTTAACAATCTCGAAAATTATTTCAAAAAGTGGAAAATTAAAATAAACCCAATTAAAACTAAAGCGTTCTTCTTCACTAGAAAACGTAAACCCAGCTTAATTCCCCCAGGACCTCTATTATTAGGAACCTCTACTGTGAGATGAAATAGCGAGCATATCAAATACCTAGGTGTGCTCCTGGATAAAATCTTGACTTTCAAGGCGAACACGGACAATCTGTTAAAAACAGGTGAGAATTTAATAAAAGTGTTGTACCGTAACTTACGCCGCTGCCGCTTGGGGATCTTGCGCGCCATCCCACATCGACAAACTACAAGTTAAGCAAAATAATTTTCATAAAATGATTCATAATAAGCCACATCTTTGCTTTACAATATTGCTTAGGTTCCCTTAATCCATGCTAAAATTGCACATATTGCTATTAACTTTAAACTATACCGCTCATAGAGTGAAAGGGTATATTAACTTTGTCATGAAGTTTGTAACGCATTGAAGGAAGCATCTCCGACCATATAAAAAGTATACATACACTGCGCGACAAATGCTTAGGTTCACACATATTTCCTTCCAGGAAACGGTAAAAAGAAAGTTTACCGGTTCAAGAAATGTTATTTTCGAAACTATTAAATATTACAAATAAAATGGATGGCCTGAGGCCGTACAGGACATTCTCCTTAAATTACAGTAATTGATTTCATTCAAAGAGTCTTTTTCCACTGCGACAATTGCTTAGGTTCAGGGACGATTTTACCGTTATACTTAATGTTTTCGCTGAAAAATATTTCAGAAAAGTGTCAAGCAGGAGAAATACAAAAAAAAACAAGAGAATTTTTTGTTATTTAATAGTGTGTATTTCCGCCATTTTTATTTATAATTTTATAAAGCCTTCAAGGTAGGGAATTGTGTAAAGAATGCAGCACGGATAGCGGTATTTTAGACCGAGCTGTCATAATTCCATGAATTAACTCTTTTTTAGGGTTTTACTGTTTACCACTACTGTAAACCTCCCGAACAAGCCACCCCCAAATGTTTTCTAATGTGTTAATGTCAGGGGAGTTGGGCACCCGGTCTAACAAAGTCACATTTTACTCCAAAATAAACGATTTAACTACCCTCGCTGTATGAATTGGGGCAAGATCATGTTGCAATATCCAAGGGTCGCCTTCGTCCATGACATTTATCTTAGGGATATCCTTTTCTAAGAGCGGTTTATAAGATGAACTCGTTTGGCGACCTCGTAGGATGACAAAGACGATAGTTCCATGATATGATATGGCTCCCCATACCATAACGGAACCTATTCGGGAGTGATGGCGTGACAGGTACATAGGTTCCTTCCTAATATCATGATAATAGTAAGAGAACTCATCTGGACCGTCCACACCAAAACCATCTTTATACAAAGCCCGGAAGCAGAACACGTTCATATACTTAAGCGCCAAATCATAGGCCTGTTCAGATCGAAAATTTACATTGCGGTAAAGGCAAATCGGGTTGGGTCGCGACAAACTTTACACGAAAAGTATTGGTTCCCGGTCGATTTTCGTCGCGAAAAGTGCAATGTGTCGTGAATTAAAGTGTCTAGAATGCAGTGAAAGAACAAAATCCCGACAAATTCCACATGTTTTCGCGATTTTTATCAGAGCAGACACGGTTTTTTTACATGCGCTGTGCTTGTGTTAGTGCATCGTGCAACGTATATACGACATGTTCATAGGCTCGTTTTGTGTGCATGTATTGCTGCTTCCCGGCTTCTAGTGAAGGTGGTTTTGGTCCACACAAAACCGTTTTTCATCCGTAAATATTACCTCTCCATTGCGATGTCCAGTTCATGAATCTTGAGGCGAATTCCAGGCGCTGTAGGCGATGCTGCGGGGTTAAGGCTGTTTTTTTCTTTAACCATAAACGCTTCAAACAAGAAGAAGATCTAAGAACTCGTTGGATGGTCCTCACAATTGTTGAAAACCCGAAATTCTCCCCATGCTTACGCTCAGTAAGGGACGAATTCGAGGCTTATCTTAAGAGACGTCGCCGTAATGCACCGGAAATCACTTTTTTCTGCCTCCTGCGTATCGTCGGCCATAATTTTCACTATCTCGTAAAAAATTACTTGCAACGTTCGAGCTCCGCTGAATCCATATTGCCATTTGTCCGTTTGAATATCCTTCTTGCTTTAGTATGGAAATTGTCGCCTTTTCCTCGGCAGAAACTTGCTTTCCTTTTGACATTATCCACTATACGACTCACAGAGTATAACGCGAAAAAAATGTTTACAGAAACACTTCTCACCAGGACGAGATAACTCTTTAAAGTAAGTGAACCTATACAATTGTCGCAGTGGAAATTGCGATTTTCATTTTAAAAAAATCCGTTAGCTATGCGAGTTGCTTGATAGAGTTGCAATATTTATTAAAATAACCGTTAATTGAGAGAGCATTATTTAAAAATTGTTTCTGATCAGGGTACATAGAAATTATATAATTTTAAAAGAAAATATCCATGAACCTAAGCATTTGTCGCGCAGTGTATATGTATGATCAGCATGACTTGGGGAGTCGATTGGGCGATGTCCGTATGTCCGTCTGTCTGTCTGTTTCAACGCGTTTTACTCGGCCAATTAAAAAACTATGAAGCTGAAACGTTGTAAAAATGCTTCTTTTTGCTGCAGGCAGTTTGTGTGTTTGAATCGGACAATGGGGTCATGGGGCTGCCATACAAGCCCAACTCCCCAAATTAGGTTCTTCCTTTTTATTTGTGCACCAAAATCAACCAAATTTCACACAAATGTATTTCTATCGATGACACAAAACATATGTAAGATTGGATCAAATCGGACCATTGGGTCATGGGGATGCCATACAAACCCAACCCCCCAAATTAGGTTCTTCTAAGAAAATTTCTTTTATTTGTGCACCAATTTGAACCAAATTTCACACAATTGTATTTCTATTGATAACACAAAACATATGTAAGAATGGATCAAGTCGGACCATGGGGTCATGGGGCTGCCATACAAACCCAACCCCCCATTTTGGCCTGCTCCCGCATCCCCCAATAAAATTATCTGAGTAAATATTTTTATTTGCCCACTTATTCCCCACACAAATATTGTTTTGCCGTCGCAACGGAACTTTTGTGAAGACAGAAGGAAAAGAATGGGGGGGGGGGGGATTAAATACAAGTCGTAGGTACGCCAGAAAAAAACTTTTAGCCCGAAATTAGCGTCGGTCTCGTTATATATAATTATAAATTCGAATAAGAGGTTTTTCGAACCCACTTTTCCTCTTACCAATTTTCTGTACATTTCTTTGCACATTTTCTTTTTCTGTTTGAAAACAATATTTCTCTACTAAATTTTATACTTAATAGATGTAAGATCACTTAATTATAAATTTTGTATCACAAATATTTTATGATTGGTTTAATATAATTGAATTTGAATTTTAATTAGAATGTCGACATAAAATATTGTCGAATCCGAATTTTTTCCAAGAAACCTATAATAGCCTATTCACATAGGCACCACAAATATATAAATCCGCAATCCTGTTCAAAGCGCTATCCGGCACGATTTCAGTATCTGCTGCGCCAAATTTTGATGATGCCATTTAATTAATATTAGCCTGAAAGGACCGAATCTGCAATCCTTTTTCGTGAAATCCAGATATTCAATGTCAAAGTTTGACATTTATCTGGGGTAGTTCAGTTTTTAATGGAAAATTAGGGATATTTTTACTACATATTGATGTGAATCAATAGCATTGCACCAAAAAAAACTTTTTAAATCTAATTTGCCTCCCTGTCTAGCAAATTTTACAATTCTTGCTCGTAAATATATTTCGACTTTTCATATTATTAACATCTTTGCCAAGTTAGCAAAACTTACTATTCTAGTGGGACTGATTAAAATTAAAACGTCAATTTGATGGCGTCGAACAGTTTCCCCAATTTGTAAAGCGGAAATATCCCCCTTTTCTTATCAAATTACTTAATTGGCTTCAACGAAAAGTCAAACTTTGGCATTGAATAACTGGATTTCACGAAAAAGGATTGCAGATTCGGGCGTTTCAGGCTAATATTAATGAAATGGCATCATCAAAATTTGGCGCCGCAGATACTGAAATCGTGCCGGATAGCGCTTTGAACAGGTTTCCGGATTTATATATTTGTGGTGCCTATGTGAATAGGCTATTATAGGTTTCTTGAACAAGATTCGGATTCGACAATATTTTTTGTCGACATTCTAATTAAAATTCAAATTCAATTATATTAAACCAATCATAAAATATTTGTGATACAAAATTTATAATTAAGTGATCTTACATCTATTAACTATAAAATTTAGTAGAGAAATATTGTTTTCAAACAGAAAAAGAAAATGTGCAAATAAATGTACAGAAAATTGGTAAGAGGAAAAGTGGGTTCGAAAAACCTCTTATTCGAATTTATAATTATATATAACGAGACCGACGCTAATTTCGGGCTAAAAGTTTTTTTCTGGCGTACCCTACGACTTGTATTTAATCCCCCCCTCATTCTTTTCCTTCTGTCTTCTCAAAAGTTCCGTTGCGTCGGCAAAACAAGATTTGTGTGGGGAATAAGTGGGCAAATAAAAATATTTACTCAGATAATTTTATAAGGGGATGCGGGAGCATGCCAAAATGGGGGGTTGGGTTTGTATGGCAGCCCCATGACCCCATGGTTCGACTTGATCCATTCTTACATATGTTTTGTGTCATCAATAGAAATACAATTGTGTGAAATTTGGTTCAAATTGGTGGATTGCAGATTCGGGCGTTTCATGCCAATATTAATGAAACGGCATCATACAAATTTGGCGCCACAGATACTGAAATCTCTCCCGCAGTCCAATCGTCAGATTGACAATTGATTATGACAGCCACAATGAAAACATATGATGACAATTCGTCAAATGTGTCAAATTATGATAGTCCTCTTATTTGTATAAAAAGTAGCAATGTGAAGTGTGGTGAATTTCAAATTTCATATATTAGGATTTGGATTTTCAGAAATCAAGCAGCAAATCTAGATTTTGAAATCATGTAAATGTATGGAAAATCAACTAAATTGAGTGGCTGATTTGGCAAAATCCAGAGAGTTTGTAAATCTTGTATCTATGTGTTGGGGATATCGCTCCGTTGCAACTGCCGCCTCAGCTAACGATTGCCAGTATGCCGTCTGCAAAATACAAAGGAAGCACAAAGAATCTCGTTTTACAATAAATGAAATTGCTCAACTTACCTGACGCTTTCGCTGTAATCGTCGGAATTATCGCAAGTAACGCAACCCCTGGCCATCTGTTGAAGTCGCTCCACCGCATCTGTAATAGACAAGAGGAATTATTGTACCGCATAAAAATAATATAATATGAAATAATTTAATTTAATTAGGTAAACAAATGACCATCAGTCATGCTACTGTCATTATTCGAAATTCGAAATCAGTTGTTTTTATCATTTTTACAGTTTTAGTTTTATTCAGTTAGTACATGAAGTTGGATACATTATAAAGTAACGTAACTTTTCCAGTTCGTGTAGACTAAGAAATACAGTTCGCTCCCAAATTTGTTAAACATCGGTCGTGTGACCAACTCATTTACGTGTAATAAATCGTTGCTAATTTTTTACACTCCGTCTTTTGTTCTGTGTTGTGCAGAAATTACGATTGACAATTTCGGTACAGTGAGCAGTACGTTGTTGTGTTGTGCGGCTATCCGTATTGCGTGTATCGAACATTTTTTGGTCCGTCGAGCCGGATCCGCGGTCGTTTCAATTCATCCCGAATCCGCGCTTCCTTAAACTACTTGTGCATAGAGCCTATAGTGCATACCCGTCGTTCAGGAATATTAGCTGTTGTGGCTTATAAGTGCAATTCCTTACGCTTTTTCGTGCGAATATTAGCTGTTGTGGCTCATAATTGCAATTCCTTACATTTTTTCTTACGTAAAAAACTTGACGTCCATTTTGTAATCCGCGCCCATAGTGCATAATATTCGTTCACCTATATTTGTTGCTGGGACTTATTATTAGATATTAAATTCGATCCGTTCATTTCTGTGAACAAAAAACTTGACGTCCATTTTGAAATCCGCGGCTATAGTGCATAATCATCGTTAACCTATATTAATCGCGGAGACTTATAATCCATACATTCGACCCGTTCATTTCTGCGAGTAAGAAACTTGCCGTCCATTTTGAAATTCGGTACGTATCTGTTTTGTACATTATACTTGCAATGGAGAAGCTGTACTATGAGCAACAACAACGGCTAGGTCAGCTGAAACTCTTCCAATCTACCTTTTACAAGAAGGACCGAAAAACCGGAAGCTACCTACAGAGGTTTTCCAAAACATTGGAAGCTCTCGATGAGGGATTTGCTACCACCCATAAGCGTATTCTCGATGGATTAGAAGATCTTGGCAGCGTAGCAACTGTTTCGTATTTTGCTGATGCAGTGGCACCAACGTTTAGCGAGACAGTCTTGGAATTTTTGGCAGAAGTGGATGAGTGCTTGGCTGCTACCACCGTAACAACCACGACTAGTCGCCCGACCGAAGACTCCAGCTCAACTCCAAAGGAAACTGTTCGCTTGCCGCGTATTGAAATGCCTAGCTTTGGTGGCGATTATTTTAAGTGGACCTATTTTAAGGAGTTATTCACATCTATGGTGTACGAAAAGCCTTCATTGAGCAAGGTCGAAAAGTTGCACTACCTTAAATGCAGTTTACACGGTGAGCCGGCTGAGCTACTAAAATCATTCGACATAACCGCGGACAATTTGGATTTGGCGTGGAACACGCTACTTGAACGATATGACAATCCAAAGGTGCTCTTGAATCTTCATTTGAAGCAGGTAACCGCAGCAGATCCCGTTTCGGACTCCGCAGAATCCTTAAAGCTGCTTCTTGATAAAACGATGGAGTCTGTCCGTATTTTAGACAAGATGAACGTAAAAAACCTATGGCAGTCAATTATCGTATATTTGGCTGTTCAACGATTGCCTCATGCGGCTCGAGTCTTCACTGAAAAAATTATCTTTCCTATTATTAACGAATCACATTCGTTGACTTATTTTCATTGCCATAACGTAATTATTCGTTATGATAAGGTAGACGTTCATAAAGGTTTACGCCACATTTCGTCACATTAAAGAAATCTGATTCGTTTATATTTTGTTCGTCAATATCACGAATATTTACATTGACATGAAGAAAATATTCGTTCATTAGGTTAACAAAAACTTCTTTCATAAAATTAATGATTATTTTCCTTGTTGTAAATTTAATGTAAAATTTCGTTAAAATTGAGGAACATGTTGAAGAATCTTTACCTTACATTCAGGAAGTTTTCCTGGTTAAACGATACGTATATTTTTTATGATATCGATATTAACGAATTGTTCATAACATTAATGAACGCTTTTCTTAACTCTGACAAATACATTACGTGGATCTTAGAAACCTTCAGCACGTATAGTCTGGTTGGTGTAGTAGGTAGGGTGCAGGTCTTCAAATCATAGGATCCCGGGATCGAATCCCACCGTAGGTGTAGGTCAGTTATGATGCTTTTCAGAGCAGAGCAGCAGTAAAATAAATGTCGTCAACACTTATAGAGCTAGGTTTTCAATAATGGACTGCGTCAGTTTTTTTTTAATAAAAAAAAAGGTTCAATTCATATTTTCTATGTACATCAATACATAGCAGCAATGAACATAATAAAAAATGAAAATAATGAATGTTTCATATATACAATGAACTTTTTCATTGTATTTACGTTTTTTTTCGTTCAGTGAAGTATAATGTTCTTCAATTTTAAGAAATCAAATCGTCAATCATACGAATTATTTAACGCAATACCATATAGAGTAAGAAATGTTTTCGTACTAGAAATTTTAACGAAACTAGTTTCATTGGCGTAACGAACTACTGTTTTGGAGGTTTTTAGATGTAGTTTTTCGTTAAATTGAAGTAGCTTTACATGCTATTTACGACGTCTTTTGTTTCAGTGTTGTGGGAGCAGAATCAAGCTGCCACCAAGGAGGCACTTGTATTGAAGGATTTGCAGGAGTTCTTGACAGCGCGATTCCGGATGCTTGAGGCCACCGGCAGCAAGGTAGCAACAAGAAAAATTCATGCTCACCACCTTGAAACTCGAGTAGAATGTGTAGCTTGCAAACATTCGCACAAATTGCACATGTGCCCGGTTTTCAAGAGCGCCACACAACCACAGCGCCTTACTACGGTGAAACGACACCATCTGTGCCTGAATTGTCTCAGCTCAGGACATATGGCCATGAACTGCCTAAGTAAGGCAAGGTGCTTCAAATACAAGGGTGCACATCACACAATGCTGCATCGAGAGACAAACACACCAACCTCAAGCGCGGCGCCAACAGAAACGTTTCCATCTACGTCAGCTAAGCCATTTGTACCGAGTCAGGTAAACGCGTTGAGCAGCGTGATTGCAACTAATGTGTTGCTTGCAACCGCGCGTGTCACCCTACTCAGCGAGACTGGCAGGATGACTCTACGGGCGTTATTTGACCAAGGATCTCAAGCCTCCTTCTTGTCCGAGGAAGCAGTCCAAATGTTGGGCCTGAGGAAAAGGCCATATCAAGCTAGCGTGATAGGCATCGGAAAGACTTCCCGGACGCAAGCCAAGGGACTCGTGGAGACGACAATACTAACATTAAACAAGGAGGAGGTAAGATTCCAAGCCGTTGTATTGACAAAACTTACAAACACCCTTCCTGCTCGGTATATGGAGTGTCCAAATTATGCCGAGATAACTACGGTTCCATTAGCCGATCCGGATTTTAATGTTCCGGGAAGGATTGATTTGATAATTGGAGCCGACGTCTACGGGAGGCTGCTACTAAACAACTTCAAGTTGTTGTCCGGTGGGCTCCTACTTCAGGAGACCAAGCTTGGTTGGATTGTATCTGGGACCGCTCAGCAAGCAGAGGATACAATACACTCGTTTAAAGTGGAAGTTAGTGAGGAACAACCCATAAACGAATTGTTAGAACGATTTTGGAAAATCGAAGAAGTTGGAGCGGCACCACTTAAACCACACCCGGAGGATGTTGAATGCGAGGAATTTTATCGCACTACGACAAGAAGGGGTCAGTCTGGCAAGTTCGAGGTACGTTTACCCTTCAAATCGGATAAGCTGAAGCAACAATTAGGCGAGTTTAGGCGATCGGCGGAGGCGTGCCTGCTTAATATGGAACGTCGACTCCAACGAGACTCAAATCGGAAGAAACAATACAATGATTGTATGCGGGATTATATCGACCACGAATATTTAAGCCTAGTAAGAAACCCAAAGGACTCAACCAATAGTTTTTACCTACCTCATCATGCGGTTCACAAAGAGAGCACAACAACGCAAACTAGAATTGTTTTTGATGCGTCCCGGAAATCATCGACAGGTTTATCATTAAACGATGTACTTTATACTGGACCACCTATTCAAAACGACATATGCTCTATTTTGTTGAAATGGAGGCTTCATCAGTATGCGTTCGTGGCTGACATTGCAAAGATGTATTTGCAGATTCAGATGCATGAGGATGACCGTAAATATCAGCGCATAGTGTGGCGGTTTGACCCTTCGGATCCCATTCAGGACTACGAATTCAACACGGTCACATTTGGAGTCACTAGTGCACCGTTCCTTGCTATTCGAACTTTGCATCAGCTGGCAGAGGAAAATAAGGGGAAATGGCCGACTGCATCCGCCGTTATACAGGATGACTTTTATATTGACGATGTGCTATCGGGAGCTAACGACTAGTCCAATTTTGAAAGAAAGTCAAACATCAAACCCATACATATAGGATCGCCATAATACATTTTGGTTAATATTTTCGGATCTTTTGTTTTAGTAACACGGGGAACAGCATTTTGTTTATTCAGATTTGATATTCATTTCTAGCTAATTTTTGGTCGTAGATTCCGGAAATGCTAACCGTTTTTCTCCTATACGTCCACTTTTTGAGATATAGGGGGCTAAAATGTTGGCCCCCATACAAACCTACCCTTCATTGAAATCAAAACAAGCGAAACTTGCTGATTTTTATTTATTTATAAATATTGATTTTACACCTTAACATTATTACCTATAAGAATTAAAATTTTTTTTTTTTTAAATTTTCGTTTGTAGCTTTTTCTGGAGTGTTCAATTTCAGGACAGTCCCGTTTTATGCCCCAGCAATAGTCATGCTCTGTGACCGTGATCGTTCGGTCGCCACTCTGTGAAATATACACTCATAACGAGTTTCTAAACTCGGCACGACTCGTCGCAAGTTTATTATTCAGAAGAAGATGATAAAAAATATTCTTATCGTAGAATAATAAACTAACAACGCGACTAGGAAGTGGTATGGCTGACAACCGTATCACACTCCGAATGTAATTGTCTTTGTAACGTTGATGACTACACACGGTAGTCATCAACGCACCATGCTCCACTAGGAGTTACGGTAATGAAGAGAATAGTCCTTCATATTATTCGCTTCCCATCTGCCTTGATATCGAGTTTCCATGATTTTTAAATCTTGATGAAATTGCTCTCTCTGCTCATCACTCACAGCTCCAAAATTTTCCGGAAATTCATCTAGATGACTGTGTAAAAAGTGGACTTTGACGCTCAGTTTGCAGCCAACCCTTTGAAAACTTGACTACTATACGCATATAAGTTATCTTTTCATTTTCTTCCATTGATTCAATAAATTTGTATCTCTAAGAAGCTGCCGAACTTGTGGGCCGTCAAATACACCAGTCTTTATTTTCACGTATGATAGCGCAGGAAGTGCCGACAAAATATATTTATAACAATTTTCTTTTGTTGGTAAGGTTTTTACAAATTGTTTCATCAGGCCTATTTTTATATACAACGGCGGGAAAATGATTTTTTGTCGATCCACAAGCGGTTCATGAACAATATTCGGATCACCAGCCTTCAGCACAGATCTCGGGGGTCAATTCCTTTGTGTACAATGTTTGTGGCGAGATCTGCTATCCCACATACACAAAAAGCACGGATATTTTGTATATCCACGTTACACACTTTATGAGGGACCCACCATTTATCCTGATTGCAAATTGGAGTTTTGAAGTAGGCAAGATATGCCTGTTGGATAAAGGGGCCTATTTTTGCCCTCTGACTTAGAAATGTATAACTGCCACATATACAGCAAAATGAGTCTGGGTGTTGATACACTTTCGACGAGGGAAAGTAGAGGCTTCCATTACACAAGTTAAGAGTACAATAATAGGGTAATATACTGGAACAGAGGCTTTTAAATACATTTGTATACGCTTCGCTTATTAAGCGAAAAGGGTATATTAACTTTGTCATGAAGTTTGTAACGCATTGAAGGAAGCATCTCCGACCATATAAAATATGTATATATATGATCAGCGTGACGAGCTGAGTCGATTGGACGATGTCCGTCTGTCTGTCTGTCTGTTGCGACGCGTTTTACTCGGCCAGTTTAAAAGCTATGGAGCTGAAATTTTGCACACATGCTTCTTTTTGCTGCAGGCAGTTTGTATGTTTGAATCGCTAAAATCCGACAAGGGGGTCGTAGGTCTGCCATACAAACTTACCCCCCAAAATTAGGTTCTTCTTCTTAGAAAAACTTTTTTATTTATGCACCAATTTCAATCTATATTCACACAAATGTGTTTTAATTGGTGACACACGACATATGTAAAAATCGACCAAATCGAACAATGGGGTTGTGGGGCTGCCATACAAACCTAGTCCCCCAAATTAGGTTCTTCTAAGAAAAACTTTTTTATTTTCTCATCGATTTCAATAAAATTTCGCACAAATGTGTTTCTAATGATACCAAAAAACATACGTAAAAATGGACCAAATCGGGACATGGGGCTGTCATACAAACCTAGCTCCCCAAATTAGGTTCTTCGAAGAAAAACTTTTTTATTTGTCCACCAATTTCAACCAAATCTCATAGAAATGTGTTTTAATTGATGCCACAAACATTCGTAAAAATTGATGGAAAGGCCATGCGTTCATAGGGCTGCCATACAACCCCCCTTCCTCTTTCTGGTTCTTATAAGTAACCCACGTGCCCCGCTTCTCCCAATAAATCTTCGACACGGCACTTATGTGAAAATTCAAAAGCATGGAAGCGGGGAGGAGTGAACACAAGTCATAGGTACGCCCGAAAATAACTTTTAGCCCGGGGGGAGCGAAGGGTATCCAAATTTCGGCCGCGCCCGAAATTAGCGTCGGTCTCGTTTTGCTTAAAAGAGCCTTAAAAATGGCCGAAGGATTTCACAACTTTTAACAAAAAACAAACAAACAAAAAATCCGTGTAGCGACAAATTACATACTTTCTTTGATTGCTTTTAATTTTATTGTATACAAGTACTAGAATGTCCTGCAGAAGGATGCAACCCCGTAGCTTTTTAAAAACGTTGTTTTTTTTAAGGGGGCCTTTTGTAATTTTCCGTAAAATTAGAAAAACCCCGATATCTCAAAAACCTGACGTATAGAGGGAAAACGGACTGCATTTTTGAAATCATCGAGGCCGTTTTACTATAAACTAAACTAAACTGCAGAATTCAAGAAAACTGAAAAAAGTGTCAAAATTGTTCTCCCGTGTAATTAATTGATCGAGGGATGATCCAGCGCTAAATATTGAATTTTCCCAATACATATGTACGTAAAGTAGTAGTAGTAGTAGTCTGGCTGGTCTAGCGTTTAGTGCGCGCACCTTCGGTGCACAGGGTCAAGAGTTCGAATCTCACCGTGGATCATGGTGTTTTTCGAACTCACGAGCTTGTGACGGACTATGATCTCACTCAGATGTTAAACGAGTACCCATTTATGGGGATAAATAACACTGCTGAGCGTGATGCTGATCTCATTACCTCAACAAAAAAGCAGAGAAGATCTTGGAAATAGGATGTCACTAACACATCCTGCGGCCTTAGTCCAATGCTGGATTGTCGCGCCTGTTATTTATTTTTATTTTATATGTTCGTAAAGCCAATTATGGGTAATGTGTTCGGCGCTTTATTACATGACGTCACCTAGAATGGGTGGAAGGATTTTATTATATTTCTAATATAAGATTCCCATCCGAAAAAATATACCTAAGATGGGACTAATACATATCTAGTAATAAGTACTATTTGGGCTAATGGATTATTATTATTAGTAAGCCCACACCGGCTGAGAGCAACATACGAATAGGAACCCAAAAATCCAACAAGTCAAAGTCAAGATTCTGCTTATTTTTTCGTTGAATCCCATTTCATATAGACTTTCAAGAAAGGCGTTGTCGAACAGACATTACATACCTCAATTTAATCATTATTCTCCTTCTTCTTCGGCTCAGGACTTTATCTGTATAGTCAATACAACGACTACATACTATCATATTCTACAATAAGGCTTGTTCTTTTGAAGGTTTCCTCGTAAGTCCTAATTCAAACAATTAATATTCAAAACAGATTAGGGTCGCCGAGCACTTTCTGTTAACTGACGAATCGCACAGGCTGCTCGTGATCCATACACATAACATAGACCTATAAAAACTAAAACAAAAAGTGATTCTTTTCTGGATCTCAACAGTAAATCATAAACTTCTTTTGTCATGTTGGCTACCTACCATGTTTAACGCTTTAACATGAAATAAAAACTAATAACGAGAGTTAACACAGAAAAAAAAAACATATTTCTTCCCATGTAAAAGAAAAAAACATACTTTCCCAGAATACTTTAATTGCAGGCTCCACCGCTATGCTCGTTGAAATTGTTTGCTGTTCTGTTTATACTTTGTGTTAATTATGCCGGCAAATTAATGCAAATCGTGGAATTAAGAAAAGTAGCCGAGCATTCAGCCCAGGCCTGGCTTAGTTCTAACGCGCGGTGGCAATCAAAACAAGCACGAGATCACTCGTATTTCTGCAACTTTGACGTTCCAATACCAAAGCATTGGCCATAATAGTATGTATATATTTCTGCAGTTTTCTTTAAGATTCTCGCAGTGAAATCATCTCGCGTTTAAAGAAGTATCTTTTACTTGTTGTATAGCTAAGTGTATGTATGGAATGGTTAGAAGAAAAGGCGGAGGGCAACACATGCTCGCGCCGAAGTTGGAAGAGGTCGCAGTGCCATTACCAGTCTTCACCACTCACGGCTATCTTCGAAACAGGTTTCCCAGATTGTTGTTATCCATCCAATTTAGAGCACGTTAGCATTTTACTAGTACACTAAGAACTAGGTATGCTATCCATCTACATCTAGCTCTAGTCGAGTTCGAGTGTTGTTGACTTCGTTAAATGATCGCATGGGATGAATTTGGTTCATCATTCCAATAGACGGAGGACAACCTTTAATGGCATTATAGCATGAAGTCACATGAGCTAAAATAGCTTTTGGTACAATGAGAATGCTGACAATGCGCACAGATGAAAATCACTTTCAAATCGACTGACTATGGAATCTTGAAAACATGAAGGTACTCATAAATTGTTGAATGACTTTCTTCCTTTTAAAAAAAGATGGTATGAGCATCTATAACTGCTGGCAGCTCAATATTCCATTATCTACTCCCCTTCACCTGTGCTCTTTGTGATTATGGAGCGCTGCTCATCGCCCTGGGGCTTGCACTATTTTTCAGATTTCAACGTTTTTTTATATTCCTGGCTCCGTCTTACCTTGATGTTTGGGAGCTCTTTAATAATAATCTGCTGCTCGTGATCATCACCTGAAAGTTTTTTTCGTTTTCTTATGGCAATGAATGGACAGTATAGACATGGTCGCAATGCTGAAGAAGACCGAGAATGGGCCGCGGCCGGTCAAGAGCAAGGCAATCAACGATATACCTGCAGAAGTTCACGAGAGCAAAGCAACAAAACAAGGCCGGGCACAACAGCACTATAACGTGTGAAATAAATCATTGAAAAGTGCCGAGGACCCATTAAGCCTACCTTTGTTTATACCTCTGGTGAATTGCGTCGCATGTGAGTATACAAGTGGAGACGAGGTGGTTGCATTTGGGGCCCACATATGTACGTCAGCGTCAGCCTTGCGCGTATACAGAAGAGACGATGTAAATGCATAATGCAATACAATCCAATTTATTGGATGCCGTCATATCATAAATGAGTGCAACGTCACGGAGCACCCAGCGGCCGCCAAAGACCCATCATACAATTTTCATTTGTCCATGATTAGGGAAGTTCATCTAATGGTGAGAAGCTGGTTCGGAGTTATGTGTGTGTGGGTAGGATGTTTGATGTTCTTCCTGTCTAGTCTGGGGATGCAAGGGATATAGGTATCGTTATTATTTATTGGAATTTTATGCAGCATATATAAAATTAGTGACAATTACCATTAACGCATATTTTATCGGTCACGGCTTGGAATGTTGCTGGTTGATGTGCCTATGCTCTGTCCTATATAGTTCATCTAAGCTGAACCCAAAAATGTAGTCTGTATTGCTAAAAACAATATTTCGGAATTGTTTTAAAGGATATGTCACACACTCGAGCTTCGCGAATACCAATTCAATTTGAACCACTGCCAGGCAGCACATGATCTGCTCTCACAGACGTTGAAAGAGAAGGACATAGACGTTGCAATTATCACCGAGATAACAATCTGCAGTTGTGAACGTTTATGCGTTCCAGGAAGGAGGAAAGTTAAACTGAGTGGTGACAGCGACAGATCAACGGCCTACATGTGTATAGCTGCTGTGCTTTGACCGACAGATCGCCCATCCGATTCTAAGTTCATCAAATTCTTGTATACAGATTTGCCTATGGACAAGCTTATGGGTGTGCACTTTTCTCAGCGATTTTAAGGCGTCGAGTTGAAGGTTTACTCTCAACCTCTCTTTAACGTCTCCCGGGCATCATCCCTTGTTGTGACTTCGTCGAGATTGAGGACTATCCTCGTCTCCTATGTCATATGCCCTTTTATATTCGCTGGATTCAGTTCCAATAATTTCATAACCCTTGCCTTGTATCTATCAAATTGCCACCGCGGACCATCGCCCGAGGCGCCACTTTTTTGAGGTGGAATTTTGACTTGATTAAAAAAATACTATACAGTAAGGAAATAGCGAAATTTAGCAAAAAGGTGATTAAAAGAAAATTCTATATTATATTGGTTTGAAAGTAGGATATAGTCATAAGTAATGTGATCGCCGTCTTTAATGTCATTGCCCATATACGCTTGGTTAGATGAGATCGTCTAATCCTAATCAACTTCGTTTCATTTAACAAGTCTGGATTGAAGGAGGCGACACTTCCTCTTCCAAGTGCAATACGATGTTCAAGATTTCCTCTTCCAAGGCTCTACTTCAGACGTGTCAAACTCGCGGCCCGCGGGCCGCATGCGGCCCTTCTCGCGGTTCTGTGCTGCCCGCGGCCATGTCAAAGCAGCACAATCTGTATCAACACAAAAATAGTGAAATTGGTAAGGTGAACAAATTCAGAAGTTGAACTCAAGTCTACAAAATGTTCTAAAACTCGTCAGTGGCTTATGCAAGATTTTTTCTCCAAATACTACCAACGATTTGAGGCTGGTTATTTGATTTTATAAGACAGCTCACCTTTTTTGTAGACAATACTAAATCTAAGTCTCTGTTCTGTCCCGAAACTCAATTAATAAGAAATTGGATGGCTCTAACCAAACAAAAAATGAGATTTATTTGAAAAAAAAAAAATGGCAAAGCTTTAAAATAATTAGGACCCAAGTGCCTGATTTTTAGACCTACTTATCAAGCTGTATTGGTGCATGAGTTTGTTTAAAACCATATCACAAACAACTTTTTGTCTCCTTTAGCCACCTTTTCTGCTGAAATTAATTTATTTTGCCTCCATATGTATTTTGGGCGACCTCGGATGACTGGTGCTAAAATTTTTTTATCTTCTGTCCAAAATTTGTCGCAAATCTTGAAATTGTGGTTACTTGTAGATCAATCATGTTTTCACGTTTTTGCTGCTTGTCTTTATTTTTAAATTTTGTAATCGACTTTCGTAATACGATTACATAAAAGTTTTTTAAATTTTCCTTCTGCGGCCCACCTAAACCTGAGGTGAGTCTTATTTGGCCCGCGCCAGGTTTTGAGTTTGACACCCCTACTCTACTTGATAGCTAATCTTCTCGTTCGGTGCCTTCGATGCCCAAATGTCAAGGCAGCCACAAAAAAGTAAGAATGTTGAGGAAACCTTTCAGAAAACCCTTTTTTGGTGGTTTTCCCACCAAAAAAAGTTTTTTCTTCCATTTGTGCAGTTATTCTAACCAAACCTCACGCAAATATGTTTTATCGAGGTAACGAAACTATGTGAAAACGGAAGTGAAAGAATGGGGGGGATTAAACATAAGTCATAAGTACACCGGAAAAAAAAATATTAGCCCGGGAAGAGTGAAGGGTATCAAAATTTCGGCCGCGCCCCAAATTAACCTCGGTATCGTGTTTTTTTTTTTCGTTTTTTGCTAAAAAAATCTTGTTTACTAAATAAAACTCGTATAAAAATTGTGGAAACGTTTACTTTGGTTTTCTCTTGGAACCACTTTTTTTTCTCTTTAACACGTAACATATGCAATTTTTCAAATCCTAAGACCCTAATTTTTATATGTTGTTCGAAAGCTAACATTATGAGGCAACTTTTATCAACTTTGCACATTTGTCAGTTCAAAGTACCGTTACGATTTTACAATTTAAATTTTCAATGAAAAATTAATTTTTGAGTTTCTTAGAAGTTTGAATGGTTGTATCTGGGTAGGGTTTTAAACTATTTAATTGGCAAAACAGTTATTTTATGTATAATTTTGTGGAGTTTCAGAAAGTAAAGTCAAACCTCGGATCAAATATTCGGGAGTGTGGCAAATAGTGATTTTGCTCGGCAAGTCGAGGTTTCTGACACTATTAACAAAAAATGCTGTAACTTTATAACGGTTAAAGATAGAGGGGTCATGTAGAACATTAATTGTACCCAAATGAGCTGTACTATCACCCATTATCGTATGTACCAAGAGTCGCGGGACACCCTGTATAGCTGCGACAGGCATTTAAAGATAAAAAAAAGCATTTTCATACATGACTTAAGCCTCAATACCTCCAAAACTAGACCAGCTAGCAAAGCAAACCAAAATGACTATCATAGCCAACAAGTTTTCCTAAAAATTAAAACTAGCCGGTAAAATCGGGTTTTTAACAGATTGTACATATTATTTAATTTTTTGGTGAAAAACGGATTTTACAATTTCTTTAACGTTTGAATGGATGTATCTCGGATACGAGCAACTTCGTAACAGACGAGGTGTCATTTTATTGGAAACTTTATTTAGTTTCAGAAAGTGAATTCATATCTTGGATGAAATGTTTGGCGGTGTCGCAAATTTTGATTTAGTTCAGCAAGTCCGGCATATTGAGACAATTTAATTGCTCAATGCTCTTACATTGTGACGATTAATAGAGGGATCCCGTTGAACATTAATTTTCCTCAAAGGAGACACACTAGCTACCATTATAATATCCTCGGTCATGAATGGGACACCCTGTATACATATTGCAAATAAATGCTTATATGAAAAATTATTTTATTTTACGTCCAGTTTGTACAAACATAAATTGTCGATACTCCACGAGAGGTAGTTATACTCCAAAGCAGTGGCGATCCTACGTAGGGGTTTTCGGGGTTTGGTTTGGAACTGACAGTTATAGGATAAGCAAGGGATTCACTATTACATGGATGATAGCATTTTCTACTATTCCAAAGGTGCTTCGTGTTGTTTAAAAAAATATTTGATAATCAAGCTGATCATTTTATTATGACCCAGGCCTGATCACTGGAGAAAGATTAAGTGTAGTGTTTGTTCCTCATATAGAAGAGATTAGTGGCTTTACGGTCCAGGTATCGGCAAAGTACTCTGGACTGCTTTTAACGTTTTCAATACAACCGTAAAAAGCGGTGATGATGGTTAGTAATCGAAAATTATAGAAAACTTCAACAATAAAAATTAAATTTAAAGGAAATCAAATTTCAAGAATCGGAACACGAGACACTTTTGGTTTTTCTTGCAAATATGCATGTTTTGTAAAATGTTCACTCAGTCAGACGGGTAAAGAAATCAAGACAGATTTTTTCAGAAATGAGAGAGGACAATATTTTTCCACCGGGACATTTTTTTTTAATTCAGAGATTTCATGATCCGTATATTTATAACGAGTAAAATAATTTCTCAATATCGTTTAGTGTAGACTGTCATTTAAATGTCGTCATTTATTTTTCTGCGTACGCCCCTGCTCCAAAGCATGTAAAGCAACCGCTAATTTTGTCGTTTGTTGTTTGTTTATGTGGGCGATATGTTTTTTTTTTTTGAAGCGGGTGGTGGGACTACGTTTCGTTTGGCCAATATAATATTTCATTGCAATTCTTGCACGATATTTTGTAAATACCTGATTTTGGCAGACTCTCAGTTTTGTCTTTGATTTTAACTATTTGATGGCGTAGGTTGTTTTTGTTTGAAAAACCATTTGCTAGTTATGCTTTTTAACCTTCGGGCGGGCGCAATGCATCTGACAGATTAAGTGACCAGTTTTTGGTACGCCAATCAGCGATATGAAAAGGGAGAGATCTGAAACTCACATATGTCTGAGGGGCGGGAGGAGATTGTGTTATTTTTTCTTTTCTATGAAAATTTCAACTGGTTATATATGTGTTGACTTTTAAGTGCACCAAATCGTCCAGTAGTGTGTTTTAAGTGAAATAAGCTCACCTTTTTCAAGCGGTCGAGCTGTTGGAGGTTTTTTAAATATTGAAGCGATTGAAAGCGGAATATTCTTAGAAAATTGAAAATGTAAAGGGTATCAAACTTTTTAAGCCAGTATTTCTTTCTAGAATTTCGCACAATTTCTTGCTCTTTTAATTCATATAGCACAACGTTTAACGAATCTTATCGATGCAGTGATAAATGTTTCCCTATTGAAAATGTAGTTATGTTTAAGTACTTAGGCCTTACAATTGACTCTAAGTTGAGTTTTGCTCATCACTGCCAAGATCTTAGTAAATATTTTCGTTGCTCACTGAGATATTTTTATTACCTGAGAAATCTTTGCTCTTACTTTTTACTCAGAGTAATTTATTTTGGGATCTTTCACTCCAAATTGCAATATGGTATTGCATGTTGGGGAGGCACTAATTTTAATAAAATTCAACCTATTCTTATTTTGCAAAAATGCGTCGTGAAAATCATTTGTCGAAAAAGTCGGAGGTATTCCAGTTATGCCTTGTTCCGCGATATGAAAATCCTGCCAGTACGTCATTTGTATTGTTTTAAAGTGTTGAAATTATTTTATGCGAGATCAGGTAACCTCAATTTTAGATTACGTTCTGCGTATAATATCCGCAGGAATTTTCAATATGTTGTATCAGTTCCCTTCTCTTGCACTACGACGTTTCGTAATTTCTTCTTGGTTTCCTCTTGCCGTTTATTCAATAGTCTGCCGCGCTCAATTAGATCAGTAACAACAGCTGGGAGATTTGCTAATGTGTTAAAAAATGGCTTTTCGAGCTGAACTTTGATAGCTTAGAATCTTTATACTCTAACATTCTGGTGTAACGATGATGAGTCAGTTTGTAATTTCTATTATTTTTTGTTTGTTTTGGGTTTGTATGCCTCTTTTTATACAACCTTCTAATGGTTATACATTTTTCACCTTCTTTAGCCATATATGCATTTGTTAATTTAATTTTAATATCATCCTAAATCTTTCGGTATATGTACTTAATGTTTACCCCACACACACTGAATTTTAAAATTGAATTCTTTTCTATGATTTAGCATTAAAAACTATTCCTTACCTTAAGTTTTGGAATACATAATGTTAAAATATTTTGTAACTTTCAAAGCAATAGATTTATCAATGTATAAGATATGTGTCTCCAAACTATGAATTTTATGAAATAAATACATACATACATACATATGTTCAGTGGTAATCTACAACAGTGGCGTAGATAGCTTTTCGGAGAGGAGGGGGATCACTTTCCAAGATTACGGTGCTTTTAAAGGGTTTACAATTCAAATTAGTTTTTTGGCTCGTTCTGCTATCCACTCTCATAGGGAGAACTTTTGTGTTTCCGGTATTTTCCGCTATGTGTCCGCTGTATGGCGGACGGTAAGATAAGTGTCGCTAGTGTCGATAAGAACAGGAAAATTCTTTATTCCTTTGTCTAGAATTTAAAATTAAAATTCTAGACAAAGGAATAAAGAACACAACAAACTTAGAATCCCTGAAGATGGGCCAATAAATATGCCCAGTTCCAGTTTTTTTTTATCGAATTTGGTGCAAAATAGATAGCAATTTTGTCATACCAAAAAAAACTGAATCCTGAAATAATTGCATCGATAATTTAGAATTTTTCACTACCGTGAGTGAATCGACATTATTCCAATTTTCGTCCAAATTTTCCCTACATTGATAAGAGCTTTATATTGGGTTATATAAAGTCTCCGCAGCTTTTCGGGGTCACGGAACACCTAGCATCGCCGCCTTACTGGCCGGAACACCTCAAAACAGGGATTAAAATAAATCATATAGTTATATGTCCAGAAAAGGGAAATTGTGACGACGAGAGCTCGTTGTGAATGGCCAATATATGTGGATAAAGTACAGCTTTTGAGTTTTTAAATCGAAATTTTCCGATAGCTCAGAAATTCGTGAATAGATATTTATACAATTTTTAAACTGGTAGGACACCGTCAGCCTATGTATTTGGTATAAATTTCGAGGCCCTAGCTATTAACCAATGGTTTGAAAAGGATACCAAAAATGTGAGTAAAACTTAAAATTTGGACTGTTGAACATTCGTTTAAAAAAATCGTAGAAAAGTCTTGATTAACACAAATTTATTCCTTTACTTTATTTGCACCTTAATTTAAATCCAAAAAACCTCTTCACAAACACTGTGGACATGCTTTATTTTCTGGTATACACTACATCATTGGCGTAGATAGCTTTTCGAAGAGGAGGGGGTTCATTTTGCAAGGTTACTTATACTTTGACGGTTATCAAATGTTGAATTTCAGAATAACAATTTCCGTGTTTATTACACTTCGAATTAGCATTATTTTTGGTGCAAAATATATACCAGTGTTGCCATATGAAAAAACTGAATCCTGAAAAAATATTGCATCGTTAATTTTGGCTTTTTTACTACGATGAGTGATTCCATAGTATTCCAATTTTCGTACAAATTTTCGCTAATGTGATTGGAGTATCAGAGCTTTATATTGGGTTAGATCAGTGGTTCCAAAACTTTTCGCAGTCACGGGACACCTAGCAACGCCGCTTTTCTGGCCGGAACATCCCAAAACAGGGATTAAAATCATATAGTTTATATGTCCAGAAAAGGGAAATTATGAAAACGAGAACTCGTTGACCATTATATGAGGATAAAGTACAGCTTTTGTGTTTTTAAATCGAAATTTTCCGATAAATCAGAAATTCTTTAGTGGATATTTCTAAAATTGATTATATTTCTTAAATTTTAGCACTTAAAATTTGAACTGTTAAACATTCGTCTGTAGAACTGTAGAAAAGTTCTGATTAGCACAAATTTAATCCTCTAATTTATTTGCTCCTTAATTCAAATCCCAAAAACCTCGTCATAAACACTGTGGACATGTTTTATTTTCTGGTACACACTACTTGCTTTTCCATTTCAAATACATAGTAGAAAATTGTGAAAGAAAATCGATCGAGTCTCTGATGCTGGTCAAATATTTTACAGTTAAGTTGATTTCCTTTACAGTGTATACCAGATTAAGCTTGGGAATTTTAAAACTTACAAAAATTTTTCGTATGGATTGTGTGTTTTTTGTTGTCAAAAGCTCTTTCTACATTTTTCCTATTTTTGGATAACAAACTCCCCCTATAGATACTAATATGATAGCTTTGAAAAATTTGAATCCATGTTGGAATCATTCAATCGAAATTATACATTCTGTACATTTTATAAGAATGATAGATCGGAAGTACATAGTGGTAATTGTGGTTTAATACCATGTCACATTACACCTTAAAATTAATAATTCTTTAACGACATGTTTTTTATGCCATCGCATCTCAAACAATGTCTAATGGCACATCATTTTCTATTCAGTATTAATGTCTACCAATAGATATTACATTCAATAGCCATCCGTTTTAGGTCAAACCATTAAAAATAGTTGGTCACCGCGTACTTATGTGTACGTTCTAGTATGGTAACAATACGTTGTAAAAGATAACGTTATTATGTTCTACTGCATCATAACTCCTATGCGCCCTTCAGTACGCATTGTATGTCCAATGTGAGCTGAAGCTAAATAAACTGCTAATTGTTAATATTTTAGGAATATTTCTTTTGGTGAATATACCTCAGCACACTTCCGGCTTGGTAGCACAATAGTGGTATGGACTGATTACGAAAGAAACTCTGTTTGAATATTCCCGATCCCGTATAGTTGATGGAGGGCCATCGAACGGGAGACACGAAATAGAAGTATACATATTAGAGCATGTGGTCGTAAATAGGTGAATTAAGCTGCTACATCACTTGAATGACAATTAGAAATGCTAATCAGCAGTTTTATGGGATATAGGAAACGGCATGCGTTTCATTGACAGGTGTATTGTTTGGAGAATCGACATGTTTTGGGAGCAACGGTCTCTAGAAATTGGGCTGCATTAAAAATAAATTAAGATAAGATACACCAAATTAGTGGACGCGAGGAGGTTGTGGACTGAGAAGGAGAAGCATAGCGTCACTGTACGAGGTATGTTCAAAAAGTATCGCGAATTTTGAATTTTCGCGAGCTACGTATGTTCGATTTTTGATCTTTTGGTGGCGTTGTGTTGGTACTTATGACCCTCACTTATGTTGACAATTTCGGCCATTTTGAATGTCCAGTCAGTTTTTGACAGCTATTATGCATGGGAGTGAAGCTACTTTGGACAAAAGCAACGTTTATCGGTGGTACAAAATGTTATCAGAGGGCCGAGAACATGTGAGCGACGGTTTTGAAGGTTTTGCTGTTTTCTTCGATTTTATGAGTTCTTGCCGCAGGGTAGAACGGTCAATAAGGAATATTACCTTCAAGTAATGCGCAATTTGCGAGAAGCAATCCGCCAGAAACGCCCGGATTTGTGGAAGAACAAAAATTGGCTTTTGCACCATGATAATGCCCTGCTCACACACACGCGAATTTTTGGCCAAAAACAACACTCTAATAATCCCGCAGCCACCGTATTCCCCAGACCTGGCCCCCTGTGACTTTTTCTTGTTCCCGAAACTGAAGAAGCCCATGAAAGGACGACGTTACGCCACGATTGAGGAGATAAAGAAGGAGAACAAGATCACAAAAAATGATTTTTTCAAAATGCTTCGAGGATTGGAAAAAACGTTATCACAAGTGTATAATGTCTGATGGGGGTTACTTTGAAGGGGACAAAATAGATATTCATGAATAAATAAAAACAATGAAAAATGAAAAAAACATTAAATTCGCGATACTCTTTGAACATACCTCGTACATCTGTAGAAACTGAGTTGCTTTTTCTTTTTTTTTTGTTTACGAAAATTGTTGATTATGATAAATATGTAGTTTGTTTCAATACCCTAGCTAAGGCAGTTTTATAGACATGTATTAAGGTGTTATTAGTACATGATGATTTTTTTTTAAATCTTTAAATACCTGCGGCATCTAACGGGTTAAGAATAAGTGTTGTGTCCTGTACACCTTTGGTTTTTGCTGACAAACGAGAAATCCTTGTATACAAAAAAAGTTTCATACAAAAATAGTAAGAAACCTAAATTTCGATCTCCGACGTTGTCGATCGCACCAAAATCATACTAGTCTGTCGTTTAGATACGAAATTTCAAGTTCCTGTATAGGTTCCTAGGATTCAGAGCTACGCATATACAAATGAGGGATGTCAAAAACCGGACGGTTAGTCCGAAAACCGGTACAGAATGGCTAACAGTTTTTTTTCGGTTTTCTCTCCTCCGGTTTTAACCCGGACGGTTGTTTGTTCATCCAGTTAAAACCTGGACAAAAATACTTTCCAAATTTATATTTTCTGGATTTTTCCGTATGTAATTCTATTACTTGAAAATGAAAAATTTCGTTTCCAAATTCCAGCCCTTTAACATATTTTCGAACACTCTCCTTATTGCTATTACTCGTAAAACCATCGCTACGTCAAATTACTTCTCCTTGTATCTTTGATTTAATTTGGCATACGATGCGAACCATAGCAATACGAGTGTGTATGCATGTTTTTACTAGAATTCTAAGCAAATCAATGAAAAGACTCGGTTAACCGGAAAACCGGTACGTTGAGACCGGTTAAAGCCGGGCGGTCTATCCGGCTTTTCAAAAAAAAAAACCGAAAACCGAGTTATGGGCCGGTTTCTGACATCCCTAATACAAATCTTAGGCCGCGCGCAGACTAAAGGCGTATTGGAACGTAGTGTAGCGTAAAACCTATCCTATATAATATATATATAACCTAAATACAAGCGTTGTATTGGGCGACAGGTTTTACGCTACGCTCCATTACACTTGCTTACGTTTTTCTTTGGCAGGCCAGATGCTTTCGCGCCCCATAATGTACCTACTGTGTTCTAGAAATAGGTTTCTACGTCATTTGTAACATTAATGATCTTTCAAAAAAAGCCTTACTATCAGTATGGGGATCTCATCCTTAATGAGTGTCTATACCTTTTCTAAAGACTTTACTGTTTCAAGAGTGCAAAGCTCACAATGAAATGTGCACACCAAAATCCATTACACTAAAAACTACATAAAAATTAATCAGACGTCCTATTAACTCACTCGCTGTTCCATGTCTATTTATGCACTATTTAGGTTTGTGTTTCTAGAGACGACTCATGCGATCGTATTTTATCAACCAATTCTGAGCCCTATTGGAATATTTGTTGAGCCACATTCCTAGTATCCACTATCACTTAACGCACCATGTCTGTATAGTAAATATACTCATTGAGTCAGGGGCGTATGCAGAAAAATATTTTGGAAGGGGTTTTAGGAAAGAGGTTTATGTTGGCAGGGAGTCCAGTCCAGTCGAGATAAATTAACTGAATCTGTCAGCCTTACCATAATCTGAGGTTAGTGGCAAAATGATAAAACTAAAAACTATTTTGCCACTTCCAGTTCCAGCTGGCCTACCTCTGAGTGAAACTAACGGGTCATAGTTTTCTGCTGTAGATTTTTTGGCACTGGGCCTATTCAACCTTTAGAAGAACAGCAACATATTACTCGCAACTTTCCGAGTACTGAGTCCCTCGCTCATTGTCGATAAAATTTTTTCATAAGTTACTTCGATGACGGGTTTGGAATATCTTCATTTTCCGTCTACATATAAAAAAGTACTCATCTAGCATCTCAGTGAAATCATAGTCCGTCAAATTATGAATTTTAAAACTATCATAAACTGAATCTGAAACTTACAATTATTTAACTTCGTCTACAAGTATAACATTTTCCTTTTATCTATTAGGAAAACACTCAAAATCAAAATTCATTTGGATAAATAATAAATTTTATCCGCAATTGTATCAGTTTTTTTCTTTATGGTGTTAAAATTTACATAAAATGGTGTTAATTTTTAAACTAATTTAGGAGTTTTATGTTCTTTCCCTGTGGATAAATCTGAAAAAAAATGGTATTTTTTTATCCCAAAAATATCGAAAGTTACTTCTTTTGGTGTAATTTAAAGCACTCTCTTGTGTTCATCCATTTTCTTAACAAAACATTTTATCAAAACGGAGGGTACTTATTCAGCACTTCTTGGAGTTAAATTCACACCGTATTTTTTGCTGTGTACTGTCTAAAAAAAATAACATTAATACATCTGAAAATTTCGGAGGGGGTTTGAACCCCCAAAACCCCTACGTACGATCGCCACTGCATTGAGTGGTCAGAACCGGTTGTTAGTAAAATGACTTCGCTGAGCGATCATTATATGAATCGTCTCTAGCAACACAAACCTTTATACTCGTTAGATTCATATTTTATCCCATTGGTATCCAACCTTTTGGCTTCTCCGAGCCACATTTGTTGCAGCCGAGTGGTTCCGGACCACATCTAAAAATAGCTTAAACAAACCAGCTATTTACATGTGTCGTTCACATCAAGTAAGAGCAGCGACGTGCATTCATAATAAGCAATTCCAAACTGCTTGACTAGGAAAAACTCCGGATTCATTATCACCGACATCACCAAATATCATTTTAGACAACATTTTCTCCTCCTGACGATTTTTTCCGAAAACGCCGCGAAGAATGTATGTACATCTAAAAACTAAGCCAAAAACCATGCCACACATAATCGAACCAAACTTGTTTCCTGCATGTGTATCTTGCCAAATGTATCTTTCATACTATCATGTACATACATGAAGTACCTATGCATGATGCAGTGGGAACAGGAACATGTTGACTCTATGAACCGATTCATAGAGAATGAATCGGTTCATATGATGGGCTATCTTTTTTTGTTTGTTTTATGTGCGAATTTATATGAGCGCACTCAAGCAGAATTGGTGTTGATTGACTTACATGTTGCGTGTGGATTGAATATGGATAGTAGACGTGAGATGCATGTTGATAGGAAAATATAAACATCAGTTACATTTTCCAGAAGAAATCAGTTGACTACAGGTAATTTTTAGTGGATTTTTTTTGGGAAAAGTTTGTAGTTTTCTGTGCGAATTATGTCGGAGTTGTGCTGTGCGACAAGTTTATGCCAAATTACCAGGCGGCATTATCGGTTAGATTACATAACGAAAAAGTTGACCGTAATCGGAATATTTTGAAACGTTTAATCGATACAGTGATTCATCTCGCAAAGCAAGAGCTTCTATTATCGGATTCTATGATATAAATGCTAACGGTACGCCAACAGCAATAACTTCTCATATTTCCAAAGAATTTGAATATTTAATTGTCGGTAATGCTACAATGGCGCAGCAGTAATAAGTTCTCAAATCCTGGCTGAAAACGATTTTTCCCAAAAGTTTAAAAATTTATATTCGAAAGTTGCAGAAGAATATGAGCCACCGCCGAAAATATCTAGAAGTTCAAAAGATCCGATACAAAATTTGCGAAGGATATTTAGAGAGATTGTATACGTCATTCACGGGCAAATTCGAGAGAGATTTAATTCATTCAAAAATCTTTCATTCTTAGAATTACTCGAACCAAATTTAAATCAAATGTTCCAACTTTGACTCGCTTATTGAGATTCACAATTAATTTTTTGATAGAATAAAGTTAAAAAAAAAGTAATGTTTTCGTCAGATCAGTTTAGAAATGCAAATGTGAATCAAATTCTAGAATATTTACAAAATCGGCCTTACGTCGCGAATGGTTTTAAACAAGTATATATTTGAGCAAAATTACTAACAACATTTCCAGTCACTGTGGCTTCTGCCGAGAGGTTGTTTTCAACTCTAAAACGTGTCCATACATTTTTAGGAATCGCCAATCTCAGCAAAGGCTTTCAGATCTTGTTTTGATTGCTGTCGAAAGGATATTCTCATACAAATGCGAAGAGAAAATGATTTTTTTGATTAAGTAATTAAAGCATTTTTGCATAAAGAGAGGCGTAAAGAATAAGAATACAAATAAGAAATATTTATTAAATTGTGTACATAGTGTTTTTTTTTATATTAGTATATATTTATATATTTATTTATATTGAGTACCTATCGCTGAATGCTATATTTTGTTGTTTTTACCTCCATATTTATGTGCAAATGTTTTATTTTTTTAATTCCTGATTTCTTCAATAAGGCATAAATTTATTTATGTCAAATTGGCTTTGGAATGATCAACTGCTTGACTATGAGGGATTTTCACTGCACGTCACTGAGTAAGAGGTCTCTTTTTTATGTCTCCGAAACGATATTTTAAATTCGTTAATGCAGTGCAGGGACGTAGCTAAGGGGGCCTGGTATGGGGGGTGTCTCACCCCCTAACATTTTCATTTTTCGTCTGCAGTCGGAAAGTTTGACCTCAGCGGGAATATGTAGGATTCCGACTTTCGGCATTACATAATAAATTTACAAAAGAATACCTGTCGATGTTTAAGGATATCAACATTTGGTAGTCAATATTAAAAGGATGTAACTGAATATACACACTTATTAACAGAGCAGGTTTGGCTTAGAAACATAAAACTAATGTTTAAATTGAAAAATTTAACTGAAAATTTAGAAGCTGACGACCAATAAAGTCTTTTAAAGACATTACCAGCGACAGCGAAATCAAAGCTCCATGATCTTCGCAAGAAAATTAGATATAGACCCCGAATCGGACTAAAAAACAACACTGAGCTCGTCGTGCTATGAAAAATTGGACGAATCATCTCAAACTACAACCGAAATAGACTTTGCAACATTTTACCGAAAATAGTTCAAAATCCTTCTTAACGTTTTATCTCAAAGTCCACAGAAGAATTGGAAAAAATCGCCAAACTGCTCCAACCATTTCAAGACATATTGCCAATTCCGGCCGACAAGAAAAATTGCACAATAATTTCTGCGATGATCGAAACTTATTTTTGTGTTTCAAAGGAGATCCCTGAATGCCTTCATGCTGAAGTTCTTATTCGTTCTTCATAGCTCCGAGTGTCAAAATTTTGGGGAGATAGCGAGAGACTAGGTTTTCAAAGTAAGGACCTACCGATTTACATCGAATTGTGGAGCGATGGTCCATCCCTGATGCAGTACAATGTATAATAAAATTAGAAAGCAGATCCAATATTGGCGTTTGAGGTCCTGCCTGAAGTGAATCATTTTCGATGCGTCAAAGTGAAGACTTCACGATATTTGTAGAACCATGCCGAGTTAATTTTGGGTTTCATGCCAGGAAACATTCAAATTGAAGAGTGGTCTTTGCAAAACAAACTCTCACCGCTACACGAAAACGCGAATCGTAGTTGAAAACTTGTATCTTTTCCCATGTGTGATACCCTTCTCAAGGCCTTTTGCCGAGCCACCCACCATGAATTTATAGTCCTATCTATGCCTAGGTATATTGAGCTGGAGAAACTTCTGCAACAGTCCTAATAATACCCGAGGTCGAGATTCAAGTATTCTTGATAATATACATAAAAAAATCTGCTCTGGCCATTCGGGCCGCATGTGGCCCGCGGATCGCGAGTTGGACCATCATGTTTTATCCTCTCGTAGTAATTAAATTTTATCGAAATGAAAAATAGACAGAAATTTACTTCAATTAGGGGATATGCAGTTCATTTTTTTCTGCATCTAACACCCGGCAAGTGCTTTGGTCGTAAAATTATTTCTTCTCATCATCGTTGTCGGGCTGAATCAACTATTAACCCTTTTTCTGTCTCTTATCAAAATACATAGCAATAGCAGAGCAGCATCTCTTGAGAGGCACGTGTGATGAAAATTTTTAATTGACAAGCATGGCATCAGGAAATTCCTAATTAATTTCGAATCTTTATAAGCTTTTAACGGGCATGAGGAACGAGACCCGTGTGCGTGGGCAATGACATAATGCATCTTGGCTCAATTAGGCGTCTTCTAAAGTCTCTTGTCTAAGTTACATACATATTCGTAAAGCACTTGCCATGAAGATGCATTCTTATCTTGGAAGAAAAAAGGAATAGAGCCATCAATTGGGAGACTGATAGTGGATGGCTATGTGTACAGTTCAGCGACAATATGTCCCGTTGACGCAACGTGATGTCGTCTGGGTGAGTAGAGTAGACCTTTCTAATTACCCGTGTACCACAATAGGACTCCGTAGAGAATCCGCGGTGTCATTCTATGAACTGTGAAATGTGGTCCATTCCATCATTCATTCTTGTATCTGGTCGTCTGATTTGCTGCTCTAGGTAATCAGTATTTTCTCCGAGCTCTGGGGCTCTGGCTTTGACTTGACCAGTGTCAGCATTCCAAAGTGATCTGAAATGTGAATAACATTCATTCGTGCTCGTCGTGATGCACTTTTAAAGACGACAAGTACACTCGTCGTATAGAGAATTTGCTGCGTATGCGTCCCGTTAATGCAACTTGATTAATGTAGGCGATTTAATTGTGGTCTTGAATTTAAGTTCATGCCCATGACTAATGCGCAAGGAGACGTTGGCCAGAGAAAATGCAAAAACTTTCTATCAGCATTATTCATTTATTACTACTGTTGCATTGATTAGGTTTGCACTTTTTTTTTTGTATTTCCTGCGAGAAAATATTTTAATCAAATGCCGAAGTAGCTTCCTTTATATGTAATCAGATCAAATTTAAATAACTTAATCTATTTGAAAGTTGCGTGACTTTTAGGGAACCGTCAGACGTCATTTTGAAATGTATGGAATAAAACTAAAACCATTTATGATTGTTTTAGAATCTGCAAAGTCCCAGGAGTCAATAACTGGGGAAATAATTGAATAGAAAAGTTACGAGCTCCTCATGTGTATATTATGTGTAAATTCTGCACCTACGGCAATTCCGCCATAGGTGGTTTATTTGCATTCATCATTAACAATTAGTACATAATAATGTTTCAATTCATAATGTGAAGTTTAAAATGCTCTTTGAGGTTACATTTAATGGAATGGATACATTGATTCAAATCGAAACAAATTGAAAATTCATTTAATTTAATTTGCATCTTGCTAAGTGTTGAACTAATGTTTATATTTAATAATTCAGTATTTCTTGTGTATCTAATAGGAATTCTAAAATATATATTGCTGAGTAAAAACGGAGATGATATTGATCCATATATTAAGGAAATAACAAAAATAATTTGATGAATCGTCATTCTGTCCTCAAGAGTGTTCATTTGTAAGAGGAAGAGCAATAATCTATTTTTATATGATGGGAGGCGAAACCTGTTTCTCCAATTGAATTTTCGAAATGCATATAGTAAAAACTGTTTTTGAATTGATTCGATCCCCGTGATGTCGGTCTTATATTTCGGAGTCCAGATTTGACAAGCGTATTCGAGTATCAAGTCTAAGAAAATTGGACCAAAATATGGCCATCGAACGGCAAAAACCCTACATCGGAATTTTTTTTTTGATTATGGTTGGGGATGGTCCCGAGATGGTGGCATAAAAAGTCCCACCCAACCGATTAGGGGTCCGCAACCTTAAAACAAGAGGGGGAAAGGGGGGTATTTTTTCGTTTTTTTGCGATTATTTCAAAAACGGCAAGAGAAGCACAAAAATAGTCTGAGGACGAAAAAAACTACAGAAAATTACCATTCCAATAATATAAAATACATTAGATTTTGATTAAATATTTCGACGCTAGCCTAACGAAATAAATTAGAATATTTTCATTTTAGACCTTTGTTAAAAGCGCCATAACTTTTGAAAGAATGCTAGTTCAGCCGAACAATGTTGTATAAGTATCCACAATAAGTTCAAAATTATTTTAAGGTTAAACATGGAGTCGCTCCGGTTAAGGACCCCCATTATCCCACCATTTCAATTTGTCAAAATGGCATGTCCATAACTTCCCCCAAAATTGGAGCAGAGTGCTAAATTTTGGTTTGTTGCGATTGCACGTCATAGTCACCCCACCCACCAAAAATCAGCTCATTCGGAGAAAAACTAAGGGTACCTCCCATACAAAGTGACCCAAGACAACTTTGTTCTACAGTTTATAAAATAGGTAGTTCGTAAAACAAACTCCTGATGGGTCACTTTGTATGGGAGATACCCTTAGTTTTTATCCGAATGAGCTGATTTTGGTGGGTGGGGTCACTCCAATCCCAACAAACCAAAATTTAGCACTCTGCTCCAATTGGGGGGGAGTTATGGATATGCCGTTTTGAAACAATGAAATGGGGGGATAATGGGGGTCCTTGACCGGAGCGACTCAATGTTTACCTTAAAATGATCTTCCACAAATGAGCACTTCCACAAATTTCAGAATCGTATCGATAAAATAGAAACACTGCAGCGCAGGGCTTTACGTTCATCTACAATTTGACATTGGATCTGGAGCTTCGCACAGGCAAGCCCTACTGAAGTAATCTAGAAGTGCTGCTAGAAAAATTAAATGATTGAAACAAACAAACAAACAGAGTTCCGCGGTACCCTAGCGTTCTGTGAAGATCTCTCAGTGGTTTCGCGAAGATATCCAAAAATAGGAAAAATATAGAAAAAAAACTTTTGACTGCAAAAGACAATCAATCGATACTACTTGGAAGTTTTAAAATTCAGAAGCTTAGTCTGTTACACTGTACCAGAAATCAACTTAACTGTAAAATATTTTACCGATTTTCTGTTACAACATTCAACTATGTATACGAAATGAAAAAGGATGAAGGAAGTAGTGTGTACCAGAAAATAAAGCATGTCCGGAGTGTTTGTGACGAGGTTTTCGGAATTTAAATTAGGTCGCAAACAAATTAGAGGAATAAATTTGAGTTAATCAAAACTTTTCAACAATTCTTAATTAAAGCCTTTACATCAGTTTGACGTAAACAAATAAATAAACGAATGTTTAACAGTCCAAATTTTAATTTATACCCAGCTTTTTGGTATCTTTTTCAAACAATTGGCTGATAGCTATGCTTGAAATTTATAGCAAATATATATATAGCTGCTACGGTGTCCTATAAGTTTGAACATTTTAGAAATATCTACTCACGAGTTTCACAGTAATCGGAAAATTTCGATTTAAAAACACAAAAGCTGTACTTTATCCACATATACTGGGCACTCCCAACGAGAACTCGTCTTCACCATTTACCTTTTCTGGCCATATAACTACATATATGATATATTATACCCTATACCCATAAGATGGTATAGGGTATATTGTTTTTGCTACGCCAATATTATGTAACACCTCAAAGGAGCCTCCGGAGGTATGGCAAAGTATATATATAAATGAGCAGGGTCGGTCCTTGATTCGAATAAGCCATGTCTGTCTGTCCGTGTGTCTGCCGGTTCGCACGATAACTCCCGAAATAATTAAGCTAGCGGTTTGAAATTTTGGTCAGATTTTTTTTTTGATTAAATCTTGGACGGTATTGAAAATGGGCCAAATCGAACGAAGGCTTCTCCTACCTCCCTTACAAACTACCCCTCCTTGATATTTTAATTCGGCCATAACTTTCGATACAATATCGCTATCGACTCAAAATTTTGATCAATGCCCAATTCCAACATACACTTTAAGTCGATGGAAAGTGGGGAAGGTCCGACTACCCCTACCTCTACTTCCCCTACAAAGTTATATTCGGCAATATCTTTTGATTGAATGTCGCGAAGAACTTCAAATTAGTATCAAATGGTAGCTGTTGGATGCCTTGATAAGATGTTAAAGATGTGCCAGGTCCGACCCACCTATACCCTCCCTTCCTACAAAAAATATGAAATTGAATATTTTGGGTTTTACATGTCTTCTCGGTCTGTACATGATGGGTATAGGGTATACACTCATCGTGCTATTCGCACGATTAGAACTCGGTCTCGTTTTAATCTCGGTTTTGAGCTGTTCCGGCCAGAAAAGCGACAATGCTAGGTGTTCTCTGACTCCGAAAAGTCTGGGAGAAACTGATCTAACCCAATATCAAGCTCTGATACTCCAATCACAGTAGCGAAAATTGTACGGAAATTAGGATACGGTGGATTCACTCAGTCATCGAAAATCGTGACTTGTCATGCAAAATCATAATTTGCAGCCCTGCTGATTACTTAATCCAAGATTTGATTTCAGTTTCAGAAACTGCATAAAATTTCACAAAAGCTGAAGTTTTTTTCTGTTGCCAACATTATCCGCCACTTTCAAGATACAGTTACTCAAACTTAATATAAATTTTAAAATAGATTTTTCATCGAAAATTCAAACAGTAATTTCATAACGGTGCTTTATACGTACAACTCTGCAAAGTTGATAAAAGTTGCTTCAACATGTTGGCTTTCCAACGGTATATCACTTTTCATATTTACATTGCGGGATTTTGGAATTACACATTATGTATGATGTAAAAAAACAAGGTAATAATTTTCTTATCGGATTATTCAAACTGAAATTTTATTCATTAATTTTTTATATTTTACTATCGCAATTTTAAAAATTTGTTAAATAAAAATGAAAATAAAGTTTTGAATAACCAATAAACTAAAAATATTAATTAATGATTAAATGGGTCTGTTTGATGAATTGGAATAATCCTGCTGGAATTGGCCTCCTCCATTTTGTATGCAGACTCGACACCTTCGGCGCATGGAAGAAACGTCCCGAAGGATTTCAGGAGAGGTTTCTTTTTTGTTGTCATAAGCATCATTTATTCGCCGCAGCAGCTGTTCCCGGGAGGTAATCGGCTCGAAAAAGACATTGTTTTTTAAGTTACCCCATAAATAAAAATCTTGGGGACTAAGATCGGGACTTCTCGCAGGCCACGCAACTGTCCCAAATCTGCCAATCCACTTTCCGGGAAATTCGTATTCCAAATATTTGATAGATCTCGCATTATGTGCGGGGCACCCGTCTATCTGCCATAAATAGCAAATATTAAATTTTAACTGTTATAAGTACCGTTGCATTTGCCAAACAATGTACAAAATTTCAAATATCTTACAGTTCTGGACAAAATAATGTAGCGAGATTCTATCCCGAATTATAATAGCCTTCGTTTGTCTTTTTTTCGAGTAAAGGAAAAATTGTTATAGCGATTCCACTGAAGCCTTGAATTTTACCATTCCATGCGTGTTTCCCTAAAGTTCTGCAATGTAAATATAAAAAATGATATACCGTTGGAAAACCAAAATGTTGAAGCAACTTTTGTCAACTTTGCTGAGTTGTACCTATAAAGCACCGTTATGAAATTACTGTTTGGATTTTCGATGAAAAATCTATTTTAAAATTTCTAACTTTTGACTAACTATATCTTGAAAGTGGCAATAACGTTTAGTCTAAGAAAAATGGCATATTTGGTCGGCAAAAATCCTACATCGGAATTTTTTTTTGAATTATGGTTGGGAATGGTCCCCAGATTATGGCATTAAAAGTCCCAACCGATCGGGGGTCCGCAACCTTAAAAAAGGGGGGAAAGGGGGCATTTTTTTCGGTTTTTTGCGATTATTTCAAAAACAGTGAGAGATACAGAAAAATGGTTGGAGGACGAAAAAAACTACATAAAATTATCTTTGCAATGATATATAACACATTAGAGTTTAATTGAATATTTCGGCGTTAGAATAGAACATAAATTAGAATATTCTCATTTTAGACCTTTTTTAAAAGCTCCATAACTTTTGAAAGAACGCTAGTTCAGCCGTATAATTTTGTATAAGTATTAACAACAAGTTTAAGAAAATTTTAACGTACACATTGAGTCGCTCCGGTCAAGGACCTCCATTATCCCCCCATTTAAATTTTTCAAAACGGCATATCCATAACCCCCCCCCCCCCCAAATTGGAGCAGAGTGCTAAATTTTGGTTTGTTGCGATTGGAGGTCATAGTCACCCCACCCACCAAAAATCAGCTCATTCGGATAAAAACTAAGGGTGTCTCCCATACAAAGTGACCCATCAGGAGTTTGTTCTACGTACTACTCATTTTAAACTGTAGAAAAAAGTTGTTATGGGTCACTTTGTATGGGAGGTACCCTTAGTTTTTATCCGAATGAGCTGATTTTTGGTGGGTGGAGTGACTATGATCTCCAATCGCAACAAACCAAAATTTAGCACTCTGCTCCAATTTTGGGGGGAGTTATGGACATGCCGTTTTGACAAATTTAAATGGGGGGATAATGGGGGTTCTTGACCAAAGCGACTCAGCGTTTACGTTAAAATTATCTTAAGCTTGTTGTTAATACTTGTACAAAATTTGACGGCTGAACTAACATTCTTTCAAAAGTTATGGAGCTTTTAAAAAAGGTCTAAAATGAAAATATTCTAATTTATGTTCTATTCTAACGCCGAAATATTCAATTGAACTCTAATGTGTTATATATCGTAATAATTTTATGTAGTTTTTTTCGTCCTCAGACCATTTTTCTGTATCTCTTACCGTTTTTGAAATAATCGCACAAAACCAAAAAAAGGCCCCCCTTTCCCCCTATTTTTAAGGTTGCGGACCCCCGATCGGTTGGGACTTTCTATGCCATCATCTCGGGACGTAGGATTTTTGCCGTTCGATGGCCATATTTTGGTCCAATTTTCATAGACTAATTGGCAACAGAAAAAACTTCAGTTTTTGTGAAATTTTATGTAGTTTCTTAAACTGAAATCAAATCTTGGATTAAGTTATCAGGAGGGCTGCAAATTATGATTTTGCATGACAAGTCACGATTTTCGATGACTTCACAAAAAGAGCGATAACAACGTAACGGTAAAAAAAATATTCCGATTGTATTGGTAATTTTCTTGCTGAAACAAGTTGTGCTATCAACCCTTACAGTATTGACCACCTAATGCGGGACACCCTGTATAGTGAAATATGTTGACTGTGCATTCTACTCAATAAAACATTTGTGTCTGATAATACAATCGAAATTCCGAGCAGAAAAGTTGAAAATCGCTCATTTTTGGAATCCTGAAAATCAACGTAAACAGAACAGAATTGAGAATCCCGCAAAAACAGGTGGATTCGAAAATCTGGGTAAATTAGAGATTTAAGGTACATTTTCCTCGACACGACTGCACGACAGCGACTCGCTCATTTCATATAAAAACTCGTTTTTAAAATAAGAGAGGTACGAGTTTTTATATGGAATGAGCGAGTCGCTGTCGTGCGACCGCGTCGAGGACAACGTACCTTTACTATAACATTTGAATCATTGCTCTTCATTTTGTGAGATGTGGGAAGAAACGAGTGACCCTTTGCGTTTTCGTAACGCTTGGTCTTAATGGGTTAAGGTACAACAAAGAATTGTTTTTGGAAAAAGTATCCTTGAATAGACTTGCAAAATATTTCGAATTATCCATGATTCTTTTACAATATTGGTACTGTAAATTTTAGGGACCGACAGCAACGTTAGAATTACCCAAGATTTCGAATTATTCGTGAACTAATTATCCTGGTTCCACTGTATTACTACGCTACTACTAAAATATCCACATCTGGCTTTTGTTAAATATGCTTTCTTTGTACTAAAAATAATAATTTATTTATAACCATTTTCTTCCTAGAACGCACACGATCAAAATATAGTTATGACTAAAAATTACCGTTCCAACAAAGATCATGATGTCTACGTTCCTAAAGAGCCTGTTGCATTGCATGCAAATGCCATGAGCAACATTCCATCGTGGGCAACGGCGGAAGCCAACCCACACAAGAGATTATTTGTTGACAATTATTCACCGAAGGACGTGGAGATTTGAAACATTGGAAATTCGATACGCCACAGCAACTACTACTACTGGTTGCAAAGTCTTATGCAACATCATCTGGTGCGGTCTTTTGTCAGATCGTTGCATCTTAATTCTTTGAAATTTTAATTGCTCTTATAGCGGTGGAACCTGCAAATCAATACATCCTGGCTGTATTGCGGAATGCATGCTTCAGTGGCGCACAGTTATTGTTTCGGATCTCGGATGTTATTCTCTTAAAACAAACTTCCATGCGTAATTTCTTTTAGCAAATCTGTAACTAAAACTAACGTCTACGTACAACATGGGTATCGCCTTTCTCCATCGGTGATAGTATCAGCCGACAGAAAAATCTTGCTACTTCAAATTGCATTTTTGTATAGATGACACCAGGGAAGTTTCCACATTTTATCTATCATCACGAATATGGTGAAAAGATGAATAGTATCGGTATCTTTCGAATTGGGCCCACGAAAATGAAAACATGTAATGGAGTTGTCTCACTTAAGAAAATCGATGAAACCGCTTTGATCATCGACATGTTATCCATACCCCTGACAAATTACATATGTGCATATGGATTGGTTTTCTCCTATTAATGGATATTAGTTAATGGCCTGAGATCTAAAATTAATTGGATATCGCACTTTGGAAGCGATAGTCAAAGTTTAGGCGTATGCATGCACATTATGCATTAGCATACATTTGAATCTCAATGCATTCCTATCTGATTGATAAGACCTATGCTATGCCTGCTCCATGGCGTTTTCTATGATGATTCGGACATGCATATGCATCTCTCGATTACGTGTCCATCGGATACTTTGCACAGCACAGATCCAGGGTTTAAAGTAGCGGAATACACGCCACTGCTTCAAACGGCAGCTGCAATCCTGCAATACGACAATTGAACATTATTACATAGCACGCGTTTTCTGCTGCGATCGCTACACGAAAAACGTAAATAAACTTATTGTTACGTGGAAATTTGTCACTTGATGCCGGCGCGAATAATTACTCAAGAAATCTACTCAGGCCCTTAGAAGAATGGACCGCGCGAGTCGTGCATAGTAATGAAGTGCATGGCTCAGAGAGTTTGCCCGATGGAAAATGGACAAGCTGTGAAGCAGAATTGTCTCATATGTGGGTTGTTGTGTGTACGTTGCACTTTCAGATAGCACATTCGTGTAGTTATGTACCCGGTACTTTGGCACTCACTCATCCACCAGTGCGGGAATCTCAAAGACCACATGGCGAAGAAGTCCATAGCTCGGCGAGTTCTATTGTGCACGACACGACAACGTACGTACGTACAAATATGACATGGAGAACGTAAGTTGTAATTACCCGCATTCACATATGACGGGTATTTTGCCGGCCAGTTAAATTCATGAGGACGTGTCTTGAATGCCCTCAACATTGATTAAGAGACCAAATGCACATTGAAAGCCAAAGACAGTATTTCTTGTGTATCTAATAGGAATTCTAAAATATATATTGCTGAGTAAAAACGGAGATGATATTGATCCATATATTAAGGAAATAACAAAAATAATTTGATGAATCGTCATTCTGTCCTCAAGAGTGTTCATTTGTAAGAGGAAGAGCAATAATCTATTTTTATATGATGGGAGGCGAAACCTGTTTCTCCAATTGAATTTTCGAAATGCATATAGTAAAAACTGTTTTTGAATTGATTCGATCCCCGTGATGTCGGTCTTATATTTCGGAGTCCAGATTTGACAAGCGTATTCGAGTATCAAGTCTAAGAAAATTGGACCAAAATATGGCCATCGAACGGCAAAAACCCTACATCGGAATTTTTTTTTTGATTATGGTTGGGGATGGTCCCGAGATGGTGGCATAAAAAGTCCCACCCAACCGATTAGGGGTCCGCAACCTTAAAACAAGAGGGGGAAAGGGGGGTATTTTTTCGTTTTTTTGCGATTATTTCAAAAACGGCAAGAGAAGCACAAAAATAGTCTGAGGACGAAAAAAACTACAGAAAATTACCATTCCAATAATATAAAATACATTAGATTTTGATTAAATATTTCGACGCTAGCCTAACGAAATAAATTAGAATATTTTCATTTTAGACCTTTGTTAAAAGCGCCATAACTTTTGAAAGAATGCTAGTTCAGCCGAACAATGTTGTATAAGTATCCACAATAAGTTCAAAATTATTTTAAGGTTAAACATGGAGTCGCTCCGGTTAAGGACCCCCATTATCCCACCATTTCAATTTGTCAAAATGGCATGTCCATAACTTCCCCCAAAATTGGAGCAGAGTGCTAAATTTTGGTTTGTTGCGATTGCACGTCATAGTCACCCCACCCACCAAAAATCAGCTCATTCGGAGAAAAACTAAGGGTACCTCCCATACAAAGTGACCCAAGACAACTTATTGTTCTACAGTTTATAAAATAGGTAGTTCGTAAAACAAACTCCTGATGGGTCACTTTGTATGGGAGATACCCTTAGTTTTTATCCGAATGAGCTGATTTTGGTGGGTGGGGTCACTCCAATCCCAACAAACCAAAATTTAGCACTCTGCTCCAATTGGGGGGGAGTTATGGATATGCCGTTTTGAAACAATGAAATGGGGGGATAATGGGGGTCCTTGACCGGAGCGACTCAATGTTTACCTTAAAATGATCTTCCACAAATGAGCACTTCCACAAATTTCAGAATCGTATCGATAAAATAGAAACACTGCAGCGCAGGGCTTTACGTTCATCTACAATTTGACATTGGATCTGGAGCTTCGCACAGGCAAGCCCTACTGAAGTAATCTAGAAGTGCTGCTAGAAAAATTAAATGATTGAAACAAACAAACAAACAGAGTTCCGCGGTACCCTAGCGTTCTGTGAAGATCTCTCAGTGGTTTCGCGAAGATATCCAAAAATAGGAAAAATATAGAAAAAAAACTTTTGACTGCAAAAGACAATCAATCGATACTACTTGGAAGTTTTAAAATTCAGAAGCTTAGTCTGTTACACTGTACCAGAAATCAACTTAACTGTAAAATATTTTACCGATTTTCTGTTACAACATTCAACTATGTATACGAAATGAAAAAGGATGAAGGAAGTAGTGTGTACCAGAAAATAAAGCATGTCCGGAGTGTTTGTGACGAGGTTTTCGGAATTTAAATTAGGTCGCAAACAAATTAGAGGAATAAATTTGAGTTAATCAAAACTTTTCAACAATTCTTAATTAAAGCCTTTACATCAGTTTGACGTAAACAAATAAATAAACGAATGTTTAACAGTCCAAATTTTAATTTATACCCAGCTTTTTGGTATCTTTTTCAAACAATTGGCTGATAGCTATGCTTGAAATTTATAGCAAATATATATATAGCTGCTACGGTGTCCTATAAGTTTGAACATTTTAGAAATATCTACTCACGAGTTTCACAGTAATCGGAAAATTTCGATTTAAAAACACAAAAGCTGTACTTTATCCACATATACTGGGCACTCCCAACGAGAACTCGTCTTCACCATTTACCTTTTCTGGCCATATAACTACATATATGATATATTATACCCTATACCCATAAGATGGTATAGGGTATATTGTTTTTGCTACGCCAATATTATGTAACACCTCAAAGGAGCCTCCGGAGGTATGGCAAAGTATATATATAAATGAGCAGGGTCGGTCCTTGATTCGAATAAGCCATGTCTGTCTGTCCGTGTGTCTGCCGGTTCGCACGATAACTCCCGAAATAATTAAGCTAGCGGTTTGAAATTTTGGTCAGATTTTTTTTTTGATTAAATCTTGGACGGTATTGAAAATGGGCCAAATCGAACGAAGGCTTCTCCTACCTCCCTTACAAACTACCCCTCCTTGATATTTTAATTCGGCCATAACTTTCGATACAATATCGCTATCGACTCAAAATTTTGATCAATGCCCAATTCCAACATACACTTTAAGTCGATGGAAAGTGGGGAAGGTCCGACTACCCCTACCTCTACTTCCCCTACAAAGTTATATTCGGCAATATCTTTTGATTGAATGTCGCGAAGAACTTCAAATTAGTATCAAATGGTAGCTGTTGGATGCCTTGATAAGATGTTAAAGATGTGCCAGGTCCGACCCACCTATACCCTCCCTTCCTACAAAAAATATGAAATTGAATATTTTGGGTTTTACATGTCTTCTCGGTCTGTACATGATGGGTATAGGGTATACACTCATCGTGCTATTCGCACGATTAGAACTCGGTCTCGTTTTAATCTCGGTTTTGAGCTGTTCCGGCCAGAAAAGCGACAATGCTAGGTGTTCTCTGACTCCGAAAAGTCTGGGAGAAACTGATCTAACCCAATATCAAGCTCTGATACTCCAATCACAGTAGCGAAAATTGTACGGAAATTAGGATACGGTGGATTCACTCAGTCATCGAAAATCGTGACTTGTCATGCAAAATCATAATTTGCAGCCCTGCTGATTACTTAATCCAAGATTTGATTTCAGTTTCAGAAACTGCATAAAATTTCACAAAAGCTGAAGTTTTTTTCTGTTGCCAACATTATCCGCCACTTTCAAGATACAGTTACTCAAACTTAATATAAATTTTAAAATAGATTTTTCATCGAAAATTCAAACAGTAATTTCATAACGGTGCTTTATACGTACAACTCTGCAAAGTTGATAAAAGTTGCTTCAACATGTTGGCTTTCCAACGGTATATCACTTTTCATATTTACATTGCGGGATTTTGGAATTACACATTATGTATGATGTAAAAAAACAAGGTAATAATTTTCTTATCGGATTATTCAAACTGAAATTTTATTCATTAATTTTTTATATTTTACTATCGCAATTTTAAAAATTTGTTAAATAAAAATGAAAATAAAGTTTTGAATAACCAATAAACTAAAAATATTAATTAATGATTAAATGGGTCTGTTTGATGAATTGGAATAATCCTGCTGGAATTGGCCTCCTCCATTTTGTATGCAGACTCGACACCTTCGGCGCATGGAAGAAACGTCCCGAAGGATTTCAGGAGAGGTTTCTTTTTTGTTGTCATAAGCATCATTTATTCGCCGCAGCAGCTGTTCCCGGGAGGTAATCGGCTCGAAAAAGACATTGTTTTTTAAGTTACCCCATAAATAAAAATCTTGGGGACTAAGATCGGGACTTCTCGCAGGCCACGCAACTGTCCCAAATCTGCCAATCCACTTTCCGGGAAATTCGTATTCCAAATATTTGATAGATCTCGCATTATGTGCGGGGCACCCGTCTATCTGCCATAAATAGCAAATATTAAATTTTAACTGTTATAAGTACCGTTGCATTTGCCAAACAATGTACAAAATTTCAAATATCTTACAGTTCTGGACAAAATAATGTAGCGAGATTCTATCCCGAATTATAATAGCCTTCGTTTGTCTTTTTTTCGAGTAAAGGAAAAATTGTTATAGCGATTCCACTGAAGCCTTGAATTTTACCATTCCATGCGTGTTTCCCTAAAGTTCTGCAATGTAAATATAAAAAATGATATACCGTTGGAAAACCAAAATGTTGAAGCAACTTTTGTCAACTTTGCTGAGTTGTACCTATAAAGCACCGTTATGAAATTACTGTTTGGATTTTCGATGAAAAATCTATTTTAAAATTTCTAACTTTTGACTAACTATATCTTGAAAGTGGCAATAACGTTTAGTCTAAGAAAAATGGCATATTTGGTCGGCAAAAATCCTACATCGGAATTTTTTTTTGAATTATGGTTGGGAATGGTCCCCAGATTATGGCATTAAAAGTCCCAACCGATCGGGGGTCCGCAACCTTAAAATATGGTGAAAAGATGAATAGTATCGGTATCTTTCGAATTGGGCCCACGAAAATGAAAACATGTAATGGAGTTGTCTCACTTAAGAAAATCGATGAAACCGCTTTGATCATCGACATGTTATCCATACCCCTGACAAATTACATATGTGCATATGGATTGGTTTTCTCCTATTAATGGATATTAGTTAATGGCCTGAGATCTAAAATTAATTGGATATCGCACTTTGGAAGCGATAGTCAAAGTTTAGGCGTATGCATGCACATTATGCATTAGCATACATTTGAATCTCAATGCATTCCTATCTGATTGATAAGACCTATGCTATGCCTGCTCCATGGCGTTTTCTATGATGATTCGGACATGCATATGCATCTCTCGATTACGTGTCCATCGGATACTTTGCACAGCACAGATCCAGGGTTTAAAGTAGCGGAATACACGCCACTGCTTCAAACGGCAGCTGCAATCCTGCAATACGACAATTGAACATTATTACATAGCACGCGTTTTCTGCTGCGATCGCTACACGAAAAACGTAAATAAACTTATTGTTACGTGGAAATTTGTCACTTGATGCCGGCGCGAATAATTACTCAAGAAATCTACTCAGGCCCTTAGAAGAATGGACCGCGCGAGTCGTGCATAGTAATGAAGTGCATGGCTCAGAGAGTTTGCCCGATGGAAAATGGACAAGCTGTGAAGCAGAATTGTCTCATATGTGGGTTGTTGTGTGTACGTTGCACTTTCAGATAGCACATTCGTGTAGTTATGTACCCGGTACTTTGGCACTCACTCATCCACCAGTGCGGGAATCTCAAAGACCACATGGCGAAGAAGTCCATAGCTCGGCGAGTTCTATTGTGCACGACACGACAACGTACGTACGTACAAATATGACATGGAGAACGTAAGTTGTAATTACCCGCATTCACATATGACGGGTATTTTGCCGGCCAGTTAAATTCATGAGGACGTGTCTTGAATGCCCTCAACATTGATTAAGAGACCAAATGCACATTGAAAGCCAAAGACATTGCACTAAAGCACTATCGGAGAGGTTCCATGTCTGCAGTTTACTTGGTTCAATTGATCTGGGATCGTTGTCAAAAGAATGTCATTGTAATTCCGAGAGGACTACCCTCGTATGTAAATTGTTCCGATAATTTTAAAGTACGAACTTGGCATGGAAGTGCATACACATTTGAATGTCTTTGAACATTAGAACACGTTTAAGGCATCTTGTATTATTCCATCGTAGATATTCCAATCGTTTCTTGAAATTAGTTTATAATACATATTCGAAAGAATATTATGAACTCATAAATAATGGTTTTCTGTAAATGTATGTATTCGTAAATAGGAAATGAAAAAAAAAATACATTTTTTATTGAAAGAGTATAATGTACTACCTTTTTTAAAAGAGGATTTTTACAATAGATAATTTTGAACTCCGTGATAGGAGCCACTCCTGGCAGGCAATGACAAACCGCGAAGCAGTGGTATTTGATAAGACACGGTGTGCCATGGTCTGTCAGTCGAAACCGACTGCAATCGTGCTACATGCACTTTTTATACACGTCACTATCACTATGTGAAAGGGTATATTCACTTTGGCATGAAGTTTGCAACACACAGAAGGAAGCACCTCCGACTATATAATATTATTGATCAGTGTGACAAGAGAAATCGATTGAGCGTCTGTCTCTTCGTCTCTCTGTCTGTTCGTCTGTTGCAACGCAAACTAGTCCCTCAGTTTTGAAGCTATCGGGCTGAAATTTTGTATGCAAGCTTCTTTTAAGTGTACGCTTGTATATATGTATGTCGGAACGAATGGGGCTGCCATAGAAACCGAGCCCTGACGATTAGGTTCTTCTAAGAACAACTTTTTTCATTTTAATCCAACGTTAACCAAACTTTACCCAAATGTGTTCTTAGTAAAGTCTGAAAACATATCTAAAAACGGATGAAATCGGAACACTACGTTATAGGGCTGCCATACACACCAACACCTGAAAATTAGGTTCTTCTAAGAAAAACTTTTTTCGTTATGAACCAATCTCATCCAAGTGTGTTCCTAGTAAAGCCTCAGAACATATCTAGGAACGGGTGGAATCGGAATACATATATCGTTATAGGGCTGTCACACAAACCAACTCTCAAATATTAGGTTCTTGTAACATATGTTTTTTTCCTTTTTGAATCTTAACCAAAATTAATCCAAGTGTGTTCCTGGCTTAGCCTCAGCGCACCCAAGAACATATGAAATCGGAACACGTCATAGGGCTGCGGTAGAAATTATTTACACAAAAGAAGCCTAAGTTACATTTAAAAGTGACGGGTATTCAAATTTCGGCCGCGCCCGAAATTATCATCGGTCTCGTTTGAAATCCTTTTTGATAGCGTATTCCTCGCAATTGAAAAAACAGGGCGGCGACATGCTCGCAACTGGCGATGTAGCGATGGCAGCTGTCAACTACACTAATGTCGCACATTCTGGTTTTCTTCAAATCGAAAAATTTCAGTCTCAGTGACTCGAATGTTCCGAGGCAGGAAAACTAACAAACTGTCATTCGCAGCTGAGACAGCAGTCTCGAAGACGAGATTTGTGCTCGTACTTTTCAGGCCTTTTATATTCGAGGCTTTGATATAAGATACTGCAATCCCTCGTTTCGCCTAGTTTCTCGAATCTGAAATTAGTGACACCCTAAGGCCTAAGGTTTTTCTTTCGCGATGATCCCGAGAGTAAGTATAAACAAGCTACGAATTGAATGTAATCAGGAGGAAGGAGTTTATCGTTAAACAGCGAACAAAATTTCTAGATTTAGTGTAGTCATTAGGTGATTTGAGATTGCAAATTGTGGTGGGTCCAGCGAGACATTAATCTTCAAAATGCGTTAAGCGGTATCGCTACAATTGATAGTCATTTTTTTGATGTTTTCTTTTTTGGGATTTTGACCTTGTTTCGCAACGAAATTTTGGTGTGAATAAGCTACGGATTCGGGCCCAAGTACCCCAAAATACATAAATTTCAAGAAAAGTAACTTTTGCGACCAAAATTGGAAAACCGTTCAATCTCAAAATTTGTTTCATAATTATGGAACTATGTTAAAAATGGCAAACTTAAATTATCAATTGTAGTAATACCGCTCAGCGGATTTATAATATTTATGTCTCTTTGGACGTGCAATCATGTGCTTTTCAGTATATTCCTGGAGAGTTCGCAGAAATAAATAGTTTCAGAGTTAGGGTCCAGAAAATGGAAAAAATAGCGAAAATCTTGTTTTTTTTTTCGCGAGTGCTGTTCCGTAACGAATTTTCAGTGGGATGGATTCGTGCTCAGCACCCGAAGAAACTTAACCAGAAAAAAAAATTAAAACAAGTATGGGTCCTTACATACGCGTCATACGTGACGTCTTTGTCACGATAGACGTGCGAGCATCGGAAGGTCAGATATTTAACACCTTTTCTACCAATACTTAAAAAAAAAATAACTACACAATCCAACATTGGACTAAGGCTGCAGGATGTGTTAGTGACATCCTATTTCCAAGATCTTATCTGCTTTTTGTTGAGGTAATGAGATCGGCATCACGCTCAGCAGTGGTATTTATCCCCATAAATGGGTACTCGTTTAACATTTGGGCTCTTTATCAAGGTAAAAACGGCTTTCAACAAGGTATCATAAAAACCTCATGCAAGGACACGCAATTGAAAAAAAATGCCGAGAGTACAGAGGGCTGTGCCCGCAATACGAGGGTTTTTTAGGAATTTAAGGCGTAATGAATATTTTACAATCTATTTTTGGATTGGTCTAAATAAACGCTTTCCAGAATGAAAGGCGTAACACTTTTATTAGACCAATCCGAAAATAGATTTACTATGTTTGGATGAAATTACTCAATGGCAAATCTACAGATATTTGTCGATTTATAAATTCTGATGAATTCTCAACAAAAAGAAACTCAGGCAAACGTAAGGATGGCTACACATATAAACTGAATTTATTAGCTGTTAATCCATTACCGTTTCTCCGAATCAAGAAAAAGGATCTTATATGAAAATACTTCGTTTAACCCGTTGATATGAGTACTCACGTAAGCCATTCCTATGAGAATTGAAAAAAGTAGACCCTTGCAGCTATTCAGGGACACCCTGTTAGCTTGGTCCTACAAACTTGAAAAGTATTCGTGCCAAAGACTATTACCAATCTATATATATATTCCCACCAAATGTCATGGCCATGGTTTGATCCAGTCAGAAGGTATGCAGTGAACAAATACTTAAGACACTGCCATTTTTATTTTGAAACGCCTTTACCAAATATTAAATTCGCTATACTTTCGGTTTGGATAAAGTTATTCGAATGATAATTTGCAGTCATATTCCTTTCCAAAAATAACCCTCATCAAAATTTTCATATTTGGTGGAGCTACACACGCAATCGAAATTTCACAAATTTACTGTTATTAAATTTGTCTTAGCAAATGTCAACAGTCTTAGTATTTATCGAGCATAAGTTCATAATAGCCAATCATAGCGGTACATATAACGGTTTACAAAAACCGAGGTGTTAACGTGAGCTTAACTTCAAACGCCGATAACTCCGTTACCGTTATTCGAAACTGGAAAAAGTAACTGGCATGTACTCGTTGAGCCCTTTGATTTGAGTACCCATACCTCCATCTCCGACAAAATTAAAAACGACTTTTTCGCCTCTTCACGACACCCTGTTATCTTTGCCATACCAACTTCTAAGCTCTAAGTATTCGTGCCATAGACTGTAACCATTCTACACATTCCTACCAAATTTCATGACGATCAGTTAAACCGTTCGCGAGTTATTTAGTGAACAGATGGACGGACAAAATCGATTTCATATGGGTTTTTTTTAAAAACTTTCAAAAAATCCTACCCGGTAGCATAAAACGTGGACATGAGATCGGAGATCATTTTTAAACGGAAAAAACATAATTGAAAAGGCCTAGATTGATGCGATTATTGTTCCTACGTTCTACGACAAAAGGACATTCTCCATGGTCCAATCTGGGGTATTATGATGTGGGGAGCCTCATTTCCCACCATTAACCATTTGAGCCCCATTTCGTAAAGTTGATGAGCGCTGAGTAGACTTTTTCCGGTTTTTAACAGCTAATTAAAACTCAAAGTGGACATTGCAGCAGGACAAAACAAAGGTCTGATTCCCGATGCCATAGTATTGTGAATTCTGGGTTGAAAGTTAAAATGTCGAGTATTTTAAATTGGTCAGCTTTGATGTGTAAGTAATACATATTTGGGTTGTTTAGAGTGAGTTGAAAAAACCAATTTGCCCAAAAAAATGGAATCGACTTTTAAGCAATTGCCAGATCTCAGGAGAAATGTCATTCTTCATTTGTCCTTTAAGCCTAGTACTGACATCGAGAGTGAAAATTTGTCCGCTTTGATTTTTTCAATGAAAATGTATTTTTACTGTCGTGGAATATGTGGGGCATGCTGGGGAATTCCATAACCTAAAATCCGAAAACAGTTCCATAATTTTTCTCGGCGTTTTTATGTATTTTTTTCCGATTCCCCGGTTATTTCATCGTGAAATGTCAAATGACCGGGGAATCGAAAAATAATACATAAAATGGCTGAATTATGGGACCGGTCTCGGATTGTAGCTTATTGAATTCAGCACCGTTTGTGACATATTTCACGACAGTAAGTATGCATTTTTATTGATAAAATCGCAGGGGGAAAAATTTCACTCTCTATCTTAATTCAGCCCTTTATGGGAATAAAGCATTATTCCTTTACATCATTTATAAGTGGTTTAACGAATTTAAACTTGAAAGCAGTTAGCTCATGGACGAATTTGGTGAAAGTAGTAAAAAAATGGGGTTTTTGTCAGAAAACGTTGATGTCGTTAAGCGAATTCAGTTTATGACATTTTTCTAACGCACGACTACGGACTATTGTCTCATTCAGATGTTAATCGCGTACCCATTTATATGGAGATATATATAACCCTGCGGAGCGTGCTGTTGATCTCAACACTTTGTTGGACAGTTTAGATCTTGGAAATTGGATGTCACCAACACATCTGCAGACCTGGTTGATTTATTCAACATCCTCGCCAGTTATTTACATGTCTACTACTACTGCGCGTCATCATGAAAACCTAAATTATAAAATGTTTGATTAAATTTTTGGTGTGCACGTTTTTAAATTTAGGCCTAGCTATTTTTTGACCAATATGACTACATTATAAAAAGAATAGATAACATATTTAATTGTAACATTTACTTTGGTTTAATATGTGAGACCCGATCAGGAAGTTATGCAATTGTTAGGTTCCCTGGAGGAAGCGAGCTTCCTTTTTATAAAATCTGGATATCTATTTTGGTATACTCCTCTTCATATGCCGAACCAAAGTGATGGAGGGGATAGGGCTAAAATCTCACACTGGGGAGCTCTTCCAGCACTTCGGGAAGTCAACCTTTGTTATTTTAGGCTACGCATTTAAACATACTGTGAAGTTTAATCAAGGCACAAACTGGGTTGAAATAATCTGTGATGAGGTCCAACAAACGAAATTTTCAATGAAGTAGTTTATACAGTCAATCTGGGAATTAGATGACGAAGCCTCAACAAGACATACATATTTGCAATGTTACTGCTGGTTGCTGCACACATATTGTTTTATTGATGCTTAGCTAAACGAAATAATGTAAATTTGTTCACTGACAAGGACATAAACATTCTTCGCAACTTAAGTTATAATATCACATGCACACAAATTAGCTAAACGTATTTATCTTGTGACAAAATTTTTCTAGCTTTCCATTTCTCCTTTGACTTTCATACAATGTACGAGTACCTAACCTGCCTATGTAGACCAGCAACAGAGAGCTCCTATTGCGGCGCACCTTTTCCATCTAGGCCTGCTGTCTTACTATCAGGTTATTAGTTTTCACGGGAATCCGTCAAGGAATCACATCAGCCGATATCAATCACCTGAATTTGCATATTTCGAAAGTACTCACCGAATGAAAATTATTCCGCTAGAATACGTGTGACGTCCGGAAAAATGGGTGAAATTTGAATTTGTAATCATGCAAGGATGACAGCGCTGCATAGAATAGCCGTCATGGCTTCACCACAATTTCCACTAGTCGTCCGTTTCTATTACACATCCACGAAAACCGAACCAAACCCAGCCAACCCATCATCATCATCAGAACAAACCACGTCCAAATGATATACAAAATGTCAAGACGTGCTAGCATTGAAGCGGGAATATCTGCGCGAAATCTGTTTGGTGGATTTTGCAATATTGCAAAGAGAGGAAAAATAATTTTTTATTCAAGTGTGATAAACAGACAGACGTCTATTGAATTGGAACTGCAATAAAACACAAATATGTAAATTGTGCATGTGGAAGTCAGGCGATCAATACAAGATGAAATGCAAAAATTGGATAATATGTAAATGAAAAAGTATTGCAGGCGCATTATTTAAAACGACATAAGCGCTTTTGGAACATATTCGTCTTGGCCGGATGGACTTGTGTAGCTGTTTTTCACAGACGCGGACGTTGTTGCAGTATCTTTTGAAACGAAAGTATCTAAATACGTTTAAGCAAGTTGTTTTGAATGGGTGCGAATCAGTGCTGTCGTTTTGAAATTTTCTAGGGTAGCGGAATTAAAGAATTGATGGTATCATTTTCCTATTACGGGTAGCAATATATTTAGCTAAAATATAAGGAAGCATTTTGAGTGCATCTAGTGCAGACTTTCAAGTAAAATCACGGAGTACACGATCTAATGGACCTATACAGAGTCTCCGGAAACTGCCGCATAAACGCACCGGAATATGATTCCTCGTGTGATTTGCAGCAAAAAAGTCGTACATACATAGTTGAACATACCCCTAATTCTTAACCCTTTAGAAATTTTTGTGATTTGGCCCAAAAACAATATATTTTTCCATTTCAATTTTCTCCGATTTCTGCCAAGGTGAGGTGCTTCTGCAATTCTTTTAAAAATTGGCGCATACGATCGTATCTTTCATAGATCATTTTATTCTAGCTCCATTATTTCTAACAGTTTCAATGCAGAAAACTAGGGTTAATTTTAGCTCGATTTTGACATAATTTTAATAAATTTTACCAAATTGCAGAAACTTAGGGGTAGTTTGAATTGAATTATGTAAGAAAGATATGATCGTATGACTCTGTGCCAATTTTGAAAAAAAAAACCGTACAAGCACCTCATCTTGGCAGAAGTTGGAGAAAATTGAGATGGCAAAATACATATATTGTTTTTGGGTCAAATCACAAAAATTTAACTTTAAAGATCTGTAAAAACCAAATCTCTTATCCGATTTTAGTGGGTTAGGTTAGGTTAGTTTGATTTTTTAGCTAAATCTGTTGGCTATAATAATCATCTTGTTTCGCTATTCTAGCTAGTCTAGCTTTAGAAATATTGAGGTTCAAGTAGTCGTACAAAAAAATGATTTTTTTCAAAAATCTTGAAATTCCTGTGGCAGCTAAAGGGATAAGAATTGGGGGTATGTTCCGTACAATTTTTTGCTGGAAATCATATGGTCTGGTGCGTTTATGCGGCAGTTTCCGGACACCTTGTATAGGGTTAACTTTTTGTTGTATTGTTGTATGTACTTCTATGTTGTCACCAGAACGTTAGTAACATGCACTGGATTCGAACAAAACCTCGTCAATTGAAAAATTGAACAATAATTCCTTGTAATAAAAGTAATTTTTTTTCTTTCACATGTATGGCGTTAACAATCATTCAAATTTATTGCCTTTCTCTAAATGCAGTGGCGGATTTACCAGTAGCTAGATTAGACTACAGCCTAGGGCGGCAGAATTTCCGGAGGCGGCAAACATGTAGAAAATATTATTTCAAGTTTTACCTATTTCAGAGCTTCATAACTATAGGAAAAAAATATTATTTAGCGGTATAGTGATCTTATTCTAGATCCTTTTCTAAATAGATAATAGCAGCTCTTAAATCTTACAGAGAAGCTTTAAGATTTATTCAGTTTTTTTGTCAGTTCGAAACAACGCGGACAAAAATTGAAGTTGAAAATCGAGAAAGGAAAACGTTTAAAAATTACATAAATCTGAAAAAAAAGAAATAAATGAAAATCATGAAACTGATCAGCTATAAATCCATATAGAAGTAAAGGGTGATTTTTGGGAACTCTCTTCTTGGCAGCTCACGCGGGTTTCATGTCTTGTGTTACTGTCAAACATGTTCAGTGTTGTCTATAATTTGACAATGAATCGACTTACAAACGAACAACGCTTGCAGATTATTGAATTTTTATTATCAAAAGTCATTCTCGGTTAAGAAAGTACATCGTGCACTTCTTCTATTTTATGGTCAGTTCGGACAACCTTTCTGAAGCGCTACCGTGCGTTGATTATGAACTTTTTTTTTGCCCAAAATGGAGGAGCTGGACTTGACTCGCATGTGGTTTCCACAAGACGGTTAGGTACTGGTCAATTGGCCGCCTGCATCGTGCGATTTAACGCCTTTAGACTATTTTTTGTGGGGCTATGTTAAGGCTCATGTCTATAGCGACAAGCCCGCAACTGCTAACGCACTGGAAGCCAATATTGATGAATTTATTCGTGAGATACCGGCCGATATGTTGGACCCAGCGTATGAACCATATGAGGCGCAGTCGCGGTCAACATTTACATGAAATCATCTTTAAACATTAAATTATATAGATAGTTCTATCGACTCAAATAAAGATTTCATACATTTTTCCGAATTTTATGTGTTTTTTATTTAAATCAAATCCGAAAGCTCTTAAAAAATCACCCTTCATTTATTGGAGTACTTAGGCCGCACATACACGGATTCCCGGAATCGTACGAAACTGCATAAAAAAAATGTCAGGAGCGGAAGTTTTCATTCATTCTTTTGTATGGAAGGGATTCTGCATTCGCAGATTTCAGAATTTAAATTTATTCAAAATTTATGAAAAAATTAAAAATATTTTTTTTTTAATAAATTTAACAAAATGATTTTTTTTAGTTCATACGGTCACCCACACACGAAGCGTCCGAATCTATTTTTTGGATTCTTCGCTCTGTCATATTCAACGAGCGAATAAACTTAAATTCTGAAATCAGCGAATACAAAATCCCTTTCATACAAAAGATTGATTATCGCATCCTAAAATTCAAACCGTCGAGTATAGAGGAGGTTTTATAGGAGAATTTCAGCTGATTTTCCGAATGAAGGGAACATAATTTTTCGTCCTTTTGTTCCTTCAACAAATTTCTTTCGAGCCTGCAAATCCGAAAATTAATAACTTGCCCTTGGAAACTATAAACATATTAAAAACCTTTGCTAAATTTGTATCAGATCAAAGTACCGATTAAATTAATTTATTGGCAAAATTTTCAAGGAAAACCAATGTTAAAATTTACCTATACTTTCAATACCTGTATCTTCGAAGCGCATTTAATATGTATTTGAAACCCAAGAGAGAACGGGTTATGCGAAATTTCATGAAGTGAAAAGTTTGGTTCAAGTGAATAGGGAGGTCGACAGTTTTATTTTATCGCGATAAATTTGACAAGTTTTCAAATTTTTACGCTACGGATAACGGTAAAAGTTATATGTATTTCGCTCTGTGAAAGATTGAAGAACGCTTAGGACTCAGGAAGCAGATAGCTTGAAACTAATGTCTACTTATTAATGGGCAACATGACATGGAAATGGAAAATCATATTTTTCAGATTGGTATTCATGCACATTTTACGTCTGAAAATAGCAGTTAGCGGGCATTTTCTAATGGAAGCAATAGGATAATTCCATCATCTGATCTGATCTGTAATTTGTTTCCTTGAAGCCACTGTCGATAAATTCTTGTCATTGTTTATCATATGCATAAGATTTTCCACAGAAACATCAAGAGAGGACTTCATGATTAACACACTTTGAATCGTCAAATTCCGAGTTGACGAAATGAAGACCATCGAGTTAACGAAAATAAGCGCAGTTTTTATGTTGCTTCCTGTATAAAATCATATTGGTTTTTATTGAATCCAATTGTTTAATTTATGGAACTGACTCCTCTTTTTTGTCGTACCTGCTACAAATAATGGTGCTGAGGTTAGTTCATAAGGAAATTTTTCTAAATGAATACTACAATCTAATTATGTCTTCTGTAGAGTATCAAAACTGAAGTATGAGTAGTAGAGTAGCATAGCTGATAAAATAGTATCAAAATGATACTAAAGTATCAACTTCGACAGCACTGGTGCGAATGCCATGAGAATGAGAATATCCATTTAGTAATGCTATTCACTGTTATCTTAACAGCGATAATTCAGCAGACGCTTTGGAACGATAAGCTAGAAAAGACCTTATTTTCTCGTTCTGCATTACGAGTTTTTGTGCATACAATACAACTTAAAAGGTGGCCAAGCTATAACGAAAATGTATTCGCTCCATTAATAAAACATAATTCCAGTTCGTACAGTGCGTTTTGAATATAAGTAACACTCAATACAGCTTTCTCCCTCCACAAAAGACTTAAAGTCATTGATACGGATTAATTTTTAATGTATGCAAATCCTCTGGCATTTGTTGCTCCGAACCGCTTTACCACAATACAGACAAATTACGCAAACATCAAATTTTCATATTTTTTGTTCTCCAACTCGAGTTCAAAAGACATTTTCGATGAAACAAGAATCTGGTATAGGTTTTTATTAGGCTTTGGTTTGGACTTCAGCAACACGAATGGCTTGACACTAATTTATTTTGCAATATGCGTATCCATAAGACAGCAATAATAATTGGCAATTTGTCCAGGGGGTTAGCTCTCCTGTCTTGTGAATATTCGCATGAGAATGAAATGTGATGCTTCGAAAAGAACTCGTTTAAATATTTCATAATTCATACATATTGATTTTTGTTTTGTGTTCTTATTACGTATGCATATTGGGGGAATATTTTTTATAATAAGCCACTTTCGTAATATGTTTGTAAAATTTTATATGAAACTTGAGTTAAACATTGCGTGCAATCAACTTTAATGCAATAAATTTCTTTACGCGGCCTATTATGCTAGTGCAAACTCAAATTACGATACGCAATTAATTATATTTCCCTTTTTTTTTAAATGTTGCATAATGAAAGTGAAGACTCGAAATCAACAAACAGAGGTCTTTAAAAAAATGTTTGAAAAATATCGTAGAGGTCAGCTGGTTGCCGATTTTTTCTTTCAATTTTGATTTCTTATAGGTAGGTACGAATATGGAACTACATCGTACATGTTTAATTTTTATAGCTGACCAAATTTACACCTGTTAAGGCAGGCATTTGAAGAGTTCTGACAAAATCATTTTCTTGGACGACTTAAACATCGATATCTCCAAAGGTAGACTAGCTAAAATAGCGAAATAAGATGATTATTACAGCCAACAAATTTACCTAAATAATAAAATTGGATAAGATGCTTGGTTTTTACAGAGCTTTCAAAGTCAATTTTTTTGTGATTTGACCCAAAAACAATCTATTTTTTCATCTTAATTTTCTCCAACTTCTACTAAGGTGAGGTGTTTGTACGATTCTTTTACAAATTAGCGCATAGTATTGCAATCATATCCTCCTTACATCATTTTTTCTAGGTCCATTATTTCTAATGGAAATTCAAGTACTATTTGATATTTCCCAAAAACTTCTTCCCACACGTCAATATGTTGAGATGTGTCCTATGCTGGCTGGTCTAGAATAGCCAGACTAAAAAGTAGTCCAGGTTTCATTCTATTGGCAGGCGACTGCGTTTCCTACGATCTAGAACAGGACACGATAACCTTATATGTACTTTCTATTCAAATCCTGTCGCAGATAATTCTATTCTATTTTAATTCAGAAGAACACTACATGTCAAATTTATGTATGGACATGAGGTTACCTTAAGTCTTGTTCTGGCACCAAAGAGACGCACCTATTATGGAATGATTATTTTCTTGTGTTTTATATTGGATTTACTTTCCAAAAAAAACATTCCTAAAAATTTTATTAATTAACAATCAAAAGAATACTATACTAGACATACCAAGGTATGTTGGTTGTATATATGTAAGGTGTATATCTCTAAAACTGTTAATATCTTCCTTTGAAAAAATCGGAAATTTTTTTTAAGAGTGTGCTAAAAAACAATATTTTAGGAAACTGCTGAAAATTTCAAGTCAATATGACCCCTTCTTCTTCTCAGTACCGTATAGCCCCAAGGGGGGATAACTCAGCCGTTTATAGGCAATTTCGAGTCAACGTTACATTGTTTTGAATTCATTTTAAAAAATATAAAAAATCTTGGACTTTGCGGATCATAATCTTATTTATCGTTTTTTATAAACTCTCTCTATTTCCTGTCAACCCCTTGCGGGCATAGGGCATTAACCACGCCTACTCTCCACGTCGTTCTGTTTTGCGCCAACGGCGCTAGCTGCGACCTTGTAAGATTTAGCGTTTTCGCTTCGCTAGTTGCCGATCTTCTCCATGTGTTCCTTGGCCGCCCAACACGTCGTCTTGCTCCGGAGTCCTGCGGATTCCAGTTTAGAGCCTTTTTTGCGACGTTTTTGGGCCCTCTTCGGAAGGTGTGACCTATCCATTGCCACTTAAGTCTTTTGATCGAAGTGCCTATCCTTTCCTGGCCAGTTATAGTAAGGAGATCCTCGTTCGAAATGATCTCCGGCCAACGAATATTAAGGATGCGCCGTAGACACTGATTAACAAAAGTTTGCAACTTATCAGTGATCTCTTTAGTCACCTTCCAGGTTGAACAGCCATATAGCAGAATGGATTTCACATTAGAATTGAAGACACGTATTTTGGTGCGTCTGGAAATATTGTTGTTTAGCCAGAAAGGAGTCAAATTGAAGAAAGCCGCCCTAGCCTTGTTTACCCGTGATTTTACATCAGCATCCGCTCCACCATCTGCTGTAACTACACTTCCGAGATAGCAAAATTCAACAACTTTTTCGACTGCCTGTCCTGAAATACAAATTTCGCTTTGCCCACCTGGATATGTGCTCAAGAACTTAGTCTTGGCAGCATTGATTTTCAGCCCCGCATTACGACTCGCGCAATTTAGTGCTTCTGTCATTTGAGCGACATCATCCGTGTTTGTTGATAGAAGGCAGCGTCAGCGTAGTCAAGATGTTGAAGGTGATCGAACAATTTCCATCTGATACCTTTGTTACGATGTAATTGGAGTGCGGAGCCGAGTACATCACTAATGGCAACAAGGAAGAGAATAGGTGACAAAATGCAGCCTTGCCTCACTCCACTGTGCACCTCAAAAGGATCTGAAAGCTTGCCCTTATGCAGGACGTGACATTGGGCTCCATTGTAGGATTCCTTGATGATGGAGATTATCTTATCTGGAATATTTCGTCTCCGTAAGGCATTCCAGATGTAGAGACGATCAACGCTATCGAAGGCTTTCTCAAAATCGATGAACATGAGATGTAATGGGGATCTCCATTCCGCGGATTGCTCGATGATAATACGGAGGGTGTTAATGTGGTCGCTACAGGAAAACCCTTCACGAAAGCCAGCTTGTTCATCATTCAATGTGTCATCGATTTTGTCCTTGATTCGTCCTAAAACAATCTTAGCCATCAGCTTGGAAACAGCAGGAAGTAGGCAGATCCCACGCCAATTATTGCAATTCTTCAGGTCACTTTTCTTCGGAATCTTAATAATTACGCCCTTTTTCCACTCACTGGGAAGAGTTTCGGTTTCCCAACACTCTTGGATTAAGGGAAGGAGAATATCCGCTGAAGCGATAATATCCGCTTTCAAGAATTCAGACGGAATTCCATCAATCCCAGGGGCTTTACCGGCGTCCATTGATTTAATAGCGACTATCAGTTCCTTTTTGGATGGTGGACCAGAACTAATGCCGTCTATTCGAGGGACGTCTCTGCTGGCAATGAAAATGCACTTGCAGGCCCGAAAGTTATTAAGGACCTCTAAAAAGTGTTCTCTCCATCTTTGCAGCTGTTGTTCTTCGGTAACGAGCAGAACACCTTCCTAATCTTTTACAGGATGTTCCGTTAGTAAAGATCTGCCACTTAATTGCTTGATAAGCTTGAAGAGTGTTCCACTGTCACCGCGGATAGCCGCACCCTCTGCCTCCTTCGCAAGCGCGTTGATATTATTGCGCTTATCACGCCTAACACTCCTTTGAACGCCTTTTTGGAGCGAACGGTATTCAGCTCTGTATCGTTCCTTAGCTGAATCGTCAGCAGCTGAGTTAATCTGCTCTTTAACTCTCTTGCGTGCTGAGATAAGAGACCAAGTGGAGTCGCTAATAAATGGTCTCCTACCGCGATCCAATCGTCCTAAAATTTCTTCGCCACACGAAATAAATGAGTCCTTAGCGACTTTCCATCTATCGTCAATTGTCGAATTCTCATTTAGTGGTTGTGCATTAGCATTTTCGCGCAAAGCGGTGGTTTTTTACAAACAGTTCTCTTAAAATAAGGAGAATATGCGAAAGGAATGCGAACAGTTACCAACGAAAATCTTGCGGAAAGCCATGAAAAACAGGATAAAATAGGCACAAATGTGTCTTTTTCAAAAAAGTATGCAGGTCCAAATAAAAATTTCCATCACTCAAACATGTTTATACCCTATACCCATAAGATGGTATAGGGTATATTGTTTTTGTTACGCCGATATTATGTAACACCTCCCGGAGGTATGGCAAAGTATGTATATATATAAATGATCAGCGTCGGTCCCTGAATCGAATAAGCCATGTCTGTCTGTCTGTCTGTCTGTCCGTGTGTCTGTCTGTTAGCACGATAACTCCCGAATTAATGAAGCTAGCGGTTTGAAATTTTGGTCAAATGTTTGTTCTGCTAAAATCTTGGACGGTGTTGAAAATGGGCCAAATCGGACCACGGGTTCCCCTACCTCCCATACAAACTACCCCTCCATAACTTTCGGTAGAATATCGCTATCGACTTGAAACTTTTATTAATGTCTCATTCTTACATATACTTTGAGTTGATCGAAAGTGGAGTAGGTCCGACTACCCCTACCCCTACTTCCCCTACAAAGTTATATTCAGCCATACCTTTTGATAGAATGTCACGAAAAACTTCAAATTAGTATCAAATGGTAGCCGTTGGATGCCTTGATAAGGTAATAAAGATGTGTCAGGTCCGACCCATCTACCCCTCCCTCCCCCACAAAAAAATATGAAATTGAATATTTTGGGTTTTGCGTGCCTTCTAGGTCTGTACATGGGTATAGGGTATACACTCATCGTGCTATTCGCACGATTAGAACTCGGTCTCGTTTTTTTTAAACTTAACAAAAAAAGCACTATCCTGTAATGTAAAAGCCAAATGGCGAAGGCAAGAATACAAGAAAATGGCCAATATAGCAGTCCTCGAATCGTCAAAGTATGAAATTATAAATTTGTTGAATGCCTGGTTATGTGAAAATACATTTAAATTCGCGAAAATATTTTAACTTATGCTAAAAAAAACTTAAATATGTTACTATGTTACTAGTTAGTATTCCGTCATTGCACAAGCACAAAACGGCCTAAAATAAAAAGAGCTAGCGAAAGTAGCACAAGACAATATTAATACAATTACAGTAGAAACTCGATAGCTCGAAGCTGAAGAAGCTAAAAGAAAATTCGAAATATCGAATGCTGTCTTTTAAAAATTTTTTAACATTTTATTGGAAATAATAAATTAACGCAGCAAAAAGAGAGTCTCATCTCAAGCTTTTTCTACGATTTTTTTGTTAAATTTCTTAATGGCTATCGATTTAACGAATCAACTCAATGTCACTCGGATAACCGTTTTGTGTAATTGTTTCAGAGAATTGAAAATATTTAATTGGTAGTGATTATGAGAAAATTCAACTTACGGAGTCTTTCGCAATAGAGTCTCGCCGACTGCCATATAAATATTTAACTTCGAGTTCTCGAGTCGTTCCTTGAGTTATCGAGTTTCAACTGTATACTTATGCAAAAATTCTAGATTTCTGGTGTGCATTCATATGCAGCATGTAAACAGGCGGACCGATATATCGAATATCGAGATTTTGCTAATGGAAATATCGATATTTTCTTATCGATATATCGGAGAAAAATATCGATGCATCGATATATCGATATTATATCTCGAATGCCTAGCGCGAGCGATAAAACTAAAACGATTAGATTCCTTCTATCACCCACTTTATTCTGTTCATCTACGCAGCCATTTTAGGATTGGAATCTACCGGGCGGCCCCGGCATGCGCCCGTTCATCTGACGATGCTGAGTCGTATTTTTTTGGTGATTATGCATTAACGAAAATCCATCAACTTTATCTATCAAAGTTGCTAGCTAAGGGGTATTCCGCACCAGTTAGGCAAGAGAATTCTAATTTTTCTAATCCCTTTTACTATGAATCTCAGGCTGGGAATGTAACAATCTAGAATCTCCTAAAGAATGCAAAGGAACGGGAAAAATCTTCAACCCTACCCGACTTTCTATCATATTAATGATGCAAAACTCATAATATATCTAAATAAAGCAGTTTAGTTCAGAATTTGAACCCACTTTATCCAATATAAATTAGTGTAGCAAAATAATTGAAAAGTGTAATATAGCAACCCGTCAATCACACTTGCCCATCATCACCCGTTCATCGAATCAGATTGCCAAACAGACGATCCCAATCTCGTCAAATCACAAAACGAATCTCACATCAGTGTTGCCAGGTTGGCTGCGTGATTTTCCCCTAAATTCAACTCGATTTCCCCCTAAAATGATGGGTTTCCCCCTAAATTGAAAAAAGGACAGAAAATGACAAAAAAGGATTCATGCTGAGCGCAAATTGTGATATGAAGACGAGGGTACGAAGCGTAATGGAGCACACACGATCAAACCGAATAATTTTTTTTTGGATTTTCGTTCTGCCAAAATGAAAGAAAATGTATAAATTTAACAGAACAAAGAATCCAAAAAATGGATTCAGACGCTTCATGTGTGGGTCTAATGGTACCGCGAAAACATATGTATATCGGTCTACAGGCGAAGCGACGACAGCTACTAGCTGTAGCTCTAAGTTGGGCTAATCGAAGTGGGAATTTTCCGTTCGTAGCCAACTATAAATCAAAGAAAAATGAAAAAAGTCAAATTGAGGATAGCCCATCCTCCTATTGCTCCTAAAATACATAGTTCGAGAGAAAAAGGAGTCACTCGAATTTCTAAATAAACACATTATTACAAATTTTCTATTTACATATTTATTAGCAATCTAAAAAACGCGTACCAGTTTCATAAGAGAAGATGTTGAACTCCCCAATATGTAAATATGCCCACAATATCTCCCACCGATATCAAATCGAGAATATTCTGGAGGTACAGATACAGGACAAGTAAACAATTTTATTTGTTGGTCCAACCAGCAAATTTTAAAAGTTAAAGCGACTGTCGCTGACACCTATTTTGATGGAATTTGCTGATTTGTGTTAGCGACTGTCGCTGACACCAATTTTGATGGAATTTGCTGATTTGTGTTAGGAAAGTAAGCCCCAAATTCTTCCTAAGGTTCTTTAGGTTCCCCCTAAAATTTTCCCTAAAAATTTTATCACCCTAAAATTCCCCCTAAGAGGTTGAAAAAACCCTAAATTTAGGGGATTTTCCCCTAACCTGGTAACACTGTCTCACATATCGAATTGGTTACTTTTCAGAATGTATCCATGCTGTCCATTCCATCTCCGGATAAGTCTGTATCAGGCGCACATTTAAATCAACAGCAAATCAAACTGTAATGGACATTTTCTTTAAAGTTGAATGATACCTGTTAGAAAGTAAACAAAAAAATATTAATGCATACATTGAGATACATCTTTGGATCAATCTATCAAGTCAAGACTTAATCTGCAGGCTAATTAGAAATTCGTTGTGTACAATCTTTAAATTGGGGACCATCTTAAGCCGCGTCGCGTCTCTATCATTTATGATGAAACGCTTTGGACTTTGGTGATTTTTTCATCTTTAATCGTTTTATTGTTGCTATGAAACATTGAAATGACAGGCCATATCACAGCCATACTATATCGTCATCGTTCTTAAGCGAGATGAACGGCTAAAAGTATGCGGGACCATAAAATCGAAATGCCAGTCATAAATAACAAATTTAAAACGCAGTACAGATTTCCAAGCGATCCGTTAGTATGCAGATTTTAATAATTGACCAACGACGCTACCTGTCTTTCGAATAAAATGTTTTTCTTTCGATTACAGATACAGTGTATATGTACACTCGTGTTTAGGGTATTATTCTTTCATATGGATGTGAGTAGCTTAAATTAAAATTTGCTCAATTTGATTGTGATGTGAAATGTGATGATAATTTATTTCGAACTACCCCCATAAAATTATAATTAGATTACACCATCACTGAGGGATTGTTTGTTTGTTTTTTTTTTACGAATGTTTCATTAAAGTAAATAATAAACCGATGCACGATGCCCACTATATGAACCTAGATTCTCCACGATCCAAAGTACACGTGATTTCATTCGAGAAAATACAGGACGCAGTGACTTTAATCTTCTGGTGTGACTTGGCTCTGCCATGTTTCGCCACTATTTCTGGAGTACCAAATGAATAGGGTGGAGTAGTGGTTAGTGCGCACACCTTCGGTCCATAGGGTCATGGGTTCGAAACTCACCGTGGACGAATTTAGTTTATGGTGTTTTTCGAATTCACGATGTAAAACGAGTACCCATGAATGGGGATAAATAACACTGCTGATCGTGCTGTTGATCTCAGCACCTCAACAAAAAAGCAGTTACATGATCTTTGAAATTTTATGTCACACATCTGCGGCCTTAGTCCAATGTTGGACTGTCGCTCCTGTTATTTTTATTTTTAAATGAATAGGGCATTCAGCAGAAGATGAACTCGGGCTACACAAGTCAATATATGAGATTGCGTAAAAACTCGCATTTAAATATGAATGTAACATGTAAGTAATAGTTCATCTTTAAATTTTTCTGGCGTAAAACATAATATATGTACAATGTAGTCTGGTTCGGTAAGCTCATTACGTTGCTCTTTCAACGCCACATCCCCATCTAAACGAGATTCATCAGAAATTCATCATTCAATTACTGTGACATCAAAAATCTATGCTGACAGTATGCATAGGGACCCAATCTAACTACATATTAGATATTCTAAGAGTTTTTTTCCAAATTGATAAAATCAAATTTATTAAGTGTGTGGGGGACTTTTCTGACGTTTGAAGTTAAAAACCTCATAAACATTTGATTATTTCAAATCGAATTAAGTTCTTCAGAAAAAAAAGCGAATTAAAAAGTGTTTCGTTTTGGCAAATTAAAATTTATATTTGAATTTTAAAATGGCTTGTCATTTTCACACGAATCAACCATTACCTACAATGACATCATTATAATATGGTGTGCAATTTTTTTCTCCTTCCCATATAAAATGAATTTCATTATAAAATAGCTGCCCACTTGGTATAATTAACCGGCAATAGGAAAATAAAATAAAAGCTTTATATCTGGTATAGTTTGCGGAGATAAGAAAATATATATTTATTCAGCACTAATGTATAACATTATGCCTAAATGCTTTTAATTCGTCATTTTATTCATCCGAACGAATTAACGATATTCGTTCTATTTGAACTTTGCAACCATTTTCGGAGATTTTTGCGAAAAAAAAATACACAGAGACCGTAAAATTAGAGATTAGCATTAGTGTTTTCTGTTTTGAATTTGAAATTTTTGGGTATAATGGCACGTTTACATGGTATATAAATGGTGCTTTCCCATAAGAGCATTATTGTTGTTGTCATTGTTGAAAGCATGGACATGAAAACTGTTTAAAATTCAATAAAAGACCGATAAGAAACAAAACATAGTTTTTGATTATTTAAGAGATAAAAACTAAATATAAGGTGAAGCGAAATCGGATTTAACTACAAAATAATATAAAAAGTTCAAGATAGTATGGTTAGTATAAATGCGGCTTCAGAGAATATTGTTTGCATCTCCAACAATAAAAAGATTTTCTGAGCTAATTTTAATCCTAAGATATGTTCTGCTGCAAGACTGTTCGTAATTCGGTCACTGACTCTAAATATATTGGGACGAATACGAATCATTCAAAAGCAACTGTTTGTATTTTACAACCAAAACTTCTGGCTAATAAATAATTTCTTTTGTGCCATTTTCCAAAAAATACTAATAATGATTCAGCTGCAATACATCGACAAGTAAAAAAAGGTATAGCTAATAGTACTTTTCTATGAAAAAAATTAAATAGTTACTTAGTTACATACAGGTGTAGGTGTATACAACTCGATTTGATGTTTTTCTCAAAACTGGCATAAGACCAACCAAAAAAAATAATTATAAGCTTGCTTTGAACATCAAGGTCACAAACGTAAACCACTATTATGAAGGTCGCATCCTCCGTGATAACTGAACTGTACATAACATCCAAGTAAAATTTAAGATTATTATGAAAAAAAAAATGGTGAATTTTACCGAACGGAGTTTTATTTCTCTGTATGTTTTTGTTGTATAAATGATCATCAAAAATGGAGCACAACAGAAGCAGCACAGCAACAAAATCCAACAGATCTCGAGAATCATGGTGCACAGTGATATCCTATCCACTGTTTTGAGCAGTTCCTCGACTGAAAACGAAAGGGCCATTATAGCAAGTACTTTCGAATAGTCAAGAGATGGCAATGATAACGCAACTCAACGAAATGTCCCACCTCTCGCGCATCGATTAGCCCAGACTAGAATCAAACAGCAGGGATTGCGAAAAGAAGGACCCCAATTTCTTCAAAGAACCTCGGAGATAGGGACTCAGTCACACCTCAAGTTCCTGACCTAAGGACATGAGTTAAACACAGCAAGAGGGGCAAATTCCTTTCTGAACTCCTCTCACCCGGCATTTCAAGCAAAACACTCTACAGACGAGGTTTAATTTGCCATTATGTTAGGTCGTAGGCAACGAGTGGTCAAAGGTCATGATTATGGGCTCTGGCGCTGGCTGGAGTATCCCCCAAGGCAGTATTGGGCAGCGATCTTCCTCGTAACCAAAGCGTTCATGTCTTTTTACAGCGGACCAAAGAAGGCGTAGAGATATAGCTGCACAGAACGATAAGCTCCACATTGAGGGTAATCAGTTGTAAGTTTGCGAGGTCGTCGTGGTTTTTTATCGGTCTAATGCGAGCCTTTCGTGACTTTAAGTTTTTTTTCTATGAGGATGAGCCGTCTGCACATGGCTAACTATGATAAAGTTAACCGCTAAAGGAAGGCCATCATGGAGATACCTCGGGAATGCTGCTTCAGTTGCTGATTCAATTTTTCCTGCCACCTATCACGTTAAGTAACCTTAGAGGGGATTCACACTACTGGCAGGATTGACCAAAACCACTAAATTAATCGAGTCGAAATCCGCCATCTAGATTAAATCGTATGTCATTAAATTCAAAATGCATGGTAGAATGTACAGCATTATTCAAATTGCAGTACAAAATGGTACAACTGCTAACTAAATCTGAGATTTAGTAAATCTTGTTGATAGTCTGAATCCCTTTTTAGACCCTGAAGATGTTAATACAGCACACAGGCGCTGCAGCGGTGCTGCTTCCGAATATCACATCGCAAGTGATTTATATCTTTGAATTTTTGCAGTATTGTTGAGGATGGTCCCCTGATTGCGGAAATAAAATCCTGGCCGATAGGGGGTAGCATGGAAAAAAGGGTTTTCTTTTTACGATGTTTAAAAAAAAAACGACAAATGATATAGAAAAATAGTCAGGGAGCGAAAAAACAAAACTGAATAAAATTTCTTGTGCAAAGATATGGAGGGTTACTGGTAACTCGACGACGTATTCCTTTAAACACGTTATAGGATGAAAATGCAACAACACGAAGGTAAATGTTGAACTTATCATCAGTTATTACTAAGATATTTAGATTTTTCTGTTTTTGAAGAAAATGAAAGAGACGTACAATTGCGCAGAAATTACATAGTGAATTTATTGAAATTTATTTTTCTCTTTTAGTGCCTTTCAACTTACACGGACAATGATCCTGGCCAAGAAAAATGCAAGCCTGAGATACACAGAATGCAAACGGATCAAAATTTTCCCTTTCGGTAACAGCTGACTATTGTGTCATCAGTCCTCAACACGATATTATGAATTCGAAATTGCATTTGATATTATGCACTGTGCGAGATACAATTTAAAGGAAAAGTTTCAAGAAATATTAAGATAATTAACTCTAATAAAGATTAGAAACAAAAAAAAAACTGAATGACGGAAGGGAAATTTCAGGGAAATTGTTTGCGGAGCCATCTGGGGGACGGTATTGGCATTTGAACCATGCCATAGTCTGGATCAATGTCCAAGATTGTCATTTTGTATTAGATTTCCAAGAAATATGGAAAACATCCAGTAAGTCGAAAGGCGCTTATATGACAGATTAATTCATTCAATATTTAAAAAAATCTTCAAAAATATTATTTTGAATCAAGAATAAAAAATCATTTTCAAAGAAATTATAGTACGTAAACGGCACAAATAACTAGATAAAGATTGCTGTATTTCGAAAAAGCTGCAAATTGTGATAAAGGCCCTTTAAATAATAAAATTACAATAACGTATCTATGATGCATTATTTAATTTTTCCACAAATCACTATGGCTTTCTGATTACGGAGAGTTGTTTACCTTCCCAGTTAATTTTTCTGTATATTCTGCCATTTTTGAAATAATTTTAAGAAAACTAAAAAATACCCTACGTTGTTTACTCCCATATTTCGGACCCGCTTTCCGTCAGGTCTTTTTCTCCTTATAATGAGACAGCCGTCAAAAACAGTTCTGAAAAAAATCATACTTGTTTTTTTTTTGCCGATAAAGTACTGTATTTTTCATATACATATACATATATATTTTATATATTTATACATATACATAAATGTCTCATATCATATCATATAAGAGATGCACCATAGGACTTGATTAATTATACATATTCCAAAAAGAATTGGAGGATAGCTTTATGGGTTGCAGCGGCTTATTTATTTGCCTCATTGGGCTTAAATCCCACCCAGATATGTGTACATACTCCGTTCTTGAGATTGTATTTGGAAACAGGAGGTAGATCGGAAAAAACTGTTTTCTTTCCGCCAATCAGAAGGAAAAGCTCCAAGATCTCCCAAAATGCTTAGTGGGTGGTTTTTGATTATGAAAATTGGTACACATTTTAACGGATTTTTGAAGCTTGATTTTACTAAGAGACATGTTAAAGGTTGTAGTTTGGCTGGTGTAGTGCACATTCTGTGCACAGAGTCATGTGTTCGAGACTCACCGTGAACGAATTCAGTTTATGGTGTTTTTCGAACTCAAGACCCATGTGACGATGATCCGACTCAGATGTTAAACGACTACCCATTTATGGGGATAAATAACACTGCTGAGCGTGCTTTTGATCTCAACAAAAAAACGGTTAAGATCTTGGAAATTGGATGTCACTAACACATCTGCGGCCTTAGTCCAATGTTGAACTGTCGCGCCTGTTTTTTATTTTATTTATGTCAAAGGTTGGAATAAACTTCATAAAAGGACCACGGATTTCCAAGCACAGTCCATTGAACTAAAACTCACCGCAGAGCAATTTTCGAATCCAAAAACTTCGATCGCCAAACTTGAAAGAGTAACGCTAATATCTCTCTGAGCTGTTTGTCAGATCGGTAGACTCCCTCTACTGCAAAACTGTTGATGGGAGAGTGATCTGTCGTAGAAATTTCGCATTACTGGAATAGTTTGAGGCAAATCCAAGGATCTCAGAGACGGTCTGAGTAAAATCTACCTATTAGTAAACATTGAAAAGACTGAGAGGATCTTTACTTGCTGTACTAAAACGTCCATATAGAAAAAAAATCGGTTGAAATCGATTTTGCTACATAAACTTATACCCCAGGAGGTTTGAACAAAAATTAGGGGAAAGCTGGATTTTCGCATGAGTAAATGAGGTCGCATTGCCGTATATTTTTTATGGTTTGAATCCTCATGACTGCACGTGTCGATCTGAAATTTTTGACATTTATTCAGGCGTTGTACAAGCTACAAAATTCGTCATATAATACTTTTGAGTAAAGATTACCGTTATTATGAAATTCCCTAAAAATGGTTAATTTTAATGTTTTAACCCTTATAACTTCTTCAAGTGCCCACTCATCAATGAGATGGTGACTTTTGGCATTTTATTCGCATCCACAAATTTGACCACTTTCTTCAGAACCGTATGGGCTATGAATTCGCCATACAATTTTTTTGCCAGAGTTACAGTTATAGGGATTTTTATGAAACATTGTTAAAATACCGTTTGACCTCCTGGCACCATCAATATCGAATTCTGGCTGTTTATTCAGAAACGACAATAGCTACAAAGTTGCCATAGACCACTTTTCAGTACATGTTACCGTTATCGAGATATTCAGAAAAACTCTTTGGCTTCATCCACACGACGCGAAAACGGATCGCAAGTTCCATACATCAAAATGCATTGGCTTATATGGGAAGCTCTCGACGAGCGAGAGCCGTGCTGCTATCAAAACACGGCTGGCGATGGCGACACGGCACGGCTCGAAATGTGAAAACTGGTGCAAACACGTCTCGCGAGTAGTGTTTCGACAGCCATAAGCAATGCATTTCGATGTGTCGAGCTTGCGAGCCGTTTTCGCGTCGTGTGCATGAAGCCTAGGTCTTGCTGTAGCACCGCTACCGGCACTCGTATGGAGGGAGACTTTGGGTCTTGTTTAGGACCTCTTGTTTAGGACCTCAAAAGGAAAGCTCATGCAAAAATCCATCTTTTTTTTTCCATTTTTCGGAAGTTTAACCAAATTTTTGTTCAAATTTACATAATTAATTAAAATTAAGAGCCGGCCAGTTTCGTCTTGTCACGCTCACTTGGTTGAGTCGCACTCTACGATGCTAGTAATCTAGAGGTCCAGAGATCGAATCTCGGTGTGGTCCAGGCAATATATAGTGCTTCCAGCATTACATACACTCCTCTATATGCAATGTAACGTTGACTCGAAGTAGCTGAGTAAACGCACCATGCCCCACAAGGGGTTACGGTACAGAGACGAAGAATTTCGTTCTGCTACGTCTTAGGAACCCAAAATAATGTGCTTATCACGAGACAGTGTTAGATTTCACTTCTGCATTCAATGGTTAAATTGCAATCTTTTTCAGATATTAATTATTATTAGGTAAGCCCTAAAATCTATCAACTCCAGAAGAGTCGAGTTTTACTTGCAATGGTGTATACAGGGTGTCCCGCAACCGGTGGTACATAGGATAATGGGAGATAGTACAGCTCATTTGAGGACAATAAATGTTCTACACGACCCCTCTATTTTTAACCGTTAGAAAGTTATAGCATTTTTTGATAAAAGTGTCAGAAACCCCGACTTGCCGAGCAAAATCACTATTTGCCACGCTCACAAATATTGGATCCGAAATTTGACTTCACTTTCTGAAACTGCACAAAATTCTACATAAAATAACGGTTTTGCCAATTAAATTATTTAAAAACCTACCCAGATACAACCACTCAAACTTTAAAGAAATTTGGAAATTGATATTTTCTTGTAAATTCAAATTGCAAAATCGTAACGGTACTTTGAACTGACAAATGTGCAAAGTTTACAAAAGTTGCATCATTATGTCAGCTTTCGAACGACATATAAAAAATAGGGTCTTAAGGACTGAAAAATTGAAAATATTACGTGTAAAAGAAAAAAAAACGCGAAACTAAAGCAGAACAAATCTAATTAAAATACATACATACTTCAATTATTATTAATGGTTTTCAAAAAATAGTGAAATTAAGGTGTCAACGAACTTTGCCTTGAAGATGTTTCATTCTGGAAAAATGTGAAAATGTACTTGTTGAGAAAACGGTAATATTAACGGTTAATCCTTGTTATTTTAAAGTCATTTGCTTCAGTTCGTTATTCCACCAGTTTAATTCAACTGATTAGCATTGATTATCACACAATTGATCTGTTACTAGAACGTTAATATTAAAACAGGTATTATTATTAGTAGTATTTATTAAAATCGTTATTAGTGTGATGTTTTATTAGATGGCGACAAAATATTCGGATATCGAGTACGCTGATATGGTGTTGGTGTATGGTATAGCTGGATGTAACGGACGCGAAGCAGTTCGCGAGTATGGCCGTCGCTTCCCCCAAAGACAGGTTCCGGACAGCCGAACGTTTGTTAGGGCGTTTAACACACTGCGACAAACTGGTAGAACACCGAACCATTACACGTTAGAGCGAAGTCAACGTACTACGGCACGGCTGCAAGAAGAAATTCTTCGTCACTTCAGGACGAACTCGGATTCAAGCACGAGAAGGGCGGCTATTCAAATGGGTGTGCCTCGTATGACAATTCACCGAACACTACAAGAGGATAGTCAATATCCATATCATTTAACGGAAGTGCAAGATCTACTGCCTTCCGACTTTGAAAGAAGAAGGACTTTCTGTAGTTGGTTCATACAAAGATTGGCAGCGGATCGGCACTTCCAAAGAAAAATAATATGGACAGATGAGGCTACTTTTACTCGGAGTGGTGTATTCAATACCCGCAACACCCATTTCTGGTCTCATCAGAACCCCCGCGAAACTCGTACTTCGAGATACCAGCACGAGTTTAGTGCAAATATCTGGATCGGTGTTCTTGGAGATGAACTACTACCTGAAATTATTCTTTCTCAAAGACTCAATTCATCCGCGTTCCACCAGATTCTCGAAACAGAAGTCGTGCCGAAGGTCGTAGATGAAATTCCATTAGCTAGATTATCAGAAATATGGTGGCAAATGGACGGATGTCCGGCTCACAGCGGAAGAATTGTTACGGAATTTTTGAATAGTGAGTTCCATGAAAAATGGATTGGACGATACGGGCCTGTCGCTTGGCCTCCTAGAAGTCCCGACTTAACGCCGCTTGATTTCCATGTATGGGGTAGACTCAAAAATGAAGTTTACGATGAGCCAATAGTGTCCCGGGAACATCTTTTGCAAAAAATTAAAATGGCTTGCAATAATTTGCGCGAAAAAAGGGAAGAGATGCTTAAGGCGGTCTCTTCTGTTGGTAGAAGGTGCCGAATTTGTGTCCGATATGGAGGAGGACACTTTGAACAGCATTTATAATATAAAAGTTCCTATTCTCAATAATCTTTCTTTTTAGTTTTTATAAAAAAAATATTGTTTACTTAATAAAATGTATACTTTGAATTTCTCTTGAGACCATGTTTTTTTCTGTTAAACACGTAATATTTTCAATTTTTCAGTCCTTAAGACCCTATTTTTTATATGTCGTTCGAAAGCTGACATAATGATGCAACTTTTGTAAACTTTGCACATTTGTCAGTTCAAAGTACCGTTACGATTTTGCAATTTGAATTTACAAGAAAATATAAATTTCCAAATTTCTTTAAAGTTTGAGTGGTTGTATCTGGGTAGGTTTTTAAATAATTTAATTGGCAAAACCGTTATTTTATGTAGAATTTTGTGCAGTTTCAGAAAGTGAAGTTAAATTTCGGATCCAATATTTGGGAGCGTGGCAAATAGTGATTTTGCTCGGCAAGTCGGGGTTTCTGACACTTTTATCAAAAAATGCTATAACTTTCTAACGGTTAAAGATAGAGGGGTCGTGTAGAACATTTATTGTCCTCAAATGAGCTGTACTATCTCCCATTATCCTATGTACCACCGGTTGCGGGACACCCTGTATATACGTAATACCTGAATATAATGAAAATGAATATATTTTTTTGGTTATCGATCATCTTCTAAATTTAATCACCAAATGCTATTAAGCCGAATGTCTGCCTTAAAATGATCTGGTCTGCTTCCAATTTAAGTCAGATCCGCAAAGGGCTAATTTTACCATTACGGCAAATAAACCAAATCCGGCCATATGATTATAACGTAGGTATATATGCATTCCAGAACAGAAGACATAATTATTTTACTCGATCTCGGCATTCTCAATTGGAAAACTCAACCAATCAGGCGAAAGTCCTTAACCCTGCTGTTATAGGCTAGAAAAAATATGCGACTCATATGTTAAGATACTATTTGGTCCATACCATTTCATCCAAAACAAAAATTTCATCTAAAATTTGGTACGCTATGCATTTAAGGGTTAACGAACGGATTCGATTCAAATAGGAGAGGTGAAGCGCATATCAGCTTGTGCGAAAGATCGGGCCTAAGGAAATATTCTGGACGAAGGCTGCCAACGAATCAAATTGTGTGACCACTTCGCAATGGCGCTGGAACAGGGGGGGCAGCGGGGGTAACTGCCCCCTCAATATTCTGACTAAGGGGGCAGTTAGTATTACATATAGCACTTGCACTATATTAAAAATTAAGAATAATTTGCTTTATATTTTTTATACATACGAGTATTCAATAATTTTAGTGGATATTTTTTTCCATAATGGAGTATCTAGTTCGCAGTCCATCCAATGAACGTACGAGTATGTACATGATCATTTCATTTTCATTTCTTCTTCGTCAACAAGAGCATCTCAAATTAACGACAAACCCAACTTCCAAAATAATCGAAGAGAGAAACCATTGAACGTTGATCAACGAAAACGGATTCATTCTCCTTGTCAGAAAACCGTACCGGCGCGCGGTGGAAGAGAGTCTCACAGTAAGATTGGGCTGCCATGCTGAAAATTTGGATGTTCTTCGCTCACAGTTAAAACTTTTGAAGGATATGCCGCATGCCGGGAGCTTAACCTAGATGCTGCGTCGAAATTGCTGATCACTTTCGAAGTAAATGCGAGGTAATACGGCTGGCTAGTAACAAGAATGCTGACGTTTCCAGCAGTATAATCAGAAAGGTTGTTCACAGCTTTGCGACGTCTTAAAATATGTCTACGTTCAAGAATGATGCAAAAACGTCTGATAAATACATATAATTATTCTGAATGTTCACAGGGAATTTAGATCTGCCAAAAATCATGAAAGAATTCGTTTCCCGAGGAAACCGGAAAACAACCTTTGGAAAATCGTGTAATGTTAAATTTTATATGCGAAACTATAAGTTGATAATCTTCAACACTTTGGAATTATAATGGGATCTAAATTGGTAACAAATGAAACATAAGGCTTATTCTCATTTTGGAGACTATTCAAGGTGGGTTCTTCTGTTGTTCTCTAATATGTTTCATAACTAGTTGGTAATACCAAATAATTGGTATCGTTTCATAGGACATTAATGTGCTAGAGCAAAGGTCCGGTATATGGTTTTTAATATGAATTTGAGAAAAAAATCTTGCCCCCTCAATAAAAAATTCGTTCCGGCGGCCCTGCCACTTCGAGTAAGTAATGTTGTATTCGCACCAGACTGAATATGTTGTTGGCTCCCAAACATGAAGTCTTAGATACGGGAAAGTGGTTCACGTTTAATGTTGAGGTTTGCAGTAATTCTATGATTCCAAATGCATGAAAACAACTAGAATACCACTGGGAACGTGTATTGACCTGAAATGAGTTGATGTTACCAACTACCAAAATCATTTTGCGATAGATAGAGTGCTATCATGGTCAGAACGGAGACTTTTGAGTTCCGGATTTTTTTTCTTCCAGTTAAGAGCAGTATCAATAATTTTATGAAATATTGATGAAAAGTTCAAATCAGTGTCCGTATTCGCATTTTACTCCTCCAAAAATTAAAATATTATGATGATCTAAATTAATTGGAATATAAACGAGACCGCGGCCGAAACTTGGATACCCTTCGCTCCCCTCAGGCTAAAAGTTATTTCCGGGCGTACCTACGACTTGTATTTACCCTTCACAAAAGCTCCGTTGCATCGACAAAACAATATTTGTGAGGGGATTAGTTGGAATAAGTGGGCAAAGAAAAATATTTACTGAGAAAATTTTATTGGGGGATGCGGGAGCATGGCCCCATAGTACGATTCCATATGTTTTGACCTTTTTAGTTGCTTTGATAAAGACACATCAATTCAAGGTTTTGTGAAATTGGTGTAAAAAATGTTTCTTAGAAGAACCTAATTTGGGGGGTTGGGTTTGTATGGCAAGTCCATGACCCCATGGTCTGATTTGATCCATTCTTACATATGTTTTGTGTCATCATTTGTGTCATTTGTGTGAAATTTGGTTGAAATTGGTGCTTAAATAAAAAAGTTTTTCTTAGAAGATCCTAATTTGGAGGGTTAGGTTTGTATGGCAGCCCCATTGTCCGATTTTACCGATTCAAACATACAAACTGCCTGCAGCAAAAAGAAGCATTTGTACAAAATCTCAGCTTCATATCTTTGTTTATAAATATAAAAAGTATACATATATTATCAGCATGACTTGGGGTCGATTGGGCGATGTCAGCCCGTCCGTCTGTTGCGACGAGTTTACTTGGCCAATTTAAAAGCTGAAATTATGCAGAAATGCTTCTTTTTTCTGCAGACAGTTTGTAAGTTTGAATCGGCAAAATCGGACAATGGGGTCATGGGGCTGCCATACAAACCTAACCCCCAAATTGGGTTCTTCTAAAAACAAACTTTATTATTTGTGCACCAATTTCAACCAAATTTCACCCAAATGTGTTTTCATTGATGGCACAAAACGTATGCAAGAACGGATCAAATCGGACCATGGGGTCATGGGGCTGCCATACATACCAACCCCCCATTTTGGTTCTTCTAAGAAACATTGTTTCCACCAATTTCACAAACCTTGAATTAATGTGTCTTTATCAAAGCAAGAAAAAAGCTCAAAACAAATGGTATCGTACTATGAGGCTATGCTCCCGCATCCCCCAATAAAATTTTCTGAGTAAATATTTGTATTTGCCCACTTATTCCAACCGAACTCCACACAGTGAAAACGGAACGAAAGGAAAGGGGGGACTAAATACGGGCTCTATACAAAATCCAAAAAGACAAAAACCAAAAAAATTTAAAAATTCACAAAGTCAAAATCTACAAAGACAAAATTCACAAAGACAAAATCCATAAAGTCATAATTCCCAAAGTCAAAATGACGAAATTCAAACTCCACGCAGTCAAAATACATAAAATTCATATTCACAGTAGAACCAAGAATTTACATCAGTTTGCTTATCACATCACAATTGACTATATAGAATATTTCTGTACGTTATTATGTTAACTAGACAATTACCAAATCCCGGAGCATATGCGCTTTAGCTGAAGACACGGAAAAGGATTTATCCGTAGCATATACGATTTAGCCGATGACACGGAGATGAATGCACCCGGACCATATGCGCTTCAGGTAAAGACAGCTAAAGCGCATATGCTCCGGGTGCATCCTTCTCCATGTCTTCAGGTAGAGCGCATATGATCCGGGGTTTGGTAGTTATCTTAAGCGACTTTTCTGAAAATCAATCTAAAACCTTAGGTTTTTCTTAAAAGGTTCCTTGGAAAAATTCAGTGTTTTTTTCCCAAGTTTTGCATGGAATTACTACATATTTTGAATCGTTTGTTTGGCTAAATTGGTGGTATTTTAGTAAAAAGTTCATATTCCAAGTGTCCGGACCAGATTTTTTGCTGACCATTGATCAAACGCTACAAATATACAGTAGAAGAATCTTAATCACCTTCCGGGAAACGAAAATTCCAATCTCCCCATCACCACTCCTTCTCACCTCTGGTTTTTAACTAAAAAAACGCTGAACTTTTTCAAGCTCCGCCACTGGAAATTAACGTTTTGCACCATTTCATGATTATTTTTGTAAAAAAAAAACAAAACCCGCACTAACATCACCGAATGGGAGCCCACACAATAAGCATTATGGCTCTATTCATACAAAAATTTATGGATTTTGTCTTCATGGATTTTGACTTTGTGGATTTTGACTTGTGGATTTTGACTTTGTGGATGTGTACGGCCGAAAATCATTTAGCCCCAGGAGAGCGAAGGGTATCCAAATATCGGCCGCGCTCGAATTTAGCATCGATCTCGTTTGTAAGTAAAACATTTATGATTTTCAACTTAGCTTAAACGGGCTTTTTTGTTGGGTTTTAGTAATATGTAAAATAATTTGAACTATTCCAGTTAAAATGTTAACATAAAAAATGTTATTTTCATTTTTACTGAGAGGAAAGAAACCAAATTCGACAGGACATCGTAGGAGGATACTATTACTATACTATGTATAATACCTAATGTAGGTATGAAGGTACACAAGCATGTGATGTGGAGAACAACTTTAAGTTGCTAACTCTGATACCCTTAATTAAGTTGCCACAATAAACGCCACCAACGCGCATTTTCTTCTCTCTCGAACATGTATTGAACTTTGAGACCATGTGAGATGTCATGTTACCTGAAAATGGACAACACAGCTCATTCTGTCTTAAATGTTGATGTTTAATGCAAATTGCTATTAAGCAGGGCCGGATTTCCCATATGGGCAACCTGGGCAGCTGCCCGGGGCGGCAGATTTTGAGGGGCGGCAAATTTTTGAACTTTTCTTTTGGTTTTAAATTCTATGAAAGATGGACTTTGACTCAAGGCGCAGTTGACATAATTAGGAAAAATTGTTAATTGCTTTCTAATTTATTCTAGTTAGGTGACGCCTTAATCCAGCTGCCAAATGTTATGATACTTCGCCTTTAAATTGTTATCCTTCACGCAAAATTCTACTAAAAGCATTCATTCCGAAAGGGTTTATTTATTTTATTTAGAAGTGACCTAGATAGCATTGCGGCTTTACTTTGAACAAAGACACAGATGTCACTGTTGAATTTTACATCCGACCACGGAGTCTGTGTCCATGTGACCCAGGATATCTGTGTGGCATGGTACACGGATTTTTGGTGAGGTGTGATACAACGGACCCGAGCAGCATAGGGAAGCCCTTAATTTTGTGCATTGACCACTCGGCCTGAGTCACATTGCTGACTAGTATGCTGAAGGACCCTGATCAGGATGTGAAAAGCAGCACTACAAATCGCTTTAAGCTGATGGTTAAACGAACCCGGGGTATGCACGTCTGAATTCAGCGTGAGGGTTAACCTTTAAGAGACCGACGGAAAATCGGTCACACCTGCTATCTCGGCGATGGGTTTGCCCAGACGATCACGGTATCTTCCTATTTCGAGATGACTGGAGGTTGTTACCCAAACTGGAGTTGCGGCCCGGGGTTGGGTTTCAGAAGGTGAGTCTATGCATCGCACGGGGAAATCCCAATTTAACAATTAGATCCTGTCAATAAAATGCCGTATGTCAAAGCAGTCCGATGGATCGGGTGGAAAGAGCGTAATTCGATAGGATCCAGTCATGGTTCTATTTAAAAAGATTTCAGATAGAGCTTAAGTAGTTTTTATTTTTTTAACGGATACAATGAAATAAATGTAAACAATGTAAGTCTTTAGCTGCATTGACACAGTTTAATTTCTTCATCCCGCAAGAAATGCTTCACTTTTTACATTTTTAAACCCGTCAGATGTCTAGAAAAGTAACACGTCCATTCAGTTTTTCCCCACATTAAATTGGATGAGAAGCAACAGTGACGTGAATTTTTCACAAATTTTAGGTTTAAATTGTCACGTTGTCAGTGTAGAAAAATTAAAAATTCCACTTACAATAAATCTTTTAAGATTACAAAAAATAAGCAAAGCGTATAAAAGCGATACCTACACGGTTACAAAAAATGGTATAAACTTTATAAATTTTGGTATACATATAGTTCCATAGACTTTTCTGTATAAAAATTATACCAAGCTTCTTTATTAATCGAAGTTATCAGTTGAAGCTATACAGTTCATGCTAATCGCGTATAAAATATTTTTATAAGCTAACAATATAAAAATAATCCGAATAAGGTGTAAATAGTATTTATCCAGATATATGATAAAAACTATACAATTTTTTTATTCAAAATTTAAAAAAAAACGACATTCATTTACATCTGAAGGACAATGTATGCCTGCAGAAAACCCCTTGTGGGACATACTGTTGCAGGCACATACAGAAATTTTTGTCCACGCCGAGATTCGATCTCCGCACCTCTAGATTACTAGCATGCACTCTCAACCAGGTGCGCCACAGCGACGCACGAAGTCCACCTTTCCAAATGCGAATGCAATGATTTTTTTTTAGAAATGTACAATATAGGATAAACTTTACCACACTTTGGTATAAAATTTTTCTATCAGTTCAATATTATTAAACAAATTCTCGATTGGTGTGCAAGTTGTAATTTATAGTATAAAATCAATAACACGTTCTGATAAAAGATTCATATAAATGCTGCATAATTTTCATTAGTATTTTTGGATTAATTTTGTAACAGCTTCGTATAATTTTTATACAAATATCTCGAATTCAATATTTTAATACAAACCTCGGATAAATTTAATAAAAATTCATATAAACAAAATTTATACATCGCTTTTGTATACAATTCATACTAAAAAATGTATACATGAGCTTTAGACCATCAGTTGGTATAAAAAATACAACAGAATTTTTAACCGTGTAATAACTTTTGCTGAATAACATTTCGAGCTTGCATTTTAAAAAATTTTTGTTAAATTTATTTTTTATCCCAAAAATCGAAAAAATATCGAAATCGGAACTTAGGTTAATTACATTAGACAAAGGACATCTCAAAAATACTACGAGGTGTGACAATGAGAATGCTTTTTTAAATACTTTCTGAACGGACCTCTGGTAACGTCCGCAATCAGCAAAACATAGACATGGGTTACTGGAAAAAAATGACTACTGGCAGAGGGCGGCCATTTGCGTACTGCCCAGGGGCGGCATACAGGTTAAATCCGGCCCTGCTATTAAGCCGATACATAAAAGACATTCCCTGGAAATGGATACGCGTACGCTTCAGTACGGAATTAAGTGTTTATCGTCGATACGCGGACTTGAACTTGTTCACCACGGGACGCATGTATGTACATATAAATTTTAAAGTACGTTTTCTCAGTACATGTACCCAGGAATCCTACATGAATGAGCCTAGAAAGGACTTGGACAAATTCAAATTTCTAAAATAACATGGTTCACCTACTGATGCTCAAACACTCACTATTTTTTATATGTAGATCAGTGAAGAAACCTCTATCCGAAAGTGTATGTTCAATGGTGAGAATTCATTCGAACTCATCGTTTGCATTACAATTAGACGAGTATGTACCTGGATACATGCATATGTCAGGATCTAACAATGAATTATCATAATATGACTGAAGTGATAAACTAGAGAAACGTGAAATGTGATACGAACCCATGATTGAAATGCAAATTTTTCGTATACATATGTTACGTCCACTTCGAACTGCAACTGCAAGTACGATGCGCTCCAAATGCTGGAACACAAATAACTTTGGATCCGATATGAATTTATTGACTAGTATTTTCCCGGAACCGAAGAGTATCTTGAAGTAGGGTGACTATACGCTGCTATGGAATGGACGATTTTAGGGAAATTTAAATAGTGCTCGACAACCTTTATAAATGAAAATGAATATGGATCGTTTGGTTTCGAAGTAAGCATACCTGACTACTTTTGAAAGTCAGTTATGCTTACTTCGAAACCAAACGATCAGTGCTGGATTAAGCAAGCGCGGGGCCCGTGGCAAATTTTGAGCGCGGGGCCTATGGAATTTCGATTAACCAAACTATGTTTAGGAGTATTTTTTTAGAGGTTTTTCCTCTCTCATTTTCGTACCTCTCAGTGGCGTACCTCTCAAGCATTATGAAAAATGGGGCAAAATTATCTGTTTTGAAAATGACTCAAAATTGTTTTACAGAAATGCTTTGTATTCTAATCAGTAAACCGAATTTCCGTAGTCAAATTATATTTATTCGACGAAGAAGAATTTATTTCAGAAGTCCCTTTTTGGACGACATATGAAAATTTAAAAATTCCTCATTTTCGAAAAAGTGTTAAAATTTTTGAGAAAATATTTCATTTTATAAGTGTTGCCTATTAATATAGCCTTCGATTGAATTGTCCCTTTTCAGGTTTACTGTGCATTAAAGGTTCCAGCCAAATATCTAGTTTAAAATAATATATATTTTTATAATTGAAATTTATAAATTCTATAGGTGTGTTGCAAATACATTTCCTAACATGAACTTAAAAAATCGTATGGTCAGCTAGAACAGTAGTTCCCAACCTACAAATGTCAGTGAACCACCCAGCCTAAAAATGTATTGCTGCCCGATGGGATCCCCTTTTTCCTCAATCGCAGCTTAACCATTTTAAAGTTTCGACTACTGCTCGAGTTCGATATGAAGTGGTAGATCCATATCGAAAAAAAAAACGCAAAGAAGGGATTAAATTTTCAATGCATGCTATACACATGAACAAAAATATTAAAAAAAAAATCAAATTTTCGTTTTTTTTTTTATAAAAAAGCAGTTCAAGGGGCCATGAACAAAAAAATGCAAATGAGGACTAAGCGCAATCGGGAGAATTTTTCAAAAAGGAGGCCATAGTATACAATAAGGGACACTGGGTTTCACTAATACAAAAATTTTAACAGTGATAACCAAAATTATTCGGTAAAATGTAAGTAAGTATACACGGTCAAAGTCGCCGTTGCATTGGGTGCGAAACCGGTTTAGAAATTCAGTTGCAGGTTTTGGAAATTTCAAAGCACTTATGTTTGTGGTTATTCCACGAAAATATGCTTATATGGGATTCACACTATGTACAGAATTTACTAAAACCATAAAACCAATTAATTAAAACACTGGAAATGCTACAAGCATTACCCGCTACTAACCTCTTTTTTCGTTGAAAAGTCCTATTGAGCAATGAGTACCTATAATTGGATGAGCACTTTCCTGCTACAGTTTTCGTTCGCTGAATGCACTCATTGATTTCATTTCGGAAAAAATTACATTTTTAAGTACATAATGAGAATCTTCTGCGGACCAGCTCCGAGACTCTCACGGACCACATTCGGTCCGCGGACCACCATTTGGGAAACATCGCGCTAGAATGTGAATCTGAAGCACTGTGAACGTAGATATAGGTACGGGAATGCCATCATGAATTAAAAAGAAATATTTCTGTATTTTTATGCAATACATATTAACCTTGTTATATTGGAACACCCTAGCGTAAATTTTGTTCAACGATAACGTGTTATAACAATGTAGACAATTTAGAAGGATCTGGCTTTTGGAATTTCGTTGGCATCTTGGTTGTTTTGGTTTTTTTTGCTTGAGAAAAACGCGGGGCCCCTTAAAGCGCGGGGCCCGTGGCATTTGCCACCTTCTGCCACGTGGTTAATCCGGCACTGCAAACGATCCATATTCATTTTCATTTATAAAGGTTGTCGAGCACTATTTAAATTTCCCTAAAATCGTATATTCCAGAAAGTAAACGCTTCTCCTTATTAAAAGAATATATATACCGGACAGAGATCTCAGCTGAGGAGTTAATGTTTTGGCGCTATAAATGTTATCCAGACATCCATAGGTACATCGTTGATCCCAACAGAATGACACTGGAATCACGACCAAAAATCCTCTTCTACAATCTCATCATTTCTTCTTCTTCGTTTCAATACCGACTCAAATTTGCAACATTTTGATTGAGAACATTAACCAGTCGGTAGTCGTTGACATTACTATGTAGTAGCCATTGTTGAGATTGTTACTATGCAAATGGCATAAGGACGAATGGGCAAGCAAATTCTGTTCGTGGGCTTCCTATCCGTATCCAATCTATTCGCTGCAATCGAGCAATGCCATTTCAATGCATTGGAAGATATGTTCATAGAATGTCGAATATATTAGCATGTGCAAGTGTATATGTGGGAGTTTCATTCAGGATTTCGACATGACATTCTAAACCGAGAGATGAATCTTTTCTTGTTAAAATCCGTTCAGCAGAGTAAAGTAATCAAACGTGCAATGCATCAATACATACATTAATGTATGTAATGTATTGTTGAAAATCTCTCGCAATTGGAAATATGTATGCACAAGTAGAAATTTATTTGTATACGTAACTATAAGTATTTATTCGTGAATCTGAATAATATAGCACTCTTTGTATTAAAATTTTCCTAAATATTGAAAACTTACATTATGTGTTAAGGAACCACAGATTATGACAGAAACGATTTACAATAATTGCAATTGGTATCATGTCGATACTGTCGTATGCTCGCTCGTATGCTAAGTCGATAAAAATTTGATACACATAGATGCTGTATTCCCAGCACTTTTGAAATAACAGTTTCACTGTAAAGAGCTGATCGGATTTTGATCGACCAGGTTAAAAACCGAACGAATTAATTCTCTGTTCCAGAATTTTCCATAAATTCGTAGATGTCGTACAAACTAATGAGATGCCCCTACAGTGCCGGATTTTACACCTCCATGGCGCCCCTGAGCACTAATCAAATTGCCACTTTCTGTAAATTGGTTAAGTTTGGGAGTAGCAATATTCCCATACACAAAGTAGGCACAACGCTGGAGTATGTTGGCCTGAAAATATGGTTCTTCCCAGGAACGTAACGAAGTTCAGGTGCCCCGACGCCTCCCGAAATTATTTCAAAAAGCATTGCAATTCCAATTGCGACTGCATGAAAACTGAAATGCTGCATACACATTACATTCGGTTGTACATTTTCTTCAGAATGTGTGTAATGTTTAATGCCTAACCAATTTCTGGATCTTTTTATACCCTTCGCTCATAGAATGAAAGGGTATATGTATTAACTTTTTCATGAAGTTTGTAACGCATTGAAGGAAGCATCTCCGACCATATAAAAAGTATACATATATGATCAGCATGACTCGGGGAGTCGATTGGGCGATGTCCGTCTGTTGCGAAGCGTTTTACTCGGCCAATTTAAAAGCTATGAAGCTGAAATTTTGCACAAATGCTTCTTTTTGCTGCAGGCAGTTTGAATCGGTAAAATCGGACAATGCGGGTCATGGGGCTGCCGTACAAACCCCCAAATTAGGTTATTCTAAGAAAACGTTTTTAGTTGTGCAGCCATTTCAACCAAATTTAAAATAAATGTGTTTGGGGCTGCCATACAAACTCAACCCCCCAAATTAGGTTCTTCTATGGAAAACTTTTTTATTTGTGCACGAATTTCAACCAAATTTCACACAAATGTATTTCTATTAATGACGCAAAACTGACTAAGAATGGATCAAATCGGACCATGGGGTCATGGGGCTGCCGTACAAACCAAACCCCCATTTTGATTCTTCCAAGAAACATTTTTTACACTAATTTCACAAAACCTTGAATAAATGTGTCTTTATCAAAGCAACGAAATAGGTCAAAGCAAATGGAATCGTACTATGGGGCCATGCTCCCGCATCCCCCTTTCCACAAATTCGGAAGAAATATTTCTATTTGCCGACTTATCCCAACCAAACCCCACACAAATATTATTTTGCCGCCGCAATGTAACTTTTGTGAAGGCGGAAGGAAAAAATGTCGGGGGAGGGGGGATTAAATACAAGTCGTAGGTACGTCCGAAAAAACTTTTAGCCCAAAGAGAGCGAAGGGTATCCAAATTTCGGCCGCACATGAAATTAGCCTCGGTCTCGTTTCAATTATTTTTGATCGTTTTGGAAATTTGCTATTGGCGTTTATTTCGCACAGCACAAAATAAGTCAGTGTTATCCTGTTCTGTTTTTTGTCGTAAACTCAAATATTTGGAAAGCTTACGGAAGATTCTGAAGGGGACACTTTGACCCAGTCTGGGGCTTTCGAATTATCTGTTCCATTGTCTAGTGCAATTAACATGGGAATCTCGACAGATTTCAGTGTAAAAGAGATCAAACAAAAAAATAGATCTTCCAAAAGACAACAAGCTGGAAAGGGGTCACCAAAGAAAAATATACAAGCTGAAAAAAGGGATTGACGAGGAATTTTGAATATTCGTTGGATACAGTGAAAAAGCCAGAATATACTCGGACTATCTTTCAATGTTCCTTGGTGGGAGCTTTAAAATCAACAAATACATAGTTCAATAAGTAGGTATGTGAGAAACTTAGTTCATGAGTTTGAAAAATGTGGTGGAGTTTGTTTGTTTTTGGGGTGATGAGCACGAATCCAGACCTTCGCACCAAAATATCGCTGTGAAACTCCGCTCCTATTGCGGTGAAAATTTTCAGGTGGTCATACTACGAGTATAACCATAGTCCATAGTTGACTGGTTGGTATTGACATGAACCCCCGTTTATTCTAAAGCTAAAATGTTCGTTGTTTTCCTCTTTTTGGCGCCTAATTCAGAAGATTTACATTTCTGCGAAAAATTGTTTATGAATACGTTAGAGAGCACAGGATTGCGCGTCCAAAGAGACATGAATGTTTTATTCGCCATTTTGACCGCGTGCCGCAACGAATTTTTGGTGGGAAACTCCGGATGCGTGCTCAGCAACATTAGAAACAAGAAAATTCTAAACGACATATTGCAATCTAAAAATCCCGTAATGACTAGACTTATACTAGCAAATACGAAGACGCTATTATAACATTAGACGTTTATTTTTATACTCCAGTGTAGGTTACTTTAGCTTAACTACATGGGGTTACAATAACAACATAACCTGTATGGGTTTTCTTCTTCCCACGTTTTTCCCATTTTTAATCCATGTTTCATTTCCAATTTCCCATTTATCTTTTTCCATTTTTCCATTATCAATTTTGCATTTTCTATTTTTGTTTTTTCCATCTTCCACTTTCTACTCGTATTTCTAATTTTCCGTTTTACTTTTTTCCAATTTCCATCTTCCATTTTCTATTTTAAATTTTCCATTTTCCACCTTGTATTTCCCATTTTGCATTTTCTAAAGGGTGGCCCAATTGAACTGCAACCAAATGTAGGTAACTGTAAATCTGTGACCGCTAATGATAGCGCCCTCATATTTTGTTCCACGACAGTTCACCTTGCTGTGTTTAAGCATCCGCAAGCGTTTGCGCCTGAGTGTTGTGAAAAACACTTTATCCGTGATGGAAGTAAAACGTAACAGTGTGATTGGGCAATATTTGGCTGGAAAGCCGCAAGTGGAAATTGTTCGTGCCCTTCAACACCTAAATATCAACAAATCTTTCGTGTCCCGAACCATAGCTCGTTACAATGAAACTGGTAGTGCTGCTAAACGATATGGTGGTGGCCGGAAAAAAACTGTATCAACCCCGGAAATGGTATGGAACATCAAGGCTCGAATTCGCCGAAATTCTCGACGGAGTGGCAGAAAAATGGCTGCTGAGCTGCACATTTCGAAATCAACCATTCAGCGAATATTGAAAAAGGAGCTCAAAGTTAAGCCTTACAAAATACAAAAAGGACAACATCTAGCCGAAGCCCAAAAAAAAAGTTAGATTCGATAGGGCGAAAGAGCTATTGCGATTGCACGAACGTGGCCAGTTACGAAATATAATTTTCTTCGATGAGAAAAATTTCCCTATTGAGCAATTTATAAATAAACAAAACGATCTTGTCTACCTAACAGAAAGGTCGTCCGAGAATTTAGATATCCGGATGGCCACCAAAACTCAATCCCCGCCGTTTGTGATGGTCTGGACAGCCGTGACGGCGAATGGTCGATATCCGCTAATGTTTTTTGATTGTGGCATAAAGATGAATGCGAACGTTTACCGAGAAATTGTTTTGGAAGGTGCTTTGAAGCCGTGGGCACGCAGACATTTTACTGAAAGAGAATGGACATTTCACCAAAACTCTGCACCGTCACACAAAGCACGCGCAAACCAAGACCAATCCCGACCTTTAAATCCGGATTATTTGCTTGATAATCCGGATTTAGGGCCATTTATCAGTAAAGTTCAAAATTAAATTAGAGTTTTTAAATTAAACTAAATTTATAAGAACTGGGAAAACTATAAGTTTTTCTAATCGAATCTACTGGTACTAAATTTATTATATTTAGTTAGAATTTGAGCATAAATGATATATTATAGACGAGTCTGGAGTCTTTATCGGTGCATTTTGGAAATCCGGACAATTCGATAATCCGGTTATCGGTCCCAATCAATCCGGAATATACCCCAATAGATTGAAATGGCCCAATTTCCACCACCTGAAAGCTTTTATGCTACTTTTTTCCGCCTATTTCATCTTTTCCATATCGGACTCATTCCAATACCGCCGAAAATACACTGCTCGTCATCAGATTAGCACACCCCTTCGCATGAATAGTTTCGGCTGATTTCCAACGAAACTAAAAGAGCTGAAATTTCAAAATTATAACTGTTAATAGTCTATTCAATTCTGAGTTAATTAACACAAAAAGAATTATGTTTACATTTTTTATTATTGATTTATAATTGTTTTTCGAAAAAGAACACACAAAATAGCCATTTAAAATTTGTCATCAGGATAGCACATGCAATTTCTTTTTTGTCTATCTTCCACAATAAAAGACGTAGGACCCCTAATTTTTTGTGGTTGTTTGAGTAAGATATTAACTTTAATATGAATAATGGAAAATCATTATCTGCGGAAAAGGGATCAAAATTTAAGGCTTACAAGGAGTCAAGGTGGTCAAAAAGTGAAATTTCGAGAAAAAAATAATAAAAGTCGATAAGTTGAATCCGAATTCGTGTGTAATAAGTAGCGTTAAGATAAAAATAACAGAGGCGATAAAAATTGAGCATTTGTCAATCCCTATGAGAGAGTTATTTTGAGAGAAGCATCCAGTCCTCATGACTCGGTCGCAAGGATTAGGGTAAATTTTGACATTAAGGTGAGCCTATTGTTCAAATAGTGATACGAAAATGCTCCACATCTAAAGAAACCAAAACTAAAGGAAAATGCGCTTAAATTAAACTCGAGAGCACTTGACAGCTAATAAAGAATGGCGCTATGTTGTCTTTTCGAATAAAAAGAAGTATCATCTCACAGTATCACTTGGCCCTCGAGACCATTACACAATCTATCCGACAATGAAAGCAATCCTAATGGTGTCCTTCCTAGGAAAGATCCTGGAAGTAGACATTATAACTGTGTTACTCTTCTAAAGTAAACTTCTTTTTATCCGAAAAGATAACATACCGCCATTGTTTGTTCCATGTCAAGTGTTCTCATGATTAATTTTAACGTATTTTCCTTCGGGGAAAGTTTAGTTGGAGTTTATTCTGTAGTATTAGTTTCTTGAAACGTGGAGTTTTGTTATCACTGTTTGGTTTGAACAAAAGATAGACTCGCCTTAATGTCAAAATTCACCCTAATCCTTGTGACCGAGTCGTGAGGGCTAGATGTTTCTCTCAAAATAACTCTCTCATAAGGATTGACATGTACTCAATTCTTATCGCCTCTATTATTTTTACCTTAACGCTACTTATTACACACGAATTCGGATTCAACTTATCAACTTTTATTAATTTTTCTCGAAATTTCACTTTTTGACCGCCTTGACTCCTTGTATGCCTTAAATTTTGGTCCCTCTTCCGCAGATAATGATTTTTAATTATTCATATTAAAGTCAATATCTTACTCAAACAACCACAAAAAATTGGGGGTCCTACGTCTTTAATTGTGGAAGATAGACAAAAAAGAATTTGCATGTGCTATCCTGATGACAAATTTTAAATGGCTATTTTGTGTGTTCTTTTTCGAAAAACAATTATAAATCAATAATAAAAAATGTAAACACAATTCTTTTTGTGTTAATTAACTCAGAATTGAATAGACTATTAACAGTTATAATTTTGAAATTTTAGCTCTTTTAGTTTGGTTGGAAATCAGCCGAAACTATTCATGCGAAGGGGTGTGCTAATCTGATGACAAGGACTGTATTATTCCATAAATGCCCAATGTAAACCACAGTTTACATAGCTTTCAACGTCCCCCAATGCCACCCTACTAAATTTTTGTCGCAGAAAATTCTGGCAAATGAATCTTTTGTTGTTGGCGAATAACGCTATATTTTTTTCACGGATGGATTTTGCATCTCGAATTATGTAGGAGGGGAGCAATTCACCACTTGTCATAATAGACGAAAACACCCTGACGGCCTTTATTCTAAATGCATTCATAAAAATTTCAATCCATATGCATTTACTAAATGTTTACTATTTGAATGTTGTTATATGTAAGTTTTAGTGTATGTCACTCATTTTTATTTAAAGTAAACCAAAACTTGGAAAAAGTGTTTTAAAGTTGATGTAAACTGCAGTTTACATTGGGAATGAAAGGGTTAAGAAACAATGTTCCAAAGTTCATTTCGACCGAACACCGACACCGGATGCGAATCCGCTGGACTACTCCATATGGGGGATTTTGCAGGCCCATGTCAACACTAACAGACACCAGAGTATTGATGCGCTGAAGGCAGCTCTTCGCCGTGAATGGGCAAAAATACCAGAGGCTCACATTCGTGCAACGTGCGATTCGTTTGTCATTTGTCAACCGACTCAAAGCCATAGTTCGCGCTAATGGCGGTCACATCGAAAATTTGAATTAAATTTTAACAATATAATTGTATTTCAATATTTGTTGCTTATCTTCAATAAAATTATGCATTAAATAAATAAAAAAATCAGTTAGCCAAAATGTCTACTATGCCGTACTATATTGTGCGAGATGTTAAAACTCTCTAATAAAAATGCATGGAAATATAAATTCCCGTTATTGCACCGATCAAACACTATGATAGCCTATACATTAGATTTCGATGTGCTGAATATTTTGTGAAAAAAAAATTCTGAAAGTTTCCTGGAAAACTGTAGGCGGGCGAGACGCTCTTGTGTCTCTTGATATTTGAAAATGCAAGGATTCATTGACGTTATTTAGGAAAAGTTATTGGGCGCCTGAAAAGTGATACGTGTTGCTAATTTTAATAAATGTGTTTTAAATGAGAAAGGAGGACATTTTTTTCGGTTTTTTGCGATTATTTCAAAAATGGCAAGGGATACAGAAAGATATAAAACACATTAGAGTTTAATTAAATATTACGTCCCCCAATCGGTTGGGACTTTTAATACCATAATCTGGGGACCATCCCCAACCAAAATCCAAAAAAAAATCCGATGTAGGATTTTTGCCGACCAAATATGCTATTTTTCTTAGACTATATTGGCTTTGTCTAGTTCTTGGCTGGATGTTTTAGATGGTTTTGGATAGTTATGACCAAAGACATATTTAGTTCCAAGCTGAGGGTATTTTAGGAGGCTTGTATTCAGGAACATGTTTACCATTTATTGAAGGTTCAGGAGATTCTTGATTGTTATACAAAAAAATCGTCAAGGCTTCCTATAAAAATGGGCACTGAAGTATGTGCTAGATGCTAGATCCCTGCCTTTTTTTTAAATGGTGCCAATGCATTACGAATATACTTTTTAATCTTCAACTAACCGAACTAGCCCCCACCGGCACGAAAGCTTCTAACAAAACTGTGGGTGAAAGGAAAAGTCCCTACTTTTGAAGGCGGGGCCACATTAAAATTTTAGTTCAGTCTGTGATTGGGCGTCCTCAAATACACCTAACTAGGTGCTAGAATATTTTTTTATTAATACGTCAACTGTTCCATATTCCAAATATTCAAATTCCATATATTCTTCAGAATTTATAAACAATGAATATTTAATAAATTTATTTATTGCTCGTTCGAACGTGCATCAGCAATTCTGCTGGGATCTCGTAAATGCCTGGCGCTTTATTACGTTGAAGCGATTGTATGGCGATGGCGACCCACTAAATCTTAAGTTAAAGATTGACCTTATTCAGCTAACTGCTCAAGGGTTTCTTCTGCGTTGGGGAGACCGATGGTATATTGACGAGCTCCTAAAAATCCGAGGCGATCGCCTGTTAATACTGCCGATGTTGCTGATTATGTTACCGGCTTGACCTGGGATGATAACCATTCCTAATTGAGTTTATTAGTTTGTATTGCTCTTACTGGCTAATCTTGGGCTAGTTAGTTAATTAACTTGTTAGATACTCGCCGAAGTTCTTTGTATATTTCCTTCTTCGCACGTGATGCTCGTTTGTATTGTCAATAGACATCTTCGCCTCAATCTAGCTCTTGCATTCGTTGTCGAACAAGTTGGTTCACCTACGCTTTATACCCCACGACCTCCTCTGTAACTCCTCTGATGCTGTCTTTGAGCTTCTCCCAGAACTTATGAACGCCTAATGTTATTGAGCATGGGCAACACTTTTTCCTCAAGGGCGGTAGTTCACGCGACCGCCGCGCCGTATCGAATCGGTGGCTAGCCATTGCCTAGCCCCATTTAAAATGATTTGATACCAGGGTGTATTTTGTGTCCTATATAAGAGGATCGTACACCTTTGCCTGGTTGAGTCCGGTAATGCCTCTCCTAGTATTACATGACGCGCTGCATACGTAGAGGCATCTGATGAGAATTGCAGCGCGCCATGTAATACTAGTTCGAAACTATGTGCACTATGTGTGCCGCAACTCGCTGGAGTATGCATACCGCCGGCCGTGGCATAGTTCGTCCGTTTGCCAAACTCGAAGATTTTGGCAGGGTTGATTATTGATAAGTGTAGCAAAGAAATTCTGTACATGTAGGTCATCTTCACCAAATAGTGATCAGAGCCGCAGTTGGTTTCTTAATAGGATCGGACGCCTAAGAGCTAAGACATTCGAAACCCGTCTTTTGTTGATAAGTATGTGGTTGATTTTGTTCACCGTGTAATTGTCTTGAAATTTCCAGGTTTGCTTATTATGAATACGTTGATGAGGGAAGCAAGTGTACAGCATTGGTCACCCAGGTAATCTAGTCCCCTTATCAATCAAGCTTTTTATTCGTAAGATAATTAGTATTGTCTGAGATCTGCTTCAGATTAGTATACATATTCACTGTAGCGGTAAAAAATCTAATATTGTATTGCCGCAAACAACTACCGTAGTATAAACGAATAGTGGCACAGCAAATAATCCGATAGGATGACGACGTATCGACCTTCTTCGATATATTTGCCATCTGTCGTGTTGTCTATCAACTGAATTTATATCCTAGCTGCAATACACATTGCAAATCTTTCTTGTTCAACATACGTAGATACATAGATCATGGCAATTCAACATTGCCTGTCCGAGTCTGTCCGCGAAATAGGAATATTGTGCACGAGCAAATATTCCAGGTCGTAACTGCTTTCGCTATGTTAACAGTTGAACGAGCAAACGGGCTAAATTCAACCGTCATATGTGTACCTGTATTCTCAGCAATACTATGCACTTCTTGTACGTTTGGCTAAAACGATTCGGTTCGCGTTTGTTATGAGAGTCAATGGATAAACAAACAGAATGACAAGAAGACAAACAAACAAACGCCAGGTTTACAAACATTCATGCATATGATGATCAACAAACGACAACGGACTCTAATCGAAATATGCACCAGCAACCAGCAAGTGCTTTTCAGTTCACCTGTGCCTGTGTGACCATACGTCCGCTAACTCACCCCTAATAAAATGCCGAGCTCACTTCTGTTGTCGCGGGGGTGTTTCAATTAGAGTAGAGTTGCATATCGTATGTTGTCGACTACGAGTAGCACTTTTCTATCCAATTGCTGTACAAACCAACAACACCTATGCTCGGTTGAAAGGATATCGAATATTGGAAATTTACACTTTATTTGATTATTGAACCTGAACGTACGTGGTATTTGTATTGTTGATATGTTTAATGTGTTTCTGAATATCGCCAGAGAGCTATCAGAACATTTTATCTGTTAGCTCATAAATTTCCATATGAAAATAACAAACAGGAAAACATAAGATTAAAGGTAAATATTTTGCAAACTGATACCCAGGATTTTTTTTTTGAGGTCAATATAATTATTGGGTGTTTGGTTGACGGGGCAGATAATACACTTTCATTACTAGAGGTTGGTAATAAGCGCTCTTACACCGGCTAATATTTATTTATTTTTTAATTATGGGTTTGCGCCTTGCTAGCCTTAGAATACATACTTACATAAATACACTTCCCACGCACTCTCGTGCCTGAATTTAAACTTAAAGTCTTCGTCTGCAGTATTTCTAATGATCACTTGTGAATTATAGTCATTCGGTCCTGTGTAATGAGTAGCGCTAAGATGCTGCTTTGTGCTTTCGTTAGTCACCATAGTCACCATATTTATTCAGGGCAATACTTCCGAGTAGAAACATGAAATCAAGCAGTGAGGGTGGACTTGTCTAAAACTGTAAATGATGTACAATCCAGATTATACGCTTTGAAAACCTGCGCTCCATAGGCGCTCACGGAAGCTGCAAATGAGGGATTATATTAACCCTACTGTTAGGTTAAATTTAAATTTTGGCTCACATGATTTTTTTTTACGAAACAATATTATTTAAAAAAAATCAAATGCCTGATATAAAGCGGGACTGAAAAATTAAAAGTTACTTTTCAACTTTACTCCAATAAAAGGTATCACGTTCTAAAATGATTTGTGAATATTTAGTTATATGCAGAAAATATTTAATGTAAAATAAATAAACTTAAAATTTTAGGTACATGACTAGATTCCTGTAAAAGTCTAGCGATTATCAAATTTTTTATTTTACTTTTTCCCAAAGTAGACAAACAAGTTTACACATAAATTTAATTTTGGCTTCCCGAAGCTTTCCTTGAATTGTCTGTGTGTCCTCAAAGTGGACGAACGTTATTTTTTGTGGAATTTTAAACGCTGTTCTTTAGAGCTAAAAAAATGTGTGAAATTTACAGTAATTTGGAAAAGGAAAAATACTGGTGACTAAATTGCAATGTGGTCTTGAGATTCTTTTGAGATTTTGACCAAAAAAAGTGACTAAACGTATTGTTTGCACCAATTTTGAAACGTACCATATATGGTACACCATATATGTACATTGGGGCATATTCAGAAATATCTATACATACATTCAGATCGTTCTTAGTTGATGAAATTATTTTTCTTTAGTCTTGGGTAGGGTAGGATATGTTCATAAATTTTTAATTATCAGCTCTTTCAACATGATGGTGCGTTTTATTGGGCCCAGAACTGGTCCAAATAACCGAAATTTTCATACAAATTATGTCACCGATCAATTTTTCCAGGACATTTACTACCATTTTTTATGAAAGCTAGGCTAGTCAGTCCTGTTCCGGATCCAAGGAAATGGAGCTGTCATAGTTAATTTATAATGATCGCTTTTTTTTCATTTTGTTTTCTATAGCACACCGGTTAGGGTTTAGCCTTTAGCGTTTCTTTAGCTGCTTCTTATAATCCCAGTATTTTTAGCTGGCAAGTATACTGAAAAAATTGTTCACATCTTGTGTTTTGTCCTTAGGACACGCCACTAAAAAACCGAGCTTCCGTACTTGATATTTTAGTAAGATTCTTGGACTTTCACCAGGACTCAAGCAGCTGCGCCTTGATATCCAATTTCTTAAACCATATGGAATATGACAAGTATTGTCTTGGAACTCCACGATCAGGATCCTCAGAAAATGTGCTTCTAGGGTCGAACATTTCATATGGAAGACTATGTGGAGCATCACATTTGATAAACACAAAATTACATGGATGTAATTATTGTGGACATGTCCTGGGACCTGCACAAATTTGGGTTATAAAGCAGGCAGCAGTTCATTTCCATTTTCATATCCTGAAATATGATAAGTCAAAAGAAGTCTCGAAGTATACGTTTACCAGTGGAATATGTTTATGACGGACTATTATATAAAGATTTATTTTATAACGAGATCGAGTTCTAATCGCGCTAATAGCATGATGAGTGCATACCCTATAACCATGTACAGAGCTAAACGGCATGCAAAGCCCAAAATAGTCAATTCCAGAATTTTTTAGGGGAGGAAGGGGTATATGAGTCGGATCTGGCGCACTTTTAATATTTTATAAGGACATCCCACAGCTGCCACTTGACGCACATTTGAAGTTTTTCGCGACATTCTATGGAAAGATATGGCTAAATTTAGGTTTGTAGAGGGTTTAGGGGTTATAAGACCTAGTCCACTTTCCATCAATTTCCAGGATATGTCACAAATAGGCATCGATACAAATTTCAATAAAGAATAGGAAACTAATCACGCACCTACCCGAGTTCCCTTTTAAAAAAACTGAATATTCGCGATTTTCTATAGAAATTACCACCTTTCATTTAATAAGGAGGAGTTCATTATATCGAATTTCCACTATAATTTCTCCATCACATTTTGCAATCTCATGAACTAGGCTTGTTACCAACCTACCTACAACACTAATTGTGCTTTCTTAAAACATGGCTTTAAATGGTTAACACCTTTTCTATCAATACCTTAAGGGTCGACAATAAATAAAACCCCCAATAAGGGCGACTTGCTGAGACGATCTACGATTATCTTCACCGTGATTACAACCATTGAGGCGAAAATACATATATACCTAATAGAATGTAGTACCTATCTATCTATAAAACCTCTTCAAAATGCATCTTGATTCGAACCCACCAGGCTTACCTAAGGATCCCCAGTTCAAAATAATATATTTTTATCAAATAACTGCATAAAATTGACAATTATTTGTGTCTTCCTTTTATGGCTCAAGCAAATTTGTATGTAATCTATATGGAGCCCAACATGCCCTACGCCCCATTTTTGGGGCGGCTATTATTTACAACAACAACAGTTACAGTTACAGTTGATCCATTCGTAGACATGTTTTGTTTTATCAAGAGAAACACATTTGTGTGAAATTTGGTTGAAATTAGTGCACAAATAAAAAAGTTTTTCTTAGAAGAACCTAATTTGGGGGGTTAGGTTTGTATGGCAGCCCCATGACCCCATTATCTGATTTGATCGATTCTTAGATATGTTTTGTGTCATCAAAAGAAACACATTTATGTGAAATTTGGTTGAAATTGGTGTACAAATAAAAAGTTTTTCCTAGAAGAACCTAATTTGGGGAATTAGGTTTGTATGGCAGCCCCATGACCCTATTATCCGATTTGATCAATTTTTAGATATGTTTTATTTCATCAAGAGAAACACATTTGTGTGAAATTTGGTTGAAATTGGTTCACAAATAAAAAAGTTTTTCCTAGAAGAACTTAAATTGGGGGCTAGGTTTGAATGGCAGCCCCATGACCCAGTGATCCAATTTCGGTGGTTCAAACATACAAACAGCTTGCAACAATAAGAAGCACGTGTGCAAAATTTCAGCTCCGTACTATATACCACTATAAAAGTGGCCGAGAAAAACGCGCTGCAACATACGGACAGACAGACATCGCCCAATCGATTCATCTCGTCATGCTGATCATATATGTATACTTTTTATATGGTCGGAGATGCTTCCTTCAATGCGTTACAAACTTTTGAGTATTGTCGACTTGACATACACATATGGCCAAAGAAATAAGTACACCCATACTAATTTTTCTTATCACCCTGTAGCCAAGTAGTTATTTGAGGAAATAAACTCATATGGAAAGATTTAAATACTTAATTGGTAAGGAATGAAATAATATGTAAATTAGCATATTATAATAAATAACAGCTTTCATTTACCTTGAAAAAGTACGAACTGACTAAAATAGGCTGGCCAAAATAATAAGTTAAGTGAAGTCAGTTAATTTGATTAGAACTTGTTTTAATTAAAATATTAAGTTCTGATTCGACCAGAATTTAATTTGTTTTATTATTTAAAAGTAAATGGTTCATTATTTTGAAAGAAAAAAAGGTTTTTGTTGGCCTTTTGGAGGTAATTCTTATGGTATGTTCCCATACATCCATATATCCAGTTACTTCCAGGAAATTCCGTAATTGGTCCGTTTTATGAAAACTGTGTTTCTGTTTCATTGATTCAACTCCCCTAAACATTACAGATTCAATTTAACTCTAGTAACAGCTTGAAAAGCCACCCGACTTGGTTGAAGCGGATCCTTGACCAGTTTCTGAGGTACGGTTAGGGTTAATATCCTGCTGAAATCCCCATTTAAAGTGTGTGTGTGTTCATCAGTGAAATATTCTAGGACTCTAAACTAACATTTCTTCTATGGAAATTGCCTCATTGTAACGGTTATTAGGTATATTTGAACGAAACCAAACTATGAAAATTAAACCATAGACCACGTTTTTTCGCCTCCATGGGAAATAGTCAGTAGATGTAGCATATATTATATTATTTTTTTCCTGAATGAAGAATATTACGACAAGAGTAGTTTCCAATCAAATTTATTACGATCTCATAAATAAAACAGACTATTCTGTGAGTTTTCATTGTTCGGTCTGGAACAAGAAAAACTATCCCTCCCAAATTTTCTTGAACCGTCAACACTTTTTGACGTCGCCATGGAAACTTCCAAACTTTTTGTCAAAACTGCTTTACTTCTTGTATTCTTCGATTAACTTTTCAAAGGGATTCTATATTTTAAATATTTGCCGCGAAAATCACCAAGAGAACTTTTCTCGCCATGCTGATAATGAGACCGACAGTTATCCTTAAGGCCGTTACATGCACTTAACTGTATTTGAGACTGATTATATTTACTTTTTAATGAATTACACAGTAAATACAATGCTTAGCTGGTTTATTTCGTTATTGAGAGAATAATTTTTCCGCTATTTCAAAGTTTCGAACTTAAACTTCTTTTTTCGTACCTATCATGCGTTTTTCGCCCCCTTAAGTATTTTTGTTTGTTTTTAATTTAACGCTTCTGGCATACACCAATTAATAAAAAAAACAAATCTTTACGGAAAATAGCAACTTGTTGTCAAAAGATTAAAAAACCGATGGTGTACTTATTATTTTGACCAAGCTGAAAACCCATACTTCAAAGTTAATATCGGGAGGCACTAAGAAAATAGGGGGATGCCATTTAGTTTTTCGATTCCGTTGGCATTGTTGTATCCTAATTGTTGTAATGACTATCTATTTGGAGTAATTCAATTCAGTGGCGGCTCCTCAGACGAGGCAACTGAGGCGGCACCTCACCTTCATTTTCGTCGAGTTATACATTTTAATTTATCACAAAACATAATTAATCTAATATGATAAAAAAAAACATAAATATATCTTTAAACTCGCTTATAAGTTCCTTTACACAATCATTAAGTCCCTAAAATATTTTTTGTACACCAATTCATACATGTGAGGCGATAATTTTTCCGTCGCACAATCCCGAACAACAACTCAACACGTATCAAAACATTCACCCGATTCTCTATAGGAGAATGTACGGGAAAAAAGATGCCAGTGAGGCGAAACAGAAATCGCCTCCTCAGCGTGTGTATCTGAATCGAAACAGTGCGACGATTTGTTCTCGCTTTGTTGTTGCGCATTGAAATGTAGGATCTGCAAAATGAAGTTGAGATAAGAACTTACTGAGCATAGTTTCGGTTTTCTATTTTATGTATTTTGGTTGAAATAGAAAAAGGAAAATATTTGATGATGTCGCTTCTTGCATATGATTTTAGAAGGGCTCCATAATTGTGTGATTTTTGTCGCTGTTCATTATTACATTTTAATATTTTGACGCCCAAACTTTTCAAATTGATTTTGATTGTTTTTTAATTTATGCCGAAACGCCAAATATTTAACATGGGATTTCGGTCAGATTTTTTTAGGAGTTGAAGTCGGTCGCGAAAATATTTTTAGGCAAATTTTAGAGCCAAATTTAAAGAAAGGGCAGTTTAGCATGATGGCCCCTGCTGATGATATTCAACTGGCCTTTAATTTCAGCTTTTTAGCTCGTCTACGTTCAGTGCTATTTTTGTCCCTCGGATTGAATATTCCACTTGCGATTTAAAAGAAATAGACCAAAAGATTTGTGTCGTCTGTCACTGTTTTTCTTCAGAGCAATCTATAAACCTTTTTTTGATTTCCTCCAACCAAATTTAACAAAATATTAACAGTGGTTAAATTTCATGCTGGTATGATTCAGCTCCAAAATAAATCTTGATAAAATAACTTGAATGACAGGGAAATATGAGACTCATTCCTTACAAGCAGGGCCGGATTTAGCCTCTATGGCGCCCCTGGGCAGTAACGAATTTGCCGCCCGCCGCCACTAGATAAGCTTTAAGGTAGTAGTTGTCACCTACACAAAGGAAATGTAGGCAAAACGTTACCGGACGTATGTGAAAAATTGAAAATTTCATATTTTTTCCAGTAAGAGTATTTCGTTTGAAAATTTTTTATGTTGCTTCCGAGGGGAGGAATTCAGGTGTTCCGTGCACCTCCTAAAATTGTTTTAGGAATGATTGAAACTCCAATGATAATATAGAAAACTGTACAATTCTTATTACATTCGGCTTTTCACTTTCTTTAGAAATGTGTTCATGTTTTCTAAAAACCTTTTCAATTTTTGAGTTTTTTTTTTCATTGTCAATCGTTTTGGAAATAATTTGCGAACTACCCCAACAAATAAAGTTTCCTTTATTAGCATCATATTTAACCAGAAAACGTCATACCGAAAAAAACAAAATTATGAAAGTTTACCGTAAATTTTGAACACACCTTTACCTAATTTGTTTTCGCTGACAAAAATAACGAAAACGAATTGGGAAAGCACTTACTGATGCTATTCAGTAAAAATCATTTGGTGCCTAAAAAGTTCTAGATTTTCCTGATTTACATTATTTATATTACTTTTTTTCCGGCGGAATTTCCTGTTTTTTTCTGAACGAAAAATTGCAAATTCGAAAATTTAAGCGTGAAAATTCTTAAAAATTTAGTTAAACCTATTTACACGATAGAAACTCCAAAGTTTGTTATAACCAATGTCGTATTTCTATAATATCGGGACTTGGACCTCTCCCGAAACCTAATGCTTGCTTCCCAGCGAATTTGATGTGGGGACAAATTTTAAGTAATAGAACACATGAAAATGTGTGGTTAGATGAGGTACTTCCTTGGGGGTGTTTAAAAATTTCCAGAGGATCGCTATTACCAAAAATTGAAGGTGGAGTCACATTAAAATTTGAGTTGAGGTTGCGATTAGGTGCTTTAGATTAAGACGAATGTGTACATTTAACTAGAATAAATTAAAAGTGGAAATTATTTTTTACAATTATGTTTGAATTTGAGTTTTCAAAATGTATCTCTCCCATAATTATAGACCAATGAAAAAATTTAGGAATTTGCCGCCCCTCAATTTCTGCCGCCCCGGGCAGTAGCCCAGGTTGCCCATATGGAAAATCCGGCCCTGCTTACAAGGTCTCTAACTAGGAAAAGCAAAGATGTACCTACTATTTGTCACTAAAATCACTTTCAGATGGAATAAAGTTAAATTCCGCTACCTTACCGTAGAGACATGAAGCTCCCTTCCCTGCCCCCTCTGGCTACATCCATGTTGAATAAAGTTGTAATTGTAAAATTATTCTCTATCAATGTAACAACGCCCTTTCAATGTGTTTTTTTTCGCCTCATCTATTTCCATAGGCACGAGCCGCCACTGATTCAATTTTAAAAAGGGTATGAAAATTTGGCATAAAAAGGTACATGAGGGGTGTACTTATTTTTTTGTCCATATGTGTATATACCAAAAAAACTTAGATATTCGAGAAAAAAATAATTTGGGCTTATATGGGTTAAGGATCATATTTTCCCTAAAATATTTATGACCAGTTTTTTTTTGCAAAATGAACGTTTTAAAACTATAAACCAAACAACGAAAAAACTATGGGGTTTTCCGCGATTTTGACCCTATTTTGCAATGGGAAGCTCCGAATTCGTGATCAGCACCAAAAAAAAAAACAACCACAAAAAAATCTCAACCACATTTAGGAATCTGGAATCACTTAATGACTAGCCTAATATTCGAGTTTCTTTTGCCTTGAAATTCCCCTTAGGCCGCGAGAGAAATCCACAAGCTAACCAGATATGTAGTTACAAAAGGGTAGTACTGCATAGGTAAAAATATTTACTTTCGATTTCATTGCTTTATCAAAGCATGCTCAAAGAATTTACATATCAGAACGATACAAAAAATTACATATGTCGATGGGATTGTATGGCTATACGATAATCTTCTATGGGAAAAATGCTGTAATATGTAGTGAAAAATGCATGTGAAATTTGAGTAATCGTCTGGAGCCAACGTTTAATTTTCCTTGCATATGTCTATATCATATTATGTTATGTGTGCGTACTAAGGATACGTAACATAAGGTATCAGATAATAATTCTCACTGTTACTTATCTGCAAATTGATATAGGAGAACGTCACTTGAAAGTGTAAACCAAAATATTTACACATGTTGAAATTTCAATTTACGATCATTTGCTGTATTTTCTGAGCTTTTAAATTTATCCTTACGTTCATCAATTTATCAAGAACTGAAGCATATCTGACAGAAGGCCTCTTCATTACTTTTTTTTTTGTACAGACATTGTCTGGTCGATTTACCCTAACGTTGACATCTACCATAAGTAGAGTGTATGTACTTAGCAGATATCTATTTATATTAGTTAAGTCATTTTAAAACGACTACCGTGTGAACGTTGGCAAACAGGTAATCCAATATCGATATGTTCTCCCGGTAGTTCATATCTCATATGATGCGTACTTTATAAAACTCTTGAATGAATGAACTATAAACGAGAAAAATTGATGCAGAGATGAGTTCCCATCCGTATAAGTGTATTTTGTGGTTTCAAGATAAATTCCATCATTCACTTTATTCACAGTCAATTGGTGACCGATCATGTTAAAATATTCTCATCATCATCGTTTACAACGTTTTTGTTTTCTTCAGTACGCGTAATCAAGTACCTCTTGACGTACTCGTGTGTAGGCACATCACACTATCCGCATATGTAGTACGACAAATTGTGGGAAAAATCAAATTAAGTAATTAGTCATAGCAAATTAAGTTCTCAGAGTATAATTGAAATTTTACACCACTTTCGAACCAAATGTTTGAGATTGACTTTTTTGCTTAGAAAAGCGGGTGGTTTTTGTTGAAGCAAAATTAATGCTCGTATATGGTTATATGGATTCATTCAATGATCAAGTCATCAATTTAATTCGCATGTGCATGAAGTAAGTCAGTTACCGTCTAATGTACATTATATGACATTCTGATGGATATGATATATAACCGATTTTTTTGAGTCAAGTGAAATTCACAGGGAACATAGTGCAACGACATTGGAATACCAAGATCAGGCACACCTTATAAGTGACTCACCAAAACTCCATAAAAAAATTAAATCTGGGAAAGTTGTCATTTTTTTATATGATCCGGTCAGGGACGTAGCTAAAGGGGGGTATGGGGGGGTGTCTCACCCCCCTAACATTTTCAATTTTCATCCGCAGTCGGCAAATTTGACCTCAGTGGGAATATGTAGGATTGCGATTTTCGGCAATAATAAATTTACAAAAGAATACCAGTCGATGTTTAAGGATACAAACATTTGAAAGTTGCAATTCTAAAAGTATGTAATTGAATGTGCATACCTACTTATTGACAGAGGTATTCGGCATGAAAACATAAAACTCATGTTTAAATTGAAAAATTTAACTGAAAATTTGGAAGCTTAGGACCTTAACATTATTGAAACCGTGAAACTCATTCGCAGTACAATAAAGTCATTAACAACGATAGCGGAATCAATGCGTTAGTTCAAAGCTCCATGATTTTCGTAAGAAAATTAGATATTGACCCTGAATCTGGCTACAAAAACAACACCGAACTCGCGTGCTCCGAAAAAAATGGACGAATCATCTCAAACTACAGCCGAAATAGACTGCAACATTTTACCGAAAAGAGTCCAAAATCCTTGTTGACGTTTTTATCTCGAAGTCCAAGAAGAACTCGTCGTGCTCCGAAAAGAATGGACGAATCATCTCAAAGTACAGCCGAAATAGACTTTGCAATATTTTACCGAAAAGAGTCCAAAACCCTTGTTGACGTTTTTATCTCGTCCACAGAAGAATTGGAAAAAACAGCTAAACTGCTCCAACCATTTCAAGACATATTTTAAATTTTGGCCGAATGCCTTCAAGCTGAAATTCAAATTCTTCTTGATAATTGCTCCGAGTGTCAAAATTTTAGGATGATAGCGAGAGAGGCTTTCAAACTAAGAACCGAAAGCTTACAAGATTATTCAGCTTATTTTGACATGTCCAGTGATCTTAGCTTCGAGTGAGCGATCATTTAGTAAATTAAGACTAATAATCAACAATTTGATGCTAATGTTTTCTGCAAAGGATATTGTCGATAAAATGGATTTAGATCGAATTGTGGTCCAAAATTAAGTAATGGCGGGTCACAACTTAACTGGTTGAATCAAATTTCTATATATTCATACAATCCTTTGTGTATTTGTGTTTTGTCTTGGTATTTTTCCATGTTTACATGAACGCTTAAAAAATACATCATAACTAGAAGTACGGCAATTTCGCAAATAAAAAAACAGGAATTTAACATAAACTAATTTTGGATATTAGAAATTTCGCTGAAATTTGCATAAACACCTAGTTTTGTAAATGTTTTTGTAGTTATTTTAATTTTCTATAACTTTATAGAAATTATGTAGATTCACAGTTTAACAACTGTTCAAGACTCGCGTTGCAAAAAAGAAACGTCTGCCAACTGCATCAACGAATTCAGACAACACACATAGATACTAGTCGACAAGACCACTATTCAAGGAGTTACAGTAACGGCAAAACGAGAAACTGGTTCCTATAATGTTCCCACAACATGTTGTCCATTATGATCCTCTAACTGCGATTTTACGAATAAGAAACGATCTCCGGAACTTTTCGTTTACATATTCCACATGTTGTGGGAACATATGCGACCGGTGCGTTTCAGAACCGCACCCAATTTCTCTATTCTTATTAACGGAAAACGTCAGAAAAAAAACCTGAGATGAAATGTCATCTCCAATAATTGAAATTTTTGGACAAAAGTAAAAGTCGAAATTAGATTATTTCGCATTTATTCGCATAAATGAGCAATTTTTGCCAAAATTCGCATCTCGTTATTTCGTAAAAACGAAATTTCCGTACCTCTAATTATAATTGGTGAATTTTCAAATGTAGTCGGCAAATTGTGCTTTTCACCCCCCTAACAAATGTTTACTCGGTACGTCCCTGGATCCGGTCCACCTACAAAGATATAGATTTAAAAACCGTTACTCTAGTGGGTTGTGAGGAATACCAACAACGCCATTTAGATATACAAGCCGGATTACAGCTGATTAAATTGAACCTTTCAATGGTTAAGAACCTTAAATACAACGTATTAAGACAATAGCAATAGCAACAACAACAGGTACTCAGGTTCTTAACCATTAACAGATGTTTTCTGCTGGTCGGCCTGTCTATCTAGATGGCAGTGATACCAATCGATCTTAAGAAATCGAAAACGGAACACAAAGCAAATACGTATGATCATTTCAGTGGCTCCTCGAACCCTCTATCAAATTGTGGAGAGTCAAGCCCCTGCCAATTTTTTTTAAAGTCACTGTGTTTATCAGTTATGAGGTTATGACAGATAAATATAGGTACTCTCTACACTAACTAAACGCATGGAAGCTTATCATCATTTGGTATACTTCGGGAATTGATGATTTCATCGGCAGAAGATATCTTAGAAAGAGCTGGAATTTTCGTCAGTTCATATCCGGACAATGCAGAGTATAGCCTCGGAAATGAGCTGGTGCAGTTTCCTGAGTTGCATAAAAAAGATGTGGCTGCCGATATTAACAACAAAAACCCGCAGCACTGGAGCTCCAATTTTACAAATTTATAACGAAAAATTACCCAGAGTCATGCTTTCCGAATGTGATATAGCTTTACGGATTTATCTGAGCCTGATGGTAACCTACCATTCGACACTGATTGAATGTTGTTTCGTTATAACATAGAATGGTAAAATCTATCCTACTCTATTGTAAATCCACTTTTTCCACTTTTTATTTTTGAACGATTTCTATAAACGTGCTTATCAATGTAACACTAATGAAGAGTAGAATTTTGCATCAACAATACTTACACTTACAATAGATAGTTCAATAACAACTTTTACTATGTCATTGAGTATCATTTTGATAAAAATTTTAGATGCAAATGTATGAATACGAGGGCTGTTTGATAAGTCTTCATTTTTACAATGATAGGGCACACACCCATCGCTAAAATTATTTTGATATTTGGTAACACTAACTCACTCATTTCACCCCTTACATTTTGTTGGGCGTGCGGTACTATAGGTGTTTCATACTCCTGGAATTATAGGATTTTGAAAACACTGCAAAACAAGAGACTTTGATTTGACCTCGACATTTAACGTGAACCGCTTACGCCGATCCAAGACTTCATGTCTGGGAGCCAAAAGCCAGGTTATCAAAGTTCGAGGATGTAGTACGACCTCGTAGCTCAATGCCACCAATTAAGCCGAGGTGAATCGGAATGAATGAGCTGGACCGTAGTCGCTATGCGCAGCAATAATTATTCCGCGCTTTATGAAACCATTTCTCTTTAAACGCGGCAATTGAGCCAATAAATAAATGCAGCATTTTCCTGCAAAAGTTCTTTCATTCCCCAAAAAAAAATCTATGGGGAACATCCCCTCCGAGTCCTCAAAGGTACACCGACAAAATTGTTGGTCCACGGAATGGTTTTTTTTTCTGCTACTGAGTCGATTAACCTTGAACCTCCACTGTTGCGACTGCTGTTTAGTGGCTGGTGTGAAGTAGCGGATCCTTGCTTCTTTTGTACGATCACCAATTTCATTTAAACATGGCCGAACACTTGCCTGAACTGGGCCCTATTGCACCAAACACTTTTCACTTACGACTTATCGAATTCTAGAAGAGTAAATTTTTGAAAAGTGTAAGTGGATTCCGTTGAACCACAGTTTCACTCAAATCGAACTTATCACTTACAAAATTTTCAGTTTGTTTGATTGTTTGATATGTAAATAGCCCTAGTCGACTCACTGGATCATTTTCAGATTTATTGGAAATCCCATACAAAATGATAATCCTGGAAGCTGATCCAGGGTATGACTTGGATCATCTGCCAAACTAATCCCTTTAGATGTCTCCGCGAACAATTTCCCTAAAATTTCCCGTATGTCATTTTGTTATCCAGTATTTTTGGTTTGTAATCTTTATTCAGATTTAATCATTTTAATATTTCTTGCTACTTATCCTTTTAATTGTATCTCGCACGGTGCATAATTACAAATGCAATTTATAATTCAGAATATCGCGTTGCGGCCAGATGACACGATAGTCAGCTGTTACCGATTTGGCAAATTTTGATCCGATTTCATTCTACTTGGACAGGATCAATGTCCGCTTCAGTCGAATAGGGCTAATATGTATAGCGTTTCTCCAATAAAATTAAAACTTAGCAGGAAAGTGACGATTTACATTTTCATTGTAATGCAAATTATGTAGTTTTGTGATATTTAGGCGTTCACAACGTCTGATTTGAAAAGGTGTATTTTTTAAATTGGCAAATCTGAATGTGATGTAGATAGTATGCCAATATACATATTTCGCGTTTAAAATTGTAGAATATTTAAAGTCGCAGCCCAAAGTAGAAGAAACGCTTGGGAAATAGTCGCTAAAGTAGGTGGAGGACTCGCAAGGAATATTGTTGATTGGCGATACGGCAATTTGAAGCAGGATGCGAGAGTAATTTGATGAAGTTGTAAATGAAGAATTTCCTCGGGCAGATATTGCACCCAATACCACAAATATTGAAGATATCTCAGAGGAAGAAGTGATGAAAATGCATCGGATGAACCGCGAAAGAGCAGTCGGATCGGATAATTTTGGTTGAAAATCCTAAAAATCGGGCTTCTTTGGCTTACAGTTCTCTTCAATGCCAAATAGAAAATATGTACATATTGCACATCAAATAGATAATTACGGAATATATACCAAATTACCAAAACTAGGTTCAATAACTCCTCTGGTTTTTTTTTGTGAGCACGATTGAATCGCTGTTCAGCTGGTTCAGTGGGATTGTTTCAAAGCGGTGGAATTAGTCAATCCTTCAGAGGATATGCGCTATCGCCTAAAATAATGGCACCAGGAAATGGCCGATATCCTCCTTCAAAGTTACTGAAAACTGCGGAGTTTCGCAGTACCCTGGAATCATGCACACTTCCGAAACAGTTTGCGTTAACAGCATAAAAGCTTCTATCTGGTCCGCACACCAACATCACATTTAACGAATGGTTGCCGTTTCGATCGACATAGTGCTCTTCATTTGGAACTGGAACATCCATTTTAATTATTGTCCCGTCGACACAGCCGTTAAAGGAAAGCCGCCAAGACGTAGAAATTCGGAAGCTATCTCGGAACACCTTTCTACGGGCAAACGGATAGTATAGCCCAACATTTCCGTAACAATAGCGTCTGTTACTCGGTGCAATGTGCTGCAAACCGTTGATTTATGTACTCCGGGCATAGTTCCAATGCCATACTGGCATCCAGTCCCCAACCAATGAAGAGTGGTTAACAGCTGCTGAATAGGGCTCAAAGTCAAAGCATTGTTTCGTGCAGTCGGAAATGCCAACCGTCTCCGAATTCTTGACAACATGTACTCGATTTCGGTTTTGGTTAGGCGAACATTTCGGAGAGTGCCTAAGTCCAAATTATAGTTAATACGCGGCAAAACAGCACGCTCAACAGAATTTTCTTCAATAAGTCGTTCGAATCGCAACATCGACACTATACAGGGTGTCCCGCATTAGGTGGTCAATACTGTGAGGGTTGATAGCGCAACTTGTTTTAGCAAGAAAATTGCCAATACAATCGGAATTTTTTTTACCGTTAACTTGTTATCTATCGCTCTTTTTGTGAAAGTCATCGAAAATCGTGACTTGTCATGCAAAATCATAATTTGCAGCCCTCCTGATAACTTAAGCTAAAATTTAATTTCAGTTTCAGAAACTAGATAAAAAATTTCACAAAAACTGAAGTTTTTCCTACTATCAAGATTATCGCCACTTTCAAGATACTCAAACTTAATATAGATTTTAAAATAGATTTTTCATCGAAAATTCAAACAGTAATTTCATAACGGTGCTTTATTCGTACAACTCTGCAAAGTTGATAAAAGTTGCTTCAACATGTTGGCTTTCCAACGGTATATCACTCTTTATATTTACATTGCGAGATTTTGGAATTACACATATTGGATGTAAAAAAAAAACAAGGTAATAATTTTCTTATCGGAATATTCAAACTGAAATTTGATTCATTTATTTTTTATGTTTTACTTTCGCAATTTTAAAAATTTGTTAAATAAAAATGAAAATAACGTTTTTAATATGAAAAATAACCAATAAACTAAAAATATTAGAGAGTTTTAGCATATCGTATGGAATAAAACGACATAATTTGACATTCCATATAAAAATTGGCTTGCTTACCGTATACGAAACAAAATATCTCAATTTTGCATGTCCTAAGTAGGCGAAGGTGTAAAAAACGACAAATTATTTCGCCAATTTCGACTATTTCCAGAGCATCAAATATACGGAAATACACCCATGCCTACTTGGGACATGCAAAATTAAGATATTTTGTTTCGTATACGGTAAGCAAGCCAATTTTTATATGGAATGTCAATTTGTGTCGTTTTATTCCATACGATATACTAAAACTCTCTATTAACTAATGATTTAAATGGGTCTTGTAACGTAGCTCAACGTTGGTCGCCAATTGTAAAGTAGCCTCAATATGGACGACAATTTGTAACGTCAACCCTCGATGATTATTACTCTATTCGTAGATTCTTCCAAAGTGAAAACAATGTAGTCAATAATTCTGATAATATTTTTATTCATAACCAACTATTCAAAAACAACAATTACAATGGTATATTGATATAATTATACTATTTATGACCAATGACAACAATCGTCAAACACGCTGTCCGGATTGTAGCATCCGATGCAGCATGGACTATGGCTATTCGGCTCTCGTTCCTAGTGTTCCAGTGATGTTGGATGCACAGATGCCAAGAGTAGAATGCTGACTTCTCGGTGCTGTGGCTCGCCTTTTATACTCTCGTGCTAGGTGCCGATGAACGGTTATCGCTGCTTCAGGGTTGCCGTGTAAGCTTATGTTGAGTTCAGGGTTGCCGCTGTCGATGTTAGTTGATTGTGTTACATACTCCCCTTCTGTTCTCGATGGCGTCTCGACGAAAAGAACAGGATTGGTGGTGCTACTGTTGTTGCTTTCGTGGTCTTCCTCTTCTACGAATCGGATATACAGGTTGGATGGCCTTGTTGTCAACATCTTCTGTAATGAACTTAGTTAAAGAGGAAATATGGTAAGTACCAAGATATTGGCTAGGGTTGTCGGGTGAGGAAACATCATAGGAAGTAGGGCTTCGTTGCGTTAATATTATGTAGGGACCATCTCGTCTTGGTGCTAACTTAGCGGTTTTTCCACGCGTTTTCTGACTTCTAACATGTGTGTTGATCCAAACTTTATCTCCGGGTGCAAAGGGTGTAACGTTTCGATGCCTTTTGTCATGATAATTTTTCTGCCTATCTTGTTGTTTCTCAAATATTTCTCTCGCCCTTGGCAATGTATCGGCAAGAAGTCGTAAGTGCGGTGTGATTTCCGGGATAAAATTTTCGGCTTGTATAACTTCTCTTAAGTCTTTCTGTGTGTCGTCTGGTGTTCGCAATTCTCTTCCAAAGTTGAGATACGCTGGCGTAAATCCTGTGTTTTCGCATCGAGTACTATTCATAGCGAAACGGATATGCGGAAGGTGCTCGCTCCATTCTGTATGTGTGTCTCCAACAAGAATTGCTAGTTGAGTCTTCAGGGTGATAAACTACTGCGAGGGCTTCGCGCTCTGTTGTACTGTGGTTGCGTTCTGCTGACGAGTGTAGTCTGCTTGGGTATTCTACCGGGCGCTCCTCTGGTCCCTCCCCTTGGAGTAGAGCTGCTCCGATTGCATAGTCACTGACGTCAGCTCTTAAAATGAATCGCTTGCTTTCATCTTCTCGTAATTGGACGTCGAGGCTTGCTATTTCCATTAGTACGTCGCAAAGGTGTTCATCTTTCATCTTCTTAGTCGTATTTATATTATTTAAATATTTTTGTACACATTCGTCTTCGTGTGATCGTTTAGGAGTGTGATCTAATGGGGAGATCACTACGGATGGCTGCATTGATATGATTTTCTCTTGCAATTCAGGCGTTTTGATATCGTCATATTGGATTACGTGCTCTGGTATTTTCAGGTTGACTTGCGAAAAATCATAAAATGGGACCATATTGCTATGCAGGGTAACTTTGCTTTCATTGTATGTGAAGTCGTACTTCTTTTTTGGGGATTCGGCGAAATTCCAACAGCGCTGTGGAATGCTGAGCTCGATGTTCGCGTTTTCAATAAAATCGCATCCAAGTAGTGTCCGATTGTCATTTGAATTGGGAAGTACCAGAAGTTGCGTCGGGATGATTTTGTGTTTTAATTTTATATTGACGTTGGTGACTAATGTATTTTGCTTGCGCTCGATGCCGTCCGCAAAAATAGTTGTCACTTCTTCCTGTCGGAACGTGATTCCCTTTCTCGCTAGTAGCGCATAAAGAGAAGCGCTAGCAATACTAGTGCGGGCTCCGGTGTCGACAAACGCACAACCTTCTTCGCCTTCGATGGTAATATTTATGGCGGGTCGGCTACTCAACTTAATGGCTTCGTTTGGCATTACATTTGTGGAACAAAATCCAACTGCCGGTTTTGCTAGTGTTTCGGGGGAACATTTAGGGCACTTTGCTCTCACAACTCCGGGATTACCGCAACCGTAACACTTCAACTGTTGTGGCGGTGCTCGTGTGTGCGTAGTGGCTTGTTTTTCTTCGATTTTCTTTTTCTTTCTACATTCGTCGATGGAATGGCCAGGCATACGGCAGAACTTGCACCTCTCCTTCTTAGCACGTTCAAAACTGTCATGCATTTTATTTTTGGAAAACATTTTCCGTTCTAAGATTTTGTTTTCAGCTTCACGGGCTAGTATTAGCAAATCTTCGAATGTCGCTATCTTCTCTCGGTGTAGCTGCTCGCGCACTTCTATTTTTATGTTGCCGAAAGCCAAGTCGATCTGCTCCTCTTCGGTATGTCTGCCCTTTGGCAACTGTGACAATAGACTGCGTGTCTTACAGATGTAGTCGTCGGTAGTAGTCCCGTCGTTCTGTTTGTTGGCAAATATTTCTGTATATATTTGATAATAAGGTTTGGTGGGGGCGAACGTTTTTCGAATGTGGTCGATTGCGTCTTGCCAAGAAGTAATGTCATTCTTTTTTCCAGCCCACCATTGAGCGGCTATTTCTTCGAGTAGTAGGGGTAACCCTTCTAATGCTATCTCGTCTGTCATGCTCTCGCATTTTTTAAATATGTCGATCTTTGTTATAAAGTCTTCGACTGTAGCAGTGTCTCTTATACCATTATATCTAGCAGTGCAGCTTGTGAAGTTTCTCTTTCTCCTTTCAGAAGGGGTAATTCGAATTGCGGATAGCAATGCTTCAAATTGTTCCGTAGAGAAATTCATTGTTGTTGCCTTTGCTGTTTGTGTTGTTTTTGTTGGTATTTGTTTTGTTTTCGTTGGTGTCTGTTTTGTTTTTCTCGAATTAAGGGGCATCCCTTATCTTGACTATTGTTCACTATGGCCTCTAGTTGGGCGCCAATTTGTGGCGTAGCTCAACGTTGGTCGCCAATTGTAAAGTAGCCTCAATATGGACGACAATTTGTAACGTCAACCCTCGATGATTATTACTCTATTCGTAGATTCTTCCAAAGTGAAAACAATGTAGTCAATAATTCTGATAATATTTTTATTCATAACCAACTATTCAAAAACAACAATTACAATGGTATATTGATATAATTATACTATTTATGACCAATGACAACAATTGTCAAACACGCTGTCCGGATGGTAGCATCCGATGCAGCATGGACTATGGCTATTCGGCTCTCGTTCCTAGTGTTCCAGTGATGTTGGATGCACAGATGCCAAGAGTAGAATGCTGACTTCTCGGTGCTGTGGCTCGCCTTTTATACTCTCGTGCTAGGTGCCGATGAACGGTTATCGCTGCTTCAGGGTTGCCGTGTAAGCTTATGTTGAGTTCAGGGTTGCCGCTGTCGATGTTAGTTGATTGTGTTACAGTCTGTTTGATGAATTTGAATAATGCTGCTGGAATTGGCCTCCTCCATTTTGTATGCAGACTCGACACTTTCGGCGCATGGAAGAAACGTCCCGAAGGATTTCAGGAGGGGTTTCCTTTACGTTCTCACAAGCATCATCGCCGCAGCAGCTTTTGCCGGGAGGTAATCGGCTCGAAATATACATTGTTTATTAAGTTGCTCCATAAATAAAAAAAGGAGAGTAAGGTCGGGACTTCTTGCAGGCCACGGAACTGTCCCAAATCTGCCAATCCACTTTTCGGGAAATTTGTATTCCAAATATTCTTTGATGGATCTCGCATTATGTGCGCGGGGCACCCGTCTATCTGCCATAAATAGCAAATATTAAATTTTAACTGTTTTAAGTACCGTTGCATTTGCCAAACAATGTACAAAATTTCAAATATCTTACAGTTCTGGTCAAAATAATGTAGCGAGATTCTATCCCGAATTATAAATAGCCTTCGTTTGTCTTTTTTCGAGTAAAGAAAAAATTGTTAGCGATTCCACTGAAGCCTTGAATTTTACCATTCAATGCGTGCTTTTATCAACTTTGCAGAGTTGTACGTATAAAACACCGTTATGAAATTACTGTAACAGAAAAAACTTCAGTTTTTATGCAGTTTCTAAAACTGAAATCAAATCTTGGCTTAAGTCATCCGGATGGCTGCAAGTTATGATTTTGTATGACAAGTCATGATTTTCGATGACTTTCACAAAAAGAGCGATAACAAGGTAACGGTAAAAAATGCCGATTGTATTGGTAGTTTTCTTGCTGAAACAAGTTGTGCTATCAACCCTTACAGTATTGACCACCTAATGCGGGACACCCTGTATACTTAGTTAACGCGCTAGCACTTCTAAACTGTAAGTCAAATTTTTCTTACTAACAATTTGGCTAAATTATCAAACGCAAACGGTAATTTGATAACTAAAAGTTATTGGTGCAACAACAATTTGCAAGTAATTCGACGAAATGATTTAACTTTTCGCTTACAGTGTGAACATAATCATTTACATGCACATTCTCGCGTTGGTGCAACAGAAATAGAGTCTCTATGAGTATTTTTTACCTTTTCAAAAATCACTGCGGAGTGCTTTTCATTTGGCGATTTAGTGCAACATAAATTTAGCAGAAAAATTGATAATTCGATAATTGTTGATCCAGTGTGGAGTGGATCGGTACTGAAGAAGGGCACAACTGGTGCCCGAAATGATTATTTACAAAAAATAAACGAATCCCGTCTTACGAAACACCACTCCTTCTCTTTTTAAATTCGTTTTACAGGCGAGAAAAATATCGACACAAATGGAGGTTTTCAACGCATAAAAAGTTAATTTCGCAAAGCTACGATGGCGCTAATGTTATATCTTACTGTTACTCGGATCAATTAAATTTAATAATGGCTTAAGCTGCAAAACAAAACCAGCAAGTACGCATTTTTTTTCTCAAATTTAAGTGATATAACTATTTTTTTTTTAAATTCAGCTCAAAGAGTGGCAATTTTAGATGAAATTGTTGCCACTAGGGTTCCACGTGCTTCAAGGTGGAATTTTAAAAGTAGAACAGTTTGTACTGTTTATGAAAATATTACAGAGCTTATTGGCATGGAAAAAATTCAATCTACTTTCAAACAGATTGTAACAATGAATCAGGCTTATGGTATGGCTCGTATGCTCCAAGACTATGGCCGTACCTGTCGGCTGATTAGTCTTATCGCGTAGAGAAGACACAAACCATATTCAGAAAGCTTTTCCATTTTATTGAATGGAATTTTTGTTCATTTTGCATAGCTACGCCATATTTTGCTTGGTTAAGCCATCATCTTAGATTGAGAAAATCATTGCGCACTTTCATCCAACAGCGTAAATAAGCAAAAGATAACATAACTATGCAAAATTAACAAAAAATCAATTCAATATAATGGAGAAGCTTTTTGAATATTGTGTGTGTCTTCTCTAGGCGATAAGACTAACCATTCTATAAGATCTACGAGAGAATGGGCCTATGTGTTTTATTGGCTAACTGTATTTTATCGAATTATGCCCCATTGTTATATTCTTTACAATCAGCTTCAAAAAACTTGTATGGATTCGGTTCAAATACAACAAAGCTTGAATGCTTTTAAAAAATGCATCCAAAACGAAAGGGATACTATTGAAACCATCGAAATTGACTCTATTCGGGAACACCCTCCTTTGAAAAGGGGAAGAATAACTGAATATTCACGCAATAAAACTGTAGAAGCTAAAGAAATTTGTGATACTATCATATGACAAGCCACGGATAGATTTAAATTCACAAATCATCTTAGCGCATCTAATCTTTTCAATACACAAAATTTTTCTAAATATTCAAAGGACTTTCCTGCTGAATTGCTTAATAATGCGGTGGAGCGTATACCTTTTTAGATGCAGTACGACTCAAAACCGAACTTGAAATAATTTACAAAAGATCTGACAGGAGCTGTTTATCTTTTAAAATTTATTATTGAAAACAATCTTGAAGTTGTTTTTACAGCTACTTTCAAGCTTTTAAAACTGATTGTCACAATCCCGATGACAACAGCCGAAGCAGAACGATCGTTTTCGACAAAAAAAATTAAAACATTTTTAAGATCCACAATGAGCCAAGATAGATTAACAGCTTAAGCTATGCTATCAAATGAAAAAAAAAATGGTACATGAGATTTCTAATTTCAATGATTTAGTAATTGACAAATTTGCATCAAAAAAAAGAACGAAGAGTAGATTTTGTGTTTAAACATTCCTGATTAGCTTGTTGATTTTGTTTTCAGAATATGTATACATAATTAATTTATGTTTACTTGGATAATATGAGTTTTTTTAATTTCGTAGGCTTTGTTAACGTTTTGTTACTATTGAAATGTGTTACTTTAATTTGAACTCGTAAGAATAATAAATTATTATTTTATACTGCTTTACTATGCAAAATAAACTATTAATATCCATAAAATGTTGGCCTTCTTTTTTTAGATGTAGATTTTTTTAGATGTAGATTGTCCTTAGCTTAACACAAACTCGGAAAAGTTAAGTTGCATCACCTTTCTAGCCGCAAGCGATTTGCATTTATATCCTTGTGAACCCCGATTATTTTCGATTACGAGCCGCCACTGTCCAACGTTTAACTGCATAAGCTTTTTTATTGCTTTTAATATCATTTGATTTATTTCTTAACTCCTGCTATTATATAGCTTTTAATTCATATATACCTAAACCTTAATACTTCGAAGTTAAGTGGCACGTTTATAATATATTCAATATATGTATTAAAATCTGATATTTTTTTAATTGGAGCATATATATCCAATCTCAAAACGTTATAAATTTAGGCCAAAATTTGTTACCGTGTACACAATAGCTAAGAAACGCATCTTTCTGAAAATTCGGCAGCTCTCCTAACTAAGTTGTGTTTATATACTATCAAAACCATTTTGCAATGTCTATCTTGGTTAGAACGAAGGCATCCGTATATTTTTTTATGAAAATCACACGAAAATTTGCAGCCTTGTAGGTTATATTTTACCATAATAATACATAACACAAGACACCTACTCATGTGGCTAGGACATTGTAAGAATTTACACACTGTAGAGTCAATATTCAAAGAGTAGACTGAATCAAATAGACTAGAAAATGGAAAAAATCACTGATGTCAACATTCTTTTTTAGGAATCTGCAAATATCCAATAAATTAATGAACTCGAAAAATTTCATTGAAGACATCTAACTCCCCCACACATTGAACACTCCCAACGGGACAAGAGTATAGCCACCCAATAATATACCATGCGTATAACAATGTCTTTCATTCTTTCATATCGTGAACCTAATTTGGACGAATTTCGTCAAGGGAAAATAAATCAGAGCACATTCTTCTTTTAAGAAGGCATCGTCTTATCTGTAATTAAATTTAATGTAAGGAGAAAACAACCATCTCTTTGACTTTTCATCTTACTCCTATTCTTCGCTGTTCAGATTTCATAATATGCCCGCGTTGTTTGGACGAAAGGAATGTTTAAAGGAAAAAAAGAAAGAAAGAAAAAAGCAAGTTTGGATGGGACATGGGAAAAGTACAATCTAATAAATGTAACACAAAAAAAAAAGGAGAAGCATTTTCAGTAAATGCTTTGCCTTACAATATCTCCGCCCGGAGCTTTTCATTTTAATTTAATTGATTTTTTTTCCAATGCCTGTTTTTGCTACAGATTTTATGTTTCTGTGGAAAATCAAATCCTGTTACTGTTCCCCTTTCTACCATTTTTAATGCTCTCGGCTTACATTTTTCCTTGCTTCTTGCGTTTTTTTTCGGTGTGTTTTTTTTGTCTGTATTTCTTCCTTTTCGCTTTAGTTTTTGGTGCCTTTGAGTTTAATATAAAAGTTTTGATTTTTCCCTTTTTTTGTTCATTTTGTCGAAGAAAGGACGAAAAACCTCTAACAAGAGCTTATCGTCGTCGTTTTTCCTTTCATTGATTTCCATCTAAATAATATGGGAAACATATGAAATACAAATATGAATGAACGTATGTTATGAGATCCCATTGCAAAATAAAGGAAAATTACAAGCTCTTGTTGAAAAATTCATTTTAGGCCGCCTGCAGGGGCAAAGTTGCTGAACATTTACTTTAGTCGAGGATAACACATAACGGAAAATCGGTGACATATACGAGAATATAGGATGATCAATAATAATGAAAAATACTCGTAAAATACAACAATTTCATGTTTGTCCAGAATGTATAGTGAAAATTCTGTCGATATTTCATTCTTATTTTTTTTTTGTAATCAACTTCTGATGAAAAAACATGAAAATGCAAGAATGGAAGAAGTGTATTATAAACTTAATACTCGGAAATACATACTGGATTTCCAAGAAGAAAGGTCGTTTAACAAGAGTCAGATATGTTCTTTCAGAGTTTTTATTGGGAGATGAATGTACTTGCCGGTAGCAATAGCCAATTCATCGCTAGCTCAATGAGATTAGAAAGCCTGTAATGTAGTCCCTCCCTGAAGGGGAGAGGGCCGATTGCCGGTAGCTCACGTCGCGAGGATTATGCCGGGGTACACGAGAAAATTTGGGCCATCACTACATTCGACAACACAAAAGGAAAACCATCCGCCAAGAAGTAGAAGACACCCCTTAATGAACCGCGTTAAGACATTTCAGGGCTATTTTTTTTCAACGCAAAAAATGAACAACTATTTTTTTCTTTGATACATGTATTTCCCAAAAAAAAAACCCGTAATGTCACAAAATAAGGAGTTGATCTATTGAAATTTACCAAAGTAGTGGTTGTCCGCGTTCTATTACTGGCTTATGGCCAAATATGTCCACGATTTCTTTTTTTTTTACTTTTAAAAACACATTTTTTTTTGTATATTTCTAGGTTACGAATCCGGAACGGCCGCTACTGGACACATACAACTAGTAATCTACAACACATTTAGAAATTATTTCCTTTTTTTTTTCAATAAAAAATTTTCATGCACGGCAACACCTACTTTTTTAACATATAAAATAGAATGTATATAATTTCCAAAATTTTTTCTTTTTTTTTTTTTACGTTATGGTTTCGATCAATTATTGGTTTTTCATCAAAGGTAATTCACTTTTACAATAAACACGACACAAAAAAACACATATTTTCCTTTTGTTCACTGGCTATAACGACTACTGTACATAACCTTATGTTTCTGGGTCCAATCTGAGCCATAAATTCCCAGCTTCAGATATTGTATCGGGTTACGCAGACGGTGCGGCTCTCTAAGGCGATGCGTCCAAAAAAAAACGTTCCCTCAAGAGTTCAGATCCCTGTTGCGGGTTGGCTCTTAAAAATTGCGTGAAGTGGTAACCCACGTGTACGCGTTGTTCCCACCAATCCAGCTCGTTACTTCGTGTTGGGCCGTCTCAAATTGTGCGGGGCGGCAACTAACGTGCAGGCTTCAGGCTTCGTTTTGGACTCGCAAAAAGGCTCAACCCCTACGTTTTCACCTATCGGGCGGATTATACATAACTAACAAGTTATTATATAAGAGAAGATTTTATTTTTACCTATCAACACGTTTCTCTTTTTTTTTCTCTCTGCTCGTCTCGAGCTGTTAAATCATACGGCTCCTTCTGGACCCGTTAAACGTTGCAGCCTCGTTCGGGAACCGTTAAACGTTGCGGCCTCGTTCGGGAACCGTTAAACGTTGCGGCCTCGTTCGGGAACCGTTAAACGTTGCGGCCTACCACCCACGTTCAGCCACTATGTGCCGTCCACAAGATTTCTCTTTGGATGGATTAATCATATATCAGGTTATATGTATATAATAAAGAAAAGATTTAATTATACCTTCCACTACGTTCTCTGCTCCTATAACCACAATGGTTTTTAATGGCGCACACGAAACCCGATACACTCCCTCTCGGGGCGACGAACAATGGAAAAGTGAAGTGCCAAGATGACACGTCAAATTCTCAGTCCATTTGTGGCATGTAGTCAGGTGCAAGTGTCTGCTGCTACCTGAAGTTGGTTACAAGTGGTAGCCATCTATCGGCAAGCACTGCCACTCGTGCCGCCAACTGCTGGTACCATTGTACCTTTATTACAACGCAGACTGATTTAGAATCACACTCCTTTACCCTTTATACCTTTCTTCAGGAAGGGTGAATTACACGGCAATTATTGGAGGGGGTAGAGGAGTTAAAGGAAATCGTGACTATAAAACAGTCTGGGGACTAGCAACGCTTTATATCCTTTTGATTGAACTTTCCCACCAGTTTACCCGTCATGTCTGACAATATGTAATCCCCAGTTCCAAGTCTCCTGATCACTTGTGCTTGCACAAACTTTTTATCCAGCTTGGCATTGTAGTTTTTGCTAAAATTACTCTGAGCAAAATTGCGTCTGAAAACAATATTGCCAGGTTTAAACGTTGTGGGGTTCGATCGTAGGTTATAAGCTTTTGCATTTATATCATGGGCATCTTTGATTAGATTTTTAGCCTTGCCTCGAATCAACAAAGTTTTATCATCCGGTTTAACGTCTGCATCAGGTTCCTCCAACAACTGGAGATTCCGCAACAGCGAGTACGTTTCGCCATGTAGAATCATATTTTGTCCAAAGACACAAAAATAAGGGGAAAAACCAGTCACAGAATGATGGGCTGAACGCAGTGCAGCGGTTATAGCTGAGAGCTTGTCATCCCAGTCACGCTGATCAGGGCTAACATACGATCTTATAGCCGCTAAAACTGACCTATTTACTCTCTCAGATGCATTTGATTGCGGGGAGTAGAGGGCTGTCACCTGATGTTTAACACCATACTGAGCTAATAAATTTTTAAATAAAGCAGACTTAAATTGGACGCCATTATCTGAGACAATAACTTCAGGTGTACCAAATATGTGGAAAATTCGTTTCTCTAGGAAAAATGCTAGGAGATTAGCGGTAAAGTTACGAATAGGCTCTATAAACAGGAATTTTGAAAGGTGATCTAACACAATGATGGCTCCAACATTACCCGAACGTGATCGCGGGTATGGACCAATAAAATCGATGTATAACCGTTGAAAGATACGTTCCGTCGTAACAGCTTTACCCATCGGTGACCGCAAAACATGGTTTGGAGCTTTTGTTTCCTTACACTTTTGACAGGCTGAAACAAATTCCTTGACTGATTGAGCCATTTTAGGCCAGAAATAAAACAATCTCAATCTCTTAAGGGTTTTCCCAAGCCCACCATGAGCACACAAAGGGTGATCATGTGCGCGCGCTATAAGAGATGACGTCATCTCAGCGGGAACCCAGAGCTTCCATGAACTTTCCTCCTGAACGACATCTCCTGTTGCATATTCAGAACGGCGGTATATGAAACCGTCAGCAACCTTCAAATCGAGAGGAGGTGGATTAGCCTTTTGTATATTCTCAATTAGGGCCAGATACGAATCGCTTTTGAAATGTTGAGAAGTAAGGTCAATTTCTAATGATGAATCCACAATGTCTAACGAAGCAACCGATAAACTGTCAGAGGCATATGCACGGGAAAGGGTATCCGGAACAACATTTTGGCTACCTTTTCTGTGTTTGATAGTGAACTGAAAGCCTTGAAGTTTCAAAGCCCACCTTGCCAATCTGCCATGTAAGTCTGTTTGGGTCATTAACCATTTTAGAGAAGCATGGTCCGTAATGATGTCAAAATTGTGACCCTCGACATACGCACGAAATTTTTTTAATGCAAGCACAGCTGCAAGGCATTCTTGTTCTGACACAGTATAATTGCGTTGGGCTGCGTTTAATTTCTGTGACATATAGGCGACTGGAACCTCTTCTCCTTCAGTGGTGGTCTGCACTAGCACTGCCCCAATACCAGTTTGGCTAGCGTCACAATGTATCGAAAAGGGTCGCTGGAAGTCTGGGCTGTGTAGCACGGGTGCTGAAGATAAACAAATTTTAAGATTTTCAAAAGCCTTAAGTCTTTGTTCGTTCCAAGTAAATCCACCTTTCTTTTGCAACATATCTGTCAGTGGTGATGTTAATGCGGCGTAATTGTGTACAAAGCGGCGGTACCAACCACACATTCCTAAGAATCTGCGTAGTTGTCGAACGGTTTTTGGTGTGGGGAAATCCGTGATGCTTCGTACTTTATCAGGATCGGTAGCTATTAGACCATTTCCAATCCTGAAGCCAAGATACTTTATTTCCTTCATCATGAATTTACTTTTCTCGATGTTGAGAGTCAGTCCAGCCTTTTTTATACAAATTGCAACCTCCTGGAGTAAAAGTAGGTGTTCTTCAAAAGTTTCGGTAACAAGGAGAAGGTCATCCAGGTAGATAAAAACTTGATGCCTCAGATGAGCTGGGATTACCTTGTCCATCAGCCTTTGCATCGTCTGAGGCGCATTGCACAGTCCGAACGGCATCGTCACGAACTGGTACAATGGCCTGCCCGGTACAGTGAAGGCTGTCTTATCCTTTGACTGCTCATCAAGGGGTATTTGCCAAAAGGCATCTTTTAAGTCTAGGCCGGTAATAAATTGAGCTTTAGGTAACCGACTCAAAATACCCTCAATGAGAGGCAAAGGATAAGCATCCTTCACGGTAACGGCATTGACTTTGCGGGCATCTAAGCACAATCTTACCTTACCCGGCTTAATTACCAGAGTTACTGGGGAAGACCATGAACTTGTGGATTCCTCTATAACACCAAGTTTCAGCATCCTGTCGACCTCCGCATACAGATGTTTTTCAACAGCTGGAGATACAGCAAAGTGCCGTTGTTTTATGGGTTTATGGTCACCAACATCGATGAAATGGGTTACTAAATTCGTTCTTCCTAGACCTTCTTTAGAAAATGATGGAAAAATGTTTATTACTGCTTTGAGTTTGGCTTGTTCGATTTGACTCAACGTATGTTGGTTATCCCTAATAATGACCTCTTCGCTGCTAATGCTCTTTACACATAGAGAAGAGACAAATAAATCTTGAGCTAATTCAAATTGCCGAACAAAGTCTACACCCAGATAAATATTTTGGGTTAGAGAAGGAACAATCAAGAAACACACGGGAAGCGTTTTGTTCCGAAAGGTTATCTCTGTCGTTATATTACCCACTGCCAATTGGGAGACTCCATCAGCTGTTTTCACAAGAAGATGGAAACGATTGAATGGTATGACATTGTCTTGCAAAAGCTTGCGTGCTAGGTCTGAGGCTATACAGCTAACTGATGCACCAGTGTCGATAAGACCTGATTGCTTTTCTCCGAAAATGATAACCTCCGCATACGGACGCAGATCAGAGGAAGGCCGGTCACCAATAATAGCGGAATTAAATAACAATCTAGTTTTCTTTACGTTTTTCCAGAAGTTCCGTAATCGCTGTGTAGAGCGTTTAGGTTTTAACAAAACAGGCGGAGCGTCAAAAATTCTTCGTCGTGCATCGTAGTAATCTTTTAATCGTACATGCAAAGGCTTGAAACTGAAGTGAAGATTCGTGTTGCAATGGTTAGTGTGGAGATGGGACTTCACCGACAATGGGGTCTGCTTCAGAAGTTCTACATGTTCAGTTACGGCAGGTGAAGGGTTTATTGTTTCGTTTCCTGATTTTTGTGAGGCTTCTCCGAAGGGTTGGGTGTTGCTGTAACCCTCGGTTTCTGGCCGTTTTTTGAATAATTTAAGCATTTACTGCATTGAGGCTTATACGTATTCGGAGCTCCACAACCGTAACAAAATACCGTTCGTGGTGCAAAGCAATCGTCGAAACGATGTCCAGCTTTCCGACAATTCCAACAGACTGAAGTTGAACCGATTTCAGAAATCAGCTCAACACTCGTGTCTGTAGGCATGTCTCCGAATGGATCTGAGTGCACTTCTGAGACAAAACGCTTGGAAGATGGTCTTGGAACATCTATGGGAGCCTCCGCTTCCAAATTTTCCCAGTTATAGACGAGCTGACTCAGATGACGCGCTGAATGGATTGGTACATAGACCAATCCACGTCGCAATTCAACTCGGAGATTTTTCTTCAAAATTTCAATCAATTCCCATTCCGGAAGTGGTCTCGATAACCGGTCAACAAGATCCATGATACTGTCATGGAAGGAATCAAATTTTTCGGAAGCGCCTTGTTTTCTTGTGCGTATCAACTCCAAGATATCATAATCAGAAAGGCGTTCCTGAAAGCGATTATTCAATGCTTCGCAAAAAGTATGCCAGTCGAAAGTGCCTGTTAAGGAATGAAAACGCCAATACCATTTGGAAGCTTTTCCCACCAGAATGATATGTAAGTAGCGTGTAACTAACTCCAGATCGCCGTTAAGATGTGCAAACGTCAACGTTCGAAGTTGATAAAGGAACTTAGAAACTGGGAAATTAGGGTCTTCCCCTGAAAAATACAATTTCCACCCAGCAATTTTTTTCGCAGTGCTATCGTCGGAATCTTGCCTATTACCAGAACGATGTAAGTGTGTAGGGCCTCTTTCGTAATGAGGTAAGAAATTTCGCACTTCAGGATGACTCATAGATGGACCAGGAGCTCCTAAATTCCGGTGCATGACGTTATTTGACCAGGGAGCTCGTGTATGTGTTTCAAGATGGTGTTGCTGTGGTGAGCTAGTGCTAACAGATGGTGGGTGTGGTATAGCACAGTCGATGCGTGGAGGAGCCGATGTTACTGAATGAGGTTGACTAACTCCTGTGCTAAGACTACCAGTAGGAAGTGAAGGAATTGATGCTTGCGACTGTCGATTCGCCATAGTTAAACCAGCTAGTTGTTGAGTAAGGGTTTCAGATATTAACGTGCTAATTTGTGCTCGCAAGTGATCCCAGGTGAGAGGCTCTGAAGGTGCATCTGGGTTTGATGCTGGCATCGAAGTAACAGGTGCCGCCGGAGCTGTGGAAGGAGCAAATGATTTCTCTCTATTAATCCCTGAAGAAATTCTGGAAGGAGATGTCATTCCCAATTCTCTAGTTTGCGAACGCGTCACTGGTTTAGACTTAGGCATGGCGCCTTGACTGACATGAGCAAGAGCGCGTCTTCTCTCTAAGAGAAGATCTTTTTCAATAGTAAATGGATCTAGAACTTCTAGTCGCACTAAGCGTCTACATAATGGACAGGTTGATTCGTCTTTCATCCAATTTTTAAGACAGTGTTGATGAAACGCATGTGCGCACTGTGTAAGCACAACCAGATCATTTTCTTGGAAGTCTGAGGCACAGATAACACAACGAGTAGGATCATCGTCGACTAAAGTCGGCAAATTTTCAGTGCTGTGTCTAACAGCCATTACTTAATTATGTATATAAATATAGTTCGCCAATTTAAGAATAAAGATTAAATATATGCTATTATAACCATTAAACACTAACGAATAAGTATCTAAATTACAATACGTATACTTTGCACAAATGTAACAACAATAAATTGAAAATAATAATTCGGGGTGTCTTCGGTTAATTGGGGTGGTTTTTATGTGTTGAGATAGTTTCACTGCTGAAGAGAATATTTAAACTACGTTATACGGAGAAGAAAAGAGAACAACAAAATTTTTTTTAGAGTGATACTACTAATATACGACTTACAGTCATAAGTCCTCTGACTTATCATATCGCGCAACAAAGGTTAGAAGAGGATAATTAAATTACACCACATTCTACAATTCACAGTGTCAGAAATAAAATAAATCAAAAAAAAAACTTAGAAAGCGTATAGGCCAAACTGAAATTAAGTGAGCTAATTCCCGCACAGATAGGCAAGGAGAGACTGGATAGAACAACTTCGGTTCGTAAGACGGAATAAATTCCTTTAGTACGAAATTCACGAGCTGCACCCAGATTCCATTGCGTGATTTTTAATATCACTTCAACCGACACAAAGGAATCTCACTGATCGTAAAATGACAAGCAAAAATAATAAGAAAAGCAACTATGAAATTTTTAAAGATCAGTGCACAAATTCTTGATGTCAGAAAAATCTTTCGTTTCATCAAGTGTTTGTGACACTTCCGCGGAACGTACCAAAAGGATGTATCCTTTTGGTTTGCCCCACGTTGGGCGCCATTTTGTAATGTAGTCCCTCCCTGAAGGGGAGAGGGCCGATTGCCGGTAGCTCACGTCGCGAGGATTATGCCGGGGTACACGAGAAAATTTGGGCCATCACTACATTCGACAACACAAAAGGAAAACCATCCGCCAAGAAGTAGAAGACACCCCTTAATGAACCGCGTTAAGACATTTCAGGGCTATTTTTTTTCAACGCAAAAAATGAACAACTATTTTTTTCTTTGATACATGTATTTCCCAAAAAAAAAACCCGTAATGTCACAAAATAAGGAGTTGATCTATTGAAATTTACCAAAGTAGTGGTTGTCCGCGTTCTATTACTGGCTTATGGCCAAATATGTCCACGATTTCTTTTTTTTTTACTTTTAAAAACACATTTTTTTTTGTATATTTCTAGGTTACGAATCCGGAACGGCCGCTACTGGACACATACAACTAGTAATCTACAACACATTTAGAAATTATTTCCTTTTTTTTTTCAATAAAAAATTTTCATGCACGGCAACACCTACTTTTTTAACATATAAAATAGAATGTATATAATTTCCAAAATTTTTTCTTTTTTTTTTTTTACGTTATGGTTTCGATCAATTATTGGTTTTTCATCAAAGGTAATTCACTTTTACAATAAACACGACACAAAAAAACACATATTTTCCTTTTGTTCACTGGCTATAACGACTACTGTACATAACCTTATGTTTCTGGGTCCAATCTGAGCCATAAATTCCCAGCTTCAGATATTGTATCGGGTTACGCAGACGGTGCGGCTCTCTAAGGCGATGCGTCCAAAAAAAAACGTTCCCTCAAGAGTTCAGATCCCTGTTGCGGGTTGGCTCTTAAAAATTGCGTGAAGTGGTAACCCACGTGTACGCGTTGTTCCCACCAATCCAGCTCGTTACTTCGTGTTGGGCCGTCTCAAATTGTGCGGGGCGGCAACTAACGTGCAGGCTTCAGGCTTCGTTTTGGACTCGCAAAAAGGCTCAACCCCTACGTTTTCACCTATCGGGCGGATTATACATAACTAACAAGTTATTATATAAGAGAAGATTTTATTTTTACCTATCAACACGTTTCTCTTTTTTTTTCTCTCTGCTCGTCTCGAGCTGTTAAATCATACGGCTCCTTCTGGACCCGTTAAACGTTGCAGCCTCGTTCGGGAACCGTTAAACGTTGCGGCCTCGTTCGGGAACCGTTAAACGTTGCGGCCTCGTTCGGGAACCGTTAAACGTTGCGGCCTACCACCCACGTTCAGCCACTATGTGCCGTCCACAAGATTTCTCTTTGGATGGATTAATCATATATCAGGTTATATGTATATAATAAAGAAAAGATTTAATTATACCTTCCACTACGTTCTCTGCTCCTATAACCACAATGGTTTTTAATGGCGCACACGAAACCCGATACACTCCCTCTCGGGGCGACGAACAATGGAAAAGTGAAGTGCCAAGATGACACGTCAAATTCTCAGTCCATTTGTGGCATGTAGTCAGGTGCAAGTGTCTGCTGCTACCTGAAGTTGGTTACAAGTGGTAGCCATCTATCGGCAAGCACTGCCACTCGTGCCGCCAACTGCTGGTACCATTGTACCTTTATTACAAGCCATTATAGAAATTCCGAGGATATGTAATGGAGGACGCTGCCATACGATGTCCTGCGGTACGGAGCCACTGCTAACCATGCAGGCTAGGCTAGCAAAAGAACTCAACGAGCGAGCAACGATATTCGCTTGCTGTGGCTTGCAGAGCGAAGGGTTGCGCGAGGTGTGTGCTGTCCGTTGCTCCTTGATCTCGATATCAATAAGGGATCTCGCAGCAAAGACGAACACAGGGGTTAAACATTGGGGAGAACAGAATGTTTAGTGTTTCTGCTTGGTTCACTATAAATATTCTTTTAAACTGAAAGGATCGATATGGTGTTAACAACGTGGTTCCGCAACCCATGATCCTACTACGACGTCCCTCGTGGCATGCATATCACTAGGCGTTTCTGCGTTTCTAGTTGGCCTGCCATGCGATGGCCAAGAGCGAAAAATTGCATCCCCACGCTATTTGTCCGCCACGGGAAGACTATGCCGATTATAAGATTAGCACCCACAAGAAAATTGGCTAACGCAACACAAAATCCCTTTACTCCGTTCTAGCGCGCCACCCGCGCTAAATGCCGAGCTAGAAGATTGGTCATTACTTACGCGTCCAAGATCCACAGACATGAGACCATTATCAATGGAATCATTAGTTGCTTCCTTCATTTAACTTAAGGCCTCAGTCGCCAGCGCTCTAATCTAAGCTGTATTTAACTCAATTGTTATTTTACAACATTTAATAAATAAATAATAATCAATGGAATCACTACATATTTACTTTATGTTTCGGGAAAATCCTTATTCTCTCCTTGCAGGGCACAGGGAAGATTACCTCATGTTGTTGGAGTGTGTTGCCGAGTTATTATAGGTTAGGTTAGGTACAGGGGCCGCCAGATTTGCACCCAGCGCACTTAGACCAGAATCCATTGTGATACCACCGAGAGAATCATATCTCTACTAATACTAACTGCCTAAGCTAGGAACCAGTCCGTGCTCACAATATATTATTTATTGAGCAGTATCAAGAGACGCGAGAGCGGATCGCCCGCCAAAGGAAAAAAACGAAAGCGAACAAATCTATGATTACCGGACAGAACTTGTTTTTTTCATTGACAGTACATTGGGACACTGGGACATTGGGACATTAGGATATTGGGACACTGGGAGACTAGGATCTGGGGACAGTGGGATATTAGGAAATTGGGACATCAGGGTCTTGGTACGTTATGACTAGGGCTCGGAATTTTATGTAAAATAAAACATGAAATATGTACATATAATATGTGTTTATTTTGTCAAAATATGTAAAAAAAAACTGAAATATGTAAAATGAAAATTTGATTACGAACATCGAAGTCGTAGTTATTCTTCAAAATTGTTACAAATTAGATATTTTTTTAAATTTTCAAATTTGAAACTCCGTCTGTCTGGTGCAAGGATTTTTTTATACCGGCTGAATGACCTTTCAAAATCGACTGATGTGATGGGCGTATATTTAAATTTTGCGATTTCCTCTAGTTTCATTGCGATTTCCTCTTCTAACTCTTTGATCATTGATGGTTTCGTAAGAATTTTTTTGGCTTTCTCGATAGCCACAGCGTTTTCGTCAAGTTTGGAGAACACAGCCTTGATCTCCTCGAAATTTTCGCAATAATACTTCGCGGCTTCCAGGTTCCCCATCTGGCTACAATGGGCTCTGGTGGTAGGGGCAAACCGAGGAAGCTCTCCTTAAGTATTCTCACGCTTCCAAAAACACTTTCTTTACGTTGGAAATGAAGGCATCTACTTCGACGAACTCGTTTCTAACGTGCTCGGCAATGCGATGAAATGCATGGGCGAGACAAGTAACGTGAGTTGATCTCGGATCAAATACTTGGAGGGCTTTCCCAGCCTTTACCAAGTATAGAGCAGCATCAGTTACGAACAGCAACACATTACTATGCTGCACTCTATTTGGCCCCAGTACGCTCATCGAATTGTTGAAAAATTGAGCAATAGATGCGTGGTTGCACTTTTCTAAGACTTCGACATTAAACAAAATGGGCTTCGTTTTTTTTTCGAAGATAATAGCCCAACAATAGCGTTGGCTAAATATCTCCCTTCGACATCCGTACTTTCGTCTATTGAGATATGGGCCCATCACCAATTATATCGCGAATTCTATGAAGTGCTTCCGCGTAGACGTCGCAAAAATAGGTCTTTGTTATGGTGCTTTTCTCGGGAACTCTTTGCCCACTATACTTCTCCGAGAACTCCTTAAAGTGGGGATTGTTGAGTTTATAAAATGGGATATCGGCCTTGACAAAAGCGCGACATAAATCCATTTTAAACGCCGACTTGCTGCTGGCTTCCGAAGGAGAAATAATCGTTTGTTTCGAGGTCCTTATTTTCTCTTTGTTTTTTTTTATGTAAAGCAGTAGAAATATGCTGTACAACTTGAAGCCTTTGGGTGGTTGCTACATCTTTTCCGCAACTGTCACAAAATAAAACACTTCCGTCTCCACGGAAATCCTCGTTAGGGTTTTCCCGTATGTATTTCAGGACAAGAGAACTAGATGTAGACTTGACTTTTGGCATTTTGAAAAAATGTTAAAATGTTACCTAACCGAATACTGAACACGAAATAAGTGAAAAATGTCCATCAAGGACCTTTTTATAGACAATATCCATTTATGTATTTGCACTTTATATAATTTCAGCAATATTACCCCTCTAACTAGCTAACTCAAATATTGAATGCAACTGTACTACCGAGTCTCCCTTAATGCAGCATAGTCCTTTACCTTTCGCATTTTGATTCTTTTATTGTTTAATTTCTCAGCCAAATTATTTTTCCAGCAAATTGAAATATTGTCCATAAAAATTCTTTTGGTAAGAAATATCCCAAATTAGCCTAGTGCATTTAATTTCATCCATTTAGAAAATTATCACTTCAGTTTATTGTGCTATGCATCAATTTTTGCAGAGGCAAAAAAACAAGAAAAGTGTTCTTATTGGGTAATTTACGACCTTTTTTCTGAATAGCATAGTGTTCTGTTCTGGTTGGAATACGAGTAGTTGTATATGAAAAATTCACTTGTGCACGTATTCTAAAAAAAACATTTCGGCTTGTAAATCTCTGTTCATATATTTGAGTAATAAACTGTCCCATGATAAGTACCTATTTAATAATGCGTCTACTTTCAAAAATCGGAAAACTTATACCTAATTCTAATGCAACTGTTGTATTCAATTCAATTCAATATTTTTTTAATCATTTGTTCGTACTTATGTACAAATTTTCTAAATATGGAAGAAAATATTGAATATTTACAAATATGTAAAAACAAATACATGCCATTTGCTTTCAAATGTTCTGAAACGCAAAGAAAACACCCCAGAAATCGATTATCAGTCTAAAGAAAAAATATGTAAAAACATAAAAATCCGAGCCCTAGTTATGACATTAAGACATTGGGGCATTAGGCACACTGGGGAAACTGGGATGTGGGGACATCGGGATATTGGGACATCGGGATATTGGGGCATTGGGACAATGCGACATTGGAACATTGGGATATTGGAACATGGGGATATTGGGACATTAGGACACTGGGAGACTGGGACTTTGGGGCACTGGGATATATGGATATTGGGACATTATGATGAACTTGGGATAATAGGACAATCGGACATTGGGAAACTGGTACATAAGAACATTGGCCCACTGAGAAATCGGGATATTGTGACATCATGATATTGGGGCACTGGAATATTAGGAAATTGGGACATTAGGGTCTTGGGTCATTAGGACATTGGGACATTAGCACATTTGGACTTTCGGATATTGGGACATTAGGCATACTGGGGAAACTGCGACGTGGGGACATTGGGCCACTGGAACATCGGGATATTGCGACACTGGGACATCGGGATATTAGAACATTGGACCATTGGAACATTGGGATATTGGCACATTGGGATATTGGAACATTGGGATAATGGGATATTAGGGCACTGAGATACATGGGGGCACTGGGATATTAGGACATTGGGATAATAGGATAATCGGCCATTGGGACACTGGCACATACAGACATTGGGCCACTGAGTCATCGGGATATGGGGACATTGAGACATTGGAACATTGAGAAACTGGGACAATGGAACATTGAGAAATTGGGACAATAGGACATTTTTACATTTGGACATTGTGATATTAGACACACTGAGGAAACTGGGACGTGGACACATTGGGCCACTGGGACATCGGAATATTGGGACATTGGGACACTGGGAGACTGGGAAGTTGGGGCATTGGGATATTAGGACATTGGGACATTATGCCCTTGGGACAATAGGACAATCGGACATTGGGACATTGGAGCACTGGTACATAGGGACATTGGGTCACTGAGATATCGGGATATTGGGACATTGGGACATCGGGATATTGGGTCATTTGGACATTGGGGCACTGCGATATTAGGGCATTGGAACATTGGGATATTGGGACATTGGGACACTGTGATATTAGACACTGCGATGTTAGAACATTGGGACATTAGGACACTGGGACAAAGGACATTAGGGCATTAGGACATTGGGGCACTGGAATATTGGGACACTGTGAAATTGGGACACTGGGTCAGTGGCGCATTAAGACAGATCAGTAACAGAACATTAACATAGCGTTAGCAAAGCAACAACAGAGCGTTAGCAGATTGTTAACAGAGTGTTAACAGAAAATTAACAGAGCGTTAACAGAAAATTAACAGAGCGTTAACAGAATGTAAATCGAGTAATAAGAGAAAGGTAACAGACCGTTTACAGAGCCTTATCCGAATGATTAAAGAGAGTTAACAGAACATTAATAGACCGTTAGCAGAGGATTAACAGAACGTTAACAGAGCATAAACGAAAAGATAATAGAGTGTTAAGAGAACGTTAATGGAGCATTAAACCTTTATGTCTACACCTGCACACCCGGGTGTGTTAGCTATATACAAATGCTCTATAAAAATTTTCCTAGGCAATCTTTCGAGCTGTTTATTTCAGTAGCTATAATATATTTTTTAAAACTTTATTTTGCAAATTGGACCAGAACCCGTTGAATAAGAGGAGAGATAATTGAAAATTTACACTAGTCTATACATAGCACACCCGGGTGTGTACGTATATTTCTATGCAATTACGGTAAAAAATTCACTATGGCACGCAGGCTACGAGTACTTTGCAAGTTCAAATTCAATTCAATTTTATTCAACCAATCATAACATATTTGTGATACAAAATTTATAATAAAGTGATCGAGATTATTCTCTTGCATCTATTAAATATAAAATTTAGTAGTGAAATAGTGACATGAAGAACACAAGTGATGTTCTGTTTTCTTGTTATACAGTTTGCTGGCTTATTTCATAGCGTGTGGTCGAATTGTGCAAAATATATGCAAATATGACAGATTCGGTGAAAATACTGTCTAGAGCTGCTCTTCAGCGAATGTCTCATCATGAGTATGAAGAATATATCAGAAATTTAGTTTACGCTGATGAAGATCATGAACGCGTAGTAAGTATATATTTTTCATATTCTTTAGAAGTTGTGAATTTTGTAGGAAACCGCTAATTGTGAATTTTGTAGGCAAGTGATTACGAAAATGATCCAAATTTTAACCCCGAGGAAGAAGAAGAAGAAATTTGGGAGAATAATGACCCGGACTCAGACATTGAAGATGGTTTGTTTGAAATCGAAAATGAAGAAGTTATTGACGACAGTGATGCTGAAGAGAGGTTCGCAGAAGAGCTGGCCGCTCACCCAGTCAACGAAAATGCGGAATATGGTGAAAATGAGACAATTTTCATTGCTCGTGATGGAACTCAATGGAGCAGTGTTCCACCATCAGAGCAAAGACGTCGACTTCAGCATAATGTTCGTCGTTTCAACAGGGGCGTGCAAGGTCAACCGGAAGGTCCAAAGCCTGATACCAAAAATTTGAGCCGGTTAGCCACTTTCAAACATATTTTTACTCCGGAAATATGCGACATTATAGTACGGGAAACTAAACTAATCGTCGTGCGAAGGAAAGCATTGATTTGTGGAATCAAATGAATCCAGACAAGAAACAAAAAGTTTGGAAATTAATAACCAGCATTGAATTTGATGCGTATATAGGCATTTTATTGTTTGCTGGCGTTTCCAAATCCCACACTGAACATTCAAATACATCTGAAAAGTGGTAAAGCTGCGCTAGTTTCAGAAATTTGACTCATGCTGAATAATAGGTTGCTAAATGGCTACAGTGCCGGGGACAATATAAATGTAGACGAACAGTTATATGGGTACCGAGGGCGTACACGGTTCACACAATATATCCCCTCAAAGCCAGCCAAATATGGCATAAAGGTATGGTGGGTATGCGGAATGAGTCCAGATGGTATTCGTGAAACCAATCAGGGTGAAAGAGTCGTGCGTGATTTATGTCGTATATTCGCTGGAACCGGCCGAAACGTAACTTGCGACAATTTCTTCACAACGTTCAGCTTAGCAAAAACCTTGATGCAGGAGTATAGCCTTTCACTGATTGGCACCGTGAATAAAAGACGAACTTTTATTCCTTCCGAATTCCATTGAAGCAATTTTAGAAACAAAATTGAACGCAAGGACTTACGTAAATCAAGCATCATCATCAAGTGCAATAAGAGACGCTAGCGGCCGTATTCCTCAAAAGGGGAATTGCTATTTGTGCTCTAAACGAAGACCATCTCGCAAAGCATGCGTATCATGCAACAGACCGGTTTGCAATGAACACAGTTCACAAAACATTACTTGCCAATGTTAATTTATCAATAAAATTACTTGCTTATGTTATTTTGATTTTAATTCAAACACCCAATTGCACCTTTATTTCGTTATATAATTGCTAATTACTCCATTATTTAATTCAACTTTAATTCCTCCTTGTGACTTATTTCTTCCTTTGTTTGTTTTTTTTTGTGTCATACTTTCTTTTTCCAGCCTAATATTGATTTAATTCAAATTAATTTAGCTCTTGCAGTTGAATTTTCCTACAAATATACATATACACACCCGGGTGTGTATGGTGTAGCTCGAAACGAAACTGTTTGGGTGTAGTGTAGACATAAAGGTTACATAGTTAACAAAAAATTAACAGATTACTAATAATTAATACTAATATAATAATGTTAGCAGAGCCATAACACAAAGATAACAGAAATCTATAGAATATTTACTGGAAACTAACAGAACATTAACAGAATGTTAAAAATAACGTTAACTGAGCTAACAGAATGTTACCAATGCATTAACAGAATACTTAGATTACCATGGAATAAAAAAGAATTGTGATAAATTTATTCAGAACAATTTAAACGCCAGTGTTGATCTGGGCGAAAAATAAACTGACATCGGCGTAAAAAAATATATGTTAATTAAAATGCTGCCACGTATCTCGTTAAAACTGAAAAAATTCGTTTAGTTTGATTAAAATGAATTGATGAATAGTGAAAGTAGCAATTCTGTATAATTTTAATTGTTTTTAATAGTATATAAATGCCTGTTTTACATTCATTCCGCTAAGTATATTTCGATCGGAAAAATTCCTTCAGATCACAGGGCTTACTCTTCAATAACAGTATTTCGAATTTTGTTTAAACGTTATCGCGATTACAGTTGAACCTATGAGCATTTAGCATTGTCTTGCTAAAAAGCTTGTGATACTTGAGTAGTTATCGGAAAGTGTGATTATCGCAAATTGATTCCAAATTCAGTTTCAATATACCGCTTCGTTCATTAAATTTATTAGTTTTCGAATAACGCGCAAAGTAACTATGATTACTTTAAAATTTAGAATACATTTACTCGCGTTCCGCATCTGTGAAACTAACCTAAAATTTTGACTTTTCTTACAGGCACAGTATATATTACGTTCGCAAAAATCCTGACAGTTTAACGTGCAGCAATACCTACGGCTACTTGAAATATTCAACTGGTTATTTATTTAACCTTTTTTTCCAGAAAAAATGGTATCTAGAGAACATGGTAAGCGGAAACGGCGTTAAGATTGGTTCACAGCCAATCAGGAGACGCTTTTAAAAAAAATAAGAAAAGCGATCCAAGGAAGCTAAGATAAAAATTGGGAAGTTGCGTGGGAACGCAACGCATCTGTTCCAGAAGATCTGGATCTCCATCTGCCAAAAAAGCCAGGCTTCAAAAATGTACAGAGTCTTTTCTTTTGAAGGAACGACTGCCAAATAAACATAAAAAGCCTCATTATATTAGAGTGTATTACACTTATAGCGGAATAATGGAACGGCAAAAATTTGACGAAAAACATGCGCGAGTACGATTTGGCTATTTACGAGTGAATCGCAAATCCTGTCATTGTAATGGGTTAATAAAGACTCGTAAAATCAAATTTCACAAAATGTTAATAAATTTAAAAGAGCAATGCTCATCAACAATATCCGCTTTTTCAGTTAGTAAGCCCATTTCTAAGCAAATGAAAGTTTTATGTGGCAATAAGAAGCATACAACATCATCTGAGCCATATTATTATGAGTATTCCTATAAAACTTTCAAAAATAGCCTGAAGAAAATTATTCTCAACGAATATGGCGTGCAGTAATTTTTTTCATAAAATTAGCGACTATCTATATAATCCTAAACAAATAGCTACACAAAAAAAACATAACTCATCATGCTACGCAAAATCTAGTTGCAGTTCATGGATGGTGTTTCTACGTTCAATAGGGACACATTTTCCTGTAATTCGAAATTTGATTAGGGTGCTATATAAGCTTCGCTTCGCTTAAAAAATCTGCATAGAGCTTTCCAATTTGCAGACAAAACTTCAAGCGATGCCAAGGAGTTCTTTTGGCATGATAAAGAAGTAATAGATGAATCGCTGATTCATCGCGGATTTTATAATACATTTACGTCTTTGGAAAAACAATGCTCCGACTTACCAATTAACTCGTGTATATCATGTGACAAATTGTTACTCAACCGTCAACTTCATGCATTAGCCAAGCTGAGGAGGGCCATTGAGGGTATCTGGTGGGAAAATCTCTTAAAAGTCAAATATGGTGAAATTAAGACTGGGAAAATTTGTACTGTAGTTGTTTGGAAAATTTCCGAAAACAAAATCTACCCCCCACGTGTATCTTAAATAATCTCCATTTTACAGAGCAACCAAAACAAATAAAGTCTTTAAACGGGTACGAAAAGATTTTGATCCAGAGCGCAAAAGCCTTCCAGGGATGGAGGCAGTTGCTAATAAAAGAACTTCAATTCAAAGCAAAATTCAGAGAGTCAAAGGTCGTAGCTTTCATTTACCATTTCCAATGGAAACCACTTTACGAAAATTACCTCGACCTGAAAACCCTCTTCATTTATCCCAAGAGCTCTATATAATAGTGAGAGGAACAACTACTAAAAGTAATATTGTCTGGGAGTCTTTGGTTGATGTAAATAAAATTTATGCTACATTGCAGTTTTTAAAAGCAAAAATTTTTACGAACAAATTAAACTGCCAGACACCGCAACTAAGCTAGTTATCACTAATAATGGAGACAATATTGTTCATTTACTTGAAAATAAACTGAAAGAAGCACATCTAATGTCGAACCATCCTCAAGCATTAGTAACTCAAGTCGATACCGAAACTTGGGACCGTGGTTACCACGAATTTACAATCTTAGCTTTACACGATAAACGAGTTAACGAAACTGATTGTAACTTATATCAAATGCTTAAGGTACAGGAAGAGCCAATTGATTACAAATGCCTTGATATTTATGTAAAATGTTTCCCAGATTAATTTTGTAGTGGAAAATTTGGCCAGTTTGCGGAGCACTGCAAAGCTCACTTCTGCAGAATTTATTAAAACCAGATTACTATCGAAGTTTTCAAATTTTCGTCGAAATCAGCGGTATCTTTTTGTTTTACTTCATGATTCAAATATTCGTTGTCTGACAAATATTTCCGACGGTTATTTAGAAGGAAATTTAACAACGATATTTCCTCACCTACGGAAAACTCCTCAGTATTGTGTAAAGCCTCGAAATGATGTTAAGTGCATGGTGTACCACTACAGACCGGCGGCTTGGCTTTTGATAATAAGTCCTAGTGATTGGAATTGGGAGGACCTAAGATCATACCATAGATCATAGATCATATCAAGTGTCCGCAAGGTCTGCAGATTTGGGTTCCGATTCGTTGCTGCCTCGTAATGTTGTTGAAGCTGTTGCATCGCGAAAAACGCTTCAGTCTAAAGGACGTCTTTAGGATCTAAAACGAAATGCGCGAGAACAATAACGGAACTGCCGCATAAACGCACCGGATTGTGATTTCTCATATGATTTCCAGCAAAAAAGTTGTAGTGAACATACCCCCTTAGCTTAACCCTTTAGCTGCCACAGGCACTTACAGATTTTTGAAAAAATAATTTTCTTGCACGACTTAAAGCTGATTTATCTGCAAAGCTAGACCAGCTAGAACAGTGAAACAAAATGGCTAGTACAGCCAACAAATTTACCTATAAAATACAACTAACCACACTAAAATCCGCTAAGAGGTTTGGTTTTTACAGAGCTTCAAAATCAAATTTGTGTGATTTGACCCAAAAACAATCTATTTTTCATTTCAATTCTCTCCAACTTCTGACAAGGAGAGGTGCTTGTACGATTCTTTTGAAAATTGGCGCATAGTCTTACGATCATATCTTTCTTACATGATTTTATTGTAGCTCCATTATTTTTAACAGTTTTTATACGTTAAGTGTAGAAAACTAGGGTTAATTTTATCTTGAGTGCAATACAATTCAATTCACACTGCTCCTAAAGATCTGCAATTGGTAAAATCTATTCAAAGTATGTCGAAATCGAGCCAAAATTAACCCTAGTTTTTTGCACTTAAGGCATTAAAACTGTTAGAAATAACGAAGCTAGAATAAAATAATGTAAGAAAGAAATGATCAGAAAACTATGCGCCAATTTTTGAAAGAATCGTACGAGCACCCCACTTTGGCAGAAGTTGGAGAAAATTGAGATGGAAAAACATATTGTTTTTAGGTCAAATCACAAAAATTTGACTTTGAAGTTCTGTAAAAACCAAACGTCTTATCTGATTTTGGTGCCGTTATTTTAATTTTTTAGGTAAATTTATTGGCTGTAACAATAATTTTATTTTGCTATTCTAGCTAGTCTAGCTTTAATAATAATTTTATTTTGCTATTCTAGCTAGTCTAGCTTTTGAGATATTGAAGTTTTAGTCGTGCAAGAAATTGATTTTTTCAAAACTTTTCAAATGCCTGTGGCAGCTAAAGGGTTAAGCTAACGGGGTATGTTCTATTCAACTTTTTTGCTGGAAATCACATGAGGAGTCATAATCCGGTGCGTTTATGCGGCAGTTTCCGGACACCCTGTATAAATGACTATAATCCTGCCATACTTCTAGCTTAGGATGGAAATGTGGAGCTGCAGTTCATAAGGGAAAAGTCGACTATATTGAACTGGTATATTGCCAAATACACGACAAAAAGTGAAAACTGTCACGTTAAAGATATGTTGAGTGATATAAATTCGACTAAATCATTAAGATCCAGATTATTCGGTCTTGGAATAAGACTAAATAGCAGGGAGTGTGGGGCTCTTGAAGCTAGTGATTCGCTTTTAGGCATTTCGTCATACGGAACTGATTCAGAGACGACAAAAAGATGGTTAGATGTTAATCTGTTATGAAAAAAATGTTATTACTAATAAATAAAATTCAAAATCTTGATGGCGAATCTAAAAGCATATACTATGAAAACTGGATTGATTGATTACTATCCAAATAGGCCTCAAGAGCTGTAAAAAATTAGCTTATATGAATTTAGCCGATGGTACGATATTAAGTTAGCTCCATTGAAAACAGAACGTGAAATTTATAAAATGGGTAACAAGTACCTTATTAGGCCGAATCGTTTGCGTTTTGCAAAGAAACGTTACTTGATGCGGTTATATACGATAAGAAATTACAATAGCTTCAAGAAGCCATGGAAAATGTTAAAGAAATAATAGTTAAACAGTTGAAAGATGCCCTGAAGTATAATGCTGTGAACGCGAAAAATAATTGTAATGGAGTCGAAAAACCTAATATTGATGACATTTTAGGAACCCTTAATAGTGATCAGAAACGAGTGTTTAATTATATAATAACTAACTTATGTAATGATGCGGAAAGTAAGTTTATCATTACGTCAGTGGTGTGGGGGGAACCGGAAAAAGCCACTTAATACAATGTCTACGAGAATATATACCTACGCTACAAAGTCCCAAATGGAATAGTTTCTGTATCAGCTTCGACAGGATTAAATGCGAACAATATATCGGGAATTACAATACACAAGCAGTTCCAGCTTCCAGTGGAACATGGCAACATCCCTAAATATCGCCCACTGTCAAATGATGCACTTTAATTTATGAGAGAGGAATTAAAAAATGTTATTCTGTTTATTATCGATGAAGTATCGATGGTTTCAAATTTAACTCTTCTTTATCCTTCTTAGGTTGTCAGAAATATTTGCAACAACTGAAGTTGATGATGGCTGGTTCAGCAAACAAAATATTGTATTATTTGGTGATCTTCTTCGACTCCCACCTGTACATGAAGATCCCCCATATGCGAACCTTTCTTCGGATATACTTTCTAAATGCGTTGGCTCTATTTTAAGCACAAACATCTGGCTTGAGTTGTTCAAATATGATGAGCTTATAATAAATATGCGCCAAGCGAATGATCTGGGGTATGCCAAATTATTGGATAGAGTCAGGGTTGCAGCTATAACAACTGCTGATATTAACACTTTAAAAGGGAGATTAGTTCCTTTTACGTGCAACAATGTCTTAGGCAGGCTAAAAGAATTGGGAGATTACCTTACCTATTTACGAGCTTTAACATTTTATTCGGTGCCACTTTGAAGGCTCCCACCAAATTCAAATTACTTTAAGAAGTAGTCCTGTAAATTTAAACTTCTCCAGCATTTACACCTAAAACAAAATTACATATGAGCGGCGGATTGGAGTGATATGTATTCTTTTTGCAGCAGATGAATTTTTGTTTGGCGGGGTAACTTTTACAACATTGTTGCTTTTGGTCAGATTGGGCTTACATCCCGAAGATCATCGGTATAGTAGAAATATCTTGAGTCCAGAAAACGCATTCGTTTTTCAGCCAAGGCGGGGCAGTGACAAAGTAAGCGATACATACTCTCTTCCTCTGCTTCGTCATCTTGCATGCTCACCAATAGGACAGTGCCCTGTTATTACTCCCACCACACTGAAAATATGCTTTCTGTCTAAGGAAAGTAACATGACAGAGCGGACCTTGTCTAGTTTTGGCCAGATCATTCTGCGTTCTGTAGCGGTGTCTATTTAATGCGCAAGCCGCAATAGGTGTTTTCAAGGTGGCGTAACCGTCTTCAACGCTAGCTGCTGACGCATGCCGGGCCAAGTCATCTGCATTGCGATTACCTGCAAAGCCACTATGGCCCCCACTATGCTATCCAGCATAGCGTAATGTAGAAGAAGCTACCCATTTCTCTAAGTGCTGAGCGGCATTTCTCAATAGTTCTTGATGTGGTCAGCACTGAATCAATTGATCGAATTGCAGCCTGACTATCTGTAAATAAAAAGACGTGACAGCCCAAACAAGTTAAGGCTTCCGAAATCGCGGAGATCTCCGCTTGGAGGACGTTACTATCCTCTCGGTGAATTATAATCCGGTGCATGAACATGTATAATGAAAAAAAAATACGAAAACAAAAATTTCGTAACTAAGCCACGATATCTTTTTCTGGCGGAATAAGTTCGGGAGGGCAGGTGGGTAACTTCCCTCCCGATTTTTTTGTCCATCTTCTAGCTCAACACGGAGAGAAATGAATCGTCAAAACAAACGGAACGTCATTATGTGATTAAGCTGAACGATTTTTCGTTTAATATGGCGCCAGACGCAAAAACTTTTAATACAACAATAGTAGTGCGTTTGAATTAAACGCGTAAGAAATAAATACTTTCGCATTTATTTTAACCAGTTTTGCATTTATTTTGAATCAGTGGTATATTAATTTTTAAACGTGTTTTTCGTTCACTTTGAAAGTTTTCGCATTCAAACTGACGTTTGGTTCAAACGATTTTAATTGTCAATATGAACATTAAAAAGTTACGGGCATTTCAATATTGCGCGTTCAAAATGATAGAAATATAATCAATTTGAACGCGGCGGAAGTTCGTTCTTACATATGTACTCAAAAATCAGAAAAACGAATAACGGGGTTGAGCCAGAACAATAACGATGGCGACGCCGAAAAGTAGCTCTGGAAATTAAAAAGAAAAAAATTAAATTTGAAAACTACAAATGCGTCTCCTATTTAGTTCACATCATAAACATACAATTTTACTTACCGAAATGTATTTCCAAATAAAAATTCCAGACACCTCCGCTGTAGAATTTGGTAAATCTTCCCACAGCAAACATCCAAGGAACACGAATGATAAAATGACGTAGTCGACTTAGCCAACAGGCAATATCTGCAGATTGAACGAAAAAAAAAACATACATAGCTCACTTCAAAGACAATTACAATTTCACTTACCGAAATACTATGTCGCATTAGAATCTAGGAATGCACTGCGAGACACCACCGACACCGACCACCCCACCACACACTATACTGTTAACCGTTTTAACTACGATGCACGAATGAGCTTAAAATTTAAAATCGAACCTCAAACAAGTTCCAGAAACGGGATATCTAGAAATCACCAGATCAACCGCGTTCGCATTAACTGAATTGAACGTTCAATGCTCGGGGTATTCAAAATGACTAGTGCGCGTTCGGTTTAAACGGTCAAACATTGTTCGTATCATTTAAAGACGGTGCGCGTTTCCGTGGGATTTTACAAATACCAATGATTTGAAATTAACCAACACTTATGCGTCAAAATCGATAAGTTATTATTTTTCCACCAAAGGTCAAACTAATAACCGCGTACAGAGGAGGGAGAAAGACTGTTCATACAACCAACATCACGCCAGAGTCACGTATCTATAAAAAAATGTTCTCAAAACCCACGCCAGAGTAACGTATCTGCACTTTACTCTCTATTTAGAAATACCATTTGAGAAAAAGTTTTAAGCTCAACCGAAATCTGAGTTTTTCACAGAATTTTTTTTATCTCAAAACTAGCAAAAAGTAGATAGATGAATATAACGTGGAGGCGACGGAGCAGCGCCAAGGTAATCTAAGAGATTACTTAAAAGATAAAGAGTCCTTAAATACAAAAAAAAAAATATACAAATAAATAGCCATCATAACTCTTTGCACATTGAAAAACATTGATAAAAACAGACCGTAATTTTCTTGATGTGAATAGCATGCCTACGTATAAATTTTCTTTAATGTCGTAGGTACTTCCATTATCAAGGTGAAACCCTGGCAATTACCTTCCTTTAAAAATTCAGATTTCTGCTTTTACAAATCCGAGAAACCCTACATTAATTTGGAAGTTCAAATTTCAGTTTTCAGCATAAATGCATTGTCCGAACATAACAAAAGGACACATTCCTCTTGACGCTTTCAATATAGAATAGAAGAGCTTCGAATATTATACGAACGTCCTTTTGTAGACAAGTTTTGTATAGTTAGGTAGGATTTAGTATTAATTTGCTTTCTCTTAAAATGCGATCATAACATATTCTACTGCAATTGAAAGGATTCGAATCGTATATTACGAAGAAAGGATTATGATTGCGATTAGAAAATATAAAGGAGGCGCAAATTATACTATTAATAAAAATCATGTAAGGAATTTGAATTATGGTTTCCAAATTACAAACATTAAAAATACAGAGTGTACAAAAGCCTGCGCCCGCAATACGAGGGTTTTTTAGATACAAAAACTGAATTAATTAGCTCAAACTCCGTTACCGTTATAGCGAATTAACGAAAAATACCTGATAGGATATGTATTCGTTGAGTCCTTTGATATTAGCCCTCACACCTCACACATCTCTCTCCAATGAATAATAAAAAAGGCGACTTGCACCTATTCTGGGACACCCTGTTAACATGGTCCTACAAACATCAAAAATATTCATGACGAATCGTATTTCCATTTTATGCATTTCTAACAATTTCATGGCGATCAGTTGAACCAACGACAAGATAATTAGTAAACAGGTGAAAAGAAGTTAGGCTGGCAATGTGAAACGCCCTTACCAAATATAAAATTCGTTATATTTCCGGTTTGGATAAAGGTTTTCGAATGCAAATTTGCACATACATATATTCCTGATATCATTTTCAACTAATCCTTGTCAAAATTTTCGGATTTGCAATCCTAAGAGGGGCTACACATGCACAAACTGAAATTTCATAAATTTACTGTTTCTTGGCAACTACCAATATGCTTGGTATTTACCGTATATATGCCCACACTAGCCAATATTTGTGCAAAGTTTTATATGTGTACTTATAGCGGTTTAGGAAGGGAGTACCGTAAACTAAATTTCAAACACCCATAACTCCGTTACCGTTACCCAAAACTGGAAAAAAGTAACTGATATGAAATGTACTCGTCGAGCCCTTCGATTTGTGTACCCACGCGCTCATCTCCGAAAAAAAAATTCACCTTTTCGGGGACACCCTGTTATCTTAGTCCTATACCGGCTTCTACAGTATTCGTGCCAAAGAATGTAACCGTTCTACACATTCCTATAAACTTTCATGTCGATTAGTTGAGCCGTTCGGCAGTTATTTAGTGAACAGGCGGACGGACGGACGAACGCACAGACGGACACAAAACGATTTTATTAGGGTTTTTTGAAAAATTTTAAAATGGACAACTAGGAGTTGGGAATTAAACCGGGTTTTAGTTGTCCAGATACTTACATGCGGTCAAGACCCACATTGATGATGAGATATGTACTCAAATTGAGGCAAACTTTTTTGTTAGAAGCCAATGGCAAAAAAATAGGAAGGTATGTTAAAAGTATACGTGGATATATTATACTAAAACTGTCAGAGTCCTAGCTGTCTGCGTTCAAAAGTTAGAACCTTCTAAAGATGCCACCCAGAGAACAAAAAAAGAAAAGCAAAGGCAAAGGGAATCGATTTTCCTCAAAAAATAAACCTCAATAGAGGAGAATCAGGGGGGGGGGTGAATGTAGAGCATATTGTTGCGGACATTGTTCTGAAGATTTCAGAGTCCGTGCTCAAAAGTTACAGCCAGATGTGACCCGAGGACAAAAAAAAAAAACGCTAATTGTGTCGATTTTCCAAAAACCAAAATTGGTAGAGGGGTATTAGGGTGCCCAGGGCAAAAAAAAAATGCTAGCGCGAACGGAGTCACTTTGTCTTATACATGCGGAACACTGGATGTGTTGCGAGACAATTTAAAGTTAGAGCATCGAAACAACAGTGGAACGATTGAACTACACGCTTATTCTGCAAAATCAACCATGAAATAAATATTATGCATTGTATACTTTAGAAAACCACATGTTAAACACTCGCTTAAGGCCGAACCCATTCTTACCGTTATCATTAACAATACTTTGGTGAATATTTATATCATTGTAATGGAGAGAAAATTATCTTAAAAACGGAAATTTCGTTGTGGGTAGTAAAGGGCAGCCCAACGTCTTAAAATAAAATATGTAAGTATCTCATAAAAACAATAAAATTATAAGAAATACTTCTGGAACTAACAACACCGCTCGTCGGACATATCTGGGTTAAAATGGTTAATTTTCTATCATGTCAGTGCCACTAACAAAGTGGCACTAGGACGTGCTCAGGTATGTATGTATGTACATACCTTTTCCAGTCGACTTCCTCATATTTTTCAAATTATCGGAAGCTTATCAGCCGAAAATGCAATTAATCCAATTGACGATAAACCTTAAGAGTAAATCCCATTTCGTATCTAAGCAGTATTTCCGCCGAAATTAATTGTTCGGTATATCCGATTAGACTTAAGCACTCAATTTCTTTAGCGAATTTTCATCCTAAAACAACAAATTTTCGGAATTTGAAAAAAAAACTAAGATAAATATGCAAACGATTTTCCGTCCGTCCGAATGCCCCGAAAAATTTGCTCATTACAATGTAATCGACAAAAAATAAATAAATTTCAAATCCGTTTGCCTTTTCGACTATAGATATCTTCTATACTTTTCTTTTCTCTTTCTTTGTTCATCCGGGAATTGGCTGCTTAGATAAACACGCGAGGACAAACGATTACTGCAGAAAGAAAATGCGAAAAAAGTGAAGAAAATCTTTAAGACAAACATCCACGGATTACCAACAGATTATCCTCTTCAACAATTTTAATCTTTGTTTGACTTTATCCGAGTTGTCGCCAAAGACACACTATGATGGTGGAATATGTTGTTTGGAAAGGACGAAAAATCGGATTGTCCTTTGTCGTCGAGACGACGAATGACGACAGGTCAATTATTTTTGATATCTCGTCTCGTGTCCTTTTTTCTGTCGCTTCACGGACAGGTAGGTATGCGCATTTAACGAACTCGTTTTGTTTGTCAAGGGAAAAGGATTGTAGATTACGAAACACGCAGTTTTAAGGATTATTATAAGGTAAGGTGGACTCAGAAAAGGGACCATTGTGGGAGGAGTATATCGATTATTATTTTTTGTTCCCTAGATATTTGGGATGTCAATAAATTTCTGGTAATGATTTTCGAGAAAATGCGTAAAACCGAATTTAAAATTAAAGTTTGGCCATTTCGTATCTATAAGTCGTAGTGCCAGGGCTTGAATAGAATCAGAAGTTCAGGATTTGCTAAAATAACCAACATAACCAAAAGAATGTTCCTATCTATAACATAGAGCTACTGCTACTGCTACTGCCTCTGGCTGGTCTAGCGGTTAGTGCGCTTACCTTCGGTGCACAGGCTCATGAGTTCGAATCTCACCGTGTTCCATGGTGTTTTTCGAACTCACGAGCTTGTGACAGACTATGATCTCACTCAGATGTTAAACGAGTACCCATTTATGGGGATAAATAACACTGCTGAGCGTGATGCTGATCTCATTACCTCATCAAAAAGCAGATAAGATCTTGGAAATAGGATGTCACTAACACATCCTGCGGCCTAAGTCCAATGTTGGATTGTCGCGCCTGTTATTTATTTACTGCCTCACCGATAAGGTTAAATTCTTAATTGTGAACTCACCGTAAACCGTAAAATCATGCCTAACAAAATATGGACTTTACCTAGAAGTCTTACTAACATAGATCTAAAAGGGCACCTAACCGTTAAAAGATGCAAAAGAATCGAATAGAATAATAATAGTGCACATCATTAGGAATCGTTCTAGGTAGCGAGAAATGTAAATTGCCTGTCTATATTATAAAAGAAGAAGTCCTAGTTCCATACTGCACAAATTATCCAGGCATTGCAATGTCATATGCTGAAACTGCGAGGTCATCGAGGTTATTTCATTCAGTAGCAAAACTGGCAATCGGTAGAATCGTTGCATCACAGCCACGAAAACAACAACTCGACAAAGGAACTGACTTTCTGCTGACTAATTCAGTACCACACATAACCAAATGAGTGAGATTCAATCCTTGCGCCCGCTCTGTATGGAATTTCAATAAAATAGAAATGGATCCGATCACGAGCATGTTGTTTTATGTAAATTAATCAAATGGCAATAAAAATCCACCACAATTGCCATATTATTATAATTGTTAATCGATTCTCCGGTACGTATATGCACAATTGGGAAGAAAGGGTCTTGCGACGCGGCCTCATTGGGCTTAACCTCAGAGATCAGCCCACTTCCATTGTATGACGACGTATCGTTTACTATAACAAAAACATCAGAAACTTAGAATTTCCTTGGCGGATTAAGGCCTGTCATGAGCAATGCAAAAATTATTTTTCCATTGTCTTGCAACATTGCACCATTGTATTTCCATGTTTCACTCAGAACGCGAAATACAACAATGGTATTCATGTCGTATGGTGCAATGAGTGAATGAATAGTATGTTTTCAACATGCCTACAGCATGGATCCATGTCAAGGGGTTACCATTTAGTTTGAGCTGTTGAATATCTAGATGAATGGGTAGTGTTTCGTATATTTTTGCTGTGACTTCTGCCCATTGAGCACTAAGGACTAGGAATCATTCTGTCTATTAGTTTCCAGTCTGTTAACAAGATTTTAGAATATATATATAATTTTCAGGTTCCAATTTATGCTCCGGTCTGTATTTATATTTAATCAGGCCATATTGCGTACAATTTAATAAATTATAAAAAAGTAAAAAGTAAATCACATCTTAAAAATGGGAACTATCTCACTTATAAATTCACATCGTTGGCAACACTTTTCATCAATGAGGAAACGGCAAAAGTCATCCTAAGGTGACAAGTGACTTCGGCACAGTTAGAGGTCTAATTTCATTCAACTTTTCGTCAAACAATGGGATCATCCATTCGCTGATGGGAAATTGAAAAGCAAATGATAACATCCGCACAACGTGTTGCAGCGGATTGTGATCTTTTTTTATTAGCCAATTCAGATAAGAGTTGCTTTTTTCTGGACCATCTAGATAAGCCCGAGCATACCAGCTACATATTATGCTTGGCTAATTCACTTCCAATTCATATACGGGCAAATGTTCGAAAAACCAACAACTAATGGCTGTATTGTTTATTATAAAACTGGAAGCCTTTATAAGCTATTCATTTCTTTGGAACATTGTGAGATATTAAATTTTAATTCGATTCGCTTTGTTTGCAATATTTTTATTATTCATTATTCAGATAATATAATAATAAAATGATTTCAGTTACTGAAAAATATGTAATCATTCCCTGAAAGAAACAGTAGGCACGTTGTCGTTTAGAAAAAAAAGTATGAAAGGAAACGATATTGGCAAGACGATACACTGAAAAAAAAATGTTCTTCATAGTATTAATGAATGCCATTCATTGACAAATATTCATTGTATTTATGTAAAAATCGTTGATATTATGATATTTTCATTGAGATTTTCGGTATGGCAATGAAGGGTTTCTTTTATAGTTGATGACAGAAGATTCAATGGTCACAAGTTTCGGTGTTTCGGGTAAAATATCCGTATAATTACATGAATTTAATGAAATGACTTAAGGTTTGTGTTCGTAGAGACCACTCATGGGATCGTCGCTCAGCGATTGCAGTTTTGCATTCAATTTCGAGCCGTATTTAAATATTTTTTTAATTGATCTACTTTCCTAGTATCGACTATGGATTAAAGGAACATGTCTGTGTAGAAAATATACCCATATAGTGCTCCAAACCGGTGGTTTAACTTCGATCGCTGAGCGATGATCCCATGAGTCGTCTCTACGAACACAAACCTTTAGATTTAATGATAAAAAACCTAACAGTTATCCAGATATGTATAGCTAATTTCAAAATCAAAAATTTCACATAGAGAACATCAACACATCGTACATTCAAATATCCAATCTGAATAGATACACATAAATGTATGTACATATACCGACTAAGCTGTGTTGATGTTTTTTTATGTGAAATTTCTGATTTTTAAATTAGCTACACATATCTGGATAACTGTTAGGAATTCGACCTATGCATGTCAGATGAACTTTATAGGAAATTTGGTAAGCTTTCATTCTTGCTAAATCATTTTTTTTTGTAGAGTTCGCGGTTTCGTATAACTGGTGGGCCAATTACAAGTTCGTTTTTAAATCATAGGTAAGTTTGACACTGACATCTGTTTTTCGCTCGAAATCTGGATAGAAAGTCACTATCATACCTCCGCGGAACCAAATGTGTCGCTTTACGCTTGAACAACGTTGGGAAATATTGAAAACTTATTTTCAAAGTGAGTGCTGTCTATCCCAAACAGTGCGTTTATTGAATAGAAGTTTTGGCCGAAATGAAGCACCAACCGAGCGTCACGTACGCAAGTTTGTGCAAAAAGTTCGTGAGACTGGCATGCTAGTGGACAGCACTCACAGTCCATGCCGTCGTACGCGCAGATGAAAATGTGCCTGCTGTAGCCCAGAGTGTGAGACTCTATCCACGAACATCAAAACACCATCGATCTCAACAGTTGAACATTTCACGAACTAGCCTGAGAAGAATTCTTCACAAAGATCTCGGATTATTCCCTTACAAGGTCCAATTGACTCAGCAATTAAAGTCGCAGGACCATCCACTTCGTTATCGCTTCGCAGTTTGGGCCTTAGAGCAGCTTGAATTGGACAACGATTTTGGGCCAAAAATTATCTTTTCTGATGAGGCGCATTTTCATCTCGGCGGCTACGTTATTAAGCAAAATTTCCGTATGTGGGGCTCGGAAAACCCGCACGTTGTTGTCGAGAAGCCAATGCATCCACAGAGAGTGACTTGTTTGTTGTGGGTTGTGGAGTGGACCATTTTTTTTTCCAAAATGAGGCTGGTAACAACGTTTCGGTCAACGGTGCGCTTTACCGAGCCATGTTATCCGACTTTTTTTTACTGAAATTGAAGACATGGATTTGGCCGACCTCTGGTTCATGCAGGATGGCGCGCTATGCCACACAGCCCATGCCACAATCCATCTTTTACGCACCAAATTCCCAAATCGTGTTATCAGCCGTCTTGGAGATGTCAATTGGCCGCCTCGGAGCTGCGATTTGACCCCTTTGGACTTTTTTTTGTGGGGAACCGTGAAGGACGCATGTTATGCCAACAATCCAGAAACGATTCAAGCACTTAAGGCCAATATCATCCAAGCAATCCGTGAGCTACTGCCTGAAACCATCAACAGGGTCTTGGAAAATTGATTTGACAGAATGCGCTATTTCGACGCCAGCCGGGGCAGCCACTTGAATGAAGTTGTGTTCTATCAATAATGGGAGCTTACTTACTTTCTAATAAAGCCATACGACATGGAAAAAATGTATTTTTGTTCATTTTATTGCATTTTTAAAAACGAACTTGTAATTGGTCCACCCTGTATAGTGAGAGAGCCGATAAGCACAAAAATGGTATGCTTTACCGCTCTCCCCAGGCTAGATCACACCCCACAACCGCGTGGTTTTAGTATCTCTTCCTTCTAACTACCCCCTCGTCGCCGCCGCTCGTTTCTATTTGGAACCGGGTAACCGGGTCCGGTTTCACGGTTCCGTGCAACACTAGCATCAAGCTGTGGCTCTGGCTATAAGTTCGATAGTGGTCCACTGCTCACAGGACAGCATAGGATCCTCCTAGCCGAATTTAACGCCCATCACGAACTCTGGCACTCTCTACTAGACCTGTTTGCGTCGACCAGTAATGAACGTACTTAGCGAATGATCCACTGTCACTTTCGATTGCGATTTAATTCGCTAGCTTAGCTAACATCTTAAGTATTGATGATTGTTTGCTGCTTTTCTGTAGTTATAGCTTTCCAAGTAATGCTCCCTTACAACAAACAGCTTTGGTTTTTACTATCTTCTTCTTCTTCTCAGTACCGTATAGCCCCATTGGACGACGCCGACATTCCATCTCCGGACCTCTAGATGACTAGCATCGTAGAGTGCGAATCAACCAAGTGAGCCACAGAGCGGGGTTTTTCTATCTGGTTTGCAAAATTTTGGGCAACCTACCGAAAGCGCTTGGCTGAATTCAAATTGTAAGAAAACGACCGGACGGGTAAACTTGGACGACAAGAACCATCGTATGATCATTTCACACTATCCGATCAAAACACGGACCGGCGAACAATAATCACACAGCAAGTATGTATAAATGTTGCCATGCACGCTCCAAAGTTAGTGTACAATGAAGTGACGAGTCGACAAGATTAAAATTCAAGTAAAACACGCGCTAATTGACTTTGCAGAATGCCTGAACTATTGGTAGGTGCAATCGTCTTATCGATCATACGAAAGATCTTACGAAAGAAAAACAATCGTGTCACGATTTTTTTCTTTCGTAAGACGCGTTCTTACAATGTGAAATGGACAATGCTTGTCTGCTGGCCACTACAAAAGCTCTCTTGTCTTGCAAGTTTACCCGTCCGGTTTCGTCTTACAATCTGAAATCAGCCCTTGGCTGTAGAATGCTCTCGATACCACCATGAAAGGCAACAATATTGTCTAAATAGATAAATTAATATTTATGGAGGAGTTAAATTTCCACTCAGATTAGGCACTTTCGTTTTGCTTAATTTTTTCTTTAACGCGACTGCATTAGACTCCTTCTATATATCTAGAGCTATAACGCTCAGATCGTGTGAGAGTGCTTAAATGACGAAATTTCATCATACAAGTTCCACGGCTTCCCGGCAAATAAAGTCGAATGAGCAAAATACTACCATCGCAAATAGGCAGGATTGCCCAACTTCGTTATAAACTTTACTGTGAGATTTCGTTCTGGGGAGGGTTAGTTAGGACTGCCGATGTTATTGTAGAAGCGTATAGGAGCAGCTGGGTTGAGCAGCTAGAGAGATCGGACTCTCAGTTGAATAAAGAGGATAGAGGAGCATCTAAAGCGCTATTTGCAAGAGAAAAAACAGCTTAAGAGCTTGGACTTCTATTTTAAGGAAGAGAAAAACCATGTATCCCAAAATGTCTCCAGCCGACTGTCGGGTAATGTTTCTTTCTATGGATGCCGTGGATGTGAGGTAAGAGTATGTTTCGGTAGGAGATGCGATCCTGTAGAACCAAGCAAAGTCAGTATTTAAAACGGACATTGATCTTGTAATGTCCTCAATCTTTTCGCTCTTGGACGTCATGGAACCTCCATTCCAGCTTGCAACCCTCAGCTTCTTCACAGTGTAGTTGGACTGCCTTATAGTGCTCGCCCCCGGAAACCGTCGAGCTCTGGCGCGAACTAAGTTCGCCCCGGGATCAGCAAGGAATGTTGCTGATTGACGATACGGCAATTTGTAGCAGGATGCGAGAGTATTTTGACGAACTTCTAAATGAAGAATTTCCTCGAGAGCTTTTCGAGATGTTGAGCCGAATACCACAAATATTGAAGATATCTCAGAGGAAGAGGTGATGGAGGCAATGCATCAGATGAAACGCCGAAAAGCAGTCGGACCGGACAAAACCCCCGCGGAATTTTGGTTGAAAATGGAAAATGTCGGGCTTAGTTGGTTCACAGTTCTCTTCAACAAAATCTAAGGTGGTCAACCGATGCCTGATGCTTTCAGGGAATGTTTTCTTCTTCCTTTCTATAAGAACAAGGGAGACCCACGGAACCTTAACATCTATAGGGCTACAAAGTTAACACCTCATACACTGAAGATCTACGAGCGAGTTGTCTGCAACCGATTGAGAAAGATTGTGCGGTTGAATGACAATCAATGCGGCTTTGTTGAAGGTCGATCTACAGTCGATGCGATTCAGTGCATTCGTATTGCGATGGAAAAGTATAAAGCAGCACGAGAGTACTTGCACTTTGTATTCATCGATTTGGAAAAGGCATTCGATAGAGTACCCCGTGATCTGATATGGTTGGCCTTGAGAGCACTTATAGGCCAGTCAATTACCGATTTTAGGTCGCAAAAAATTGCTCGGGTCTGGTTTTTTGGGATATTGTTAGGATAGGTACCAGAAGTGTACCACTAAGTTTGCAACTTCGAAAAACCTGTGCTAACCCCGTTACCCTCAAAAAACCTCGAAATTTTCGGAGTTTTTTCATATTTTTGTTCGTAATTTCTAAGAGTAAGTAAGTAAGTCGTCCACTGCACTTTTAAAGCTAAGAAAATCTTTAATTTGAGTGCAACTCCAGCTTTGTAGGTGCAAAGAATCCCAAGATACAGCACTTTAAAAAATGTGATTTTTTTGTAAAAAAGTTTTTCTTAGAAGAACCTGATTATCAGGGGTTGGTTTGTATGACAGCCCTATGACCTAGTGTTCCGATTTCATCCGTTTCTAGATACGTTTTGAAGCTTTACTAAAAAACACATTTGGGGGAAGGGTGGTTAAGATTGGTCCATAAAGAGAAAAGTTTTTCTTAGAAGAACCTAATTTCCAGAGGTTTGTTTGTATGACAGGCCCTATAACGTAGTGTTCCGATTTCATCCGTTCCTAGATATTTTTTTAGGCTTAACCAGCAACATACTTTGGTGAAGTTTGGTTAATATTGGTACCTAAAGAAAAAAGTTTTTCTTAGAAGAACCTAATTTTCAGGGGCAGCCCATTGACCCCATGGTCTGATTCCATTCGTTCCGACATATATACAGCTAAGAAACTGGTTTATAGCTTCATGTCACATGACTTTCTCTGTAAAATGCGCATTTAAGCCGATATTCAGCTCGGAACATGACTGAAATTACTATTTCGAACTTTTTTTTCAAAAACAATGTTTAAAGTGCTGTATCTTGGGATCCTTTGCGCCTACAAAGCTGGGGTTACACTCAAATTAGAGAAGATTTTCTTAGCTTTAACAGTGCAGTGGACAACTTACTTGTAGGAAGCACCTTTTAGAAATTACAAACAAAAATATGAAAAAAGTCCGAAAATTTTGAGGTTTTTTGAGGGTCATGGGGTTAGCACAGGTTTTTCGAAGTTGCAAACTTGGTGGTACACTTCTGGTATCTATCCTAACAATATCCCAAAAAAACCAGAGCCGAGCAATTTTTTGCGACCTAACGCCTTATTTTTCGGTTTATTGACTGGCCTATTAATGTCCCTGAGGCATACGTCAGGATAATACGAGACATGTATGGTGGAGCTACGACTAAGGTTAGATGCACAACCGGTGAATCAGAAGAATTTCCGGTGAATGTCGGATTACACCAGGGCAGTGTATTGAGTCCGTTGCTCTTCAACGTCATCATGTGCTACTTATTAACACGTATATCCGACGGCCTAGAAATATCTCTTCTTTTTGCCGATGATATAGTCCTCAGTAGCCCAAACATCGTTGCCTTGCAAGCTGCACTTACAAAATGGTGTGACATTCTGGAGGAGCATGGACTGAGGGTAAGTATAACATAGACTGAGTTCTTATGCTGCCCATTCTCAGACCCAGATGCACCGATACAAGATATGTACGTCACAAGAGAGCAGCTTAAGTCTTGTACCAAGTTCAAGTACCTTGGCTCGATGGTGAACAACGGAGCTACATGCGATGATGACATCAAACATCGCACAAAGGTTGGGTGGATGACGTGGCGAGAAAACTCTGGAGTTTTCTCCGAAAAGAAAATGTGACTGAAGCTAAAGTTGTACAAAACGGTTGTACGTCCCACACTCATGTATGGATTAGAATGCTGGACCATGTATATGGGTTACGCAAAAGAAATGACAGCGACTGAAATGAAAATGTTACGCATGTCAGTTGGTGTAACCAAAAGGGACCACATCAAGAGTAGCTACATTTGAGGCAGCTTGTCCCTTGACCAACCAATCACCGAAAAGCTCGAAGACCGACAAATGTTCAACGGCGTTCGCCTGAGAACCCCACAAAGAAAGCGATACCAATGGAAGTTCCACTTGATGGACTCAAGGCCAGAGGCAGACCGAAGAACACCTGGATGTGTCAAATGAAAAAGCAACAACAACGCATTGGTCTCGGCAATGACACGATCCAAGATAGAGCTGCCTGTAGAAATATGCTGAGATATTACCGCCAAAACGGGATGTACCTAAACCGCAGGTCGAGCAACGCGAAACCATAGAGCGGGCTGAAAAGCAGAATCGGAGGCCAGTTGTATGTAATCAGAATCGCCAGTAAAAGTCTAAACACGTTCAGGAGCCATTTTTCGTTAATTGGTGCATAGAAAATCATTCTCGACTGTCCTTTCCTAAAATTAAAAAAAAACAGGCGCGACAGTCCAACATTGGACTAAGGCCGTGTTAGGATGTGTTAGTGACAACCAATTCCCAAGATCCTAACTGCTTTTTTGCTGAGGTGTTGAGATCAACAGCACGCATGCTTATCTATCCCCATAAATGGGTATTCGTTTAAGATCTGAGTGAGGGTATTCGGTTAACATCTGAGTAAGATCATAGTTTGTCACAAGGGGCGTGAGTTCGAAAAACACAATAAACTGAATTCGTTCACGGTGAGTCTCCAACCCATGATCCTGTGCACCGAAGGTGCGTGCACTAACCAATACACCAGCCAGACTACTCTAAATGTTGCCTAACAATATTTTCGCGACCAACGATTTCAACTCCATAGAAAATCTTGCTGTTGAAAACATTTCGGGCTTGTCCCCTCTAACCGAAAGCCTGGCTACGCCACGAGGAATGATTTAACCTTCCGATGCTCGTACCTCCACCCAAACACGGATGATCGCGCGTATGTCTCACATACGCATACTTTGTTCAATGTGATTTGCCTAGAATAAAATCAAGGACTCTTCAGGAAAATGCAGAAAATTACTCAGGCATTTATTCCAATTAAGTTTTATAAAAAGTTAGGCACATAGGAATTGGTACAATCAAAGAAAATTTGATTTGGATGTTGAGTGTGAATGGCTTTCATAGCAGTTCCAGGTTTCAAGACAATTATTAGTTACATTATTATCTGGACGTATAACAAATAAATAATTTGCAATTATATTGTGTTTTGGTCGCTAGGTTCAAGGAGCACGAGGATCCTGCGGCACTCAAAAAGCGGCTGGAAGCTTTGTATTATATGTGAGTGATGAGCACGCAAAAATCAGACCGTATGTCTCACATACGCGCGAGCATCGGAAGGTTAAATGGCATGTGTGCTCGACTGAATAACTATATATTGAGAAACTGGTGGAGTTTTTTAATATCCGCAACCTAGTCATTTCGCCGTCTAAATGTACTGCAACTCTTTTCACCACCTGGACGCAGGAATTTTCGGAGGTGTTCGGGATCGGTACTGGTAAGCATTCTGACGACACGTTGTTCCTACTGTAACCAACCCCAAGATCCTTGAAAATTCGAAGACGCTTTATGTCACCTCACCGCTTGCACCTCGTCTATGCTGAGTTTCTCCGAAGATTGTAAAAAGGCGAGGTGCGAGCGTAGCGAGCGAGCCAACACAAAGAGTGGCTAAATATGCTAAGTGTCGGCTCTGATGAGCGAGTGACGATGTAAAGCGCTAGCGCTTCTACAACATCAAAGGTGCAAACTCGGGCATGCTTTGTGTCGGCTCACAACTCGCACCTCGCTTTAGGATTTTTTCCGAAGAGAATTAAATGGACTTTATTACTTCAATATAAATAATTTCAGAAGGACTCATCGTTCCCTGCCCACCATAGCTCACAACCGCGTGCTTTTAGTCTGTTTTCATTCCAACTACCCCTTATAAATCCGGGAAATAAAAAATCGTCACCACCTTCCCTATTTTCCATAATGTTTGTCTGTATTCTGATGTAATAGAATATTACGATGTTGATACAAGCCAACAGAGAATACTTCAAATTAAAGGAAATTTAAGATACTTTCCAACTGCCCTGCAAAAGTTTTTCGACAAACGCTCGGGGGAGACACCATAGCCAGTGAAATGAAAAAAAAAACAATTTTCGACTTTTATTAAACTGTATTGGAAGAACCGTTAGGAATTTTGCATATGAATATAAATATGTAGGATATTTAGCATGCTTTAACTTTTCTTCAAAACTCTTTTCTCTAGATTCACAGTTTTCGAGATAATGCCGAAAACCCCGAAAATTGCACTTTTATTTATTTGTTCTATGGTAGAAAGAGAAACTTCTCAAAACATGATTTAAAAACGTACAATCGTACAGTTAAGCCTCTGAAATGAAAATGTAATAAAATTGCCCTAGATTCCAGCATTTTAGATACGGATAGAATGTATTTCGAGCAAGAAATAAATGTCTATATTTTACTATTTTATTCTGCAATGCAATTGTTTTGGAAGTTTTACCCGGGTTTCACTGTTTTCCCGGCTGCCACCTATTTGGCCAGATATATATTAGCAAAAACTGGATTTTCATCCCTTTAGCATTCGTTTCCCATTAACCCGACGTACTAATGTAGTTTTGGTGAGATTTTAGCAGCCCGAGAAAGTAACTTTTTTTTTAAATCTACCTGTAGGTTTGAGAATTCAAGTCGAAATATGTTCCCTACACCTCTGTGTATGAGATAGATTCCAGACACACATACAACATAATGTAAATTTCTAAAATAGCCTATTTTTGATAAATCACTTCTGAAAATATTATTGTACATTATTATGGCAGTCATCATCATCACCCACTCATCTGCTTTCTAATCAACCAAAATCCACTAGCTCTAAGCAACCATCCACTCAATATCAAAACAGTTCCCCTACAAGTATGGACATACGTTAAAATTATGCATTGAGACTAAATGCAAAAGCAGGACATAAAAGCCGTAAATAAATATCCCATTTTACTGCCAAGCCAGTCACAAATTATGCGATTATCTCAATCTCAGTCCAATTATATCTAGAGCTTTTCATGAGTTATGCACTTGGACTTAAACAAAAATATCTTGAAATTACCACGATTGAACACTTTAAAAAATATATCGGCGAATTGAAACTGAACTGGGCGCGAGTATAGCCGCAGCCAACAAGATTGTCGTACACACCATCTTAATCCGCTTAAATGTAAATGGCTACAAAATGCGACATTATCGTCGCACCAGTGCCGAAGGCGCCTCCTATCGCAATCATAAATATTCTCTCACCTACAACACCCCGGCAAAAGGTGTAAATTTTTCATTTTAATGGGTCACCAAATTTGAATGCCATTTGTTCGATAAATTTCTTCATATAAAGCGGCTTTTAGCCTCCGTGTTCAGATAAATGGTAGACGCGCGTATGTTCTTTATAAATGCGCGTATGTACATGAAAACACGAAAAGTGAAAAAGGCGAGAAAAGAAAAGATAAATTGGTGATATAAGATTTAGTGGAATCGAAATCACATTCTTCAGTGGAAGTCATCCTTTCAAATACATACATACTGAATGAGACATTTGGAGACTGCCCATTTGTATAATCATTTTGTTATCAAGTTGGAAATTAAAGAAACTCGTAAAATTTTTTCAATTCTTTTTCAGCTGATAGTTTGTAAAGATGACTTAACTGTTTTCGAACAAAAGCAAGGTGATTTTGTTTTAAATTTCGTAGATAAGTGTTTTTCTTTCTATATGTTAATCATATTTACTGAAGTTCTAGCCTTAACTGTTAGACACTTTAGACGACACGAAGGTAAAATTGCATAATTTATGAAAGGTACATAACCATCACCTCTGACTCCATTGAGTCATCTACAATCTCTTCATTTCAAAACAATAATTGTGTTTACGAGAGGCTGATGGCTTAGGATGGGTAAGTTTCGTTATTCATGATTTTTGTTGCTTCTTATTATTAACAGGTCATTCAGCCTTATATCGTGACTGTACAGTTACCTAGTTTTATTTTCGTAGAGTTTTTGAAATCCTTTGGAGCTGCAGCTCCGGATCTGGGCGACCAGGGGTTAGTCTTAGTGTCAAAACAAAATAAATTTCTAAAACGGGAGTATGCAATTGGTTTTAAATTTGCATGCCAATATGAAGAATGAAACGTCGAGAATGTGGTAAATTATAATTATTTTTACACCCTTCGCTCGTAGAGTGAAAGGTCATATTAAATATGTCCTAAAGTTTGTAACGCATTGAAGGAAGCACACATGCTTCTTTTTATTGCAGGCAGTTTGTATGTTTGAATCGCTAAAATCGGACCATGGGGTCATGAGGCTGCCATACAAACCCAAACCCCCCAAAACTAGGTTCTTTTAAGAAAAACTTTTTTATTTCTGCACCAATTTCAACCAAAGCTCATAAAAATTAACCATAAATCATAGGTACGCCCGCAAACAACTTTTAGCGCGAGGAGAGTGAAGGGTATCTAAATTTCGGCCGCGTTTTGATATTCCCTTGAGCAAGAAACCAAGTTGCAGTGAAAATGAATACCCACTCGGGACTCAATTCTTTATTTACGTGCGATACTTTGCAATTCCTGTTCGTACGTGAATAGGAGTCGTAAAACTTGATGGAAAGGAGCCATGCCCCCCCTCCATTTTGCTTCTAAGAAAAAACATTTTCTACACAAATTTCACCAAACCAAACGAATTAACAACAAATGGAAAAACAAGTGGAACTGTACTATGGGACCATGTCCCCTGCATCCCCAAAATAAAGTTTTCTAATGTAGTTTTGAATATTTGCCCAATAATTCCAAACAAACCTAACTAAAAAATTGTTTTATCGGCGTTTAAAAACGCAAGCCATTGGAGCGCCCGAAAAAAGTTTTAGCTCAAGGAGAGCGAAGGGTATCCAAATTTTGGCCGCGCCCCAAATTAGCCTCGGTCTCGTTTTCTTTCTCATTCTTTGAAAATACTTTTTTAGGTCTGTCATACAAACCAACCTCTGCAAATTAGGTTCTTGAAAGGATTTTTTTTCTTTTTGAACCAATCTCACCCAAGTGTGATGGAATTGGAATATTAATTCACGGGGCTGTCATACAAAGCAACCTCCCAAAGTTAGTTTCTTCGAAGAAATTATTTTTTCTTTATAAACCGATAATAACCAAGCTTCATGCACGCTTGTTCCTAGTTTAGCCGCAACACATTCAGGAACAGATCGAATCGACACACGTCATAAGGCTGCGGTAGAGTTTATTAACACAAAAGAAATTTAAGTTTCATTCAAATTTGACAGGTATTACGATTTCGGCTGCGCACGAAATATTATTATTGTTACTAGGGGGCTTCGCCCCCTGCTCGCTACGCTCGTCAACCCCTTGTTCTTGATCTTGTCACCTCACTCCCCTAAATTGTTGCCAACCATAGCAAAGAATAACTCTTGACGCATCTGAAAAATGACCAGCAACCAAATTACGAAGTCATCTCTTAAGCGGCTTAGCGTATTTCAGTAAACTTCTCCACCTGGAAAATCAGTCAATTAAAAATCATCAAGGCTTACTTCCTCGTGCTTTTGATTATACCTCCTGAACAAATTTACGGATTTGAGCAGTTTTGCCCCACCCGCAAACGATCATATCAAAAAGGTCGAGCGATACGAAGTTCGCTGCATCAGCAACTATAATTCCAGCCACATCGTCAACAGTATTTTTTTTATTTAACAGTCAAAATATTTACTAGAAATAAAGTGAATAATAATAATGGGTGAATAAAGTGTGTTAGGCGCCCTCCTACCTTTTTTTTAAATCGAATTCAGTTTTTCAATTTTTTTCATTTTGAAAGGGAATGTTATTGCGAGCGCAGCGAGCTCAAGATGGGAACTTGTAATACATAAAAACAAGGGCCTCGCAGAAATCTGTCTCACCTGATGCATCGGAAAAGCTAAGGCCACTCCTGGACAATAAGATAAGAAATCAGTCGGTGAACTACGATCAGAATTTGAATTAGTGATGGCTTCATTGCGATCTACACATGGCTTAGGTACCTAAATTCTTCTTTGTTTAATCAGAGTCAACTCGGTCACTTCTGAACCCAGCTATTGTGACAGATTGGTATGTGTCGTTTTGATGAATTTAATGTAGGAGATCTATAGAGCCTAGAGGTGACAGTAGGTTTTTCGGCTAATAACTGTCGTGTAGGGCGAAAAGTTTTGTAGCCCCAAATTCGTATATAGCATACATAGGACTAGACTATATAACATACAAACATTAATTTAAACTTCAATAAAATGTACTACAATAGTGCCCTGTGGCATGGGTTACGAATGATGCCACCGCTTTTCCCGGCGAGTCTCGTAAAAGGCGACAAAAAAGAGACAGGAGAGATGAGAACTCTTACAGTGTAAAAAAAAATCCCTAATCCAAGGTGGATCAGCATGCGCCGAGGGATGCATGGTCAAGTGAGTGCTTGGCCCTAGTATGCGAAGGTAGCAGGCAACCATTCCATCTGAAGCCTGAGACACATTTTAACATCAACGAGATCTCTGTCTGGAGATAGCCGGCGGACGTAAAAGGAAATTCCATAAATTTACTTCTTTCCCCACACTAGTGCCAAAACACAACCTTTCTCTAAAAGGTGTAAAAGAATGGAAGGCCTTAAGGAAATTCACGCAAATACAAGCACTACCCCGCCGGGCACTACTTCTGCTATGCGGTTGAGTGATCCCGGGGCGAACTTAGTTCGCGCCAGAGCTCGACGGTTTCCGGGGGCGAGCACTATGTAGTCCAACTACACTGTGGAGAGGCTGAGGGTTGCAAGCTGGAATGTAGGTTCCATGACGTCGAAGAGCGAGGAGATTGAGGATATCATGAAGCGGAGGAGGATAGACATTATCTGCGTGCAGGAGACGAGGTGGCGAAATACCCATATCGACAGAGCTTGGTTTCTTACGAATTCCAAGAAGTACAAATTGTACTAGTATGGAATCACAAATCAAAGAAACGGAGTTGGCATTATTCTGGCGTCGTCTTTGCTTGGCAGCATAATAAGTGTCGCGAAGAGATAAGTGATCGCTTGATCAGCATCAAATTGGTTATCTGCGGAAGGGTGTGGAACGTAATAAGTGCCTACGCTCCCCAAGTGGGACTGCCACCAGAAGAAAAAGAGGAATTTTGGAACGACGTTGACACCCTGATTCAGACCATACCAGATACCGAATTGGTGTTCTTGGGAGGCGATCTAAATGGCCATGTAGGTGAATCAAATTATGGTTACGAGGATTGCCATGGTGGAAAGGGTAGCCCTTCAACGGTCAGAAATGACGAAGGCTAAGCTATTGTGACTATGTGCAGATCGCACAGTTTGGTCATCCTTAACACATGGTTTGTGAAAAACGAGAGACACCTGATCACCTACAGTAGTGGACACGGAGATAGGAAACACGAAACGCAGATCGATTACCACCTCTGCTTCGATTTTATGAGAAGGTGGGTAAAAGACTACAAGGTGATCTTGGGTGAATCTTTCGTTAGCCAACATCGTTTGCTACTGTCAGAATTTATTCTGAAAGTAGGAGGAGCAAGAAATAGAAAAAAAAGAAAAAAAAAAGAATAGAAAAAATCAAGTGGCACAATCTCACAAAAGACAACTTTGAACCTGTAGTAACTCCGTTCATTGATAAAATGACGGAGTGGTTTCAAAACAACACCAACTGCACCGAGCACAGTCCAACACAAATGTGGAAAAATTTCGCTGAAATGTCAGTAGGTGAGGCGGAAAAGGCACTTGGAGTTTCGAAAGGTCCACTCCACACGAAGAAAGAAACATGGTGGTGGAACACCGAAACTAAGGAAGCAGTGCAAGCCAAATCGAACGCATTTAAGGCATGGAGGAAATGTGAGTCAGGCAGTGAAACCGAACGGGTTCAACTTCGCGAAAATTATATGCAATGCCGGACAAACGTAAAGCGCTTGGTAGCCCAAGCAAAGGCGAAGGCAGCTGAGAAATTCTACCAAGAATTAGAGACTCAGACTGCGACCGAAGGACCGTCTTTGCGCGAGAGACCTAAGCACGACGCCCGGATATTTAGGGTCGCAGCCCAAAGGAGAAGGAACGCTCGGGAAATACAGGCGCCAAAGTACGTGGAGGAATCGCAAGGAATGTTGCTGATTGACGATACGGCAATTTGTAGCAGGATGTGACAGTATTTTGACGAACTTCTAAATGAAGAATTTCCTCGAGCAGCTTTTCAAGATGTTGAGCCAAATACCACCAATATTGAAGATATCTCAGAGGAAGAGTTAATGGAGGCAATGCATCAGATGAAACGCGGAAAGGCAGTCGGACCGGACAAAATCCCCGCGCAATTTTGGTTGAAAATGGAAAATGTCGGGCTTAGTTGGCTCACAGTCCTCTTCAACAAAATCGAAGATGGGCAACCGATGCCTGATGCAATCAGGAAAAGAACAAGGGAGCCTCACGCAAACTCAACAACTATAGGGGTATAAAGCTAACACCTCATACACTGCAGATCTACGAGCAAGTTGTCTGCAACCTTTTGAGAAAGATTGTGCGGTTGAATGACAATCAGTGCGGCTTTGGTGAAGGTCGATCTACAGTCGATGCGATTCAGTGCATTCGTATTGCGATGGAAAAGTATAGAGCAGCACGAAAGGACTTGCACTTTGTGTTCATCGATTTGGAAAAGGCATTCGATAGAGTACCTCGTGATGTGATATGGTTGGCCTTGAGAGCACTTAATGTCCCTGAGGCATACGTCAGGATGATACGAGACATGTATGATGGAGCTACGACTAAGGTTAGATGCACAGCCGGTGAATCAGAAGCAATTCCGGTGAATGTCGGATCACACCAGGGCAGTGTATTGAGTCCGTTGCTCTTCAACATCATCATGTGCTACTTATTAACACGTATATCCGACGGCCTAGAAATATCTCTTCTTTTTGCCGATGATATAGTCCTCAGTAGCCCAAACATCGTTGCCTTGCAAGACTAAGTTCTTATGCTGCCCATTCTCAGACCCAGATGCACCGATACCAGATATGTACGTCAAAGGAGAGCAGCTGAAGTCTTGTACCAAGTTCAAGTACCTTGGCTCGATGGTGAACAGCGGAGCTACATGCGATGATGACATCAAACACCGCACAAAGGTTGGGTGGATGACGTGGCGAGAAAACTCAGGAGTTTTCTGCGATAAGAAAATGCCACTGAAGCTAAAGGGCAAGTTGTACAAAACGGTTGTAGGTACGTCCCGCACTCATGTATGGATCAGAATGCTGGACCATGTATGAAAGTTACGCGAAAGAAATGACAGCGACTGAAATGAAAATGTTACGCATGTCAGTTGGTGTAACCACATCAAGAGTAGCTACATCCGAGGCAGCTTTTCCATATACCAACCAATCACCGAAAAGCTCGAAGACCGACAAATGGATTGGTATTGCCATGTTAAAAGGCGTCCGCCTGAGAACCCCGCAAAGAAAGCGATATCAATGGAAGTTCCACTTGATGGACCCAAGGCTAGAGGCAGACCGAAGAACACCTGGATATGTCAAATGAAAAAGCAACAACAACGCATTGGTCTCGGCGATGAAATGATCCAAGATAGAGCTGACTGTAGAAATATGCTGAGAAATTATCGCCAAAACGGGCGATGTGCCTACACCGCAGGTCGAGCAACGCGAAACCGTGGAGCGGTATAAAGAACGAGGCAAGGAAGAAGAAGAAGAAAATATACTACAATAATTACGTATAAATTCTCGTAAGCATTTTCTCCGTTAATGGTGCTGTACACTTAATAAATCCCAGGATCATCTAAGCTTTCTGAGATAATCGTAAACGATAAATGCACGATAGTACATCGACATTCTCTTCAGGTAAAAGAAACTTTGTCAAGTTCTTTATTAAGGTTCGTTGTTAATTAGCAACGACAAAAATGGCTGAATGTCCCATGCCATCATACAATACTTGCGCCAAGGGTTTTTATACTCTATGCATGCAAACATCTCGATATCAGCGGCATGGCATTCAAATCGTAAGTTATCATTTCGAGCATCTTTCGTATAGCATCATCTCAAAACCCAGACTCCACATTTAAGATCGTTTATGTTTATGTACCTATACGGACATGCATAACCAGCGCAAAGAAACGTTTGGAAGTTGCAAAAGGAACCTGTGTAACCTTTGTTCAGCAAAATTATTATTGCAGCAAGAGGTTGTAGAAGTTATTATGTTCATGTTTAATGTCTTGTTTTTATCCCGTTCAATTTATTTGACCACCAAGCAAATACGAGTATGTACATATAAAGAAAGGTTATTTCTTTGCTATGGGTATAATCGAATAAATTGGCTTCATTGACAATGTTCTGTTCTCTGGCTTTTTTGTCCTAGTAAATAATTATTAAGGTAACCGTTTTTTTTTAAATTAATAAAAAAGGGTATGTGTTTTTTAAACACGAGTGTCATTTGCTAATATGTAGGAATGCACATAAATCTCATTGCATGATTTTAGCTGAATCAACCAAATACGATTCACTCGTAAATTGGATGCTAGTAAATTTAGCATTTTTTTACATTAGAAGCACAGACATACTATAAGAAATACAACAAAGGAAAGATGTCTTTCCTTTTGATCATATACCACACAAGCATGAAGAAGTATGTAATTGGTATACTCGTAGATGAAGTAATTCAGCCACCACGAAGGGGTTTATCTAATTTACTAAGAACGTCTTGATGAATGTTCACGTCAAAATGATAAAAAGGAACGTCTAATAAAGTCAATATGATTTTTTTCTTATCAATACCTACATGCATATTAGACCCCTTTCATACGCTGATCGCACTTGAAGACAATATAGATACGCTCATACTAATAAAACTGGCGCCTTTCAGTCCTACTAATTTGGTGCCTTGCGGCATCGCCTTCACACGTCTTTATCTCACGCGCCGCTCGACCCGTCATGGTATTCCCACATCTCTGCGCGATAACGCCACAGACATTTTTAAGGGAAGCGCCGTCGGATGTTCCTTCAAAATGTCTTAATTTGGAAGATGCACTTGTTATCACATCAACTCGGCATTACATGGTCCACATATCTGAGGATGCCGCATTTAACTAAAACCAAAAAAAAAAATACAAAACAATCAGAGTGTATGCGGGTAATGATAAAATGAATTGTACATATTTTGGTAAGGATTGTTTTTTGAGCTAAATAAATTTTAAAAAGGTAATTAAAGCTACACCTACGTAAGTAATGACGAAATGAAAGAATAGGATAAATAAGAATAAATCCTATTTTTATTGCCCTGCTGTATGTTTTTCTTGAATGACGTCTTTATAAAATTTGATAATGGCTGTACTATACCGGGATAAGTTTCGTTAACACTATTCCAAAATTTGGTTATTTTTTTTTTTATGAAAAATACCTAATTAGAATATTTTTGGACTGCTGCAACAGACGGCACGAACTATCGATGAAAGGTCTGGTGACACCGCAATTACTATGGCACTGTTTTGGCAAAATACCCCATCGTTCAAACCAATTAAAAAGCTAACAAAATTCAAGCTAAAATTTCTGTTTATGACGGTTTCAATAATAATTTTCGAAACTTTCCTCATTTTCTTAATTAGCTATGCACAGCAGTTCGGTACAGATGAATTATCAAACTATGTGGATATGCCTTCCATAGGGAAAAGCGCTTGAGTAATGTGTTAATTGTTGACATTCATTCTGAATGCCAGGCTAGAAGCATAAAAGCTTACAAAGTAGCACAAGAATGAAGCAATTTACAGGGAATATTTAAGTGTTTGAGAAGAAAACTGTGTAGTGTTGTATAGTATAAGCGCGTTTTGAATGGGGTTGTGGGAAACTGAACCGCCGTCAACGTACGATGGCCTCCACGATATTGAATGTAATTAGTTTTCCAAACAATATGCGAGTACGTAATGAATGGCGTGAATATAAGCATTATGTCGCGATAGTGTCACGTTCGGTGTATAATGAACATTTTTGTGATATACCTACTTGTACGCTATTGTTATTAGAGGGAAATTTGAATAGCGTACAGCTTACAAGAATATAAATTTTAAATGAGAAAATTAGTCGGAAAGAGTGTCATGTGCATAGGAATTTGACACTACGTACGTATGTATCTCTAGTGCTCAGACCCAATTGCAGACGTGAAGGAAGGACAGTGGCGTGTGCCGGGTGGTCCTACTCGCTTGCTTCACGGCTCTTTCAAGCATCTACGGGGCGGTCAACATCCGTTTGTTACGCAAGTGGCCAAGACTTGTGAAAATGCCACTCTAGCAAGAGCCTTGAAGGTCTCGATGCAGGAAGGTTGTGTATATCTGTGTATATGTATGAATTCGGTTTATGTGTTTTTAGGGTTTTTTTAGAATTTGTTTTTAAATCCTTATAAAATCGATTTTTGTCCGTCGTTCTGTCTGGCTGTTCACCAAATAACTCGCGATCGGTTCAAACGATCGACATGAAATTTGGTAGGTATGTATATGTAATGGCTAAAGTCTTTGGCACGAATACCTTAGAAGTTGCTAGTATCAATATAACAGGGTGTCCGCGAAGGGGTGAAAAAGGTTGACTCTTATACTTTTTTCGGAGATGGGCGTGAGAGTTCTCAAATGAAACGGCATGACGAGCATATTTCATATCAGTTACCTTTCCCCGGTTTCGAATAACGGTAACGGATTTCTGGGTCGTTAAAGTTGAGTTTACGGTACCCCCTCCGTTTTTCTAAACCGCTACTGTACGGATATGAAACTTTGCACAAATTTTGGTTAGTATGCGCATATATACGTTAAATAAAAACATTTCAGTTTATGGACGTGTCTGCAGGATTGTAAATCTGAGTTCTTATGCTGGTATTGGTATTGCCATTTTCAGTTGCCACTGCGCCTCCTTGGTAAGAACCCTGAAGGTTCGATGCAGGAAGGTTGTGTTTGTCTGTTTAAATGTGTGGATTCGAAATATGTGTTTTTTCGTCATATTGGGAGCCTTACATCTCGGCGCGGCTGCTCTGAGTTTTATTAATTCGCGCCGGGGTTGAAACAAATCCAGGCCCTAGGGTATGGTTTTGTAGTGTTGGTTGCAACCAACGAATTGGTTCGAATGCCCAAGCAGTGCAGTGTAACTGGTGTGTGGAGTGGGTCCATCTCAGGTGCTTTGGCTTGAGAAGGACGGGTTAACATTCCTTATCATATGTTGCGGTAGGAAGTATATCGATCACGGGCTGCACCTAGCCCACCTTCTCCTCCACAGCCTCCTACATCCTCCAACAATATGATAAGGAATGCTAGACCAGGCTTAACTCCTGCCCCTCCTCCACCTGCAGTTTTCATTCCACTTTCCATATTATAGTTTAACTGTAATGACATTGACCACCGAGATAACTCACTTCATGAGTTCTAACAGAATTCTGACTTCCGCCATTCAGGAGACGTTGCTCCATGCGAACTCGTCTCTTAGCGTGTTATACTGCGAAAAGATAGACCAGCCGCCAGGAATGATTCTCATCCTGGAGGTGGACTTGCTTTTACACAAGTCCGTACATTACTGTGTATTAGATGTAGTTGCTGACGGTACGGCGGAATTGCCAGCCATCTCTCTTTCATCCGGGAGCACATACATATATCGAAATATTTAATATAAATGTTCCACCTTAATCTAGTTGCCCTTCGGGCTATCATTTTGATATTCGTCCTCTCCTATCTGGAGAGCACATGATCATTCTTGGTGAGTTTAATGCGCACCATGGGCTCTGGCATTCTGATCTCAACAACAATGCCAGGGTTATAGCTAATGCTACCAACTATACTGTTTTTAAAAGGAGACTCCTTTTTTTCCTATTCTGATCCTTTCAGAATTCTGTCCTTTTTTTGATAGTTTATCCGACCTTTTTTTACAAAGAAAAAAAAAGTTCATTACTATTGAATTGAGATTATAATTTTAATCGAAACACCGACCTGCATTAAACGCACTCTAGCAATTTAGTCCAGTACAATTGGTTCAAAATAGCCCCAAACCTAAACATCCAAAAAGAAAAGAAATTTTTGATGCCAAATTGTTGAATACACTGCCTAATATACGCAGTAAAAAGTTACACTAATTTGCGCCATGGGTTAAGGGGGGAGGGGGTGGCAAAGGGGTGAAAATTCAGTTTCTTGCAAATATCTGGAAAACTATGAGTCTGACCTTAAAATGAGCTGAGGACAAAACAAACAACATAATATTACCTTTGTAATGATATGTAACACTCTAGACATTTTCTCATAAAATTATACCCTAGACCCAAAAGTATTGTAATGTGTCTAGGATACGTCAACCCAAATTGGCACCAGATGGCGCTACGCCAACCCAAATTGTATTCCCTACTGGACACCAGATGGCGCTAGTATCACTAGCGAGACAACTTGCTGGTCGAAGTTTCCAGAACATCGAAAATGGGTATATAAGGGCGTCGACTAGAGCCAGTCAGTCAGTCTAGTTTTAGCCGTGAATAAATAATGTCGAGTCAATAATTAGTGAAGTAATTAGTAGAAATTGTAAACCGTGTATATCCGTGTGGTTGTAATAAATAGTGTTACAGTAAAGCGAGTGTTATTCATTGTCGTGTACGCGAAAATCTATCGAACCCACTGGAACTTCTAGAATAGACGAGAAATATATAACAGTATTATAGTGAATTTGGTTTTTTCGAGTTTTACATTTCGCACTGTAACTCTTGGTAGAATAGACCTACTGTCATAAGATCTTGTCCATATATTGATAACAAAATTTATTTGATTCGTACCAAAAATTGGAGTGCCTGACCATTGACGCCCCCCTCACTCCACTTAACATTTTTCAAAAAGGCATTCCTGTAGCTTCTTTTTAAACTGAGCCAGGCAGATCAAATTTGGTGGGGTGCCTAGTCTGAGCTCCATTATGCTCCCCACCAAAAATTATTACCATCCGATCAAAACTAAGGGTACCCCCCATACAAAGTGACCGAAAATTCTAACAAATTTCACATTTTTTCATTTCTAAATTCTATCTAAAACGGAAAAATAAAATTTATCTCTTAGAACGACATTATAAGAGTTAATTGTAGTCCTCTGAATGTATGTTCAAAATTTTGCATCAAAGCGTACACTACAAGTATCAACAAATTGTGTTTGAAAGTCATTGGTACTAGTTCAAAGGCTAGTTCCGAATAAATCGAGTAACGTGTACTAGCAACCTTCAAACCACATTTTTCGTACTTGTAAGGCACGCTCTGGTACAAACTTTTGAATATACATTTACAAGACTACAATTAACTGTTATAATGACGTTCTAAGAAATAAATTTTATTTTTTCATTTTAGATAGAATTTAGAAGGGAAAAAATGTGATTTTTTTTACAATTTTGGTTTATTTTGTATGGGGAGTACACTTAGTTTTGATCGGATGGTAACAATTTTTGGTGAGAAGCATAATGGGGCTTAGACTAGGCACCTCACTAAATTTTATCTGCCTGGCTCAATTTTAAAAGAAGCTACAGGCATGCCTTTTTGAAAAATGTTAGGAGGAGTGAGGGAGGCGTCAATGGTCGGAGCACCTCAATTTTTGGGACAAACCAAATAAATTTTGTTTGTAATAGAATGAACAAGATTTCGTCACCCTAGGTTCTTTCTATCAAGAGTTACAGTCCGAAATGTAAAACTCAAAAAATGTAAATTCTCTATAATACTTTTGGGTCTAGGGTATAATTTTCCGAAAAAACGTCTAGAGTGTTATATATCATTACAAAGGCAATTGTGTAGTTTGTTTCGTCCTCAGAAGATTTTAAGGTCAGATTCATAGTTTTCCAGTTATTTGTAAAAAAGTAAATGTTCACCCCTTTGGGATCCCCTCCCCCCTTAACCCATGGCGCAAATTGGTGTAACTTTTTATTGCGTATATTGGGCAGTGTATTCAACAATTTGGCATCAAAAATTTCTTTTTCTTTTGGATGTTTGGGTTTTGAGCTATCTGTACTAGACTAATTGTCGCGAATGTTCTAACTACTCATGCAATGACTGTTCTAAAAAACGAATTGTCGGAAAGGAATTTTCTTTGCATTACAACGGATGCATCCAATCACGGAAATATTAAGTCCGATATTTTATTCCCACAATCGGAGTACGTGTGAAGATGTTGGAGCTTTGTTCATGAAAAGGTGAGATAGTACAGATCATTTCCGAATTGATAAAACGTACTGCCGAGTAAAACGGAATCGCCGAAAAAGTTGTTGGATTCTGTAGCGGCATGCTGTCCGATTATTTTCGGCTCACGTGACCGTGGTGGAAGCAACAATGTTTTTAATATTTTGAAACCATGGAAACCACAAATTGTTGGTGTTGGCTACGCTGCACACATAGTTTTACGCACTGAAGTCGGCCTGTGACCGAATGCCAATGGACTTGAAATGCGTGGTCGTGAAATTTTACTCGCATTTTTACATAAACACAGTTCGTGTTGAAAGGTTGAAATCAAATAAATCTGCGATTCTGAAAATGCAGAATATTTCAAACTGCTGGGTTATGCCAAGACGCGTTTTTTGGCTTTGGGACCTGCCATAGCCTCGATTTGAAAAATCTTCGAACTAGTAAAGGCATATTTTTTGGATCTCAAGATGTGTCTAAAAATAATCGAGGACTTTTTGACATTTTTGGCATTGTTTTTGGCATTACAGGTAGTACCCTGTGAGTTTTGGGTGCCATTCAAGGTTCAACGGAAGTTGGGCTAGGTGGTACCCTGTGAGTGTTGGGTGCCATTCAAGGCTCAACAGAGGTTGGGCTTGGGTTCAATTTGCGTTCAACTTGAGTTCAACTTGGGTTCAACTTGGGTTCAACTTGGGTTCAACTTGGGTTCAACTTGGGTTCAACTTGAATTCAACTCGAATTCAACTCGAATTCAACTCGAATTCAACTTGAATTCAACTTTCAACTTAGGTTCAACTCACGTTCAACTTTTGTTGAACGACCCAAAAAGTGTAACTTTTAACTTAGGTTCAACTCATGTTCAACTCAAACAGTGTTACTTTCAACTTAGGTTCAACTCACGTTCTACTTTTGTTCAAATTTTGCTGAACGACCCAAAAAGTGTTACTTTCAACTTAGGTTCAACTCATATTCAACTTTCGTTCAACTTTTGTTGAACGACCCAAAAAGTGTTACTTTCAACTTAGGTTCAACTCACGTTCAACATTCGTTCAACTTTTGTTGAACGACCCAAAAAGTGTTACTTTCAACTTAGGTTCAACTCACGTTCAACTTTTGTTCAACTTTTGTCGAACGACCCAAAAAGTGTAACTGTCAACTTAGGTTCAACTCACGTTCAACTTTCGTTCAACTTTTGTTGAACGACCCAAAAAGTGTTACTTTCAACTTAGGTTCAACTCACGTTCAACTTTTGTTCAAATTTTGCTGAACGACCCAAAAAGTGTTACTTTCAACTTAGGTTCAACTCACGTTCAACTTTCGTTCAACTTTTGTCGAACGACCCAAAAAGTGTAACTGTCAACTTAGGTTCAACTCACGTTCAACTTTCGTTCAACTTTTGTTGAACGACCCAAAAAGTGTTACTTTCAACTTAGGTTCAACTCACGTTCAACTTTCGTTCAACTTTTGTTGAACGACCCAAAAAGTGTTACTTTCAACTTAGGTTCAACTCACGTTCAACTTAGGTTCAACTCACGTTCAACTTTCGTTCAACTTTTGTTGAACGACCCAAAAAGTGTTACTTTCTACTTAGGTTCAACTCACGTTCAACTTTTGTTCAACTTTTGTCGAACGACCCAAAAAGTGTAACTGTCAACTTAGGTTCAACTCACGTTAAACTTTCGTTCAACTTTTGTTGAACGACCCAAAAAGTGTAACTTTCAACTTAGGTTCAACTCACGTTCAACTTTCGTTCAACTTTTGTTGAACGACCCAAAAAGTTTAACTTTCAACTTAGGTTCAACTCACGTTCAACTTTTGATGAACGACCCAAAAAGTGTTACTTTCAACTTAGGTTCAACTCACGTTCAACTTTCGTTCAACTTTTGTTGAACGACCCAAAAAGTGTAACTTTCAACTTAGGTTCAACTCACGTTCAACTTACGTTAAACTTTTGTTGAACGACCCAAAAAGTGTAACTTTCAACTTAGGTTCAACTCACGTTCAACTTTTGTTGAACGACCCAAAAAGTGTAACTTTCAACTTAGGTTCAACTCACGTTCAACTTTCGCTCAACTTTTGATGAACGACCCAAAAAGTGTTACTTTCAACTTAGGTTCACCTTACGTTCAACTTTCGTTCAACTTTTGTTGAACGACCCAAAAAGTGTAACTTTCAACTTAGGTTCAACTCACGTTCAACTTTCGTTCAACTTTTATTGAACGACCCAAAAACATGAAAATGTCCCACTGAGTTGCGGACTTGTACGCAAGCTGATGAAAAATGAAATGAAAAAATCTAAAAATCAGCTTGCGTACAAGTCCGCAACTCAGTGGGACATTTTCATGTTTTCAACAAATGCTAATGTACAATACTGATGCAACCTCGAAATGATTTATACATCATTTCGTGACGATTTGCTTTTCGAATTTGACTCTTTTTGGGTCGTTCAACAAAAGTTGAACGAAAGTTGAAAATGAGTTGAACCTAAGTTGAAAGTTACACTTTTTGGGTCATTCAACAAAAGTTGAACGAAAGTTGAACGTGAGTTGAACCTAAGTTGAAAGTTACACTTTTTGGGGTCGTTCAACAAAAGTTGAACGAAAGTTGAACGTGAGTTGAACGTAAGTTGAAAGCTACTTTTTGGGTCGTTCAACAAAAGTTGAACGAAAGTTGAACGTGAGTTGAACCTAAGTTGAAAGCTACACTTTTTGGGTCGTTCATCAAAAGTTGAACGAAAGTTGAACGTGAGTTGAACCTATGTCGAAAGTTACACTTTTTGGGTCGTTCATCAAAAGTTGAACGAAAGTTGAACGCGAGTTGAACCTAAGTTGAAAGTTACACTTTTTGGATCGTTCAACAAAAGTTGAACGTGAGTTGAACCTAAGTTGAAAGTAACACTTTTTGGGTCGTTCAGCAAAAGTTGAACGAAAGTTGAACGTGAGTTGAACCTAAGTTGAAAGTTACACTTTTTGGGTCGTTCGACAAAAGTTGAACGAAAGTTGAACGTGAGTTGAACCTAAGTTGAAAGTTACACTTTTTGGGTCGTTCAACAAAAGTTAAACGAAAGTTGAATGTGAGTTGAACCTAAGTTGAAAGTAACACTTTTTGAGTCGTTCGTTCATCAAAAGTTGAACGAAAGTTGAACGTGAGTTGAACCTAAGTTGAAAGTTACACTTTTTGGGTCGTTCAACAAAAGTTGAACGAAAGTTGAACGTGGGTTCAACCTAAGTTGAAAGTTACACTTTTTGGGTCGTTCGACAAAAGTTGAACGAAAGTTGAACGTGAGTTGAACCTAAGTTGAAAGTAACACTTGGGTCGTTCAACAAAAGTTGAACGAAAGTTGAACGTGAGTTGAACCTAAGTTGAAAGTTGAATTCGAGTTGAATTCAAGTTGAACCCAAGTTGAACCCAAGTTGAACTCAAGTTGAACGTAAATTGAACCCAAGCCCAACCTCTGTTGAACCTTGAATGGCACCCAACACTCACAGGGTAGCACCTAGCCCAACTTCCGTTGAAACCTTGAATGGCGCCCAAAATTCACAGGGTACTACCTGTAATGCCAAAAACGTAACGCTTTTTCGTTGCAATTTTCGTGACGATTTTCGATTTATGTGCCAGAGTCAAGACATAAAAATGTCAAAATGAATTTCACAACACTCAGGCGCAAACGCTTGCGGATGCCCCATTCCCCGCCAATGATACCATATGGCATCAGTAAAAGCCTCATATTTTGTTTTGATTTCTACTCTTCGTAAATTTATGTGATAAATCGTATGCATTTTGGATGCCTCTTTTTTCATTCGCCCTTTTCTAAACTTTGGCTGCTTTTCGTGAAAGACACTTAAATCCATGTCGACAGTCAAGATCAATACTCGTTTCGTGTGTTGACTTCTATAACTTCATTAAAACACAGCCAGAACTATTGCGAAAAATTTCCAGTCAGGCGAACACGATTTCAAGCACCCAGAATCGAGTCCGGGTGCAATGTCAATTGATATGTTCTCTAACGACGAGGCTGACTAAGGCGCGTCTAAGGTAACGATAAGGTGGACGAACATAGTCGTGAAACTTTTACAAACGATACAAATTTCACATGTTGTCCAAGTCATCGCTACGGGCCCGATTTAGCTAAGTTAGCCAACTTGTAAAATTGTTACGTGTTTGCAAAAGTTGACTTCCAATATTGTCCACCTTATCGTTCATTGGAGACGTACCTCAACAAAATTTCCTTATTTTCATTTATTTCGATTTGATTTTTACATTAATCGTATTATATTATACGCCAGTAAAACTTTACAAAAAAAAAGCCTAACCTCGGGTTTCAGAGTATTATCTACTATATAAAAATAAGTCGGGTTTTCCTTCCTGACGCTATAACTCCAGAACGCACGAACCGATTTCCACGGTTTTGCATTCGGTGGAAAGGTCTCGGGCTCCGTGAGGTTTATAGCAAAGAAAATTCAGGAAAAATTTCATCAGAAAAGCTGGAAAATCTTTGTTTTACATACAGCGCCATCTCTGATACATAGCATGTACTACAAACCAATATTTAAAGTAGACTTTGCAACGGTACTCGACTTTCGGTAAAAAGACTTATGCCGAATTTGATTGAGGCAACCATTATTAACGGAAAGTACGCAGGTGAAAATGTATATATTCCTCGAATACCAATGATTCCGACTGTTCTTCCGTTTGACTTCAAACGATTGCAATTTCCAGTTCGCCTTGCGTTCGCAATGACAATTAACAAGTCGCAAGGCCAATCGCTTAGTGTTTGCGGGATAAATTTAGAAAATCATTGTTTTTCACATGGGCAGTTATACGTTGCGTGTTCACGAGTTGGGAAACCATCCGCTTTGTTTGTGTTAACGTCAGACCAAAAAACAAAAAATGTGGTTTACCAAAGAGCACTTCAATGAAACGGATAATTTACGGACACGTATAACGCTTCGATTCAGTATTTACTTTGGATACTAAAAAGTACTTAAATAATGTTAGCACCATCTCCATAACTACGATTTTTTGACATTTTTATGTCTTGACTCTGGCACATAAATCGAAAATCGTCACGAAAATTGCAACGAAAAAGCGTTACGTTTTTGGCATTACAGGTAGTACCCTGTGAGTTTTGGGTGCCATTCAAGGTTTCAACGGAAGTTGGGCTAGGTGCTACTCTGTGAGTGTTGGGTGCAATTCAAGGTTCAACAGAGGTTGGGCTTTCAATTTACGTTCAACTTGAGTTCAACTTGGGTTCAACTTGGGTTCAACTTGAATTCAACTCGAATTCAACTCCAATTCAACTCAAATTCAACTTTCAGCTTAGGTTCAACTCACGTTCAACTTTCGTTCAACTTTTGTTGAACGACCCAAAAAGTGTTACTTTCAACTTAGGTTCAACTCACGTTCAACTTTTGTCGAACGAACCAAAAAGTGTAACTTTCAACTTAGGTTCAACCCACGTTCAACTTTCGTTCAACTTTTGTTGAACGACCCAAAAAGTGCAACTTTCAACTTAGGTTCAACTCACGTTCAACTTTCGTTCAACTTTTGATGAACGACCCAAAAAGTGTTACTTTCAACTTAGGTTCAACTCACGATCAACTTTCGTTTAACTTTTGTTGAACGACCCAAAAAGTGTAACTTTCAACTTAGGTTCAACTCACGTTCAACTTGCGTTCAACTTTTGTTGAACGACCCAAAAAGTGTAGCTTTGAACTTAGGTTCAACTCCTTTCAACTTTTGTCGAACGACCCAAAAAGTGTAACTTTCAACTTAGGTTCAACCCACGTTCAACTTTCGTTCAACTTTTGTTGAACGACCCAAAAAGTGTAACTTTCAACTTAGGTTCAACTCACGTTCAACTTTCGTTCAACTTTTGTTGAACGACCCAAAAAGTGTAACTTTCAACTTAGGTTCAACTCACGTTCAACTTTCGTTCAACTTTTGATGAACGACCCAAAAAGTGTTACTTTCAACTTAGGTTCAACTCACGTTCAACTTTCGTTCAACTCACGTTCAACTTTCGTTCAACTTTTGTTGAACGACCCAAAAAGTGTAACTTTGAACTTAGGTTCAACTCCTTTCAACTTTTGTCGAACGACCCAAAAAGTGTTACTTTCAACTTAGGTTCAACCCACGTTCAACTTTCGTTCAACTTTTGTTGAACGACCCAAAAAGTGTAACTTTCAACTTAGGTTCAACTCACGTTCAACTTTCGTTCAACTTTTGATGAACGACCCAAAAAGTGTTACTTTCAACTTAGGTTCAACTCACGTTCAACTTTCGTTCAACTCACGTTCAACTTTTGTTGAACGACCCAAAAAGTGCTACTTTGAACTTAGGTTCAACTCCTTTCAACTTTTGTCGAGCGACCCAAAAAGTGTAACTTTCAACTTAGGTTCAACCCACGTTCAACTTTCGTTCAACTTTTGTTGAACGACCCAAAAAGTGTAACTTTCAACTTAGGTTCAACTCACGTTCAACTTTCGTTCAACTTTTTTTGAACGACCCAAAAAGTGTAACTTTCAACTTAGGTTCAACTCACGTTCAACTTTCGTTCAACTTTTGTTGAACGACCCAAAAAGTGTTACTTTCAACTTAGGTTCAACTCACGTTCAAGTTTTGTCGAACGACCCAAAGAGTGTAACTTTCAACTTAGGTTCAACTCACGTTCAACTTTCGTTCAACTTTTGTTGAACGACCCAAAAAGTGTAACTTTCAACTTAGGTTCAACTCACGTTCAACTTTCGTTAAACTCACGTTCAACTTTCGTTCAACTTTTGTTGAACGACCCAAAAAGTGTTACTTTCAACTTAGGTTCAACTTTCGTTCAACTTTTGTCGACCGACCCAAAAAGTGTAACTTTCAACTTAGGTTCAACCCACGTTCAACTTTCGTTCAACTTTTGTTGAACGACCCAAAAAGTGTAACTTTCAACTTAGGTTCAACTCACGTTCAACTTTTGTCGAACGATCCAAAAAGTGTAACTTTCAACTTAGGTTCAACCCACGTTCAACTTTTGTTGAACGACCCAAAAAGTGTAACTTTCAACTTAGGTTCAACTCACGTTCAACTTTCGTTCAACTTTTGTTGAAAGACCCAAAAAGTGTTACTTTCAACTTAGGTTCAACTCACGTTCAAATTTCGTCCAACTTTTGTCGAACGACCCAAAAAGTGTAACTTTCAACTTAGGTTCAACTCACGTTCAACTTTCGTTCAACTTTTGTGGAACGACCCAAAAAGTGTAACTTTCAACTTAGGTTCAACTCACTTTCAAGTTTCGTACAACTTTTGATGAACGACCCAAAAAGTGTTACTTTCAACTTAGGTTCAACTCACGTTCAACTTTTGTTGAACGACCCAAAAAGTAACTTTCAACTTAGGTTCAACTCACGTTCAACTTTCGTTCAACTTTTGTTGAACGATCCAAAAAGTGTAACTTTCAACTTAGGTTCAACTCACGTTCAACTTTCGTTCAACTTTTGTTGAACGACTCAAAAAGTGTAACTTTCAACTTAGGTTCAACTCACGTTCAACTTTTGTTCAACTTTCGTTCAACTTTTGTTGAACGACCCAAAAAGTGTTACTTTCAGCTTAGGTTCAACTCACGTTCAACTTTCGTTAAACTTTTGTTGAACGACCCAAAAAGTGTTACTTTCAACTTAGGTTCAACTCACGTTCAACTTTCGTTCAACTTTTGTGGAACGACCCAAAAAGTGTTACTTGCAACTTAGGTTCAACTTAGGTTCAACTCACGTTCAACTTTCGTTCAACTTTTGTTGAACGATCCAAAAAGTGTAACTTTCAACTTAGGTTCAACTCACGTTCAACTTTCGTTCAACTTTTGTTGAACGACCCAAAAAGTGTAACTTTCATCTTAGGTTCAACTCACGTTCAACTTTCGTTCAACTTTTGATGAACGACCCAAAAAGTGTTACTTTCAGCTTAGGTTCAACTCACGTTCAACTTTCGTTCAACTTTTGTTGAACGACCCAAAAAGTGTAACTTTCAACTTAGGTTCAACTCACGTTCAACTTTTGTTGAATGACCTAAAAAGTGTAACTTTCAACTTAGGTTCAACTCATTTTCAACTTTCGTTAAACTTTTGTTGAACGACCGAAAAAGAGTTAAATTCGAAAAGCAAATCGTCACGAAATAATGTATAAATGATTTCGAGGTTGCATCAGTACTGTACATTAGCATTTGTTGAAAACATGAAAATGTCCCACTGAATTGCGGACTTGTACGCAAGCTGATTTAGTAGAAACCTACACCAATATGTCTCTCAGGTTGATTAGGACTTAAAATCGCCCATCAATTTAAGTTACTGTCAAGTTGTGAGCGAAGCGAACAACGCGAGCGCAGCGAGCTAGTTAACTATATAAATCCAAATTTGCAACCCTGGGGACCCTGTGCTAATTTTTTGGCGAGCCCTTTTTTTACATTTTCAACAATATTTTTTTTAAGTAATTGTCTTGGATAAAAACTGTGTTTGGCATTTTGAAAGTAGACAGAATTTCAAGTAAATGTCGTTTCGGCAAACAACATAAGCTTAGAATTCGCCTTTTTTTTTGTGGAAAATACCCTATTTTTGAAAACCTGTATCTCCGTCAATATTTGACTTACAAAAGTGGTTAGGATATCATTGGATTGGGAATTGTCTACTTTCAAAATGCAGATCATCGATTTTTTCTAAGATAATTTTTTTTAAAATATTGTTGGAAATGTAAAAAAAGAGCACAAAAGTTTCACGACTATGTTCGTCCACCTTATCGTTACCTTAGACGCGCCTTAGTCAGCTTCGTCGTTAGAGAACATATCAATTGACATTGCACCCGGACTCGATTCTGGGTGCTTGAAATCGTGTTCGCCTGACTGGAAATTTTTCGCAATAGTTCTGGCTGTGTTTTAATGAAGTTATAGAAGTCAACACACGAAACGAGTATTGATCTTGACTGTCGACATGGATTTAAGTGTCTTTCACGAAAAGCAGCCAAAGTTTAGAAAAGGGCGAATGAAAAAAGAGGCATCCAAAATGCATACGATTTATCACATAAATTTACGAAGAGTAGAAATCAAAACAAAATATGAGGCTTTTACTGATGCCATATGGTATCATTGGCGGGGAATGGGGCATCCGCAAGCGTTTGCGCCTGAGTGTTGTGAAATTCATTTTTCATTTCATTTTTCATCAGCTTGCGTACAAGTCCGCAACTCAGTGGGACATTTTCATGTTTTTGGGTCGTTCAATAAAAGTTGAACGAAAGTTGAACGTGAGTTGAACCTAAGTTGAAAGTTACACTTTTTGGGTCGTTCAACAAAAGTTGAACGAAAGTTGAACGTGAGGTGAACCTAAGTTGAAAGTAACACTTTTTGGGTCGTTCATCAAAAGTTGAGCGAAAGTTGAACGTGAGTTGAACCTAAGTTGAAAGTTACACTTTTTGGGTCGTTCAACAAAAGTTGAACGTGAGTTGAACCTAAGTTGAAAGTTACACTTTTTGGGTCGTTCAACAAAAGTTTAACGTAAGTTGAACGTGAGTTGAACCTAAGTTGAAAGTTACACTTTTTGGGTCGTTCAACAAAAGTTGAACGAAAGTTGAACGTGAGTTGAACCTAAGTTGAAAGTAACACTTTTTGGGTCGTTCATCAAAAGTTGAACGTGAGTTGAACCTAAGTTGAAAGTTAAACTTTTTGGGTCGTTCAACAAAAGTTGAACGAAAGTTGAACGTGAGTTGAACCTAAGTGGAAAGTTACACTTTTTGGGTCGTTCAACAAAAGTTGAACGAAAGTTGAACGTGACTTGAACCTAAGTTGAAAGTTACACTTTTTGGGTCCTTCGACAAAAGTTGAACGACAGTTGAACGTGAGTTGAACCTAAGTTGAAAGTAACACTTTTTGAGTCGTTCAGCAAAAGTTGAACGAAAGTTGAACGTGAGTTGAACCTAAGTTGAAAGTAACACTTTTTGGGTCGTTCAGCAAAATTTGAACAAAAGTTGAACGTGAGTTGAACCTAAGTTGAAAGTAACACTTTTTGGGTCGTTCAACAAAAGTTGAACGAAAGTTTAACGTGAGTTGAACCTAAGTTGACAGTTACACTTTTTGGGTCGTTCGACAAAAGTTGAACAAAAGTTGAACGTGAGTTGAACCTAAGTAGAAAGTAACACTTTTTGGGTCGTTCAACAAAAGTTGAACGAAAGTTGAACGTGAGTTGAACCTAAGTTGAACGTGAGTTGAACCTAAGTTGAAAGTAACACTTTTTGGGTCGTTCAACAAAAGTTGAACGAAAGTTGAACGTGATTTGAACCTAAGTTGACAGTTACACTTTTTGGGTCGTTCGACAAAAGTTGAACGAAAGTTGAACGTGAGTTGAACCTAAGTTGAAAGTAACACTTTTTGGGTCGTTCAGCAAAATTTGAACAAAAGTTGAACGTGAGTTGAACCTAAGTTGAAAGTAACACTTTTTGGGTCGTTCAACAAAAGTTGAACGAAAGTTGAACGTGAGTTGAACCTAAGTTGACAGTTACACTTTTTGGGTCGTTCGACAAAAGTTGAACAAAAGTTGAACGTGAGTTGAACCTAAGTTGAAAGTAACACTTTTTGGGTCGTTCAACAAAAGTTGAACGAATGTTGAACGTGAGTTGAACCTAAGTTGAAAGTAACACTTTTTGGGTCGTTCAACAAAAGTTGAACGAAAGTTGAATATGAGTTGAACCTAAGTTGAAAGTAACACTTTTTGGGTCGTTCAGCAAAATTTGAACAAAAGTAGAACGTGAGTTGAACCTAAGTTGAAAGTAACACTGTTTGAGTTGAACATGAGTTGAACCTAAGTTAAAAGTTACACTTTTTGGGTCGTTCAACAAAAGTTGAACGTGAGTTGAACCTAAGTTGAAAGTTGAATTCAAGTTGAATTCGAGTTGAATTCGAGTTGAATTCGAGTTGAATTCAAGTTGAACCCAAGTTGAACCCAAGTTGAACCCAAGTTGAACCCAAGTTGAACCCAAGTTGAACTCAAGTTGAACGCAAATTGAACCCAAGCCCAACCTCTGTTGAGCCTTGAATGGCACCCAACACTCACAGGGTACTACCTGTAATGCCAAAAACGTAACGCTTTTTCGTTGCAAATTTCGTGACGATTTTCGATTTATGTGCCAGAGTCAAGACATAAAAATGTCAAAATCGCTCTTTTTCGCTCGCCAAAAAATTAGCACAGGGTCACCAGGGTTACAAATCTGGATTTATATAGCCAGTAATACTCTAAAACAGATAAGCGAAAGAACGGTAGTATTCCATTTATTCCGAGGTTAATGTCGATTTTGACAGTTCGCGCACAGCATCAGTGGTTTCCGGAACAACAACTCATTTTGGACGACTTTCACGAAACTCATCTTAAGCTATTCGTTGCTATTTCTGGCTATTCATTGCTATTTAAGACTATAAGGCTATTCATTGCTATTTCAAGCTATTCATAGCTATTTATAACTATTTTAAGCTACTCATTGCTATTTCAAACTATTCATAGATATTTATAACTATTTTAAGCTATTCATAGCTATTTATTACTATTTTAAGCTACTCATTGCTATTTCAAGCTATTCATAGCTATTTATAACTATTCATAGCTATTTATAACTATTTCAAGCTACTCATTGCTATTTTAGGTGATGTTAATTTATTTATTTAATTTTCATTGCTATTTTAAGGTACTCATTTCTATTTAATACTATTCATAGCTATTTTAAGCTATCCATAGCTCCATAGCTATTTTAAGCTATTCTCATTGCTATTAAGCTATTCAAATCTGTTCGCTGATATTTTATTTAATTTATTGCTATTTAAATCTATTCATTGCGATTTTAAGCTATTCATTGCTATTTTAAGCTATTCCTTGCTATTTTAAGCTACTCGTTGCTATTTTGGACTATTCATTGCTATTTTAAGCTATTCATTGCTATTTTATGTTACTCTTTGATATTTTAAGCTACTTGTTGCTATTTTAACTCATTGCTATTTCAAGTTATTCATAGCTATTTATAACTATTCATAGCTATTTATAACTATTCATAGCTATTTATAACTATTTCAAGCTACTCATTGCTATTTCAAGCTACTCATTGCTATTTTAGGTGATGTTAATTTATTTATTTAATTTTCATTGCTATTTTAAGCTACTCATTTCTATTTAATACTATTCATAGCTATTTTAAGCTATCCATAGCTATTTTAAGCTATCCATAGCTATTTTAAGCTATTCTCATTGCTATTAAGCTATTCAAATCTGTTCGCTGATATATTATTTTATTTATTGCTATTTAAAACTATTCATTGCGATTGTAAGCTATTCGTTGCTATTTTAAGCTATTCCTTGCTATTTCAAGCTACTCGTTGCTATTTTGGACTATTCATTGCTATTTTAAGCTATTCATTGCTATTTTATGTTACTCTATTTTAAGCTACTTGTTGCTATTTTCACACTAGAAGGGTCGGGAATTTTGTATACTTAATAGGGTCACAGCCGTCAATTTGACGGCAAGGTGTTTATAGCTGAATTGGTACTATCAGAAATATAAAAATCAATCAAGGATTGGGAATTTTGTCTAATTTCAAAATGCAGATCATCGCTATTTCAAGCTATTCATAACTATTTATTACTATTTTAAGCTACTCATTGCTATTTCAAGCTATTCATAGCTATTTCTAACTATTTTAAGCTACTCATTGCTATTTTAGGTGATGTTAATTTATTTATTTAATTTGCATTGCTATTTTAACCCTCATCCAGCGGGATAGGTACAGGTGTACCTTTTTCGTTTTTAAAACACCGTAACTTTTTTGCTATGGGTCCGATCGGTCTGAAATTTTCTGACATCTCTACGATTTTAGTTTAAAATATGTATTCCATATTTCAGGAATGTGTGACTACCCATCCCCAAGTTAGGGAGCAAAATTAATCTTACACCCTTTAACGGCGGCAAAGGTACATTTGTACCTTCATATACTTTGTATGAAAGAAAATTTACAAAAGACGAAAATAAAATATTTTTGGTGAATGCTCATGCTTAGAGAGACTTATTATAGCATCAATAAGTTGAGAATCGAGTGATGTACAGAAGTATCTGATTTACGATTTTTATTTGTAATGGTCAAGGTCCTTGGAGATATCGATCTATAAGGACTAGGCTAACTCATACAGCGGTTTTTGGTTATTTGACATCAACGTGAAGACTTTTACTGGCATACCAAACTTTTTGAAGTATGTAATGGCTTGGAGCAACCAATACAATGTATTACGCCTTCTTTCCCCCACAACATCTAGTGAAAATTAGGTTTGTAACAAATGCTAAAATTTTGGATGCCAAAATTTTGGATTTTAGCGGTTGATTTTCTATACCACAAATTCCCATAATTTGTATTCCATCACCTAATATTTATGATTTGTGTAATTCGGGACATCCACCCGAGTTCCTTTTGAAGTTACAGCTGAAAACCAGCAGAAGCCTCAAACCAAATTTCTAAATGAATGTTTGGGTGGTACATAAACTTGGTTGAATTGTACGCCGGTACCATATATAGATACCGATAACTGCTATAGAATATGCCACATGTCTTTGGTTTCTTGTTTTAATTTTTCAATCGATCTTTGGATTTAATTACATATACGAGAAAATATATTACAATTAACCAACAACAATCACAATTAAAATTTTAGATATTTTTCTACTACAGGAATTGGCCTGAGTTTAGATTTACAAAGATTAGAGACTGAAAATTATACTAGCCGATTCTACTTGCTTGTTGCTTGGCAGGACCTTTCTTTCGTATAATAACACATTTACTCATTTCTCCAATATATTTATTGCTTCAAATATTGTTGTTTTATGGAAAATAACGAGAATGTGGTAATTATTGACATTTTTTTCGTTAGCGATAACGGGTTCTAGAAACAGAATAATATATTGGGGGCAGGGGGGGTAAATTTTAACCAAAGACTCCACAATTCGCAAATCAAACATACCAAATTCTTCTAAAATCATTAATGACTTAATTTGAACCGTTTTCTACTTTTCATTTGTAAATCAATTTTAGATTTCGCCAAATTAAAATTCCCAGCGACCCATTTTTCAATTTTTCAATTTTCTTTTCAAAATTTGGCTATTTTCTAAATTTACCCACTCCAAAAATTAAATCCACATAAACCCAACTTCTTAAAACATTCACTTCGGCAAAAACATTTACTAATTTGTGACTAGTCAACATAATATAACGGTTTTACGGTCAAAATTCATACAAATAATGAAGATTTTCATACAAAATGTACTAAGGTACAGGTGTACCTTTGCCGCCGGCAAGCGTTGTAAAAATCTGCCGCTGGATGAGGGTTAAGCTACTCATTGCTATTTAATACTATTCGTAGGTATTTTAAGCTATCCATAGCTATTTTAAGCTATTATCATTGCTATTAAGCTATTCAAATCTGTTCGCTGATATTTTATTATATTTATTTAATATTCATTGCTATTTAAAACTATTCATTGCGATTTTAAGCTATTCATTGCTATTTTAAGCTATTCCTTGCTATTTTAAGCTATTCATATTTGACCGCTGATATTTGAATTCATTTATTTAATATTCATTGCTATTTTGGACTATTCATTGCTATTTGAAACTATTCATTGCTATTTTATGGTACTCTTTGCTATTTTAAGCTACTCGTTGCTATTTTAACACTAGAAGGGTCGGGAATTTTGTATACCTAGGGTCACAGCCGTCGATTTGACGGCAAGGTGTTTATAGCTGAATTGGTACTTCCAGAAATATAAAAATCAATCAAGGATTGGGAATTTTGTCTAATTTCAAAATGCAGATCATCGTTTTTTTCTAAGGTAATTTTTTTTAAAAATATTTTTGGAAATGTAAAAAAAGAGCACAAAAATCGCTCTTTTTCGCTCGCCAAAAAATTAGCACAGGGTCACCAGGGTTACAAATCTGGATTTATATAGCCAGTAATACTCTAAAACAGATAAGCGAAAGAACGGTAGTATTCCATTTATTCCGAGGTTAATGTCGATTTTGACAGTTCGCGCACAGCATCAGTGGTTTCCGGAACAACAACTGATTTTGGACGACTTTCACGAAATTCATCTTAAGCTTTTCGTTGCTATTTCTGGCTATTCATTGCTATTTAAGACTATAAGGCTATTCATTGCTATTTCAAGCTATTCATAGCTATTTATAACTATTTTAAGCTACTCATTGCTATTTCAAACTATTCATAGATATTTATAACTATTTTAAGCTATTCATAGCTATTTATTACTATTTTAAGCTACTCATTGCTATTTCAAGCTATTCATAGCTATTTATAACTATTCATAGCTATTTATAACTATTTCAAGCTACTCATTGCTATTTTAGGTGATGTTAATTTATTTATTTAATTTTCATTGCTATTTTAAGCTACTCATTTCTATTTAATACTATTCATAGCTATTTTAAGCTATCCATAGCTCCATAGCTATTTTAAGCTATTCTCATTGCTATTAAGCTATTCAAATCTGTTCGCTGATATTTTATTTAATTTATTGCTATTTAAATCTATTCATTGCGATTTTAAGCTATTCATTGCTATTTTAAGCTATTCCTTGCTATTTTAAGCTACTCGTTGCTATTTTGGACTATTCATTGCTATTTTAAGCTATTCATTGCTATTTTATGTTACTCTTTGATATTTTAAGCTACTTGTTGCTATTTTAACTCATTGCTATTTCAAGTTATTCATAGCTATTTATAACTATTCATAGCTATTTATAACTATTCATAGCTATTTATAACTATTTCAAGCTACTCATTGCTATTTCAAGCTACTCATTGCTATTTTAGGTGATGTTAATTTATTTATTTAATTTTCATTGCTATTTTAAGCTACTCATTTCTATTTAATACTATTCATAGCTATTTTAAGCTATCCATAGCTATTTTAAGCTATCCATAGCTATTTTAAGCTATCCATAGCTATTTTAAGCTATCCATAGCTATTTTAAGCTATTCTCATTGCTATTAAGCTATTCAAATCTGTTCGCTGATATATTATTTTATTTATTGCTATTTAAAACTATTCATTGCGATTGTAAGCTAAGTCACAGCCGTCAATTTGACGGCAAGGTGTTTATAGCTGAATTGGTACTATCAGAGATATAAAAATCAATCAAGGATTGGGAATTTTGTCTAATTTCAAAATGCAGATCATCGCTATTTTAAGCTATTCATAACTATTTATTACTATTTTAAGCTACTCATTGCTATTTCAAGCTATTCATAGCTATTTCTAACTATTTTAAGCTACTCATTTATTTATTTAATTTGCATTGCTATTTTAAGCTACTCATTGCTATTTAATACTATTCGTAGGTATTTTAAGCTATCCATAGCATTAGTAGCATTAGTTATAGCGATCGCCGAGTCCCACTCTAAAAAATGAATTTAAATTTCCGCTGAAAATGCAGTAATTTTACTCTCTTTGCCGCTTATAATCATATCAAGAGTACATTTTTCAACAATTTCTGTGAAAATAAAGGTACGTGTTCGTAGAGACTTTTCATGTGATGATCGCTCGGCGTTCGTAGTTTTGCATCCAATTTCGAGCGGTATTTAAATATTTTTTGAATGGTTCTACTTTCCTAGTATCGACTATGGACTAAAGGAACATCTCTGTATAGAAAATATATCCATATAGTGCTCAAAACCGGTGTTTAAACTTCGATCGCTGAGCGATGATCCCTTGAGTCGTCTCTACGAACACAAACCTTAAGAAAATTACACCAAAATCGGTGTGAAATGTATTTTTACGCTACATTTGTGTATGATTCAGATTTTCTGGTGCACGTTTATGTGTTTGATTCGGATTTTTGGTGTATTTTTACAACGTGCAGTTTAAGTTTCACCCATTTTGTATAGCGTGCTCTCCAGTTATCATACTTCAATCGGCTGTACTTAGCACAGTGTAACACATTTTTCCAAAAATGCTCTGCACTTAGAACTCATGTGTACAGATCGCACAAAAAAAGACCATATTGCAACCTCCCATGTAGAGGAAATTCTGATCAGCAAAACTCGATCGATACTTGTTTATATTTTGTATGTCGTTAAATAGTTTTATTGATAACTGTATTATTTGAACAGGTTCGCCAATTAAATCTTTAAAACGAAAAACAAGAGTGAAAAAATATGAAATATTACAAATTCCAGGTGGAAATCGCTTTATATTCTCATTATTACGGATTGTTTTTACATATAGCGAGGTGTATTTTTGCGAATATATTGGAGTACTTTTTTAAACATTTTCTATGTAAAATTACACTTGATTTGCAAATTTAGATTGCAGAGTAATTCCACTATTATAATAGAAGGAAATAAAGTTCCCATCTATTATAAGAGTAAACATTTCATAAAGTGCCCTTGACGCTGCAGGTTTCTGTTCACTCTATGAAGACTCGCCGACTCGGGTCACAGGCACTTTTAGTAGCTCCCCTGACATAACTATTGTTAGTGCCCGCCTAATTAGTGCTACTTATTGGGAGACACGTGCTACTCTCCAATCCGATCACCTCCCAATCACATACTCGTCGGCGAAGTTTATCAAGCTACCTACACCAACTAGCGTTCATAAGGCTGAACGAAATATTAGGAACATCATTGCCAAAGCAGCGGCACGTTATATTCCTGCGTATCCCGAAAGTTCAACCGAATTTCCCCCACCGTGCTGCAAGTTTAGCCGATGAACGAGATAACATCAGACGTACTCACCCTGGTGATCCCAGAGTTCAGGAGCTCAACTCCGAAATTAATCAACAAGTAAAAGACTATCGGATGGCGAAATGCAATGAGCCAGGGAAGAGCGCCAGTCTCGGCGAGTCCTACCGCCCCATAACGATAATGTACCTATCCTGTCGCAAAGACGCTGGAGGCCCTTATTCACCCCACTCTTATTGAATATGCTAAGCGAAGAACCTCACCACCACTGACCTCGATGCGATCACTACACGCATTCCTGAGGGGCTAAATCAACGTCGTCCTTGCCACATAACTATTGTTGTGGCAATTGACCTATCTAATGCGTTTCAGAAGGTCAATCACTCATTTCGTGACAAACGTTCGAATGTTTTAAATTCGTAGCACTTTTATGCTAGTTCCTCACATTTTTCGTTTGCATAAATTCTAAATTGTTAATTTTCAAGCTCTTTCATAATAAAAGTATATCCTCCATTAGTTTTAATTATACTTTACGTATTTGATTATTAACTTTTTTATATATTTCGTTAAAACATTCTTCTTAAATTCACTAAGAAACATTGGGGCTCGTAAAACATTTTTACGACACAGGTACAGTAAATCCGCAGTCTTTAATAACATCATTAAAGCACATGAAAAGCAAAATGAGTCTTTCAAGTCAAATTTACTTGACAAATACATTTCCGGCTTTGTATAGCGAAAATCTCTATTTCTCAAAATACAAATAGATCCTTAACAACACAATATCGAACCTCCCCCATCAACGTTCAAAGTTGTTCGCAATGTATATGTATGGGTACATGTTTCTCTAAGAATCATCCGGAGGGAAGGTAGGTAGAAGCTAGCTATTATCTGTTTCTTTAAAAAGTCTCCCCAGGGGTTTATTAAACTCACATCGTACCAATTATCAAATCTACATACCAGCTGCAATGCGTCCTTGTTTGCGGAAAGATATCTTGTTGTAATCCTTATCTTAATTTAATCTACCAGAAATATAGCGAGGGTGAAAACATGTATTGGATTTAACATCTATGTATACGGGTAGCGAACGACCGTCTCATTGGTATTTTCCCGGTTGGAAAATTAAGTCATGGCTTTGGAGGGGGAATGTCTACTTTTGATTTTTTTCTGTTTTATTCTTTGTTTATGTCCTATTATGTCCTATTGTGGCTTTAAAAAAATAAAATAAACCCCTGGGCTAGCCCTTAGCATTAGTATTCATTAGTTTATGTAAATTTCATGCAATAATCCCTTTGGTTTTAACAAAATCAAATTGGTAGACGTTGAACTGAAATGAATTTATTGTGGCCGCTTGGATGATGCTGAAAAATTACTAAAAACGATCTAAAACCTTACGCCATTTGTGTTTGTTTATGCGGTACCAATAACGTAACGTCTGCACCGCATTGATATAATTCAACAAAATTTATAAATGCTATGGATGCTAGTGAATGCAGTGACCGATTCACACATTTGCCGCTAGTAGGCTGCTGACATTTTGCCGCCCTTACCAAGCTCTACGAAAATATTGCTGAAGGGGCGTAACCGGAATCTCACAAAAACAACTGTGTTGTAAAAGGTGTCCGCCAAAGAAAAAGTCATCAGCCGCAAAAAGGATTGATATAAATACATTCCCGCCAAAATACTCGCATCTTGTCTCAATGATGGTGGTGGAGCAAATTTTTTTCAACGCTTATTGGCGGGGAGCTAAACGAGGGTACTATTTGCTGCTATGTTCTTTTCTTGATAATTTTGAAGCTTCCAGTCTTATAGAAAATAAAAATGCGTTTTAGAACCTTATTTAGCTTTCCTTCGTATGGAACTCGTTTTTTTTCTATACGATAAAAGTTCTTTCATAAATTTCTTAACATTGATTTTATTTTGTTATTAACCTTATTCAAGCTCCCCGCCAAATAGCGTTGAAAAAAAATTTGCTCCACCACCATAATTGAGACAAGATGCGAGTATTTTGGCGGGAATGTATTTATATCAATCCTTTTTGCGGCTGATGACTTTTTCTTTGGCGGACACCTTTTACAACACAGTTGTTTTTGTGAGATATCATATCTTTTTGCAGTTTTCGATTTACAAAATTCGTAAATATATTATGAAGACGATATTCATTGCCCTATTGTCACGAATTTGTTTGAGAACAATAATTTATAAGAATGATAAACCCCTTGCTAACCTACGTCTCCTTGGTAACATTGCTCGCCTTGGTAATCTTAGTAACTATAGTACACTTGACTACTTTGGTGATCTTGCAAGCCCTTAGTAACCTTGGTAACCCCGATGGCCTTGGTAGCCCTAGTAACCTCGGTAACCTTTGTATCTTTATAAAAATAAATAACAGGCGCGACAATCCAGCATTGGACTAAGGCCGCAGGATGTGTTAGTGACATCCTATTTCCAAGATCTTATCTGCTTTTTGTAGAGGTAATGAGATCAGCATCACACGCAGCAGTGTTATTTATCCCCATAAATGGGTACTCGTTTAACATCTGAGTGAGATCATAGTCCGTCACAAGCTCGTGAGTTCGAAAACCACCATGATCCACGGTGAGATTCGAACTCATGACCCTGTGCACCGAAGGTGCGCGCACTAACCGCTAGACCAGTCAGACTACTGGTATCTTTATACATAAAATTAAACTTAATGATAACCCTAACTTTGACCATAACCCTGGCCTATACCTAAACCTCAAACTCAGACTCAACCTTAACCCAAACCGTAATAATAACGTTAAGTGCGATATAACAATAGAGAGTTTTAGCAAGTCGTATGTAATAAAACGACATAATTTGACATTCCATATAAAAATTCGCTTGCTTACCGTATACGAAACGAAATATCTTAATTTTGCATGTCCCAAGTAGGCATGGGTGTATTTCCGTATATTTGATTCTCTGGAAACAGTCGAAATTGGCGAAATAATTTGTCGTTTTTTACACCTATGCCTACTTAGGATATGCACAATTAAAATATTTTGTTTCGTATACGGTAAGCAAGCGAATTTTTATATGGAATGTCAAATTATGTCATTTTATTCCATACGACTTGCTAAAACTCTCTAATAACTTTAACCCTATCCGTTACTCTAAACTTGATTTTGACTTTAACACCTTAGCCCTAAATTGAGTCTAAACCTTTACTTCATCTCTATCACATTCATCCTAATCTTAAATCTTAATTTTTAATGTAACCATTAAGCCTCACTGGGTACTCAATATGTGATTCAAATAACATCCATATTTCCTAAGTCCCACATTGCGCCTAAGACACATAGAGAAAGACATGTACATGTGAAAATATCCTTTTATCCCTCATCAAAGGTCCCGAAAACCTGTTGAGTCCTGACGAGCATTGCTTTTACAACAATAAAGTGGTTTCATGACCAAGAATCAGGGATAGTTATGAAATTCACTATATAACTAACAGTACCTTTTTGCCTACCACAACAGGATCAAACCGGGTGGAATTACAAGAATAAATCTACATGCCAAATTTTGTTCAAATTAACTCATCAGAATTCCTTGAAAAATCGATTTTCCATATGCCATCATCACGTAACTCTGGTTTGAACACAACAGAATACACCGTCTTGACAAAACCGATTTGGTGTCCCAGCGCCATATTTAAGCTTCCACCAAACCAGCGCAGAACGGTAGCGGTACGTGTCAGAATGTATGAAATAGTTTCCGCCGCGGTACACCACGGAGTACTTGTCAATTCTTGTGGTGTGTGTGTTGTGTGTACCGCGTACCGCTACCGCGCTGATTTGGTGGAAGCTTTAGGATCATCGGGATGAATGAAACATCCAATATTAAACTAATATGCACGTACTCGTATATATGAGACGAACCAAAACAGGAAATTTGACCCCCACCCCCCTCTCTTGCAGACGATCTAAAACTGAAAATTTTAGATACAAAAGATTGTTCGGTCCTACCAATTATACTATATTATACGATTCTTTTCTAGGCTTTTTACGTGCCTATCCTCGACTTTTGCAAAATGCTTCCTTTAAAATATATAAAAAGATTTAAGCGAGAAACTCTATGTATTTTTTCACATTTTCCGTTGTATCTTTTTTTCTACTTCACGGATCGGAGCAAACGATAGCCTATGCACACCTTCACGACAGACTCTATCAATGGGAAAAGAGACCAAATCCCGAGATGCCCTCTGCAAGGCTGTAGCCCTGTCAATGAACGACAAGAACAACAAGAACAACGAGAACAACGAGAACAAGATTTTTGAAAAAATTCGATTTTCAAACTCTTATATCCCCGGTGTTTCTTATCGTATCATCCTGAAATTTTCTACACTTCGTAAGACGGCGCGAGCGACAACGCTTACCGAATTTGAAGACTCAGGACCAACCAGGGTCCGAGATACAGAGGTCCGAAAACCCGTACTTGTTCCGTCGTGTAAACATAGTCTTAGTCGCTTCTCACTTTTTATTTGTTCAAATTTCTTCGTTTTTCTTTGGCGTGCGGGACGCTCCCGCGTCCCTAGATTTGGAAAATAAATCATCTTCATCGACAATAAGGAAATACAAGTCTTTCAACTTAAAACTGAAATTGGTCGATGCAAAGGAGCCGACAACACAAGGAAAATTATAAACTCCTTCAGGAAAGCAGGTTTAATAAAGAATAATTGCATCGAAGAAGAAGACGAGCTAAGGGAAATTGTTGAGTTGCCTATTGCGGAGAATGTATTCGACGAATACGTGGATTGCGATGCTAACATGGAATGTTTCGGTGTTTTATCAGATGAAGATATTGCCAGAGAAATTTTAGATGTTGATGTGGGTGAATCAACATAGGACGAAAACCCTGATATGGACCTAAATGACGTTTCCACGGTCAATTCGTTTATTTCCAGAATGGAAGCACTTCAAGCTTTAAAAACCTTGACCAATTATTTATGCGAGAACGGACTAGATATTGAGACTCTAGATGAAGTCGAGAAACATTTTTTTAAAACAACACCCGTCAATTATAAACAAAAAAAAATTTCCGATTTTGACATTTTTATGTCTTGACTCTGGCACATAAATCGAAAATCGTCACGAAAATTGCAACGAAAAAGCGTTACGTTTTTGGCATTACAAGTAGTACCCTGTGAGTTTTGGGTGCCATTCAAAGTTTCAACGGAAGTTGGGCTAGGTGCTACTCTGTGAGTGTTGGGTGCCATTCAAGGTTCAACAGAGGTTGGGCTTGGGTTCAATTTACGTTCAACATGAGATCAACTTGGGTTCAACTTGGGTTCAACTTGGGTTCAACTTGAATTCAACTCGAATTCAACTCAAATTCAACTTTCAGCTTAGGTTCAACTCACGTTCAACTTTCGTTCAACTTTTGTTGAACGACCCAAAAAGTGTTACTTTCAACTTAGGTTCAACTCACGTTCAACTTTCGTTCAACTCACGTTCAACTTTTGTTGAACGACCCAAAAAGTGTTACTTTCAACTTAGGTTCAACTCACGTTCAACTTTCGTTCAACTTTTGTCGAGCGACCCAAAAAGTGTAACTTTCAACTTAGGTTCAACCCACGTTCAACTTTTGTTCAACTTTTGTTGAACGACCCAAAAAGTGTAACTTTCAACTTAGGTTCAACTCACGTTCAACTTTCGTTCAACTTTTGATGAACGACCCAAAAAGTGTTACTTTCAACTTAGGTTCAACTCACGTTCAACTTTCGTTCAACTTTCGTTCAACTTTTGTTGAACGACCCAAAAAGTGTTACTTTCAACTTAGGTTCAACTCACGTTCAACTTTCGTTCAACTTTTGTCGAGCGACCCAAAAAGTGTAACTTTCAACTTAGGTTCAACCCACGTTCAACTTTTGTTGAACGACCCAAAAAGTGTAACTTTCAACTTAGGTTCAACTCACGTTCAACTTTCGTTCAACTTTTGATGAACGACCCAAAAAGTGTTACTTTCAACTTAGGTTCAACTCACGTTCAACTTTCGTTCAACTTTCGTTCAACTTTTGTTGAACGACCCAAAAAGTGTTACTTTCAACTTAGGTTCAACTCACGTTCAACTTTCGTTCAACTTTTGTTGAACGACCCAAAAAGTTGTACTTTCAACTTAGGTTCAACTCACGTTCAACTTTTGTCGAACGACCCAAAAAGTGTAACTTTCAACTTAGGTTTAACCCACGTTCAACTTTCGTTCAACTTTTGTTGAACGACCCAAAAAGTGTAACTTTCAACTTAGGTTCAACTCACGTTCAACTTTCGTTCAACTTTTGTTGAACGACCCAAAAAGTGTAACTTTCAACTTAGGTTCAACTCACGTTCAACTTTCGTTCAACTTTTGTTGAACGACCCAAAAAGTGTTACTTTCAACTCACGTTCAACTTTTGTCGAACGACCCAAAAAGTGTAACTTTCAACTTAGGTTCAACTCACGTTCAACTTTCGTCCAACTTTTGTTGAACGACCCAAAAAGTGTTACTTTCAACTTAGGTTCAACTCACGTTCAACTTTCGTTCAACTCACGTTCAACTTTCGTTCAACTTTTGTTGAACGACCCAAAAAGTGTAACTTTCAACTTAGGTTCAACCCACGTTCAACTTTCGTTCAACTTTTGTTGAACGACCCAAAAAGTGTAACTTTCAACTTAGGTTCAACTCACGTTCAACTTTCGTTCAACTTTTGTCGACCGACCCAAAAAGTGTAATTTTCAACTTAGGTTCAACCCACGTTCAACTTTCGTTCAACTTTTGTTGAACGACCCAAAAAGTGTAACTTTCAACTTAGGTTCAACTCACGTTCAACTTTCGTTCAACTTTTGATGAACGACCCGAAAAGTGTTACTTTCAACTTAGGTTCAACTCACGTTCAACTTTCGTTTAACTTTTGTTGAACGACCCAAAAAGTGTAACTTTCAACTTAGGATCAACTCACGTTCAACTTTCGTTCAACTTTTGTTGAACGACCCAAAAAGTGTAACTTTCAACTTAGGTTCAACTCACGTTCAACTTTCGTTCAACTTTTGTTGAACGACCCAAAAAGTGTTACTTTCAACTTAGGTTCAACTCACGTTCAACTTTTGTCGAACGACCCAAAAAGTGTAACTTTCAACTTAGGTTCAACCCACGTTCAACTTTCGTTCAACTTTTGTTGAACGACCCAAAAAGTGTAACTTTTGTTGAACGACCCAAAAAGTGTAACTTTCAACTTAGGTTCAACTCACGTTCAACTTTCGTTCAACTTTTGTTGAACGACCCAAAAAGTGTAACTTTCAACTTAGGTTCAACTCACGTTCAACTTTCGTTCAACTCACGTTCAACTTTCGTTCAACTTTTGTTGAACGACCCAAAAAGTGTAACTTTCAACTTAGGTTCAACCCACGTTCAACTTTCGTTCAACTTTTGTCGACCGACCCAAAAAGTGTAACTTTCAACTTAGGTTCAACCCACGTTCAACTTTCGTTCAACTTTTGTTGAACGACCCAAAAAGTGTAACTTTCAACTTAGGTTCAACTCACGTTCAACTTTCGTTCAACTTTTGATGAACGACCCGAAAAGTGTTACTTTCAACTTAGGTTCAACTCACGTTCAACATTCGTTTAACTTTTGTTGAACGACCCAAAAAGTGTAACTTTCAACTTAGGATCAACTCACGTTCAACTTTCGTTCAACTTTTGTTGAACGACCCAAAAAGTGTAACTTTCAACTTAGGTTCAACTCACGTTCAACTTTCGTTCAACTTTTGTTGAACGACCCAAAAAGTGTTACTTTCAACTTAGGTTCAACTCACGTTCAACTTTTGTCGAACGACCCAAAAAGTGTAACTTTCAACTTAGGTTCAACCCACGTTCAACTTTTGTTGAACGACCCAAAAAATGTAACTTTCAACTTAGGTTCAACTCACGTTCAACTTTCGTTTAACTTTTGTTGAACGACCCAAAAAGTGTAACTTTCAACTTAGGTTCAACTCACGTTCAACTTTCGTTCAACTTTTGATGAACGACCCAAAAAGTGTTACTTTCAACTTAGGTTCAACTCACGTTTAACTTTTGTTGAACGACCCAAAAAGTGTAACTTTCAACTTAGGTTCAACCCACGTTCAACTTTCGTTCAACTTTTGTTGAACGACGCAAAAAGTGTTACTTTCAGCTTAGGTTCAACTCACGTTCAACTTTCGTTCAACTTTTGTTGAACGACCCAAAAAGTGTTACTTTCAACTTAGGTTCAACTCACGTTCAACTTTCGCTCAACTTTTGTGGAACGACCCAAAAAGTGTAACTTTCAACTTAGGTTCAACTCACGTTCAACTTTCGTTCAACTTTTGATGAACGACCCAAAAAGTGTTACTTGCAACTTAGGTTCAACTCACGTTCAACTTTTGTTGAACGACCCAAAAAGTAACTTTCAACCTAGGTTCAACTCACGTTCAACTTTCGTTCAACCTTTGTTGAACGATCCAAAAAGTGTAATTTTCAACTTAGGTTCAACTCACGTTCAACTTTCGTTCAACTTTTGTTGAACGACCCAAAAAGTGTAACTTTCAACTTAGGTTCAACTCACGTTCAACTTTCGTTCAACTTTTGTTGAACGACCCAAAAAGTGTTACTTTCAGCTTAGGTTCAACTCACGTTCAACTTTCGTTCAACTTTTGTTGAACGACCCAAAAAGTGTAACTTTCAACTTAGGTTCAACTCACGTTCAACTTTCGTTCAACTTTTGTTGAATGACCTAAAAAGTGTAACTTTCAACTTAGGTTCAACTCATTTTCAACTTTCGTTAAACTTTTGTTGAAAGACCGAAAAAGAGTTAAATTCGAAAAGCAAATCCTCACGAAATAATGCATAAATGATTTCGAGGTTGCATCAGTACTGTACATTAGCATTTGTTGAAAACATGAAAATGTCCCACTGAGTTGCGGACTTGTACGCAAGCTGAACCTTTTAAATACATTCTCTAAAATAACAATTTTTGTAAATGTTTTATAGCTTAGATCAGTGTTTTCAGCATTGCAATATTTTCAAATAAATTTGCTCTAAGCTGATTCTTTATGAACCTAATGGAATATAATGTTTTTGTTATTTATGAAGAATGAATGATTTTTTTTTATAATAATAAAAAAATAAAAAAAAGTTGATGTTAAACTAATAAAAAGGTTTTTATTTTCCATTCCAGTTGTCCCAAAACTTATCGTAATTTAGATACAACACATATACAATATTTGCATCTCAGACACATATTTTTGTTTGTTCCGATATTTACAAACATAGTCTAAGGCCCGTATTTATGAACATTCCTTAACTCAAGGAGACTTTTTTGTCTCCTTTGACCAGGGTTGTGCTTTGTTCCTGATGTCACCGCCGCTATGCGAAAGTCCACAGGTCAAGGAGACCTTGGGTCAAGGATGCCTAAATTCAATAAATTAAATGTCATTTCCCATACTTTTTCATAGAAAAAAAAGTCTCCTTGAGTTAAGGAATGTTCATAAATACGGGCCTAAGTCTTCACATAATATAAATATACTAGTTCAGACATTTGGGACCCTCCAATGAGCAAAGGTTTTGCTTATAGACGGGACCCCTTATATAAGCACATATTTGCTAATAACCGGGGCCCCGGATAATAGCAAACCCGGTTATAGTCAACTATATCTCCACCCAAAGTTGGAGCAGAAGGCTCAATTTTGGTTTATCGCTATTGGAAGGCACCACTATACTACCCAGTACCCACTAAAAATCAGCTCAATCGGATTAACACTAGTCGTTGAGACCACCGATTTTCAAAAGAGTTTGAAGCATGAAAAGTGTAACACTGCAACTGAATATCAGAGGGAAGGGAGAAATGTATTCTTGTATTTTGATCCTTTAACAACGGTTGATTTGAAGATCTCAATTTTTCATTCTACGAATAAATGAGAAATTTGAAAATCTTTAACTTACTCGTGGTTAAAAAAAAACACAAAATTTTTTTCTTAAATAAATCTTGATAGTTACAATGTTGCACTGTTTTTGTAAGTTTGCAGTAAGTTAGTTAATTTAACTTAAAAGATCGTCCTCCCAATTTTTTCAATTACCTATTGCCAAAGGAAGTAACATGGCGTTGGAAAGCAATCAAACTAAAGCATCATCGCAGATTTATTAGTTAAAAGTACCGTTATAAAACTGTTTACTTTACAAAGTGTTCAATTGAAATAAAATTTGAAATTTATCTGAAGATATCAAATCTGTAAGTTAGAAGTGATGTTGATAGAAATGTATTTGAAACCGAAAAAAAAACAATTTATGCGTAATGTAGTTTCAAAACCTTATTGAGAATTTTGTAATTACCAATTTTATTGATGGCGTTTTTGCTCAAACAAATTGTACCATTACTCAATTGTGCATTAAAAACGGGATACTATGAGGAAAAAAACATACCCTTCAAACTGGAGTCCAACCAAGGAATGATTGCATCGCTTTTCCTCGCTGTCTATCAAATAAAGATCGAAGAATGAAGCACTAACCTAAGTTGAGAGTAAATGAAGGTCAATTGAAGAAATTCGTCCTGGAGACTAGAGTATTAATTTTCGACACAAAATACCAATAGTGTTCCGCACTTTCTGGCGCAATTTGATCTGCTGGGAAACGTCGAAAAAGCTAAATGCCTTGATCTAGGGACGCGGGAGCGTCCCGCACGCCAAAGAAAAACGAAGAAATTTGAACAAATAAAAAGTGAGAAGCGACTAAGACTATGTTTACACGACGGAACAAGTACGGGTTTTCGGACCTCTGTATCTCGGACCCTGGTTGGTCCTGAGTCTTCAAATTCGGTAAGCGTTGTCGCTCGCGCCGTCTTACGAAGTGTAGAAAATTTCAGGATGATACGATAAGAAACACCGGAGATATAAGAGTTTGAAAATCGCATTTTTTCAAAAATCTTGTTCTCGTTGTTCTCGTTGTTCTTGTTGTTCTTGTCGTTCATTGACAGGGCTACAGCCTTGCAGAGGGCATCTCGGGATTTGGTCTCTTTTCCCATTGATAGAGTCTGTCGTGAAGGTGTGCATGCTATCGTTTGCTCCGATCCGTGAAGTAGAAAAAAAGATACAGCGGAAAATGTGAAAAAATACGCTTAAATCTTTTTATATGTTTTAAAGGAAGCATTTTGCAAAAGTCGAGGATAGGCACGTAAAAAGCCTAGAAAAGAATCGTATAGTATAGTATAATTGGTAGGACCGAACAATCTTTTGTATCTAAAATTTTCAGTTTTAGATCGTCTGCAAGAGAGGGGGGTGGGGGTCAAATTTCCTGTTTTGGTTCGTCTCATATATACGAGTACGTGCATATTAGTTTAATATTGGATGTTTCATTCATCCCGATGATCCTAAAGCTTCCACCAAATCAGCGCGGTAGCGGTACGCGGTACACACAACACACACACCACAAGAATTGACAAGTACTCCGTGGTGTACCGCGGCGGAAACTATTTCATACATTCTGACACGTACCGCTACCGTTCTGCGCTGGTTTGGTGGAAGCTTAAATATGGCGCTGGGACACCAAATCGGTTTTGTCAAGACGGTGTATTCTGTTGTGTTCAAACCAGAGTTACGTGATGATGGCATATGGAAAATCGATTTTTCAAGGAATTCTGATGAGTTAATTTGAACAAAATTTGGCATGTAGATTTATTCTTGTAATTCCACCCGGTTTGATCCTGTTGTGGTAGGCAAAAAGGTACTGTTAGTTATATCTCACAAAAACAACTGTGTTGTAAAAGGTGTTCGCCAAAGAAAAAGTCATCAGCCGCAAAAAGGATTGATATAAATACAATCCCGCCAAAATACTAGCATCTTGTCTTAATGATGGTGGTGGAGCAAAATTTTTTAAACGCTTATTGGCGGGGAGCTGAACGAGGGTACTATTTGCTGCTATGTTCTTTTCTTGATCAGATTTAATTTTGAAGCTTCCAGTCTTATAGAAAATAAAAATGCGTTTTAGAATCTTATTTTGCTTTCCTTCGTATGGAACTCGTTTTTTTTTTCTATGCGATAAAAGATCTTTCATAAATTTCTGAACATTGATTTTATTCTGTTATTAACCTTATTCAAGCTCCCCGCCAAATAGCGTTGAAAAAATTTTGCTCCACCACCATCATTGAGACAAGATGCTAGTATTTTGGCGGGATTGTATTTATATCAATCCTTTTTGCGGCTGATGACTTTTTCTTTGGCGAACACCTTTTACAACACAGTTGTTTTTGTGAGATATCATATCTTTTTGCAGCTTTCGATTTACAAAATTCGTAAATAAATTATTAAGACTATATTCATTGCCCTATTGTCACGAATTTGTTTGAGAACAATAATTATAAGAATGATAAACTCCTTGCTAACCTTTGTCTCCCTGGTCCACTTGGCAACCTTGCTCGCCTTGGTAATCTTAGTAACCACAGTACACTTGACAACTTTGGTGATCTTGCAAACCCTTAGTAAGCTTGGTAACCCCGATGGCCTTGGTAGCCCCAGTAACCTCGCTAACCTTGGTATCTTTATACATCACATTAAACTTAATGATAACCCTAATTGACCATAACCCTGGCCTATACCTAAACCTCAAACTCAGACTCAACCTTAACCCTATCCTTACATTTAACCCTAAGAATAACGTTAACTGCGACGTAACAATAAATTTAACCCTATCCTTTACCCTAAACTTGATTTTGACTTTAACCTTAGCCATAACTTCAGTCTAAATCTTTACTTCATCTCTATCACATTCATCCTAATCTTAAATCTTAATTTTTAATGTAACCATTAAGCCTCACTGTGTACTCAATATGTGATTCAAATTACATCCATATTTCCTAAGTTCCACATTGCGCCTATTAACGCCAAACGGTTAAGATACAAGTCCCGTTACTACAGACCCAAGACTGTCCTTATATCCAGGTTCCATCATTCTCCCTTTTAAAATACCCCTATCTACTGCTTTTGGCTTTTTGATCTTCATCGTCGTTGCTACGTTGCATTACGTTACGCTCGTTAGTTATGACATAAAATGTATATCATACCATAGAGAAAGACATGTACATGTGAAAATATCCTTTTATCCCTCATCGAAGGTCCCGAAAACCTGTTGAGTCCTGACTAGCATTGCTTTTACAATAATAAAGTGGTTTCATGACCAGGAATCAGGGATAGCTAAGAAATTCACTATATAACTAACAGTACCTTTTTGCCTAACACAACAGGATCAAACCGGGTGGAATTACAAGAATAAATCTACATGCCAAATTTTGTTAAAATTAACTCATCAGAATTCCTTGAAACATCGATTTTCCACATGCCATCATCACGTAACTCTGGTTTGAACACAACAGAATACACCGTCTAGACAAAACCGATTTGGTGTCCCAGCGCCATATTTAAGCTTCCACCAAACCAGCGCAGAACGGTAGCGGTAAGTGTCAGGAGGTATGAAATAGTTTCCGCCGCGGTACACCACGGAGAACTTCTCAATTCGTGTGGTGTGTGTGTGTTGTGTGAACCGCTACCGTTTGTTGAAAGCTTTAGGATCATCGGGATGTCATTTGTTCATCCAATATTATAGTAATATGCACGCACTCGTATAAGAAATGAACCAAAACAGGAACTTTGACCCCTTGCCGCCGCTCTTGCAGACGCTCTACAACTGAAAACTTTGGAGAGCATATACGAGGGATTGTTTGAAACAGTCCCGCCAAAGCACAAAACTATACGATTCTTTTCTAGGCATTTTTCAGGCCTATCCCCGACTTTTGCAAAATGCTTCCTTTAAAACATATAAAAAGATTTAAGCGAGAAACTATATGCATTTTTTCACATTTTCCGCTGTATCTTTTTTTCTACTCCACGGATCGAAGCAAACGATAGCCTATGCACACCTTCACGACAGACTCTATCAATGGGAAAAGAGACCAAATCCCGAGATGCCCTCTGCAAGGCTGTAGCCCTGTCAATGAACAACAAGAACAACAAGAACAACGAGAACAACGAGAACAAGATTTTTGAAAAAATGCGATTTTCAATCTCTTATATCTCCGGTGTTTTTCATCGTATCTTCTTGAAATTTTCTACACTTCGTAAGACGGCGCGAACGACAACCCTTACCGAATTTGAACACTCAGGACCAACCAGGGTCCGAGCTACAGAGGTCCGACAACCCGTACTTGTTCCGTCGTGTAAACATAGTCTTAGTCGCTTCTCACTTTTGATTTGTTCAAATTTCTTCGTTTTTCTTTGGCGTGCGGGACGCTCCCGCGTCCCTAGATAGTGAATTTCATAACTATCCCTGATTCTTGGTCATGAAACCACTTTATTGTTGTAAAAGCAATGCTCGTCGTGGGGGTTAAAACCACGAATGATACACTGGATATACGAAGCTGTAGTCAAACCCCGTCTGACCTATGGCTCGATAGTCTGGTGGACCAAAATCAAGCAAAAAACAGCAGCAGCGAAGTTGGGATCAGTACAGAGACTGGCCTGCGCAAGCATAACCGGCGCCATGCGCAGTGCACCAACTTTAACTCTAGAGAAACTACTAGACCTGCCACCACTGGACCTCACAATCACAGAAGAGGCAAGACTTGCAGCGTACAGACTCCAATCATCGAACATGTGGACACCACAAAGGACAGGACACTGTTCGATTACAGAAACTATTGCAAACCCAATCCTAGATATGGGCAGCGATTATACCCCGGCCATGTATACCTTCGACTCCAATATCCAAACCTCAACGGTTAGGGAAGACTGGAGTAAATGGAACGACAACCATCTATCAAATCACATCGTGTGGTACACGGATGGGTCGAAGACAGACGAAGGAACAGGGGCAGGAGTTTATACTAAAACCAACAACTATTGTATCTCCAAACCCCTAGGTCAATATACAACTGTGTTCCAGGCAGAACTTATAGCCATAAACCTTGCAGCGGGGGAGAGTACTCGAAAGGGATATACCAATAAAACCATATTTATTCTCTCCGATAGTCAAGCTGCTATAAAAGCCATTGCAAATCCCAAAACAACCTCTAAATTGGTTTGGGAATGTCAACAAAATCTCAAAAACCTAGCTACCCGAAACAAAGTAACTCTAAAATGGGTGAAGGGACATAAGGGGATCGAAGGAAATGAGAAAGCGGACGCCCTTGCAAGAGAGGGTTCCGAACTACCCTTAACTGGTCCTGAACCTGCAATCGGAATCAGTAAATCTACTGCCAGAACCGTTGCTAGACGATGGACCGAGGATAAATTCCAAAATCGATGGAGACTAGCTGAAGGGCTCAGGCACAGCAAGCGTATGCTGGAATCTAACTGGCAAACCAACTGCACCGAAGCCCTCAGTCTAAGTAAAACGAACCTCAGGGCAGTGACAGGCCTTATAACCGGTCATTGTACCCTACGAAAACATCTGCATACAATTGGGATCTACTCACAAGACCCATTATGCCGCCTCTGCAACGAAGACGAGGAATCAGCCTCGCACGTTATCTTCGAATGCCCCGCTCTTATGAGCTGGAGACAAAATTTCTTTGGGGCTCAAACTACCACAATGGGTGCACCCAAAGTAAACCTGGTTAGCTTTCTTCTAAGCCTTATACGAAGGACAGAGCTCTTAACCTGAAACGTTATCGCTTAGATGGGATATACAATAAGCCAGCAGGCTGCAGTATTGGGCGCAACCAGCCCAACCTATCTCAGCGCCATATCCATCCATCCATCCATCCAATGCTCGTCAGGACTCAACAGGTTTTCGGGACCTTTGATGAGGGATAAAAGGATATTTTCACATGTACATGTCTTTCTCTATGTGTCTTAGGCGCAATGTGGAACTTAGGAAATATGGATGTTATTTGAATCACATATTGAATACCCAGTGAGGCTTAATGGTTACATTAAAAATTAAGATTTAAGATTAGGATGAATGTGATAGAGATGAAGTAAAGGTTTAGACTCAATTTAGGGCTAAGGTGTTAAAGTCAAAATCAAGTTTAGAGTAACGGATAGGGTTAAAGTTATTAGAGAGTTTTAGCAAGTCGTATGGAATAAAACGACATAATTTGACATTCCTTATAAAAATTCGCTTGCTTACCGTATACGAAACAAATTTTAGGCGATGCTATAAACTTTTAAGTTCTTCCTTAGTTTCTTCGATGCTTTGTCGCCTGACCTGACGGGATTAAGCTCCCGCATATTATTCAGGAGTCTCTAGTCCAACTTGCATTAAGTAGGTATACCAACTTGAGGGATAATGAATAGCCTGATCCCAAGTGCCACGTTGTTCGACGTGCAATATTTGCTTCGCTGTGCCAAACCTATTCTTTCGGAATCTAAGCTAAACAAGCAGAATTGAAACACTTCCAAAACCTTGTGACGGCCCATTTTCGATCTCGTCAGTAGACCTTAAAACATTAAAGGAAATTTTTATTCAGTAGAAAAGCATAGAAACAAGATGGTAGAGACTATTCCTTAAATTCCTTATTTAGAACTAATAAAATAAATGCTTTTTCTCTGTGCTGAAAAAATAATCCTGACTACTGCACGGAGTACAGTGGCTGATTTTCCATCATGTTGTGATAGGAAAAATAAATTCAAACCGTAAATCATTCGATGTCTGCAATTTTAAAACCTTGGAAGCTAGAGCCTTGAAATATTCACCAAATATAAACACCCAAAATTCGAAATTTCGCCCAGGAATTTCTAAGTTAGGGACAATTATTGAATAAATTTAGGAGCAAATGTGATCGCCAAGTAGTTCTACAATTGTACCGAATTTCAAGAAGAGCGATTAGGGTTCTTATCTCGGTAAATATCGATCAGGGTACGGGAGTCAATTTTTACACCTTAAACGTAGACAAGACTGATCAAAGGTCTCACCGAGGAGCTTATTATGTATTGAATTAGGTTTCATTGTGTGGCATGGCGATTGCTGTACATTTCCCATGTACGTCTGATCAGCTTATAGTAGTTAATGTTTGCATATATGTATTTGAAAAATTTATTTGCGCCTCAGAATATTTTCACATTTACGGCCAGATTCTGTAATCTGTGCAATTTTCTAGAATTTTATACCTAGTGATAAAATTTTGTGAAAAAGTGTTAGATCTGCCACAAAAGTGGTAAAGTCGAAATACTGCGATTATTCGAGAAATCGAAGATAACGTCCCTGCGTTTTTAAGGAAATCTACATTCTATTAACCTTTCTAATACCCGCGCTAAGCTTTGTAACACGTATACCCGCATCGGACTCCACGACCGTAAGTTTGGTAGCCTATATCATATGCTTCACCTAACAAAACATAATATAAAATATTACATACATACTAAGGGATATAAAAATTCGTAACTGGCGCCATAGCTCAACATTGGACCAATGTTGTATTTTGTATTGTTGTTGAGATCAACACCCAAGTAGGTGCTCATTTAAGATCTAACTGAAATCATAGTCTGTTACATAGGTCGTGAAATCGAAAAACACCATAAACTGAATTCGCTCACGGTGAGGCTCGAACCCACGATCCTGTTCACCGAAGCTGTGCACACTAACCACTACACCAACCAGACTACTAAGGGATAAAATGAACAAAAAAGTCAATCAAGCCTAAACAATTTTCAAAATTATGATCGTAGCCAGGATTTTCCCTAAAGGGTCGTGGGATGTATAGTTTATTGTAGGTCCCGAAAATATTGATAGAAAAGGTCTTAAACATTTTGGACACCATCAAAATCCTTAGAATATCAGTAAGGGAATAATTAAGTCTCGTAAGTCAAGGCCAAAAGCGAAATTACAGGATCTGATGATGTTGTGTTCCAGTTTTGGATATCAAATACCTAAAGTTGCAGTCTCAGCAGCTTTGTACGGATTAAAGATACTGAGACTGACATATGAATTGAACATCCAGGATTTTGGTCAGCTCTAAATTTTGTCAACATAATGATTTTCTTAGAGAAGTTGGAATTGTCGGTTACGAAAATATTGTTAGGCAAATTTTCAAATGGTCTGGCTGGTGTAGTGGTTATGGTTACTGCGCGCACCTTCGGTGCACAGAGTCGTGGTTTCGAGACTCACCGTGAACGAATTTAGTTCAGTGTTTTCCGAACTTACAACCCATGTGACCGAATATGATCTCTATGATAGGGATAAATAACATTGCTGAGCGTGCTGTCGATCTCAACAGCTCAACAAAAAAGTAGCTAAGATCTTGGAAATTGGATATAACTTACATATCTGTTACCTTGGTCCAAAGATGGACTGTCAGGCCTGATGGTTTTTGTTTTGTAATTATAGAGCCAAATATTAATTGATTTCAGATTGCAAAGTGTGGTCCAGAATTTTTTTTTGTTTATGTTTTTTTGGGGTGCTGAGCTCGAATCTGGAGTTTCCCATCAAAATTTCGTTGCGAAACAGGGTCAAAAACCCAAAATTTTCAGAATTTCCCCATTTTTTGACTTATAACTCCGAAAGTGTACATTTCTCCGAAAACCTGTCCATGAAAATGTTAGAGAAAACATGATTGCGGGTCCAACGCGCCATTAATCTTTAAAATGCCACTTGTAATAATACCGCTCAACGGATTCACCATATTTATGTCTCTTTGGACGCGCAATTAACCGGTCTCTAACATATTCATGGAGAGTTTTCGCAATTTCAGAGTTAGGGGTCATCAAATGGAAAATTAGCAAACATTTTAGAGTTTTTGCGATTTTAACTCTGTTCCGCAACGAAATTTTGGTGGGAAGCTCCGAATTCGTGCTCACCACCCCAAAAAACATAAGAAACAAAAACAAATTTTTCTCCACCAGATTTTGCAATCTGATGTACTAGGTTTATCAATATAACTACAATAAGTCGAGATTAACGAAAAATGACCCTGCCAGTGTTTAGACACTCGAAAAAAAAAAAAAAAAACAAATATGACGAGCTTCGGCGATTTTCGAATAGGTTAATTAGGCGTAAGAAACGTAAGCATCTTGATGAGCAGTTGATGCAAATTAACCAAAGACTAGCTAGTAGGAACAGTAGACAAGCTAATTAATGCAATTAAAAGTGGATACCAACCCAGGACCAGCCTCTGTAAGGATAAGGATGGCAATATCATTAGCGACACCGATAGCGTTGATAAACGCTCGGCCTCACATTTTGAAGAACTCCCCAATGTTCAACCGAACAACCCCACACAAGAAGCTCCGGAGCTGATGGCTGAAACAGGTCCTCCCGTTCAACCCCCAACAGTAGAAGAAGTTGATCCCGCCATGTAAGCACTAAAACATAATAAAGCCCCGGGCGCTGACGAGATCCCAGCTGAACTGCTGAAGCATGGTGGGGAGAGCCTTGTTAAGGCTATACACACACTTATCGTTAAAGTATGGAACCACGAAATAATCCCGGAAGATTGGCGTAAAAGTATAATTTGCCCAATCCACAAAAAAGGGGATAATTTGAAATGTGAGAACTACAGAGGCATCTCATTAGTTCGTACGACTTAGAAGATTTTATCTAAGATTCTAGAAAATAGATTTAATCCGTACGCAAAAGAAATCATTGGCGAGTACGAAGGCGGCTTTAGACCTGGTCGTTCGACGACAGATCAGCTTTTTACAGTGAAGCTTTTACTCCAGAAGTGCTGGGAATACAACATCGACGTATACCAAATATTTCAAGCAGGCATACGACAGTATCGATCGAAGCGTACTGTACAACATTTTGCTGCATTTTGGAATACCGGCTAAGCTAGTGCGACTCATAAGGATGACGATGACTAATACCGTCTCGCAGGTCAGAGTTCAGAGCAGACTCACTACCTATTTGAAACTCGTACTGGACTCAAGCAAGGCGACGGGCTGGCGCCGACGCTCTTCAACCTGGCTCTGGAGTATGTGATTCGAGCCATGAATTTGGACAGCAGCGGAACGCTACTCATTTCATTAATCGACTCAACGCCGACGACATCAACATCATGTCTCGAAAGTTGGGTGATGCAGAAAGCCTTCTGCATAATCTCAATAACGCCTCCAAAGAAGTTGTGCTACATATCAACGAATCTAAAACCAAGGTCATGATGCAATCAAAAACTAAAATGCCAGTAACTTCAAGCATCACAGTGGGGGACCTTTATATAGGGTATGTAGACAACTTCACTTACCTGGGTTGCAATTTGTCAAAGGACGCCAACGAAACAAATGAGATAAAGCGGCGGATAAAGTAGCTAATAAGTGTTATTTTGCGGTCCTCCAAATTATGAATTCGAAGCTGGTGCACAGGAACACGAAGCTCCACGTGTATAAAACCATAATCCGACCTGTGCTATGCTATGGCTGCGAGGCATGGAACCTAACCCAAAACTCTGAACACCTGTTGAACGCATTCGAGCGAAAGGTTCTCCGAAGAATTTTCGGGGCCGTTCGTGAACGAGGTAAATGGCGCATCCGGTACAACCTTGAGTTGTATCAGCTGTATGATGAGCTGCAGGTGTCGAAGATCGTGAAATTGCAGCGACTGCAATGGACGGGACATGTACAAAGGATGAATGACGATCGCATGCCCAAAAAGGTGATGAACGCGCAACGAGTGGACGGAGCCAGATTTCGTGGACGACCGAGAGCCCGATGGGAGCATTCTGTATGTGAGGACGCCCACCAGATGCTAGTCTTTCGGAACTGGAGGACAAGGTCGCGTGACCGCGACAATTGGAGGTCTTCAATCCAGGCGGCGGCGGCCAAGGCCCGACGTCGGGCTATCGTGCCATAAAGAAGAAGTGTTTAGACATCCACTGGTCATTCTGATTCCATTCAACTAGCCTCCAATTTCTGCGTTTTAGACGGTAGTTCGCCTATATTCGGTGCTATTTTTGTCTCTCGGACTGCATATTCCTCTTGTGAGATCTAAATTTCGTTGCTGGTATGATTTAGCTACAAAATGAATCCTGATTAAATAACTTGAAAGACACGGAAATGTGAGATTCGTTCTTAACAAGGTCCCTAACTGGGCAACGCTGTATACCATTTGTCACTAAAATCCCTTTAAGATGGAATGTTGATAAATTCCACTACCTTCTCGGAGCGACTTCATGTGACATATCAAGCTAGATATAGTAAAAAAAACACCCAAAACTATAACAAATATTTTAGTTTTCCACGAGTGAAACGTATGTATTGGGACGCAGCCTCCGCACCACCGTCAGTTACGAGTGGCCACTTGCTGTTGTCCTTTTGTCCGTGGTGGAAACTATCACGGTCATGCATTCCGCGGAGCGGCAAAGAAGGCATCTGGTTAAGTTTCCAGACTACAGTCTCAGCAGCAGAAAATTGTACGTAGTGCTTGGAATCAAACTTGCATTTTTACGCCTTCAAGCATTGTATAAGTACAGTGATTTTTTACTACATTGGCAAGGATTTTTTTTACCATAATCATCGGCCAGGGGGTGGTGACCGCCCCTCACCCCCTTGGCTACGCCCATGGCTCTGACACCTTACACGGCCAAGTGTAATGTACATGCGTATGATTAAATCGCATTTAGGTGTTTTTGTATACTCGTATGTCATATACAACATGTTGGGTTGTCTGCATTCAAGTACAGAAAAAAAGTCCATTATTGCCTGCGGATAACAAAATTTGGATAGCTAACCAGTTCCCTATAAACGACCGGCTTTCAATTCATTCATTGGGTACATAATATCATTGAAAAATATTAATTGGTCTCGTCTAGACAAATAAACTTTTAAAACCACCACAGGAATAAAAGCAGACTGAAATGAAGTATTTTATTCAAACGATTGATTTTATTCTCTAACTATGGCAAATTCAACTGAATGAAAGGATAAATAAATTGGAATGAACAGTTAACAAAATGGAATGAGGTGAGCAATGAAAGTCCCTTTTTTGTGCTTTTAGGATTTCAACTTAGCTCAAAACTTTAATGTTGTTTGCTTAACGAAAAAGTATATTAAACATAGTTACTGGAGAAAAAAATGCATATCTGGTTCAAGAGTTCTAAGTTCAACACTGTTTTTAGGATTAGTTGCCTTTTTGCATTTTCTACATTATGATCGCATTGTAATGCAAAGAGGGTACATGTTATTAGTATACATTTTTCGCCTAGAGTAAGATTTGAACCTCCTACCTTGGCATCAAAGGCTCATTAAACAAACTGTTGATTTGTTAAAGAGTAAAGAAATTACCTTCTTCTCTATAAACTCCCGGTATAGAATTGCTTTTGTTTTGCAATTAGTAGCAAAAGCAAATTTCGCAATTACGTCAGCATATTACACATGCAGTAAAGACAGACCATATTCGTATGAACACATCATATCAATCTGTAATGTTGTTATCTCGCTCATTTTACATACATGGCCGCCACTTAATGATTATTACCAGCATTAAAACATTCTTAAACTTGACTTTTGTACACACATGTTCTGCATGCGGATAATGTACAAAACTGTGAACCATTCTACCATTATCTCCGGAGTTCATCAATAGCAGAAATCTAAATGCTCTTCGAAGACTTTATTATTGTTATCATTTGGCCGGGCTATATCCAAGGCACAGAATATTGCCGTTTCCAAAGTATGTTGTGATGATGCCTCCTTCTTCGTTAAGTGCTCCACGCCGAAATGGAGGATAATAATGGCCAGGTATTATACACACATCTCAGAAGCGAGTATCAGGAACGACGCAAAATTGTACACTCCCAATTAGATATAATTTATAACAGTCATAACAGAGGTAATAATGCGCAACCAGCAAATGGATTACACCCCATTGAATTCCCACATAGTACTCGTACGAGGACTATACGTATAGTACGTACGAGTTTTACACGTTTGCGAAACCACACTTACACTCAATACTTTGCTGCTTGCTGTTCCACCAGAAGGCGAGGATGTGATTTGTTTTCGGTAATGCGAAAATCAAAAGGATATGGTGTTAAGGTACGTACGTACTTGGTCGTGAAGAGGTGTGCGACATGGTGCGGACAAATTCCCAAAAGAAGGATGTTGCACAAGTGCGTTCCGGTGAGAAAGTTAATTGTAATTGTTGATTAATGACATATGCAGGGAATCGTTTAAAACTCCCCGAACACAGAATAATACGGCAACAAGTGTTAATTGATGCACTTAGGCTTTTCTATACAGAAGTGAGACGAGAGTAGGGGCGCATAGATTTTAAGAAAGAGTACTTAAAGTAGTAAAATCTCTATATTGTAGGAGTACGATAAAATTATTTGAATTTGAATTTTCCGTTTGAATTGTTTGTTGTTTTGTTATTTTGAATCATTGTGAACTATTGTGAATTATAAACGTACATATCAATAAACTTCACTTCTTAGCTGTTCTTGGAACTTGAACGACGTGTTTTTTTCTTTGCGCCTGTCCGCCATCCTAACAATTTTCCTACAGCAAATTTCAGAAGTGGGATGTAGCATCGTGCCTTTGTATCTTTGTGCCATTGTGCGTAGTACGTTTTGTTCGCTTTAAAAAGTAATCGGTGTTTCAACGTACATACTCCGCGTGTTTTCTGTGTACCACTTTTCTCCGAAAAACGATATACGGCATGGCTAGCGAAAACGGTGGCGTGGCCAAACGAACCAGGTCATGCACGGCTTTGCACGACTCGCAACAGGACGCTACGGAAAAGTGTCCGCAAAGCGAAAGTGAAGTTAACTCAACGTTCTACGAGGGCGACGAGACGATACGCCAGCCAAACGTGCGTTCTACCGAAATTGTGGCGGATGCAGACACGGAGACGACGGATAGCGAGCATAGCGGGCGTAGCGCTGTGAGTACGACCAGACGGCGACAACATTTCCGCTTATCAGATATTGTCGACATTTTGCCGTTCTTCGACCCAGACGACGCAAACGGACTCAGCGCTAGTGATTTCGTTTCTCGTATCAAACGTCTAAAACGACTTTACAACTGGGACAGCGAGTCAGTGCTTTTTGCGTCCCAGACAAAAGTGCGAGGGCACGCAAAAACGTGGTTGGACTCTCAACCTAACCTCTTTGCTTCGTTCAACGAGTTTGCAAACGAGTTGTGTAGAAATTTCCCGAATGTCATAGACGAAGCCGACGTACACATTCGGATGATATCGACACAACGAAACAACAACGAATCGTTCACCGCATTCTATCATCGGATGTTGGCTATTGGTCGTAGGGGAAATTTGAGCGATGCTGTTATCGTACAATACGTAAGACGAGGTCTACGTGACAGCACTTTGCAGAACAGCATTGCCGCCCATCATTTTCCCACGTGTGTGGATTTATTGCTGGCGTTGCAACGATACGAGATGAACACTGTCACGAAACGAGAAAAACGAGAAGACAGTAAGCCCGACATCGTGTACAAACCTGCACAGCAGCAACAACCACAACAGCAGAAATCGAGCAACGTAACGTGCTATAATTGTAGCGAAAGAGGTCATGTGTCAACTAAGTGCCCCAAGCCTCAGAGGAAGGCAAGGTGTACGATTTGTAATCGAACTTCGCATTCAGCTAATGATTGTCCAGAGCGAGTAAATCGGGCTGCGAGTGCAGTAGTGGGCAATAACAATTTTGTGCAAAAAGTTAATTTCACGTTCGATCAATGGCGTTGCGTTAGCTTACGTGTTTTACTTGACACGGGCTCTCCCGTGAATTTTATTCGCATTGATAAAGTCTTGGGTGACATACATCCATATACTGAGTGTGAAAAATTTACCGCGTTAAACGACACGCCATTGACCGTCGTTGGTCAAATTAAAGTTGATATTCAGATTAAATCCTTTATCCGCAGTGTGATTTTTTTGGTTCTTCCTGTTGAGGCGATGTCCCACGATGCCATTTTAGGACGCTCATTCTTTCGTGATACCGGTTTACGTATGGTGGTAGATGGTGACGATGTCGATCTGCAGGAGCCGGAAACGGAAAACGAATTGAACATTTTTAACATTGAGTTGGCCGACGAAAACGATCCATTCGACATTGGTGACGACAATATATCGGTATGTAGAACTGATGTTAAAAACATTTTATATAATTACGTTAATAGAAACGGTGACGCGAATCCGGAACCATACGCGACGAAAATCGAGTTGACGCGCGACGCAAATTTTAAATGTAGTCCCACAAGGCAATCGTTTGCTGACAGGGAAACAACCAAACTTTTAGTAGATAATCTATTAAAAGAAAATATAATCCGACCGTCAAATTCTTCCGTGTGTTCGAGGGTGGTTCTCGTTCAAAAACGAAATGGCAAAACGCGACTTTGCGTGGATTTCAGACGGCTTAATGAAATCACGAAAAGGGATTGTTTTCCGCTACCTGTGATTGAGGACACTCTTGCTCAGCTGCGAAATAAACTATATTTCTCGATTATTGACTTAAAAAGTGGGTTTTACCATGTGCACATTGACGAAGCCTCGAAATATCTTACGTCCTTTGTAACCCACCACGGGCAATTCGAATTCAATAGAATGCCTTTTGGGCTTACTAACGCCCCAGCGATATTTTCTAGGTTCGTTCAGCACATTTTTCAAAATCTCGTTACGTCCGGCAATGTATTTGTCTATATCGACGATATTTTAATAGCAACGACTTCAATCGAAGAACATCTCGAATATTTACAGAAAACGTTTGACTTACTAGTTAAGAACGGTCTTGAAATACAAACGTCAAAATGTTCATTTTTAAAATCGAAAATTGAGTATCTAGGTTACGTTGTCTTTGGAAATAAAATATCAATGACTGATAGACACGTCCAGTCTATAAAAAACTACCCTATTCCGAAAACGAGAAAACAGCTCCAACGGTTCATTGGTTTAGTAAGCTATTTTCGCCGATTTGTAAAAAATTTTGCTCGGATTCTTAAACCGTTGTTCGAATTAATGAACGCAAACGATGAAAGTGAGTTTGTTCTATCTGAACAGCATTTCGACGTTATTCAAAACGTAAAAGACATATTATGTCAACCCCCAGTATTAACGATTTATGATCGTAACGCATCTCTCGAATTGCATACCGATGCATCTTCTGCAGGATATGGTGCAATTCTTTTCCAACGATCAGAACCGGATAATGAACGTCGGGTAGTGCAATATTTTAGCCAACGCACTACACCAGCTGAAAGTAAATATTCGTCTTACGAATTGGAAACATTGGCAATTGTGTACGCAATACGTAGATTTCACGTTTATTTGCATGGGCGCTCGTTTGATATATACACAGACTGCCAGGCATTAAAACAAACTTTTGAAAAACAAGACGTTAACGCTAGGATTTCTCGATGGGTTCTTTATTTGCAATCTTACAATTTTAGAATCATTCATCGAAGTGGCGACCAAATGAAACATGTGGACGCACTAAGTCGTGCTTTTGACGTTTCCACGATTGAGCCAGTTGATTTAGCAGCAAATCAATTGAGAGATTCTACGATTGCTGAAATTGTAGCGAAGTTGGAAAGCGGAGATAATCCTGAAAGTGACTTTATTAAACAAGACGATCTGTTGTATAAACGTGTGGAGGGTAAACTTCTATTTGTTGTTCCGCGTAATATGGAACATTCCGTAATTCAATCCAGTCATATGGCCACAGGGCATGGAGGCTTGGTACGTACTCTCCATAATCTTCAAAAAACGTACTTCCTAATAAATGGTCGCGATAAAGTTAGGTCTTACATAAAGAATTGTCTCACGTGTATTAAATATTCTCCGTCCTCGGGTAAGGGTCAGGGATTTTTACATTCGCCCCAAATTGGAAAATTCCCATTCGATGTGATTCACATAGACCACTTTGGCCCTTTAGAGACAACGCCGCGTAAAAATAAATATATTCTTTTGGTGGTCGATTCTTTCTCAAAATTTACGAAACTCTACACGACAAAGACTACCAACTCGACGGAAGCAATTAATAGCTTACGATCGTTCTTTCGACACTATAGTGTACCCCTGAAATTAATTTCTGATAGAGGCTCAGCCTTTACTTCGCTGTCTTTTTCAAAATTTCTTACGAAGAATTTTGTGAAACACGTTCTGAACGCCACCGCATCTCCTCGAGCTAATGGGCAGTGCGAGAGGATGAATCGCACGTTGAAATCCATTCTTTCCAAACTATGTGAGGAAGAGAATCGCTGGGACGTACACATTCCCGAATGTGAATTCGTTTTAAATAATTCGTATCATCGCTCTATTGACATGACTCCTGCTAACGTAGTTTTTGGAATTGACCAACGGAATTATGTTTCGGATAAATTACGTGAATATATTAATTCAATCAATGATACGCCGAATCGTGATTTAGAATCTATACGCGAACGTGCCGGTGAATCGAATTCGAAAACCCAAGAGTATAATAAAAAACGGTTTGATTTGAAACGAGTACCTCACGAGCGGTTTTCTGAAGGCGATTACGTCATGTTAAAAAACAGAGTAACTACACCGGGAGTTAATCAAAAATTAATAAAACGTTTTAAAGGTCCGTATATTATTAAACGTGTTCTCCCGCATGATCGATATCTCATCACCGACGTACCAGATCTACAGCTTAGCCAGAAACCATTCGAAGGAGTATTCGCACCTGAATTCATTCGAAAATACTCAACGCTTGAAACTTCTTCTTCGGCACTTGGGACAAGCGCTTCGTCAGGAGAGGCCGAACTGTAGGAGTACGATAAAATTATTTGAATTTGAATTTTCCGTTTGAATTGTTTGTTGTTTTGTTATTTTGAATCATTGTGAACTATTGTGAATTATAAACGTACATATCAATAAACTTCACTTCTTAGCTGTTCTTGGAACTTGAACGACGTGTTTTTTCTTTGCGCCTGTCCGCCATCCTAACAATTTTCCTACAATATATGTATATAAAAATGGAATGTTATTTCTTTGTCACAACAGGCTGGCCTTGTGTCGCTTATTGTCCCGGCTGTTTTTTGAAAACGATGATTTATAATTAGGGAAACTGAAGCAAAATGCAGCTGGCGCACAAGCGGGATATTTTTACCAGTTGCGTGGAAAAGAAATCATAGACACAGAAACCGCTTTCGATTCCAAGAATTTTCCCACTCGCGTGTCGTCTCCCGAGCCGATCATAGCCATCATTCGACTCCCTTGGAATCATATATACCTGCACCTTTCACGCAACCATAAAAGCCATGAAGTTGCATTTAAGGATATGTTGGAATGGCCGCCAGGGGTATAGCGATTTCCTGTAGTGTGGATGAAATTTTCTTTCCTCTCAAAAATGCTCTATTTCAGCAAATGTACTATAGGAAATCGTTATGCCGCTGGCGGCCGAATTGGTTGACGATTTTATTATTTCATGGCTTCTTATGCAGATGATTTTAAGCCATACTCTCAAAAACAATGAGAGCTGTCACCACAAGACTACTTTGTGTAGTTTGCTATCACTCTCGTTGCCAATTGTCCGTGGTTAGGGTATTAAATCGTGGATTCGGTTAGATTCGCGTGGATTTTTTCACCCAAGTCCAGTGTTGCCAACAGGAAATTTAATTTGCGGAAAACCGGCTTAATACTGCCTAAAAACTTTTAAAAATCCAGCTGAATCATTTGCTGGCAGAAAAACGGCTAAAACCGGCATTGATTTCAGTCTGATGGGTCCTATCTCTTTATGGATCGCACAAAATTACATTTTTAATTAATTAAAAACAGTGCTTACTATGAACAAAACAAAGTTTTTAATAAATTAGAAAAACGAATTAAGGGGTATCTAATCTTATCTAGTGGTTAGTTTTACCGTATAGACAAGACGCACACTATTTTTGGAAGTTTTTTTTTATACAATACAAAGCTTTTCTATTCTATTGAATTGCATTTTTGTTTATTTCTGTAGTTATGGCATATATGCCAAAATTTGGCCATCGAACGGCAAAAATCCTACATCGGATTTTTTTTTTATTATGGTTGAAGATGGTCCCGAGATTATGGGATAAAAAGTCCCAACCGATTGGCAACCTTAAAAAAAGGGGGGGGGGAGGGCATTTTTTCGTTTTTTTTCGATTGTGTCAAAAACGGCAAGAGATACGGAAAAATGGTCTGAGGACGAAAAAACTACATAAAATTACCTTTCCAATGATATATAACACATTAGTGTTTAATTAAAGATTTCGGCGCTGGCCTTAAAAATTATTTGGAATATTTTCATTTTAGACCTTTTTTAAAAGCTCCATAACTTTTGAAAGAATGCTAGTTCAGCCGTAAAATTTTGTATAAGTATTCACAATAAGTTCAAGATCATTGAATGCTAAATGCTAAAAATGTTATCCCTAGAGTCATTCTACCAATTCTAAAGGTAGAATGACTCTAGGGATAGAAATTTCACTTTTTCTAAAAACTAAAAAAATAAATCTCAGTACGTCCAGCCAGACCTATTCGGTATATAATATGCATAGGAGGCGACAGAAGGGTTAATAAGGATCAATGGAGGCGAACAATTTATTGTTTGCTTTTTATTTATTATGTAACTGGCCATGTACTGATTTTAAAGAATGTATCACTGTCGAAAGTTTAATGGAATAAAATCTTCAGTTTTTCTGGGGTCCGTCTGCCTGTGCATGACCACTATTGTCGAAGTACTCTTCCGTAGAGTGCCAGGAAACTAAAACTAGAAAAAGGCGGTCTTAGTAGGGAAAAAAAAGTTTACTCTTAGTTGGATAAATAAAAAATATAGCCTCTATGAGTGTAAGTGTTGTAGTCTGGTTAGTGTAATGATTAATGCACACACCTTCGGTGTACATGGTCATATGTTCGGGACTCACCGTGAACCAATTCAGTTTATGGTGTTTTTCAAACTCACGACCCATGGACGGAATGGAACAAAAAAGCAGTTAAGATCTTGGAAATTGGATGTCACTAACACATTTTCGGCCAAGTCCAATGTTAGACTGGTCTGTTATTATTATACCCTTCGCTCATAGAGTGAAAGGGTATATTAACTTTGTCATGAAGTTTGTAACGCATTGAAGGAAGCATCTCCGACCATATAAAAAGTATACATATATGATCAGCATGATGAGATGAATCGATTGGGCGATGTCTGTCTGTCTGTCTGTCTGTCTTTTCGTCTGTCCGTCTGCGTCTGTCCGTCTGTTGCAGTGCGTTTTTCTCTGCCACTATAAAAGCTACGGAGCTGAAATTTTGCACACGTCCTTCTTATTGTTGCAGGCTGTTTGTATGTTTGATTCACCCAAATTGGATAACTGGGTCATGGGGCTGCCATACAAACCTAGCTCCCCAATTTGAGTTCTTCTAAGAAAAACTTTTTTACTTGTGTACCAATTTCAGCCAAATTTCACACAAATGTGTTTCTATAGATAACACAAAATACATGCAAGAATGGATCAAATCGGACCATGGGGTCGTGGGGCTGCCATACAAAGTTAACCCCCCAAATTAGGTTCTTCTAAGAAAAACTTTTTTATTTGTTCACCAATTTCAACTAAATTTCACACAAATGTATTTCTATTGTTGACACAAAACATATATAAGAATGGATAAAATCTGAGCATGGGGTCATGGGGCTGCCATACAAATCCAACCTCCCAAATAAGGTTCTTCTAAGAAAAACTTTTTTATTTGTGCACCAATTTCCACAAAATCACAACATCCTACAACTCGGTTCTTTTCCCACGTCTCTTGATATTTTCAAAACAAACCTAAGGAGCGTTATTTTCGGAAGGGTCTCTGCTTTATAATTTCATTTCATTTTAAAAACTTTAATAATTGATAATTAATTTTACCTTACTCAACTTTGTTTTTTTTTTTTTTTTTTAAATTCTTAGCATTATTGTTTTGTTTTGTAATTGGAGCGTATAAGCTCTGTAAAACATGCGAATTTATAAATAAATAAATAAGTAAATAAATTACACACAAACGTGTTTCTCTTGATGACACAAAACATATCTAAGAATTGATCGAATCTGACCATGGGGTCATGGGGTGGCCATACAAACCCAACCCCCATTTTGGTTCTTCTAAGAAACATTTGTTGCACCAATTTCACAAAACCTTGAATTAATGTGTCTTTACCAAAGCAACAAAAAAGTTAAAAACGAATGGAATCGTACTGTGGGGTCATGCTCCCGCAACCCCAATAAAATTTCCTAGTAAATATTTTTATTTGCCCACTTATTTCAACCAAGCCCAAAACTTTTGTCAAGACGGAAGAAAAAGAATGAGGAGGGGGATTAAATACAAGTCATAGGTACGCCCGAAAAAACTTTCACCCCAAGCGAAGGTTATCCAAATTTCGGGCGCGCCCGAAATTAGCATCGGCCCCGGGGGTTGGCGAGCGAAGCGAGCAGGGGGCGAAGCCCCCTAGTTGTTTATGGCTGTTATAATAAGTAGTGTGTAGGAAAATGTCTCAAAACATAAACTACTCCTTATTTAACTTCTTCTTTTCCAGGAGACATACCACAGCGTAAACTTTCTTAAGAAAAGTAACGTTCATACATGCTACCTGCACTTTATGGGGGCTCCATTAAAATATTAGAGCCGGGCCCCAAAGAATCTAAAACCGTCTCTGGCCCAGGCAGTGTATCCGTCACTACGGCGCAGGAAGAAAACGTCCGGGAAAACATTGAAATTACGAGTATAATGAGAATGTCTTGACAGTTAGGCCTTTCTGATTCGATAAACATAATTATTCTCGCGGGTGATTAGGGTGTACCGCAATTTTTTTGGCACTCGGCCCTCACTTTCCGGGTATCCTCAGTATGTTTGGCGTCCACATTGCCTGCTGAGTCACTGATATTGCCCGGAAAACAGTTAAACCGCAAACTAGTTTGCGGAAACAATAGCAACGATTAGACAAGAAACCATTCTCGCGTACGGAGCATTAGCGTTGCTTCAGCCATAGAATAGTCTATCATTTTAACTAGCGACGTTCACATATCCTACCGGACAGGATTCAATGATAAAGGCAGAAGAGGAAGATAAGAGCTCGAAAGGAACACAATACAGTAAAACTTCGTTATAACGATCCCGGATATAACGCTTTCCCGGCTATAACGCTCTTTTTTCTCGGTCCCGGTCCCATTAGCATTTTTTACAGGGAATTTCGATTCGTTATAGCGTTACTATTTCCCGGTTATAACGCTCTTTTCCCAGTCTCAGTTTCTTACAACAATTTATATTGACAAATTCATTGAGCACTTAGTCTATCTTTACATTGTAATAATCAGAATCACAAACAAATCCATGATGCACAAGTTGTTCCGTTAATTCACATCAAGGTCAAATTTCCTGGAAAAGGGAAAGACATAACAACAATTGAAAGTATAATTGAAGATCTCGTAATTGCATCAGCATCCGTCGACACCGAAGTGAACAAGAAAGAGGCCAAAAACATTTGCAGTTTTAGTTGCAATAAAGAAGATTCAAGCAATTTTTGCCTATAGCATGGACATACAGGAAGAATCTTTCAATAAATTCAAAACCTCTGTATTACTGAAGTCTGTCGCCAGTCTAAAACAAAAATAAATATGTTTTTTTTTAACCAGTAATCAATTGATTGCCATTTCCTTACTATTTCATTCCATGTATCAATAGAATTATGAATTTTGTCACCTAAAAGGTATGCGTCTATGAAGTATATTTCTTGGACTTCCCGGCTATAGCGTTTTACCGGTTATAGCGCTTTTTTTACTTAGACCCCAGAAGAGCGTTATAACGAAGTTTTACTGTAATAGTTGCACCTATAGTAGGCACGGCTATATCTATAAATCTAATATAAAACAAACACTCTTTCAGAATTCTATAGAAATCTGTAATATTCACCCTTTCGATGAAATTTCTCTTTATTTAATAATAAATTCATTTTACAAAGAATAGATCTCTTATTGAATAATGCTCACGAAGGTGCACGGAATACCAATGCAATTTCTGTTCCGAAGGACCTTTTATCCACTTTTCCATTAGAACATATCGAAGAACCGTTCGATTCGGCCTGCAAATGGGGATTTCTTCCGGCTGCCTTTTTCGCAATGCTACACCCTTCCCTGACGAGTATATATAGTCATTCTTGCAGTTAAACTTTCTCACCATGATGTCTTGGTGTGGTCGCAAACAGTTTTATTTGCAGTTGCTATTCATGTCCACGACATCCCTTGGTCTAAGTGTAATGTAATTTATACCCGACAATCAAGTGAAATCTGTTTGGAATTCTAAATCAGAGGTTGCATGAAGGCCTTGAAACGGAAAATTATGCGAATAAAATACACAAAGTATCGTCAGCGTCTACTTAGAATTGTTTTGTTGTTCAAGGGACGTGTCGCTGGAATTATGACGGAATTGTCAGGATATTAAAGGGTTATGAAATGGAATAACAAGATTTCCTTACATTGTTCAGTCATCTTCAAGAATGTACGCGTATCGACCGCAAAGTTACGATACTAATCAACCAACTGTCGAGCCTTCACAAACATATCCTGGTTTCGAGATGCTCCCCATATTTGCCGCATTATACGGTCTCCGAGACTCTCCCCAACCGTTCTGCTCACAAAATGTGCTACTGCGAAAGAACGAAAACGCAAAATAATGAAGTGAGGATAAATTTGATAAAGGCTCATTTCCCGGAGCGAAATATGCTTTTTCCTTTATTTTCAGCGCTAAGAATTTTCCTGTAGAATACAAAACCCACCCAGTCACAATGATTATCTGCTCGGCTTCTGTTTCCTTCGCTAATATGTTTCGAAGGATACAAATGGGAGCGTGTTGACTGTTTATGTGGCTGTTCCAGATAATCCTGCCATTGCCGTTGCTGCTGTTACATTGCCTTCGGCAAATATGAGACTTAACACAATACAGTTTGTATTTTCGAAGTTATGTTCATGGCGCGTTGGTGTTGCCGTTTGCATCGAAATGCACAAAATGCGCGAAAGTCCTTGAAAGGAACTTTTATGACCAACTATTATAGTGTGAAAGATGCAAAGCAAAAATTTGCAATGCCGTATCATATACGAGGCTCCAATTAAGCCCGCATTCGCTTCAAACTGCCTTTTCAAATTTAACCTAATTGGCAAGACACAAAATCTCTTCATATTTTCAACATAAGCCAAATGATGGAAGTCAGAACCATTCAATAAAAGAGCAAAAAAAGTTTACGAGACAAATTCGCTGTGTCTTCTCTACGTATGGCATCGTTTGGATTGTGTGGTCGCAACACCCCAACTGCTTCGTATATTCTGTTAATGCCAAATCCTTAAGAAGCAGGAACAAGAGAGCCTTCAAGGCATTATTTGAATTTATTTTTATTAAGGGATTAAACTGATGAAATTGTTGCGCATTTTTATGTCCGGATGTTTTCCGGGTCGTGTCTGCGCGCTCCTCCTTGTTGTTGCCCCGGCAAATGACTTTTAGACGCGACAAAATAAGGACTAACCAAATATGGAGTCTGGCATGTTCATTTGGTTGGTTATCGTATAAATAAGGGAAGTGGCAATATATTTACATATTTCAGAGAGGCGGGTGGCGAACCAGCCGAGATTGTTGATGAGATTGTGATTTATTTGATTCATGCAGGCAAACGTGTTTTTATTTTCATAAAAACAGGTTTAGTTTACCCAGGAATGTAGCTAAATTTTTTTTTATTAAAATTCATAGTGGCAATGTTTTCTTTTTGTGGCTTCCCAAGGAAAAAATGCTGCTAAAGTGGATAATAGCTCTATCTTTTGCTTCAATATTGTCATCTGTATTGTCTATTTTCTGTAAAGGCTAGTCAGTAGGTATTAGTGTTAGATGTTTGCGAAAGCTTTTATTTACTTCCTTAATTTCTTCTAGGGTTTTTCTTCACCATACATCTGATGTGACAAGCAGTAGTTAGGTAGATATACGACGTCCTTCTATTTATCCTTATTGTAGAATTTATGGAGCACACGACGCTGTACAGGGTGTCCGGAAACTGCCGCATAAACGCACCTGATTGTGATTCCTCATCTGATTTACATCGAAAAAGTTGTAACGAACATACCCCCTTAGCTTAACACTTTATCTGCCACAGGCATTTGAAGATTTTTGAAAAAATCATTTTCTTTTACAACTAAAACTTCAATATCGCAAAACTTAGACTAGCTAGAATAGAAAAATAAGATGATTAGTTTAGCCAACAAATATACCCAAAAAATAAAACCAACGACACTAAAATCGGATAAGAGGTTTGGTTTTTACAGGACTTCAAAGTCAAATTTTTGTGATTTTACCCAAAAACCATCTGTTTTTCCATCTCAATTTTCCCCAACTTCTGCCAAGGTGAGGTGATCGTACGATTCTTTTAAAAATCGGCGCGAGCGATCATTTCTTGCTTACATCGTTTTATTCTATCTTCGTTATTTCTAACAGTTTTAATGCCTTAAGTGCAGAAAACAAGGGTTAATTTTGGATCGATTTTCATATAATTTGAATAAATTTTACCAAATTGCAGATCTTTAGGGGTTTGAATTGAATTGAAATGGATCTAAAAATAACCATAGTTTTCTGCACTTAAGGCATTAAAACTGTTAGAAATAACGAAGCTAGAATAAAATGATGTAAGGAGGAAATTATCGTTAGACTATGCGCCAATTTTTAAAAGAACCGTACGATCACCTCACCTTGGCATAAGTTGGGGAAAATTGAGATGAAAAACAGATTGTTTTTGGGTAAAATCACAAAAATTTGACTTTGAAGTTCTGTAAAAAACAAACCTTTTATCCGATTTTAGTGCCGCGTTAAGTTGATTTTTTAGGCAAATTTGTTGGCTGTAATAATCATCTTATTTTGCTATTCTAGCTAGTCTAGCTTTTGAGATATTAAAGTTTTAGTCATACTAGGAAATTATTTTTTCAAAAATCTTCAATTGAAGAATGATGCGACTGTGGTTGCTAATACGACCGCCCTTGAGGGAAAGCTATCGCCCGTGCTGAGTAATATCAGAAACAAAGGCGCCCTGGGATGAACTCAAAGACACTATCAAAGAGGTGAGCACGAAACGATTGGTTCAACGAAGAATGTCATGCGAAAAATTAAGAATATCGACAATCGACCAAGCGCTCATCCCCAGCCAAAAAGCAAAATATGACGAGCTTCGACGAATTTGGAATAGGTTAATTAGACGTAAGAAACGTAAGCATCTTGCCGAGCAGTTGATGCAAATTAAGCAAAGACTAACTAGTAGGAAGTACAAGCTAATTAATTCAAAAAATGGATACCAACCCAGGACTAGTCTCCGTAAGGGTAAGGATGCCAATATCATCAGGCAGATCAAAGTAAATAAACGCTGGGCCTCACATTTCGAAGAGCTCCTCAATGTTCAGTTGGACATTAAAACGTTACAAAGCACTGGAAACTGATGAGATTCTGGCTGAACTGCTTAAGCGCGGTAGGGAGAACCTTATCAATACTATACAATAAACTATACTCGTGAAAATATGAAACGACGACGAATTTCTGGAAGATTGCCGCAATAATATCATCTGCCCAATCCATAATAGGGTGATCAGTTAAAATCTGAGAACAACAGGGGCATCTCATTAGTTTGTACGAATTCTAGAAAATGTAATCAGTCGGTACGCGGAACAAGTCAGTGGCGAATATCAAGGCGGCTTCAGAACTGGTCGTTCAACGACCGGTCAAATTCCGAATTCGTAGGATGCGCTCGTCGTAGTAAGTGATTCACGAAAGTTTGCAGATTGGTGGTAATGTTACTGGTCACCTTCCACATATAACACCCATATAAAGGCACAGATCTTACATTGCTGTCAAAGATACGGAGTTTGGTGTTTCTGGAGATGTTGTGGTTTCGCCAGTCAGAGCAGTCAGACTGAAAAAGAGTACTCGTGCCATATTTATATGCGATTATATATCGGCGTCAGCCCAAACATCTGCTGTTACTACGGTTCCGAGACTTGTATTATGTTGGCTAAGCACTATCGAATAATTGCTATATTCATTTTTTGGAATTGAGCTAAAGAAAAACGCGACAATTTATTAGTAATTAACGGAAAAACATTCGGTTCGAGTCCTGACTATGACCAACATATGGCCAAGCGGACGTTTTCGTAGACTGCAATCAGAGTGTGTTTCAATTATAGCTTGTACTCGGTGCTCAGTTGTTGCTTGTCTGTACTGCCAGTAGCCGAGATTATTTGCTCCTTAATTCTCTTCCGTGCAGTTATTAGAGGCCATGTAGCCTCGTTAATAAATGGTTTTCCGCCTCGCTGGAGTCTGCCAACAAATGTTTCGCCACACTAAGATTAGGCGATGGACTGGCGCCGATGCTCTTCATCATTGCTCTGGAGTATTTGATTCGAGTCATGATAATGACAGCAGCGGACGCTACTCATTAAGTCGACACAATTAGAAGCCAAGGCCATGATGCAATCAAAAACAAGAACGCCAGTAAATTCAAGCATCACAGTGGGGGACCTCGCAATATAGAGTAAGTAGACATGTAGACAACTTCACTTACTTGGGTTGCAAATTGTCAAAGGACGCCTCTGGTATAACCATGAGTTGTATCAATTGCACAATGAGCTACATATGTCGAAAATCGTCAAATTGCACCGACTACAATGGGCGGGAACGACGAACTCATGCCCAAAATGTTGATAAACGCGCAACGAATAGACGGAGCCAGATTGCGTGGACGATCGACAGCTTCCTGGCAAGAGCCTCGAAGGTCTCGATGCAGGAAGGTTGTGTATGTATATATCGAGAGCTCCAGGGAGTAATCAGTAAGCGAGGACGCCCACCAGATGTTGGGTTTCCGAAACATGAAGAGAAGGTCGCTTCACCGCGACAATTGGGGGTCAACCATACAGGCGGCCAAGGTACGACATCATGCTATGGTGCCATAAAGAAGAAGGCGAAGTTGGGGTTTTACGGACCTTTAAATTCACCTTACTTTAAGAGAAGTTAGAGATGGAAAAATAAATTAGTTTTTGAGTCTAATCGAAAAAATTTAAATTTTGAACGTCTGTTAAAAGCAAACCACTTATCCGATTTTAGTGCCGTTAGTTTTGTTTTTTGAGAAAATTTGTTGGCTGGGGGAGTCATGATGCTATTCTAGGTGGCCTATTTTTGGAGATATTTACGTTTAAATCATGTAAGAAAATCCATTTTTTATAAATCTCCAAAAGTCTCTGCAGCTAAAGGATTGAGAGTTCCGTACATCTGTTTTGCTGGAAATCACATGAAGTATCATTTCGTGTGTTTATGCGGTAGTCTCCAGACACCCTGTATATAAGAGCCAAACCACGCAATAGATATTAAGGCCGCAATGCAGAATCTTAAACGTTAAAATTAGCTACTAAATTGTGGTTATGTTCGCCATGGTTGTACTCATTCGTTCTTGCTTTTAATGACGTCATTTGATTGTTTCTGTTGTTTGTTCGCATCCGCCAATAAGTTTAGTGGTAGCTTTGTAGTAATTTTCCAGCTGAGTTGCGGGTATGATATATCTAAATGGCGTTGATGGAACACAGCCTCATTCGGGGTCATGCCTCGCCCAGTATAGTGCATGAGGCCTCGCATAAGAGGCATCTGGTGAGAGAACCGGCTGCAAATCTACATACATTCCGTGCACCGCATTATTATCGTTGATTATGCATGCAACATGCAAGTCTAGCCCACTTTATGGACAAACAGGATGATGTGTGTCTGAAGCAAGTACATACATATTTCGAGCTATGGTATACCTACCGTTCGTTCACCGTGTTTTTTTTTAGGTTTGGCGTAAGATTCAGCACATATGAGCCTCTTCTCAAAGTGTTATACTAAATCTTGACGTGAGTGCAACATCAAGGAAAATATGTTCAAAAGGTAAGATGGTTCAATAAGGTCCATACAGCATTTCTTTAGTAGCTACCGTATAGAGTAACTGTCGTGAAATTGAGGAAAACATCCCTGCCAAAATCGATCCGTCGTTTCTTTTACGTAGCGCATTAGTCGAGCTCTGACAAGCATTTTGTTTACGGCCGTGAAAAGGAGGATTCTGGCAGTATAAAAAATCGAATATATTCTGACAAACATGTTCTTTCTAAAAAAAAAAAATCAAAACCCTTGGAACATTTTGCTAAAAACGCAGATGATTATCATTGATCATGCTCATTTGTGCACTGCTTTAAATGTGCTGTATGCTTTAGTCAAACAATTAATGTACCGCGCCCGGATTTCGATGTCCATCGAACAGCCGCTGTTGCTAGTGCCGAACGCTCTTTTAGTGTTCATAGTAGGGTCGAAAATTCGTTGTTTCAGGACTTACAAAATGTATGGAAGCACCGTAAGCTGCCCAGAAGGGAAGAAACATTTAAGTTTAACACTTAAACTTTCATAATTCACCTATGTAGGTAGGGTCCCCAACGAAATTCCAGTCCGGAACCAGGGATTTCTGTCAACTGGCCTGGCAAAGACAGCCTTGCGAATGACATTTTCGCAAAGAGATTGAATTTGCTTTTGCCAAATATTCAATTCTTTCTTCTGCCTTTAAATTAGGCATGTGAATCGGAGTACTAAGACATAAGGTTTACAAAGAACAGATCAAGAACACATAGTTTTTTAGAAGCATCTCAGCCAAAATTTGCAAATGCAAATGCGACATCAAAAGTTTGTATCTTTGAGTTTCAAGGATTTCAAAATAAATAATAATTAATTAAAATTGGTCCAAGTCCAAGGAATGAAGATTGATTTGATATTTATGAATTTCCAAATAAAAACTGGGCTCCAAATAATACCTAAGAAGACTATGCTTCGACCGACAATCAAGTCTGATTCCACCTGATGAAACCGTGAAGTTCTCTTGAATGTGATTTACGTTCCACTAATGCTTAGCAAACGTATCGCAATAAATACGGCACAACCGGCGAAAAAGATTAATTGTCCCTCATCACGGAATTCGTACATATACGGATACCTACACCATTTGAATGACTCGTTCTCGTACGATGCTGGAGTGGCTCTGGCAGACTTGGTCTATTGCCCTTGTTGTAGGGTTAATTTTCACATCCACGAAAGCCGTCAATCCGTCAGGAAAGCAATATGTTGGCGCAGAGTATGAAATTAATGCCCCATAAAATGGTGCATTTAGCCAACATCTCAATGTTAATATTCGAATAAGAACGAAACGATTTAGATTTAAATTATGTATACCCAATAGGTTAGTGTGTTGCTTCAAGTTGTATGTAACAACATTTTTCTAGGATATTTAATTTTCTGCTAGTTGTATATGGGATTCAATTATGCAATGAAGTACCTACATAGGTCAATTTTCGGCGACTGGAGACTATATAAACACATTGAGTAACAGAGTTTAAGTTTTAAAAAAGGATAATACATCTATTGGAATTGTACTGTACATGAAATTTATGACAAACTATCGTTAAAGTATTATTAAAAATCAAAGTTTCAGTTGTGATCCCTATTGAGGAAATCCGTAAGTCAATATTAGTTTCCTCTCGTTCTAACGAAGCAAGGCAGTTTTACAGTACTTACAGTGCCAGGCTCTCCTGTACACTTTATAGTTTCTGAAGCCAATATCATTTTCATACGCCTGTTGGTGATATTGACTAATCTGACTGTTTCGCCTGGATTAACTGCGCGAGTAGCCCTAGGTTGGTATACGAATCTTTGCCAATTCCACGACGGCCAAGGTGGAACGGATTGGGTCATATTAAAGTGGAGCTCCAATAAAATTTATTTTTATCAATTAATAACTCACCAGGTAAAACGTTTGTAATTTGGCGGGCTCCTCTGAAAGAAGGGTATGAACATTGTTTCACGTTATTATGGCGGCATGGTAAAATACAAAACGGAAACGTCATCGTCATCTCATGTGCAAGGCCTTCTCTTCTTCTGAGGCGATTTCGTAGATTTAGCGAGGAAATTAATCAGGGTACTTGAATGGCAAAAGGTTTCGATCGTAGCTTAGCATCATGGATTAACACTCATAATTTACCGATATCCATAGTTGGACAGGAAGTTCCAAATGGAAATTACTAAAAGACACCCCGGGGTTGATTTTAAGCGTTCGTTATTTCAGTTTAATTACTTGAAAGAAAAAAGTAATTACTATAATAAAAGTCAAAGCAGCAAACAATTTCTATTGTACGCGATACGAATTCAATCCGCACTGCTGGAAAACATTTCTTCGCAATTGTATCAAAGGCGTCACTCCCATCGGGAAGGAATAGTTACCGATATTAATTCGCCAGGAAGACAATTCGCCGATAAAAGTATAATACATAGAACAATTTATTTATTCTTTATTCCCTTTTTTCTCTATTTTATTCTTATGTCCTACGTCTTACAACTGAACTATCTGAGATTACATATTATGGGAATAAGTTAGTCATTTTATTTTTGTACAGTTTCATAATTCGCTCGTTGTGAGGAATTTCAATTGTATCATCCTTGCAACAATAAGACGATATTTTGTTAAAAGAGTCAGATTCGTGACACATTGATGACCAAATAGCGATCTTTCATCGGGAAAACAAGTTTACATTAAATTTTTCATTGAAATCATATCGTCTTCGTATTCGTTTTGTGATTTTTGGACAAAATCCATAAAATTATTTGCTTTGCTGGGTTAGGCAAAGCCAATGAAAAAACGATGTTCTAACAACATTTTCACACCACTGTAGCCTAAAGTATCGCTCATTTTTGTATGAAAATCGCAAATTTCTTTTTCCAATTAGTTAACAACAACAAGAATACAATCTACAATCAAATCAATCAATCTAACTTTCAACAACTTGTTATAAATTACCAGTGCCCGCTCTAGCACTTATGCCGCCCCGGTCAAGATGACAAATTGCCGAAATGTTTGGGTTTTTTTTTTTGGGATGCATTGACCTTCCGTATATGTTTATTTGACATATTTCAAATTTGGATCTGACCCCGGCCTGGGTTGCGTTACCACTAAGTCGTTAGTGGAAAAATATTCTGCCGTTACTGCCTCACTGGAATAATCCTGAAGGTTATATAAGAACCATTTAGGTCCTTGAAATCCTAGGTTAAATAAATACCAATCTCAGCAGGACCCACCCCATAGCACCTCTATAATACCTCACCGGTAACTACTGACAGAGATAAGTGTTGAAAATATTGCAATTACATTTTTACTAGTTTGCATATATATTCTTTATTACTATTCGCTTTATTGTATGAGTATTAGTTTAGTTTTGATTCTCTCTCGCGCTCAACATTTAATTGGTACAAATTAGTTTCTTCTTGAATTCCGGACTATGTAGACTGCCTAATTATCACGAATTATACGATTTATAACGTTTAACCCGGGCTTTTAATACGAAACCTAAAGAAGTTTAAAGGTTTTTTCACATGATGCCAAAACTCAGGAACGCGAAATAATATCAAAATAATAATAAAATAAGCATATTGATTTGTCTATCAAAAGTGGTGTACCGTGAAAATGGATTTAAATTCGCGAGCAACGTATCGCAGCGAATATTTGAAGTGAAATTAATGAGGAAATTCGCACTGGTTCGACTACTTCCATCAAGGTTGAAGAAATCAACAAAGTTGCGGAGTACGAGGACCTCGCCATTAGCATTTTGGCGCGCTTGCAATCGCGTCCTTCTAAGTTGCAGCAAAAGTGCCGTTCCATCCAAAAGCCCGAAAGTAGCGTTACATCACCACGACACGCTACTTACCAAGATTACAGTTGAAGACTTTTGGCGGCGAGAGCCGATAAATTTCAATATTTCTTAACCGTGGTAACGGGAAAGGCTATTGCCGGCTTCACACAATCGGAGGAATGTTACGATGGTGCTGTGGCATTATTGGCGGAGAAATTTGGCAATACGGAGAAGTTTGTCGACAGACACATCCAGCAACTTATGACTTTACCCATCATTCGATCCAGAGGGGACGCCAAGGGGCTTCAAGATCGTTACACCAATATGTGGTTGCATGTAGTCGTTCACTCAGTTCTCTTGGAGTACCTTCGACGGACGACTACATCATGCTTCGTCGGTATTACTTCCTTGTTTCATCGAAAATTTGGCAGTTATGTCCTGTTCTTGACATCAATTAATTAAGACTAACAAGCAGATTGCAGTTCTTTGAGGAAAATGATGAAACTGTTTCGCCGATTATTCTACCGAAAGATTCTCACGTAAGAAAATTAATAGTGTATGATATTCACAAGCGAAATTTTCATTGTGTAAGCTAAGGGAACGATTTTAATTTTGGAAGGCCGACAGCTTGTTAAGTGTTTGGTTAAATCGTGCATTATATGCAAAAAACTTTTCGGTGACCCAGCTACCCAACCGTTTGCGCCTCTGCCTAAGTAAAGGATGACAATGTCAAGCCCCTTTGAAACCGTTAGTGGTGATTTTGCTGGCCCGTTGGACGAAATCAATAAATGCTATATCATGATTTTTACATGCGCCGTTATACGTGCGGTTCATTCAGAGTTGATTCCTAGCATGTCAACGTTACGTCGATTTATTGCACGAAGAGGCAGACCATCATATATTTATTCTAATAACGCTAAGACTGTCAAAAAATCAAAAGATGAATTGCTACAATTTAAGAATATTTTGAATTTAATGGATTTCATCAAATTAAATGCAGATTCATAGATGAACCAGCCCCATGGTGAGGGGTTTTTGGGAGCGCCTCATAAAATCAGTAAAAAACTTACTTATGGTTTTATTGAATTGCAAACGATATTTTCTGAGTCTAAAAGCATTATTAATTCGAGGCCTGTAACCTACGTTAGCAGTGATCCATTTATAGTTATCACCCCTTACTGCCTCTGATTTTCTACTTAATAGATGTTATGCATTTTCTTCCGTAGATCCTATTGGCTGATTTCAGACTATAAGACGAAACCGGACGGGTAAACTTGCAAGACAAGAGAGCTTTTGTAGTGGCCAGCAGAAAGCATTGTTCATTTCAAATTGTAAGAACGAGTCTTACGAAAGAAAAAAATCGTGACACGATTGTTTTTCTTTCGTAGGAATCGTACGATCGATAAGACGATTGCATCTACCAATAGTTCAGGCGTTCTGCAAAGACAATTAGCGCGTGTTTTACTTGCATTTTAATCTTGTCGACTCGTCACTTCATTGTACACTAACTTTGGAGCGTGCATGGCAACATTTATACATACTTGCTGTGTGATTATTGTTCGCCGGTCCGTGTTTTGATCGGATAGTGTGAAATGATCATACGATGGTTCTTGTCGTGCAAGTTTACCCGTCCGGTCGTTTTCTTACAATTTGAATTCAGCCATTGAACCAAATAATTTGAAAGCAGCTGACGTTCGCTCAATCTGGAAATTTCGCTTGAATACAATCAGCAAGCTCTGGAAACGGTGGAAAATGAATATCTTCTTCTTTTGAGGTCTTTGCATCACACAATACGTCAACACGCTATGTAAATCAAACGAGACCGAGACTAATTTCGGGCGCGGCCGAAATTCGGATACCCTTCGCTCTCTTCAGGGCTAAAAGCTTTTCCGGGCGTATCTACGACTTGTATTTACCCCCCCCCCCCCATTATTTTCGTTCCGGTTTCACAAAAGTTCCGTTGTGTCAACAAAACAGTATTTGTGTGGGGTTTGGTTGGAATAAGTGGGCAAATAAAAATATTTACTCCGAAAACTTCTTTAGAAATGCGGGAACATGGCCCCATAGTACGATTCCATTTATTTTGACCTTTTTGTTGCTTTGATTAAGACACGTTAATTCAAGGTTTTGTACAATTGGTGTAAAAAATTTTTCTTATAAAAACCAAAAAAGGGGGTTGGCTTTGTATGGCAGCCCCAAGACCCCATGGTCCGATTTGATCCATTCTTACATATGTTTTGTGTCATCAATCGAAATACATTTGTATGATATTTGGTTGAAATTGGTGCACAAATAAGAAAGGTTTTCTTAGAAGAACCTAATTTGGGGGGTTGGGTTTGTATAGCAGCCCCATGACTCCATGGTCCGATATGATCCATTCTAACGTATGTTTTGAGTCATCAATAGAAACACATTTGTGGGAAATTTCGTTGAAATTGGTGCACAAACAAAAAAGTTTTTCTTAGAAGATCCTAATTTGGGGGGTTATGTTTGTATGGCAGCCCCATGACCCCATGGTCCGGTTTGATCCATTCTTACAAATCTTGTGTATCATCAATAGAAACACATTTGTGTGAAATTTTGTTCAAATTGGTGGAAAAATTAAAAAGTTTTTCTTAGAAGAACCTCATTTGGGGAGTTGGGTTTGTATGACAGCCCCATGACCCCATTGTCCGATTTTACCGATTGAAACATACAAACTGCCTGCAGCAAAAAGAAGCATTTGTGCAAAATTTGAGCAATCGACTCCCCAAGTCATGCTGATCAAATGCTTAGGTTCACTCATATTTCCTTCCATGAAGCGGTAAAATAAAATCTTACCCGTTCAGGAAATGTTATTTTCGGAACTATTAAATATCACAAACAAAATGAATAGACTGAATCCCCACAGGACATTTTCCTTAAATTACAGTAATTTATTTCATTCAAACAGTCAATTTGCAGTGCGACAATTGCTTAGGTTCAGGGATGATTTTACCGTTTTACTACATAATGTTTTCGGTAAAAAATATTTCAGAAAAGTATGAAAGAGGATAAATACGACAAAACAAGAACATTTTTTGTAATTTAATAGTGTGTATTTCCGCCGTTTTTGTTTATAATTTCATAAAGCCTGCGAGGCAGGTAATCGGTAATCACGGATATCGGTATTTTAGACCAAGCTGTCTTAATTCCATGAATTACCTTTTCTTTAGAGTTGTATTGTTTACCACTACTGTAAACCTCCCGAACAAGCCACCCCCAAATATTTAATGCCAGGGGAGATTGGCACCCAGTCTAACAAAAATTCACATTTTCCGCCTCAATAAACGATTTAACCACCCTCGCTGTATGAATTGGGGCAAGATCATGTTGCAATATCCAAGGACCGCCTCCGTGCATGACATTAATCTTAGTGATTTCCTCTTCTAAGAGCTGTTTATAAGATGAATCCGTTTGGCGACCACGTACGATGACCAAGTCGATAGTTCGAGGATATTATATTGCTCCCCATACTATAACGGATCCTATTCGGTAGTGATGGCGTGACAGGTACATAGGTTCCTTCCTAATATCATGATAATAGTAGGAGAACCCTTCTGGACCGTGCAAACAAAACCGTTTTTCATCCCTAAATATTACCTGCCTCCATTGTGATGTCCAGTTCATGAATCTTGAGGCGAATTCCAGGCGCTGTAGGCGATGTTGCGGGGTTAAGGCTGGGTTTTTCTTTAACCGTAAACGTTTCAAACAAGATGACGATCTAAGAACTCGTTGGATGGTCCTTACACTTGCTGATAACACCAAAATCTCCCCAAGCTTACGCGCAGTAAGGAGTGAATTCGAGGCTTCTCTTAAGAGACTTCGCTTTGATGCACCGGAAATCGGTTTTTTTCTGCCTCCTGCGTATCATCGGTCATCATTTTCACTATTTCGTATAAAATTATTAACAACGTTCGAACTGCGCTGGATCCGTATTGCAATTTGTCGGGTTGAATATCCTTCTTGCTTTAGTATGGAAATTGTTGCCTTTTCCTCGGCAGAAAATTGCTTTCCTTTTGACATTATCCACTATATGACTCACAGAGTACAACGCGAAAATTTTTTTTTCCACAAACACTTCTCACCACGACGAGACAACTCTTTAAAGTAAGTGAACCTATACAATTGTCGCAGTGGAAATTGCGATTTTCATTTAAGAAAAATTCCGTTCAGCTATGCGAGTTGCTTGATAGAATTGCAATATTCACTAAAATAACCGTTTCAGAAATTCCTCTACACGGGAGGTTGCAATATGTTATTTTTGTGCGATCTGTACACATGAGTTCTAAATGCAGAGAATTTTTGGAAAAATTTGTTACACTGTGGCATAGACCTATATAACTGTGGTAAGTACAGCCGATTGAAGTATGATAACTAGAGAGCACGATACAAAAAATGAGTAAAACTTCAATTTCACGTTGTAAAAATATACCAAAAATTCGACTTGAACACATAAACGTTGTAAAAATGCACCAGAAAATCTGAATTATACACAAGTGAAGCGTAAAAATACATTTCACACCGATTTTGGTGTAATTTTCTTATTTTATACAGAAATTATTGAAAAATGCACTCTAGATGTGATTATAAGGGGGAAAAGTGTAAAATTGGCGCATTTTCAGCGGAAATTTAAATTCACTTTTTAGCGTGTAGGGCGAACCCCTATATACTATCCACCGAAATTTACTTTGGTCGGACCAAAAATCAGGGTACTTCTCATATAAAGTGAACCCAAAATCTTCGAAATTGGACATTTTCGGAATCCATCTAAAATATAAAAAAAATATTTATCTGTTCAAACGTTACTAAAACAATTATTTTGTACTCTTGTAAATGTATGTTCAAAAGTTCGTACCAAAGTGCGCCCTACAAGAGTCGGAAAACCGGGTTTTAGGTCACTAGTACGTGTTTGACGATGATATTTGAAATTAGCCTTAAGCCTGGAACTAGTGACCTTCAAACTCGATTTTTCGAGACTTTATGGGCAGACTTTGGTACGAAGTTTTGAACATACATTGAGAAGACAGTTGTGGCAAACACACGCTTGAGAGGGACAGAGGCGATGAGGGAAATTCAACAAACGTTGTTTGTTCGTTGAATTTCCCCATTGTCTCCGAGGCGTGTGTAGTCCACAATGTTTGAACAAAATGCAACTACGAATTGAACACACGGAGAGACAAACAGATATGGCTTATTCGATTCAAGGACCGACACTGATCGTTTATATTTCTACTTTGTCACATCTCCTTTGAAGCATTACATAATATGGGCGTAACAAAAACAATATACATAATGTACCATCTTATGGGTATAGGGTAATTACAAAAAAAAGTTCTGAATAAGGCCGAGATAAAAATCTCATAAAACGGGGCACTCATTCGATAGCAGCACATAATTGGGTTACGTTGAGTAAAAAACTAAAGGAGTAGCCTATAGAAGCGACCAATAGCACAATTTTACTTTTGCTTGGCATTGGCATTGGGATATGACTGATGACTGTAGATTATTCAAAGAGGGTTTTTTGTTTACGTAGGTTGACGTGAACTATAAGTCTTCCAAATTGTTATTATTATTACAATGGTCGTATTTTTTAATGAGCTAACCTACACTATACGGGGTTATTTTCATACAAACGCTAACCTGTGACTTTATTCAGGTTAGAAATTATATTGCTATCCAGTTTTAATGAGCTTTCCAAAACTCGCCTAAATATATGCAATCCCAATTGTTTTCTAGTACGTTTTCCAATGACTAGCTAAAATTAAATTTTAAATTGAAAAGTTCAAAGGTATAGTTTACATGCAACACACAAGTGTGTGCAAAAAAAATAGTTTTTGTTTGTAAATTCATGTTAAAAATGTTGTTCGTCGAATTCTTATTCTAACAAAATTATGATTCATACGTAAAAATACGTTTTCATTAAAAAAAATTACATTTGAACTTTTGCGTTTGTAAAGTGAAAACGGGGCTTTAATATTTATGAGCAATGTTTTGAAATTAATGGCAATGCCTACGTGAAATTTTTGAAATTTAATCTGGATGCTACTCTCGATTGTTTTTTTTTGCGCGTCTGGGTTTTGCAAACCTGCCCCCGATGATAAAAAGGAACATTACGCTATAAACTCTTGGAAGAAGAATTTTCTTGTTCTTCGTATTGGCACTAGCGACACTTACCTTACCATCGGCCATATAGCGGAAAATATCCGCGCTTTAATAAATACATGACGACTTTTGTATTGCAATTCCGTTTTGGTGGTGTTTGAGTTCTTAAATCTTATTTTTATACCCTTTACTTTTTATGACAAATTTCACTTTATAAGCGAAAAGGGAATATTAACTTTTTCATGAAGTGTGTAATGGATTGCAGCATCTCCGATCATGTAAAAGTATATACAGTGTTTCCGGAAACTGGCACATAAATGCACTGGATTGTAATTCCTCATGTGCTTTCCAGTAAAAAAGTTGTAAGAGACATACCCCCGATTCTTATCCCTTTAGCTGCCACAAGCGTTTGAAGATTTAAAAAAAAAACATTTTCTTTCACGACTTAAACCTCAAACAAATTGACATAAAAAAATAAAACTAACCGCACAAAAATCGGATAAGAGGTGTGGCTATTACAGAGCGTCAAAGGCAAATTTTTGTGATTTTACCAAAATCAATGTATTTTTCCATCAAAATTTTCTCCAACTTCTGCCAACGTCAGGTGCTTGTACGATTCTTTTAAAAAATGGCGCATAGTCTTGCAATCATATCTTCCTTACACCATTTTATTCTACCTCTATCAGGCGCGCACAGAGAATTTATGGGGCCCGGGGCATATAAATAAAAGAGGCCCCTTTGAGAAAAAGAACATTTGTCCTTGGAAACTCTATAAATGTTGTTCCTACTACAGGATGCCAGGACGCTGGTACCTGAGAGAGCGGCATTAGGGTAGATAGATAGGGCGCTCGTCTTCGAATCATAGGTTCGCGGGATCTAGTCTCATTGTAGGCGCAGGTAATTTTCTATGCTTAAACATCACTAACACCTATAGAGGTCAATGCTGCGTTGTTCACACAGTTCAAACAAAAAAAAAACAAAACAATTGATGAAATCATTAATTTAATAAACGTTACAACAAGAGCGCTATTCTCAATGTAAGAATGCAAAGAGTCAAATTATCTCTTAGCAAAGTTATTTTAAGTACGATGTTCTTAACTTTAGTAGCAAAACTGTAACGTCAAAATCATGTTTCAAAATATTTGGTTTAAGATCGATCCACACTTTTTAGTCATCAGTCGCAGTCACAGTAATTTCTCATACAGTCAATCAATTAACTTGTATGGAAAGTGACTGTGACTGATGACTGAAAAGTGTGGATCGACCTTCAAGAGTGTTTTCGATTGATTTCACCTCACTCAGTGTAGGGGGCCCACTCAAGAAGTTGGCCGGAGGGCCCAGAGTGAAGTTGTTCCGTCATTGCTGATGGCATTGCAAAAATCGAATTTTGTCTCTTCATAAACGTTACTAAGACCGAGTGTGCACTGATCCATAAGAGAACAAAAGTCTAAAACCAAAGCAGTAGAAAACGTTGAGATTTTTGCTAGTTCGAGAGCATAGTTACAGATAAGACTACAATGAGTTAACAACAATCAGAGAGAGACTTGAATAAATATAAGTTTATGGAAACTAAATAAGAAATAGTCATTTAAAGGGAATCCATCGTTTTCAGTTTCTTGGTTAAAACTACTTTCTCTATAAAACACACATAGTTCAAGGACACTCAGATTTTAAGAGAATACCGATTAATTAGATAAATTTCACCAGAGTGTGCTGTTGATCTCAACACCTAAAATATATCAAGATCAGTGCCAATTTAATAGATTTAGCAATTTTAATTGAAAAAAGTAGGTGAAGGGAAATCCTATAAGGTCCTAGAAATGCTTTGAATAACGCAAAACAAGATAAATAGAGATTTAACCTTCCGGCGGGCGCAATACTGATCCTAACACGATCGGGCGCAATGCATCTGACAGATTAAGTGCAGAAAAAGGGATGAAACTAAGTTTATGTATATTTTAGACTCTTATTTATTGTTGCATTATCTTTTTGAAACAGTTCTACGAAATTTTAGAAACAAAAACTGGCTCACAAAGTTTGATACCCTTCACATTTTCAATTTTCTAAGAATATTCCGCTTTCAATGGCTTCAATATTTAAAAAACCTCCAACAACTCGACCGCTTAAAAAATGTGAGCTTATTTTACTTAAAACACACTATTGAACGATTTGGTGAACCTAAAAGTCAACACAACGTTATTACGCAATGTGAAGAGTATAACATGTGGAAATTTTCATAGAAAAGGAGAAAATAACACAATCGGGCGCAATACATCTGAGAGATTATTTCATCCCCTCCTGCCCCTCACACATATGGTAGATAGAAACTGAAAACTGCTTTGGATAGTTGATCGATAAATATTAAGCTACTGTGAGTTTCAGATCTCTCCCTTTTCATATCGCTGATTGGCGCAACAAAACCTGGCCACTTAATCTGTCAGATGCATTGCGCCCGCCCGAAGGTTAAATAAAATTTATCTGACATCAATTCGTGTAATAATTTTCCAGACGTATGCGCACTACGAGATCACTGTCCCTGCGGGGCCCTCTCCAACGCGGGGCCCGGGGCAAATTGCCCCTTTTGCCCCACCCTCTGTGCGCGCCTGACCTCTATTATCTCTTACAGTTTTGATACGTTAAGTGTAGAAAACTATGGTTAATTTTAGCTCGAATTCAATTCAAACTGCGCCTAAAGTTCTGCAATTTGGTAAAATTTATTCAAATTATGTCGAAATCGAGCCAAAATTAACCGTAGTTCTTGTGGTTGAGGTTCAATTGGTGTATAGCACTGGATAATTGTGATGTTGCGTACTATGGTTCTTTCTACCCTGTCTTTGATGATTCAGTTGATAGGGTTTCCAGTCGAATGGGAAACAGCATGCGATTCCAATCTACACAATTGCGAGTTCCGACGCCTGTTTGCCGAAGAGTATGGTTTTCATTTCCAGAGAAGAGCAGTGCAGTGTGTGTGAGCTGGTGATAAAGTCGCTCCCGATTCGGGCTTTTGGTTTAGATCAGTATTTGTAGGCAACTAGTAGTATTATCATTATGCAAAATAGAAATCCCATATGGTGACAATTTACATACCTATTAGTTTTAGGTTACTTGAACATTTGCTGGAACTCAACCTTACTTAGACTATCTACCTGCTTTCATATCTCCGTCTAGAATTCTTATTATTTCAGAAATATTAATCATTAAAAAAGAAACTAGTCGAGAATTTCGAATGTCTAATACTATTTTAGACGGTCATTACTGTGACACTGTGCACAAGAGATTGTAAGAGTTTCTAAACTCGCTATTTTATCGATACATTCCGTTGTCATATCAAATATTTTATCTTTTACCTTTCCCGAAAAAAAAAACACTTCCATACAAAATTTCTGTAAATGCCCGATAGGTGCACCTAAAATAATATATGGGTTCACGGAATACGTTGAGTTGAAGCGAAATGTTACTTCTTCCTGTGCTGTTGCCTCTTTATGTGCGATTATTTATGGTTTCGATTGCATGGCTGATTGGATCGATGCTTTATACCACGAACCACATCGCTCTTGAATCGCCCTGCCACATGTACTTTGAGGTGATAATGTGAGGTTAGCTATCGCGATACTTCACAGTTAGTCTGGAGGCTTCCTATTTATGGCATGATTTACACGCTTATTTAGATCGGTAATTGACGTGACCGTTGTAAAGCCATCTCCTGTACATACGACTGAGCTTAAAGTACTAACGACGACGGGCGCACCATTAAACTGTTTTCCCTGGCAAATTTTATTGGAATGTGATTTGATTACTTGTACGAGTCGAGTACATATAAATTTTGTACTATGGTCAATTGTTTCTCGAGGACTTGACTTGAGGACAATAGGCGAATGGAACTTCAGCCAAATCAACGGAATCGGTGTCTTTTGATGCTGAAATTTATGACATATGAAAGTGTTTGAGATATCCGTATAAATCAAATTTGATTTTAAATAAAGTGGAACAATGTTCGCTGTTCAGTTTTAGTATTCAAGTACATTTTGAAGGCATATGCTACTCACCCAAATGATGATTAGTTCTTTTTCCACTAAATTATTATGAATTTCCTTGCTTTCGACATAGGCTTATGTGTCGTGAGGGGCATTTTATCATTTTTTTTTTAATTTACACTGAAATTTTGTTTGTTTCAGAATGTTGATTCGCGAGAAAGTTCAATATGAAAGAATGGAACGATGGAAGATGACAAAGCCAGAATCGAGGAAGAGCCACATAGCAAAAAGTCTAAAATTTCAATGTCCTCCGTACAACACGAGGGATATGTCGGAAGACGTACGATGCTCATATTTCGCGCAAGGAGGATTGTCAAAAAGTGAAACAACAAGTCAAATTTCGAGCTCAAAAAGAAGCATCATTTACAACTGTAACGTTCGATTTGAAAAAAGTGCTTCAACAACCAACAAAATTTTAAATTTGTAGCAAGGATGGTACCGGTTTTTTTCAAAAGTGGTGCCAAGTAAGTAATTTAGAAATAATCGAACTCAAATTTTGGGAGTCAGGACATTCGTTTCATTCTAAGATAGAAAGAACAATGAAGCGCACAAATTATGCATAATGAATGATTTCGAAAGATGGGGGGGAAAGAAGTCCTACGAAACAATTGAAATCAAGTGTCGATTTAAAACGGAATGCCGATGAAGAGGGCTAAATAAAAAAATATGAATATGCCCAAAAAAAAAAAAAAAATCGAGAGTCGCCGCGGAAAACAGATTTTCAGCCTCCCTCTAATGGAATTGTCTCCTGCTTACAGCTCTCAGCAACGTATAAGTGCTGCGAAAAGGAGGTACATATTAACTGGAGATGCAAGTAGTGGTAGTGGTGAACTGAACAGTAGTATTCTGCATGCAGAAAATATTTGAGATATAATTCCGGAAACAAAGTATCGAAAGCAAAGGGTTAGGCCGTTATTAGAGAGTTTTAGCATGTCGTAGCAAATAGTACGACACAGTTTGACATTCCATGTAAAAATTCGTTTGCTTACCGTATACGAAACATAGTGCATCATAATTTTGAATGCGAAATTGTGATATACTGTTTCGTATACGGTAGGCAAGCGAATTTTTTCACAGAATTTCAACTTATGTGGTATCATTTTCTACGACATGCTAAAACGACATGCTTGGTTTTAAATAAAAAGTTTTGTTTACTACTTGTTTTAAATAAAAGAGGAATATTCTAATATATTAATAACCTAAAAAAATAAATAGATATTACAATAATTAACATTATATATTAAATGTGTACCTATGTATTTGTGCGAAAATTATTTTTAGTTGAATACAACATGTATTTGATTACAAATGTTGTGAGTAGTAAAAAAAAGGTAAAAAATACCGAGCGTACAGAGGGGTGCGCCCGCAATACGAAGGGTTTCTAGATTCTTGATACATAGTGAATAATTTGGTACATATATTTTATTGGCAATAAATAAGAGTTTTGCACAATATCAATGAAATGCTTCTTGTAAATCTATTTTTGGATTGGTCTAATTAAAAGTGTTCTGAAACGCGTTTAGATTTATTATGTATCATGGCTACACATATGTATTCATCATCATCAATGTGGCACGATAGCCCGACATCAGGCCTTGGCCGCCTGAATCGTTGACCTCCAATTGTCGCGGTTAGGTGACCTTGTCCTCCAGTTTCGGAAGCCCAGCTGCTGGTGGGCGTCTTCGCCTACGGAGTTCCCCCAGCGGGCTCTCGTTCGTCCACGCAACCTCGCTCCGTCAATTCGTTGTGCGTTCATAACTTTCTTTGGCATGCGATTATCGTCCATCCGTTGTACATGCCCCGCCCATTGCAGACGTTGAAGCTTCACGATCTTCGATACTTCCAGCTCATCGTACAATTGATACAACTCATGGTTGTACCGGATACGCAGTTGGCCTCGCTCGTGAACGGCCCCGAAAATTCGCCGAAGCACCTTTCTTTCGAATCGGTCTAGCAAAATTTCGGAGGCTTGGGTAAGGGTCCATGTTCATTTTTCGCCTCAATCGAGGCCCTGCATTCGTCGTCGAAAGTTTTAGTTTTAGGTCTAGCAAAATTTCGGAGGCTTGGGTAAGGGTCCATGTTCATTTTTCGCCTCAATCGAGGCCCTGCATTCGTCGTCGAACCAGTCTGCTCGTCTGCGCCGGCCTTTATAGCCCACGACCTCTTCGGCGACCCCTTTGATGCTGTCTTTGAGCTCCTCCCAGAACTCATGGATGCCTAGATTTATTGATGTTATCAAGCATGGGCGACAGTTTTTCCTCAAGTGCTGTAGTGTACGCAGCCGCCGCCCGTGGCATCATCAATCAAATTGTCAACCTCGAAGATCTTGGCAGGGTTGATTCTCGTTAGGTGCACCGAAGAGATTCTGCACCTGTAGGTCGTCTTCACCAAATAGTGATCGGTGTCGCAGTTGGCTTCTCGATAGGATCGAACATCTATGACATTAGAAGCCCATCTCTTGCTGATCAGTACGTGGTCGATCTGGTTCACGGTGTATTCATCTGGAGACTTCCAGGTCTGCTTATGGATTCGTCGATGAGGGAAGCATGTAGAGCTTATGACCAAGTTTCTGCCGCTCGCGAAGTCGATAAGTCGCTGACCGTTGTTGTTGTTTTCGTCGTGGAGGCTATGACCTCCAGTAGTTCTCCATATGCCAGCTTTCGTTTCCGACTTTGGCGTTTAAGTCTCCTAGCAGCAGCTTGACGTCGTTTGATGGAAGTGAGTCGAAGAGTGTTTCTAGGTCGTTGTAGAACTCGTCCTTTATCGCGTCTTCTTTTACTTCTGTAGGGGCATGCGCATTAATGAGCCAGAGATTAGCGAAACGGGTCTTAATGCGGATCGCACATAGCCGCTCATTGATGGGTTTGAAGCCGATAACGTGGTCCTTGAGCTGCTTATTCACGATGAAAGCTACTCCAAACTCGTTGTTGCCCTCCTCTTACCACTCGTAAAAATAGTGTGCGAATTGAGGGCGTTAATCTCGCTTTTGAGCCATTTAGTTTCCTGGATTGCAACTATGCTCAGCTTGTATTGTTCTACCTGATCCAGGAGGGCCCTTAAGGCCACCGGTCTATTCAGGGAGCGTACATTCCAGGATCCGAAAGAGTAATCAGTTGTTCGTTTGCGGGGTCGTCGTTGTTTTGTATCCGTCCAATCCGAGGCTTGTGTTTCAGGTTTCTTGACTTGAAGTTTTTCTTAGAGTTGTCGGCACATCGCTAAACCATGATAGGGTTTAATCGTTGAGTAAAGGCCATCATGGGCATGCCTCGAAGATGCTGCTTTAGTGGTTGAGTTAAACGTTTTCTGTCAACTATCACGTTAAGTAACCTGAGACGCTGCAGATGTAAATACAACACTCAGGCGCAGCGGTGCTTCTTCCAAATGTAGCATCAGATGATTTGACTAAGCCGTTAGAGGTTTTACCCACTACCGTTACCAGGGGGCGCCCGCGCGGAGGACACATGGAGAAGTCTTATGCCCCCACACACATATGTATTAACCCTCGGATGGTTCAGGTAAATTTTACATACGTAAATGGTTCAGTGGGGTCTGACAGACCCCAAGGCAAAAATCGCTCTAAAACTTAAATTTTTGGTTTTTTGGCACAGTGGTTTGAACTAGAAGTAACTGTGAAGCCTTTTGATTAAGTGGTATATAAAAAAAGTGGAATTCCAACAGTAGCTTTTAGTATGTGGAAGAAAAAATTAGGTGGTGTCAAATTTGAGGGTAATTTGAACTTATCGCAAATAAATCAATATAAAAACTAAAATTTTAACAAAATTTAATTTTTATTAGTCAAAACGTATTTAATACTAATTAAAAAAGCTAAGTACATCAACATTTTTTAGCTAAGGTTAATATTTTTTCTTAAATCGGGATCCAAAGTTAGTCAATATTTATAGTATTTTTCTTCACAGCTTTTTCCTCGATGGTCTTCGCAGATCGGCTTTTGCACTCGTTGCAATTGTATTTTGTCTTCCGATCATTTGTTCGTGGGCATAGAAAACATTTTTGCCTCTTTGGGGGACCATCTGACCACATTGGGGGGCATGGGGCGTCAGCCCCCAAAGAAGGGGAGGGGCAACCTGAACAATGCACAAAATGTCTTCAATATTTTGCACTATGCTTCGGAGAATATTGCCCGTTGATTTCCTCCTTCGTAGAAGAGGTTCGTCGAATGAATAGCCAAGTTCGCTGAGGAAGCTTTATGTATTATGTGAAAAACCCACCTAATTATTACGCTCATAAAAGGCATTAATTTATGTCTTGACTTAAAAAACATAAGGTAATGACACAATTGTGAAAGGAGATCATCATAAATGAAAACCAGGTAAAAAACGGCATAATTTTTAATGAATTGAGTAAAAAATTTAAAAACCCCTAATTCAAAACACCCTAAATTTTCCATTTCTTTCAAAATTAACATATCTAATTTCCCAAATGTACTCTCATTACAAAGATTCAACCTTTCCAACATACTTTGAAAATTTCCCACAAAACGAAAAATTTACTTTTGTAAAAAAGACATACGTAAATGGTTCGTGGGGTCTGACAGACCCCAGAGCACTTTCAAAGTACTATAACTTATTAACAAAATCACAAATTCCAACAAATTCATGCATAAATGAACGTATGTGACACATACTTAAATTACATATGCATCAAAATACCATTCAACAAGTTTTTCTATGAAATTTTTAAGATTTAAATTTCTCTGGGGTCTGTCAGACCCCACTGAACCATCCGAGGGTTAACTGAATTTATTAGATGTAAATCTACCGTTTCTCCGAATTAAGAAAAAAATCCTGTTGCCCACTCAAAGCTTTCTTATGGGTAGTTTTAAAAAAGTAGACTTTTAAAGCTATTCAGGGACATACTTTTAATTTCGTACTACAAACTTCATAGGTGTTTGCGACAAACGCTATTACCATTCTATGTATTCCCACCAAATTTCATGTTAATTTTTTGGTCCAGTCAGAAAATATCCAGTCAACAAATGCTTAACCCATTAATGTATTTACAGGGACCACAGTAAATTTTAAGAAGCATATTTAAACATTCAAGGTATAATGAGTGACAAATTAATATCCTCATTTTCGACTGTTTACAGAATATCCATTATACGGAAATACACCCATGCCTACTTGGAACCAGAGTTGTTCATTTCCATGTAAAAAAAACATTTTTTTACGTTTTTACTGTAAAAAATCGGTAAAATATGTCAAAAATGTAAAATGCACGTAAAAATATGGATAAAATGGAAAAAAATGGAAAAATCCTATTTTTCGTCTTGCAACTGTCACTACGTGGTACAGTTTCATTTGTATTACTGAGCTGCCGTTCGTGTTTGTGATAAATATTCTGTAAAAATGAACCCAGGAAGACCGTCCTTGACCAAATTCAAAGAGTTGAATTTTACTAGGTTGAAGCCAAAAGGTATTTGACTTTTTGAAATAATTGCCACAAAGTATTGCAAAACACCGCAATAGGCAAGTTCTTATTTTTTGTTTGTTTGTTACGCGAAAACCGAATTTTCCTTCAGAAACCGTTTTATAAATACTGAAGAGGCGGGAGGGTACCGAGAACGGAGTCTGGAAAGTGCAAACGAAAACATGTCGGAAACTTCTGAAACCGAAATTGAAACTTCTGAAACCGAGTTTGAAATTTAATCCTATCAAGAATAAAATTTCAAACTTCTTTTTAAAAAAAAAAATATTTTTTTATCTTTTTATACCTTTTGCTCATAGAGTGAAAGGGTATATAAACTTTGTCATGAAGTTTGTAACGCATTAAAGGAAGCATCTCCGACCATATAAAAAGTATACATATATGATCAGCATGACTTGAGGTGTGGATTGGAGCATGTCCGTCTGTCTGTCTGCACTCTAAAAAGTGAATTTAAATTTCCGCTGAAAATGCGGTAACTTTACACTTTTTCCCGCTTATAATCACATACAGAGTGCATTTTTCAACAATTTCTGTGTAAAATAAGAAAATTACACCAAAATCGGTGTGAAATGTATTTTTACGCTACACTTGTGTATAATTCAGATTTTCTGGTGCATTTTTACAACGTTTATGTGTATAATTCGGATTTGTGGTGTATTTTTACAACGTGCAGTTGAAGTTTTACTCATTTTTTGTAGCGTGCTCTCCAGTTGTCAAACTTCAATCGGCTGTACTTAGCACAGTGTAAATTCTCTGCATTTAGAACTCATGTGTATACGCTCTGTGGCTCACTTGGTTGAGTCGCACTCTACGATGCTAGTAATCTAGAGGTCCCGAGATCGAATCTAGGCGTGGTCCAAAATTTCCGTACATGTGCGGATAGGAAATATTTAGTGCTTGCAACATTACACTCCGAAATGATATGCAATGTAACGTTGACTCGAAATTGCCTATAAACGGCTGAGTTACGGTACTGAGAAGAATAACAAGTGTACAGATCGCACAAAAAAGACCATATTACAACCTCCCATGTAGACGAAAAACTGATCAGCAAAACTCGACCGATACTTGTTTATATTTTATATATCCTTATCCTTAAATAGTTTTATTGATAACTATATTGTTTGTAAAGGTTCGCCACTTAAATCTTTACAACGAAAAAAGAGTGAAACCGCATTATATTCCTATTATTACGGAGTGTTTTTACACATAGCGCGGTGTAAATTTGCTAATATATTGGAGTAATTTTTTAAACATTTTTTATGTAAAATTACACTTGATTTGCAAATTTAGATTGCAGAGTAATTTCACTATTATAATAGAAGGAAACAAAGTTTCCTTCTATTATAAGAGTAAAAATTTCATAGAGTGTGTCTGTCTGTCTGTCTGTCTGTTGCGACGCGTTTTACTCGGCGGGTATTAAAGCTAGCAAGCTAAAATTTTGCACACGTGCTTCTTATTGTTGCAGGCTGTTTGTATGTTTGATTCACCCCAAATTGGATCACTGGGTCATGGGGCTGCCATACAAACCTAGCTCCCCAATTTGAGTTCTTCTAAGAAAAACTTTTATATTTGTGTACCAATTTCAACCAAGTTTCACACAAATGTGTTTCTATAGATAACACAAAATATATGCAAGAATGGATCAAATCGGACGATGGGGTCATGAGGCTGCCATACAAACTTAACCCTCTAAATTAGGTTCTTGTAAGAAAAACTTTTTTATTTGTGCACTACTTTCAACCAAATTTCACACAAATGTATTTCTATTGTTGACACAAAATATATGTAAGAAAGGGTAAAATCGGACCATGGGGTCATGGGGCTGCCATACAAATCCAACCCCCCAAATTAGGTTCTTCTAAGAAAAACTTTTTTATTTGTACACTAATTTCAACCAAGTTTCACACAAATGTATTCCTATTGTTGACACATAGCATATGTAAGAAAGGATAAAATCGGACCATGGGGTCATGGGGCTGCCATACAAATCCAACCCCCCCAAATTAGATTCTTCTAAGAAACAATTTTTTATTTGTGCACCAATTTCAACCAAATTTCACACAAATATATTTCTATTGATGACACAAAACATATTTAAGATTTAATCAAATCGGACCATGGGGTCATGGGGCTGCCATACAAACCAAACCCCCCATATTGGTTCTTCTAAGAAACATTTTTTTACACCAATTTCACAAAACCTTGAATTAATGTGTCTTTATCAAAGCAACTAAAAAGTTCAACACGAATGGAATCGTCATGCTCCGGCAACCCCAATAAAATTTTCCGAGTAAATATTTTTATTTGTCCACTTATTTCAACCAAACCCAAAACTTTTGTCGAGACGGAAGAAAAAGAATGAGGAGGGGGATTAACCCATTTTGTTCTACGGTTGCGTTGTCGCAACGCTTTATATTTTCATGATTCACGCTTTTCTGGTAAAACGTATAAACCTTATCCCCGAGGAAGAAAGGTTCATTTTACAATTATCTAATCTACCTGTTTTTGCTCAAAGATGTATTTTTACATTTTCTATGATTTTTTAGGGTTTGAAAATTGTGAAAATTCCGTGTTTTTAGGTACGGATGCTAATTTGTGTATAAAAATACTTAGATCAAAAATATTTTCCTGAAATCTTCGGAAATAACATAAGAAAGACTACAAAGGATGCGAAAATATACTTAGTTCATCAAAAAGTTGTATTTTGAGCGCAGAACATACACTCAAAATGTAAGGTTGTCCAGCGTTGCGAAAACGCAACGCTGGACTATAACGATATCCTCTTTTTCCTATCCTACGGTCAGATAATTTCCATTGTTTTTGGTAATAATTCAGTTTTGATGCTATTTAACATTGCGAACATTGTACATTGTTTGTATTTAAGTTTTCGATAAATTTAAGAAATATTAGTAAAAAGTGGCTTTGCAAATGAAAATGGTTAATTAGAACATTTAATTTATTTGGGTTTATGACGCGGCTACTATACATATTATCTACGAAATGATAATTTTCAAGTTCCACCCGCTTCAGCGGCCCAATATTCCTTAAATAGAGTGTGAAGTTTAAACTTTGTGTATAAAAGAATCCAGATATGTCCTTGGGAAGTTAGGTTTATCATAGAACCACCTCCTAAAAATGGAAAGGGAAGGGGCAGTACTCCTGGAGGGAGGATGGCCAGCCTTATATTTAGACAATATGTATTCTAAGGAGTTGTTCCACCTATCTGATATGAGCGATCCGGGTTGAGCATGGCATCTAGCACCGGTTGGTGACTCCAAGAAACCTGGTAAAAATCGAAGGTGCCCAAAGAATGAGGGGGATTACGCAACCCCATGCGGACTCCACAAGAATACTTGGCGATTATTTTCGACTACTAAATTGGTGAGGCGATCCACAATAATGCTAATAACAGCTTTTGTTTCTAAATTTCAGGCTATTATTTATAAAAATAAGACGTTGTCAGTGTATGGTAGAGAATTTTCTTTTACCAAAAAAGTACACGTTAAGCCCTAGCGTTGCGTTTTCGCAACGTGCTCCGCAGCCCAAAATACAAAAAATTAAAAATACATTTCTTCGAAATTTGCATATTCTTCCTATGGCAAACTACTGTGCGAAATTTCGTAACACTAGCACAACTCCTTCTTACCCCCGGACAATATGGGTTAAATACAAGTCATAGGTCTCTCTCTCTCGATTACCGTAACTCCTAGTGGAGCATGGCCCGTTGATGACTACCGTATGTAGTCCATCAACGTTACAAAGACAATTGAATTCGGAGTGTGATACGGTTGTCAGCCATACCACTTCCTAGTCGCATTGTTAATCTATTATTCTACGATAAGAATATTTCTTATCATCTTCTTCTGAATAATAAACTTGCGACGAGTCGTGCCGAGTTTGGAAACTCGTTTCTCTATGAGTGTCTATTTCACAGAGTGGCGACCGAACGATCACGGCCACAGAGCACGACAAGTCATAGGTACGCCCGAAAAAACTTTTAGCCCAAGCGAAGGGTATCCAAATTACGGCCGCGCCCGAAATTAGCCTTGGCCCCAGGGGTTGGCGAGCGAAGCGAGCAGGGGGCGAAGCCCCCTTGTTTTTATTGAAATGCCAGCGATTACTGCATATATAAAGAAATCTAAGAGACAGAACGCAGCAGAGCCCGCTTGGCAGTGGCCTGCGGGATTAGAGGACCCATGGAAATTAAGAAAACTTTCTCGACCCTTAAAACAAGACAGCAAAGATTTTTTTTATAGTCAAGCACATGCTTTCCGATGTAAACAAAAATTCTTAATTTATTCTACCTCTTGGAATAGCTAGATAAGGGTATACTTTCAGAAAATTTCAGTTTGTTCTTAAACTTTTCAAAAATCCATCAGCCACATCCACGGACACGCAAATTTTCACCTTTTGAAACAAAAATGTAGACTGTTTTCCGGCTAAATTTAGCCATAGAAAAAAGTTTTTAGTTGGCAATACTGAATAACTATTGGGCTTTATTAACAAAAAATTGTAAGGGTGTTATACATATTTTTTGTGTATGCACATTACATTATATACATAGCATGCAATGCAATCTAATATTGAACCCCAAATTTCATAATATTATTTTCTTATTCATCTTATTATGTATCTTACTCTACACATGTAAGTTCCCAATGACGCGCAGCCCTATAAAAATTACCTGTTCTACTTCTTGCGGAATAGATATTTACGAATGTACGACTATGTACATAGTTTAGTCTAGAACTAGATCCAGCCCACATTAAGAGGACTCCAGATAATTTTGAAGAAGCAATCGCAAACCAGGAAGGAACCACAGTAACATTTCTCCTCTTTGGTAAACAGACTATGACTGCCATCATGTTTAAAATTTATTACCTGTGTGGACTCTTCCATTATAATTTAAGTGGATGCATGTGCTATGCACTAAAGGAAAGGACACATTCACTTGCGAAACTATAACGAAATTTATGTCGACATGAACGTGTGCAAATTTACGTCAATTATACTCAAATGAACATACAATGAATCCATAAATTATCACATATGTGCATTTGGATAAATGATTAATGATCCATTACTTGTATGAATAATTTGAATTTATTTGACTTGAATATCTGGGCTGTCTATAGAGAAACCTTTAAGCGAATTTAGTATACACGCACATATATTTGTCAACCGATATCAAATTTTTACATACATACATATAAGTAACTCCGCTAAGGAAGAAATGTATCATTCCCATTACATATACATACCTACATATTTAGTCCAGTAAAAATTTCCCAATACAGGCCTCCAAATAGAAAAAAAAATTAGTAAAGAAAATTTTTGTTGTTTTTAATCTAAAACTGATTTCACTAAAAAAGTTTGATAGGAAAGGTCCCAAAAAGGACAAAAACCACAGGTCGGCATGCGGGGTACCATATCAAAAGGGGCATCGAGTACATTACATATCCGGTGTTGGTTTTCAGTTTCAAGGACCCTCAACGAAATAAATCGAGCTTAAATGGAAAATTTTCGTGTTTTCCGTGTATCTTTCCAAAGCCATAACTACGAGAATAATTCAAGTTGTCACTGCTTTTATCACTTTTTAGGATCTATAATAGCTGAAGATTATACCATTAAATTTGCTAAGAAAAATTTTGATCGAAAAGCTCTGAAAGCTAGCAAAATCAGTTTTAGATTCTTCCTTGGAGCCCACTGATTCATAAACAACAAAAATTAGCCTTACTCTATTTGTTTTCTATTTGAAATGCTAATATGACTGGACTATACATATATTAAGTAGACACACAAATGGATGATGCTTATACAGAAGCATTATATAGTAGGGATGTTGCGGATATCCGCATTCGCACCGCAACTGCGGATGATCCGCATCAAATTCTACATCCGCATCCGCATCCGCATCCTCATCTTGATATCTGCATCCGCAATCCGCATTTTTGTATGCGGATATGATGCGGATATCAATAAAAAACAAATTTCCCATCTAATCATCTACATTCTAAACCACTCATAGAATAGAGAATTGATAGCAATTGCAAGAAACCAAATCTAATGCATGTAGATATTAGTCTAAGAAAATTGGGCCAAAATATGGCCATTGAACGGCAAAAATCCTACATCGGAAATTTCTTTTTGATTATGGTTGGGGATGGTCCCCAGATTATGGCATTAAAAGTCCCAACCGATTGGGGGTCCGTTACCTTAAAAAAAGGGGTGAAAGGGGGGCATTTTTTCGTTTTTTTGCGATTATTTCAAAAACGGCAAGAGATACAGAAAAATGGTCTGAGGACGACAAAAGCTACATCAAATTATTAATAACCCAAGACAACTTTGTCTACAGATTATAAAATGAGTAGTACGTAGAACAAACTGCTGATGGGTCACTTTGTATGGGAGATACCCTCAGTTTTCATCCGAATGAGCTAATTTTTGGTGGGTGGGGTGACTATGACCACCAATCGCAACAAACCAAAATTTAGCACACTGCTCCAATTTTGGGGGGAGTTATGGACATGCAGTTTTGACAAATACAAATGGGGGAATAATGGGTGTCCTTGACCGGAACGACTCAATGTTTACCTTAAAATGATCTTGAACTTATTGTGAATACGTATACAACATTTTATGGCTGAAATAGCATTCTTTAAAAAGTTATGGAGCTTATTTAAAAGGGCCAAAATAAAAAAATTAATGGAAAAGAAAGGCTTTCGACTATGACACTGCATTTTATTGAAGCTAATGACTTTGTCCAGCACTCAAAGGGATTGCACATTTTGCTAAGCTGGCCCTTCCTTGTACTTTTACTTCTAACATGTCGAGTATTCCTGAAAACTGAATAGTATCTGATTTTCGGTATTAGTAAAATTCATTTCATATATTTTTTTAACTAATCCGCATCCGCATTTGCAAATTTTATGACATCCGCATCCGCATTCGCATTCGCAAATTTACATTTTCATTGATCCGCATCCGCTAAACCACATCCGTTACATCCCTATTATATAGGTACACATCACCAATGATAATATTTAAAATGAAAGTATATACGTATACATATACACTGCCTGTCATTACTATAGCCGCACCATAAAACAGACAGATCCCTTAAAATTTAAAGAGAGCACAGTTATTCCACATGTTTAGTATAAGAGATATTAAAAAGACAAATAAATTCACAAGAAGATTCGTTATATTTCAAACCGTTATTTCTCTGCAAAGGAAAATGTAAATCTCCCGTCTCTCATTCATAACTATAGCTGGGAAACTATAACTAGTATGGGAAAACCTGATCAAAAAGCGGAAATTGAGGAAATTAATAACGGGAAAATCTTTTTTAAATAAAATTAACTCCGAGTGATTATTTTCTTTATTTCTCAATGAATAATTATTATAACGGTTTCTGTTTTTTTTTTTGCTTATTGACCTCTCAGTCTCGATAAGCTTTTTTTTTACATAGAAAACTCTTTGAAATACTATTTTTTTTACGTAATAATGTTTTTTAAAGAATTCCTGTCTAATTTTGACGAAGGAGGGCCACCTCCGTAACATTTGTTACATTAAAACCTCATTGAAATGCAATGATTGGTGGGAGATGATGCAGTCTCTTGCTACAAATTCCGTTATGTGTCATGTCTTCTGTATTAAAACGAAAACAGTTTATGGTCAGGATATTCCAGAGAAATGTCCACTGTATTAGAGGTGGTTGCAACAACTTTTAAATATAACTAATGTGTCCTTGTTTGTGGCAAATATAAAAAAACACTTATTTTATATTTTCGGTAACCTGCCCGTTACCACAAAAAACTTTATGTATGTATATACATGTATTTCGGGAGCCACTTACTCCCTTCTTCAGTACAATGGTTACTAAACTAATGGCAAGTTTACATTTGACCGCCCTAGGTAACGCCAAGGACCCAGAAGGTTGAGAACCTTCTCAACCGTTTCGATTTACAGGTAGTTGGTTCAAGCAGGAACGCTACGGACCGCCCTAGGTAACGCCAAGGACCCACTCAATATGGAAGAGAAAAGCGGCATATACAAGATCTCATGCAGTGAATGCGACCAATGCTACATCGGACAGACGAAGAGGTTAGTAACAACACGGTTCCGGGAACACATCCGAGAGGCAACATCGAGGAAAGGACCGAGCTCAACCATCCGCTCAGCAGTAGCCGCGCACATCATCAACGAAGGGCATAGGATTGATCAAGACGGACTACAGGTATTGCGTTACGTGACGAAACCGAGTAAACTGGACCCATGGGAAACCCTCGAAATCTTGCGTGAAGACCCAGCGCAGCTTTTAAATACGGACGAAGGAAATTGTCAATCGCGACTTATAAAATTCTTAGCTAATAGGTATAATAGACCCAGGTAGTTGTAACATAAAAGTTAAGACATAGCATGTAACTGACTTACAATATAATCAAATGTAAACTTGCCATTAGTTTAGTAACCATTGTATACTGAAGAAGGGAGTAAGTGGCTCCCGAAATACATGTATATACAGTCAAACCTGTCTATTCGGACCACTGACGGGACCGATCAAAGTTGGTCCGATTACTAAGGGATGCTAGAAAAGTACAAAAAATTAGAGAAATAATGTTTAAACGTTATTCACGAAAAACAACGCATTGGTCTCGGCGATGACACCAGCTTCCTTATTATAAATTCTCCCCACACTCAGTTCCACCGAAATTTAGTTTATTCTTAAATATTTTACAAAGCATTTCTATAATCAAAGTTATGGTTAATGGTTCAATCAATCCTCCCTTTATCTTGACTTGCATCTTCTTGTCGCAGAAACTCCAGAATTGTCTCATTGTAATCGGAACTGAAGTGAACGAAAGATTTTTTTTTGTCACAAAATGTATTGCCGCGTTGCCTATCTGTTGGTCCGTTTGGTCAGGCAGGCAGCTCTATCTTGGATCGTGTCATCGCCGAGACCAATGCGTTGTTGTTGCTTTTTCATTTGACACATCCAGGTGTTCTTTGGTCTGCCTCTGGCCTTGGGTCCATCAAGTGGAACTTCCATTGATATCGCTCTCTTTGCGGGGTTCTCAGGCGGACGCCTTTGAACATGGCAATACCAATCCATTCGTCGGTCTTCGAGCTTTTCGGTGATTGGTTGGTCTATGGACAAGCTGCCTCGGATGTAGCTACTCTTGATGTGGTCCCTTTTGGTTACACCAACTGACATGCGTAACATTTTCATTTCAGTCGCTGTCATTTCTTTCGCGTAACCTTCATACATGGTCCAGCATTCTGATCCATACATGAGTGCGGGACGTACAACCGTTTTGTACAACTTGCCCTTTAGCTTCAGTGGCATTTTCTTATCGCAGAAAACTCCAGAGTTTTCTCGCCACCTCATCCACCCAACCTTTGTGCGATGTTTGACGTCATCATCGCATGTAGCTCCGCTGTTCACCATCGAGCCAAGGTACTTGAACTTGGTACAAGACTTAAGCTGCTCTCCTTTGACGTACATTTCTGGTATCGGTGCATTTGGGTCTGAGAATTGGCAGCATAAGAACTCAGTCTTTGTTATACTTACCCTCAGTCCATGCTCCTCCAGAATGTCACACAATTTTGTAAGCGCAGCTTGCAAGGCAACGATGTTTGGGCTACTGAGGACTATATCATCAGCAAAAAGAAGAGATATTTCTAGGCCGTCGGAGACACGTGTTAATAAGTAGCACATGATGATGTTGAAGAGCAACGGACTCAATACACTGCCCTGGTGTACTCCGACATTCACCGGAAATTCTTCTGATTCACCGGATGTGCATCTAACCTTAGTCGTAGCTCCATCATACATGTCTCGTATCATCCTGACGTATGCCTCGGGGACATTAAGTGCTCTCAAGGCCAACCATATCAGATCACGAGGTACTCTATCGAATGCCTTCTTCAAATCGATGAACACAAAATACAAGTCCTTTCGTGCTGCTCTATACTTTTCCATCGCAATACGAATGCACTGAATCGCATCGACTGTAGATCGACCTTCAACAAAGCCGCATTGATTGTCATTCAACCGCACAATCTTTCTCAATCGGTTGCAGACAACTCGCTCGTAGATCTTCAGTGTATGAGGTGTTAACTTTATAGCCCTATAGTTGTTGAGTTTGCGTGAGTCTCCCTTGTTCTTATAGAAAGGAAGAAGAAAACTTTCCCTGAAAGCATCAGGCATCGGTTGCCCACCTTTGATTTTGTTGAAGAGAACTGTAAGCCAACTAAGCCCGACATTTTCCATTTTCAACCAAAATTCCGCGGGGATTTTGTCCGGGCCGACTGCCTTTCCGCGTTTCATCTGATGCATTGCCTCCATCACCTCTTCCTCTGAGATATCTTCAATATTTGTGGTATTTGGCTCAACATCTTGAAAAGCTGCCCGAGGAAATTCTTCATTTAGAAGTTCGTCAAAATACTCTCGCATCCTGCTACAAATTGCCGTATCGTCAATCAGCAACATTCCTTGCGAGTCCTCCACGTACTTTGGCGCCTGTATTTCCCGAGCGTTCCTTCTCCTTTGGGCTGCGACCCTAAATATCCTGGCGTCGTGCTTAGGTCTCTCGCGCAAAGACGGTCCTTCGGTCGCAGTCTGAGTTTCTAATTCTTGGTAGAATTTCTCAGCTGCCTTCGCCTTTGCTTGAGCTACCAAGCGCTTTACTTTCTTCCGGCATTGCATATAATTTTCGCGAAGTTGAACCCGTTCGGCTTCACTGCTTGACTCACATTTCGTCCATGCCTTAAATGCGTTCGATTTGGCTTGCACTGCTTCCTTAGTTTCGGTGTTCCACCACCATGTTTCTTTCTTCGTGTGGAGTGGACCTTTCGAAACTCCAAGTGCCTTTTCCGCCTCACCTACTGACATTTCAGCGAAACTATTCCACATTTGTGTTGGACTGTGCTCGGTGCAGTTTACGTTGTTTTGAAACCACTCCGTCATTTTATCAATGAATGGAGTTACTACAGGTTCAAAGTTGTCGTTTGTGAGATTGTGCCACTTGATTTTTTCGACAGGCTTGGGAGTTCTTCTATTTCTTGCTCCTCCTGCTTTCAAAATAAATTCTGACAGGAGCAAACGATGTTGGCTGACGACAGATTCACCCAAGATCACCTTGCAGTCTCTTACCCACCTTCTCATAAAATCGAAACAGAGGTGGTAATCGATCTGCGTTTCGTGTTTCCTATCTCCGTGTCCACTACTGTAGGTGATTAGGTGTCTCTCGTTTTTCACAAACCATGTATTTAGGATGACCAAACCATGCGATCTGCACATGGTCAGAATAGCTTCACCTTCGTCATTTCTGACCCTTCAGATTCTATTTTATTCCAAAATGATCTCTGCTCAATTTCCGCTTTTTAATCACTATTTCCCATACTTGTTACACGTGCGGCTATAATTATGACAGACGGGAAATTTAAATTTTGCTTTACAGAGAAATAACGGTTTCAAATATAAGGAAGCTTCTTGTGAAATTATTTGTCTTTTTATTATCCCTTATGTTTATAGTATCTGGAATAATTGTTATCTCTTTGAACTTTAGAGAATCACTCTATTTTATTGTGCGGCTATAGTTCTGACAGGGGGTGTGTACCATTTTCCAGACAAATTGACAATCTCTCACTATACAAATCAATTATACATCAGAACAAAACAACGATCATCCAAATGTAATTAAAGCCTTAATTACTATTTTTTAAGTCAAATTTTTATTTTTTATTATATAGAGGTAAACATAACCATTGACCTAGCCTTATAGATCATTTCAGCAACTTTTTTTTGCATTTATGGATTTTGGTGTTTCCATTTTATCATCAGAGCTTCTCGCCAAGACGAACCATTAAGTCGGGAAAAAAAGCTACCAAAACTATTGCGTATTGCATGTAGGTTACGCATAATTATTAATTTATTTCATTTATTATAATTAAAAAAAATATATATATTTGAAAGTTTCAAAAAACGTACAGGGTACAACAATTTTTTTAATTACGTTGTTTTAATTTAAGCGTGAGTTCCATGTATCGGATACCAAGGTTTATATTGAAAAATACATAGTTTCATTTGTGTAGTTAATTAATTCCATTTATAATATCGTTGAGTAAATTTTTTAAATGCATTCTCCATAATAAATGCGGCAGAAAGTGTGCATTTCGAGCAGGTTTCGACCATGACCAAAAACGACTAGTCCCACTCAAAAAAGATTCGATGCCAGGATGTATTTCGAGACATATAAAAGAGGATTGAACACACTGCCTGTCTGAGTCCGGTCACGGCTCATTCAATACTGCATGACGCGCTGCATTCTGTATATGAAGAGGTATCTGATGAGAGATGCGCCCAGCACTATTGGTGAAACCAGCCCGAAAAACACCCTGTCTGCCGCTTTTATTGTGAGAATGACCCCGTTTGCGCCTACTCCCCCCCCCCCCTCGGTATTTTTTTTTACATCTCTGAACAGCTGTAACTTCTGAACGAAGACAGCTAGTACTTTCAAGTTTTCAGCCAAATGTAAACCACGACATGCTCTGCATCCGCCAATTTATTTCAACCCTATCCAAGCAAGGTCCCAATGTGATCACAATGCGGCGTCGACTGTACTACAGCAATAAAGCAAAAACAGGTTATGCAGGTTAAATTATTGGGCAATTTGGCTGAAATTGAATTGAATGCCGAAATGTTGCATATTTGAAAATACCAAACGAAGGTTACCGTTTTTATATTTGAATGTATACTAATTTTCTATTTTATTGATTGCGAATTTAAGTTACTACTTCGTTTGAATACGGATAAGATGTATTGTTCAATTTATTCAAATAACTTTATTTTGTTAACCTTATAAAAAATTAATTCTGGACTTTCAATTTGGATATAACGAACTTCGCTTATAACGAACTAATTACTGCGGTCCCTTGGAGTTCCTTACAACCGACGTCGACTGTAGTTTATTTTTTAATAATACAACTCGACACGTTCTCACCATCGAATTCGTCAATAATTCAATCATTATTTAAGAAAGATTGACAACTACTTATTTCAAAATGACTGAATATCGTTATTTAAGAAGGTTAAGGTCAGCTCAGGAGTCTAGAAACTTAAAACTTAAGACTATAGATGCTCACACGTACTAGAAAGTCTGAAATTATTGAAAGTAAATAAGGGAATTTTGTCCCGAGTCCATAGTCATTTTCTCAACAATGAATCGAGATCAAGAGTGTCCCGTGCATTTGCTTTGGATTGTCCGAATATCTTGGTTTGTAGAGAACCACCACTTGTAAATGTGCTTAGAAAAGGAAATAATCCGCCACCACTACCACAAGCAATGCAATTCCGGCACTTTAAATTTATCATCGAATTAATTTCCAATAAAATACCTTTTCATTGTTGCTGGTAGGGGAGCAAGCAAGAAGTAGTTAATAAATACATCACAATCGTCCGCAAATATGTATGTATGTATGTGAGTGTTCGGATCGTCTGTGCGCTGGGCGTTTACTGCTGATTTCAGTAAGAAACCACCTGTTGTCTGCAAGTTGAAAAGGCACGCATCTATAAATCTCTTGAAAACACTCGTCTATGTAAGTTAGACTGCACTTCCCGAAGTGCAGAACGCAGAGAAGAGGAAACAAATCGTACATCCTTGCTTGCATAGAAGGTGTAAAAGTAGATGAATCTCGTGGTGTACGACGTACAAGTGTAAACCAGAGTATTGTTTTCTTCTTTTGGTTAACCTGGCTGAACAAATGTGCTTGGTCATACTGAACGCATAAATAACAAGTAGAAAAGGAAGGTACACGTTTTGATTGCGTCTTTTAGGGAAATTGTGAAGACTTCTTCATTGCTCCTAGATTTACTGATATTTTAAAATCATAGCATGATGTCCAAAAAGTTGGATCTTGAAAATGTTCGGCTTATAATCATGATTCATTTGAACTGAATTGCAGGACTTTGGAAATGAACTTCCCACGTTTATCCTTACGATACACATTCTTTGCACCCTGCGCTACTCTACAGTTACTCTAAATAAATGCGTGGCTTTGGCATTGCTCTGATTCTATGATAGTTTCTGTGTGGTCCTGGGAATTTATATATGGGCTATGAATGCACACTAATCGTGTGTTGATGTAAACACGTAAATGTTACGAGCATACCTCATACGGTGGTTGCTCTAGCTACGAGTGTGCATTCCATGCTCCATGGAAATATCTTGATCTGAATTGCGAAATTTCTTGGTTTCGCCATTAAATTGTGGCCGGCAAGGTGTAGCTGCAATCATAAATTAAATTTTGTAACAAAGTAGATGAATTATAAGAACTCATGTTGTTTACGGGGGTTCCGGTATGAAAGTCGTCCAGGAAGTGTCATGTTTAAAGTGAATATAAATTAAATTAAAGTTTAGGAAAAGCTTCTCATATTAAAAATATAAACACATACTACTTGTAAGCATAGAAGTTCCGAAAACGCCAAATACCTTTCTTCTTTTTCGTTGCCCCGTCTGCGGTATAGGTTAAGGCTCGTTGGCAATCCAAAAAGGTCACCACAAAAAGGTTTAATTTCGAAAGGGCTTCTTTGAGAGTTCAAATGTAGAACAAAACGAAAAACTCAACTGAAAAAAACACTATTTCTCAAATTAGCACGTAGCATAAGTATTACTGGTAAAACACGTAAGTTCAAATAAAGAGCGGGCTAAAAAAATTATAAAATCAAAATGTAATTTCCGAAACAACTATGTATCCGCACCGGCTTTCGAACGAGAGTGTCCGTTCGTTCAATTTTGTGTTCCTTGAAAACTACGGGTGGATGAACTACCCGAAACGATACCCGAGTTCAAGGGCAATCAATATGTAGTAATGTTTGTAATACTTAATTCTAACAAATTTCAAATGGTTCATGTACTTGCTATTGTTGTCTATAACGTTGATTTTTTTTAACCCCGGACAGTGTGGTTGCGGCCTTACATTTGTCCAAATTTGCACCAATTTTCATATTCTATTCTTAAAATGCAGGTAAAATCCAAATATCAAATATTTATAAATTAATCGCAAATTTTATACTTTACTTCGCTCGTAGAGGGTATATTAACTTTGTCATGAAGTATGGAACGCATTGAAGAGGGGAATCGGGAAATTGCGACGCGTTTTACTTGGCGAGTATTAAAGCAATTTTGCACACGTTCTTATTATTGTTGCATACTGTTTCTATATTTGCATCAACGAAATTGGATCCCTGCGTCAATTAGGTTTTTCTAGGAAAAAACTTTTTAATTTGTGCATTAGCTTCAACGAAACCTCATTCCAACTTGTTTCTAGTGATGCTATAAAACAAATGTAAAAATGGATGGAAAGGGGCCAGGGGTCATGGGGCTGCTGTACAAGATCTCTCAAAAGTAGAACAACGGGAAATGCATTTTTGTTTCATAATATTTCCGAAAGTTTGGGATTAGGCCACTCAGTCAATTAGCAATTAACTCATTCGGTCCTTTAACATAACTGGAGAAAAAAGACTTAACAGTGGATTTAAGCTCCCGGAATTCGCAAAGTACTATCCAGTTTGACGGAATTTTATTCAATATAATAATCAACTGAGTTATATTTGATTATACTTAAAGCTCTTAAAAAAAGTCTTATCGTGCATTGGGCATCTACTTGTGTTTGACCCCATGGCCAACGTTCACCTTCTTCCTAAAACCCCTAACGAAATACTTTTTTGCGTACGATACTGGCGAGACCTACGCGTTGTTGATGCTTTTTCGTTTGACATATCCACGCATTCGGTCTGTCTGTGGCATAGGGTCCATCAAGTCAAAAAGCCACTGATATCGCCTTTTTCGCAGGGTTCCCAGATGCCTTTGATTCAAACATGGCAACAACAATCCATTTGGCGGTCTTCGAGCTTGTTTTTGGGTGATTGACAAGCTGCTTCAATGTAGCTACTATTGATGTCATCCCTATGGTAACACGAACTGACATGTGTATAATTTGAATTTTGGTCGTCGTCCTTTTCTTCTTGTAACCTTCATTGTAAATTGTTCTGCATTCGGAACTTTATGATTGCAGGATATACAACCCTTTTGTACAACTTGCCAAAACACATTAATTGGCCTGAATTGGCTATTAGGAGTATGAAACAATGAGTATGTTACATGATCATGATCTTTAGTCGTATTTCGTCGTCACAAGGGATGGTTTGCGCACAGCTGCAGAGGATAGGCAGTTTAGTGACTCTGTGACCTCTTTTGATATCCAAATTCACATTGAGATTGTGGGGCAATGACTAGTGGTAAGGGTCAGAGCCTGAATTTGTGCTCAGGGGATCAGGAATTATTGGTCTTGTCTTGGAGGGGGTTGGTTGAAAGCATATAATCACAACGAGTGGTTTGCACTATTTGAATGTTAGGTGGTCTTTTCACCGTTCGTTACAACGCACAGCGATATAATGGAATCGCCCATTTTGAGATTGGATGGATGGATGGATGGATATGGCGCTGAGATAGGTTGGGCTGGTAGCGCCCAATACTGCAGCCTGCTGGTTATTGTATTTCCCATCTAAGCGAGAAAGTTTCAGGTTATGAGTTCTGTCCTACGTAAAAGGCTGAGAAGAAAGTTAACCAGGTTTACTTTGGGTGTACCCATACTGGTAGCTTGAGCCCCAAAGAAGTTTTGTCTCCAGCTCATAAGAGCGGGACATTCGAAAATAACGTGCGAGGCTGATTCCTCATCTTCGTTGCAGAGGCGGCATAGTGGGTCTTGTGTGTATATCCCTATTGTATGCAGATGTTTCCGTAGGGTGCCATGACCGGTTATAAGGCCTGTCACTGCCCTGAGGTTCGTTTTACTAAGACTGAGGGCTTCGGTGCAGCTGGTATGCCAGTTAGATTCCAGCATACGTTTGCTATGCCTAAGCCCTTCAGCGAGTCTCCATCGATCTTGGAATTTATCTTCGGTCCATCGTCTAGCAACGGTTCTGGCAGTAGATTTACTGATTCCGATTGCAGGTTCAGGACCAGTTAAGGGTAGTTCGGAACCCTCTCTTGCAAGGGCATCCGCTTTCTCATTTCCTTCGATCCCCTTATGTCCTTTCACCCATTTCAGAGTTACTTTGTTTCGGGTAGCTAGGTTCTTGAGATTTTGTTGGCATTCCCAAACCAATTTGGAGGTTGTTTTGGGATTTGCGATTGCTTTTATAGCAGCTTGACTGTCGGAGAGAATATATATGGTCTTATTGGTATATAATTTTCGAGTACTCTCCCCTGCTGCAAGGTTTATGGCTATAAGTTCTGCCTGATGGAAGACAGTTGTATATTGACCTAGGGGTTTAGAGATACTATAGTTGTTGGTTTTAGTATAGACTCCTGCCCCTGTTCCTTCGTCTGTCTTCGACCCATCCGTGTACCACACGATGTGATTTGATAGATGGTTGTCATTCCATTTACTCCAGTCTTCCCTAATCGTTGAGGTTTCGATGTTGGAGTCGAAGGTGTACATGGCCGGGGTATAGTCGCTGCCCATATCTAGGATTGGGTTTGCAATGATTTCTGTAATCGTACAGTGTCCTACCCTTTGATGTGTCCACATGTTCGATGATTGGAGTCTGTACGCTGCGAGTCTTGCCTCTTCTGTGATTATGAGGTCCAGTGGTGGCAGGTCTAGTAGTTTCTCTAGAGTTAAAGTTGGTGCACTGCGCATGGCGCCGGTTATGCTTGCGCAGGCCAGTCTCTGTACTGATCCCAACTTCGCTGCTGCTGTTTTTTGCTTGATTTTAGTCCACCAGACTATCGAGCCATAGGTCAGACGGGGTTTGACCACAGCTTCGTATATCCAGTGTATCATTCGTGGCTTTAACCCCCACGTTTTCCCTATTGCTCTTTTAGTTGCATATAGATAGGGTCTGTTTGCCTTTTGCAATTGAGTTTGCAGCTGCTTGTTCCACGTGAGTTTGTTATCAAGGGTGACTCCTAGATATTTTACCTCCGTGGTAAACTTCAGTTATTGGTTGAATAATGTTGGAGCGTTGAGCCCTTCCAAGTTGTGTTTGCGACTGAAGGCTATTAGTGTTGTTTTGGCGGGATTGACCGATAGGCCTACCCTCCTACACCAATCCTCCACTTGGGTTAGAGCTTGTTGCATGAGTTCAGAAAGAACTCCTGGAAATTTTCCCCTTATCAGGATACTGATGTCATCGGCGTATCCTAGGGTATAGAAGCCAGTGTTATTTAGCTGGACCAGTAGGCTGTCCACTACAAAGTTCCACAGGAGGGGTGAAAGTATACCCCCCTGTGGACACCCTTTGAGGACAGCTGTATACATGGTTTCACCGAATAATTTTGCATGTACTTGTCGCATTGATTTTATCCACCGACATAGGGTGTTTTGAACTCCATGACTCGAGGCGCCGTGTACAAGAGATTCAAAGGAAGTGTTGTCGAAGGCCCCCTCTATATCTAGGAAGGCCGCGAGCCCTATTTCTTTGATTTCTAATGTGGTCTCAATCTTCCCAACTACACTTACGGTCAAAAGTACCGACTCAACCTAATAGCGCGTGTATTTGTACGTGTTTTTTGGAAAGTATGATAGTTATTCATAAAAGTCGTATGTCGTTTAAAAGTTCGAAACCTTAGCTACCTGTTGGTACCCTTTTTATCAACATTTGCTTCGCACTTTTTAAATTATTGCCACTTGTAACAAAAAACCCAGAAAAATTGAAGTTACAGGTAAAGGTCAGGTCAGGTAAACTACCCCTATAAAAGCGCCCGTAATCGGTTTCTCATTATCAGTTGCATCAGGAAAGTTAGGTAACTTACATCTGAAGTAATTTCAGTCACTGTTTGGTCATCAATGGATACGACGCCAGAACAGGCGGCACAAGTTGTAGCCCTATTGTCGGAAAATCATAGTCAGCGAACCGTCGCTCGCCGTCTTGGAATGAGTCAGTCTGCTTTCTCGAGAGTTAGCAGGAGATTTCGAGAGACTGGTAGCTTTAATTCGAGACCAAGAACGGGCCGCCCTCGATCCACTTCAGAGAGAGACGACCGTTTCATTGTAACAAGTACGTTACGAAATCGTTTCCTCACGGGTGTTGCTGCGCAGCGGAACCTGAGGCGTGTTCGCGGAGTAGCTGTCAGTGACCGCACGGTAAGGAGACGATTAAGGGAAGCTAGTTCGAGTTCGTTCGACAAAGCGATCGGATGTGTCATAGCCCAAATCGCGCGTTAGAAGTGCAATAGTCAAATCATCCTTTCGGATAAAAAAGTTATTTCTACTAACAAAACAAATTATTCCAACTCCACCGAAAACAATTTGTTTAGTCACCACTATGAGCTTAAAAAATCGTTCAAAAAAACGCGAAACAGCCAAAGTGAACAACTCAATGCTGGCGACATCAGGGACAGCTGAAAGCGAAACTGTTACCGACAACTGTACAAGTGCAATGTCCAGTGTAGCGCCAGATGAAATCTCGAATGCGGAGCTTCGAATCTTTATGCGAAAAATCGAACAAGATATGCTGGATAACAGACGAGAAACGAAGGAGGTTACCACTGCAATGGAGTTTTTGTCAGGCAAGTTCGATTCGCTACGCAATGACATCAAAAATCTGTCACTAGAAATTAACACCCTTAAAACTCTAAATAACACCTTAAAAGTTGAAAACGAACAAATAAAAGAACAAGTGGGCAATCTAATGACACAAAACCAAATAATGCAGAAACAACTAATAAATAGAAACGTACAAATAAATGGAATTAAACAAACTAAAAACGAAAACATAATAGATATTATCAAAGCAGTTGCTCAGTGTGTGGATTACGATATTAAAGAGTGTGACGTCAGTAACTCATACCGGTTGAAAAATGACCGAACTGAATCACCGGGAATTATTGTTGAGTTCACGAGAACGTCCGACAAGAACAATTTCATATTAGCTTATAGGCGAAAATTACGAGAAACAAACACAGTCTTACACGCAAAATCAATTTGTAAACATTTGGGAGATGAAAGAGTTTATGTCAACGAACAACTAACCACAGCAACAGCACGATTCTTAAGAGAAGTTAAACTAGAAGCAAAAACTAAAAATTATAAATACACATGGGTTAGAGGAGGAAACATATACGTCAGAAAAGATGATCAAATACCTGCTATAAAAATTAATAATCTAAATCAAATAAAATAATACATACTATAATAAACTAGTTTAAGATAAATTAATTCCATCCTTATTAACACGTTGGCTACGGCACATGCCCCCGGGGGCATGTGACTAGTTATTATTTCTGAGCGGCTGAAAATTTTGCTTTTCATTCTCCAGGTGCGAAAGCCATAAAATCTATAATTTTCATCCGATTTTAGCGAGACAAGGAGCATTTTACTTAGTTCGCCCTATACTATAATATTATAATAGAAACATAATACATGCCCCCGGGGGCATGTGCCGCACAGGAGTAGTCAATTATTACTCATATGCGGCACATGCCCCCTGAGGCATGTACATATTTCTTGAATAAAATGACAGACAAAGCACCGTTAGAATGAATTTCTGGTTGCATCATGTTCATTTAGTAGTCTACGGCAGTGCGAAAATACATTGTTTAGTGTTAACATGTCGGAACGCTCGCGTGGCATTATCCAATTGGCCAAAACAAAGGTGGAAAAAAACCAAAAAAATACAATTATTATTATAATCATTTGGAATCGGCTCCTGGCTGAGATTAAGACTGGTTTGTAGCTAAGGAAGTATTTTATCTAGTTTTTGATTGATTAAAATTAAATTCCAGGATGTGAGAGCTCATTTACTGTTGCAGTAGCCACATGCCCCCGGGGGCATGTGCCGTACATGAATAAAAACGACTTACATGCCCCCGGGGGCATGTGCCGCACAGAAAAGAAGATAACCGAAAATGACTGCCGTAGCCAACGTGTTAATAATGTTTAATACTAATCCTATTGATGATATTGATGTCATTGAAAATGTAAATATAAGAAACTATATAATTCAGGACGATATACCAAATAATCTTCCCACATTAAATATGAAGGCTCTATTTTCTTGCCTTTATATGAATATTCGAAGTATAAATCAAAATTTCGACGAATTCACAGTGTATTTAGCCAATCGCTCATACGATTTTGATTTAATAATATTAGGTGAATGTTGGCTTGGTGGTCGGGACATACCAATTTCTCTTTTTTCGATTCCTAACTATACGATTTTCAACACAACAAATAATTTTAATCAAAATAGTGGAATTGTATTATACGTAAATAACAACCTTATCGCAAATATCACAGTAGAAGAGCATTTAATGTCTAATTGCAACTGTTTCTCCATTCAAACTAATAAAAATAATAGTCAATTCACTGTACTGGCATTATACAGATCACCTGCGGGTAATATAGAACTATTCCTGAATGAATTAGAGCAGTATCTTAAGTCCAATACTATACTCATAGGCGATACTAATATTAACATTGACAATAGAAACAGTGATAGTTTTAATTATTTGGGTTTATTAGCGCAGTATGGTTTTTTACCTAGAATTACATCCCCAACTAGGACCGCTAGTATAGATGAATCTGGGTATTTAAAACAGTCTTGCATTGATCATATTTTTTCTAACATTCAAAATCAAACTAAATTGAAAGCATTTGTTGACAATTGTGCGATTACAGATCACAGTGCAGTTGGCTTTACAATCTTAAACAAAAACACAACACCTTCACACGATTCCGGAATTATTTATAATAAAGCGCATATAGTTAAAAAAGTTAATATAAATGGTTTCACTGACCGAATAAAGCAATTAAATTGGGATAACGTTTATCTGAGCTCATGTCCCATCGAAGCTGCAAAGCTAATAGTGCAAACTATTTCTGTAAATTTGAGCGCAGCGACTTCTTATGAAGAAGTAAAGTCATCGCACAAACACGCTAATAAAAAGTCGTGGATGACGTTAGGGCTTATGACGGCACTTAGGAAGAGAGATTCACTGCACAAGAAACTTTGCAAACAACCGTTTAATAGAGATCTCAAGACATATCTTACTAAATATAAAAATAAACTTAGGATTCTCATTCGTTCATCGAAGGAGAGATATTACGCTACAAAGATTCAGGTTGCAGGAAATGATTCTAGAAAAGTCTGGAAAGCAATATCAGAAGTGGTTTCTAACCAAACTGACAAACCAGTTAATATAGTACTAAATACTAACGAAGGAATGGTGGACTCCAGAAAAGACCCTCAAAAGTGTGCCGATTATTTCAATGCTTACTACAAAACTGTTGGTGAAAATATGGCCAGTAAAATAAAACCTAGTAACAACAGTGTGAATGATTTAGAAGTAACGCCAAATACATGTATCTTCCAATTTAAGAGGGTAGATGAGATTGACGTGAATGAGGCTATTGATGCCCTTAAAAATAATTCTGCTCCAGGATGGGATAATATTACTACTAGCTGCCTTAAGTCTATAAAATCATATATTACTCGTCCACTAATATATTTAACTAACTTAAGTATACAGACAGGTAAATTTCCAGAGGCTTTAAAAAAATCAATAATAACTCCCATCTACAAAAGCAAAGACACCACACTGGTCGAAAACTATCGCCCAATATCTATTATATCTACCATTGCTAAAGTCATTGAAAAAATAATAAAGAAACAGATTATTTCTTACTTGAATGCAAATAATATATTAACATCTAGGCAATTTGGCTTTCGGACCGGAATGGGAACTCAAGAGGCTATAGATAAAGTAACTACAAAAATATACAATGCAATTGATGAAAACAAAAAACCACTGTCAATTTTTATAGACTTGGCGAAAGCTTTCGATACAGTGTCCCATGAATTGCTTTTAAAAAAACTGGAATATATAGGTGTAAGAGGATTAGAATTAGCATGGTTTGCTTCATATTTAAATTGTAGACCCCAGCAGGTTAAAATTGGTGAAACCTTAAGTACGGAAATCGAAGGATCGTCATACGGAATCCCTCAAGGTACTGTATTAGGGCCAGTACTATTCTTGATTTTTATAAATGATTTGGCAAAACTAGAGAACATGATTAAAGGAAAAATATTTATGTTTGCAGATGATACCATAATGCTCTTCACTGCTGATACATGGGATGAAAGTTATGATTTAGCATCAAATGGTATAGAAATGATAAGAAATTGGTTTAATGTTAATAAATTAACAATGAATATCGATAAAACTAAACATATGACATTTTCGACATATGATTGCTTCCAACCAGACAAAACACTTAAGTTTCAAACAGAACATGGCGAACAATATATCAAAAAAGTAAATGGCTATAAGTATTTAGGAATTTTTGTCGATCAACACCTTAATTGGAAGAAGCATATAGAAACTCTTACAAAAAAACTAAATCAACTATCCTATATATTTTACAGGCTACGCAATATACTAAATAGAACTACTATAAGATCAGCCTATTTTGCATTTGCCCATTCTATTGTATCATATGGAATCTTAGCATGGGGAGGAGCTTATCCTACTAATTTAAGATGTCTAGAAGTAGCACAAAATAACCTACATAGGACAATTTTAGGCCGCACTAGACTCGATTCAACTTCCAATCTTTATAACGATCTTTCAGTACTGAATATTAATAGACTTTACAAATTATATGCTTTAAGGAAAGTCAATAGCTCTTTGGACACTTTTTCGAATTTCCCAACTGCATATCAAACACGAGGTACGACCTCAGGTCTACTAAGAGTACCAAGAAAGAACCTATCTCATTGTATGCGACATTGGACTTACCTAGGACCTGTCTGGTATAATGAATTACCATTCCATATACGAGCCAACACTCGCTATTTCAATATACGCGTTGTCCGATTTATATGACCTGATTTTTCTTCGAAATTCATTATAGGATATACATTTATTTTAATCGTTTTATATAGTTTCTTGTTATAGTTAATTATCTTTTAAATTTGTTTTAATTTCTTTTATAAATTGTTTTATTGTATTATGTTGTTTATTTGTTTAACTTAGATTGATAAATTCGATTCTCTACTATAGTTTATAAATAGCTGTTAAATACGAATTCAACCCCCTTTCCACGCTCTGGCCATGCCATTGTGGATAGGTATTTCCTTAAAGTAAATATTTTTGTAAATTATATTGTTAAATGCTAAATTTATTGGAAATAAATGAAATGAAATGAAATGAATGAAATATCACTCCAAGACGGCCTGCCAGGGGCCCCAAATTGACTGCACGACACCGACAAGCGCGCCTCTTATTTGCTCGTAATCATCTTACTTGGAGCGATACGGAATGGAGCTCAGTATTGTTCACTGACGAGTCGAGAATGTGTCTGCATGGTGACAGTGACAGAAGATGTCGAGTCTACAGGCGTCCAACTGAGCGATTTGCGCAGTGCTGTTTCACTGAAACGGTTGCATACGGCGGCGGTTCCTGTATGATGTGGGCTGGCATTTCATAGGAGGGAAAAACGGATCTCGTATTCGTGCCCGCAGGAGGCCGAGGAGGAGGGCTGACAGCTGAGCGATACGTTACCGATGTTCTCCGTGTCCACGTTGTGCCCTATGCAGCATTTATTGGCGAGAACTTTACTTTGATGCACGACAATGCCCGGTGTCATGCGTCGCGCCTCACTCGGCAGTTCTTGAATGAAGCCAATATGTCGTCACTTAACTGGCCTGCGCGCAGTCCTGACATCAATCCCATTGAACACTTATGGGACGAACTCAAGAGAAGAGTCCGAGCCAAAAATCCAGTCCCTTCGTCCACTGAAGAATTGAAGGCAGCCCTATTAGAGGAGTGGAACGGTATTCCTCAAGATACCATCAGCAACTTGATCAAATCAATGCAGAATCGACTGGAAGCTGTCATTAGAGCAAGAGGAGGAAATGCCAAATACTAAAATAATAAATACTAAACTTATTTTCCAACAGTTTTTGTTTTATTTGCAAAAAACCTAACCAAAATTCATTTTCATATTTGCTCATTTTCGCTACGTTTTCGTTCAAAGAGCATCAATTTTAAAAGTGCTCACCAAATATTGGTTAAAATAGTACCAACGTAAAGCTGAGGCCTTAAGCTTTTCAATGACATACGATTTTTATGGATAACTGGTATACTTTTCGAAAAACACGTACAAATACACGCGCTTTTAGGTTGAGTCGATACTTTTGACCGTAAGTGTAGATGGTGTAGTACTGATTCACATGATTTCCCTGTCTGATGAAGCATGTTGGTTTGGGTGCAACGGGGAAAGCGACAGGCACCTATCCCTGATATGTTTATCGACGAGCTTTTCCAATGACTTAAGTAGGAAGGAGGTTAGACTTATTGGTCTATACGATTTCGCTAGGGTTTGGTCACGCCCCGGCTTTGCCAGAAATGCTACGTTTACCTGCTTCCAAGTGATTGAGATGTATCCTAAGGCTATGCTGGCTCTAAATAGTCTTAGTAAGAGCGGAGCCAGGGTCGGAAGACCCTGCTGAAGCAGGGCTGGGTAGACACCGTCTGGTCCTGGTGATTTGTAGGGTTCGAAAGAGTTGATCGCCCATTCCACCCTATTATAGGTTACTATCTGGTTCGCAATCCGCCAGTCGTCTTTGTTAGCCCTGATAAAAAGGGAGTTGTCATCCAACTGGTCTGTGCGCTCCGATGTTATGGTTGATCCAGGAAAGTGAGACCCTAGAAGGACTTCCAGGACTTCCTTACCAGTTTTTGTTTGGTTTCCATCGGAGTTTTTAAGTGTCCCGATGGGGTTTGTTGGATCCTTGGCTAGTATCTTCTGGAGTCTCGCTCCTTCATGCAAGTTTTCTATTTCTTCGCAGAACTTCCTCCAGGATTCCCTCTTGGCTTTCCTAATTTCTTTGCTATACTGGGTTAGGGTGCAGCGGTATGTGTCCCAACCCCCAGTTCTTTTGGCTACGTTGAAAAGCTTACGTGTCTTCTTACGCAGGATGTTCAGGTTCGAGTTCCACCATTTGCATTTCGCATTGGTGTGTCGTCTCGTTAAGCTACAACTCTCTTCGAAGGAGGTTTTTATTGCGGCTTGCAGTTGATCCGCTGCAGCCTCCACAAAAAGTGTAGTTTTAATATGTCTGAGTTGTGTAGTTTTAATATGTATATGAGACTTAAAACGACTACTTTTTTTGGTCAAAAGACTTTTTGCATTTTCACCTGTGCTAACAGATGTGGATACAATTCAAGATTTGCACTGCCAAGCGAAACAGGTTAATCCCTTGCGCTTCGCGATTAACGTACGAGAGTTCCCTGCCAATAAAAACAAATACCGGCGTACAGAGGGCTGCGCCCGCAATACGAGTGTTTTTTAGATTTTGGATACATACATAGTGAATAATTTTGCACATATATTTTATAGGTAATAAATAAGAATTATGCACAATATTAATGAAATGCTTCTTGTAAATCTATTTTTGGATTGGTCTAAATAAACGCGTTCCATTCTGTTACACTTTTAATAAGACCAATCCAAAAATTGATTTACTATGTACCATGGCTACACATATTAACTGAATTTATTAGCTGTAACTCTGGTACCATTACTCCAAACTCGAAAAAAGCAACTGGTATGAAATCTACCCATTAAGTTCTTTGATTTGTGTACCCATACGTCTATGTCCAATAAAAACGAAAAAAGTCGACTTTTTCACATCTCCGGGACACCCTGTTAAACTGCACGGTTCCAAAACTGTGATATTTTACCGTTGAGGTAATTTTTTTTAATGTTATACGAACGAACGTTCAAAATATCTATCCAACCATTCACAGCTCAAGGTGCACGAGTTGTAAAAATACGGCTTACCACCCGTCACGTCTCTCGCTCGTCGTGTGAATACTTTCATATAAGCCAGACGTGTCAAACTCGCGGCCCGCGGGCCATATGCGGCCCAATTCGCAGTTCTGTGCGGCCCGCGGTCATGTGGAAGCAGGACAATGTGTATGTGTGAAATTGGTAAGGTGAACAAATTCAGCCGTTGAACTCAAGTCCACAAAAATTACTAAAACTCGTCAGTGGCTTATGCAAGATTATTTTATACTTATCAAGCTGTATTGGTGCATGAGTTTGTTTAAAACCATTTCAAAAACAACTGTTTGTCTCTTTTAGTCACCTACATTTTCGAAAGGTGTTCTGCCATATTTTAAAAGTAATATTCTTTCATAATATGATTAAATAAAAGCTTTGAAATTTTCCTCCTGCGGCCCACCCAAGCCTGTGAAGAGCCTTATTTGGCCCGGGCCAGGTTTTCAGTTTGACACCCCTGATATAAGCCAATGCATTTTGATGCCGGGAGTTGTGTGAATACAAACTCAGTACATTTTGTTGTGCTTGCTAGCCGCGAGCCGTTTTCGCGTCGTTTGAATGAAGCCTTATGGTAACCAGATTTGGGAGTATTTTCGACAAACAATTTTCCTTTGCGAAATATGTCGATATGGTTACATCAAAAGCGAGGACTTCACTTGGATTCATCAGAAGAGCATTTTTCACTCTTTTGTGTGCTACTATAAAGTGTACTGTAACACATGCTCTGTGGCGCACTTGGTTGAGTCGCACGTCGTACTCTAGGATGCTAGTAATCTAGAGGTCCGGAGATCGAATATCGGCGTGGTCCAAAATTTCCGTACATGTGCGGATCTGAAATATAATAGTGCTTGCTACATTATATACACTCCGAAATGATATGCAATGTTACGTTGACCCGAAATTGCCTATAAACGGCTGAGTTAACGCACCATGGTCCCACACGGGGCTATACATTACTGAGAAGAAGAAGATAAAATGTACTGAAAACGAAATATTCTAGTACATAACATTTCCTTTCCACTGATATGTAATGCAACCTTGACAGTGGAATTTAGCAACATAACTTTAAAAAAAAAGCATATTAAGTCAATTAAGTCAAATCTTGTGGAAATATTATTACATATTACAATTTAATTTGGATTTCCTTCTAAATCCATTCAATTTTGATTTTTCAAACAAACATGCACAATCGTGCTCTCCAAATTATAGTAAGTGACTAAAAATTGGTTTGCTATTAGAGTGAAACTCCATTACACTACCCACCAAAAATCAAATCAATTTGAAGAAAATTAAAGGGTACCCCCGGTACAAAGTTACCGAGCTAGATTTTGTTATAAATCTTACATCGACGAACACAATATAATTAAACCGCGAGCTTGTAGAAAAAGAGTGCAATAAAAAATTTTTCCCAATATATCTGCTTAATGGGCGTATTTTTTCTTGGCTTATAGCACTGCCATCTAGATAGACAGGCCAAACTGCAGAAACCTATGAATCTATGAATGGTTACGAGCCTAAGTAACAACTATTGCTGTTGCTATTGTTGTAATACGTTGTACTTCAATTTAATCCGGGTTGTACCTATATCTGCATGACGCTGCTTATAGGTAGAAAACGAATATAGGGGGTAAATGGGTTTTTGCACGAAAGAACCCTTCGTTTTTAATAGATTGGAGTTATGCTGATTTATACGGAAAAAAATCACTTAATTTTTAAGGTTGTTAATTGATTTCTTGGTGTAATTGTATTCATTTTCAACATGAAGAAATAATAATTTTCTATAGAAATCATAAATACAAAATTTCAAGTCTCAAGTTTTATTCTGTCAAAAGTTTATGACGCAATGAAATGGTGAAAAATACGACACAAAGGACGACAAAAGTCGTCTGAATATATAGTCTAAGAAAATTGGACCATCGAACGGTAAAAATCCTACATCGGAAATTTTTTTTGATTGTCGTTGGGGATGGTCCCGATCCCGAGATGATGGCATAAAAAGTCCCAACCGATTGGAGGTTGAAAAAAGGAGGAAAGGGGTGCATTTTTCCGTTTTTTTTTTGCGATTATTTCAAAAACAGCAAGAGATACACAAAAATTGTCTGAGGACAAAAAAAACTACATAAAATTACTTTTCTAATAATATAAAACACATTAGAGTTTAATTAAATTTTTCGGCGCTAGCCTAACAAAATAAATTAGAATATTTTCATTTTAGACCTTTGTTAAAAGCTCTATGACTTTTGAAAGAATGCTAGTTCAGCCGTAATGTATATGTATAAGTATTCACAATAAGTTCAAGATCATTTTTAAGGTAAACATTCAGTCGCTCCGGTCAAGGATCCCCATTATCCCGATTTGTCAAAATGGCATGTCCATAACCCTCCCCCCAAAATTGGAGCAGAGTGCTAAATTTTGGTTTGTTGCGATTGCAGGTCATAGTCACCCCACCCACAAAAAATCAGCTCATTCGGATAAAAACTAAGGGTACCTCCCATACAAAGTGACCCAAGACAACTTTGTTCTACAGTTTTTAAATGAGTAGTACGTAGAACAAACTCCTGATGGGTCACTTTGTATGAGAGATATCCTTAGTTACCCGAATGAGCTGATTTTTAATGGGTGGGGTCACTATGACCTCCATTCCCAGCAAACCAAAATGTAGCACTCTCCAATTTTGGTGGATGTGCCGTTTTTAAAAATTTAAATGGGGGGATAATGGGAGTCCTTGACCGGAGCGACTCAATGTTTACCTTAAAATGATTTTGAACTTATTGTGAATACTAATACAAAATTTTTAGGCTGAACTAGCATTCTTTCAAAAGTTGTGGAGCTTTTAAGAAAGGTCTAAAATGAAAATATTCTAATTTATGTTCTAGTCTAACGCCGAAATATTCAATTAAACTCTAATGCATTATGTATCATTGCAACGATAATTTTATGTAATTTTTTTCGTCCTCAGACCATTTTTCTGTAGCTCTTACCGTTTTTGAAATAATCGCAAAAAACCGGGCGTTATTACCAACAACATGTAATTTCGACGTGTTCATATTTTCCTACAATATTTTTCGCATCTTTTACGCAGTTTCGGGTTATACATTTTTTCAGCCGATAAGTGATTATTTTTCAGTGCCCCAGACAAAATTAGTAGACCAAAATACGCCCATAGCTCTAAAATACACGTGGGTTTCAGAGGCTAACTATTCGGATATTCGTATTTTGAAGCTCCATTTCATGATTGGTGAGCAGTGTTGCCAATTTAGCCGTTTTCCGGCCAAATTTAGCCGGAAACCGTGCTGTTTAGCCGGAAGAAATTTATAATTCCGGCCGGCCGGATTCTTAGCCGGAATTGATTTTCTTCGTCCGTTTTTCCGGCTAAAATTATTTTATGAATTTTTTTAATTTGAAACTAGAATCAATTTTTCAATATTCACAAACAAAATTATTAATCGCCGTCAAATTATTCTTACATACACTTATTGTCGTGTTTTAGGGTAAGGACCTACTATGCCCACCTATGTCTCCTGGGAAAAATTTGCCGCGGAGACCTTTTTCAATAAATTTAGGGTCCATAGCCCATTGCTTCACGAAAACTGACGATATTAGTACCTAGTCTTAGCAAGTAATTTACAAACCACCAATATGCTGAATAATTTGCAAAATGAAAGACAGTATCTTAGATAAAATTCTTTACTGAGCAATTCTTGGAGCATGGAGGTACCTGAACATTTTTCCATTTTTCAAAGTATCAATTCTTTACCACAGATAACGTAATCATACCAGATTACAAGGGTGAAAACCTTTTAGCGCGATTCATAGATATTGATAATATCGCCGGAACTTTGCAGTGTGTATATATTTCGGGGCAACTTACCCCCTTCTTGAGCACAAAAGCTAAATGCTGAAGAAGGGGGTAAGTTGTCCCCGAAATATACACTCACTTAAATCTAGCTTTTGTAGTTTACTGGGCAAGCTACTTGCACAACGTCTGACGATTCATAGAACCTACACATTTTCGTAGATGCATTACATTTTGTTGTTGGGTTTGTAGCAACAAATTTTGCAAAAATCTATACCATTTCCTGGCCAAGCTCATAATTTTGGAAAATCAATTTCGTATCTTTGGAGCATCAAATTCGTAATTGCGGAACATCAACAATGGAACGATGGAATATAATAGCTATGACACATATCCAAATCATTATGAAGATAATCCGTCATGATGATGAAAGTTCGAAAGTGAGGTGACAAATATGTTTTCGTCATTAGAATTCGTCATTTACTTTTGACGGTTTGGTAAATAACAAGCTTGACACATATCCAAATCATTATGACGATAATCCGTCATAATGATGAAAGTTCGAAATTGAGGTGACACATATGTTTGTCATTAGAATTCGTCATTTTCTTTTGACGTTTGTGTAAATGATGAAAATTTCCCTAACATCAGCGATATTTTGAAGAATTGAAGAACAAGAATGTTTACAAAAATATTAAATTTGTTATCAATCTTTGCACATTTCTATTCATATTCTTTAATGAAAGTGTGTCCTCAAATTATTGAAGTGAATATTCATCAAAATATGGCAATTGTGAGGAAGATTTTCATCATTTACACAAACGTCAAAAGTAAATTACGAATTATAATGGCGAAAGCATATGTGTCACCCCAATTTCGAACTTTCATCATCATGATGGATTATCGTCATGATGATTTGGATATGTGTCTTGGGCCTAAAATGGTTAAATTTTAATCAAAATATAAATGACTGTAATGCCAGCGATTGTAGCATATATGTACTAAAATTAAGAAATCTGCCTAAAGCATAGTTTACGAGTAGTACTCCAGAAAAGTAACAAAATTATTAAAATCAGTATTTTACCATATTTTTTCGTAATGTGTCTGTTTTGTATGATTTAGCCGGTTTTTTGGCCGTTTTTCTGCCTGAAATTTATTTAGCCGGATTTTTAGCTGTTTTTGAAAAATATATAGCCGGTTTTCCGGCTAAATTTAGCCGTTTTCTAAATTTCCAGTTGGCAACACTGTTGGTGAGTGTCAATACGAGGGTCACTATTTATATTTCGGGAATTGGAAATACTGTCGTCATGTGAGTTTATCTGACGGTTCCATTGTAAAGTTTGACCTTTTTCGACGATATACGTACCCAGAACATTTTGTCGCACGGACGCTATGTGAATTTCTTAAGGATTTCTTCGCACCAATCGACATGTGGTGGGTCTTACGTGCAACCATTCCCGGTGGCAGCTCGCTGCCACACGGGTTTTTCAAGCCTCTCCGGGGCGGACCACACCCGTTTCATCCAAAATCGAAACGGCCAATAGTTGCCAAAAGACCCCTCCATGGCAAGAACCATGAAGGTTCGATGCAGGAGGGATGTGTATGTCTGTGTATGTGTGTGGACGTGTTCTATGTGTTTTTTCGTCAAATTTGGAGCATTTCATCTCAGCGCGGTTGCTCTCAATTCTTTTAATCCGCGCCGGCATCGAGACCAATCCAGGTCCCGAAATCTACATCTGCTGTGTATGCAACCGACGTATCTTCGGGAACGCCAGGTCCTTGAGGTGTACCTGCTGCGGAGAATGGTGTCATTTCTACTGCTCAGGCTTAAGAAAAATGAGACATTATGACAAGTTGTCTTTTGTTGCTCCAGGGTGTCTGCACGCGGGTCGGCCCCCAGCCACCCCAGGCCCTAGCTCACAAGCTAATGGTCCACCACCGTCTCCGGCCAATCCTGGCCCCAGCACCCAAAATCCTACACCACCGATACCCGTAGCCAACAATACAACAAGACATAATCGCTCAAGTCTAACACCTGCACCCCCCGCCACAGTGTACACCCCACTCTCCATATTGCAGTTTAACTGCAATGGCATCCGTCTGAAGATCGATGAGATAGTCCGTTTCATGATTACGCGCAGAATTCTGATAGCGGCATTTCAGGAGACAAAGCTCCAACCATCAACTCCCGATTTTAACATCCGCGCCCGCGGATTAAGGCGTGATAGAGTCGGCAGGCAGGGTCCTAATCCAGGATGAGGGCTTGCATTCCTAATACACAGAACCGTGCAATACAGTATATTAGATCTTCGTTTCAGGGAAGCCGAAAAGAACAAAAGGAACGTCATTGCCAAAGCGGCAGCTCGCTACATTCCGGCAGGACGTATCCCCAAAGTTCGGCCATATTTCCCAACTACTGCCGCAAGATTAGCCGACGAACGGGACGATTTAAGACGCGCAAATCCGGCAGACCCCAGAATTCATGAGCTAAACTTAGAAATAAATCGACAAGTCAACACCTACAAAAAAGAGAAATGGAACGAGCATCTAGATAGCTGCGACCTCTCACAAGGTGTCAGCAAACTATGGGCTACAGTCCGCGCCCTGTCTCACCCAACAAAAGGCAAGGGCAGTGTAGCTGTAGCCATCAGATTCGGTAAGAAAACCACTCTGCCAATCCAAAACTCTGCGCGAGCCTGTTCAACAAGCAATTTATTGAACACCCCAAGACCTAGATGCTCAATTGCAAGATAAGAAGAAGGATTCGCAACCGTACAGTTGACATCATTCCAGTTACAGCAGCAATCAAGAATGCAAAAAAATCAAAGGCCATTGGACCAGATGGCATTTCAATGGTCATGCTGAAACACCTCAATCTTCCGGTCATCGAATACCTAACGATGGCTTTCAACTTGTCGATATCCACGCTTGTCATCCCCGAATTCTGGAAAAAGGGGCGGATTATCCCCCTTCTCAAACCCGATAAAAGCGCGAAACTCGCCGAATCCTACCGTCCAATCACAATTCTATCACCCGTTGCGAAGACGCTCGAAGCACTCATCCACCCCACCCTTGTATCACCTGCTGAGCTAGCTTCTCACCAGCATGGCTTCAGGAAGATGCATAGTACTACAACAGCTCTGGATCTGATCACCCATCACATCCCTAATGGCCTCAACCAGAAACCGCCCTGTGACAGAACTGTCCTAGTAGCACTTGACCTGTCGAAAGCCTTCGACACGGTTATCCATTCTGCGCTGTTGGCCGATCTCCTCAATATGCATATTCCTGCACAAGTGGTTAGATGGATTGCCAACTATCTAGCTGGAAGGCAATCCTTCACAGAGTTTCGGGGCAGTCGTTCAAAGCATAGAAAAATTAAGCAGGGAGTTCCACAGGGTAGTGTACTCTCTCCTATACACTGTTTAACATCTATCTGTCGAGCCTTCCAACTCCCCCGGAAGGTATCGAACTAATTTCTTATGCGGACGACTGCACCGTACTCACCTCGGGGAATGATTTAAATGGCATGTGTGCTCGACTAAATGACTATATTGAGAAACTGGTGGAGTTTTTCAATATCCGCAATCTTGTCATTTCACCGTTTAAATGTACCGCAACACTTCTTACCACCTGGACGCAGGAATTTTCGGAGGTGCTTGGGATCCGTACTGGTAAGCATGCTGATGACGTTGTTCCTACTGTAACCAACCCCAAGATCCTTGGAGTCTATTTAGACACCATGATGAAGTCGAAAAATCACGTCACAAACGTAGTCGATAGAATGCACAGTAGAAATAACGTCCTAAAGGCATTAGCCGGGAGTTCCTGGGGAAAGGACAAAGAAACTATGTTGGTCACCTACAAAGCGATAGGTAGAGCAATCCCTAGCTATGCAGCACCGGTGTGGTCACAAACCGTCAATGACACAAACTGGAATAAGATCCAGGTATGCCAGAACGCTGCTCTACGTATCGCCACAGATTGCCATCTCATGTCGTCCCAGGAGCATCTTCATCAAGAAACCAGCATGTTATCAGTGCGTGATCACAATCACCTCTTGTCTCTTCAATATCTGGTCGGTTGCTATCGAGAGAATCACCCAAATCATCATCTCATGGACAATACTCCTCCTCCACGACATGTCAGGAGTGGAGTCAGAGATCTCGAGAGAGACGTCCAGAGATACAAACGGGTACCTCCCGATATATTTGATGACACAGCATACCATGCGGCCATCGCAGATATTCACACAATCGTTGTGAATAGGTCAATAGGGAGATTAGGTCCGAATAGAGTCCTCTCAGTGCCCCCACCACCCATATCGCCTGAGGAGACTAGGCTCCCGAGAGCCACAAGAGTGACACTAGCCCAACTTAGGTCGGGTTTTTGTTCACGTCTCAATTCCTACCTATCTCGAATAGACCCGGACATCCAGAACATTTGTCCGAGCTGCGGCGGTACGCCACACGATGTGGACCACCTGTTTCGATGCCCGCTGCACCCACTAACCTCACTCCGAGGGCGTTATGGGACAACCCTATTGCAGTTGCTACGTTCTTGTCGCTTGAGACAATAGGCGAGAACGACGACGAAACTTAGAACATGTCCACAGACATGCACAGCGACTCACACCCTTCTGCACCGCTACAACAACAACAACCAATCGACACGAGCCTTTTTTTGAGCGAGTGTCAAATTGTGTGGGATCCAACGTGAACATAACTTTCGCACAGCTAAAAATCGCATATATGCTGGTGGAACTAATGCTTAAGGATGCCTCAATCTCACAATAGGTGACATGACGATCTTGCTTAATCATTTCGCACACAGCATCGATGTTTTCTGGCACAACAGCCGATTTTGGACGACCTTCACGAAACTCGTCAGACAGCGAACTACGACCACGATTGAATTCACTAAACCAGCGATACACGGTGGTTTTTGATGGAGCTTCATCGCCAAAAGTCAAATTAAATTGATTGATGCACACTTGTTGTGATAATCCACGTCGAAAATCGTAAAAAATCATGGAAAATGTTCACGATTCATTCATTCATTCATTAATATTTCGCCCAGACGAAACTTTCAACTAAATATAAAATAAACAAATAGCGTCTGTGCAGCAAAATGTTCTGAGTACGTATATCGTCAAAAATGTCAAATGTGATCGAACACGTCAATTTTACGTATTGTTAGTAATTTAGGGTTAAAGAGGCGCATGAAAAATAAATCACCACCACTTCTTGTAAAGAATATCGTTTGTTCGGCCACGGGTGCCTCCGGTTGGGTCTTTTAATTGCAAATATTAGTGGGTATCGCTAGACCGAGGTCCGACACTATCCGCGGTTGTCTACATTTCTTCGTAATTTCTCAATGGTAATCCGAATGCCCCTGCTCGCTCGTCGAGGATCTTCTTGCCTAAACTGCACGGTTGTGGAGGCATTGACTCAGTTTTCTGGGCATCTTCAGATGACCAAGCCAACATCCTTTTATAACAAAAGTGAATTTTTCAGCGTATACTCCATATATTTCTCTTTTTTATAGAGGTGTACGGTGGCAGTACCCTTATGCAGCAGTCTCCGGACACCACATCATGTATCGGAACAAAAAAAAATTCTAGAAATAAGAAATAAATAGATAAGAAGTATACTAATTCATATAATATGTTCAAAGGAGTATTCTGCATTCCATGTATAATTCCTGACGAGCGGATAATGCAAAATTTATTTTATGATCTACATATCCTCAAAATTAATTTATATCTCGGTTAACCCATAAAAAAGCATCTAGCGGATTGTCATCTCATCCTATAGATATTGATACCCATGCACCACTTTTTTGTAAACATCCCGACATTAAGTATATGTACATAGTACATATAAGCATAAGTAGGCAGTACTACTAAACCTAATGCACTAGCATGACAAACGCATACTTGCAGAATTCACCGCGGCATACTGTCGCCATAATCTGTCACTTGATTTATGATCATTACTCATTTTTGACCTGATAACAATCGCAGAAATTGCATATGTCTTACTCAATGCAAAATAAGTTGTCTAAGATTTTGATAAAACTTACGAAGACTATAAATGCAGTGACGCTGACCACCATTTGTAGGAAGAGGAATTGCTGCAGCCAATCATTCAGTGGTAAGGCTTGCTAAAGAATAGAGGTTGACTTTGAAACACCGTCCATCATTTAAATTATTTAAGAACTTTATTTGTCAACGACAAAAAGAACTGACAACTGTAGCAATGAGAAATGCATTAATTGGATAAAGTATGCATAGCCAAGTCCGCCGCGCACTAACTGACTGTATTGGATATTAAGCTGATGAGACAGCGAACTGGATCCTTAATTAAAATTTTGTATTTTGAATGCGATTCAAATTACTTCTTACTCCTTATGCATAACTTCCTATTTGAAAATCGAATCTTAGCACTAATAGTCTAAGAAAAATGGTATATTTGGTCGGCAAAAATCCTACATCGGAAATTTTTTTGGATTATGGTTGGGAATGGTCCCCAGATTATGGCATTAAAAGTCCCAACCGATCGGGGGTCCGCAACGGGGGAAAGGGGGACATTTTTTCGGTTTTTCGCGATTATTTAAAAAACGGTAAGAGATACAGAAAAAAAAGAAACTATATAAAATTATCTTTGCAATTATATATAACACATTAGAGTTTAATTGAATATTTCGACGCTAGACTAGAACATAAATTAAAATATTTTCATTTTAGACCTTTTTTAAAAGCTCCATAACTAAAAAGATGCTAGTTCAGACGTAAAATTTTGTAGTAGTATTCAAAATAAGTTCAAGATCATTTAAGGTAAACATTGACTCGCTCCGGTCAAGGACCCCCATTATCCCCCCATTTAAATTTTTCAAAACTGCATGTCGACAACTCCCCCCAAAATTGGAGCAGAGTGCTAAATTTTTGTTTGTTGCGATTGGAGGTCATAGTCACCCCACCCACCAAAAATCAGCTCATTCGGATAAAAACTAAGAGTATCTCCCATACAAAGTGACCCATCAGGAGTTTGTTCTACGTACTACTCATTTCATAAACTGTAGAACAAAGTTGTCTTGAGTCACTATTTGTATGGGAGGTACCCTTAGTTTTTATCCGAATGAGCTGATTTTTGGTGGGTGGGGTCACTATGACCTCTATTCCCAACAAACTAAAATTTAGTACTCTGCTCCAATTTCGGGGGAGTTATGGCTATACCGTTTTGAAAAATTTAAATGGGGCGATTATGGGGGATGGGGGTCGTCGACCGGAGCGACTCAATGTTTACCTTAAAATGATTTTGAACTTATTGTGAATACTTATACAAAATTTTACGGCTGAACTAGCATTCTTTCAAAAGTTGTGGAGCTTTTAAAAAAGGTCTAAAATGAAAATATTCTGATTTATTTTCTAGTCTCACGTCGAAATATTCAATTAAACTACTGCTCAAAATAAAATAAGGGCCACTAATAATTTTGTGATTATTTTTCTGTGGAAAAGGAAAATCTTAGTCTTGTTGGTCTAATTTAATAAAACAATATGTTTTTCATAAAATATAATAAATTTTATTGAATTTTGACCCAAAATTACACTTTTTTTCGCATTTTTCGGATTGCTTACTTTTTGCGGTCATGTAATCGTAACAATAACATTTAATTTGGATGTCTAATCTGTGAAAAAAAAATGATTTTTCTGTTTTTTTTAGTATCAAGTATGGCCTCCACTTTTCGATTTGCAGTCTCGAAGCCTGGACGGAACGCTTTCAATAAGCCTATTGACGGTTTCTTTTGATATCTCGTCCCAGAACATTTTTAGCAATTGAATCAGCTGTTGCTGATTGTGTATGTCCTCTTCAGCTGTCCGCTACCGGCGTTTTAATTGATCCCAAAGATGTTCTATCGGATTTAGGTCCGGACCGTTGGCAGGCCACTCCATGACCTCAATATTGACCTCCTCGAAAACAGACATTGTCGCCCGGGCAGTATGTGGTCGTGCATTATCCTGCATGAGGATAAAACCATCCAACGCCTGTTGTGAAAAAGGAATGATATGTGGCCTAACAATCGTTCCAATATGACTATCGGACGTAATTGTCCGGTTATTTAGGATAACAAGGTCAGTTGTGCCTTGCAACCTAATTCCGGCCCAGACCATCACACTGGGACCGCCTTGCCTCTCAATTTGATTAATGCAAGGATCCAAAAATGCTTCTCCGGTTCTCCGCAAGACTCTTATGCGTCGGTCGTCACTAAAAATTTGAGAGAAGAGAAGAGCACCTTACGTCATTGTTGCATGTCCTATTGGATATGTCGACGAGCAAATCTTAAACGATTCGTGCGATGCGTCCTGGTCAGTTGGTTCTGGTAACACGCCTCCTTGACAGCTGTTGTCCTTCGTGCAAACGATTTCTGATTGTTTGAGGGATTACAATGGTCCCAGTCGTCCTTAATATCCTACTTTGTAGTCCACGAGCACTAATGGTACGATCCCTTCGCGCACAAAGCCTCACATATCGGTCTTCTGCGGGGGTGGTTACTCGACCTCGGCCTGAACCATGACGACGGGAGACACTTCCTGTCTCCTGGTAACGGTTCCAAAGATTTTGAGTGGCTCTTCGCGAATACCCTAATTGCAGGACCACAGAACGTTGCGAACGACCTTCCTCCGACATTTCTAAGGCTCTGGACGAAGCATTTAACTTTAAATGGTGCCGAATTGTTGGTATTTTGTATTTTACAGATTCTTCTTATATTTAAAAGTGCAATTAAGTGCATTTAAAGAACTTGGCGAAGACTTATTCTTAATCAAAATGAGAAATAAACAAAACTACCAAATGTATGACTCGTGACCCCAAAAAAACTGTTTAAGCCTGTTCCGTTAAAGCTAATGTTGACGAATCATACTGTTATAACTCACATCACATTCAGGCACAGAATGGCAATTCTGAAATTAATTATCACACTAAAAATTCGCCAAAAGACGTTGTTAAAGTCAACGGACATTAGTGGCCCTTATTTTGTTTTGAGGAGTATATAATATGTTATTTATTTATTTATTTATCCAACCAAACCAACCACCCCAAAATCGGAAAAGATGTTTGGTTTTTACAGAACTTCAAAGTCAAATTTGTGTGATTTAAACCGAAAACAATCTATTTTTCCATCTCAATTTTCTCCAACTTCTGCCAAAGTCAGGTACTTGTACGATTTTTTTACAAATTGGCACATAGTCTTACGATCATATCTTTCTTACATCATTTTATTCTAGCTCCATTATATCTAACAATTTTTATACGTTAAGTGTAGAAAACTAGGGTTAATTTTAGCTCGAATTCAATACAAGTCAATTCAGACTGCACCTAGAGATCTGCAATTGGTAAAATCTATTCAAATTATGTCGAAATCGAGCCAAAATTAACCCTAGTATGCTGCACGTAAGGTATTTAAACTGTTGGATATAATGGAGGTAGAATAAAATGAAGTAAGAAATATATAATCGTAAGACTATGCGCCAATTTTTAAAAGAATCGTACGAGCACCTCTCCTTGGCAGAAGTTGCGGAAAATTGAGATGAAAAAAATGATTTTTTCAAAAATCTTCAAATGCCTGTGGCAGCTAAAGGGTTAAGAATAGGGGATATGTCCAGTACAACTTTTTTGCTGGAAACCAATAAGTTGGCAATAAAGAAAATCAGCTGTCCATTTTATTGGATAATTCAGGTTTTTGATGTTCAAGTTACCGCGAGTCTACTGTATGCATAATTTTAATTAAAACCTCTGTGGTAAGCATAAATTAAGTTTTCCCACTATTACTTCTTAATATTTACTATCCATTGTTGCTTCTTTACCTTCTCGTCTCACGATATAACCAAAATCCAATTTATTGCATCTAATCCGCATTAATCAAAACTTTTTTCTCGAAAGCCTATACAGACAGAGAAAAACACTATTATGATTTCTGTTAAATCAAATTAGTTTTCTAGGGAATAAATAAGCCAACAAACTTCTGTTTCAATATCCTGACGAACAACTTACGAGCATGTCGCTATACTTTGTCGTAGGCAGTCGAATCCTTTGCATGTGCTACTTCCTGCTTTGGTTACACGGCAGAAATGGAATCCTCACAAGTCACGGAAATGTACAGGAATTGCGTTAAAAGAGTTCTGCCATGGCCAGTCAGTTGTAGGTACTAGGTAAGGTATACACGACACTACACACTATCGTCCCGTGCATGCTTACATCAACTGACATGGCAAAACAGAACAGTAAATACTCCCGGCCCGGAATTTCTCGTATACGCCATAATGGCTGACGTTATCCTTTCAGGACTCTGTGGAGTTTGGAAATAAATTACATCCTCTTGCACGCAAGTTCCAATTAAAATGCGATAAATCAACGTGCAAATGACACGTACCGGGGAGACGTATGTCCATACATGTTCATGTGTGGGTGGAAATAAAAGGTGTGCACTGAATCACTTTTCAACAGTTCTCGGAACGGGTGAACAAGTCCGAAAAGAAAATGGTCAGAATTTAGCTGGTCATGAAAAGAATTCAGTCCACATCGTATACGGAAGATACGGCATCGGGAACATCGAGGAGTACATAGCATACCGGGAAGGATGTGTGGCTTTGGACTGTCAATAGCGGTTTAAATGTGCGGGTTTCTAAAAACTCAGTAGGAGGTGGATTAATGGATGGTTGCGAGTATGCAACTGAATTGTCAAAGCCTGCAGCTACACGAACAGAACAGAATGTTGTTTGCAATCCTTTTGAATGGACAGTCTCTGGGAACTTTGGGCCAGAGTGGTTTTGGCGAAACTTGTATGTTCCCTGATGCAGATGGAGTCTATTGTTAGTTCAATACAATCATCGAAATACTATTCAATTGGAAGCAGTACATCTAATGCATTTCCTGAAATACTTAATGTGTTGTTCATATTATAAGAATACTCGATATTGTAATTAAAAAGGCCGACAGTTGTTTGAGATTCACTGAAGAATGAGTTATCGAACGCACCCAACATCTCGTGGCAGTCAGACGTCGGTTCTTGGCGGGCGGAGAAAATACAATATGGCTCGTGCATTCTTTTGTTAAATTTCACTTCTTTTGGATCAATAAAGTGTTTTATACTGTGGCTTAATTCTTTTGAAGTGTACGGGATTATCCCCTGTAATATCTCATACAACAGTTAAATACCGACAACAGTTTAGCAAAAATCTGGGTCAAAATTACGTACGTGCTTCCAATAAAATCCATTTTTTCAGCAGTTTCGCGGAAGATCATAAGAATGTAATATTTATCCTTGACACTATATTATAGTTTCTCTCTCTCTGGTTCCTTTTAATCCCTAGTAGTGCATAGGGCATTTAATTACACTTCTTTTCCACCTCCTCCTATTAGCAGCTATCGCCTTCAGCTGGTCCCACGATTGGCATATTAGATTTTCCCTCTGCCTCAATGTATTTTTAGGTTGTCCCACACGAAGTCTTGCATCGTTTTCTTGAGGATTTTAATCTAGAGCCTGATTTGCAATGTTATTTTGAATCCGTCATTTGAACCAGATGAACTGGTGTGTTTCAGAGAAGGCAAATGCCGTCGACATAGTCTAGGTGCTAAAGGTAATCAAATAACTTCCATCAGATACCCATTATTTTATGGGCGCCAAGGGCGTCGCAGATTACGTCCTTGATGGTAATGAGAAACAGCATTGGTGATAAAATACAGCCTTCTGTAACTCCACTATTCATCTCAAAAGGACAAGACAATTCACCCTTTTGCAAGACATGACATTGGGCTGTGGGCTCCGTTATAGGACTCCTTTATAATACGTAAAGCTGTGACTAGTCGAACCGAGTATTAGAAACTCGTTTTTCTGTGAATCCCTATACCATTTCTCAGTCAAATTCGTAACTATGGAACATCCAATTCGTATTTGTGGAACATCAAATTCGTAATTGTGTAAGATTAAATATATGTCTTGCTGTTGTCATGCATGGGTATTTTTAGGTTTTTAATGAAATTCAACCAGACAGGTTGTGAAAGATGTATTTAGTTTTATTCAGTTGTGAATTTAAGGGTCCGCATTATGAAAATTGTTATTCCAAAGTTCCACAAATACGAATTTGATGTTCCAAAGTTACGAATTTGATGTTCCATAGTTACGAACTTGACTGAGAAATGGTAATTAGCCCTTTCGCTCCCAATGATGCCATATGGCATCATGAAATTTAATGATTTTTCATAGAAAATGTAAGAAATAAATTTTAACTTTTTGTGTGATATTCGACTCTCCTAATAGTGTAATACCTAGTTAATTTTTTCCAGCGTGAAATTTTTGGTTTTGGGATGTTATTTTTAATGAAATTTTAGAGAAGGTTTGACGATTGTCGTAAAGCCGAAAAACTGATTTATCCACTTCCCCATATTTCCTAATAGTAATCATTTTATGTAAATCATTTTAATGGTTTTATTTTGTAAAGAGGTTGTTGTAAGAGAAAATCAAAAGATTTTTCGATTTTTTTTTAGGAAAACCCTATAAAGTGGTTTTGTATTAGCATGATGCCATATGGCTTCATCGGGCGTGAAAGGCAAAACAGCAAGTCCCCTATTCATATAAATGCTAGTTGCTTGCTGTATGGAAGGCACCCTTAGTTTTTATCCGAATGAGCTAATTTTTGGTGGGTGGGGTGATTATGAGCTCCGATCGCAATAATCCAAAATTTAGCACTCTGCTCTACTTTTGGGGGGAGTTATGGACATGTTCCTTCGCCAAATTCAAATGGGGGGATAATGGGGGTCGTTGATCGGAGCGACTCAATATTTCTCCCAAAATAATATTGAACTTATTGTGAATACTTGTACGAAATTTTACGGCTGAACTAACATTCTTTCAAGAGTTATGGGGCTTTTAAAAAACGTATAAAATGAAAAAGTTCTAATTTATTTTTAAGCTAGCGCCGAATCAGTGAATAGGTCTCTAATGTGTTATATATTGTAAGAGACTCAAACTTTATTTTGTTATATAATTTTTTTCTTTTTTTTTAATGAACATGGCGTACTGGACATTTGTATGCATAAAATACGGTACTCACCTGATCTATACCGCCTGATACCATCTGTAATAAGAAAAAGACAACCAATGAGCCTGCAGTTACACGCATTGAAGATATTAAGTTATTTGAAACGAAAACGAATAATAATTCAAATCTTTATGTTGGCCCGGCCAACAAACAGGAAGAAGAGGAGAGCGAAGGAGAACCACTTGTCGGCGTCGTCGTCTCAGCATCGGTCATCGCAGCATAGGTCATCGGCTTCTCGTTGTATCGGTTGATTCTGGCACAGGTATTCAAACGGCAATGCGAGGTAGACGCAGGATGGATGTATCGGTTGATTCGGCTGCTTCTCCTTGGTTCAATCCCACTTCACTACCATCCTCAATTCTTCTATATCCAGAAGTAAAGCCTTTCTACCTAAGGCACACAACTTCTGGCGAAAACATTCTAATTCGGTATTCTATGGTAGACTGCGGAGGGGGAAACCACAACCTCCTAGCTATTACAGAGGGGGATCAACTCCGGAGCGGAGCACCGCGCCTCTACTCAAATTTCAGAGAGGGGAACACCACAACCTCTCAATCACACAACACGAAGAGGGGAGACACCACAACCTCTTCAAACATCAACTCAACATGGAGAGGGGAGACACCACAACCTCTCCAACACGTAAACTCTGTGCAAAGAGGGGAAACACCACAACCTCTCGAGTTTACCACCAATAGAAAGGGGAGACACCACAACCTTTCTACGAACGTCAACACAACATGAAGAGGGGAAACACCACAACCTCTCCAAAACGTAAACTCTGTGCAAAGAGGGGGAACACCACACCCTCTCGAGTTTATCACAAGTAGAAAGGGGAGACACCACAACCTTTCTACAAACACAACGCTGAGAGCGGGACGACCACAACCTCTCAACGACTCAATCGGAGGGGACCAACTCCGAGGTGAAGCCCACACGGCTCTAAAATTCTCACTGAGAGGGGAGACACCACAACCTCTCAAACTATCATAACTTTCCGGAAAGGGGGAAACCACAACCTTTCCATACAACACTCACTCAATACTGAATCTTAGAATACCTCTTGGTAATTTTCCGTGCTGTACACACAGCAAACATAGTCCGCCATAAATCAGATCTTACACAATTAGTATAACAACAATACAAGCAACTACAAGCTCAGTGTACTCACCTACGCACAACGTTTTTTCCTACCGATTCCTTGTTGTCACCGCAAAAGACGGAAAGAAGACGATGGGACACCTTAGCAGCAGCCAACAACTATCGAATGTGTCGTGATATCTTGAAATGGATTTTCTCGCGGCACACTTCACAAACACCCCGGAAAAACAATTGATGCGAAACACGATCGTGTGAAATAAACTTAATTCTACGCGTCGATTATTATTCGCGTAATTTGACCACAGAAATATAGCAAAACCACACCAGGAACATAAAAGCGCTTGACGTTCCGCTAGGAAAAATGACCGATTCTATTTTATTTTTCAATTGTCATTTAATTTCATGGCCTACTATGAAAATACAATCATACAAAAACACCAAGCCTCCTTCAATATCATTGCAAAGATAATTTTATGTAGTTTTTTTCTTTCTCAGACTATTTTCTATATCTTTTGTCGTTTTTGAAATACTCACAAAAAAACCGAAGAATGACCCCCATTTCCCCCTTTCCCCCTTTTTTAAGGTTGCGGACCCACAATCGGTTGGGACTTTTTTTCCCATAATCTGGGGGTCGTCACCAACCATTCTGCAAAAAAAATTCCGATGTAGGATTTTTGCCGACCAAATATCTCATTTTTCACACGAAAATTGCTAAGTGCCCTTTCAGTCCCAATGATGCCATATGGCATCATGCTCTAATTTGTTAACTATAGCGCTTAAAATTTTTTTTTTTAAGAAAATATCATAAAAGATGCCTACTGAACGACATAATGTTGTTAGAAAAATTCTCCGCTTAAAATCCATAATTTGGGCATGAAAGGGTTAGAGAGTGGCGACCGAACGATCACGGACACAAAGCACCACATTCCACGGTATTCCTTGGGTGGATCGATATATCCGTGCCTGTTTCAATTCATCTACCTCTTAATAACAGCGTTACTTTTATCAAGAGAATTCTTCCAGCTGTAGTCCGGTTGGTTCGGTGCACAGGGCCGCGGTTTCGTGTGCTCATTAAGCATTTTTTGCAAAAAACTGGGCTCCAAAGAAGTTTGGAAAATACTATGAGAATTTCAATGGTAAAAATGTGTCTAACTTAATTTCATTATGACGAAACGTTCTACTAGTGTAATAAGCCAGTAAAAAATAGGGTACGTGAGATTGAAAAAAAGTATTCTGTTTCTTATGTTTTTGTGGAGTGCTAAGCACGAATCATACAAGGATTTTCGCAGAAATGTACAGTTTCAGAGTTTATCAGACGGTGGGTAAAAGATTGCGAGGTGATTTTGAGTGAATCTTTGGTTAGCCAACATGGATTGCTCCCGTCAGAATTTATTTTGAAAGTAGGAGGAGGAAGAAATAGAAGAACTCTCAAGCCAGTCGAAAAAATCAAGTGGTACAATCTCACAAACGACAACTTTGAACCTTAGAAACTCCATTTATTGATAAATATGACGAGGGATTCAAAACAACACCAACTGTACCGAGCACAGTTCAACACATATAATTGTATAATTTCGCTAACATGTCAGTAGGTGAGGCGGAAAAGGCATTTGGAGTTTCAAAAGGTCTGCTGCATACGAAGAAAGAAACATGGTGGTGGAACGCTGAAACTATAGAGAAGCAGTGCAAACCAAATCAAACGCAATTAAGGCATGGATGACATGTGAGTCAAGCAGTGAAACCGAATAGGTTAAACTTCGCGAAAATAACATGCAATGCCAGAAGAAAGTAAAGCGCTTGGTAGTTCAAGCGAAGGGAGCTGAGAAATTCTACCAAGAATTAGAAGCTCAGACTGCGACCAAAGGACTGTCATTGCGCGAGAGGCCTAAGCACGATGCCTTGATATTTAGAGTCGCAGGCCAAAGGAGAAGGAACGCTCGCGAAATACATGCGCCAAAGTACGTGGAAGACTCTCATGGAATACTGCTGGTTGACGATACGGCAATATGTAGCAGGATGCGAGAGTATTTTGACGAACTTCTTAATGAAGAATTTTCTCGGCAGCTTTTCAAGGTGTTGAACCGAATATCACAAATATCGAAGTTATCTCAGAGGAATAGGTGATGCATCAGATGAAACGCAGAAAGGCAGGATAAAATACCTCACAGACTTACAGTTCTCTGCAACAAAATCAAAGGTGAGCAACCGATGCTTGTCGATTTCAGGGAAAGTTTTCTTCTTCCTTTCTTCTTCAAATTCAAAAACTAAAGGGATGTAAAGTTAATATCTCATACACTGAAGATCTACAAGCGAGTTGTCTGCAACCGTTTGAGAAAGATTGTGAAGTTGAATGACAATCAATGCAATTTGTCGATGCGATTCAGTGCATTCGTATTAAAATAAATAACAGGCGCGACAATCCAACATTGGACTAAGGCCGCAGGATGTGTTAGTGACATCCTATTTCCAAGATCTTATCTGCTTTTTGATGAGGTAATGAGATCAGCATCACGCTCAGCAGTGTTATTTATCCCCATAAATGGGTACTCGTTTAACATCTGAGTGAGATCATAGTCTGTCACAAGCTCGTGAGTTCGAAAAACACAATGGAACACGGTGAGATTCGAACTCATGAGCCTGTGCACCGAAGGTGCGCGCACTAACTGCTCGACCAGCCAGACCGCATTCGTATTGCGATTGAAAAATATAGAGCAGGACGGAAGGATTTGCACTTTGCATTCATCAATTTGGAAAAGACATTCGATAGAGACGTCAGGATGATACGAGACATGTATGATGGAAGTACGACTAAGGTTAGTATTAGTAGATGCACAGCCGGATCAGAAGAATTTCCGGTGAATGTTGGAGAACACCAGGGCAGTGTATTGAGTCCGTTGCTCTTCAACATCATCATGTGCTACTTATTAGCACGTATCTCCGACGGCCTAGATCTATCTCTTCTTTTTGCCTCAGTAGCCCAAACATCGTTGCCTTATCATTACCATTCTACCCAATGTTAATTTATGCTTTTAGTCTGATAAATAGTTTTGGCTCCCGAAGTTGTTTTGAGCGGGCAGGATGTTTTTGGATGACCGGTGCGAAGAATTTGAAGAACATTAATTCACAACTAAATGGTTACTGATCTATCAGCAAAATTTTGGTATTGTAACTTCTTGTCCAAAGTTTCTAAATTTGGTCGTAGTACATTCTCAAAAAAATAGCATTTTTCAAGGATATTTATATAATCATGAAATCGTCAGTGATTTATAGTCACATTTAAAAAAAAAAATATTCTTTAATCAAATTTCAAAATAAGTTTTTTATAGACGATTTCAAAATGTTCATTCTGTAGCCCGCTAAAACCTGAAGTCAGTGTAATATATCCCAGGCCATCTTTGGAGTTTGACTCTAGTGTCATGCGGGTGTTAGCAATACGCCTAGGACAGTACAATAACCTCCCCAATTCTTCCCATTCGCTGCATGCTTTCGCTAGAACCATAATCTACTCAAATATTGCATACTTATAAGCACTTTGTGAAATCTTGCATTCTGAGTCCATGACCAATGTAATAAATGTATCTTTATGTATTTTTAGTGCAATTTCCACAATGCTATACGAGTAGAACACTTCTTCTGCTTCTTCTACATAGACATTCACCCATTGTAGAGTCTCGTTAAGCAATAACTGTCCTATCCCAACTATTGCATAGTCCAAAAATCTCCACCTCAGATGGTCAGCCAACAACTTATGTCCCATTATAGTAATTATATAATGTAATATCGTATCACGATTTCATTTTATCCAATTTAATGAAGAGTGTCCCATAGTCAAGATGTTGGCATCCATCGCTATTGTCGTCTTCCTGATACCGTACCGTATATCGAAGTAGCAGAGTCATCCGGGGCCATTTCACAGAAGCGCAATGATGCCCTAACTATTCTGATAACAAAAAAGAGAGAAAAAAACGTTTAGTGATCTCGATGGATCGCAAGAGCAATCTTTTAAAGTTTGCCAGGAACGCCACAAGTGCTTCATTATAACAATCTAATTAGGAAGGTTAGCTCGTGACGTTGTTGAGTATTGCGCCCGTTGTTCCGTCTTCAGACATCTTTCGGGGGACTCCCCAACATCTTAGCTTCCAGTATACGTTACGTACTACATGTGAGATACTTCGTTGGTACAAAAAGAAACAACACTATCGCATGCCAATGTCAAATAATGCTTAGAGCGCGAGAGTGGTTGGCCGTTTTTAAATGATTTTTATAATTTGTAATACAGTGCTACCAATATAAGAAAAAGTGGCTAAAAAAACTAAGTCAGTCTCAATATGTATTTCTGAAAAATTGAACTTAATAGACAAAAATAATAATAGGTATACCGGGAAAATTTAAATCACCTTCCACAATCCTATACAGAAAGTTGAAGCTAGGAACAACTGCTCTCTGGTAAATGATATTATTCGATTTTGCAAGGACGCTCGCCACCTTCACAACTATCCTTGGTTTTTTTTTAGTATGGGAGATAAATAGTTGCTTGTAAACTGAGTTTTCGCATTGATATCACTTTCATCAATTGACTTTCGATAACAGATGGTCTCCCCCTTCCATCATCTCTCTGGTAACTACCCAACTGCTGTCCATATTCTGCTGTCGGATATTCCCTTAGTATACAGAGTGTCCGGAAACTGCCTCATAAACGCACCGGACTATGATTCCTCAGTTGATTTCCAGCAAAAAAGTTGCACATAACATACCCCCTCAGCTTAACCCTTTAGCTGCCACAGGCATTTAAAGATTTTTGAAAAAATCATTTTCTTGCCCAACTTAAAGCCTAATATCTCCAAAGCTAGACCAGCTAGAGTAGCGAAGTAAAATGATTATTACAGCCAACAAATTTACCTGTAAAATAAAACTAATCTCACTAAAATCCGATAAGAGGTTTGGTTTTTACAGAGCTACAAAGTCAAATTTGCGCGATTTGACCCAAAAACAATCTTTTTTTCCATCTCAATTTTCTTCAACTTCTGCCAAGGCGAGGTGCTTGTACGATTCTTTAAAAAATTGGCGCATAGTCTTACGATCATATCTTTCTTACATTATTTTATTCTAGCACCATTATTTCTAATAGTTTTAGTACCTTAAGTGCAGAAAACTAGGGTTAATTTTGGCTCGATTTCGACATACTTTGAATAGATTTTACCAATTGCAATTGAATTCGAGCTAAAATTAACCCTAGTTTTCTACACTTAACGTATAAAAACTGTTAGAAGTAATGGAGCTAGATCAAAATGATGTCAAAAAGATATGATGGTAAGACTATGCGCCAATTTTTAAAAGAATCGTACAAGCACCTCACCTTGGCAGAAATTGGATGGAAAAAAAGATTGTTTTTGGGTCAAATCACGCAAATTTGACTTTGAACATCTGTAAAAACCAAACCTCTTATCAGATTTTGGTGTGGTTAGTTTTAGTAGTAGTCTGGGTGGTGTAGCGGTTAGTGCGCGCGCCTTCAGTGCACAGGATCATGAGTTCGAATCTCACCGTGTCCCATGGTGTTTTTCGAACTCACGAGCTTGTGACGGACTATGATCTCACTCAGATGTTAAACGAGTACCCATTTATGGGGATAAATAACACTGCTGAGCGTGATGCTGATCTCATTACCTCAACAAAAAGCAGATAAGATCTTGGAAATAGGATGTCACTAACACATCCTGCGGCCTTAGTCCAATGCTGGATTGTCGCGCCTGTTATTTATTTAGTTTTATTTTACAGGTAAATTTGTTGGCTGTAATAATCATTTTATTTCACTATTTTAGCTGGTCTAGCTTTGGAGATATTGGGCGTTAAGTCGCGCAAGAAAATGATTTTTTCAAAAATCTTTAAATGCCTGTGTGTTAAGTACAACTTTTTTGGGGGAAATTAACTGAGGAATCATAATTCGGTGCGTTTATGCGGCAGTTTCCGGACACCCTGTATATGGCTGAAGGAAAATTGCTATGATGCAACTTAAGACTCTGGCTACATCAGATAGATACACGTGCTGATGATCCAGAAGTACCCTATCACTGGTGCTGGCATTTGTGATGTGTATATTTTCGTGTCCTCTGTACTATACATATTTGGTTAAAGCAGGCCACAGAAACTTCCTGAATACTTTGAATTTAGGAAACTTCAGAATCCATTCCTTTTGTTTTTATCTAAGGAACTGGAGGATCAATGGCCTGTACGATATCATACAAAACGTAAACCCTTTTTGTGCGGTGTATTGGGGATAACATGACTCGCTTAGGTACTACGCGGCCTTAATGTAGAAACTCGAGTAGACTGGTCACTAGGCCACTAGATCTTATCCCTAAATCATTACGCCAATAAATAAAATTTCTAAAGTGACAACACCAACGTCGAGGAATTGAACCAAATTCAGTTGATGCTAGATCATAGAACAAAGTCTAAGAAGGATATTGAAATGTTGGAGTTTTATCTATTAACGTCTTTAATGGCGTAACGTTTTAATGTCCCGACATTTGGCTTTGCTCTGATTGTGTTTCAAACTCAGCGACGACATTTATGTGTCCCTGGGAGATCTAAGAACTTTGCAAATTAGATCGAAACGATCTGAGATTCAGATTCTTCTGTTCATTATATCAAACAGTAATTAACGAGGATTTAACTCGCAGTGAGCTTCAGATCAAACGACGAATCGAATTTTCTCGAGACTGTCGAGAGCTCGTCCGGCTACGGGCATTTGATGCCAACATTTTACAGCTTCCTTTAACGCTACTCGACAAGCCTATAGTCGTGGACGTCGTCGTTGTTGTCGGTTCGATGCGATTATACGAGTTGAGCACACATATTTGCATATTGGGTGCTCACGTTTTCCAATTGTTGGATTTCGATTGCATTTCATTTTATTTTATTTGCATTGATTGGCTTCGGCTATTTTTCATTGCATTGCTGGTTACAATCTACAATTGGAGCAGAGCTTTCATTAAATAATTGACTTGAAGCGTCTGACCGTTTGAATGCATTGTGGTGATTTTCTTTGGAGACGGCATAGCTTGATTTATTCATGGACCTGAAATGCTGACGGAAACGCGTCCAGTTTCTATCACAATTTAATGAAGTTAGTAAATGATTGATTGCAATTGGAAACGGCTGTAGCGAGTGCATCGTAGGCATTTTAAATCGCCAGGACTGTTTATTTAAAGGGTAAAACTATGAAATTCGAACTTTTTAAAGACTGCATAGAAGAATATTACACATAATGTAATAATAAATAAATGTGTTATGCATGTATTAATATATTATACAAAACGGCAGATATGCATGGGAATCGCAGGCACCTCGATCTTGGAAGAAAGGACAAAAAGCGTAGATTAAAGAATTAAAAGATTAATTAATTGAATATTGATTGGTTCTGAAGGAACCAACCTCTCATCAGCAGCCCTCAATTACTTCGAATTATTATTATACCCTATACCCATAAGATGGTATGATCAGGATTGCTCCCTGAATCGAATAAGCCATGTCCGTGCGTGTGTCTGTCAGTTTGCACGATAGCTCCCGAAATAAAGAAGCTAACGTTTTGAAATGTTGGTCAGATGTTTGTTTTGATAAAAGATCGGACGATATTAAAGTAACCCATGCCATGCGTTAGTCCAGAATGGCCATCAGAAAATAAAAATGGCACCGTTTTCACACTATTGCAGTTCATAGTATGCGTGAAAATTTTATTCAAACGTAAATTTTTTGTTTACAATTGAAAATATAAAATCCGCGTAATATTTATTACTCTCTTAAAATGCCAACGTGATATTTAACCCTTCTGTTGGCGTATAGATCCAGACAGACCATTGGTACTATATCTTGATGAAAAATATCGTTCAACAATATTTTCCACCCCTTGCCATATATATTTCAAAAGAACCGACGGACACAAATGCGATCAAACGTTCGGCGAAATGTAAACTATGTCTAAGGAAACGAAAAAACGGCGCATCATCGTAAGACATAGTATGTAAACTGTTTCAAGATCCAAAATTAAACCTCTTCGAAAATTAAGATTGATTTCACAGAAAATTCAGCTACACCTTAGGCATAATAGCTCGTAGGCGACGACAGAAGGGTTAATAATTGCATCGACAATATTTTGACGTTTGAATTATTTCGTGGAGTGTAGTGTAATAAATTTGGAGTCAAACACATACCTATGGGTTGTGTGATCACATAGCCATTCTGGACTAACGCATGGCATGGGTTACTATGCTTTTTTCTAAGCTATTGGAATTGTAATGATTTTTGACCCTACTGATGTAAAAGTTGTTACATCTGTAATGAAAAATGTCATTGCACTGTAATAAAATTAACAATTGGTTTGTGAAATTTTGATAATAAAATTTGCCAAGAAGATAATTTGGCAATAATGGAAAAAAATACAAAAAGTTATTTTTTTTTTAATTTTTTCCTAATTTTTTATTAATTTTTTATTTTTTATTTTTTTTTATTTTCATTTTTTTATATTTTTTACTTCTATTTTATCTTTAACTTCTTTTTCCCTATTTTAACTTTTTACAATTTGCCTCTACTGGGAATTGTACCGGGAACCTATCGTTTCGTAGTCCTACGTCCTACACCTAAGCTATGTAAGATTACAAGGTATGCGAATGAATTAGTCGTTTTATTTTTTGACAGTTTCATAATTATTGCGCGGATGAAAACTATTACACCATGCAATAATAATTATTTATTGTGTTTTTGCAGGAATTATAAAAATAAAATAAAATAAATAAGAGGCGCACCAGCCCAACATTGGACTAAGGCCGCAGATGTGTTAGATGGCATCAAATTTTCAAGATATGTATTACCTGCCTTTTGTTGAGGTGTTGATATAAATAGCACGCCTAGTAGTGTTATTTATCCCCATAAATGGGTACTCGTTTAACATCTGAGTAAGATCATAGTCCGTCGCATGGGTCGTGAGTTCGAAAAACACCATAAACTGAATTCGCTAACGGTGAATCTCGAACCAATTTCTGTCATCTGTCGAGCTTTCGTTACGATTTCTTCTGACCGCCGCTTCATTATCATTATTATTACATACTTACGCCGCATAATCGTGTATACCTGGTCGCGAGTTTTTCGCGTCATCCATCGCGAGTGACACAATTGAAGTGAAGTGCCTGTGTGCCTTGTAAACGCTAAAGAACAATATTAAAATCCTTATTAGTGCAAGATTGCAATTCTTCACCCATTGGGTGGTTTCAGATTGTAAGACGAACCCGGACGGGTAAACTTGCACGACAAGAAACATCGTTCTTACAATGTGAAATGCACAATGCTTGTCTGCTGGTCACTACAAAAGCTAAAAATCGTGACACGATTGTTTTTCTTTCGTAAGAATCGTATTATCGATAAGACGATTGCATCTACCGATAGTTCAGGCGTTCTGCGACGACAATTAGCGCGTGTTTTACAACATTTATGTATACTTGCTGTGTGATTATTGTTCGCCAGTCCGTGTTTTGATCGGATAGTGTGAAATGATCATACGATGGTTCTTGTCGTGCAAGTTTACCCGTCCGCTTTCGTCTTACAATCTGAAACCACCCTTTGTGTTCCCCGTTATATCAGGTGTCATTAGTGCCGAGCTTTGATTTTGTAAACAATAAACGAGTAAATGGAAAAATTGAAATCGGTATATTTAGGAAACCCACAACAAGTGCAAGATACATAACTGCCGATTCGTATTGCACATATGACGCAAAAATTGCTGCGTTTCGTTCCATGGTATATCGTTTACTCCGTCTGCCACTTTCCACTCCACAATATATTACAGAGTATAAACAAATAATGAAACTAGCTGACACCAACGGATTTAAAAGAAGTGTCATCGATAATCTTGTACGAAAAACTAGCAACAAATTGAAAAAAGAGGATCGCTCAACGCTGTTTTCCCAAAACAAAACAATTAAGATAGATGAACGTCGTTATGCTGTCACCTATGCGCCGAACATTACCAACCGACTAAGAACAACATTTGACAGAAATAATATGAAACTAGTTCACACCAATCCAAACAAACTGAGCTCTCTCTTGGGGTCAACTAAAGACAAGAAACCAGTTGGCGAACGTAGTGGCATTTATCAAATTAAATGCTCTTCATGTGCGAAGAAGTATATCGGACAAACAAGGCGAGCCGTCCATTTTCGATTCAACGAACATCTCCGAAGTATCCGAAATAAAGAGCTACACTCGGGAGTAGCTGCTCACGTTTATGACCCGAACAATACTGAACCTCACCGAATTAAGTCCATCGACGAAAATTTAAAGCTACTCAAAAACGTCAATAACGTACAAAAGCTGGACGCGTATGAGTCTTTATTCATTACAATTAATGACAGCCTAATGAATTTATGCGATGGACCAATCGAGTCACCACTTTTCGCCCTAGCTAAAAATTAAAAAAATTTTTTTTATCAAATTTGAAATTGTGCATTTTTTGTCGTTGTTCTTTCTTAACTTTTTAATTTTGTTAATTTATTAAATTTGTTTTTTATGTTTTTTATGTTTAATTTATCATTGTGATATTTAATTCAATAATTTATTTTGCATTATTTAATTCGTTCATTTATTAATTTATTAACTCATTTTAAGTTATTTATGTTTTCAGTAAAATTTTTATCTTGTTCTTTATCATTTAACTTTTTTGACAACTATAACTGAACTATGTATTTTGAATAAATGACATGCCAGTGTGTAACAAGCGTTCTGCTGAAGATGGTTGCGCCATAGTTTGCGACCGAAATGCATTCAGATAATAAATAAGGAAATTCTCACAAAAAAACAGTGTTTTCGCGTGTTTATTTTCTTATTTCGATACTTGCTGTCAATAAGGTGAAAGTTTGCCCCTAATCTAATAATTTGCCTACCTGCCGGCGCTCCTACCCCAGACTGTACATCCGGTTTGTATCATTGCTGAACAATCTTTGCGCCTTGACTTTTATCCACTTGTAGGGTTACGTTCAACGTATATAATTCAAACTTTTATTTTTTCCAACCCGTACTTAATTTTCATTCCATGCTTTCTTTGCCTTAACTATGGCTTTATGTTCGCTACAAACTTGCCTCGACAAAGATAATTTTTCACCAATAAATGTGTGCGCGGGCTTCTGTGAGAAACCGTATCACAGCAAGTGTGTTGACCTTGCTGGTCCTGTCGGTGACTATATACGTAAGGCTGACTTAGGCGTTCATTGGTTTTGCAAAACGTGTACAGCCAAATCGACCAACATTCGTCGACAAAATGATTGCAACTAAAAAAGTACTTGGGGGTATAACCACCGACTTCCAGGCCGTTTTGACTCGTCTTCAGAATTCTTTCGATAACGTTGCGGCCTTTACTACTCCTGACGTCACCGACGATACTGGCCCCAACACCATTCCTACTAAGACGGGAGCCAATCCCGTATCCTCTGGGTATATTGGTGTAACCATACGTCTCCGTCAGCAGAAGGTTCAGAAGAGGAAAGAGGTCTCTAAACACGTTAACAAGCCTCAGCTACTGGAGCTCAGGGCCAAGGGCCTCTCGAAATCCCAACCGCAACTTCAACTGCTAACTCCGTCAATCGACTCAACTTTTCACCAGCCTATACAGTCATCTTCTCAACTTGCTTCGTCGGAACATTTGCCTAACGATGCTGGAATCCTGCAATCCCCGGCATCACTATCTCAACAACCTACCTCATCGGCATCTCTACTTCAGCCAACTCACCTACCTCAACCTTAGCGTGATACACGGCCCGCTGGTGATATTAACGGTTCGTGTTCAACGAATATGGCCTATGCAGGCCAATGTCAATTGCGTGTCTGCTGTCCACCCGAACAGCTGTTCATATCCAGGTTGGCTTACGACACTTCGGAAAATGATGTCAGGTGTTATATCGTTAGTAAACTTGGGTTCGAGCCGCCCATACTAGTTTGCACTAAACTAACTAAAGAATAGTTTCTTCTTTTAAAATTACAATTCCTTCTGAACTAACTGAACCTTGTATACAATCTTTCTGCCCTAAAGGCATATTTCTTAAAGATTTTTCTAGTCGAAATTTTCCGCAACGCCGTTCACAAAAAACCCGAAAAAGGTAATAAACCTACTAATATATATTATCAAAATGTGCGTGGACTAAGGATCAAGCTCAATCATCTTTCCTTGTCAGCTTTAACTGCGTCGCACGATATTTTTTGCTTACCAGAAACCTGGCTGAATTGTTCCATAAACAATGGTGAAATCTTAGATGGATATCACATTTACCGATCAGCGTTGCCACTCGTGTTACAATTTCCGATTTCTCGTTACAATGTTACACCCCGACCAATTTTGCTACAATCCGGCAAGAGTGGAGGAGAACTCAAGTGTATTTTAATATTTTTCTATTATAAGTGACATGAAGAAGTATTTTGAAAAACAAATTTTCTATTTTTGTGATTTGTGCATGTTCACCCATCGATCCAGTCAGGCATGTCAAACTTGTGGCCCGCGGGCCACATGCGGCCCACTTCATAGTTTTGTGCGGCCCGGCGGTCAGAAACACAATATGTATCAGCACATTGTGTAAAAATAAAAAAATGTATATGTTTGTAAAAAAATTGAGGTATTGAACTAAATTTATTAAAACTCGTCAAGAATTCGATGGTTTATGTAAACTTAAATTATGTATTTAAAAATCTTGCCCTCTGTTCTAGGAAGCTAGCGGTTGTTCAAAGTACTTTTGTGCAGAAAAATCGTGAAATTGTTTTCTCTCGAATTTTATTTAAGAAAGCAGTATTTTGCTTTGCCACAGTTGCATTATAACTTGTGTTCACATTTTTCAGGTATTCGACCTTTTCGGTCAAGCTTAATTATTGTCCGCCGAATAATTTTGGATCCCAAGGTTATTTCTGCATGACTGGTTCTGATCAGCTGTCCAAAATGTTGAGTAAATTAATTCGAAAATAGTGGCTGCTGATCGATCCACCAAATTTCAGCGTTTTAACTTCTTGTCAAAAGTTTCTCAATTTGTTTGAAGAGCATTTATAATAGAAAAGGGGAAAATAAGCTTTTAAATAAAATAAATATTGAGGAAAAGTTTTAGGGTCTTGATTCACAGAAGATAAGTCTTTTTGATCCTTATAGACTGCAACTCTCAAAACTGAAATAAGCCGAAAAATGAAGTTAAAAAAAACGCACAATTTCCACTAATTTCAGTAAATTTTATTCAGAATGCATTTTGGCTTCCAAATATGGAGAATAAGCCATCATCAGCGTTAATACTTGATGACGATGGGTATTTTGGCTCAAGTCAGTTTTTCAGTTTGACACTCCTGGATTAAGTATCCTGGTCCTTCATTAATTCAGGATCAGTGTTCATCATTCAATTATACAAGCTAAATTGAGCCAAGCCTTCGACTCAGTTCAGTAAAAGAATTGAATTGTACCTTGACGCAGATTCAAATGAAACATATTTACGGTAGCCAATGTTTTTTCTCGCCATTCCGCAAAATTTGGAATGTAAACTTCAGATGGGCACCAAATTTCATTTTAAATCAAAAGAACGCTTAAGAATGAACGTGGTAGTTTAATTCAAATTGATTTACGAGTGGTTTGATGGTATTCTAATGGACAGGAAAGAGCAGATGAGCTAGCTTGTCAGACAATGTTCAACATTGAACCTATTTTCACATTCACTTTGAAAGCTCAAGCATTGTCTGAGGTAATGAAGGGAGCATCTGGTTTTGTGACTGCGTGCAGAGTAGTGTCAATATTAATTGCGAGATTTCTAAACAATTGGTTTTGTTTAAAATCTGTTTGCAAGCCGTGGGTTCGAATTTAAACTAATTGTGGAAATTTCGACATATCGTTTCTTCTATAAACCAACTGCGCTGCGTGCCTGTAGTATTATGATATCCAAGATTGATTGAGAGATTTCTATTTCCTTAGTTAAAGTTTTATTGTGCGGAGTGCCCTGAAATGCTAGCTATACACATTGCCTTTAAATATAAATTGGTTTTGTTTTTAAACCGGGACCAACTATGACGTGAATTTTTTCGTTAAATCGCCTTTAATATACGGACTTTATAGAACAGAATGGATAACATATTCGGAAAAGTCAGCCACCATTACCATTCCTTCTACAACTGTGGGCGTTACTACTCGCCAGAAGGCTCAGAAGGAAAAGGAAAAGAAAAAGGACAACAATCGTACTAAACCTTCTCAACCACTTTCAACTAGCGTCTCTAACTCACCAATACCGCAATCGACGCTTCATTTGCTGATTCCATCTAGTGAATCTATTCATCCGTCTCTTCAGCCACCACATCTAACGGCTTCTCAACAACTACCGGTGCCATCAGCTAGCGTGCTACAACTTCCTCACTGCTCGCGATCGCTTCCACTTCAGAAATCAGTATCGACTGGTTTGCAATCGCCTTTACTTGCTTCGATACCATCGCCTGTTTATTCACTGAATTTTCGCCAGGATCAACATCAATCGCATGAATATCAACTAACAGCGTCTACGTCAAATGCTTTACAAACTCCTGTCGTATTATCTCCGCTTCCCTCGTCGACAGGCAAACAGCTATCCTACACATCGCATCCCTCTCAACATCAACTAATATCGTTTGAATCGCATTTGCCACAGCAATCAACCGTGAGTAATAGTGCTAATCATCGTAGGGAAAGGGACGATATGGCAGCGCAAATGTCTACGGGTGCTATTGCTCCTACTTTGCGCGTGTGCGCTCGGCCACGGCAAATTTTCGTATCGAGGCTGGCATACGACACGACAGAGGACGAGCTTTCCTCATATGTAATCAATCGACTTGGCTTTCGACCTGCAGTGTTCAACTGTAGAAAGTTAACCAAAGAGAACTTACCGGATCGACAAATCTCGTCTTTCAAAATTTCTGTGTCACAGGACGTCGACATTCCTTTAGATTCTTCATTCTGGCCACCAGAGTTGTTCGTTAAGGATTTTATAAAGCGCACGGCACCTCGGCGGCGCCATCCAAGACGCGAAAATTAAATATTTCTATCTACTATCAAAACACTAGAGGTCTTAGAACCAAATTGGAGGAATTCTATCTTTCGTCAATTACCTCTGGTCATGATGTTATATGCATTTCCGAGACGTGGCTTGATTCTTCCATAGGTGATTCTGAAGTTCTTCAATATTACAATATTTATCGCTGTGATCGTAATCGTCTTCTCACTGGCAAAGCAGACGGTGGGGGGGCATTAATAGCAGTTAGCGATAAACACAAAAGTTCTTTGTTGTTCACCTCATCTCATGACACGTTTGACTGTGTTATTGTGAGCATTTGTCTTTCCTCGTCAACCACACTCCTTGTAACTTGTGTTTACATGCCTACTAACTGCAGCTTATCTACCTATCAATCGTGGTATTCAACTGTTGGTCGTATATTGAATAGTCATAAATGTTCATCCATTGTCATTTGTGGTGACCTCAATCTCCCTCACATTCAATGGTGTCCCGACTCTGATTTCCCGGTCTCTTCCGTCTCTACATCACATCTCTTAGGTTTAACTTCATTTATGCATCTTTGCTCAGTAGCACAGATCAACACAATTCGCAACGCTTCCAATCGTCTTTTAGATCTAATTTTTACTAATATTGAAAAATCCTCGCTTCTTCTGTCCGAACCTCCTCCCTATGTGCGAATTGACTGCCATCATCCTCCGTTACTTCTTGAACTATCCATCACAACCTCGAACCCTCGTATCCAACCTCGCAAGCATGGTAGGTTCAACTTCTATAGAGCGGACTATAGCACTCTCAACTCTGAGCTTTCTTCAATTAACTGGTCTTATTTACTAGATCATCTGGAATGTGACGCAGCTGTGATCACTTTTTATAATATTTTATCTGACATCATCGCTGCATATGTTCCCTTTAGCGTTCCTAGGTCCCGCAAAGGCCCAGTCTGGTTTACGTCCGAGATCTTCAATGTTCTCCGTAAAAAGAACCGTTGTCGTATACGCTACAAACGTTATCGAAAACCTTGTGACCTTATCCTGTTTCGGAAATTTCGAACAGACGCCAAAAAGCTTATCGCTGAGGCTAGAACTGCGTACTTGATCAGTGTTGAAGAGTCCATCAATCGCAATGAAAGCAAGCGGTTTTGGTCATATGTTCGGAATCTTCGCTCATCCGTGTCCCTGCCCTCCAAGATCTCCTACCTTAATACAACAGCAACAGACCCTCAACCAATCTGCGAGCTGTTTGCTACCTACTTTTCCTCTGTATATTCACCTTCTCCTTCCGAACCCTTCTTATTTCCCAACGATCCTTCACACTTTTCATTTCCTCCCATTACTCCTGACTGTGTTAACTTGCTCCTCTATGAACTAAAACCCGAAGGCGGAGCGGGAGCGGACGGTCTACCGAATATTTTTCTAAAAAAGACCTGCCAAAGCTTATCGTTGCCACTCTCTATCTTATTTAATAAAAGCCTACAGGCGGGTACCTTTCCATCGGTCTGGAAAAAAGCTCTAATTCTGCCTATCCCTAAAGGCACTGTCGACCTTTCATCAGCAACAAATTATAGACCAATTTCATTGCTTCCATCTTGCGCTAAAATCTTAGAAAAAATCGTCAATGAATTCCTACTTATTAATTTTGGCCATTTAATATCCTCTTGCCAGCATGGTTTCCAAAAACACCGCTCGACCACGACAAATTTACTCGAGATCACACAATTTGTTGCTGAAATGTTTGATCGTCACCAAGATGTTCACGTAGTTTATACAGATTTCTCGAAGGCATTTGATACGATTTGTTTTCACAGACTTCTGACTAAACTCATCGCCTTAGACGTTCCAATTTCTTTAGTTAAATGGATTGATTCCTACCTTACAGACCGCACCGGACAAGTAAGTTTTCACAATTGCTTATCCGCTCCCTTCTCTCCTACATCCGGCATCCCTCAAGGATCCATTTTAGGCCCTCTGCTCTTCACTTTTTTTATAAATGACTTACCCCCAATCCTAAAATGCAGGAGCCTGCTTTTCGCTGATGATCTTAAGTGTTACCTTCCTGTTACTTCCATTGCTGACTGTCTACAATTACAATCAGCACTTGATTTACTTTCGATCTGGTGCCACGTAAATGGCCTCCGGTTAAATTTGGCTAAATGCTTTTTTATGATATTTTCGCTTAAACCTTCTCCCTTGTCTTTCCTCTACACTATTAATAATGTGCCTATCAAGAGGGTAGATTCGTTTAACGATTTAGGGGTGACATTCGACAGCAGATTGAATTTTAGTGGCCACTACGAGAACATCGTGAATCGGGCATCCAAACTTGCCGGTTTTGTGCTCCGCAGTTCTTCCCAATTCCACTGCATTCAATCTGCTGTCCGTCTATTTTGCTCTTTGGTTCGGAGCATTCTTGAGTACGCAAGTGTAGTCTGGTCTCCTTACAACCAAATAACACACACAAACGACATCGAGGCTGTACAAAGAAGTTTTACCCGTACACTTTTTTACAAATTTCGCTTGCCTTATGCTAACTACCCCGATCGTCTGCTTTTCCTGAATTTGCGTTCACTGAAAGCGCGAAGGCTACTTTTGGATGAATGTTTTCTCTTTAAACTTTGCCATGGACTAATTGACTCCATATTAGCGGAAAGTATTCGTTTCAGAACTCGGAATCGCCCTTCGCGTAATCTTAATATTTTTGATCCACCATTTGCTAGATTGGAAATCTATTTCAACTCACCTTTACTTAGGATGATGAGAGTACACGATGAACTCCAGTTTGGTCCTCTTACTCTCACTTTCAATTCGTTTCGTAGAGCCATTTTGCAACGACTTATATCTTACGATATCGTAAATTTTTCATAATTTTGTAAATATTTCTTAATTTTACCTTTTCTTTTATAATTTTTTTACATACATTTGCATTTATACTATCAATTGAATTACTTTTTTTTTTTTTTGAAACCTACATAATACAATTATTGGAATATTTTCTGTGTATATATGTTATAAATAAATAAATAAATAAGCAATAAATGTGCGAAAGTCCAAAATAAATTACCTATTGCTCGCGAAAATAGTGAAATGTTATAAATCAAAACAAAATATGTATTTAAAAAATGGCTGACTTTTCCGAATATGTTATCCATTCTGTTCTATAAAGTCCGTATATTAAAGGCGATTTAACGAAAAAATTCACGTCATAGTTGGTCCCGGTTTAAAAACAAAACCAATTTATATTTAAAGGCAATGTGTATAGCTAGCATTTCAGGGCACTCCGCACAATAAAACTTTAACTAAGGAAATAGAAATCTCTCAATCAATCTTGGATATCATAATACTACAGGCACGCAGCGCAGTTGGTTTATAGAAGAAACGATATGTCGAAATTTCCACAATTAGTTTAAATTCGAACCCACGGCTTGCAAACAGATTTTAAACAAAACCAATTGTTTAGAAATCTCGCAATTAATATTGACACTACTCTGCACGCAGTCACAAAACCAGATGCTCCCTTCATTACCTCAGACAATGCTTGAGCTTTCAAAGTGAATGTGAAAATAGGTTCAATGTTGAACATTGTCTGACAAGCTAGCTCATCTGCTCTTTCCTGTCCATTAGAATACCATCAAACCACTCGTAAATCAATTTGAATTAAACTACCACGTTCATTCTTAAGCGTTCTTTTGATTTAAAATGAAATTTGGTGCCCATCTGAAGTTTACATTCCAAATTTTGCGGAATGGCGAGAAAAAACATTGGCTACCGTAAATATGTTTCATTTGAATCTGCGTCAAGGTACAATTCAATTCTTTTACTGAACTGAGTCGAAGGCTTGGCTCAATTTAGCTTGTATAATTGAATGATGAACACTGATCCTGAATTAATGAAGGACCAGGATACTTAATCCAGGAGTGTCAAACTGAAAAACTGACTTGAGCCAAAATACCCATCGTCATCAAGTATTAACGCTGATGATGGCTTATTCTCCATATTTGGAAGCCAAAATGCATTCTGAATAAAATTTACTGAAATTAGTGGAAATTGTGCGTTTTTTTAACTTCATTTTTCGGCTTATTTCAGTTTTGAGAGTTGCAGTCTATAAGGATCAAAAAGACTTATCTTCTGTGAATCAAGACCCTAAAACTTTTCCTCAATATTTATTTTATTTAAAAGCTTATTTTCCCCTTTTCTATTATAAATGCTCTTCAAACAAATTGAGAAACTTTTGACAAGAAGTTAAAACGCTGAAATTTGGTGGATCGATCAGCAGCCACTATTTTCGAATTAATTTACTCAACATTTTGGACAGCTGATCAGAACCAGTCATGCAGAAATAACCTTGGGATCCAAAATTATTCGGCGGACAATAATTAAGCTTGAACGAAAAGGTCGAATACCTGAAAAATGTGAACACAAGTTATAATGCAACTGTGGCAAAGCAAAATACTGCTTTCTTAAATAAAATTCGAGAGAAAACAATTTCACGATTTTTCTGCACAAAAGTACTTTGAACAACCGCTAGCTTCCTAGAACAGAGGGCAAGATTTTTAAATACATAATTTAAGTTTACATAAACCATCGAATTCTTGACGAGTTTTAATAAATTTAGTTCAATACCTCAATTTTTTTACAAACATATACATTTTTTTATTTTTACACAATGTGCTGATACATATTGTGTTTCTGACCGCCGGGCCGCACAAAACTATGAAGTGGGCCGCATGTGGCCCGCGGGCCACAAGTTTGACATGCCTGACTGGATCGATGGGTGAACATGCACAAATCACAAAAATAGAAAATTTGTTTTTCAAAATACTTCTTCATGTCACTTATAATAGAAAAATATTAAAATACACTTGAGTTCTCCTCCACTCTTGCCGGATTGTAGCAAAATTGGTCGGGGTGTAACATTGTAACGAGAAATCGGAAATTGTAACACGAGTGGCAACGCTGATCGGTAAATGTGATATCCATCTAAGATTTCACCATTGTTTATGGAACAATTCAGCCAGGTTTCTGGTAAGCAAAAAATATCGTGCGACGCAGTTAAAGCTGACAAGGAAAGATGATTGAGCTTGATCCTTAGTCCACGCACATTTTGATAATATATATTAGTAGGTTTATTACCTTTTTCGGGTTTTTTGTGAACGGCGTTGCGGAAAATTTCGACTAGAAAAATCTTTAAGAAATATGCCTTTAGGGCAGAAAGATTGTATACAAGGTTCAGTTAGTTCAGAAGGAATTGTAATTTTAAAAGAAGAAACTATTCTTTAGTTAGTTTAGTGCAAACTAGTATGGGCGGCTCGAACCCAAGTTTACTAACGATATAACACCTGACATCATTTTCCGAAGTGTCGTAAGCCAACCTGGATATGAACAGCTGTTCGGGTGGACAGCAGACACGCAATTGACATTGGCCTGCATAGGCCATATTCGTTGAACACGAACCGTTAATATCACCAGCGGGCCGTGTATCACGCTAAGGTTGAGGTAGGTGAGTTGGCTGAAGTAGAGATGCCGATGAGGTAGGTTGTTGAGATAGTGATGCCGGGGATTGCAGGATTCCAGCATCGTTAGGCAAATGTTCCGACGAAGCAAGTTGAGAAGATGACTGTATAGGCTGGTGAAAAGTTGAGTCGATTGACGGAGTTAGCAGTTGAAGTTGCGGTTGGGATTTCGAGAGGCCCTTGGCCCTGAGCTCCAGTAGCTGAGGCTTGTTAACGTGTTTAGAGACCTCTTTCCTCTTCTGAACCTTCTGCTGACGGAGACGTATGGTTACACCAATATACCCAGAGGATACGGGATTGGCTCCCGTCTTAGTAGGAATGGTGTTGGGGCCAGTATCGTCGGTGACGTCAGGAGTAGTAAAGGCCGCAACGTTATCGAAAGAATTCTGAAGACGAGTCAAAACGGCCTGGAAGTCGGTGGTTATACCCCCAAGTACTTTTTTAGTTGCAATCATTTTGTCGACGAATGTTGGTCGATTTGGCTGTACACGTTTTGCAAAACCAATGAACGCCTAAGTCAGCCTTACGTATATAGTCACCGACAGGACCAGCAAGGTCAACACACTTGCTGTGATACGGTTTCTCACAGAAGCCCGCGCACACATTTATTGGTGAAAAATTATCTTTGTCGAGGCAAGTTTGTAGCGAACATAAAGCCATAGTTAAGGCAAAGAAAGCATGGAATGAAAATTAAGTACGGGTTGGAAAAAATAAAAGTTTGAATTATATACGTTGAACGTAACCCTACAAGTGGATAAAAGTCAAGGCGCAAAGATTGTTCAGCAATGATACAAACCGGATGTACAGTCTGGGGTAGGAGCGCCGGCAGGTAGGCAAATTATTAGATTAGGGGCAAACTTTCACCTTATTGACAGCAAGTATCGAAATAAGAAAATAAACACGCGAAAACACTGTTTTTTTGTGAGAATTTCCTTATTTATTATCTGAATGCATTTCGGTCGCAAACTATGGCGCAACCATCTTCAGCAGAACGCTTGTTACACACTGGCATGTCATTTATTCAAAATACATAGTTCAGTTATAGTTGTCAAAAAAGTTAAATGATAAAGAACAAGATAAAAATTTTACTGAAAACATAAATAACTTAAAATGAGTTAATAAATTAATAAATGAACGAATTAAATAATGCAAAATAAATTATTGAATTAAATATCACAATGATAAATTAAACATAAAAAACATAAAAAACAAATTTAATAAATTAACAAAATTAAAAAGTTAAGAAAGAACAACGACAAAAAATGCACAATTTCAAATTTGATAAAAAAATTTTTTTTAATTTTTAGCTAGGGCGAAAAGTGGTGACTCGATTGGTCCATCGCATAAATTCATTAGGCTGTCATTAATTGTAATGAATAAAGACTCATACGCGTCCAGCTTTTGTACGTTATTGACGTTTTTGAGTAGCTTTAAATTGTGTTTCAGTTCATTCCCGCTAAGTACATGTCCTAAGTAATTGAGTTCTTCTTTTACAAACTGGCACTTTTTTGACGAATTTTAAAACCAAAATCTCTTATTCGAGATAAGACTCTTCGTAGAACCTCGATGTAGGCTGAAGCCCGACTGATGCCCGATAACATCATGTTCGCCAATGTTTGGAAATGCCAACTATGTTTAAATACGCATCCGAGAGGTCGATATGTGTAAAAAACTTACTTCCGATATGTTTCGAGAAAATTTCTTCAGGTGTTGGTATTGGCCCTTGGTGTGGTTGAAGTGCATCATGAAGCCCCGATGAAAAATCTGAGCATATCCGGATTTTGCTGTTTGAGTTGCGAACAACCACTATTAGAGCACTATTCGGCTGGTGAGATGATTCCAGCTTCTTTTAGTCGCAAAAGTTATTTTTCCACTGTAGCTAATGTATCATTATGGCGCGGGTCGTTTTTCTCGAAATACTGGCGCTGCGTTTTCTTTAAGTGTCAACTTCTACTTGGAGGCAGTTGAACATCCCAATGAATCATCGAACAGATCTGAGAATTCGGAAATAATTGTTTGTTCAAACGGTATCGAATGAGTTTGATTGCATACCATGCTCAGAGGCTGATTCCACAAAGCAAACTTGTCCATTAGATCGATTCCAAATAACTCCAAATCACTCTCACTCGCGAAAAAAACTTTGGATTTGTGTCGTGTTGACATAAGCTCCACTGTGCAATCTATCAGTCCAAGGATGTCAATCCTATTACCTTGCGCATCATTGATAATACTTGCGTCAGTTTGGATCTTCGGACTGTTCAATTTTCGCCATGTAGATTGTGAAATGATAGAAACGTCGGACGCAGTGTCTATTTGAAGGGTTATGTCACAATCGTTAATTTTGACATTCACAAACTTGCGCGCAACTGTCTTTTTGACTTCGTAATGGATTACGTTGTCTTGCTTTTGGTATTTTGTTTTGCTTTGGTTGTTTCTGTTATTTTTGCTGTTCTTATTGTTTTCGCATGGTTATTTCTTTTTTTCTCGTTTGCTTGCAAAACAGCCGCAATAACCTTCTTTGTGTCCCCACTGTTGACATTTGCCACATTGGAGAGATTTGAATCTACACTCATTGTAAAAATGCATGCCTCCACATCCCCAGCATGGGCTTTTAGGTATTTTAGGCATTGATGCACTGTTACGATTTTCGCTGTGTGCGTGTCCCGGTTGTTTGAACCTTGTGGGTTTGACAGCTGCCGCTTCCAATGATTTGCTATCCTGTTTTAGATTCGAAATACGATGACACTCCAACAAAATTTTCTCGAGGTTCACGTCCTTTTCTTTGTCTAGCATTGATAGGATTCGCGTTCTCACATCTGCGTCAGACGGTGACTGCAGTCCAATAACAAAAATAAGACACTTGAATTGGCCATTAGTCAACTTGTTATGCTCGAATTCTACGCATTGCCTGTTGACTTCACTCGCATATGCTGTATAGTCCGATTCCGTTTTCCGCAACTGTAAACACCGGTACCGTTTTTGGAATAGAGACTCCGATGATCCGAAAATGGCTTTAAATTTATCCACAGTCTGGGCGAATTCGAAATCCTTTGGAAATTTCGGTAAAGGAAAATTCACATACCTATTATGCTCGACCGGTCCCAGTTTTCTTAGGAGTAATCTGACCTTTGCTGAATCATCCAACTTTGCTGCGTCGCCTTCGAATAAATCTGCGTAGCGCTGATACCATGCATTGAATGTGAGGTTGGTTTCTGGGTCGAAGTGATGGTCCGCTTCGGCTTTCATCACTCGAGCCGCCATTGACGAGATGAGTTGAGCTTGCTGCTCCACTATGAGTTTTAAACTCGATAATAATTCTTCCGACTGCATCGCAAGTTTTTTCTTCGTCTTTTCCCTCGTCGCCACTGTTGTATTCGCCTCGCGATACTACTATTGGTTACGCAAAGGAAAAGGTGTGCTCTGCTCAAAGTACATTGGATGACTGTTTATTCATTGTCATAGTTCAGTATGTCATACAATAGAATTCATTACAAATACATTAACATTTCAGTACTGATAGTGTTGCCAACATCTCCCCCCTTCAACAATATCATGACATTACATTTAGATATATTTAGATGCAAATCATTGGAAGCGCACCATGAATGAAGGATGCCAAGATCGTTTTGTAACATACGACAGTCAGAAACGTTAGACACCGCTGTGAAAAGCTTGCAATCATCTGCGTATAGCAAACATTCACATTAAAGAGATGACAGGTCATTGGCAAAAAATAGGAAAAGGAGAGGGCCGAGGATTGAACCCTGAGAAACACCAGAAGTTGGACGGAAAGAAGATGAAAATGTAGTCTTAAACACGACATAACAGGACCGTCCAATGAGATAGGAAGAAAGCCAAGTCACTAAGTGAATAAGAAAGCCACCGAGTAGTAATTTGTTAAGCAAAATCGTATGATTCACGGTGTCAAACGCTTTCGAAAAATCTGTGTATATTGCGTGAACATCTAGGTGACTGTCAAATGATTTAGCCACGTAATGGAAAAATTCCGCTAAGTTAGTAGCTGTGGATTTGTTTTTACGAAAACCATGCTGCTTGGACGAGATGGAATGGCCATAATTCTCATTAATGTAGTTGAAAACAATTCTCTCGAACACCTTAGAACATCCAGATAAAAGTGAGATGGGACAATAGTTTGCAGCTAAGTTGGGGCTGCCTTTTTTAGGTACAGGGACCACGTGCGAAATTTTCCACTCTGCCAGAAAGACACCTTCCATAATACTTTTATTATATATAATGGCAAAAGGGATGCTTATTGTATTTTGGGTTTTCTTTAAAAATATGTTTGGTATACTCTCTGGGCCAGAAGACGAGTTGACGTTAAGAGAAGAGATGACCAGTTCAACGTATGATGTTCGAATATAGGAAGGTGGTTGAAAAGATTGCTGGTATCTATTAAAATTAGGTAGAGCAGAAGGCTGACGATAAGTACTAGCAAAGAATGAAGCAAAAAGCTCGCAGATATCTTCTGGAGTTTCGGCCGTAATGTTATTGTGAGATAACGAAGACGGATGACAGGAACTAGATCTCATGTTCTTCACGTAGGACCAGAAAAGCTTGTTCTCATTATTGTGAAGGCTATTTTCTATGCTTAAAAAGTAAGCTGCACGGGCACTACTAATAAGTTTCTTGAGCTTAGAATGCATATTGTGGAAAACCAGATAAACCCTCACGCGATGAAAACGCCTGAAACGAGCATGGGCACGATTTTTCTTGCTCAGCGTTTTATGAATAAGTGAAGTAAACCAAATGGGACCCTTTTGGTTTCTACAAACTCTAACAGGGACGTATTTATGAATAATATTGTAGACCTTACTGTAGAAAATAGCCACAGCAGTCTCGCACTTGTGATGATGAAGAACTCTATCCCAGTCAATTTCAGTCAAGTAGAGTCAGTAAGTAAGTAATTTGTTCATTAAAACTAATATTTTCAAATTTGTTACACTGAACCTAAAAATGTTACAATTTTATGATATAAATGTTACACTTAGAAATCTGAAAACGGCAACCCTGTTACCGATGTGATCGAAACCTTGATGTCGTTGGAAAGTCTGGTGGAGGTGGTGTTCTTATAGCTGTCCGAAATGACATTGAGTCGTCTTTTATTTCTAGTACGCATTTAGATTCCTTTGACTGTGTCACAATTTCAATTCCATCGATATCTTTACTAGTTTCATGCATTTATATTCCTCTTAATTCTTCTATGGCGGTATATGACGGCATCTTTAACAATTTCTCTGATCTGATTAATATAAGATATCCTAATTCACATGTTGTCATATGTGGGGACTTTAACCTCCCCTCTATTTGTTGGCCAAATAATCCAGGTCTTCCAGTAAGTTCTAGTTCGCCTTCAATGTTACTTGCGATATCATCATTCCTTGAGTTTTGCAATTTATTCCAATTTAATTCAAATCGCAACTGTAATGATCGCATTTTGGATCTCGTCCTCAGCAATATAGGTTCTTCTTGCTTATTAACGATCAATGCATCGGTTGCATATATTCCGACTGATATGCATCACCCAGCCCTCTTGAACTGCATAATTATTCCAAACTCCTCAAGTCATTACAATAATCCCCGTACTCGGTTCAACTTTAGAAAAGGCGGATTACTCTACTTGACTGAAATTGACTGGGATAGAGTTCTTCATCATCACAAGTGCGAGACTGCTGTGGCTATTTTCTACAGTAAGGTCTACAATATTATTCATAAATACGTCCCTGTTAGAGTTTGTAGAAACCAAAAGGGTCCCATTTGGTTTACTTCACTTATTCATAAAACGCTGAGCAAGAAAAATCGTGCCCATGCTCGTTTCAGGCGTTTTCATCGCGTGAGGGTTTATCTGGTTTTCCACAATATGCATTCTAAGCTCAAGAAACTTATTAGTAGTGCCCGTGCAGCTTACTTTTTAAGCATAGAAAATAGCCTTCACAATAATGAGAACAAGCTTTTCTGGTCCTACGTGAAGAACATGAGATCTAGTTCCTGTCATCCGTCTTCGTTATCTCACAATAACATTACGGCCGAAACTCCAGAAGATATCTGCGAGCTTTTTGCTTCATTCTTTGCTAGTACTTATCGTCAGCCTTCTGCTCTACCTAATTTTAATAGATACCAGCAATCTTTTCAACCACCTTCCTATATTCGAACATCATACGTTGAACTGGTCATCTCTTCTCTTAACGTCAACTCGTCTTCTGGCCCAGAGAGTATACCAAACATATTTTTAAAGAAAACCCAAAATACAATAAGCATCCCTTTTGCCATTATATATAATAAAAGTATTATGGAAGGTGTCTTTCTGGCAGAGTGGAAAATTTCGCACGTGGTCCCTGTACCTAAAAAAGGCAGCCCCAACTTAGCTGCAAACTATTGTCCCATCTCACTTTTATCTGGATGTTCTAAGGTGTTCGAGAGAATTGTTTTCAACTACATTAATGAGAATTATGGCCATTCCATCTCGTCCAAGCAGCATGGTTTTCGTAAAAACAAATCCACAGCTACTAACTTAGCGGAATTTTTCCATTACGTGGCTAAATCATTTGACAGTCACCTAGATGTTCACGCAATATACACAGATTTTTCGAAAGCGTTTGACACCGTGAATCATACGATTTTGCTTAACAAATTACTACTCGGTGGCTTTCTTATTCACTTAGTGACTTGGCTTTCTTCCTATCTCATTGGACGGTCCTGTTATGTCGTGTTTAAGACTACATTTTCATCTTCTTTCCGTCCAACTTCTGGTGTTTCTCAGGGTTCAATCCTCGGCCCTCTCCTTTTCCTATTTTTTGCCAATGACCTGTCATCTCTTTAATGTGAATGTTTGCTATGCGCAGATGATTGCAAGCTTTTCACAGCGGTGTCTAACGTTTCTGACTGTCGTATGTTACAAAACGATCTTGGCATCCTTCATTCATGGTGCGCTTCCAATGATTTGCATCTAAATATATCTAAATGTAATGTCATGATATTGTTGAAGGGGGGAGATGTTGGCAACACTATCAGTACTGAAATGTTAATGTATTTGTAATGAATTCTATTGTATGACATACTGAACTATGACAATGAATAAACAGTCATCCAATGTACTTTGAGCAGAGCACACCTTTTCCTTTGCGTAACCAATAGTAGTATCGCGAGGCGAATACAACAGTGGCGACGAGGGAAAAGACGAAGAAAAAACTTGCGATGCAGTCGGAAGAATTATTATCGAGTTTAAAACTCATAGTGGAGCAGCAAGCTCAACTCATCTCGTCAATGGCGGCTCGAGTGATGAAAGCCGAAGCGGACCATCACTTCGACCCAGAAACCAACCTCACATTCAATGCATGGTATCAGCGCTACGCAGATTTATTCGAAGGCGACGCAGCAAAGTTGGATGATTCAGCAAAGGTCAGATTACTCCTAAGAAAACTGGGACCGGTCGAGCATAATAGGTATGTGAATTTTCCTTTACCGAAATTTCCAAAGGATTTCGAATTCGCCCAGACTGTGGATAAATTTAAAGCCATTTTCGGATCATCGGAGTCTCTATTCCAAAAACGGTACCGGTGTTTACAGTTGCGGAAAACGGAATCGGACTATACAGCATATGCGAGTGAAGTCAACAGGCAATGCGTAGAATTCGAGCATAACAAGTTGACTAATGGCCAATTCAAGTGTCTTATTTTTGTTATTGGACTGCAGTCACCGTCTGACGCAGATGTGAGAACGCGAATCCTATCAATGCTAGACAAAGAAAAGGACGTGAACCTCGAGAAAATTTTGTTGGAGTGTCATCGTATTTCGAATCTAAAACAGGATAGCAAATCATTGGAAGCGGCAGCTGTCAAACCCACAAGGTTCAAACAACCGGGACACGCACACAGCGAAAATCGTAACAGTGCATCAATGCCTAAAATACCTAAAAGCCCATGCTGGGGATGTGGAGGCATGCATTTTTACAATGAGTGTAGATTCAAATCTCTCCAATGTGGCAAATGTCAACAGTGGGGACACAAAGAAGGTTATTGCGGCTGTTTTGCAAGCAAACGAGAAAAAAAGAAATAACCATGCGAAAACAATAAGAACAGCAAAAATAACAGAAACAACCAAAGCAAAACAAAATACCAAAAGCAAGACAACGTAATCCATTACGAAGTCAAAAAGACAGTTGCGCGCAAGTTTGTGAATGTCAAAATTAACGATTGTGACATAACCCTTCAAATAGACACTGCGTCCGACGTTTCTATCATTTCACAATCTACATGGCGAAAATTGAACAGTCCGAAGATCCAAACTGACGCAAGTATTATCAATGATGCGCAAGGTAATAGGATTGACATCCTTGGACTGATAGATTGCACAGTGGAGCTTATGTCAACACGACACAAATCCAAAGTTTTTTTCGCGAGTGAGAGTGATTTGGAGTTATTTGGAATCGATCTAATGGACAAGTTTGCTTTGTGGAATCAGCCTCTGAGCATGGTATGCAATCAAACTCATTCGATACCGTTTGAACAAACAATTATTTCCGAATTCTCAGATCTGTTCGATGATTCATTGGGATGTTCAACTGCCTCCAAGTAGAAGTTGACACTTAAAGAAAACGCAGCGCCAGTATTTCGAGAAAAACGACCCGCGCCATAATGATACATTAGCTACAGTGGAAAAATAACTTTTGCGACTAAAAGAAGCTGGAATCATCTCACCAGCCGAATAGTGCTCTAATAGTGGTTGTTCGCAACTCAAACAGCAAAATCCGGATATGCTCAGATTTTTCATCGGGGCTTCATGATGCACTTCAACCACACCAAGGGCCAATACCAACACCTGAAGAAATTTTCTCGAAACATATCGGAAGTAAGTTTTTTACACATATCGACCTCTCGGATGCGTATTTAAACATAGTTGGCATTTCCAAACATTGGCGAACATGATGTTATCGGGCATCAGTCGGGCTTCAGCCTACATCGAGGTTCTACGAAGAGTCTTATCTCGAATAAGAGATTTTGGTTTTAAAATTCGTCAAAAAAGTGCCAGTTTGTAAAAGAAGAACTCAATTACTTAGGACATGTACTTAGCGGGAATGAACTGAAACCTGACCCTCGAAAGGTCGAAGTAATAAAGAACATGCCACCACCAACATCATTGCCGCAATTACGATCTTTTCTTGGCGCCATTAACTATTATGGAAAGTACATTCCCCGAATGAGCCAACTTCGTGAACCTCTGGATCAATTGCTACGAAAAGGTAAACAATGGGCATGGGCTTCAAAATGTTCCGCAGCATTTGAGGAGTTCAAAAGGATCCTTCAATCAGATCTAGCATTGACGCATTATAATCCCAGTTGGCCCATCATTGTATCGTCAGATGCATCGAATGAGGGTATCGGAGCTGTCATTTCTCATCAATTACCAGACGGATCTATCAAAGCTGTATATCACGCATCCAGAACATTAGCTACAGCTGAAAGAAATTACAGTCAGATAGAGAAGAAGAAACGTGCATCAAGTTAGCGGAACAACTTTTGAAAATCGACTCGGCGACTTTACAGTAATTTGCCGCTAATTTGTTGTGAATTAGTTGTGGAAAAATTAATTTTGTCGCTCTTCATTTTCACTGAGAAATGGGGTGTTCCGCTAACTTGACGTCAAGTTAGCGGAACAACTTTCACGGATCAAGTCAGGACTTGTACCGTTCTCTTCCGCTATTTTGTTGTGAATTAGTTGTAAAAAAAAAATTTTGTCGCTCTTCATTTTCACTGAGAAAATGGGTGTTCCGCTAACTTGACGTCAAGTTTGCGGAACAACTTTCACGGATCAAGTCGGAACTTATACCGTTCCCTTCCGCTATTTTGTTGTGAATTAGTTGTGAAAGAAAAAAATTTGTCGCTCTTCACCATCAGCGGGAAATTGTAGTTTCCTGTTTGTGACGTCACGATGGAACAGCCCCACTTTACCCGCTCGAATCAAGTCGCGGAGTATGTCATAATTTGTTGCAAGGATAATACGAATGAGATGTTAAAAAACGATTTTGTCGCTCCTCGCCATTAACGGTAAAATGCACTTTTCCATATTACGTTGACGTCACTATCTCAAACAACCTACTTTTCCTGATCACACCGTGTCGGGGAGTATGTCAAAATTTGTCTCTTGGCTAATACGAATTAGTTGTGAAAAGAATGATTTTGTCGCTCTTCGCTATCGGTGAGAAAACGCGGTTTTCCAAATTATGACGTCACTATGGGAGAAAACCCACTTTTCTTGATCGGATCGACTTAGTGAGTATGGCATAATTTGCCGCTTGGCTAATACGAATTAGTTGTGAAAAGAATGATTTTGTCGCTCTTCGCCATCGGCGAGAAAACGCGGTTTTCCATTTAATGAAGTCACGATGGGAGAAAACCCACTTTTCCTGATCGGATCGACTTGGGGAGTATGGCATAATTTGCCGCTTGGCTAATACGAATTAGTTGTGAAAAGAATGATTTTGTCGCTCTTCGCCATCGGCGAGAAAACGCGTTTTTCCATTTTATGACGTCACTATGGGAGAAAACCCACTTTTCCTGTCCGGATCGACTTGGGGAGTATGGCATATTTTGCCGCTTGGCTAATACGAATTAGTTGTGAAAAGAATGATTTTGTCGCTCCCTTCTATCCGCGGAAAAACGCGGTTTTCCCTATTATGACGTCACTATGGGAGAAAACCCACATTTCCTGATCGGATCGACTTGGTGAGAATGGCATAATTTGCCGCTTGGCTAATACGAATTAGTTGTGAAAAGAATCATTTTGTCGCTCCCTTCTATCCGCGGAAAAACGCGGTTTTCCCTATTATGACGTCACTATGGGAGAAAACCCACATTTCCTGATCGGATCGACTTGGTGAGTATGGCATAATTTGCCGCTTGGCTAATACGAATTAGTTGTGAAAAGAATGATTTTGTCGCTCCCTTCTATCCGCGGGAAAACGCGGTTTTCCATTTTATGACGTCACTATGGGAGAAAACCCACTTTTCCTGATCGGATCGACTTGGTGAGTATGGCATAATTTGCCGCTTGGCTAATACGAATTAGTTGTGAAAAGAATGATTTTGTCGCTCCCTTCTATCCGCGGAAAAACGCGGTTTTCCCAATTATGACGTCACTATGGGAGAAAACCCACATTTCCTGATCGGATCGACTTGGTGAGAATGGCATAATTTGCCGCTTGGCTAATACGAATAAGTTGTGAAAAGAATGATTTTGTCGCTCATCGCCATCGGCGAGAATACGCGGTTTTCCATTTTATGACGTCACTATGGGAGAAAACCCACTTTTCCTGATCGGCTCGACTTGGGGAGTATGGCATAATTTGCCGCTAGGCTAATACGAATTAGTTGTGAAAAGAATGATTTTGTCGCTCTTCGCCATCGGCGAGAAAACGCGTTTTTCCATTTTACGACGTCACTATGGGAGAAAACCCAGTTTTCCTGATCGGATCGACTTGGGGAGTATGGCATAATTTGCCGCTTGGCCAATACGAATTAGTTGTGAAAAGAATGATTTTGTCGCTCTTCGCCATCGGCGAGAAAACGCGTTTTTCCATTTTATGACGTTACTATGGGAGAAAACCCACTTTTCCTGATCGGCTCGACTTGGTGAGTATGGCATAATTTGCCGCTTGGCTAATACGAATTAGTTGTGAAAAGAATGATTTTGTCGCTCCCTTCTATCCGCGGAAAAACGCGGTTTTCCCTATTATGACGTCACTATGGGAGAAAACCCACTTTTCCTGATCGGCTCGACTTGGTGAGTATGGCATAATTTGCCGCTTGGCTAATACGAATTAGTTGTGAAAAGAATGATTTAGTCGCTCTTCGCTATCGGTGAGAAAACGCGGTTTTCCATTTTATGACGTCACTATGGGAGAAAACCCACATTTCCTGATCGGATCGACTTGGGGAGTATGGCATAATTTGCCGCTTGGCTAATACGAATTAGTTGTGAAAAGAATGATTTTGTCGCTCTTCGCCATCGGCGAGAAAACGCGGTTTTCCATTTTATGACGTCACTATGGGAGAAAACCCACATTTCCTGATCGGATCGACTTGGTGAGTATGGCATAATTTGCCGCTTGGCTAATACGATTTAGTTGTGAAAAGAATGATTTTGTCGCTCTTCGCTATCGGTGAGAAAACGCGGTTTTCCATTTTATGACGTCACTATGGGAGAAAACCCACATTTCCTGATCGGATCGACTTGGGGAGTATGGCATAATTTGCCGCTTGGCTAATACGAATTAGTTGTGAAAAGAATGATTTTGTCGCTCTTCGCTATCGGTGAGAAATCGCGGTTTTCCATTTTATGACGTCACTATGGGAGAAAACCCACATTTCCTGATCGGATCGACTTGGGGAGTATGGCATAATTTGCCGCTTGGCTAATACGAATTAGTTGTGAAAAGAATGATTTTGTCGCTCTTCGCCATCGGCGAGAAAACGCGGTTTTCCATTTTATGACGTCACTATGGGAGAAAACCCACATTTCCTGATCGGATCGACTTGGTGAGTATGGCATAATTTGCCGCTTGGCTAATACGAATTAGTTGTGAAAAGAATGATTTTGTCGCTCCCTTCTATCCGCGGAAAAACGCGGTTTTCCCTATTATGACGTCACTATGGGGGAAAACCCACTTTTCCTGATCGGATCGACTTGGTGAGTATGGCATAATTTGCCGCTTGGCAAATATGAATTAGTTGTGAAAAGAATGATTTTGTCGCTCTTCGCCATCGGCGAGAAAACGCGGTTATCCATATTATGACGTCACGATGGGAGAAAACCCACTTTTCCTTATCGGATCGACTTGGTGAGTATGGCATAATATGAGTTATATGAAGTTTGGAAACTCACCATCTCGAATGTGGATTTTTTTTATTTAGATCGATATGAAATCGTTTGTCGGTGATTGTCGGTCTATTAAAAAGGTTTGTCGGTCCTTAATTATTTAAATAAAAGCATTTTAAAGTGTATGAAAACGACATCATGTAGAAAATTAGCGTATCATTTATCCGACTTGTTTTTACATTCATTTGATAGATGGCGCTCTTGTAACGGATATAAACTACTGCTTAGATGTCAAAGATTGTTTTGTTTTATATATCAGGATGTTTCATAGGAGTATGTCGTCTGTCGTGTACACAGTTATGTGAAGTTGGCTATCTTACATCCCAAATTTGATTTTTTTTTAAATATATAAACAGCCGTTTAAATCCGTTAAAAGAGCGCCATCTATGAAATAAATGTAAAAACAAGTCGGTTAAAATGATCCGCTAATTTTCTATGATGTCGTTTTCATACACTTCAAAATGCTTTTATTTAAATAATTAAGGACCGACAAACCTTTTTAATAGACCGACAATCACCGACAAACGATTTCATATCGATCTAAATAAAAAAAATCCACATTCGATATGGTGAGTTTCCAAACTTCATATAACTCAAATTATGCCATACTCACCAAGTCGATCCGATAAGGAAATGTGGGTTTTCTCCCATAGTGACGTCATAATAGGAAAAACCGCGTTTTCTTACCGATAGCGAAGAGCGACAAAATCATTCTTTTCACAACTAATTCGTATTAGCCAAGCGGCAAATTATGCCATACTCCCCAAGTCGATCCGATCAGGAAAAGTGGGTTTTCTCCCATAGTGACGTCATAAAATGGAAAACCGCGTTTTCCCGCGGATAGAAGGGAGCGACAAAATCATTCTTTTCACAACTAATTCGTATTCGCCAAGCGGCAAATTATGCCATACTCACCAAGTCGATCCGATCAGGAAAAGTGGGATTTCTCCCATAGTGACGTCATAATAGGGAAAAGCGCGTTTTTTCACCGATAGCGAAGAGCGACAAAATCATTCTTTTCACAACTAATTCGTATTGGTCAAGCGGCAAATTATGCCATACTCACCAAGTCGATCCGATCAGGAAAAGTGGGATTTCTCCCATAGTGACGTCATAATAGGGAAAACCGCGTTTTCTTACCGATAGCGAAGAGCGACAAAATCATTACTTTCACAACTAACTCGTATTAGCCAAACGGCAAATTATGCCATACTCACCAAGTCGATCCGATCAGGAAAAGTGGGTTTCTCCCATAGCGACTTCATAATAGGGAAAACCGCGTTTTTCCGCGGATAGAAGGGAGCGACAAAATCATTCTTTTCACAACTAATTCGTATTCGCCAAGCGGCAAATTATGCCAGACTCACCAAGTCGATCCGATCAGTAAAAGTGGGATTTCTCCCATAGTGACGTCATAATAAGGAAAACCGCGTTTTCCCTCGGATAGAAGGGAGCGACAAAATCATTCTTTTCACAACTAATTCGAATTAGCCAAGCGGCAAATTATGCCATACTCACCAAGTCGATCCGATGAGGAAAAGTGGGTTTTCTCCCATAGTGACGTCATAAAATGGAAAACCGCGTTTTCCCGCGGATAGAAGGGAGCGACAAAATCATTCTTTTCACAACTAATTCGTATTAGCCAAGCGGCAAATTATGCCATACTCACCAAGTCGATCCGATCAGGAAATGTGGGTTTTCTCCCATAGTGACGTCATAATAGGGGAAACCGCGTTTTCTTACCGATAGCGAAGAGCGACAAAATCATTCTTTTCACAACTAATTCGTATTAGCCAAGCGGCAAATTATGCCATACTCACCAAGTCGATCCGATAAGGAAATGTGGGTTTTCTCCCATCGTGACGTCATAATATGGATAACCGCGTTTTCTCGCCGATGGCGAAGAGCAACAAAATCATTCTTTTCACAACTAATTCGTACTAGCCAAGCGGCAAATTATGCCATACTCCCCAAGTCGATCCGATCAGGAAAAGTGGGTTTTCTCCCATAGTGACGACATAAAATGGAAAACCGCGTTTTCTCACCGATGGCGAAGAGCGACAAAATCATTCTTTTCACAACTAATTCGTATTAGCCAAGCGCCAAATTATGCCATACTCCCCAAGTCGATCCGATCAGGAAAAGTGGGTTTTCTCTCATAGTGACGTCATAAAATGGAAAACCGCGTTTTCCCGCGGATAGAAGGGAGCGACAAAATCATTCTTTCCACAACTAATTCGTATTAGCCAAGCGGCAAATTATGCCATACTCCCCAAGTCGATCCGATCAGGAAAAGTGGGTTTTCTCCCATAGTGACGTCATTAAATGGAAAACCGCGTTTTCCCGCGGATAGAAGGGAGCGACAAAATCATTCTTTCCACAACTAATTCGTATTAGCCAAGCGGCAAATTATGCCATACTCCCCAAGTCGATCCGATCAGGAAAAGTGGGTTTTCTCCCAAAGTGACGTCATAAAATGGAAAACCGCGTTTTCCCGCGGATAGAAGGGAGCGACAAAATCATTCTTTCCACAACTAATTCGTATTAGCCAAGCGGCAAATTATGCCATACTCACCAAGTCGATCCGATCAGGAAAAGTGGGTTTTCTCCCATAGTGACGTCATAAAATGGAAAACCGCGTTTTCCCGCGGATAGAAGGGAGCGACAAAATCATTCTTTCCACAACTAATTCGTATTAGCCAAGCGGCAAATTATGCCATACTCACCAAGTCGATCCGATCAGGAAAAGTGGGTTTTCTCCCATAGTGACGTCATAATATGGAAAACCGCGTTTTCCCGCGGATAGAAGGGAGCGACAAAATCATTCTTTCCACAACTAATTCGTATTAGCCAAGTGGCAAATTATGCCATACTCCCCAAGTCGATCCGATCAGGAAAAGTGGGTTTTCTCCCATAGTGACGTCATAAAATGGAAAACCGCGTTTTCCCGCGGACAGAAGGGAGCGACAAAATCATTCTTTCCACAACTAATTCGTATTAGCCAAGCGGCAAATTATGCCATACTCACCAAGTCGATCCGATCAGGAAAAGTGGGTTTTCTCCCATAGTGACGTCATAAAATGGAAAACCGCGTTTTCCCGCGGATAGAAGGGAGCGACAAAATCATTCTTTCCACAACTAATTCGTATTAGCCAAGCGGCAAATTATGCCGTACTCACCAAGTCGATTCGATTAGGAAATGTGGGTTTTCTCCCATAGTGACGTCATAATAGGGAAAACCGCGTTTTCTTACCGATAGCGAAGAGCGCCAAATCATTCTTTTCACAACTAATTCGTATTAGCCAAGCGGCAAATTATGCCATACTCGCCAAGTCGATCCCATCAGGAAAAGTGGGTTTTCTCCCATAGTGACGTCATAAAATGGAAAACCGCGTTTTCCCGCGGATAGAAGGGACGACAAAATGATTCTTTTCACAACTAATTCGTATTAGCCAAGCGGCAAATTATGCCATACTCACCAAGTCGATCCGATCTAGAAAAGTGGGTTTTCTCCCATAGTGACGTCATAATTTGGAAAACCGCGTTTTCCCGCGTTTTCCCGCGTAAAAAAGAGAGCGACAAAATCATTCTTTTCACAGCTAATTGTAATTAGCCAAGAGACAAATTTTGACATACTCCCCGACACGGTGTGATCAGGAAAAGTAGGTTGTTTGAGATAGTGACGTCAACGTAATATGGAAAAGTGCATTTTACCGTTAATGGCGAGGAGCGACAAAATCGTTTTTTTAACATTACATTCGTATTATCCTTGCAGCAAATTATGACATACTCCGCGACTTGATTCGAGCGGGTAAAGTGGGGCTGTTCCATCGGGACGTCACAAACAGGAAACTACAATTTCCCGCTGATGGTGAAGAGCGACAATTTTTTTTCTTTCACAACTAATTCACAACAAAATAGCGGAAGGGAACGGTATAAGTTTCGACTTGATCCGTGAAAGTTGTTCCGCTAACTTGACGTCAAGTTAGCGGAACACCCATTTTCTTAGTGAAAATGAAGAGCGACAAAATTGTTGTTTTCACAACTAATTCACAACAAAATAGCGGAAGAGAACGGTACAAGTCCCGACTTGATCCTTGAAAGTTGCTCCGCTAACTTGACGTCAAGTTAGCGGAACACCCATTTTCTCAGTGAAAATGAAGAGCGACAAAATTAATTTTTCCACAACTAATTCACAACAAATTAGCGGCAAATTACTGTAAAGTCGCCGAGTCGATTTTCAAAAGTTGTTCCGCTAACTTGATGCACGTGAAGAAGAAGAAGAAGAAGAGATTGGCAGTCGTTTATGTTAAGTTTCACCCAATGCTGTATGGCCGACAATTTCTTTTGGAGACCGACCATAAACCATTGCTGTCTATTTTTCGTCCAAAGAAAGGAATTTCCGTCACAACCAACAATCGTCTACAACGTTGGGCACTCAAGCTCCAAACCTATGATTTCAACATGAAATATGTCAACACAAATGAATTTGGAAATGCAGATATTTTATGAAGATTTATTGGTAAATCCAAAAATGAGGATCTTGAAGATTTCATCATTGCAACCACAATAATGGAAAAATATGACGACACCGAACTACAACTTCAAAACAACATTAAAAATTTGCCCGTAACTTTTGATACTATTTGCAAGGAGACGAGCAGGTCGGATGAGCTTAGTCTGGTTAGCAAGTATGTAGTAAATGGGTGGCCAAAGCAAGTTCCATCACATTTGCAGCAATATCTCAACAGAAAAGACGCGATCATGATTTCCGAAAATTGCCCACTTTTCAATGGAAGGATTATTATACCAGTCATATTAATCATCAATGTGGCACGATAGCCCGACGTCGGGCCTTGGGCGCCTGATTGATTGATTGTTGTCAGTACAAATGTCAAACAGTGCTCCAATTGTCAGCAAGCATCGAATTTTCCGAGAAAGATAAAATTGGAATGGTGGCCTCTAACCGATAGACCCTGGCAGCGGTTGTAAATAGACTTCGCGGGCCCATTGAACAACATTTGGTATTTCATTATCATCGACTCATTTTCAAAGTGGCCGGAAGTCATACCAACGAAATCTATAACTGCTACGGTAACAATCAATATACTGAAGTCAGTCTTCGCAAGGTTTGGGTCGCCTGAGACAATAGTATCAGATAACGGTACACAGTTTACGAGTCATCAATTCACAGCCTTCTGTGCGCAGCATGGAATTACTCATATAAAAACTGCACCATTCCATCCGCAATTGAACGGTCAAACGGAGAGGACTGTCGAAACATTTAAAAACGCCTTGAAAAAGATGAAGGGGGAGGAAACACTATAGAGAATATAATTAATATTTTATTATTGACAATAAAACTCCTGCCGAGCTCATGTTTGGAAGACGACTACGCACCGAATTGGACTTGTTGAAGCCTCCTCCACCCACATCCAACAGACCCAATATACAACAAACGAGGGGTTCCATCGCAAACATGGAGCTAAGCCGAAGGTTTTCAACAATGGTGACCTGGTTTTCGTGAACGACACGAACAAGTTGAATGGTGTCCAGGGAAAGTCATCGAACAGCGAGGCAAAGTGAACTACAATGTGTTGCTGGAACATCCCCACCGTTTAGTTCGAACCCATGCCAATCAGAGGAAACCACGATACTCAGCATCATCATCACGCGATGAACGTGTATCAATTCCGCTATCTCAACTATTGGAAGAATTCGACATCGTGCAGCCAGACGTTTCCAATCATCGAGAAGAGGACGTACAACAAGCAGGAATATGCGGCACGGCCGGCATTACTCCCGTAATCAATCGACCCATCGCAGGAGTAGGAAGCCTCCCGAGCGATTCAATCCTTCTGCCTATTGTTGAAGGGGGGAGATGTTGGCAACACTATCAGTACTGAAATGTTAATGTATTTGTAATGAATTTTATTGTATGACATACTGAACTATGACAATGAATAAACAGTCATCCAATGTACTTTGAGCAGAGCACACCTTTTCATTTGCCTAACCAATAGTAGTATCGCGAGGCGAATACAACAGATATATTCATTAAAAGCATCTCCACTTATATTTTCATATGAAATAAATTCAATCTTTCTGGATTTAACTGCCTCTATAAAGAACTTACTTTTGATCGGAAATTAAAGTTTACGGAGCATTTTTCCAGCCTAGTCAAAAAAAGCTTCTCAGCTTTCTGGTTTCGTTTTGCGTAGCACATCTAATTTTAAATCGGAACGTTCCGCTTTGAACTTATTTGTCTCTCTCGTCAGAAGCACCTTAGAGTATGCTTCAGTCGTATGGTCTCCTACTCTAACGACGGGAGCTTCTTCATCAGGGGCATCTGACGACCTAGAGTCCGTACAACGAAAATTTACTAGGTCGCTGTTCTTTAACCCTTCTGTCGGCACCTACAACAATATGCATATTATATACCCAATAGGTCTGGCTGGACCTACTGAGAAAAAATTTTTATTTTTAAGAAAAAGTGAAATTTTTATACGTAGAGTCATTCTGCCGATTCTAAATTAGCTTTTTTAAACAATAAAAGCTTTTATATCATTTTCGTAGATATACTGGGAACGTTTTTAAGTAGACATATTTTGAGGTGGTATTAGTACAAACATGTTTTTTCCCTTATTTTCTCCTTTTTTTGCTTTTGTATTTTCATAGCGTATATCTAGTGGAAAGTTTGATCGCATTTTCCAATTCCAATATCTCTGGAGAAATATTTAGCACTATGTTGGTAGATTTTACCCAGGTGTTAGTCTGCAGAATTAGGGAAATAGGTGGAAAGAAATAGGGAATTTTCAAGCGCAAAAATCATTTTATTCTACATTTTTCGTAAATTTCTTGGTGAAATCTATTTAGAAAGACGTTCTCAAGTCAGTCATACTAAGTCCTTACTATTACAAATGAAAGAAAATTGGTTTGAATTTCCTAGAATTAAATCTCAGTTGATTAGGTGAGGTTATAGAACATGATAAAACTAGGCATAACCATTTTCCAAACTTCACGGCTTCTTAAACTAAAATCTCATAATTTTTTATTGTTTATAGTGCAAATTAAATTCTTATGATATTATTACATCACAAATAGAATAATTTTAAGAGAATGTGATATTTTCACTTTTTACCTGGTGAGAAAAATGGGGTGAAAAATTTTAGGTCTGGCCAGACCTATTGGGTATCAAAAAGCACTATAAATTGAATTTCGTCAAAAACATGCTCAAAACTTCAAAAAAAAATGTCAAATTTTTGCAAAATGCTTCTAAACATATTATTTTAGGATATCATGAAGTATGAAGTCACTGCGATTTCATTTTTTATACTTTTTTGATTTTAACCCAAATATAGTGCCAAAAGTCTGGCCAGACCTTTGTGCCGACAGAAGGGTTAAACTTAACATTCCGTACCGTTCTTACCCCGATCGATTGGAATTTCTAAAGTTGTTGTCGTTGAGCGATTGAAGAAAATACTTAGATTTGAGCTTTTTGTTCAAAATTTGCCGAGGTCATCTTTCTATTTCCAACTAAATTAATTTCCGAGTATCAACCTACAACGCACGATCGCTGGCCATTTTCGAGCATTACTTCAGCCAACTTTCTGTTTACATGAACTCGCCTCTGGTAAGGTCCATGCGTTATTATGACAGGCTTGAGCTTGGTCCCTTACCCAATTCCTTACATTCTTTTAAGCGACTTGTTTTAAGTAAAATCACATTAAGCAGCCTATCCTAACAAGTTGATTGTATAATATGTACCTACCTGTTTTTTATATCTAACTTATAATTTCAAGAATGTATTTATTAATTTGCATACTCTTTATCAATTTATTCTTAATTCTTTCCTTTCTTTTTTTGTTCTATTTTTTTAGTTTTCTTATCTTCATTACTGGAATTACGTATGTAAATTAGTACTACTGTGTTAGAATTGTTGAATATTGATCTTAATGTTACTTTTTAGGGAACATGATTCCTGTCTGTAACAATTGAATTAAATAAATAAATAAATTACCCTGTGAACTGAAGGTGCGCTCACTAACCACTACACCAGCCCCAAAATGAAAATGTTCTAAGTAATTTGTTAGTCTAGCGCCTAATTTTCCCAAAAAAGGTCCGTTTTATTATACATCAGTTTTTTGTTCTCAGACTATTTTGTCTGTATCTTTCTCTGTGTACTGCTGACCGATTGTTTTCAGGGCTATTATCCCTGACATAGTGTGTAAACCTAAAACATAACGAAGCGAATCATTAATAACACCAATGCGTGGCTATTGATCAGGAAAAGTTCAGATCATACCATAACAGGGAGTTTCAACCCAAGCAAAAACGGTGACGAACCCTGTCAGGTCTTTCGATACCAGCTCTTAGTACAAATTCACCGATGCGCTCAGCGCTGGGCTTTGTCAAATTGTGTACACAAGTGTAAAGCCCTTTAGAATTCTTTGAAAGCTGTGTGAAGTCGAGAAGCATTTCGAAGCCAGATTTAATGGTTTCACATATTGCATTGGCATAACTCTAGTCTAAAGAATCCTATCCTAATCTCCATACATTACATATATGCTAGTTGTATCCGTCACGTTATGTCGTCTATTATGTTGGCGTCCTTAACAAGTTGCAGCCCCGGAAGATGGAATTGTCTACATAATATTCCCCCTCTGTGGTGCTTGAATGGACTGGTGATCCTCAATACTATATTGAATTTAATTGTTCATCCTTCGAGATAATCTAGAAATACTATTGATAATATTTTTTTTAACTCACCCCCACCCCCATGCACTTTCCCGACCAAATTGTTGAACAGTGGAACGAAATCATCCACAAATACTCCTGTGTATTCTTTCAAGCAGTAAACTAAAAGATTTCATGTTTATTCCGAAACAAAGAACATTTTGAAGTTTTTCAATTTTCCAAATATAAAAAAGGACATTTTTCGCAGTGCACACAATTTTTATGGTGGACACTCAAAAGCTCAGGGCAATGAAAGTTTCAGTACTTTCTGAGTTTCAGATGTGCCTGACATGGAAGCAATCCGGACGGCAAACTTTCTTGTGTCTGGACGGACATCAAGGTTGATGGAATTCAAACTGAAAATGACCCGGACGTCCGTCGTCTACGTCGACTGCGAGTATACAATGCGCAAACAGGGACCATGAAATTGCAGCACCAAAGGACGATGACGAGCGGAGCGGACAATGAAACAACAAGAAATAAGATAAAAACAACAGCAAAAATATTCGTTGACTTTATTGAAAATTGAATTTTTCAATTGGACTTTTAGTTCGAGTGCTCCAAAGTGAGTTTTGTATGGCGGTAAATACTCCAAGTCGTTTTTATTGTCCGTTGAAGTCATTCAAAAAGTTTACGTCTATCTTCATGAGGAAATTGCACGCTGGGAAATAGTCTGGATTCGTCGTTGCTTTTTAAGTACTCTATGAGTCCGGCTATGGCAGGAAATGGTTTTGGGATTTCATCATGCGATATGGGAGAGATACACATGATATAGCATTAGTCATCCTATAACATCCAGGATATAATAATATATCGATTTCTTGAATGTATACATACGCCTTATTGATGATATTTCCATCTTGTTGCACTTTAACTTTCTGGATGGAGATGCATTCCATGCACGACGACACCGAAGACAAGATAAACGAGTCGATTATAACTGGGTTGATAGGATAATTGGATAGTGCTTGGATAACAAAATTCAAAATATATGACACATACGTTCCCCGGAGCACAACGCCCGAGGAAGCTTCCTGCACCAAAGTACCACCACAACACAATGGATGTTGTATCCTTCAGCGATTTTCTATCATAGACATATCTTGTCGGGGATTTGCTTTGTAAGCAATTTTCTGCAATATTTGCTTTTCCTCTAAGCAATAGACGCTGTGGCAAAACTATGAATGGAGTTACCGGCATAGTGCAGGTTTGAAAGCACTTCCAAGAGAATCCGTACATAGGATAATAGTGACAAAAATAGAGGTGTTTTATATGGTTCCACCTGGTTACAATATATTCCCACCTCATACTTAATCAATTAACTGAAAGTCAAATTCTTTAATCAAATCGTTACCATTTGCTATTGAAGAGAAGAAGAAAGAGCTCAACAAACCTGGGAAACAAACAAATTTTGAATGAGGGCTGCCCACACTTCACACTACAAAGCTAGTTCAACTCATCACCGAGTCGAGGCCGCTAGGATTTTCTAGTGCCTAAGCCACAAAAAAAATAAGAAAATGGAAAACCTGGTAGATCTCGTCTGCTGGATTGAGAACAGTTAAATACGCAACCTGATATCTGGTATATGTATCTGGTTAAGGATAATTATTGCGTTTTTCGGGTTCGACGCATTCTCGTTGAGACCAGTTGTTCTATTTCTTGATCCTAATGCTAAAAGTCTTGTAGGTAGACGCAATGAGCAATGAACTATACTGTATGCATTACACATGGTGGCCAAGGCCGCTGTATTCGATATAAAATTGATTAGAGCAAAATTTTGGAATCAATTTACCGAATTTCAAGCTCCTATCCCTACTGATTCAGTGCAGGATCGTCTATACCTTTTGTGCGTGGTTAAGGTTCTCTGATCACGCTCTGTGGCTCACTTGGTTGAGTCGCACTCTACCATGCTAGTAGTCTAGAGGTCCGGAGATCGAATCTCGGCGGGGTCCAGGAAATATATAGTGCTTGCAACATTATATACACTCCTCTATATGCAATCTAACGTTGACTCGAAGTAGCCTATAAACGGCTGAGTGAACGAACCATGCACCACAAGGAGTTACGGTACAGAGAGATTCTCTGAGTTGTTTAAGTTTGCACTATCAAGAGTATGTAATTTACAAATAATGAACTACATGATGTTCAAACATTGCTTCCCTTTTCACACTCTTCATTCGGCTATCATCATAAATGTTGCAAGATATCGTGACGTCGTCGGGCCTTGGTCGCCTTTATCGTTTAATTCCAATTGGAGGAGTCCCTCTTGAATCTTGAGGCAGCCCGTGGTCAACAGAAAATCAAATACAAATCAATATCATTTTACCACCTCAGTTCAATACAGGCTGTTTCTAGAGTCTAGCTTTATCAATAGTATCAGTATCGTTCGACAGCTCAAGAAGTTCAAATTGCATAAGGAAACTCGATGAAACAATAGAGAGTTTTAGCAAGTCGTATGGAATAAAACGACATAATTTGACATTCCATATAAAAATTCGCTTGCTAACCGTATACGAAACAAAATATTTTAATTTTGCATATCCTAAGTAGGCATAGGTGTAAAAAACGACAAATTATTTCGCCAATTTCGACTGTTTCCAGAGAATCAAATATGTATACGGAAATACACCCATGCCTACTTGGGACATGCAAAATTAAGATATTTCGTTTCGTATACGGTAAGCAAGCAAATTTTTGCATGGAATGTCAAATTATGTCGTTTTATTCCATACGACTTGCTAAAACTCTCTAATGATTAAAATAGTTCCCAAAAATAATGAGACTTGACTGCTGCGAGAGCATCGGTTCGCTCCCGATTTTTTTTTTTTTTTTAGTGGGGCAACTTTTTCTATTTCACGTAAAACGTGCGGTGGTCGGTTCACGAGAGCAACGAAAATTTTCATTTCGATCGAATTCATAACAGCATTCTCATCAGTAAATTAATTACCTTCTCGAAAAATGTAGGCTTCTCTTTGAGCTGTTTTTTGAGCTCAAAATAGGCTTGAAGTTCTCGCTACCTTTATGCCCTTTGGTAAAGTGAGGGATAAAATTTGGCTGCAACTATTCTCCTGCGAAACCCTTCGAAATTGAGATCATTGATATTCTTCTTACAGAGTTGATCTTTAAGGGTTTAGCAACGCTCTCCACGAACAATTGCATTAATTTTTATAGACAAGCTTTACCTCTTGGCGCTAAATTGCGTCTTGTATGGGGTTGAGACCTCTCCTAGACTCTGGTTTAATTCAAGCAACATCCCCATAAGAAGTTTTGACCAAGCGGCCAGCTCCACCAATAGGAAACAACATTTGTCTCCAGAGGGACCCAAATTTCGTTGCGCTAAAATAAGCTGACCAGACGTACAGCATTTTGCTGTACAGTACAGCATTTTGCTGTACAGTACAGCATTTTGACCTGTCGTACAGCATTGGGAGATGTACAGCAAAATGTACAGCATTTCCCATGCCACACAAAAAAGTCTAACTCACTACATAAAAAGCTCCTCGGTGAGGCCTGTCATTAGTCTTGTCTTCTTTTAAGGCGTCAAGTTTAATACCTGTGCTTCTTGGCGCTCAGATTTCCTCCAAATTAAACGATCCTACCTATCTGCGTTCGGAAGTTACGGATGCCCAAGTTGCAATTTTCAGTTTTCTAATTGATAATTGATTATCACTTGGAAATTCGTGAGGGAAAAATTTTGAAATTTAGAAAACTTGTAGAGCACCGAACTGATCACATTTCGTGAAAATTTCATGGTTTAGAAGTTGCAACCATCGAAAGTTGCGATTTAAGGTGTAAAGTTTTACACATCTACGAACGATATTTAGCGAGATAATAGCACTTCGATCGTTCCTTTTCGATAGCTCGGGAACTGACCGGAATTTCTGAAATTTTGCACACTTGAAGAGCTACTTGGCGCACATTACCTCCAAGTGAAGGTCATAACTATCCCCGCTGGGAAGCTGCCCAAATCCCTCTAACTTGGAAATTCTTGAGCGGTATTTTGAAGTTTGGTAGACTTGTACAGCATCGCACGGTGAAAGTTTCAAAGCTTTAGCTAACAAAGTTCTAAAGGTACAGCCGGACAAAGATGCGATTTAAATTCATTTTTTCTATCATAAAACGATGGAAAATCACTGTACTCCATCCGATTCCCCTATTAACCTCTTAGAAAAATGCATGCTAAATAAAGAAAAGGTTTTTAGAAAAAGTTGGAATCCGTTACAATTTGCGAGTCCAGAGGACCGGCATGGCATTACTAATATACTCGTGACCATGGAGGATTGCATACTCTCCTATAGAAATATTGCAACCAGAATAAGCCAACCTTCCACCCCTCTGGAGGTTCTCCTCGGAGTCCATACTCCAAAATGAAACTACCTCGAAAGCCACTACCAGCTTAAGAAATCTTGGCCAAAATGAGGTATGTATGATCATTTGCCTGAAATCCGAGTTCCGCAAGTATGTGTACAGCATTGGACCTTCGGGAATCTGGCCACCTTACGCTAAAGAGAAAATTTAGCGAGACCCAACTGCTTAGCCTGATTGGAAATCCGACTCTCCCCATAAATATTAAGTGGCAAATGGTTGAGGAGGTATTGAGATGGACAACGCTCGTTGCACCAAAAAAGCCAAGTTTTATTTCGGTATGTAAATACGAACCCTGGGCCTGCACAGTTACCGAAACGCTCAAGACAATCCCTATCTTCGTTAAATCCTAAGCCAATATAATTTCAAATGAAGATATCTGTCGGTGCACAGATAACCCCCCCAACGAACCAACGAAATGAGTCCCAAGCAAAAGCGAGCATTGACTCACTGCTTTGCTGGCCTCGCTATGCAACCGTTTTTCCCAAAGAGAGAGACACAGGAGTCTCTACGTAGTACAGATCTCTGGATGGAGAGTGTTCCGACTTTATGAAAAAAATGTGGTCATTAGCGAGACATTGCAAGCAAGCGTCCGTTATGGTCCTCATGTGTAGCTGTTCCCCACAAGGGGCTAAGCTAAGGCGACCAATTAATTGTTAAAATTCTAAAGAGACAAATGGAAGAAAGTGTCAGTTCATTGGTTTGACCACTGTCAATAGTGTTTTATATAAAAACAAGGCCACGGTAATATTTCGTGATACGCTAAGCTCCACATTTTTCATAATCGATGGGGCAAAATAGCCCTACGTCGGGCCATCAGGGCCGCCTGAATCATTGACCTCCAATTGACGCGATCCCGCGAACTTGTTCTCCAGTTTCAGAACCCGGCAGCTGGTGGGCATCTTCTCCTTCTAAGTGCTTCCAGCGAGCTCTCTGTCATCCATGCAATCTCGCGACCGTCAATTCGTTGTGCGTTCATTAACTTCTTTGGCATGCGATTATCGCCCATTCGTTGCACATGCCCCGCCCATTACAATCGTTGAATCTCTACAATTTTCAATACTTCCAGTTCGTCATACGATTGATACAACTCGTGGATGTGCATGCGTCATTTATCTGGCTCGCGAACGGCCCCGAAAATTCGCCGAAGGACCTTTCATTCGATTCTACCCAGCAAAATTTCCGAGGATTCGGTGAGGGTCCATGTTTCGGAGCCATAGCACGGTCGGATGATCGTTTTATACACGCGGAGTTTCCTGTTCCTGTGCGCATGCTTCGATTTCATAATAATTGAGAGGAACGAAAAATAGCACTTGCTAGTGGTATCCGTCGTTTTTTAGTTGGTTCCGTTGGCGTCCTTTGGTAAATTACAATCCAGGTCGGAGTAGTTGTTTACGTACTCGATATATGTGGTGCTTCAATCTACTGGCGTCCTTTTTTGACTGACCTTTGTTTTGGTGTCGTTGATATGTAGTATAACTTCTTTTGCGGCGGTATTGAGATTATGCAGAATGATTTCTGTATCACTCAGACTCGGAGTCATGATGTTGACATAGACGCGTACGCTATCAACTTAATGTCTCCAGATTTTTGCACACACAAAAACTCAATACACCCTAGCATAAAAATATTTAGATCTACTAGTGTGAATGTACTTCGATTTTATTTTCTTAACTGACCCTGACTGACTGTACCACCGCTGTAAGTGATCAGCGTAATTGTTGAAGCTACTTCGCAAACTATGATATTCCCACCTTGGATGTCTCAGCCACTTGTTAGCTGTGCTGGGCCTTGGAGGGCTTCAAATGAAAATAAATAGGCATAGGCATTGTGTCTACCACGCTTGCCTTTAGGAGTACCTAAGCCATAGGCCATACCTCCCTCCCTTAAAGGGAGCTCCAGTTTATCCGACTAATAGCCGAAAGCATGTTCTCCGCCGGTATGTCTCCCTTTGGAAACCCACCTTTGAATGCTACTTTAGCTGGTCGTCTTGTCTAACACCACAGATCACTTCGAGGCCAAAACCTTTATGGGCAGTGACCATGGTCCCTTGTGCACACCCATCCTCGAGGTACATTATTCCCTAAAGATTTCTCAATAGCGTGATCTTCCTTTGACCCCCCTGTATGTTAGGCGTAACGAATGCGGCTTCTGTTTACTAAGCAGCAATTTGACGCAGGCCGTGTGGTGATCAATCCACAAAGATATAGGCGCGTAGGCATTTTCCAACGAGGCTCTATATGATTGCTTATGATGGATTCCTCCCCTACGAGATAACACTGCGTCGTGTTCGACTTATATGACTGCCTTTCCGAAGGAATAAGGAAAAAGTCAGCTATGCAGTGAGCCACCCAACATGACTCGGCAGCACGGGAATGTCATCGCCCGAATGGTCTTTGTACAGATCCACGCCATGGCGTATCAACCATACTAGGGGCCTCCCTGCGCTGCTTGAGTACGTGGTGTCGCAACTCACCAAAAATATGTGTAAAACTACCCAGAATGCTCTGTGTCACATGAACACAGACACCCCAGCGGGAAATAGGCATAGGCAGAGAAAAAGTAAGATTAATCGGTAATTTATCGAGAAAGGAGGAGTGTCCCACCAGAAAGGGTATTCTTCTTCTTCTTTATGGCACTATAGCCCGACGTCGGGCCTTGGCCGCCTGGATTGAAAACCTCCAATTGTCGCGGTCACGCGACCTTGTCCTCCAGTTCCGAAAGCCTAGCATCTGGTGGGCGTCCTCACATACAGAATGCTCCCATCGGGCTCTCGGTTGTCCACGCAATCTGGCTCCGTCCACTCCGTTGCGCGTTCATCCCCGTTTTGGGCATGCGATCGTCGTTCATCCTTTGTACATGTCCCGCCCATTGCAATCGCTGCAATTTCACGATCTTCAACACCTGTAGCTCATCATACAGCTGATACAACTCAACGTTGTACCGGATGCGCCATTCACCTCGTTCACGAACGGCCCCGAAGATTCTTCGGATAACTTTTCGCTTGAATGTGTCCAACAGGTGTTCAGAGTTTTGGGTTAGGGTACATGCCTCGCAGCCATAGCATAGCACGGGTGGGATTATGGTTTTATACACGTGGAGCTTCGTGTTCCTGTGCACCAGCTTCGAATTCATAATTGGGTGGACCGAAAAATAACACTTATTAGCTAGTTGTATCCGTCGCTTTATCTCATCTGTTTCGTTGGCGTCCTTTGACAAATTGCAGCCCAGGTAAGTGAAGTTGTCTACATACCTTATATTAAGGTCCCCCACTGTGATGCTTGAAGTTACTGGCGTTCTAGTTTTTGATTGCATCAAGACCTTGGTTTTAGATTCGTTGATATGTAGCCCAACTTCTTTGGCGGCGTTATTGAGATTACGCAGAAGGCTTTCTGCATCACCCATGCATCATCAGACATGATGTTGATGTCGTCGGCGTAGGCTACTAGTTGAGTCGATTTAATAAGTAGCGTTCCGCTGCTGTCCAAATTCATGGCTCGAATTACATACTCCAGAGCCAGGTTGAAGAGCATCGGCGCCAGCCCGTCGCCTTGCTTGAGTCCAGTACGAGTTTCAAATAGGTCAGTGAGTCTGATCTGAACTCTGGCCTGCGAGACGGTATTAGTCATCGTCATCCTTATGAGTCGCACTAGCTTAGCCGGTATACCAAAATGCAGCAAAATGTTGTACAGTACGCTTCGATCGATACTGTCGTATGCCTGCTTGAAGTCGACAAATATTTGGTATACGTCGATGTTGTATTCCCAGCACTTCTGGAGTAAAAGGTTCACTGTAAAAAGCTGATATGTCGTCGAACGACCAGGTCTAAAGCCGCCTTGGTTCACGCCAATGATTTCTTCTGCGTACGGATTAATTCTATTTTCTAGAATCTTAGATAAAATCTTCTAATGAGATGCCTCTGTAGTTCCCACATTTCAACTTATCCCCTTTTTTGTGGATTGGGCAAATGATACTTTTACGCCAATCTTCCGGAATTATTTCGTCGTTCCATACTTTAACGATAAGTGTGTGTATAGCCTTAACAAGGCTCTCCCCACCATGGTTCAGCAGTTCAGCTGGAATCTCGTCAGCGCCCGGGGATTTATGTTTTAGTGCTACCATGGCGAGATCAACTTCTTCTACTGTTGGGGGGAACGGGAGGGCCTGTTTCAGCCATCAGCTCCAGAACTTCTTGTATGTGGTTGTTAGGTTGAACATTGAGGAGCTCTTCAAAATGTGAGGCCCAGCGTTTATCAACGCTATCGGTGTCGCTAATGATATTGCCATCCTTATCCTTACAGAGGCTGGTCCTGGGTTGGTATCCACTTTCAATTGAATTAATCAGCTTGTAGGCTTGTATACTATTCCTACTAGCTAGTCTTTGGTTTATTTGCATCAACTGCTCGTCAAGATGCTTACGTTTCTTACCCCTAATTAACCTATTCGAAAATCGTCGAAGCTCGTCATATTTGTTTTTTTTTTTTTGGCTCTAGTTGCGCGTTAGATCCATTGCCGATATGCTTCGTTTTTCGAATCTACCGAATTTTAACTTTCCTCGTCAAACCAATCATTTCGGGCTCTCCGGGCTTTGTAGCCCACAACCTCCTCTGCGACCCCTTTGATGGTGTCTTTGAGTGTATCCCAGATCTCAAGGGCGCCTTCGTTGCTGATGTTATTAAGCAAAGGCGTCAGCTTCTCCTCAAGGGCAGTCGTATAAGTGACCACGGTGGCATCATCTGACAATTTGTCAACCGCAAAAATTGTTGCCGGGTTGAATCTCGAATGATGCACCGAAGAAATTCTGCACCTATAGGTCGCCTTCACCATATAGTGGTCAGAATCAATATTTGCTCCACGATAGGATTGAACATCCATGATGCTCGATGCCCATCTCTTACAGACGAGGACGTGGTCAATTTGGTTGACGGTATGTTGATCTGGAGATCTCCAGGTCTGCCTGTGAATGCGATGATGCGGAAAACAGGTAGAGCTAATGACCATATTTCTGCTGGTCGCGAAGTCTATTAGTCGTTGGCCATTGTCGTTACAGTCTTCTTGGAGGCTGTACCCTCCAGTAATCCCCCTATGCCTTTCGTTTCCGACTTTGGAGTTAAAATCCCCAAGCAGCAATTTGACATCGTTTGATTGAAGTGAATCGAAGAAATTTTCTAGGCGGTGATAGAACTCTATAACCACGTCTGCACTGACTTCGGTGGGGGCATGCGCGTTTATGAGCCAGACATTGAAGAACCGGGTTTTAATGCGAATCGCACACACGCTCGTTTATGGGTTTGAAGTCGATAACATGCGGCTTAAGTTGATTGTTTACAATGAACGCCACTCCAAACTCCCTGTGGCCCGAAGGTTTTCATCAATCTCGCTACTAAGCCATTTTGTTTCCTGTAGTGCAACAATGCTCAGCTTATATTTTTCGACCTGATCCAAGAGGGCCCTTAAGACCCCTGGCCTATTCAGGGAGAGTACATTCCAGGTTCCGAAAGAGTAATCAGTTGTTCGTTTGCGATGTCGTCGTTAGGTTGTATCCGTCCAATCCGAGGCTTTCATTCCAGGTTTCTTGACGTAGAATTTTTTCCAGGAATGGGTTGTGGGCCCATCGCTTAACCATGATAGTATTCGTAAAACGAAAGAGGTCCATCATGGAGAGGCCTCGGAGGTGCTGCTTCGGTGATTGACTATTTGTTTTTTGTCACCTTATTACATTTAGTAGAAAGGGTATTCAGTAGAACGAAAACGCTGCTGAAAATCAAATTAATCGAATGAATTCAACTATGAACGACAACCCATAAGCTCGCAGAAACACATGAAGTACACTCTTGAACTTAACACTACCGATATGAGTTCCTATCCGGCGCGGGCGATAGAATATAGCTACCCACCGCTACACCATGCCAAGTCCTATATGAATCCTTTGATATAGGAAAATGGTGTGCCGGGTTAGGATCTGACAGGCCAACATAAAACACAGAGCTAATGTGCGAGCCAATATGTGAAAATACGAAAAAATATTTCATTCTATGATATTCGCCCTGCATCGAAGCAACGTTCCCATGCAATTGCAGCTTCCCAGCTTGACTTTTACATTAGTCGTAAAATATGCAGCGTGTGCAGTAAAAGCTTTGCTCGTTCAATGCGAGATATGTACAAGCAATAGTAAAGGTGAACACGCCCCCGACGCTTACGACGATGGATTTCATTTTTATATTCCTCACATTATTGAATCCTTATGTGGGATATGGATCTTTTTGTACTACATTTGCTGTGTGTTGTTTTAGCATACGTCGCGTCGTTTCTACTATTCCCTTAGCTTATCGCATTCTGAGTCTGAGAGCGCAATTTCATTTTTATACATTTCATAGGGAAATTTCTGACTTCTGAAATATTCACTTCTGTGTCTAAGTAAGTGAAAGATATTCCTTTGCATTGTGTGTCAGGCGAAGGATAAAATAAATGTGAAAGCAATGTTGCTGTCTGAAATGTGAAATATTTTTATTGTTAGCGAATTTAAAGAATATTTCCCAATTGAATTTAGAGACTAACAAGAGCAGACTTCGGAGAGCGCCATTTCAAAAGAGAAAGCACAAGCCATTGGTAATATTCTTATTGCATTTGCGTATGGAAATTATGAATTTCTCTTTAATTCAATTGAGGGTACTGCTAAAAAAACGTTTCTTGGGAACAATAATATTATTTATATGGTATTCTTAATAAATAGTAATTATTTTTAGGTATGAAGGAAGGAAGAGGAATTAAAAAAAATCGAGTCTGTGTCTCATGGCTGTTTTTTGAAATTTATTTGTTAATTAAAATAAAACGCGAATGTAGAAAAAAATACTTTTTATTGCCATATAATGTAACAACATTTAAAAAACGTATCTTCAAAATAAACTCTTTAAGAGCGGAAGGTGGCATACCAAATCCTGTCAGATTCGGAATAAAATTTTATTAAAGTACCTATATGTACCAGTATTAGTTACTAGTTCAATCTTGCCCTAACGACATTAGTACAAGCTATACGACAACATCATAAAGACAAATAATGCAATAAGCTGTATTGCCGGAGGCAAACGAAATGGCTTTTCCCTATACATCTTGAATTTTATTAGATTTGCCCTATAACAGCTTGCATGCAACATATACACTACACTCTACAATATGGTGAATGTGTCGAACATTGCGCGTATGGCAAACATCCAACAAAGTACTTTCCGAAATTTGGGGTGAAATGGGATGGTTCCTTTATATTATATTGAAGGCTAAACTTTCACTCCCTCTTTCAGCGAAACAATGATATGTTAACAAAATATGGTAATTGAGACAAAATTGGATGATGCTGTTGCTTTTTTCTCTCCGGGCGTGCCGTACAAAAAAATGTCATCTTTATTATATTTATGTAATAAGAACCTGATTGGAATAATTTGAACATACTTCCGTTCCGATCAGCTATACATTCCAAATAAAAATGGCATTTTAAGAAACAGCGATATATAGGAAACTGAAGTGGTTACGGTTATATTATAAAGGATGTCAAAATACAATGAAGAAAAGTAATTTAAAAATGTAGGTAAACACATCAAAAAACCTGATTTTATTATAGTGCAGTCATATTAGCATTTCAAATAGAAAAAAATAGAGTAAGGCTAATTTTTGTGGTTTTTGAATCAGTGGGCTCCCATGAATCTAAAACTCATTTTGCTAAAAAAAACTTTGATCGGAAAGGTCACAAAAAGGACAAAAAAGGATACTCTTTAATCCTTGACCGGAGGTCAGCATGTGGGGTATCCGATCAAAGGAGACAACGAGTACATTACATATCCGGTGTTTGTTTCCTGTTTCAAGGAGCCTCAACGGAAAAAATCGAGATTAAATGTAAAATTATTGTGTTTTCCGTGTATCTTTCCAAAGCCATAACTACGAAAATAATTCAAGTTGTCACTGCGTTTCTCACTTTTCCAAATTTATAATAGCTCACTACGTTTCTTACTTTTCCGAATTTATAATAGCTAAAGATTCTATCATTAAATTTGCTAAGAAAAAAAATTATCGGAAAGCTCTCAAAAAGGACATAAAATGACACTAATTACAAACCTTGATCGAACGTGGGCATGCGGGTGGAGTACATTCCATATCCGGTATTTATTACTAAATTTAAATTTTCGTGTTTCTCGTATATGTATCTTTCCAAAGCCGTAATTTTTCGTTTGAGCCCGAATTATTCCCTTTAGTGTCCTTGAAATAGGAAGCAAATACCGGATATGCAATGCACTCGACGTCCTCTTTGATATGACACCCCGCATGCTCACGTTCGATCAAGGTTTGTAATTAGTGTCCTTTTTCAGAGCTTTCCGATAATTTTTTTCTTAGCAAATTTAATGATAGAATCTTTAGCTATTATAAATTCGGAAAAGTGAGAAACGTAGTGAGCTATTATAAATTTGGAAAAGTGAGAAACGTAGTGACAACTTGAATTATTTTCGTAGTTATGGCTTTGGAAAGATACACGGAAAACACAATAATTTTACATTTAATCTCGATTTATTCCGTTGAGGGTCCTTGAAACAGGAAACAAACACCTGATATGTAATGTACCCGACGTCCCCTTTGATCTGATACCCCACATGCTGACCTCCGGTCAAGGATTAAAGAGTATCCTTTTTTTTCCTTTTTGGGACCTTTCCGATCAAAATTTTTTTTAGCAAAATGAGTTTTAGATTCCTGGGAGCTCGTTGATTTAAAAACCACAAAAAACTCAAACAAAAAAACACAAACTCTATTTTTTCTATTTGGAGGCCTGAAATGGGATATTTTGACTGCACTATTACACGTGCCCAGAAAAGTAACAATAAAGAAAAATTTAATTCATTTCACAAATGTACCTTCCTCCTCAGTACATACCTACATATTTTTTCACCATCCGCTACGTCGGTCATAATTGTCCAACGGGAAGTGTAGTGAAGTCCCAAATAATTCAAAGCGCCGGCGATAAAACCGTAAAGGTTTTCACAAATGCTGACGAGTGTTACCAGATTAGGGGAAAATTCTCTAAATTTAGGGGTTTTCCATTCTATTAGGGGAAATTTGCGAGAGGGGGCATAACGCACTTTAGGGGGTATTTGGCGGTTTGTTTTCAGCAAATTCTATCAAAATCAAAATGTGTGTCTGTGACTGTCGCTTTAACTATTTAAATTTGCCGGTTGCGACCAAAAAATTAAACCGTTTACTTGCCCTGTACCACCAGAATATCGTCGGACCGATATCGGTGAGAGATATGGTACAGGCACATATTCGGGAGTCCAAGATATTCTCTTATGTGGAGGTACGCGTTTTTTTTCAATTGCTCATAAAATTTTAAAATAATAATAATTTGTTCGTAAACAAAATTGAGAGACGAGGAGACGTTAGGCGGATTTTTTATTCCTGAAGAGGGAAGAGATTATCACCAACGAGTAGCCTGAATATTCAAAGCACTATGTGCCCAGTGCTTGTGTACCTTCTGTGGTAACTGTAGGAATTAAAAACAAAACACGCCTGTTGATGGGTACTAGATAACTTGATGAAGTTCTGAGTCCATCTTCACCGGACAAGCCTAACTTTTTTGTCTTTTTGAAAGGTAGTTGGCTACAGACGGTCATACTTAGAGCTACAGCGAGCGCTTGTCTTTGCTCCGCCTGTAAACAAGCCATCATCTTTGTCCACACATGATACTTTGTTAAGGCGATCAACTTTCTTAGAAGCCAATGCAGGACATACAGCTAAAATCATCCAAAAACGAGCGTTATATTTAATATTCAATATGTTAAGTCTCGGAGCTAAAATTTTAATGGGAGCCCCATAAATTCCATAGTTCTGAACTGAAGTGCTGGTAGCATTTTTGTCGCATATTTTGTTTAGGAAACTTATGATATATCCTGAAAAAAAACGTTGTCATTATTTTTGAGATATTGTACAATACCTACACATAATATCGGTAATTATGAGAGGCTTTATTTTGTATATGTCCAATTAAGGATAGATAAATGTTTGCCCTTTTTAGAGCCACATCTTCCATTTTTTCTATATGAAAAAAATAATGGTTTTGGTTGCATGGGACCGTGTGTCCCCACGAAAGAAACACGAACCCCAGAACAGGTTAAAAAAACGGCGAAATTTCGCCCTTTAAGCTATCGAAAGTCAGCCAGTCTTAAAAACAACTCCCCTCTGAAGCAACCGTAGACACAGAGAGTTCTAGCGAGAAAGAATTTGACCAAAATATCTACTACAAGCCAGAGCGTACCATTGGAAAATGAACGTCAAAATGTTGGGAAAAAGTATGAACATTACTCAGAGATTTAGGTTTCTGGGTATCAGCCTTATCCTTCAGATAATGCGGCAAGACAACCATAAAAGAATGACTGGGTTCAAACAAGTGAATCAAATTGGGCCATACAATGGCCCATTACAGACTATACGAAAATGACCGTACGATTAAACTTTACAACAACAAACCGCTTGGATAATCGTTCGTACGTACGATTGGCTGATTTCAGATTGTAAGACGAAACCGGACGGGTAAACTTGCAAGACACGAGAGCTTTTGTAGTGGCCAGCAGACAAGCATTGTCCATTTCACATTGTAAGAACGCGTCTTACGAAAGAAAAAAATCGTGACACGATTGTTTTTCTTTCGTAAGAATCGTACGATCGATAAGACGATTGCATCTACCGATAGTTCATGCGTTCTGCGACGACAATTAGCGCGTGTTTTACTTGCATTTTAATCTTGTCGACTCATCACTTCATTGTACACTAACTTTGGAGCGTGCATGGCAACATTTATAGGTACATTTGCTGTGTGATTATTTTTCACCGGTCCGTGTTTTGATTGGATAGTGTGAAATGATCATACGATGGTTCTTGTCTTGCAAGTTTACCCGTCCGGTTTCGTCTTACAATGTGAATTCACCCATTGTTTTACGGTCGTACGACGCATTCTCACAATGTGAAATGCACAATGCTTGTCTGCCGGCCACTATAAAAGCTCCCGCCGTACGGTTGTTTTCGTATAGTCCACAATGGCCCAATCACGCTGTATCGAAGTCCTTAATATATGAGAATTCCCGGAGTGTGATAGGTATCATTTGATTATACAAGCAGTGCGCATATCTGCTACATTTTCCAAACATTTTCTCTACCATTTTTGGCAATCTCAAATCACGTAATGCGTCGACTAAATGTAAATTCAAAAAAAATATACTTATAGATCGGTAAATATGCGCTCAATATTGTCAATGGTGATTAGCGCTTCCTGAGAAAAGGTTATTCACTAAATAGCGCTATGAACAGTGAATCCATAAGTCTTAATAGAAATGCGAGACTTGCGAGACACTTTGGATGTTTTGCGGGACAAACTCGGGGCGATTTTCAATCCGGGACAGACTTGTAAAATGCGGGACTGTCCCGCAGGAGCCGGGACGGTTTGTCACGTTATACTTGGTGCCTAGCGAGGAGCCCTTTTGTTAATTTTCTGTCCTTTTTATAATTTAGGGGAAAGATAGGGGGAAATCAATCTTAACCTTCCGGCGGGCGCAATACTAATCCTAACACGATCGGGCGCAATGCATCTGACAGATTAAGTGCAGAAAAAAGGATGAAACTAAGTTTCTGTATATTTTAGACTCTTATTTATTCTTGCATTGTCTTTCTGAAACAGTTCTACGAAATTTTAGCAACAAATTTTCTAAGAATATTCCGTTTTTAATCGCTTCAATATTTAAAAAAAACCTCCAACAACTCGACCACTCAACAAATGTGAGCTTATTTTACTAAAAACACACTATTGAACGATTTGGTGATCCTAAAACTCAACACAACGTTATTACGCAATGTGAAGAGTATAACAAGTGGAAATTTTCATAGAAAAGGAAAAAATAACACAATCGGGCGCATCTGAGAGATTATTTCATCCCCTCCCGCCCCTCGAGACATATGGTAGGTAGAAACCGAAAACTGTTTTGGGTATTTGATCGATAAAGATTAAGCTACTGTGAGTTTCAGATCTCTCCCTTTGCAAATCGCTGATTGGCGCAACAAAAACTGATCACTTAATCTGTCAGATGCATTGCGCCCGCCCGAAGGTTAATTTAGGTCACACAGTCTATCTGGCAACACTGATGCTGACCCAATATCTAAATTGATGGCCAGAATTCTTGCAATATGTTCACGTATTTGTATAATGATAACCCAGTAGACGATGAGGGATTGGTAGGGTCTTGAATGCCAGGTAAGTTAACGAAACCCTCTCAAAAGCTTCCGGCTTACATCATCATCATTACGATTGGCGCCCAATGTGAACCAACGACCCTGAGATAAAGAGTCTCATACCCGAACGACTGAGTTTGCCGGGCTTGAGGGATTCAAATAACATCCTCTTTGATATGACACCCCACATGCCCACTTTCGACTAAGGTGTGCAATTAGTGTCCTTTTATGTCCTTTTTCAGAGCTTTCCGATCAACTTTTTTCTTAGCAAATTTAATGGTAGAATCTTGAGCTATTATAGATTCTGAAAAGTGATAAAATTAGTGACAACTTGAACTATTCTCGTAGTTATGGCTTTGGAAAGATACACGGGAGACGCGAAAATTTTCCATTTAAGCTCGATCTATTCCGTTGAGGGTCCTTGAATCAGGAAACAAACACCGGATATGTAATGTACTCAACGTCCCCTTTGGCCTTTGATATGATACCCCGCATGCCGACCTTCGCGGTCAAGGATTAAAGAGTATGCTTTTTTGTCCTTTTTGGGACCTTTCCGATCAAAATTTTTTTTAGCAAAATCAGTTGTAGATTCCTGGGAGCCCATTGATTCAAAAACAACAAAAATTAGCCTTACTCTATTTTTTTCTATTTGAAATGCTAATATGACTGCTCTTTCTTATTCATTGCATTACTACACTGTTCCATGTCATCGCCCTGATCGGCCTGCGGTGTTAGGCACTTTGCCCGTTCTGGTGGTAATATCTCAACCAATTTTTACAAGTAGCTCCTGGATTGTTTCATCGCCAAGACCAATTCGTTGTTGTTGCTTAGATCAGTTCTCTATGCTAAATATATTTTTTTTTTTTCACAAGGATGGCAATGACTAAGGTTACGGATAGGATTTTCTGGAGAACTGCAAATTGCTTAACTTTCCCATAGTCGCAATAGGAAATGAAACACGAATATTCGCAATGTATCTGATACAAAACATTTGATCCAATTTTTAAGAAAACGTTTTTTTATTAATAATTTTTCTTTCAATTTATGCACTTTTGAGACCTTGGGAAGCGATCTGTCTACCTCAGAACTAAATGGCACTCATAACAAGGATTTAAAAAAAAAAAAACAAAAAATCTAATTTTATGAAATGGTTTTACACAAAATGACATCTAGAGCTTCCGAAGTGGATTTTAATAAGAAAATAAATGTTCCGGGTGAAATAAATGCGATAGATTGTTTCTAAATAAAATTATCTTTCATCCTAAGTACATATTGGAAGTTTTCAAAGAAAGTACCGTTGTTCGAGAATTGAAAATGTTAAAACGAGTGCTCACAATGTATCTATTAGATACATTCGGCTGCCATCCAAAAACGATCGCATAAAGATCGTTTATAAAGCAAAACTAGTTCTAATCGTGCGAATAGCACGATGAGTGTATACCCTATACCCATGTACAGACCTAGAAGGCACGCAAAACCCAAAATATTCAATTTCATATTTTTTATAGGGGAGGCAGAGGGGTAGATGGGTCGGACCTGGCAGATCTTTATAATCTTATCAAGGCATCCAACGGCTACCATTTGATACTAATTTGAAGTTCTTCGCGACGTTCTATCAAAAGATATGGCTGAATATAACTTTGTAGGGGAGGTAGGGGTAGGGGTAGTCGGACATACTCTACTTTCGATCAACTCAAAGTATATGTCAGAATAAGACATTGATAAAAATTTCAAGTCGATAGCGATATTCTACCGAAAGTTATGGCCGAATTAAAATATCAAGGAGGGGTAGTTTGTATGGGAGCTAGGGGAACCCGTGGTCCGATTTGGCCTATTTTCAATACCGTCCAAGATTTTAGCAAAAAAAAACATTTGACAAAAATTTCAAACCACTACCTTCATTATTTCGGGAGTTATCGTGCTAACAGACAGACACACGGACAGACAGACAGACAGACATGGCTTATTCGATTCAGGGCCGACCCTGATCATTTATATATATACTTTGCCATACCTCCGGTGGCTCCTTTGAAGTGTTACATAATATCGGCGTAACAAAAACAATATACCCTATGCCATCTTATGGATATAGGGTATAATGATTGCCTTTACAGTGCAGGAGGCCCTTAACGACGAAATTCAACTCGAAAACGAATGCTATACGAAAAACGGTGCCATGATATGTTCCGTCGGACGGAAGGTTAAACCGCTTGCAATTGCATTTAGGATTAAAAGCTTCTTCTTAAAAGATTAACCATTACCTACCGACATCCAATTTTTTGTACATAAGTACCAATACCGAGTCGGACAGACCTGAAGCAATTTTGAAAGCTACATAACTGCCCCAAAGCTAAAGTCACTACGTTGCATAAAATAGTGCAAATAAGTGAAAATCACAGGTGAAATATAGTCTCTCTAGTAGGTGGCAGGTACCCGTTAACGGAACAGCTAGCCTGACGATACGGTATTATCCGTCGCCTTCACCTGTGAATTTATCAGTTTCGTGCGCGTTAAATTCATCCATTCCATTTTATTGTTAAATTTATTTTAATGGTTATTGATCTGTCGTTGCCACATTTGCACTTGTGACCCCCAAAGTGATTACCACCCAAGCAGCACTAGAGGCTGCAATAGTGAAGAGTGCGCCCTGTGCTCGTTTAGGTCAAATACATGCACAGTGTTCATGTAAAACAATGACGTACACATACTGTGCGTGTTTTAGATGTGTTTTTGGTTGGTCGATTGGACCGGCGAAGTTGACATAGGCTCGTTGCGAACGGAAGGGGTACACTATGTTGCTCCATCAAAGTCTCTATCGCGAGTGATAAGAAATACCCTTCGGGTCCGCGATTACATCTCAGACATTGCGAGATAACGCAAAGGACAGAAAAGCAGAACGAGTCACTTGCGTGGGCGCTTGATGTAATCGCTGGTTTTCCCAAGGACAAGTTGGTCGTTAAGCGACAGCGGTCTTCGGAAGATCGGGCGAAGGGCTTAAAGCGGCAAAAGGTCGGCACGGCAGACAAACCAACTCTATCATACGCTGCAGCGCTAAAGAGTTGGATCGAGGTTGCCATCATCGACCGAAATGGAGCGAACGGCGGCATTTCGGTAGAGAAATGGTGTATGGTCGAGGGCATCCTCAAGTTTGTGGATCAGAGATCGGTCTCCATGTTCAAACGTGCAAGCAAGGCAGGAGAACCTTGCCTGGTGCCAAACTGGAGGTCGTGGATACAGCCGACATTCCTACATGACTTTGTCTTAGTGTGTTTGGAGATACATGGTAAGGTGCTTTGGGTTGCCTCGACATATATGCCCCATGACGGCACTCTACCTTCTCCGAACTTAAAGGAAGCCGTTACGGCAGCAACGTCTTCAGGTACTAGCGTAATTCTCGGATACGACTCTAACGCGCATCATATTGTCTGGGGCAGCTCGGACACAAACGACCGAGGAGAATTACTTCTCGAATATCTTCTGGGAACTAATCTTCTTATAGGCAATGTGGGTCGTGAGCCTACTTTCGTCACAATAAAAAAAAACAGACAAGAGGTGTTGGACATCACTCTTGCATCGGAGGATGTTATATTTAATCAACGACTGGAGAGTGTCGGCGAAACACTCCTTCTCTGACCACCGGTACTTGCAATTCAGTCTTGCTGCGCGCTCTGATGTGGCCCCGCCTACTCTAAATCGCAGAAAGACGAACTGGCCTAGGTTTCGGGACAGTCTTCTCGTAGACCTGGCTTCGCTTCCAAATACTTCATGCAATGAACAACAATTGAACGATATGGTGAACCGCTTCACTGATGCTACGAAGGCTGCGACTACTGCATCATGTCCTGGTATCTCACATTCCGGTAAGAAAAAAACAACTTGGTGGAGTTCTAAAATTTCCGAAGTCATGTATAGGAGAAGCTTTAATAAAGCTAAGGCCTCAAAATTCGAGTCGGATTGGCAATCCTGTAAGTTTAACCTGCTCTGTTCCCAATTACTTCTTTGGTAGGGACCATTGTAGTTTGATCCCATCAAGGGAATCTTGGGATAGTGACAGGTACTTGGTCAGTGGATCCATTTCAATCTATACTGATAGTTCGAAGACAGATGCAGGAGTTGGTATAGGATGAGATGAATATTAATTGGGAGCTTCTTCAACATTACGCTATGCTGGATACCGGGCCATAGTGGCTTTGCAGGTAATCGCAATGCAGATGACTTGGCCCGGCATGCGTCAGCAGGTAGCTTTGAAGACGGTTACGCCACCTTGAAAACACCTATTGCGGCTTGCGCATTTATAATACCTACACTGTAAAAACAAGGTTGAATTTTACATCGAAAACTCGTTGAATTTTACACCTTTTTTGGCGCAAAATTACAGTAAACGTTTATTTTTCAACAAAATTTCTAGTAAACCCATAAAATAGTGTAATATTACACATATTTTTTAATATTACTCTATTTTGCTGTAATTTTACACCACATTTGGTGTGAAGATGTGTCATTACTTTATTTTCATGTAATATTACGATTTTGGTGTAAAAATTACACCTACATTTGTGTAAAACTGAGTGTGTTACAATACTTTTGGCATTACGAGTATTGCATTTTCCTGTATCTCACAAGTGGCTTGTTCTGTGTGCAGTTAGTCTGTTTCGTCCGAAGTGCGCTCGTGTGAGCATATTATTGTTGTTATTGTAGTGCTTTTTGCTCGTGAACCGAAGGGGGTGTGGCAGCTCTTGGCCGTTGGAATAACGGGTAGCTACAGGACGATTTACTTCGAAGAACCGGCTGCCGTAAATATTATCAATTAAGTACATAAACCCGGATGGACATTTACGTACTTTGCCGGTGTAAATTTATATTTTTTCCAGTGTAAATTTGCTTATTACCGTTTGTAGTATTTACACCGTAAAGCGTAAAATCACTCTCGTTTATATCGTGGTGTAAATTTTCTACTATAATAGAAGGAAAAAAAGTTTCCTCCTATTATTGGAGTAAATTTTTTTAGAGTGTAGACACCGCTACAGGACGTAGAACCAACACAAGATGGATCCATGGCTTGACTTGCGCAACGACGAGAATGATCTGGCCAAAACTACATAGAGAAGGTCCGCTCTACTATGCTACTCTCCTTAGGCAGAAAGCATATTCGCAGTGTGGTGGGAGTAATGTTGTTGTTGTTGTTATAGCGATTCACGAGTTTTTTATTTTCTCTTGAATCGAAGGGGGTCTTGGCAGCTCTTGGCCGTTTTAACAACGGGTAGCTTCGGGACGATTTACATCGAAGAACCGGCTGCCGTAGGAGCATTTTATGGGCAACACAAACATCCATGGGTCACAGTGGGATTCGAACCCACCACGCACCGGCAACTCAGAGATAGAGTGGCATCTCTAACACTGAGCCACCGAATGGGAGTAATAAAAGGGTACTGTCCTATTGGTGAGCACGCAAGAAGACTCCATATTCCTCACAACGACTTTTGCAGAAGTTGTGACGACGAAGAAGAGGAAGAGAGTGTGTATGTGTATGACTGGCTGAGAAACGAATGAGTTTTCTGGGCTTAAGATATTCCTACGATACCGATGATATTCGGGATGTAAGCCAATACTTCTCAATAAATATATTGTGAGCACGGGCTGGTTCCTAGCTTAGGCAGTTAGTAGAGACATGATTCTCTCGGTGGTATCATAATGGACCAAATTCTGGTCTAAGTGCGCTGGGTGCAAATCTGGCGGCCCCTGTATCTAACCTAACCTTTGTGTGTGATCGTTGTCATCCTATTGAGCCTCCAACAGCGATATTTTACTTAACTGACCAAACTATTAAAACCTTTATGATGCGCTCGCCGATCACTAAAACCTCAAATTTGTTAACGCTGTCGAATATTGAACAATCAGCTTGGATCAACAAAAACTGGCTATCAGATGTGAAAAAACTTCCCTTGTAAAACCGAATCGAAAATTCGGGAAAAGAGACAAGCGCAGGGGTGGTGGCACCCAACCACACTGAAAGAAAAAGGTGCCCGGAAACAATGAAATTGTTCATTAAAGTAATGAATATTTACACCGATATCCCACCGAAGACGGATTTCATCATTCCAATGAATCTGATTTTATCAAAACAACGAACAAAAATTTCATTAAATTTATGAACAAATTCATAAAATTAACAACTTATTCATTGATATAATTACTGAGTTCATCAATTAAAAAAAAAACTGGCGCAGGCCGGCATCCAGCTTCATAAGTGTTTATTTTACCTCTGCGCTGAATAGTCATCAAAAATTACCTACCTACCTACAGTGGGAATCGATCCCGGGACCCTATGATTTGAAGACCTGCGCCCTACCTAACGACACCATACAGACTATACGTTACGAAGGTTTATAAAATTCGGTAGCTCAGTGGCAGAGATGTCTATCTCTGAGTTGCCGGTGCGTGGGTTCGAATCCCACTGTGACCCATGGATGTTTGTGTTGTCCATAAAAATGCTCCTACGGCAGCCGGTTCTTCGATGTAAATCGTCCCGGAGATACCCGTTGTTAAAACGGCCAAGAGCTGCCAAGACCCCCTTCGATTCATGAGAAATAAAAATCTCTTGAATCGCTACAACAACAACAAGGTTTATAAAATACACTTAAAGCGATAATGACATCGTTCATAGTAGTACATATTACTATGAACGATGTCATGTAATTAATGAACAAAAACATCAAATTTACTCACTATCGGGGATAATGTAAGAAGATCATTGTGTTCATGATCGCTTTACATTAAGTTAAAATTTTGTTTTCGTTATACTAACGACCGATGTTTCGTAAAATAGATGAACTCTGTATTATTTTAAGGAAGAGAAGGTTTATTTACTATGAACTAATTCATCATGGTAATGAAAAAAGTCTATGCTCCTAGTTCATTAATATTATGATGGTTTTTTTCAGTGTAGATTTCCATCAAATCAAGGCCCAGCAGTTTATGTAAGGAGCTCAAAGCTCTATCACATCACAAAATTATAGGAGACGATTTGACACAGCAGCTGCATCTGATTACTCACTGTTAAAGGAAATGAAACAATCATGTGAACCACACCCACCTATTAGAAAAGGCTATATACAAAAGGCTGGGCAACGACAAGAGGTTAAATATGCTATAAAAAGTCACTCAGCACTAGCTCATTACTGCTAAACTGCTTCAGGAGTTGCCTGGAAAAGTTATTACATATCTCCGAAATCTCTACAATTCAATCATGCTCAGGTGTTTTATTCCTCGCCAATGGAAAACGTCTTAAATAAGTCTGATCCTGAAGCAGCGCAAATGAGCAGTCAATGTAACCACCTATCGTTCTATCAGTCTTCTACCGATCCTATCGAAAATAATGGAGAATCTTGTCCCAAAACGCATATTGCCCATCATAGAAGAGAACTCCATCATCCCTTACCACCAATTTGTATTCAGGCTAGGCCATACAACTGTCGAATAAAAATGTAGGCTAGTAAATCGTATCGACTTAGCGTTTATCAATGTTTCCCATGCACTTTTTGGTGAAACTAGGCGACTGTGTCAAGCAACAGCGAATTGAAGCAGGTGTCCCACCAGGAAACATTATGGGACCTTTGCTGAAGTTCGCCTCGGGACTAAACAGTTATTAGTCCTCCCAATATAATAAAATTGAAAAATCTGTCCATGTCTGGGAACACGAATCTTCACGTATGTAAAACGATCATCCTTCCAGTATGTCGTATCCATGCACCCTAACCCAAGCCTCTGAAAATATTTTAGACATTTTCCACCGAAAGTCCTTCGGTGAATTTTCGGGACGAAGCAAGACGAATAGCGGATCCAGCTATTAACTTGCTAAATGTTTGTATCGATCTGGGAATTAAGATGGAAAAAGTGCTGATATACAGGATGTTTCACATATTTACTATTTGAACTAGCCAAAGTTTTTTGTTTGTTAACCGTTTTATGGGGGAGATTTATAGGCATAAGATGCAAGGTTCGCAGTTTCTCGTCCGTACAGGAAGAGATCCTGATACGAATAATAAAATTAGTTTTGAAGATGTATTTTTCGCGCATTGAGATAAATTTATCCAGGACAAGATTTGTATGGAGACTTGGCTTACCCTGTCGTGGTCGGGACCAAGAGGAATATAGCTAACAAGTAGATGATAAATTATGGGCAATTAATGAACGACGAAACTTTCAAAATTCCACCTTATCGGGAATAAGCTCATAGGAATAATTTTAAAACCGTGAAATATATAGTTGCCTACATCATCAGCAACCAGTAACCAAAAACAAATCGATGTGAGAACCGGGGCAAATTTATCCAACTTTCCTCAATTAACGGGAAGCCTATCAATTTGTAATAAGTCAGTTCACGTCTCCCATCTCATTAAATTATGCAAATTCAAAACATTCGGGATCCGTATGCTATCCATCGAAAAAAAACAATCCTTAAGAAAACAAAAGATTCTAAAATTGACTGCCAAACTTTCCCATTCAACGAATCCGTTGGGGCTGCACATCAAATCACCGAGCCAGGAAAAACAATGCGACATAATGTCTCTTCTTATCTCCAGATCACCATTTGGTTAATTACTTTCTCAAGAAAGCCACTATGTGTCGAGTTCATCTTGGAAGGATGTCTCGCAGATTGTGATGGAAGTGCACAGACGGAAGTGCGGTGTTATAACTGTCCTTACATTGTCACAACTCCAGGAAGCCCAGTCGGGTATCTGCTGAATGTTTTCGGATGCATTTAGGCTTCGAGAGTTGGTCGTCGTTCTATACATACTTCCAGGCGAGACATAAAACAGACGATGCGGTACGCCTTGAAAGAGAAGAGACACAGAGGCACACGTACATCGCGTACACACGTCTCTATTCTATTTTGCGTCGTCCCTATTTCAGAGGGGACTGGAAATTTATGTCAAGTGCTTTTTACCAGTGACATAATTTACGTCCATTATGCAAATTGCAAGGAAGACAAGTCTACAAGGGCCATAACTCGCGTATTGTCTCTCTATTTCAAAAGAGGCGACAAGCACCATTGGGAGCAACTCCAACGACTTTTTTGATGCTTCACTATATACGACGAATACGAAGCGCTTTAATCAAAGTGATGCCGTGTTAAAGAGCTCTTTTGCTAATGCTTGGGGCATGGCACCGCAGAAGTATTCGATAAAATTATATGCATAATGACAACGCAGCCAACGTCATAGTTTATCAGAATGATGTCTTCGATAAGAAATTAATCATAGGACCCCCTGGGTAATGGAGTGGGAAAGTTTGCATTTCATTGTAGTTTCTCATGCACTTTCTCATGCATTTTATTGGACTATTATATACATACATTATATTTCAAGCATAAGTAAAGGAAATAATTTGAGTTATGTATAATTAATTACAGAAAATAACAGCCGATTGCATTAATAAATTAACTGTTATATTCCCAAACAGATAATATAATTTTAAGGGTCAAATTGTATATACTTCATACTTTCTTCGTCTATTTGGGCGATATGATTGTTGAAGTACTCCACAACGAGGCACTCTGTAGAGATGACAAAGGAACGCTCGTCGTGGCGTAGTAATATCTCTACACTTATTGCCAATCAAAAGACATGGTTTAACAATAATAACTGATTTTATTATTTGACATTACAAAAACGATTTAAAACGCGTCTGGACTCGTTGCCCGAAAGTACGAGAATGATTATCCTGTTATGTGGCGTCTATCTCTATACACTCCAGCGCGCCTCTGGTGAGTCGAGGTGGAGTTAGCAAACGTCATTGCCAGACTCTACATAACTCCCCCGTGAATGATGGAGTCACGTGTTGCGAAACGTCACTCTTCGACGGAACGGCGCGGGCGGCGGCGGATACACTCGCCGGTTAAGCGGCCGGGAGTATGTTGTTGGTGGCGGAGTCGCAGGCGATGACGATGATGCACGCGATGGAGATGATGCCTGTCGACGGGTCCGTCTAGGTTGTATTTGTGTTCGCTGCACTACTGGTGCTCTAACCAACCGAGTTAGTCGGACGCTTGATGTCGTTGCAGACGACCTGACATCCGGGTTGAATGGTGTTGTCCTGGTAGGTTGGGCAGGATTCGGCTGCGGTGCATGATGAGCCGCAGGTGGCATGTTGATTCGACGGTATGATTGACCCGATGATGGTAAAACCTGGCTACAGTCTCGCTACTCTGGCGTTTGCGAAACCAATCGACTTGCCTGAAGATGAACTCGTGTCGATTGCGATGCCGCAGGTGGCATGTTTTCCTGCTGGTGATCCTGCGGTGTGGGTGTCGTTGACCATGGAAGAGCCGCAGGTGGCATTAGCTCCTGCTGTTGCGATGTTTGTTCAAACGCCGCGGGTGGCTGTGTCCTCTGCTGTTGGGACGTCCGTTGAAGTGCCGCAGGTGGCTGTGTCACCTGCTGTTGCGACGTCCTTTGGAAAGCCGCAGGTGGCTGTGTAACCTGCTGTTGTTGGGACGTCCGTTGAAGTGCCGCAAGTGGCTGTGTCACCTGCTGTTGCGACGTCCTTTGGAAAGCCGCAGGTGGCTGTGTAACCTGCTGTTGTTGGGACGTCCGTTGAAGTGCCGCAGGTGGCTGTGTCACCTGCTGTTGCGACGTCCTTTGGCCAGCCGCAGGTGGCTGTGTCACCTGACGGAAGTGTAAATGCGTGGGTTGCTCGGTAAACTGCGAGCTCGTCTGCTGTTGGCCAAATAGATCTCCACTGTCGTAATCATACTCCAAGAAGGCTGGCTTTAACCTTTCTGTGGAGAGATTAACGTGTCGTCCGTTGACATCCACCTTGAATACGGTTGGCGAAATTCGCTGAATTACTCGGTGAGGGCCGGTGAATGGTTTCTCAAGAGATCTCCGTACTGCGTCTACTCTGACGAAGACGTGTGTGCACGTGTTTAGCTCTTTATGCACAAATGGTGTTCTACCGCTTCGGTGTATGATCGGCGACGGACGGATTTCCCTTAAACGCAGTCGAAATTTGTCGAGGAAAACCTGAGGATCGCTGTCGGTGTTAACATCCAAGAACCATTCACCCGGTAGGCGTAAGGGTGTTCCGAATAACATTTCCGCGGCGGACGCGTTCAAGTCCTGCTTGACGCTGGCTCGTAGTCCGAGTAACACCATCGGAAGAATATCGATCCAGTTGTGTTTATCGGCTAAACACATGATGGCTGCCTTTAAGGACCGATGCAGTCGCTCTATGGCGCCATTTGATGCAGGGTGGTAAGGCGAAGTTCTAGTGCGCTTGGTCCCCAACAGCTTAGCAAGAGCGGTGAAAAGCGCTGATTCGAACTGCGCTCCTTGATCCGTAGTTATAACATGTGGAGCACCATATCGAGCGACCCAGGAACTAAGGAACGCTTCAGCAACGGAGTCCGCTGACTGGTCCACTAGCGGAACAGCCTCTGGCCAACGGGAGAATCTGTCTAAAATTGTTAGACAGTATCGAAATCCGCGTGAGACTGGCAACGGCCCCACAATATCCAAGTGGACTTGCTGGAATCTCGCATCAGGAACTTCGAATGGCTGATACTCGTTTTTCGTGTGGCGTCCGACCTTGGCTCGTTGACACCGCACACAGTTTCGAGCCCAAGACATTACTTCCTTGCGCATGCCTGGCCACACAAACTTGCGGTTAATTCCTGCAAGTGTTGCACGACCTCCAGGGTGCGAAGTGTTGTGGATTACTTCGAACAGTCGTCTTCGCAAGGATGCTGGAACGAATGGTCGGGCGATGGACTTAGACGTGTCGCAAATTAGTGTGCCTTCTGCAACGATGACTGGCTCCAGTAGAAGCGAAGTGGGGTTGGATGCTAGAAGTTGCTGAAGTTGCTGATCGTTATTTTGTTCGACGATCAGTTCGGCGGTCGAGAAGTCTCCAGGCAAGGAGATTTCGTCCACTCTCGATAAGGCATCGGCTACAACGTTCGCATCCCCTCGAATGTGTACTAACGATGTTGAAAACTCAGATATGAAGTTCAAATATCGGATTTGTCGCGATGTAGCTTTTTCTGATTTCTGCTCGAATGCAAAAATCAGCGGTTTATGATCTGTCTTGATGGTGAATGGGATTCCCTCCAAGAAATGCCGGAAGTGCTGGATGCTACTATACACAGCAAGTAGCTCGCGGTCATACGTGCTGTACTTGCGTTCGGCCGGTGACAGCTTCCGCTGAAAGAATGCTATGGGTAGCCAACGATCGCCTTGCTGCTGTTCCAGGACGGCTCCAATGGCCGCGTCTGAAGCATCGGTTACCAGTGCTAAGGGCTTATTCGATTCGAAATGCACCAGCATGGTGGCATCGGCTAGGCTTTTCTTACAGGCGTTAAAAGCATTTTCGGTTTCGGGAGTCCACGCAATTGGTTTCTTGTCACCTTTCTTTGTATTGTGCAGCATATCGTGCAACGGCGCTTGAAGATTGGCGGCATTGCGAATAAAGCGCCGATAATAGTTCAGCATGCCCAAAAATCGTCGAAGGTCCTTTATAGTAACTGGGCGTTTGAAATTGTTAATGGCTTCAATCCGGGAAACTGGTGGTAAGATACCAGCCTCGTTGATTCGATGTCCTAGGAACTCCAGCTCGTTTACTGCAAACACGCACTTCGAGACGTTTATGACTAAACCGTAATCGCTAAGCCTTTGGAAAACCAGTCGCAGGTGTTCCATGTGTTGCTCTTGCGACTCAGAAGCGATAAGGATATCGTCGATGTAGCAGGAACAAAAATCAAGACCTCTTAATACCCTGTCCATGAAACGTTGGAATGATTGGGCCGCATTCCTAAGGCCGAATGTCATCGCCGTGAATTCGAATAGTCCAAATGGGGTGACTACGGCGGTTTTTGGTATGTCGGCTTCGGCGATGGGTATTTGGTGGAATGCGCGGAGTAGGTCGATTTTTGAAAATACTCGTTTTCCTGCCAGGCCAGCGACTATGTCCTGGATGTGGCGCATAGGATAACGGTCTGGTTCTGTCACGGCGTTGAGTCGGCGAAAATCGCCGCATGGTCGCCAGTTTCCGTCCTTTTTGGGAGCCAAATGGAGAGGGCTCGCCCAAGGACTTTCGGACGGTCGACAGAATCCTTTTTCCAGCATGTACTCAAACTCCTGTTTGGCCACTTTAAGCTTTTCAGGGTTTAAGCGCCTCGGCCGCTGTGCGACGGGTGGGCCAGAAGTGACGATGTTGTGAACGATGCTATGACTCACGCTGTTCTTCTGCTGTGACGGGTTTGTCAGACCGGGAAACTCGTCGAAAAGCTGTTTGAAAGGACAGTCGCGGATAATCGTGCAGATTGAGTCGTGCGTGACAATAACTTGTTTACCAGGTGTGGCTAGATTGGTTACTGGATCGAGCAGACGGTTATTTTTTATATCCACGACTAAGGAGAAGTGTCGCAGAAAGTCGGCACCAATTATAGGCCTAACAACGTTGGCGACGCAAAATCTCCAAGAAAAGGAGCGTCGAAGACCTAGGCTGACGTTAAGGACTTGAAATCCATAGGTATCAATACTCGACCCGTTTGCAGCGAAAAGTTTAAACTCAGATTTTGTGGATTTGACGTATCGAGAGCGCGGAATTACCGACACGTCTGCGCCGGTGTCGATCAAAAAGTTGTGTCCGGTTGGTCTGTCTGATATAAATAGGCGGTGTTTGGACACGTCGCTGTTAGCCGCCTTTTCTCCCAACGACGTTACATGTTTTCCGTGACCGCAGGCCGGACCCAGTTGCACGGCGATCGACAATTTCGTGCTGCCGGACCAAACTTTCTGTGATAATAGCACAGTGTTTGCACTTGGCGAGGTTTGGATGGAAAACGGTCTCTGGATTGAGAACGTCTACGATGCGTGCTACGCGACTGCCCCAATTTGACTCGTTCGAGGCTAGCTCGCACGTCTGCCAGCTCAGTTTTCATGGATTCGAGAGTTGCAGGGGCTGCTGTCGAAATTGCAGCGATAGTCGGTGGGTGATGGACCTCAAGTACCCGGTCGGCCATTTCGGCTAGTTTATCTAGATCAGATGTCTCGGAGATACTGAGAATTGCCTGTACATTGGTTGGCAATCTCTGTAGCCAAAGTGACTTTAAGACACTCTCCGAGACCTTGCTACCGCCTTTTAATTTCAACGCCCGCAAAAATTGTGACGGTTTGAGGTCGCCAAGTTCCATACCCGTCAATAATTCGCGCATTTTAACGCCTTCGGACAACGCGTACACGCTAATAATTCTTTTCTTTAAAGTGCTGTACTTGCCTTCAGACGGTGGGGACTCGACAATGTCGGCCACTTGCGACAGCACGTCAGCATCCAACTCGCTCACGATTTTGTCAAATTGTGACTCGTCCTTTGTTATACGATGTGCCCTAAACTGAGCCTCGACACGGGCGAACCATAAGGATGGTTGGTTTCGCCAAAACTGGGGCACCTTGAAGGCGGATAAACTTCCAATCTCGCTGCTATCCGGGACATTCGCGCTTTGAGTAGCGTCACCACCATCGCAATCCGCGAAATTTTCTTCGTCGACCGGCATGACGAAAAAGTATCTAGTCTGAAACAACGAAAACGACGCGGTAATTTTATGTGTTCGAATAAACACGGCACGATCGACACTATCCGAAATATTTGTGCTATGTCAACACGCGCAGTTCGCCCGGAGGAGTCGCAGGGCTCCGCTACGTTTTTATTTTGTAACACGCGAGAAGAAAAAATAAAATGTTGTGTGCTGCTCGCTCGGCACAACAAAACACAATTGACTGCGCACCGACAAGAAAAATCACGCGCGGCCACCAGTTTTCGGTTGGTAACCTGTCACCGTTTAAATGCGCGTACACGATTTTGCATGGTTTGCATTTTTTAAAAGGCACAAATTGCGAAGCGCGTAGTGCGCATTGCTGCGACGCACGCACGAATGAATGTGGGAGACAGGGCTGAAACTGGCGTGGTTCGGAGAAGGGGGCTCCGCTACCGCGTTTTCGAGTAACGTCGGGGGACTCCGCTGGAGTGGTATCCGTGTTAAGTTGGGGCTCCGCTGCCGCGTTTCCGGGAAACGTCGGGGGACTCCGCTGGCGTTGGGTTCACACTTCTCAGAGTTGTGTTCAAAAATGCGCGGGGGCTCCGCTGGCCTTGTGTTCACAAAAATGCGCGGGGGCTCCGCTGGCCTTGTGTTCACAATTCTCGGGGGGCTCCGCTGGCGTCGTGTTCACAATTCTCGGGGGGCTCTGCTGGCGTCGTGCTCACAATTCTCGGGGGGCTCCGCTGGCGTCGTGTTCACAATTCTCGGGGGGCTCCGCTGGCGTCGTGTTCACAATTCTCGGGGGGCTCCGCTGGCGTCGTGCTCACAATTCTCGGGGGGCTCCGCTGGCGTCGTGCTCACAATTCTCGGGGTCACCAGTTGTAGAGATGACAAAGGAACGCTCGTCGTGGCGTAGTAATATCTCTACACTTATTGCCAATCAAAAGACATGGTTTAACAATAATAACTGATTTTATTATTTGACATTACAAAAACGATTTAAAACGCGTCTGGACTCGTTGCCCGAAAGTACGAGAATGATTATCCTGTTATGTGGCGTCTATCTCTATACACTCCAGCGCGCCTCTGGTGAGTCGAGGTGGAGTTAGCAAACGTCATTGCCAGACTCTACAACTCTATCTCCTCTACTTTGTCGCGAACCACGAGCTTTGATAACACATCATCCATCGTCACTATGGCACAAGCCATGCAAATTATATCACCAGCAGTGTATGCCCAGCAGTCTATTTACACATAAGTATGTATATGCTGCTGATATGATTTGCAATGCAAGTAACAGTGACGATAGATGATATGAGCATCTACAATGCACAATTCGTTGTCGTTCGTGATAACGGACGATCGGGGGACACTATATTCATGTACAATGAATTGCCGGCCAATGTATTTTTTTTTTTTCGTGACTGCCATGTAGCTGTTATTTTTGAGTTTATTGAACTTTTCTGCTGCATTGCCGCCACGAAATGAAATGAAAAAAGACGGGACAGAGAGTCAGTCGGCTTTTTGCTTACGGCCGGGACGTGGTCCTTTGTGACGCCACGCGGCGTTGCCGGCGGGGTTTGGCGGTTTTTGGCGAACTGATTTTGTTTTTTTTAAGACTTCTGATTAGTTTGAAAATAAGAAGTGGAGTGCACGAATTTATTAAATACTTTATGAAAAATCTGTTCAGTTTGAGTGCAATGATTGATTGTGCAATTGGTCCTCAGTTGAATTTAGTGGAACCACGATTTGCGCGGAAGTAACATTTTTGAGAGAGTACAGCCCCGAAATGAAAGAATGCATGACATTCCTCACTTTTAGTACGGAGCCTGGATTGCAGGAGGAACAATCATGAAATATTGCATTGAAAATGCTACTGGACCTCGATCATATATTCCTCGATATTCTTTTGCGGCATGTGAATCATTTGATTTTTTTTTTTATTTTTTTCAAAAAGGGATTTTTTATTTTACTTTTATTTTATTCACTCTTATGCTATAGAAGAATGATGCTGCAGTGATCCAGGCACGTAGCCAGGGGAGGGGTCCATGGGGTCCGGACCCCTCCCGAAATGTTTTCTATATTATAACGGAATTTTTAATGATTACAGTATAAAATATCAAAATATTTAGGTGGTAACATATTTTTCTCTAAATTCTGTGGGACTGAACATCATAAAAAATATCCGACATGGAAAATTGGTTTAAGTGAGGTTTTCTTTTCAAAACTAGATAAATCCGAATATCAATACACACTTCTCTGAACACAACCCTTCAAAATAAATTGCGCGGAATCTATGCAAAAAATGTCTGTTGTCGAAAATTATTATTCACTCTGATTTTATTTATTGGGCGTATGGACGTGTTTTCATGCGAGCTTGGAACTTTAAACTTTCCGCTGCGCAGCTTCTGAGCATTGCTACAAAAATAGTGAATGCGATAAAATAGTCTTTAAACAGAGTTTTTTTTTCAAGGAAACAATTTCTTTGAAAATGTTGACTAATATCAATCGTGAAGGTACGTGATGACTTGTGTGTTTTTTTTTATAAAAACAAAAATAATTACGTGCGATATTGGCCCTTTGGGTCGAGTGAAAGATAAGCTTCCAAATATTTTGAGCATGGCGATTGTTGGACTAAACGGAAACTTAGCTCTCGCTCGCCTAAGCTAATCGCGGAGATATAAAGGTACATGAAGCCCGTAGATAAAGAATGAAGTGAGAGTTTGCATCTGTTACTTTTATTGAAAAACGGAATATATACGCCTGCTTTAATAGTCTGTGCAAGTAATAGTTATGTAGTTAAGTCTTTTTTATGGCTAAACGCTCAAGTTTAACGAAGCAAAACAATTTTAAAGATACAAATGGTAAAAATTAGTTTTTCTAATTAGTCTTCCCTACACCACTGTATGCATTTTCGCCACCTCCCAGCAAGCTTTTGGATATCTTTTTCGTAAAAATCTCGCGGCTTTTCACGGACCCATTCTCGCACAAACAATTTTACTTCTTCATAGCTTTTGAAACTTTTAATGGAACTTTCTCAATTCGTTCAATGCTGTAGAAGATGTGTACAAACTTCTGAGCGCTAGAATTTATACTTAATATTCAGAGGTTTTAGCACTCATATGCCTGAGATTTTCGGTAGACTAGCAGCTCATGAATATTTTCCCAATACTACTTACGTTTATGCCCAACTCCCCAGTCATGTAGCGTACACGACTTCGTCGGTCTTCCACAATGAGTTTCTCAACGGTGGCGGCACTTACGTTTTCATCGGTGACACTAGGTGGCGCGCATGTGGCAACTTTCCCTCAACTTTTCGGCCTTTCCAAAACATTCATACACATGGGTTTTAGAGAGGCACTCATTCTGGAACTTCTCTAGTACTTTTTGATAAGTTTCCGCGGATTTTATATTTGCTTCGACTAAAAAACAAATCATGATGCGTTCTGCAAGAGGCACTGGTACATCCTTTTCACTCATGATGGTTATAATTACACTAAAAAGTCAGGTTACGCGGTTCCAGCTATTCTCAACGTTTCATAACATACCAGTCTAATATTTAGTGTATCCACTTTTTCAACAATAAATTTGTCGCGCGTCTGGAAATTCCGTTGGACCCCTCCCGAAACAAATCCCTGGCTACGTCTCTGCAGTGATCGATCGTACACGGCGGATTCTATGTAAGTTTTATTTTGTCCTTTTTTTATTATGTTTTTGCTATTCCTTTCTTTTTTCTTTCTAATTTACTTCTTTTCTTTAAGGATTATCGGTTTTAGTAAATTTAATGAGCTATTCTTTTTTCACATTTATTATACCCGTCACTACGTGAAAGGGTATATTAACTTTGTCATGAAGTTTGCAACGCCCAGAAGGAAGCACCTCCGACTATATAAAGGATATATGTATATTATTGATCAGTGTGACGAGAGAAATCGATTGAGCGATGTCCGTCTGTTTCAATGCAAACTAGTCCCTCAGTTTCTAGCTAGCTATAGGGCTGAAATTTTGTATACAAGTTTCTTTTTAGTGTACGCTGTATATATGTCGGAAGGAATGGAATCGGATCATGGCGTCGTGGGGCTGTCATACAAACGAATTCCTGAAAATAAGGTTCTTCTAAGAATTTTTTTTTCTTTTTGAACCAATCTGAACCAAACTTCACCCAAGTGTGTTCCTAGTAAAGCCTCGAAATACGTCTAGGAACGGGTGAAATTGGAACACTGCGTCATGGGGCTGTCATACACACCAACCCTTGAAAAGAAGGTTCTTCTAAGAAAAACTTTTTTCTTCTTGAACCAATCTTAACTAAACTTCACCCAAGTGTGTTCCTAGTAAAACCTCGAAACATATATAGGAACGCTTTAAATTGGAACACCACGTCATGGGGCTGCCATACAAACCAACCCCCGAGAAGAAGGAAAAATTTTTTGCTTATGAACCAATCTTAACCAAACTTTAAACAAATGGGCTCCTAATAAAGCTTAAAAATATATGCAGTATCGAATGGAACCGCTATGTCATGGAAACTAACCCACCTAAATTAGTTTCTTGTAAAAAAAAACTTTCGAAATACTAGCCAAACTTGACCCAAGTCTGGCGAAACCATAAGATGTGGTAGAGTAAAAATCAAATTTAAAACACCGTTTTTAGCTTTGCGAGTCAAATAAATTTTATTTTGGATGCATTTCGTGTCGTCGTCGTCGGTAAATTTGTTGGCTGTAATAATCATTTTATTTCACTATTCTGGCTGGTCTAGCCAGAAGAAGAGAGCTGTCAAAACGGAAAGGTGCTTGTACGATTCTTTTAAAAATTGGCGCATAGTCTTACAATCTTATCTTTCTGACATCATTTTAATCTAGCTCCATTACTTCTAATAGTTTTTATACGTTAAGTGTAGAAAACCAGGGTTAATTTTAGCTCGACTTCGATACAATTCAATTCACACTGCACCTAAAGATCTGCAATTGGTAAAATCTATTCAAAGTATGTAGAAATCGAGCCAAAATTAACCCTAGTTTTCTGCACTGAAGGTACTAAAACTGTTAGAAATAATGGAGCTAGAATAAAATGATGTAAGAAAGATATGATCGTAAGACTATGCGCCGTTTTTTAAAGGAATCGTACAAGCACCTCACCTTGGCAGAAGTTGGAGAAAATTGAGATAAAAAAAAGGTTGTTTTTGGGTCAAATCACGAAAATTTTACTTTGAAGCTCTGTACAAATCAAAGATCTTATCCTATTTTAGTGTGGTTAGTTTTATTTTATAGGTAAATTTGTTGGCTATAATAATCATTGTATTTCACTATTCTAGCTGGTCTAGCTTTGGAGATATTAGGATTTAAGTCGTGCAAGAAAATGAGTTTTTCAAAAATCTTTAAATGCTTGTGGCAGCTAAAGGGTTAAGCTGAGGCGGTATGTTCCGTACAACTTTTTTTGCTGGAAATCAACTGATTAGGATCGAATATTGGAACATTATAATAAATCAAATCAATACAATATTTGTATTTCATCACGCCCTCCTTTAACTGTTTAAATGCTTACTATCAGAATGTCAGAGGCCTTAGAACAAAGACAAATATACGGGCTTCAATTTCCGCGTCCGGCTACGATCTGATTGTGTTTACTGAACACTGGCTTAATGAAGATTTTCATAGCAATGAATATTTTGATGCATCATATTTTGTCGAAAGGGAGGATAGAAACATTGAAAACAAGAAATGGGGCGGAGGAGTATTAATCGCATTAAAAAACCATATCTCTTATTTGCGACAACTAGACTGGGAAAGACAAATTCCTTTTGAAAACGTGTGGATTGAAGTCAATAGTAATTCAAATTCTCAAAAAAATATTTATTAATGTAGTCTATATTCCACCAAGAACCAGATTTGAGCAATATGAGAAATACTATGATTCAATTACTGAAATTATGTGTGCTCAAGAACCAAATGCTAAATTCATTGTTTTTGGTGATTTCAATATTGGTGCAGCTATAGAGTGGCTTCCATATGTGAATGAGTGTTTGGCAGTTTCTTATAACGGTGACATAGCGACCGAACTTTAACGTACACTGGAAATTACAGATCTTAAACAAATCAACCATATTAGAAATGTAAATAACAGAACTTTAGATTTAGTATTCACAAATTTTGGTATAAGTGAACTAACATTGACGTCAGCGCTTGAAATATCCAAGCTTGATATACATCACCCCCCATTTGCGTTAAAAATAGTAAGTAAAAATATTAAATTCGTTACACCTATAAAAACACCGAAATTGAACTATTTCAAAGCAAATTATGATCTAATTAATTATGAGCTGACGAGAATCGACTGGATAACGGTATTGAACATTCTGAATATTAATGAGCAGCTGGATTAATTTTATAAAATTGTCACTGAAATTATTCATAGATTTACACCATTAACAATCCCAAAAGATGATAAATTCCCTAAATGGTGTTCAACTAAGCTGATTCAACTTATCAAAGATAAAAATTATTTCCTAGACAAATTCAAACGAACTCATAATGAATATTTCAACAACCTATTCAAAATCAAAAGAAAAGAAGTCAAATATGAGTTACGTACGTGTGAAAAAAATATACTAACCATATAGAACAAACCATTCAAACGAATACTAAGGCATTCTTTGCGTACACAAAATCATTGAATAAGTCAAACAGGCTACCAAATGTCATGAAACTGGACTCTGATTCAGCTGATAATCCTTCGGAAATTGCCAATCTCTGTGCAAAGCACTTTGAATCAGTTTATGAGCCCTTGGACCATAATTTTCGAGTTCAAAATAGAAGTTGTAACTGTGATGATAATTTCGTAATTACTTGTGAGGCAATTTCTAAGGTAATAAATGGTATGAATGAAAACAAAACTAACAGTCCCGACAATATTCCAATTATTTTTTTAAACGTACACTGTTCGCTATTCGTGAGCCTCTCGCGATTATTTTTTAATAATTCTTTGCTTCAGAAAATTTTTCCATCTAAACTTAAAATTAGTTTCATTTCACCGTTACACAAAAATGGTGAAAATCAAATATTCAAAATTATAGACCAATTTCAATAATCTCTGCAATATCAAAGATTTTTGAAAAAATTATGTTTCTGTTTATTCAAAGCAAGGTTCACGATCTTCTATGAATTCAGCAACATGGATTTACATTAAAAAAATCAACACAAACAAATCTAGCTGAATACCTAAATTTTTTATCATCACACGGCAAATTGATTCGGTTTATACTGATTTTGCCAAAGCATTTGACAAAGTCTCTCATGAAGTCATCATCAATGTGGCACGATAGCCCGACGTCGGGCCTTGGCCGCCTGAATCGTTGACCTCCAATTGTCGCGGTTACGTGACCTTGTCCTCCAGTTTCGAAAGCCCAGCAGCTGGTGGGCGTCTTCACCTACGGAGTTCTCCCAGCGATCTCTCGGTCGTCCACGCAACCTCGCTCCGTCAATTCGTTGTGCGTTCATAACTTTCTTTGTACACGCCCCGCCAATGCAGACGTTGAAGCTTCACGATTTTCGATACTTCCAGCTCATCGTACAATTGATACAACTCATGGTTGTATCGGATACGCCATTGGTCTCGCTCGCGAACGGCCCCGAAAAGTCGCCGAAGACCCTTTCGTTCGAATCGGTCTAGCAAAATTTCGGAGGCTTGGGTAAGGGTCCATGTTTCGCAGCCATAACATAGCACGGGTCGGATGATCGTTTTGTACACGCGGAGCTTCGTGTTCCTGTGCGCAAGTTTCGAATTAATTATAGGGAGGACCGAGAAATATGTCTTATTGGCTAGTTGTATCCGTCGCTTAATTTCGTCAGTTTCGTTGGCGTCCTTTGATAAGTTACAACCCAGATAGTTGAAATTGTCTACATACTCGATATTAAGGTCCCCCACTGTGATGCTTGAATTTGCTGGCGTCTTTGTTTTCAATTGCATCATGGCCTTTGTTTTGTTTTCGTTGATATGTAGTCCAACTTCCTTTGCGGCGTTATTGAGGTTATGCAGGAGGCTTTCTGCATCACCCAACCTTCGAGACATGATGTTGATATCGTCGGCGTACGCTACTAATTGAGTCGACTTGATGAGTAGCGTTCCGCTGCTGTCCATATTCATGGCTCGAATTACATACTCCAAAGCCAGGTTGAAGAGCGTCGGCGCCAGCCCGTCGCCCTGCTTGAGTCCAGTACGAGTTTCAAATAGGTCAGTGAGTCGGTTCTGCACTTTGACCTGCGAGACGGTATTAGTCATCGTCATCCTTGTGAGTCGCACTAACTTTGCCGGTATACCAAAATTCAGCATAATGTTGTACAGTACACTTCCGTCGATACTGTCGTATGCCTGCTTGAAGTCGACAAAGATTTGGTATACGTCGATGTTGTATTCCCAGCACTTTTGGAGTAGTAGCTTCCTTGTGTAAAGCTGATCGGTCGTTGAACGACCAGGTCTGAAGGTCTCATGAAGTGCTCGGAAATAAATTGGATGAATTTCCATTGGGTAATTGTGACAAATCCTGGATCTACTCATAGCTCACTGATCGTGTTCAAATCGTGTGTATAAACGGAGCAAAGTCAAGAATCATAAAACCGACATCGTCAGTACCACAGGGTTCTATACTTGCGCCTTTGCTTTTTTCTTTATTCATAAATGATTTGGTAAATGATCTGAAGTGTAATGTTCTATTAGTCGCTGACGATTGTAAAATTTACCAATTAATCAAGTCATTCGAAGACTGTCTGGAACTTCAACGGGACCTACGTACTTTATCCAATTGGTGTAATAGTAACAAATTACATCTAAACGTCGACAAATGTTCTGTGATCTCATTTACCCGAAGAAGTGAAAAAAACTTTCAGCATTATCAGTATCAAATAAACAATCGGATTCTGCCTCGATCCAAAGTGGTCAAGGATTTGGGCGTTATTTTCGACGAGAAATTAACATTCAATGATCATATACATACATACAATCATTTCTAGAGCGTCTCGATTATTGGGTTTCGTATTTCGTTCATCAAAACCATTAAAAAATTTACAAACTCATATCATTTTATATAACGCCTATGTCAGAAGTATTCTTGAATATGGCTCTGCTATTTGGAATTCATATTATCATACTAACTAATATCATTGAAAGTGTCCAAAGCAAATTTACACGTATAATATGCTACAAATTTAATACTACATATGTGACCGGGAAAGTTAAAAAGGGGCTATCGTGTAAAAATTTCGATTTTCACTTTTTTAGTGATTTCCACAGAAAACAATGTGCTCTTTCCGATGGTAAAAACCGCAGTTGCCAAAACTTCAAAAATCAGTCCGAAAATCGATCTTGAGGTTCGCCATCAAATTATCAAAATCAATTGTGAAATTGAAAATTTTGTGTATCTATGAATATCTTTTCACCCGCTAAAGCAAATTTACTCAAATTTTCAAGACATCTCACTCACTAAGTTAGAAGTGAAAATTAATTACAGCAAATCATATAAGTCTGCATGAGTTGAGGTAGGGAGCGGTATGAAAACAAAAAATGTAGTATCGAATACAAAGTTTTTAGTAAATTTAAGATTTTTAAGTTTCGAAATTGTATGCGATGAATTGTATTGTTTAAAATATAAGTAATGATATAACCTCAATATGTTACCGTTATCATTTATTATCAAATTATAGAAAGTAGACTTTTATACAGAATTTTAAATAATGGAATTCATTTAGAATTTTCGATAGGAGAAATCATCCAAGGCAATTTTTTTGTTTTATTATCTTTTGGGTGCTAGATATCAAGCTAGGTCAATAATAAATTTTTATTTGAAAAAGGATCAAAAAGGACACAAAAATATCGTTAGCGCGGAACAGGCATGTGCGATATCATATCAAAGGAGACGTCGAGGGCATTCGAATCCGTTAAGACATCTCATTCTTACGCGTATAAAAGATTAATTTCAGAGTCTCTCATAATAACCATGTTTGTATTTGCAAAGCCATAATTTGACACAAAAGTCTAATCTGAAACGCATTTCTTAACTTTTTAGGATGTAAAGTAACTAAGGCCCGTATTTATGAACATACCTTAACTTAAGGAGACCTTGAGTCAAGGATGCCGAAATTCAATAAATTAAGTGTCATTTCCCATACTTTTTCATAGAAATCATTTATATTCAGGAGTCAATGCAACCTTGATTTAAGGCGAAACTCAAGGAGACCTTAAGTTTTCAATAGACTTGACATATTATATTTCAAGGAAGGTTGGTAGCTACCTTGACTTCAAGTGAGGTTTACTATAGAAAATTTCGAGGTCTCCTTGAGTTTCTCCTTAAATCAAGGATGCATTGACTCATGAATATAAGTGATTTCTATGAAAAAGTATGGAAAATGACATTTAAGTTTTTTTAATTTCGGTATCCTTGACTCAAGGTCTCCTTTGAGTTAAACAATGTTTATAAATACGGTCCTAAGACTTCTATAATCCATTTTGCATTTTGAAAAATATAGACTGAAAATGTCCTAAAAAGTAAAAGCACGATGTCCTATTTACCTTAATTTTTTCCAGGAGATAAAAATTTAATATCAAAGACGACGTCTAATTTATTTCATTCTCGATATCTGCTTCTATCTTAGTGATCGAAACCGGATTAAATTGCATTTGAAGTATACAATACAGTAATTTCTTTATGCACTATCTACGCCTCTTCTTCACTGTCTATGACTCACATGTGCCCACAGCATTCCCCACCGTTTACGTGTCTGATTTTCGAATGCCAGGCATGGTGGCAATGTCGGTAAGAACCGATCAAACAATGTTAAAGCCGCCACAGACAGGGTGTCTCCTTTGGCTTGTATAGTTGGAAAGTACACATAACATAATGCAAAAAAAATGCGCATTGCACAATTATTGATTTTAATAGAAATATTCGGGCAATTCTAAAAATGCCTTTTATGTTATACAATGCAGATTTTTATACAAGTTTTATTTATTTGTCTAAGAAAAATTAGCCAAATATCGCCATCGAACGGCAAAAATCCTACATCGCTGATTTTTTTGCAGAATGGGTCGTGACGACCCCCAGATTATGGGACAAAAAAGTCCCAACCGATTGGTGGTCGGGAACCTTAAAAAATGGGGGAAGGGGGGGTCTTTTTTCGTTTTTTTGCGATTATTTCAAAAACGACAAATGATACAGAAAAATTGTATGAGAACAAAAAAAAAAGCATAAAATTATCTTTGCAATGACATATAATACATTAGAGTTTTTTTTTTAATATTTCGGCGTTAGACTAAAACATAAGTTAAAATATTTTCATTTTGGATCTTTTTTAAAAGCTCCATAACTCTTAAAAGAATGCTAATTCAGTCGTAAAAGTTTGTACCAGCATTCACAATAAGTTCAATATCATTTTTGGGGGAAAAGTGGAATCGCACCGCACCAGGGCCCCCACTATCCCCCCATATGAATATGGTAAAACGGTATGTCCACAACTTCCCCCAAAGTTGGAGCAGAGTCAGTGGCGGCTCGCCCATATGTGCACAAGTGCACGTGCACTCCCTGACAAAAAAATCGAAAGGGCAAGTATTTCATCGATTTCTTCAAATCGAAAATGCGTATCCCAAATCGCACATCCAGCCCCCAACACGGCCTTATTCTATTTATACCAAGATACACATTCTACCTACTGAATCTATATGCCGATCCCATATCCACATATGTATGAATGTGCACTATGCCGACTGGTCACTGCACATACGACATGGTCACGACACTGCGACCAACAACCTGCAATCACGATGGGTGCACAATCTGGAAAGAGGAGCACACGCTCAAATTTTGGATATCTTAGCGGTTTCCGGGGCAAGGGGGTCGTGCAAAATTTACACTAGAGCTTGTGCACAAAGAGGTTATGCACAGCGCCTTGTAAATTGTATGAACTGAATTCTAAAAGCAGAGAGATTTTGTCGCATGCTCGCCCTCGCCTCCGTCTGTTCTGTTGAAATCGCGATGAATGAAATTGCAATGGTCGATTTTTTTAAAGCAAATTTTAAAAAATCTTCTAATAGAAAATAAGATTAAAATAAAAAACTGCGGAAGAACTACACCCTTGATTTCTTTAGTGCAAGTGCAAGCGACGGAAAATAATAATTTCGGAGTGAAATTAAAGCGGCAATTTACGCGGAAAACACGTAGAGTTATGGGAATATGTGGAATGTATGGATTTTAATGGATTTTCGTTCTGTCCAATGAGCTTGTCCACAGGCCGATTTGGATTTTGACAGAATGAAAATTTAATAAAATCCATGGATTTCCCATGTATGTGTTTTCCCTGTTTGTTGTGCGGGAGTGAAAACAAACTAACAAAAGTCGGAAATAGTCTGCGGAAGAATAATATGTAATTTAAAAACAGTATTTTTTTTTAAATGCAAACTATGAAAAAATTAGCTACATCACTATTCTTGCCATTTAATCAATAAATGTCTATGTTTCTCTGTGAACCCCCGGTATTTTCCACCACGAGCCGCCACTGAGCAGAGTGCTAAATTTTGGTTTATTGCGATTGGAGGTCATTGTCACCCACCAATGTTTCATTTTTTTACTAAAAACTTTCAATGTTGGTTCGTTGAAAAAAAAAATCTGTTGCGAAACCCACCAAATCTAAAAAATAAGCCGACGAGAGTGAGTCAAAAATGTAGAACAGTTGTCAGTTGTTTGAGCAAAGTTACCCGCGATCTTCTTTTTCTTTTAAGTCACGCGTTAACCGCGATGGCAAAAAACACGCTTATTGTCATAAGTTCTTTTTGACTTTGTTTTACTTGGACAATGATCCTGGTCTGTCCAAGAAAAAAACGACTATAATTAAATATCTATTCAATTCACAATACCAAAGACGCTTTCATCATTGTCTTAAAAAGGCTATTGCCTCGAGTCACAATCAGACAGAATTGCAAATGTATACTTTTATTTAATAAAATATAATTCATGCATATTTTTCTGAGTATATAATACCCTCGTGATAAAGTTCTTTTCGCAGTGAGGAAAAGGAAGATCCTGACTTATGTCAGTCAGCTGTAAAATCAGATATAGCAAACAATATTTGCTGTACCGGTGGTATACTATTGACGTAAATATCATAGAGATTGCAATATAATATATAATAGGCGAATAAAATATTCATGATTCGAACTAGAATATAGCGATATTCTGGTGTCCCCAACTGCCAAAAAATATTCAAAACCATTTCAATTACTTCTTCTGATCCGTCCCTATCGTTTGAAACCCATTTTGCCTATCCACAACCAATTTTCCAAAATGTCCTTTTCAGGAGAGAAGATCCTTTCCGAAGATTTAAAAAATGTGCAATTGGTATTTCGGGGCACTTGTCTCACCAAGTCTTGTATTTTCATATCCATATTGCTCATATTGGACTTCTTTAGCAAACAAGGACCTTTTGTCCTTACGGGTATTTCCTGGGATTAGTATGCACTTTTAGATATAAAGTGTCCTGCTGATAAATAACTACTTAGGTTTTATTAAAATTAGCACACGAATAGAATCAAGGCAAGTAATTAAAAGAAATTGCATCATTATCTTCACAGGATGATTTACTGTTAATCCAGTCACTGGTCAACATTGCAATCTCTGAAACATTTTTGTGGTCACCAATGGATCCTGCATATCAACAATCAAAAAATATAGCAAAGAATGTGCTGAAGATATGCTCGAACTTGTCGAAAAATTAATTTAAATTTATTTACATTTGGATTTACTGTTATATTACCCGCTAATTACATTTCCGGTAACAGTATCCAGCTCAGGATCATCGAAAGTATATAGATACCAAGTTTCATAAAAATCAGATCACGACAAATCAATTAAGCACAATGCACCGACTTGATTTCTTTATCGGCCGTTTACTCGCTTGTTTGTTTTTACCACATAGCCCCCTTTTAACTTTCCCGGTCACATATAGTGATTATGAGGATAGACTGAAAAAATTAGGAATTACTGCTTTATTCTATCGAAGAGTCTATTTTGATGAAATGCTCCTGTATGAAATAGTCACCAACAAGCAGTGTTGCCAATTTAGCCGTTTTCCGGCCAAATTTAGCCGGAAACCTTGCTGTTTAGCCGGAAGAAATTTACAATTCCGGCCGGCCGGATTTTTAGCCGGAATTTTTTTCGGCCGTTTTTCCGACTAAAATTATTTTATGAATTTTTGTTTACTTTGGAACTAGAATCAATTTTTCAATATTCACAAACAAAATAATTAATCGCCGTGAAATTATTTCTACATACACTTATTATCGTGTATTAGGGTAAGTACCTACTATGTCCACCTAGAGGAAAACTTGCATTTACGTCTCCTGGGAAAAATTTGTAGCGGAGACTTGCCTTTTTTCAATAAATTTAGGGTAATGGGGTTTCACGTAAAACTGACGCATGTAATTACTAACCACCAATATGCTGAATAATTTGCAAAATGGAAGACAGTTTCTTAGATAAAATTCTCTGCTGAGCAATTCTTGGAACATGGGGGTACCTGAACATTTTTCCATTTTTCAAAGTGTTTCTTTACCACAGATAACGTCATCGTGCCAGATTAAGTACAAGGGTGAAAACCTTTTAGCGCGATTCATAGATAGTGATAATATCTCTGGAACTTTGTAGTGTTCAACACTAACGTTGTGCAAGTAGCTTGCCCAGTAGACTACAAAAATTAAATTTATGTGTATGTATTTCGGGGGCAACTTACCAGCACAAAAGCTAAGTGCTGAAGAGGGGGTAAGTTGCCCCCGAAATATATATGTATGTACTCACTTAAATCTAATTTTTGTAGTCTACTGGGCAAGCTACTTGTACAACGTCTGACGTCTGACATTATATTTTGTTTCTGGGTTTGTAGCAACAAATTTATCAAAAACCTATACCATTTCCCGTCAAGCTCAAATTTTGGAACATCAATTTCGTATCTTTGGAGCATCAAATTCGTAATTGCAGAACATCAACAATGGAACATGAATTTCTTAACTATGGAAAATAAAATAAAATTTGGAGAGCTCAAATTCGAAAATGAATAACAAGCTTGACACACATATTTTCGAATGACGCATATTTATCACCATTAGAAGAGTCCCAAATTACGCAATTGGACCATCATTTGCTCAATAAGGACTGGGGACGCCATCTGTTGTAAAATTTAAGAACAAGAATGTTTACAAAAATATTAAATTTGTTATCAATTTTTACACATTTCTATTCAAATTCTTTAAGAAAAGTGTGTCCTCAAATTATTTAATTGAATATTCATCAAAATATCGCAATTGTGAGGGACATTTTCACCATTTACACAAACGTCAAAAGTAAATGACGAATTCTAATGACGAAAGCATATGTGTCACTCCAATTTCGAACTTTCATAATCATGATGGATTATCGTCATGATGATTTGAATATGTGTCTTTGGCCTAAAATGGTTAACTTTTAATCAAAATATCCATACATAAATGCGGATGCCCTTGCCCATAGTTACGTGGACGTTCCTTTTACGAATTTTATGTTCCACAATTTCGAACCTAATGTGGTTATGGACTTGACCGAGAAATTGTACCTGTATACAACAGTTTTGACTAGTTGAGCTATCTAACTCCGAACAAAGTAAATTTTGACTCTAATGCCAGCGATTGGAGCATACATGTAATAAAACTAAGGAATCTGCCTAAGGCATAGTTTACGGGTAGTTCTCCAGAAAAGAAATAAAATTATTAAAATCAGTTTTTTACTATATTTTTTCGTAATGTGACTGTTTTGTATGAGTTAGCCGGTTTTTTGGCCGTTTTTCTCGCTGAAATTTATTTAGCCGGATTTTTAGCCGTTTTTGGAAAAATTATAGCCGGTTTTCCGGCTAAATTTAGCCGTTTTCTAAATTTCCAGTTGGCAACACTGCCAACAAGTTAAATACTAGCCTAAAGCCGGCCCCATACCGACCGGAGTGTGGCAAACACCGCACAAAAGATTGATACGAAAAATCGTGCAGCAGCAGTGCAGCAGTGTGGTTGGGCGACTCCAAGGTATCATTCTTGGAACCGGTCTTTTGCGCGGTGTGTGCCACACTCCGGTCGGTGTGGGGCCGGCGCCTTTACACAATCATTCGATGTTCATATCCCAGTTAGATCAACAAGATTTGCTCCCATTTTCTATGTTCCCAGTGTTTTGTCAAACATCGAATTTTTTTCATTGGTATTGAGACTTAAACGTCAACATAATGAGTACTTTTCCAGCATTGATTTATTAGAAAGTTCATTGGCAAAATCAAAACATGCAATCAGATCGGCACTTCCTGACGGCCTATGGGCTGGCTTTAGATGATTCCCTTGCTGTTTTCATTCGTTTTTTTTCCTATACATTTATTATATTATTATTCTAATCTATTTCCTAACATATTATAAAATAATCGATCAGAATCAGTTGTTCAAAAGTCTATATTATGTAATTACAATATTGCTATTTTAGAGATTTTTGTTTAACATTCAGTCTTTCGCTCATACATATTTTATACTCTCTCTTCATCTTTATTATACCCTTCGCTTATTAAGCGTAAAGGGTATATTAACTTTGTCATGAAGTTTGTAACGCATTGAAGGAAGCATCTCCGACCATATAAAATATGTATATATATGATCAGCGTGACGAGCTGAGTCGATTGGACGATGTCCGTCTGTCTGTCTGTCTGTTGCGACGCGTTTTGCTCGGCCAGTTTAAAAGCTATGGAGCTGAAATTTTGCACACATGCTTCATTTTGTTGCAGGCAGTTTGTATGTTTGAATCGATAAAATCTGACAAGGGGGTCGTGGGGCTGCCATACAAACCTACCCCCCAAATTTAGGTTCTTCTTAGAAAAACTGTTTTATTTATGAACCAATTTCAATCAAATTTCACACAAATTTGTTTTAATTGGTAACACACAATATATGTAAAAATTTACCAAATCGGACAATGGGGTCGTGGGGCTGCCATACACACCTAGTCCCCCAAATTATGTTCTTCTAAGAAAAACTTTTTAATTTTCTCATCGATTTCAATCAAATTTCGCACAAATGTGTTTCTAGTAATACCACAAAACATATGTCAAAATGGACCAAATCGGATAAAGGGGTCATGGGGCTGTCATAGAAATCTAGCTCCCCAAATTAAGTTCTTCTAAGATTTTTTTAATTTATACACCAATTTCGACCAAACTTCACACAAATGTGTTTCTATTGATGACACAAAACATATGTATAAATAGATGGAGTCGGACCATGTGGTCATGGGGCTACCACACAAACCTAGCCCCCCAAATCAAATTTTTCTAAGAAAAACGTTTTCATTTGCACACAATTTCAATCAAACCTCAGAAAATTATATTTCTATTGATGCCACATAACAAACGTGAAATCGGACCATGGGGTCATGGGGCTGGCATATAAACCCAACCCCCAAATTAGGTTCTTCGAAGAAAACCTTTTTGATTTGTCCACCAATCTGAACCAAATGGGTTTTAATTGATGCCACAAACATACATAGGGCTGCCCTACAACCTCCTTCCCCCTCTTTTTGGTTCTTATAAGAAACCCACGTCCCGCTTCGCCCAATAAATCTTCGCCACGGCACTTATGAGAAAATTCAAAAGCATGGAAGCGGGGAGGACTGAACACTAGTCATAGGTACGCCCGAAAAAACTTTTAGACCGAGGGGAGCGAAGGGTATCCAAATTTCGGCCGCGCCCGAAATTAGCCTCGGTCTCGTTTTTATTTTATTTTAATTTTAATTTAAGTTTTTTTTTATTTACTTTAGCTTCATTTTTATTTTTTATTTTAACATATTTTATTTTAGTTTGAATTTTAATTTGAGTTTATCTTATGTTTTAATACTAATGTTTAACCATAATTACAATCTGTAAGAGGGCTTATGCGGCAGTTTCCGGACACTCTGTACAGAAATTCTATTATATATATTTATTGTTAGTGAAGAAGTCTCCATCATGGTGCCCCACTAAAAAAATTACTGATTTGACTTGACGTACCATATTTAGAGATTAGTAAATAATTTGCTTCACAATCCCTTATTTTGCGTTATTCGTATTAGAATGTGCGGTGTTGTACACTTCTAAGCTCGACCAAGATAAAAGTTAAACATTGAATTTATGTTTAGCTGAGAATTCAATTTTTCCAACAACAAAACACTCTAGCACTGTGACACGCAGTAAATTTTGTAAAAGAGACCTATTTCTCGTTTACAGCGGAATGCCAAGATGTGTGAAAGTGGGACGCACAATTAAACCCCTCAATTATTAGAACCATGGGCGTAGCCAGGGGGGCAGGGAGGGGCGGTCGGTATTATAGGAGCGTTATACACATAATAACAGCTTCTGTCAATTTGAGGGTGTATCGCTAATAGATTCCACACTCTGAATGAAAAGAATGGTTCGCGCTAAAGGGCTGAATTAAGATCGAGAGTGAAATTTTTCGCCCGCTGATTTTATCAATAAAAATGGATACTTACTGTCGTTGAATATGTCACAAACGGTGGGAATTCCATAAGCTACAATCTGAAACCGATTCCATAATTCTCTTCGGCCATTTTATGTATTATTTTTCGATTCCCCGGTCATTCGACATTTCACGATGAAATAACCGGGGAATCGGAAAAAAATACATAATATGGCCGAGAAAAATTATGGAACTGTTTGCGGATTGTAGCTTATGGAATTCCCCAGCATTTCCCATATATTCCACGACAGTAAGAATACATTTTCATTTAATCGCAGCGGCGAAAAATTTCACTCTCGAGGTCAGTACTAGGCTTACCAATGTTTCTCAATTATTCGAAATTTGTAAGGTCAGACAATCTACGGAACGTATGGCCCATCGGACGGCGCCATATCAAAAGCTATTAGGCATTTCATTGTGTTAATCGCCTCCGTGAAAATTGGGTTCCATTTCCATTCCATTTTCTCTTGGATTTTACCATTTAGAATTCGGACAAGATTTACTAGATCCAACGATATACATATGTATTCATTATTTCTAATAATAGATTTAATTATACGAGAATCCCATATTGAAAGACTAATGTTGGTTAGGAACTCTGCAATTATTTAGATTTCTACAATGATAAAGTCCACAATATTAAGATTATTATTAAAGTAACTTATTTAAAAAAAACTGAATTATATGTACATATGTATAACTGAAAAAAATCGAATATGTCCTTATAGTACTTATCAATTGCTACTTTTAAGTTATTATGTAAAATTTATTATTTTATGGATTTCGTTCCGTTTACATTTGAAATAAATAAGCAAATAAATATCAGCTGTCATGCTATTCTCCCACCCAACGCTTTGATAAATTAGCCAAACCCATCAGCATATTGTCAACAAATGTGACACAAAACGCAATTGCTTCCATAAATATAACCAATTTGTACAAACATAACATTTCAGAACATTGTCTGGAAACGTCTATACTATTTTCCCCCAAAAGATGCTCATTTAGCAGATAATAAACAACAAACAGAAATCAATGACCCAACAATAACCCCAGAGAATAAGAGTAATCGAATCTTATTATTCCAGGGTACAAAATAACAATTCCCAAATAAATCATCAAGAATTTTGATTCATATTTCTTGCATTCAATTGGCGCTCCCTAAAGCCGAAGAAAAAAAAGTCTGAGTAAACAGATTTTCCGAAACTGTCCGTCCCCAGGCCGCCACTTATTTCTCTTCGCGTTCCCGTTTCCAAATATTCGATCAACAAAATATAGTATCCTCATCAAGTTTATTATGAAAAGCAACCAAACAAATATTTTTTCATCCCGAAAAATTTCTCATCATTCTTCCCTTTCTCTCGACAATCCGGTCTGACGACGACGTCGAACGTGCTGAGCAAAGAGTTTTCCTATACATATTATAGCACCAAAGTCAAACAGAGGTCTAATTGCTATCCCGTATCACTTTCACATGTTTAACGACTTTCCCCCCGAAAACAATGACTCCTCTATGGCAAATGAAAGGGATATCTTGCCGATGACGTTGGCGCCCGGAAAATATACGAAGAGAGGGAACTATGGGAAATTGTGTATGATGCAGAGATGCAGTCGAGATATCTTAAAAATTGTCCTGCTCTCAGTAGTAATACTGAAAAAAAAATTGTATCTACCACCGAACAGTGTACTTTTTCCTAATCCTTGGTAATGAGCAAATGTTTGTTATTTTCCGACAAAACTCCACTATCGCCTATACAAACTGCATGGCGTTCATCTCCTATATTACTCGTAGAAAGTGAAGGAAGACCTTGTTATTACCGTTAGAGATACAAACTCATCAGAAGTGGGACCGAATAGCCCATACATGCAGGGATTCCTATGGAAAACTTTGGTAGCGGCTGTTTACCATGTGTCTACTCCATATTTGCTGTGTGCCTGCCACTAACCGCTTCCAATTTGTCAACTTGGATTGTGTCCCCTAAGTTGGAAGATTAATGGCATAAAATCTGTAGAGTGCTCATTTATCCATTGAATGGTCGATTAAGGATGACCCTTCGTTAATAAACCCATGAAAAAAGAAAAGTAGTTGGCCTTTAAGGTTGAACTGCCTCAAATATGATTATGACCAAAGGACACTTCTTTTGAATGGCCACACCAAATCGATACATTTCCTACGGTTGAGTATGAAGAGAAGTGAACAAGTTTTTTAGCTTATTAACAACACAGTAATTAGGTTTTTTGTTTTGCTCATTCAGTATGTATGTAGTTTTGGGTAACGAACCCCATATAAAAAATAACACCCAGATAATTTTCACCCAAACCACTACACTACACTACACTACACGGGCTCTATCCCGTGTAGTGTAGTATGGATAATGAGATGTGATACTGAAATTTGATTTTTCAATGTTGGCGTGCCTATAAAAAAATAACAATTCAAACAAATGTGAGAATCATCCTTGTGGTGTTTTTAGATTTTCTGTTTTTTAGATTATATGTTTTTGCAAATAAATAATCGTTTTTTTTTTTGTGATGAAATCCACTAAATCTTAAAACTAAGCCGACGAGAGCAAGATAAAGATGCAAAACAACTATCAGCACCCATCTGTTTGACCGAGCACGTGGTTTTAACCAGAAAGTTAACCGCTATATGATTCAGAGTTATCCGCGATGAGGAACAAAACGCGGCTTATAGCGAAAATTGACTCATCTCAACTTTCGCGTTCGGGAACATGAACGAGCGCTTTTTAGGAGTTTCGTATTATAACAAAAAAACAGAATATGGTCCCAATGGAGGCCGTTGGAAAAGGGATGTTTCGGAGAATGTATGCGATCAGTTTTAAAAGATTTTCGGCCTTCTGGATTAACAGGATTACGATAGATCTTTGTTTTAATCAACATAAATGTCACATCTGCAAACAGCCTTTATAATGAAATATAATTTATAGGAAAGTCAAAACATTATTTAAATTTGACCGTGCAAATTAAGTATGGTTTACGTCAATCTCAATACTGTTGCTTAATTCAATTAGGACGAAACGTCCTTTTTTTCTTCCTAAAAGGTATTTGTAGGCAACGGCTATTAAATTTCAGGAGTTCCCCACAATAAAAACGGAGTATTTTGAATCCTTTCCGGAGAGATCCTTAGCTACAGAAAGGACATTTATTGCTGCGCGAGTGGTCAAATGATCAAGATGTATGTATAACGAAAGGGGATGCTGAGAAAAGAGACATTTGATAAGTTTCGGGCAAATTTCGTCCTTCGGTAGCGGCAGCATAATAATGAATCCCATTATGAAACTCTGAAATTGTATTTTTTAGCATTATTTAGAGTAATCTATATACACTCTAAAAAATTTCATGTAGATTTACCCTGATTATAAATGGCACATGAAAACCATATATCTACAGGGTAAAATTACAACGCAGTGTACTTCAAAAGTTTACATAGCTAATGTTGTAATATACTACTTCTGAATTGTTGTAATTTTGCGTATTTATAGAAGTATTTATCTTACAAATGTAACTCAGAATCGTGCAACTCTGTGTAATTATTACAATAAGTAAAATCACACAACAGGAGTAATTCTCGATATTTTTGGGATAAAAAAACATAATTTTCCCATACATACGAGTATAACTCATAAATGAGTTTTGTATAACTAGCATTTACCTCTTTATAGGTGTTGGCGACATTTCATTTACCTCTTTACGTTCCAAAATCCATTATAAATTACCTGCCTACAGTGGGATTCGACCATATTTACCTTGATATTTACGTAAAATTACATTTGTATATGTATAGCAAGTTTTACACAAATTTTAGTGCAGCGGCTGAATGTGAATATTTCGTCGTAAATTTTACACAGAATCTGATGGAAAAGTATATAATTTATATAAACACTCATATTTGTGTAAGTTTACTTTAAAACATGTAATAATGCTCAAAAATATTGCGATACACAACGAATTTGTAATTTTTGCACTGTTGCTTAATTTTACAATGCTTTTACACACATTTTACACAGAATCTGCTAGAAATGTACAATCTTTTTTTAGAGTGTACATATACAGGGTGTCATATGATTTCCAGCAAAAAAAAAAGATGAGTCCCGTTCATCTTTTTACCCCAAATTCTAACCCCTTTAGCTGCCACAGCTACCTATTCAAGGAACGGTTACAGCAGTGAACAATAATTGACTGGCAAATGAATTGAACACCGCTGTAAAGTAAATTTGATATCAAAACATGGCTGCTCGTGTAAACGCGATATCCACTCACTACCAGTCGCAACCTGCAAATAAGCTGCCTTTGAAGATACAGAGGACAAGCTGAAATATTTTAAAAATAATGCACTTCCAGGATTTTGGATTGGATTGGATAGGACGCTTAGTCGGGTTGGGCTGGTTGCGCCCAATACTGCAGCCTGCTGGCTTATTGTATATCCCAATTTAACGAATTAGTTTCAGGTTATTAGCTCTGCCCATTGTAAAAGGTTTAGAAGAAAATTAACCAGGTTTACTTTAGGTGCGCTCATTCTGGTGGTTTGAGCTCCCACGAAGTTTTGTCTCCAGCTCATAAGAGCGGGGCATTCGAAGATAACGTGCGAGTTTGATTCCTCGTCTTCGTTACAGAGACGGCATAATGGGTCTAGTGTGTATATCCTTATCGTATGCACATGTCTTGGAAGGGTACAATGACGGGTTATAAGGCCTGTCACTGCCCTGAGGCTCGTTTTGCTGATCCTGAGGATTTCAGTGCAGCTGCCAGTTGGATCCCAGCATACGCTTGCTGTGTCTGAGTCCTTCAGCGAGTCTCCAACGGTTTTGGAAATTATCCTCGATCCATTGTCTGACAACTGTTTTAGCATTGGATTTCCTAATACCAATTGCAGGTTCTCGATCATTAAGGGGTTGTCCGGAACCCTCTCTTGCAAGGGCATTAGCTTTCTCATTTCCTTCGATCCCTTTGTGATTTTTCACCCATTTCAGGGTTACATTGTTCCAGGTTGCTACACTGTAAAAACAAGGTTGAATTTTACATTGAAAACTCGTTGAATTTTACACCTTTTTTCTCGCAAAATTATAGTAAACGTTTATTTTTCAACAAAATTTCTAGTAAAGCCACAAAATAGTGTAATATTACACAGATTTTTTAATATTACTCTATTTTGGTGTAATTTTACACCACATTTAGTGTGAACATTTTCAGTGTATATTTACCAATTGGAAGTTGTAATTTGAAGGAAATTTTCATGTAATATTACGATTTTGGTGTAAAAAATGACACCTATATTTGCGTAAAACTGAGCGCGTTACAATACTTTTGTATATTACTGCATATTCCTGTATCTCTCAAGTGGCTTGTTCTGTGTGCAGTTAGTCTTTTCCGTCGGAAGTGCGTTTGTGTGAGCTAATATGATGCCCACACGAACGCACTTGTTGTTGTAATGCTTTTTTGCTCTTGAACAGAAGGGGGTGTGGTAGCTCTTGGCCGTTGGAATAACGGGTAGCTCCAGGACGATTTACGTCGAAGAACCGGCTGCCGTAAATATTATTAATTAATTACATAAACCTGGATTTAAATTTACATATTCCCCGGTGTAAATTTACATTTTTTCCAGTGCCAATTTGCTTATTTCTGATTTAAATTTACATAAGTCTAAGGCCCGTATTTATGAACATTCCTTAACTCAAGGAGACCTTGAGTCAAAGATGCCGAAATTCAATAAATTAAATGTCATTTCCCATACTTTTTCATAGAAATCATTTATATTCACGAGTCAATGCATCCTTGATTTAAGGAGAAACTCAAGGAGACCTTGAAATTTTCTATAGTCAACCTCACTTGAAGTCAAGGTAGCCTTCCTTCCACCTTCCTTGAAATATAATATTTCAAGTCTATTGAAAACATGCAATTTTCCCCTTATCAGGATACTGATGTCATAGGCATATTCTTGTGTATTCCGTGCTATTTAGTTTTACCAGTAAGCTGTCAACTACAAGGTTCCACAGGAGGGGTGATAGGATACCCCCTGCGGGCAACCTTTGAGGACAGATGTATACATGGTTTCACCGAATAAATTTACATGTACTTGCCGTCCAGACATTTTCGAACTTATTCATTTAAAAAGTATTTCGCTTAGTGTAATGAGGTACGAACACGACGCACGTTACTTGCGCAATCTTCCAGTGCTCGGATCGATTGCTCCCACATTTGTTTTCATGCGAATTTAGTTTGGCCCGCCAACCAAACCAAAGAAATGTTTTGTACCACTGTACATTTTCATCGCTACACAGCAACAGCGACGAATGTGGAGGCAATTGGTCTGAGAACTGGAAGTTACAGTTAGCGGATCGCATGATGCGTCGTGCCGACTGCTGATTGGTCGGAATGTTTTTTTTCTGGTGTTCGAGACGAGTCAGAGACAGTAGGAGTCGCGTCGTGGAGAGTGTGTCGGGGAGTCGAGCGGAATCGTCGTCGTTGCTGCCGCTCAAGATCCGAGCGTGAAATCGTGAAAAGAAAATATATATTTCTCGGAGTTTGAATACGTGAATATCACCCACCAATCGAGGGAATTGCGGTGTAACTTTCCCGTGTCACTGGTGACCAGAAAAAAAGAAAAACGAGACCGAAGCTAATTTCGGGCGCGGCCGAAAATTGGATACCCTTCGCTCCCCTCGGTCTAAAAGTTTTTTTCGGGCGCACCTATGACTAGTGTTCAGTCCTCCCCGCTTCCATGCTTTTGAATTTTCTCATAAGTGCCGTGGCGAAGATTTATTGGGCGAAGCGGGACGTGGGTTTCTTATAAGAACCAAAAAGAGGGGGAAGGGGGTTGTAGGGCAGCCCTATGGCCTTCCCATCAATTTTTACGTAGTTTGTGGCATCAATTAAAACACATTTGGTTCAGATTGGTGGACAAATCAAAAAGGTTTTCTTCGAAGAAACTAATTTGGGGGTTGGGTTTATATGCCAGCCCCACGACCCCATAGTCCGATTTCACGTTTGTTGTGGTGGCATGAATAGAAATATAATTTTCTGAGGTTTGATTGGAATTGGTGTGCAAATAAAAATGTTTTTCTTAGAAAAATTTTATTTGGGGGGCTAGGCTTGTATGGTAGCCCCATGACTTAAAAATATACTTACTTTAAAAATATTGTATGCAGCTTTCGTTCGTTCGCACCTGGAGTATTGTTCTATTGTGTGGAATCCGTTCTATAAGGTGCATATCGAGCGTATAGAAAGAATTCAACACAATTTTACACGGTTTGCCATTTATCAAATTGGCTGGCGTTTCAAGCCAGATTATAAAACTCGCTGTTCCTTATTGGGTTTACAAGCCTTAGATTATAGAAGAACATTTTTAAACGCTATGTTTATAAGAGACCTGTTTTGCTCTCATATTGTTTGTGAAGATATATTAAATAACTTTCAAGTCAGAAATATTCCTCACAATTTGCGGCGGAACAACCTTCTTGTTCAGCCTTATCATAGAGTAAACTATGGGCTTAATGAACCAATTACACGGTCAATTATTCTTTATAATAGTTTGAAGGACTTAGTTAATTTTAATTGTACTAATAAACTAATGTTTAAAAGAAGTTATTTTGATAAATTTCCTTATTAATATATTTTGTTTTCAGTTTTTTTTTTACGATCTGCTAGAGTTTACACTCGATTGATTGATTAGTCACTTACGTACGGATAGTAAGTAAAGTGATGCCGAGAAGCCTAGTCCCGGGACAAAAGTTTCTGTGAGGCAAAAAAAAAAAAAAAAAAAAAAAAAAAAAAAATGACCACATGGTCCGACTCCATTTATTTATACATATGCTTTGTGTCATCAATAGAAACACATTTGTGTGAAGTTTGGTTGAAATTGGTGTATAAATAAAAAAAAATTCTTAGAAGAGCTTAATTTGGGGAGCTAGGTTTCTATGACAGCCCCATGACCCCATGGTCCGATTTGGTCCATTTTGACATATGTTTTGTGGTATTACTAGAAACACATTTGTGCGAAATTCGATTGAAATCGTTGAGAAAATAAAAAAGTTTTTCTTAGAAGAACATAATTTGGAGACTAGGTGTGTATGGCAGCCCCACGATCCCATTGTCCGATTTGGTCGATTTTTACATATATTGTGTGTTACTAATTAAAATACATTTGTGTGAAATTTGATTGAAATTTGTGCATAAATAAAAAAGTTTTTCTAAGAAGAACCTAAATTTGGGGGGTAGGTTTGTATGACAGCCCCACGACCCCCTTGGCGGATTTTAGCGATTCAAACATACAAACTGCCTGCAACAAAAAGAAGCATGTGTGCAAAATTTCAGCTCCATAGCTTTTAAACTGGCCGAGCAAAACGCGTCGCAACAGACAGACAGACAGACAGACGGACAGACGGACAGACGGACAGACGGACAGACGGACAGACGGACAGACGGACAGACGGACAGACGGACATCGTCCAATCGACTCAGCTCGTCACGCTGATCATATACATACATATTTTATATGGTCGGAGATGCTTCCTTCAATGCGTTACAAACTTCATGACAAAGTTAATATACCCTTTACGCTTAATAAGCGAAGGGTATAAAAAAGGAGTGTGTCGAGTGCTCGGATATTCTTGAAGAGTCCGTCAGTGTTTCGCGTCGTTTTAGATTGCGGAAAACACGAGAATGGTGGTCGGTAATCATGAATTGTGTAGTGAAATTATCTAGTAAGGTGCTATGTGCTGTGGAGATAGTAATTTTTCAATTTCGGTGTCCGCATCCCGCACGGCATCAGGCAGCGCCCATTTTGAGATTTGGCAATTGGCTTTGAGTTTGTGCCGCGGCCGTCGTTCTCGTCGGCTATCGACATCTTGGCCGCCCCGGTAAAGGTTTGTAAAGGGGTTGGTCGTCAACTTCGAGCAGGTATTAATACAAGGAGGGGCAACATCACTTAAAAAGTGTGCCGAAAGCGCAAATTCATGGGAGAGAAAAATACAATAACAACACTGTTGAAGCAAAGCGATTTGACACAAGTAGAGTAACAGTACATCTCAATTCAAACAAAGTTCCATGCTTTGACAACCCACTGTTAAATACAAAGAGAAAGAAGAAGAAGAAGAATTCAACCAAGCGCACACGAATTTTTGACACAATTACTACTTTACTGTTAGATGCTTGCTCTCCCATGTATTAGATTCTCGGCACATTTTTGAGCTGTCACATTGTATGGAATTCGTAACTTTCGCCCTCTCCTTATATTAATACCTGCTCAAAGGTCGTCAAAGTCTGCAATCAGGGTAAGGTATGTAAGGTCATAAGGTCGCTAAAAGGGAGTTTTAGTTTGAACGAGCTGAGCCAGGTAAGAAAATTGTACATAACGGGTGTCTTTTTTGACCTTTGTGAAATGGCGCGTTTATTTGTGATCCCGTTTCGCGAAAGTTTCTCATAATTTGGATTATAGATAATTTTGATTCACGTGGAGTAGTGGTATTGGATTTTATGAATTTTGCTGAAGTGAAAGTTGGATATGAGTGAAAAGTGTCCATACGTAAAGCTGTGTTGCTCAGAAATTTTAGTGCATACGCATTTTCTAATGGCTTCGTTTATAGCACAGAGTGATACCTTTCTAGTGAAATTTTCTATAGTCAACCTCACTTGAACTCGAAGGTAGCTACCCACCTTCCTTGAAATATAATATTTCAAGTCTATTGAAAACTTAAGGTCTCCTTGAGTTTCGCCTTAAATCAAGGATGCATTGACTCCTGAATATAAATGATTTCTATGAAAAAGTATGGGAAATTACATTTAATTTATTGAATTTCGGCATCCTTGACTCAAGGTCTCCTTGAGTTAAGGAATGTTCATAAATACGGGCCTAAGAGTAAGTTTACTTATTTATGTGTGCAAATTTACTTATTACCGTTTGTAGATTACACCAATTTTGTAGTAAATATTTACACCGTAAAGCGTAAAATTACTCTCGTGTATGCCCTTCGGGTACTCTCCCCTGCTACAAGGTTTATGGCTACAAGTTTTGCCCTTGACCTAGGGGTGTGGAGATACTATAGTTGTTTGTTTTAGTAAAAACTCCTGCCCCTGTTCCTTCGTTTGTCTTCGACCCATAAGTGTACCACACTATATGTTTTGATAGATGGTGGTCGTTCCATTTATTCCAGTCTTCCCTAACCATTGAGGTTTGGATGTTGGAGTCCAAGGTGTACTTGGCCGGGGTATTATCGCTGCTTATATCTAGGATTGGGTTGGCAATGATTTCTTTAATCGTACAGTGTCCTACCTTTTGTGATGTCCACATATTCGATGATTGTAGTCTATACGCTCCAAGTCTTGCCTCTTCTGTGATTATGAGGTACAAAGGTGGCAGGTATAGTAGTTTCTTTAAGGTTAGAGTTGGTGCGCTGCACATGGGGCCGGTTATGCTTGCACAAGCCAGTCTTTGTACTGATTCCAATTTCGCTGCGGCTGTTTTTTGCTTGGTTTTGGTCCACCAGACTATCGAGCCGTAGGTCAGACGGGGCTTGACTACGGCTTTGTAGATCCAGTATATCATTTGTGGTTTTAACCCCCACGTTTTCCCTACTGCTCTTTTGGTTGCATATAGGGTCTGTTTACCTTTTGTAATACTGTTTTGTAGCTGCTTGTTCCACGTGAGTTTTTTATCAAGGGTGACTCCCAGATATTTTACCTCCGTGGTGAATTGCAGTTGTTGGCTGAAAAGTGTTGCAGCAATTAGCCCTTCCAAGTTGTGTTTACGACTGAAGGCTATTAGTGTTGTTTTGGCGGGAATGACCGATAGGCCTTCCCTCCTACACCAATCCTCCACTTGGGTTAGACGTTAGAGCTTGTTGCATGAGTTTAGAGAGAACCCCTGGAAATTTTCCCCTTATCAGGATACTGATGTCATAGGCATATTCTTGAGTATAGAAGCCCGTGCTATTTAGTTTTACCAGTAAGCTGTCAACTACAAGGTTTCACAGGAGGGGTGATAGGATACCCCCTGAGGGCAACCTTTGAGGGCAGATGTACACATGGTTTCATTTCCGTTATGGACGTAGCCAGCATTTCGTTCAAGGGGCGTGGGTTAATCATTAAAAGGTGACAAAAGTAGCTCTCTGGGTTGTGACAAAAGTCGATCTCTTGATTGCCTTTTCTTGCAATTTTTAACAAGACTCTCAAGGATAATGCGGATTTAGAGCTGGTCGATTGGCAACCGATCAGCTGTTTACTGATACATACTTCAAAAGAGCTGGGAGTACAAAATTGTCGTGTACCAAATTTGTATCGACTATAAGAAAGCATTCGACAGTATCGATCGTAGTGTACTGTATAATATAATGCTGCAATTTGGTATACCTACCAGGAGCTTTCACTAACGTTTAGAATACGTGGTTCGAGCCATGAATGTGGATAGCAGGGGAACGCTACACCATCAAGTCGATAGTAATCTCAAGAAGTTGGACTATCAACGAAACCAAAAGCAAGGTCATGACTCAAGGACGTCAGTAGATTCAAGCATCACTGTGGGGGACCTCATTAGCGAGTATGTAGAAAACTTAATCTGCCTGATGGGATTTAATTTAACAAAGGAAGCCAACGAAACCAACGAACTCAAGCGACGGATAAAACTAGCAAATATGACGTATTTTCCGGTCCTCCCAATGATGAATTGAAAGCACGCGCGATCCGTATTATGCTATGGCTGCGAAACAAGGACTCTCACCCATGCCTCCCGAACTTTGCTGGACTGATTCGAACGAAACGTCCTTTGGCGAATTTTCGTGGCCGTTCGCAATCACGTGTTTTATCAATCGTATATGATGAGCTGGAACTGGAAGTACCGAAAATCGTGATGCTTCAACGATTGCAATAGGCGGGGCATGTACAACAAATCCTATACCGAAGAGCAGCATGAATGAGTTGACGGAGCGAGATTGCGTGGATGACCGAGAGCTCGCCGGAAGTACGCAGAAGGCGAAGACGACAACCAGCTAATGGGCTTCCGAAATCAGAGGACAAGGTCGCGTGATCGTAACAATTGGAGGATTCAGGCAGTCAAAGCCGACGTTGGGTTAGCTTGCCACATTGATAATGAACAAAACAAATAATAAAATTAAATTTAAGTTAATACAAAACTGCTACAAGGTAAATTTAAAACAAATAAATCAGAAACAAAAAAAAACAAACAAAACTTCATACTGACCTCCCACCCGAAGGTTTAGAGCAATTAGTGGCTGGCCCCTAATAAATTCAACCTCGACTAAAGATTTTCTCTATCATAAATCCTGGGTATAGCTCTATGTTCAAGAACTTCCTTCAAATAGACGAGAATTCCATCTGTCCCATGTCAGTGATTAAATGTAATTACCGAACAACCACAGGCAATTTAATTCGATCGCATAAAATTCACTTGGACAATTCTACATAAATTCCAGCATCGCCATTCTTGGCGATATGCACGGCACACAACTCGTAGTAATGTTGTCTTCATTGGCGTTCACCGCCGACCGTCGCGTAGTCGTATCGCGGCCGTTGTCGGTCTTTCGTTTCGTGTGGAGCTTTTGCTATCTATACCCTCTGCCTCTACTGAACTCTTTTTCTTTCTTAGGCAAAACATATAGACATTGTATGGAATAGTTTAGCGGGAGAGAGGGACACAATTAAAAGATATCTTTGGGAAGAGCAGATAATAAATTTCATCCCTTGGCTTGAAATGTTGGGGACCCCGACGAATCGGGATGAAAAAGGGAAGCCTATTTATGGAGCTGTACAATTCGATTTTAAAACGATTTCCTACAATCAACATCCATTAGCCGATTCGTTTTGGGATTAATGGTTGCGATCAGGTTTTCTTTCTGAAAGTATCGATATAGGTAATGACACTTTTAAATAAAATAAATAACAGGCGCGACAATCCAGCATTGGACTAAGGCCGCAGGATGTGTTAGTGACATCCTATTTCCAAGATCTTATCTGCTTTTTGTTGAGGTAATGAGATCAGCATCACGCTCAGCAGTGTTATTTATCCCCATAAATGGGTACTCGTTTAACCCTTCTGTCGGCACAAAGGTCTGGCCAGACCTTTGGCACTATATTTTAGTCATAAAAGTATAGAAGATGAAATCGCAGCGACTTCATATTTCCTGATATCCTAGAATAATATGTTTAGAAGCATTTTGCAAAAAAATTGAAAAAATCGGTTGAAGTTTTGAGTATGTTTTTGGTGATTTTCAATTTATAGTGCTTTTTGATACCCAATAGGTCTGGCCAGACCTATAGTTTTTCCCCCCATTGTTCTTTTGAGGTAAAAAGTACAAATATGAAATGCTGTTAAAATTCTCCTATTTATAATGTAACAATGTCATAAAAATTCAATTTGTACTATAAACGATAAAAATTTCTCAGATTTTTCTTTGAAAAGCCGTGAAGTTCGGGAAATAAGTATGCCTAATTTCATCACGTTTTATAACATCACCTAATCAACTGAGATTTGATTCAAGGAAATACAAACCAGTTTTATTTCCTTTGTAATAGTTAGGACTAAGTATGAGAGACTTACGAACGTCTTTCTAAATAGATTTGATCAAGAAATTTATGAAAAATTTAGAATGAAATGATTTTCGCGCTTGAAAATTCCCTATTTCTTTCCACCTGCTTCTCTAAATCTGAAGGCTAATATCGAGGTAAATTCTACTAACAAAGCGCCAACTATTTGCCCAAAGATATTGGTATTGAAAAATGCGAACAAACTTTCTACTAGATATACGCCATCAAAATAGAGAAGCAAAAAGAGATGAAAATAAGGAAAAACATGTTTATAATAATACCACCTCAAAATATGTCCACTTAAAAACGTTACTAGTGTATCTACGAAAATGATTTTAATACTTTTATTGTTTAAAAATGGCAGTAAAGAATTGATAGAATGATTCTACCGATAAAAATTTCACCTTTTCTAAAAAATAAAAATTTTTTCTCAGTAGGTCCAGCCAGACCTATTCGGTATAGAATATGCATATTGTAGTAGGTGCCGACAGAAGGGTTAACATCTGAGTGAGATCATAGTCCGTCACAAGCTCGTGAGTTCGAAAAACACCATGGAACACGGTGAGATTCGAACTCATGAGCCTGTGCATGGAAGGTGCGCGCACTAACCGCTGGACCAGCCAGACTACTAATGACACTTTTACTCGATAGAATAATGGCGAGATTAAAAACCAAATAAAAAATATGTAAGGTTCCTTCCTGCAATCTCAAAACTGCAGCTTACAGCCTTTCTTCCCAAAAAGTGTTTGGGAGTAGGCAGACAGCACAGAAAGATTTCGTCTAGCAGCAATCACGCATTAGGTATGGAACCAACCTGGAACATGCCTCATTGTTACGCACAAGGATTTGACTTGTACATTACAAGATGTTTGAAGTATCACAAACGAATTGCAGATGAAAATTTCAGATTTACCCCACTTTCACAATTTATTTTTTTTTTACCAGAAGTGTGTAATGTTTACCGATACTATGCCCAGTCCCCTACATTTTGCCATAGTTTATCCTATGTATGTACATATATAGAATAAAATCCAATGCCATTCTGATGAGCTCAGTTCTTCTTCTCGGCCGCTCGCTATCTTATCGAGATAATCGAGCCCGATTTCGTAACTTGCATCGATGGATTATTCTCCAAGATTGCGACTGGATGCACTCCAAGACAATAACAAACGAGTTAAATAAATAAAATCTTTTTTTCGTGTGTTGATTTTCAATTTCTTCATAAATTTCTCTGGTTTTTTTGCTCAGATCCTCGGCAATGGAGGGCCCGTAGTCGTTCAATTGTATTGTTTTGGTCGGCAAGGCCGACTTTAAACGATAAGTAAACAATGCCAAATTGATTTTTATCGGAGGGAGCCTACACACAAAATAAATCGCACATATCGCCGACGGGTCAATGAATTAGACGTCGTAGTACAATGAAACGTACATAATTCCATATCAGGTTGCAAGCAGGATAATGTCTTAACCCTTCGTTAGGCGCGCACCCATTTGTCACGTGGTTAGGCGCGCGGGCTACAATTGTAGCCCAAATTTAAAATTATATAAAAAATATTGTTCAATTTTATTTATTTTTTCTTGCTCGGTCTGTGGTCTCTTGATTACTGTACATATTAAGAAATATAAAATCTTTAATTTTTTATTAAAATATATATATTACAAGAGGGTAAAACGCAGATTAGTCCTATTTTTAGTCTTTTTTGACATTAACTTACTTAGGTGAACAAAATAGTTACTTTTCAAAATGAAAACCCCAAAAAAGTTTTTATTCTCAGAAAGCAACAAAAAGTCTTCGAAATGGAACACTGAGCGAGAGAATGCAGTTGAAAATGCCCAGTTTGTGGAATTCCAAACTTAGTGCATTTTTGGGTACCCAATAATCACAATTTTTTAAACTGGGAGTACAGTTTCTTGCTAGAAAGCTAAATATATAGTTAGTCAAACTGATTGAATTTTACTCACAATATTGATATTAACTGTTCTCGCAATATTTACGCTAGAACTGATAAAAATTTCACCCAGAAACTAAGTAATTTTAATAACAGGTAATATATCCACGCTGACTATGACTTTGACTTCAACTCCAGGTTTTTCGTTAAAATAGTAATGTAATTTTTGTACATTTATCCTGAAACCCTTTTTTTTTGTCAAACATTTTACTGTTCTTATTTTCTACAATGTTTTATAATAATATTTTTAATTTAATGGATATCTATGAGTACCAAAAAAGTAACACGATTGGGCGCACGGGCTAAACTTGTAGCCCAGTGGACTTTGATCGCAAACAAATATTAGTTTCTAGGCTCAATAAATATCAAAAATATTCTTATTCGATTAAGAAGCAACATTTTAACAGCTACTGAGCAGTTCGAATGAATTCGGTTTATATCCTGAAAATGATCGCCATTTAAAAAAGTGTGGGCTACAATTGTAGCCCGCGCGCCCACTGAAGGGTTAAAGATGCGCAATCGGTTTTGTAATGATCGCATTTCATGTACAATGTTTTGAGTAATTTACAATATATATTACCAAGAACTTTTGCAATTGCATGAATGAATATGGGAAATTTTTTTATTATCATAATGTTGGTGTATTGAGTCTTTGCATACTAAAGACAAACCAAAACTCTATACAAATGGTTTGCTTAACTTGTTTGTCTTGGGGGGCGATGGTTATTGGAATGGTATGTGCATCGCTTCAGCAGCCTTCACAATAGAAAGACACTACCCGATATATACAATAAAATCTGTGATTAAACTCACACGACGGACGATTCTGTTGTTTACTCGTCCTTATTGTAAATTGTATTCTGGTTGGTGTAGCAGTTAGTGAGCTCACCTTCGAAGCACAGTGTCGTGGCTTCGAGTCTCACTGTAAGCGGATTCAGTTTATGATGTTTTTCGAACCCACGCACGACCCAGGTGACGCACTATTATCTCTGTCAGATGTTATTATGGTAAATTGCTGGCGTGTTTCGTCCACCAGTGAGGCGAACGATAATTCCCGTCGTGCCAGCAGACTTCCCATAGTATCTCCACTAAATTTCCATAGGTCCTTAAATCAGTGGCGCAACCAGGATCTTTTATTGGAGGGGCTTACGCCATAGAGATTACTAGACATTTGAGTTTGCCAGTAATGATGCTGTACGGTGGTGTTTCTAGGTTCCGTTGCCTTCACGCTTATTTTCGATTTATATGTAATTTATTTCGTAGCTTAGTGTGGTGAAAACGCGAGTGTAATGTCATACACATACGCATAACGAGCAAGTTTTTTCCTTTTTTTTATGAAACCCCAACATTGAATCACTCTTTCCAGCAATGAAATTGATGAGTTTATAAAACAGAAACTGATCGTAAACCGAAACAAATGGACATTATATATACTATCAAAATTTTCTATAGATGTAGAGAGGAAATTAGACTTGTTCCTGATTTAAAAAGGACTTTCAAGACCGAGTTAATACTAAAATAAAAGAGTGTGGAAGCGGATTTCCGCCACAAGCTTCGGAGAACGATTTTGGTTTCTATAATTTCGACTTAGAATTTGGTAGGCCATTTTAATGTTCTTCCTTATGTAGTCGGTATTAGAATGACACCGCTGTGCAAGGCCGGATTTACCCTCTACGGCGCTCCCGGGCAGTAGTCAAATTGGCGCCCTCCGTTACTAGGCCTGGAAGTAGAACAGTCGTTTTTTTTTACGTGGAAAGTTTAATGAGAATGTAGTATGTACACATGTGATGTTCGCTTAGGCGAAGAATGCAATATCACCAAAACATTTTTGAAAATACGTTGGCTCCTGGCTGTAAAAACGTCTGATTGTTGTTGTGCGGGAGTGTTTCTTTTGTAGGGTTTTCCACTAATGACAGACCAATGCTAACATGTTATGAGACCATGTAATTATTGTGTGTGAACGTTCAAATACAATTTTCTTTTGTCGGAGACAGGGTAAATTTTCGAAATATATTTATGTTCGCTTATTGCAGGTGTTCGCTTATATATGAAGATCAACAGTCTCTTTCGACGAACCGACGCACTCGACCGGTAACAAAATTTCGGAATTGGCTTAGCCTGTCCATCACTATTCTGCTGGAACGCTAGAATCAATTTTCCCGATAGATGTGGCTTTAACTTCTTCCCAGATGCAAATAATGGACTTGAACTTAGCCTGTAGCTATACTAACCTCAAAAAGAAAAAATTATCAAAATAAATCAGTTTCTCCGATCTCCCGAATCCGATTCTTTTTCTTCTTTTTTCTTCCGTTCCTTTCCGGGAACGTCTTCCCGTATTCGCTGTTACATGGGTGTAAAATTGTCAACGACCTATTAGGTATACCTAATGCTACCAACTATACTGTTTATAAAAGGAGACTCCTTTTTTTCCTATTCTGATCCTTTCAGAATTCTGTCCTTTTTTTGATACTTTATCCGACCTTTTTTTACAAAGAAAAAAAAAAGTTCATTACTATTGAACTGAGATTATAATTTTAATCGAAACACCGACCTGCATCAAACGCACTCTAGCAATTGTCGCGAATGTTCTAACTACTTTTGCAATGACTGTTCTAAAAAACGAATTGTCGGAAAGGAATTTTCTTTGCATTACAACAGATGCATCCAATCACGGAAATATTAAGTCCGATATTTTATTCCCACAATCGGAGTACGTGTGAAGATGTTGGAGCTTTGTTCATGAAAAGGTGAGATATAGTCTAGTACAAATAGCTCAAAACCCAAACATCCAAAAATAAAAGAAATTTTTGATGCCAAATTGTTGAATACACTGCCTAATATACGCAGTAAAAAGTTACACAAATTTGCGCCATGGGTTAAGGGGGGAAGGGGTGGCAAAGGGGTGAAAATTCAGTTTCTTGCAAATATCTGGAAAAATATGAGTCTGACCTTAAAATGAGCTGAGGACAAAACAAACTACATAAAATTACCTTTGTAATGATATGTAACACTCTAGACATTTTCTCAGAAAATTATACCCTAGACCCAAAAGTATTATAGTGAATTTACATTTTTTGAGTTTTACGTTTCGTACTGAAACTCTTGATAGAATGGACCTACTGTCATAAGATCTTGTCCATATATTGATAGCAACATTTTTTTGATTCGTACCAAAAATTGGAGTGCTCCGACCATTGACGCCCCCCTCACTCCTCCTAACATTTTTCAAAAAGGCATGCCTCTAGCTTCTTTTCAAATTGAGCCAGGCAGATAAAATTTGGTGAGGTGCCTAGTCTAAGCCCCATTATGCTTTTTACCAAAAATTGTTACCATCCGATCAAAAAAAATTCACATTTTTTCACTTCTAAATTTTATCTAAAACGAAAAAATAAAATTTATTTCTTAGAACGTCATTATAACAGTTAATTGTAGTCTTCTTAATGTATATTCAAAAGTTTGTAGCAGAGCGTGCCTTACAAGTACGAAAAATGGGGTTTGAAGGTTGCTAGTACACGTTACTCGATATTATTCGGAACTAGCCTTTGAACTAGTACCAATGACTTTCAAACACAATTTGTGTATACTTGTAGTGTACGCTTTGATGCAAAATTTTGAACATACATTCAGAAGACTACAATTAACTATCATAATGACTTTCTAAGAGATAAATTTTATTTTTTCATTTTAGATAGAATTTAGAAGTGAAAAAATGTGAAATTTGTTAGAATTTTCGTTCACTTTGTATGGGGGGTACCCTTAGTTCTGATCGGATGGTAATAATTTTTGGTGGGGAGCATAATGGAGCTTAGACTAGGCACCCCACCAAATTTGATCTGTCTGGCTCAGCTTAAAAAGAAGCTACAGGCACGCCTTTTTGAGAAATGTTAGGAGGACTGAGGGGGGCGTCAATGGTCGGAGCACTCCAATTTTTGGTACGAGTTAAATAAATTTTGTTATCAATATATGGACAAGATCTTATGACAGTATGTCCATTCTATCAAGAGTTACAGTGCGAAATGTAAAACTCAAAAAATGTAAATTCACTATAATACTTTTGGGTCTAGGGTATAATTTTCTAAGAAAATGTCTAGAGTGTTACATATCATTACAAAGGTAATTTTATGTAGTTTGTTTTGTCCTCAGCTCATTTTAAGGTCAGACTCATAGTTTTCCAGATATTTGCAAGAAACTGAATTTTCACCCCTTTGCCACCCTCTCCCCCTTAACCCATGGCGCAAATTTGTGTAACTTTTTACTGCGTATATAAGGCAGTGTATTCAACAATTTGGCATCAAAAATTTCTTTTCTTTTTGGATGTTTAGGTTTGGGGCTATTTTGAACCAATTGTACTGGACTAATAGTACAGATCATTTCCGAATTGATAAAACGTACTGCCGAGTAAAACGGAATCGCCGAAAAAGTTGTTGGATTCTGTAGCGGCATGCTGTCCGATTATTTTCGGCTCACGTGACGGTGGTGGAAGCAACAATGTTTTCAATATTTTGAAACCATGGAAACCACAAATTGTTGGTGTTGGCTACGCTGCACACATAGTTTTACGCACTGAAGTCGGCCTGTGACCGACTGCCAATGGACTTGAAATGCGTGGTCGTGAAAATTTACTCGCATTTTTACATAAACACAGTTCGTGTTGAAAGGTTGAAATCAAATAAATCTGCGATTCTGAAAATGCAGAATATTTCAAACTGCTGGGTTATGCCAAGACGCGTTTTTTGGCTTTGGGACCTGCCATAGCCTCGATTTTAAAAATCTTCGAACTAGTAAAGGCATATTTTTTGGAACTCAAGATGTGTCCAAAAATAATCGAGGACTTTTTTCATTCGCCCTTTTCTAAACTTTGGCTGCTTTTCGTGAAAGACACTTAAATCCATGTCGACAGTCAAGATCAATACTCGTTTCGTGTGTTGACTTCTATAACTTCATTAAAACACAGCCAGAACTATTGCGAAAAATTTCCGGTCAGGCGAACACGATTTCAAGCACCCAGAATCGAGTCCGGGTGCAATGTCAATTGATATGTTCTCTAACGACGAGGCTGACTAAGGCGCGTCTAAGGTAACGATAAGTTGGACGAACATAGTCGTGAAACTTTTACAAACGATACAAATTTCACATGTTGTCCAAGTCATCGCTACGGGCCCGATTTAGCTAAGTTAGCCAACTTGTAAAATTGTTACGTGTTTGCAAAAGTTGACTTCCAATATTGTCCACCTTATCGTTCATTGGAGACGTACCTCAACAAAATTTCCTTATTTTCATTTATTTCGATTTGATTTTTACATTAATCGTATTATATTATACGCCAGTAAAACTTTACAAAAAAAGGCCTAACCTCGGGTTTCAGAGTATTATTAACTATATAAATCCAAATTTGCAACCCTGGGGACCCTGTGCTAATTTTTTGGCGAGCTCTTTTTTTACATTTTCAACAATATTTTTTTTAAATAATTGTCTTGGATAAAAACTGTGTTTGGAATTTTGAAAGTAGACAGAATTTCCAATCCAATGATATCCTAACCAATTTTCTAGGTCAAATATTGACGAAATTACAGGTTTTTAACAATAGGGTATTTTTTACCAAAAAATTGCGAATTTCAAGTAAATGTCGTTTCGGCAAACAACATAAGCTTAGAATTCGCCTTTTTTTGTGGAAAATACCCTATTTTTGAAAACCTGTATCTCCGTCAATATTTGACTTACAAAAGTGGTTAGGATATCATTGGACTGGAAATTGTCTACTTTCAAAATGCAGATCATCGTTTTTTTCCAAGATAATTTTTTTTTAATATTGTTGGAAATGTAAAAAAAGAGCACAAAAATCGCTCTTTTTCGCTCGCCAAAAAATTAGCACAGGGTCCCTAAGGTTGCAAATCTGGATTTATATAGCCAGTAATACTCTGAAACAGATAAGCGAAAGAACGGTAGTATTCCATTTATTCCGAGGTTAATGTCGATTTTGACAGTTCGCGCACAGCATCAATGGTTTCCGGAACAACAACTGATTTTGGACGACCTTCACGAAATTCATCTTTAGCTATTCGTTGCTATTTAAGACTATAAGGCTATTCATAGCTATTTCAAGCTATTCATAGCTATTTATAACTATTTTAAGCTACTCATTGCTATTTCAAGTTATTCATAGCTATTTATAACTATTTTAAGCTATTCATAGCTATTTATAACTATTTTAAGCTACTCAATGCTATTTTAAGTGATGCTAATTTATTTATTTAATTTTCATTGCTATTTTAAGCTACTTATTGCTATTTAATACTATTCATAGTTGTTTTAAGCTATCCATAGCTATTTTAAGCTATTCTCATTGCTATTCAGCTATTCAAATCTGTTCGCTGATATTTTATTTTATTTATTTAATATTCATTGCTATTTAAGACTATTCATTGCTATTTTAAGCTATTCCTTGCTATTTTAAGCTATTCATATTTGACCGCTGATATTTTAATTTATTTATTTAATATTCATTGCTATTTTGGACTATTCATTGCTATTTTAAGCTATTCATTGCTATTTTATGCTACTCGTTGCTATTTTAAGCTACTCGTTGCTATTTTAACACTAGAATGGTCAGGAATTTTGTATACCTAATAGGGTCACAGCCGTCAATTTGACGGCAAGGTGTTTATAGCTGAATTGGTACTCCCAGAAATATAAAAATCAATCAAGGATTGGCAATTTTGTCTACTTTCAAAATGCAGATCATCGTTTTTTTTCTAAGATATTTTTCTTTTTAAATATTGTTGGAAATGTAAAAAAAGAGCACAAAAATCGCTCTTTTTCGCTCGCCAAAAAATTAGCACAGGGTCACCAGGGTTACAAATCTGGATTTATATAGCCAGTAATAGTCTAAAACAGATAAGCGAAAGAACGGTAGTATTCCATTTATTCCGAGGTAAATGTCAATTTTGACAGTTCGCGCACAGCATCAGTGGTTTCCGGAACAACAACTGATTTTGGACGACTTTCACGAAATTCATCTTAAGCTATTCGTTGCTATTTCAAGCTATTCATTGCTATTTAAGACTATAAGGCTATTCATTGCTATTTCAAGCTATTCATTGCTATTTATAACTATTTTAAGCTACTCATTGCTATTTCAAACTATTCATAGCTATTTATAACTATTTCAACCTACTCATTGCTATTTCAAGCTATTCATAGCTATTTATAACTATTTTAAGCTACTCATTGCTATTTCAAGCTATTCATGGCTATTTATAACTATTTTAAGCTACTCATTGCTATTTTAGGTGATGTTAATTTATTTATTTAATTTTCATTGCTATTTCAAGCTATTCATGGCTATTAATAACTATTTTAAGCTACTCATTGCTATAGTGGACGTTGATTAAATCCACACATTCTTCAATAAAATTCAGCCAGTTTCTGTCACACTATTAATACAACCAATTCTCTGCTATAGGAGAATATTGCTAATTTAGAGAGATATTATTGTATGTATATGTATATTAATTTTGAGAGAGACTATTTCATGCGTGTGTTATGTCATCCAATAAACACTATAGAGAAGTATTTAATGGACTAACTTTTCAGGTTAACGTTTACAGAAAGTGTTATCGAAGTCTTATTGGATATAATCGGGAATTGATTTATATAAGGATGTTAGTTCCGGAAAACGATTAAAGTATTTTTTATCGCATCAAAATACTTCTTTAAACGATGTCACACGATTAACCGATTTTCTGTTACTATATGATATCTAGAGGGTGAAGTGCTTCTTAAAGCATACGAATTGTTACTGGGTACTTTACCGAAATCCTCGTGTGTAATATTCCAGTACAAATTATAATCCCTTTGAGAGATAGATATTATGTATGTATTTAATAAAGTAGAATCTACATTCAGTTCTCAAGTGACATCGTTCCGCTCATTTTATGGAAGACATCAATATCGTGAGCTATTTTTTTAATTAATCAAAAATTTAACATTTTTAAACGTTTTTAAGGCAGAACATGAATGAAAATTGCAGATAAATTTTAAGAGTTCGGTGGCTTTACTTTAACGCCTCTTTACCTAGCCATATTGAATAATTTTGGAATCAAGGAGCAATCCACAAATCGTCCGATTGAGAAATACGGAAGCTAAAACTTGTAGTCAGTATGGCTGGTAAATTTGAAAGTCTTATTTATTATTAATTATTTAAGTTTACCATTGAACATGGCGACCGTTTTAGCAGAGTTTAATTTGTATACCCTTCGCTCATAGAGGGAAAGGGTATAATAACTTGTCATGAAGTTAGTAACGCATTGAAGGAAGCATCTCCGACCATACAAAAAGTATACATATACGATCAGCATGACTTGGGGAGTCGATTGGGCGATGTCCGTCTGTCTGTCTGTCCGTCTGTTGCGACGCGTTTTACTCGGCCAATTTAAAAGCTATGAAGCTGAAATTTTGCACAAATGCTTCTTTTTGCTGCAGGCAGTTTGAATCGGTAAAATCGGACAATGGGGTCATGGGGCTGCCATACAAACCCAATCCCCCAAATTAGGTTATTCTAAGAAAAACTTTTTTATTTGTGCACCAATTTCAACCAAATTTCAGACAAATGTGTTTCTGTTGATGACATACAATATATGTAAGAATGGATCAAATCGGATCATGGGGCCATGGGGCTGCCATAGAAACCCAGCCCCCACAAATTAGGTTCTTCTACGGAAAACTTTTTTATTTGTGCACGAATTTCAACCAAATTTCACACAAATGTATTTCAATTGAAGGCACAAAACATATGTAAGAATGGATTAAATCGGACCATGGGGTCTTAGGGCTGCCATACAAACCCAACCCCCCATTTTGGTTCTTCTAAGAAAAAAAATTGTACACCAATTTCACAAAACCTTGAATTAATGTGTCTTAATCAAAGCAACAAAAAAGGTCAAAATAAATGGAATCGTACTATGGGGCCAAGCTCCCGCATCCCACAAAAAAGTTTTCGGAGTAAATATTTTCATTTGCCCACTTATTCCAACCAAACCCCACAAAAAAAATGTTTTGTTGACACAACGGAACTTTTGTGAAGACGGATGGAAAATAATGGGGGCATTAAATACAAGTCGTAAGTACGCCTGAAAAAACTTTTAGAACGGAAGAGAGCAAAGGGTATCCAAATTTCGACCGCGCCCGAAATAAGCCTCGGTCTCGCTTTTTTTTTAATATTGTAAAGGGTAACTGCAGATCTTAAAATAAGTGTTTCGGAGAACTTCAAATCCATGGAAGGTATGAACATTTCATTATATGCCGCCCCGGGCAGTTGCCCAGGTTGCCCATATGGGAAATCCGGCCCTGCCGCTGTGAATCAATTATGTGGATTTGTCTAAAGATTTTTGTCACATCGTTCTATTAATAAGGTTAAGGAGTGCAGAGATATATATATTGCACTGTGACCTTAGGAAAACGTACAGTCTGGAAAGGTTACGCCTACATTCCACAGCAAAAGGAATTTCCTTGTTCATTACTATGCCACAAACGACATACTGAGAGTGTGGGTCAAAAATCTTCACTTTGAACTGTGAGTGTATTACTATATTGCAACAATTTCGGGGGACTTCGAACCCTCTGGACCCCTTCCCTGTCTACGTCCCTGAAGGGGTGCTGTGGAGTATTGTAACAAATGGGCCCCCTTAATTAAGGCAGAGTTTGTGAATACCCAACATGAGCTTATGTAAGGACAGAGCCGAACTTTTATCTTCTCGTTGAGAACAAATTGATTTCAGATCGATAAGTCCACGTGATGAATTTCTAAATTTCTCGTTATGTTAAGATATAACATCGAAGGATACAATGCTTCTATTTTGCTCAGTTTTTTACTTTAAATAGGTTTACGAGGTGTGCCGAAACAGCTTTTCTCAGGGCAGAATCCGTTCTGGGACCACAATTAATATACATTATCATATCATGCAATTACAAAACTTTTACGGATTTTCTTAAGGGACTCTATAAGTAATGTCTTCATCTATTCCACATGCATGCTACTCAAGCTTTAACTCAAGTACATAATAATATCTTTGCATTTTATCCAAATATGCCCTTATTTATTTGAGTACTTCCGCGTGCTATATTACCATTTTCACTCAACATCAACACAAAAGTTTTCATAAATCATATTGTACCCCATAAGAAAAATATTATACCGCCATCAAAGTATGTATGCATGACTAATAACCGAAACTTAACCGAAACTTACGCGCTGCAAAATGCTTGTCCAATTAAAAATTAATGGGAAACTTTTATCGAGTTCCACACCAATCATTATTCACGACATGGAGGTAAACAACATTTACGCCATACGCCAGACTAACTTTCATTCTGACCACAGTCTAACTAAGCTTCCAAATTTTTTTTTCTTCTGGCAAGGACATGTGTCAAAGTCATACGAACATGAGATTCTTGGCATGTCGTCGGCAACGATAACGTGGCAACATGGATACGACAGGTTATAATGGTGACGTCGTCGTCGGTACGGCAGACGACACAACTGTTGAGTGGCGACTTCCACAAATGCACTCCCTGGCATAGAGCGGGGGCTAACCTATCCTTCTTAGAATTTGACAATCTACCAGGCCACCACTAGAGCCAAATAATTTCTTTCCGAATGTAGGGAAACTTAGCAGGATATGTCCATCATATCCAATAAAGAAAGTTTTTTAATTTTGCTCTAAGAGGGAACCGAAAAGTTTTGCGAAGTCTTGCAATTGAGTTTTTGTCGGTTTTTTAGTCTTTTTGGTTATTGTTGGCCGAAATTCGTAAATGATATAGGTAGAAAACTTCCACATTTCCATTTTTATCATTTGACGATTTATTCGGTTCAACAGTGAAAGTAAGCTGTCACGATGGATCTGTTAGCCAACAATGATTAGATTATGTCACTTTTAACTTTAGAAATATTAAATGTGTATAATGCTAATTTAGAAAAATTAAAACTCTTTAAAAACGAACACAATCTAGGTATGTAGTTACTTACCTTTCTTATAGTTGGACACATCTACAATTGACATTACACTAAAGATGAATTATACAAAGAACGACACTGACGACAACGGCATCCTTACAGAACATCAGACTCGTCTTGTAAATGGTGCATACTTTTTCAGGCTGTGAGGTAGATCATACGGGGTTTCTTGATTGCGAAAATTTTAACCTAAAAAATAGAAATTAAAACAAGGAAATATTAATATGAAATGAAATTGTATCTAGGGACGCGGGAGCGTCCCGCACGCCAAAGAAAAACGAAGAAATTTGAACAAATCAAAAGTGAGAAGCGACTAAGACTATGTTTACACGACGGAACAAGTACGGGTTTTCAGACCTCTGTAGCTCGGACCCTGGTTGGTCCTGAGTGTTCAAATTCGGTAAGGGTTGTCGTTCGCGCCGTCTTACGAAGTGTAGAAATTTTCATGAAGATACGATGAAAAACACCGGAGATATAAGAGATTGAAAATCGCATTTTTTCAAAAATCTTGTTCTCGTTGTTCTCGTTGTTCTCGTTGTTCTTGTTGTTCTTGTTGTTCATTGACAGGGCTACAGCCTTGCAGAGGGCATCTCGGGATTTGGTCTCTTTTCCCATTGATAGAGTCTGGCGTGAAGGTGTGCATAGGCTATCGTTTGCTCCGATCCGTGGAGTAGAAAAAAAGATACAGCGGAAAATGTGAAAAAGTGCATATAGTTTCTCGCTTAAATCTTTTTATATGCTTTAAAGGAAGCATTTTGCAAAAGTCGGGGATAGGCCTGAAAAATGCCTAGAAAAGAATCGTATAGTTTTGTACTTTAGCAGGACTGTTTCAAACAATCCCTTGTATATGCTCCCCAAAGTTTTCAGTTGTAGAGCGTCTGCAAGAGCGGCGGCCAGGGGTCAAAGTTCCTGTTTGGGTTCGTTTCTTATACGAGTGCGTGCATATTAGGTACTATAATATTAGATGAACAAATGACATCCCGATGATCCTAATGAATGATGGAACCTGGATATAAGGACAGTCTTGCGTCTGTAGTAACGGGACTTGTATCTTAACCGTTTGGCGTTAATAGGCGCAATGTGGAACTTGGGAAATATGGATGTAATTTGAATCACATATTGAGGACACAGTGAGGCTTAATGGTTACATTAAAAATTAAGATTTAAGATTAGGATGAATGTGATAGAGATGAAGTAACGATTTAGACTCAATTTATGGCTAAGGTTAAAGTCAAAATCAAGTTTAGGGTAAAGGATAGGGTTAAATTTATTGTTACGTCGCAGTTAACGTTATTATTAGGGTTAAATGTGAGGATAGGGTTAAGGTTGAGTCTGAGTTTGAGGTTTAGGTATAGGCCAGGGTTATGGTCAATTAGGGTTATCATTAAGTTTAATGTGATGTATAAAGATACCAAGGTTAGCGAGGTTACTGGGGGTACCAAGGCCATCGGGGTTACCAAGGTTACTAAGGGTTTGCAAGATCACCAAAGTTGTCAAGTGTACTATGGTTTCTAAGATTACCAAGGCGAGCAAGGTTACCAAGGGGACCAGCGAGACAAAGGTTAGCAAGGGGTTTATCATGCTTATAATTATTGTTCTCAAACAAATTCGTGACAATAGGGCAATGAATATCGTCTTAATAATTTATTTACGAATTTTGTAAATCGAAAACTGCAAAAAGATATGATATCTCACAAAAACAACTGTGTTGTAAAAGGTGTTCGCCAAAGAAAAAGTCATCAGCCGCAAAAAGGATTGATATAAATACAATCCCGCCAAAATACTCGCATCTTGTCTCAATGATGGTGGTGGAGCAAAATTTTTTCAACGCTATTTGGCGGGGAGCTTGAATAAGGTTAATAACAGAATAAAATCAATGTTAAGAAATTTATGAAAGATCTTTTATCGTATAGAAAAAAACGAGTTCCATACGAAGGAAAGCAAAATAAGATTCTAAAACGCATTTTTATTTTCTATAAGACTGGAAGCTTCAAAATTAAATCTGATCAAGAAAAGAATATAGCAGCAAATAGTACCCTCGTTCAGCTCCCCGCCAATAAGCGTTGAAAAAATTTTGCTCCACCACCATCATTGAGACAAGATGCGAGTATTTTGGCGGGATTGTATTTATATCAATCCTTTTTGCGGCTGATGACTTTTTCTTTGGCGAACACCTTTTACAACACAGTTGTTTTTGTGAGATATATATTTACGAAATTTAATTAAATGGCGAGACAAAACGTCGATTGAAAAATGATTGAGACTGTCCAATGGAGATGCCGGTCTATCACTGGTTTGGACTGATTCTGCGAATACTTGCCCGATTTGTTAGTTGCATAGGATGTACATTGAGGATTGAGCTGAACAAAAATGGGCGTACCGACACTTCAACAGCCGCAGCCCCAGCGATCTACCCAACCTTATGTGGCTCCAACAAAGTTTAAGGTATTTTGCCGGATCAATATCGTCTGTATCCTGCTTACTGTGTCGTCATCATCCGGAAGCGCGACTTCGCCACTGTTAAATCTGAACAAGGTAATTCATCAACCTGTGGTCACATACATTTTACACAATCAAAAGATAGTTGAAACGAGACCGATGATAATTTCGGACGCGGCCGATGATTGAATACCCTTTACTTTCTTTCGGGCTAATAGTTTCTTCGGCGACAGCCATATCACTCCCTAATATCACCTTTGTTCATTATTCTATAATAAGAAAATTTCGTCCTAGTTTCGAAACTCGTTTCTCTATGAATCTCTATATCAAAGAACGGCGACCGAACAATTGCGGCCCAGAGCACGGATAATTCGTGGATTTATGCTCAGCACTCCCAAAACATAATAAATAAAAAACGAGACCGAGTTCTAATCGTGCGAATATCACGATGAGTGTATACCCTATACCCATGTACATACCTAGAAGGCACGCAAAACCCAAAATATTCAATTTCAATTTTTTTGTAGAGGAGGGAGGGGTAGATGGGTCGGACCTGGCACATCTTTATTATCTTATCAAGGCATCTAACAGCTACCATTTGATACTAATTTGAAATTTTTCGCAACGTTCTATCAAAAGATATGGCTGAGCATAACTTTGTAGGGGAGGTAGGGGTAGGGGTAGTCGTTCCTAGTCCACTTTCTATCAACTCAAAGTATATGTCAGAATGAGACATTGATCAAAATTTCAAGTCGATAGCGATATTCTATCGAAAGTTACGGCCGAATTACGATATAAAGGAGGGGTGATTTGTAAATTAAAAAAAAAATTCCTGTAAATTCAAAAAATACGCATATGATTCAAAGAGATTCAAATATGATTTTGCTTCATATTTGTTTCCCTTTGAATCATTGTATAAGATATTCCTTTTGAAAGTCTATAATCACTTTAAAGTGATGCAGTGTCAATTTAATCAGGTCACAACCATAAATCGAAAGGATTTCCTTTTAATTTAAAAGGATGGACTCTTTGTTTTAAAGGGATATCATTTTATTTAAAATTAAAGGATTTTTCTTATTATTTATCCAAATGCATGAACTCAAAAGTATACTTTAAATTACTCATAAATGAGTTTTGTATAACTGACCTCGCCTATAGGTGTTGGCGACATTTCATTTACCTCTTCAAGGCCTGAATAGACCTCGGGCGGAATGAAAATGAAATTTTTGTCCGCTGCGATTTTTTCAATGAAAATGCATGCTTACTGTCGTGGAACATGTCGGAAATGATAGGGAATTCCATAAGCTACAATCCGAATATGGTTCCAAAATTTTTCTCGGCCATTTTATGTATTATTTTTCGATTCCCCGGTCATTAGATATTTTCCACGGTGAAATGACCGGGGAATCGAAAAATAATACAAAAAATGGCCGAGAAAAATTTTGGAACCATATTCGGATTGTAGCTTATGGAATTCACTATCATCTCCGGCATGTTCCACGACAGTAAGCATGCATTTTCATTGAGAAAAACGCAGCGGACAAAAATTCCATTTTCATTCCGCCCGATGTCTATCCAGACCTTTACGCTCTAAAATGCATAATAAATTACCTACCTACAGTGGGATTCGATCCCGCGACCCTATGATTTGAAAACTAACGCCCCTACGTACTACACCACACAGACTATATGGGACGACGTTTATAATTTATACCATACATTGTGACATCGCTCTACCACACTGCCGACCAACTGCGAGTGTAAACAAAAAAAAATCCTATTGAAAATTTGGATTTAAAGGATTTCCCATTAATTTAAAAAGAATGAATTTGAATTAAAGCGAAATATATTTAAAAGGAAAGGATTATATTTAATAGGAATGTAACTCGATTTCAAAAGGATATCGAGTTAATTTTAAGGGACGTTATTTTTCACGGTGTATGGGAGGTAGGGGATCCCTTGGTCTGATTTGGCCCATTTTCAATACCGTCCAAGATTTTAGCAAAACAAACATTTGACCAAATTCCAAACTGCTGGCTTCATTATTTCGGGAGTTATCGTGCGAACAGACAGACACACGGACAGTCATAATATAATAATATAATCCATGTTCGATTCAGGGACCGACCATGATCATTTATATATATACTTTGCCATACCTTCGGTGGCTCCTTTGAGGTGTTATATAATATCGGCGTAACAAAAACAATACCATCTTATGGGTATAGGATATAATAATTTAATAAATAATATAATAAAATTTATGTGCCATATTTTGCAATCTCCAGTGCTATACGTTTTTCTCTGCTCATTGAACTATAGAAGAAATATTTTCCCAAAAAATAGGAAGTTTTAAAATTGTATAATGTACACTCAGAAAAATGGACCCCGTAAAATTAAAAGTTTTTGTACCATTATTTTAATTAGACGGCCATTTACCAGATTTCTTCATAAAAGTAAACAGATGCAATCATTAATATAACTGGAAGAATCCTATTGAAATATTTTGTATCTAATGATATGTGTCCCGTAAATCTAATGGGACATCAGATTACATTTTAATCAGTTTGTCCCATTAAATTTACAAGATCTGATATGATTAACTAATAATAGGATGAATCCCATTTGTTTTATATAACGTCCTCTTTTATTAATGGGATATGCCTTTTTATTGAATTTCAAGCATATAGACGTATTTTCCAAGAGAACCAACATCGTGCTCCGTAGCCGAGATCGTTCGGTTGCCTCCCCGTGACTTGGTAAGTTTTAAAGAGTACTAGCCGATCGGATGTTCAATACTCGGCCTGGCCAAATATCGTGATTCTTAACAAAATCCACAATGACGTAGCGTGGATGGTATAATAATATGGGACTTTTAAAAAAATATGCTTCGTTCAGATTACGAGCGAAACGATTTTTTTTATTACATAGGATTGATCCTATTAATTCAATAAGATATATCCTATTGAAAAATAACTAGACCATGTGTTTGTTTTTAAAGGGGTCAACTATTAAAATAAACGGATATTTATCGAGCGAAAATAATGGTTCCTATATTTTTAAAGTTATCAGATTTATCCTATTGACTAAAAATAATGGGACAAAATGATTGGTTTAATGGGATTTCCCATTGAAATTTTTCTGAGTGTAGCCCACCTCTCTCTCTCTCTTTATTACCGTAACTCTTAGTGGAGCGTGGTGCGTTGATGACTACCGTGTGTGTAGTCATCAACGTTACAAAGACAACTGACGGAGTGTGATATGGTTGTCAGCCATACCACTTCCTAGTCGCATTGTTAGTTTATTATTCTACGATAAGAATATTTCTTATCATGGTCTTCTGAATAATAAACTTGCGACGAGTCGTGCCGAGTTTGGAAACTCGTTTCTCTATGAGTGTCTATTTCACAGAGTGGCGACCGAACGATCAAGGCCACAGAGCACGACAGCCCACCTGTCTACCGAAAATTAACATCATCATCAATGTGGCATGACAGCCTGACGCTGGGCTTTGGCCGCTTGAATCGTTGACCTCCAATTTGTCGCGGTTGCGTGACCTTGTCCTCGAGTTTCGAAAGCCCAGCAGCTGGATGGCGTCTTCACCTACAGAGTTCTCCTAGCTAGCTGTCGGTCGTCCACGCAACCTAGCTTCCGTTAATTTGTTGTGCAATCATCACCTTCTTTGGTATGCGATTAACGTCCATTGGTTGTACACACCCCGCCCAATGCAAACGTTGGAGCACTTCCAGCTCATCGTACCATTGATACAACTCGAAGGCCCTTTGTCCGAATCTGTCCAGCAAAATTTCAGAGTATTGGGAGGACCGATAAATACGTCTTATGGGCTAGTTGTATCCGTCGTTTAATTTTGTCGGTTTCGTTGGCGTCCTTTGATAAGTTACAACCTACCTGTGTTGAAGTTGTCTATACATAGGGACTCGATATAGTATAGTGACTTTAGTTGAAAAAATGATGATATCAAAAAAAAGAGCTGACTTTTGATGCCAAATTGTTTTATGGCCGCATTACGCAGTAAAAAGTTACACTTTTTTGCGCGTCACATTTGGGGGGTAGGGGGTGGCAAAGGGGTGAAATTATAATTTTTCGTCAATATTTTGTTAACTGTAATATTTGCAGCTTAATGGTGAGAACAGATTAAACTACGCAAAATTCCCTTTCCAATGGTATATTTATACCGTACTATCTCTTGACAGATTATATACTAGACCTAAAAATATCCAGTGTAATTTCGATTTATTGATAGTTACATTTTGTGCTCTAGCTCCTGAAGTAATTCAATTGTGGCCATGGTAATTGGGATAACTATTCCTATCAACATATAGCAGGCTCACACGAAGACTCAGGCTGCTCCTACCAATCATACCCATATTTCCCCTATTTACATTTATCAGAAAGACATGCCTGTCACTTATCGGCAAATCACAGCAGGCGGGGAAAAGTTTGGTAAACGTTAAGGTTAAGCCCCATTAGACCCTCCACCAAATATTACTTGGATCGGATTAAAATAAAGGGTACCTTCCATACAAAGTGAACACGAAATCTGCCAAATTGCACCTTTTTTTTCTCAAAAGCCATCATCACTAGAAAAAAAAATATTTATCTGTTAGAACGTCACTATAACAAATAATTATAGGCCCATTCTCTCGTAGATCTTATAGAATGGTTAGTCTTATCGCCAAGAGAAGACACACAAAATATTCAAAAAGGTTCTCCATTATATTGAATTGATTTTTTGATAATTTTGCATAGTTATGTCATCTTTTGCTTATTTACGCTGTTGGATGAAAGTGCGCAATGATTTTCTCAATCTAAGATGATGGCTTAACCAAGCAAAATATGGCGTAGCTATGCAAAATAAACAAAAATTCCATTCAATACAATGGAAAAGCTTTCTGAATATGGTGTGTGTCGCGATAAGACTAATCAGCCGACAGGTACTGAATGGCTGAATTCAGATTGTAAGACGAAACCGGACGGGTAAACTTGCAAGACAATGACGTAGCGTGGATGGTATAATAATATGGGACTTTTAAAAAAATATGCTTCGTTCAGATTACGAGCGAAACGATTTTTTTTATTACATAGGATTGATCCTATTAATTCAATAAGATATATCCTATTGAAAAATAACTAGACCATGTGTTTGTTTTTAAAGGGGTCAACTATTAAAATAAACGGATATTTATCGAGCGAAAATAATGGTTCCTATATTTTTAAAGTTATCAGATTTATCCTATTGACTAAAAATAATGGGACAAAATGATTGGTTTAATGGGATTTCCCATTGAAATTTTTCTGAGTGTAGCCCACCTCTCTCTCTCTCTTTATTACCGTAACTCTTAGTGGAGCGTGGTGCGTTGATGACTACCGTGTGTGTAGTCATCAACGTTACAAAGACAACTGACGGAGTGTGATATGGTTGTCAGCCATACCACTTCCTAGTCGCATTGTTAGTTTATTATTCTACGATAAGAATATTTCTTATCATGGTCTTCTGAATAATAAACTTGCGACGAGTCGTGCCGAGTTTGGAAACTCGTTTCTCTATGAGTGTCTATTTCACAGAGTGGCGACCGAACGATCAAGGCCACAGAGCACGACAGCCCACCTGTCTACCGAAAATTAACATCATCATCAATGTGGCATGACAGCCTGACGCTGGGCTTTGGCCGCTTGAATCGTTGACCTCCAATTTGTCGCGGTTGCGTGACCTTGTCCTCGAGTTTCGAAAGCCCAGCAGCTGGATGGCGTCTTCACCTACAGAGTTCTCCTAGCTAGCTGTCGGTCGTCCACGCAACCTAGCTTCCGTTAATTTGTTGTGCAATCATCACCTTCTTTGGTATGCGATTAACGTCGATTGGTTGTACACACCCCGCCCAATGCAAACGTTGGAGCACTTCCAGCTCATCGTACCATTGATACAACTCGAAGGCCCTTTGTCCGAATCTGTCCAGCAAAATTTCAGAGTATTGGGAGGACCGATAAATACGTCTTATGGGCTAGTTGTATCCGTCGTTTAATTTTGTCGGTTTCGTTGGCGTCCTTTGATAAGTTACAACCTACCTGTGTTGAAGTTGTCTATACATAGGGACTCGATATAGTATAGTGACTTTAGTTGAAAAAATGATGATATCAAAAAAAAGAGCTGACTTTTGATGCCAAATTGTTTTATGGCCGCATTACGCAGTAAAAAGTTACACTTTTTTGCGCGTCACATTTGGGGGGTAGGGGGTGGCAAAGGGGTGAAATTATAATTTTTCGTCAATATTTTGTTAACTGTAATATTTGCAGCTTAATGGTGAGAACAGATTAAACTACGCAAAATTCCCTTTCCAATGGTATATTTATACCGTACTATCTCTTGACAGATTATATACTAGACCTAAAAATATCCAGTGTAATTTCGATTTATTGATAGTTACATTTTGTGCTCTAGCTCCTGAAGTAATTCAATTGTGGCCATGGTAATTGGGATAACTATTCCTATCAACATATAGCAGGCTCACACGAAGACTCAGGCTGCTCCTACCAATCATACCCATATTTCCCCTATTTACATTTATCAGAAAGACATGCCTGTCACTTATCGGCAAATCACAGCAGGCGGGGAAAAGTTTGGTAAACGTTAAGGTTAAGCGCCATTAGACCCTCCACCAAATATTACTTGGATCGGATTAAAATAAAGGGTACCTTCCATACAAAGTGAACACGAAATCTGCCAAATTGCACCTTTTTTTTCTCAAAAGCCATCATCACTAGAAAAAAAAATATTTATCTGTTAGAACGTCACTATAACAAATAATTATAGGCCCATTCTCTCGTAGATCTTATAGAATGGTTAGTCTTATCGCCAAGAGAAGACACACATAATATTCAAAAAGGTTCTCCATTATATTGAATTGATTTTTTGATAATTTTGCATAGTTATGTCATCTTTTGCTTATTTACGCTGTTGGATGAAAGTGCGCAATGATTTTCTCAATCTAAGATGATGGCTTAACCAAGCAAAATATGGCGTAGCTATGCAAAATAAACAAAAATTCCATTCAATACAATGGAAAAGCTTTCTGAATATGGTGTGTGTCGCGATAAGACTAATCAGCCGACAGGTACTGAATGGCTGAATTCAGATTGTAAGACGAAACCGGACGGGTAAACTTGCAAGACAAGAGAGCTTTTGTAGTGGCCAGCAGACAAGCATTGTCCATTTCACATTGTAAGAACGCGTCTTACGAAAGAAAAAATCGTGACACGATACCTTTACTGAGAGTATGCAGAAAGCTTGCTGCATCACCCAATTTTGGAGATATGATGTTGATGTCTTCCGCGTACGCTACTAATCGAGTCGACTTGATGAGTTGCGTCCCGCTGATGTCCATATTTTTGGCTCGAATTACACACTCCAGAGCAAGGTTGAAGAGCGTCGGCGCCAGCCCATCACCATGCTTGAGTCCAGTACGAGTTTCAAATAGTTCTGTGAGTCTGTTCTGCACTCTGCGCGAGGGTATTAGTTTAGTCATCGTCATTCTAAAGGTACGTGTTCGTAGAGACGACTCACGTGATGATCGCTTACCGATCGTTGTTTTGCATCCAATTCCGGGCCATATTTGAATATTTTTTGAATGGTGGTACTTTCCTTGTGTTGACTATGAGACTATGACCTACCGGATCATGTCTGCATAGAAAATATCCGCAGATACTGTTCAAAACCGCTGTGTTAACTTCGATCGCTGAGCGATGATCCCATGAGTCGTCTCTACGAACACAAACCTTTATGAGTCGCACTAGCTTTGCCGCCGGTATACTAATATGCAGCAATATGTTGTATACAGTACACTTCGACGATACTGTCGTATGTCCGACAAGGATTTTATATACGTCGATGTTATATTTCCAGCATTTCTGGAGTAATAGCTTTATGGTGTAGTGAGGAGCTCTGCAAGGCCCATCGTTGTCTTCGATGTCGCTAATAATGTTACCATCCTTGTCCTTACATAAGCTGGTCCTGGGTTGATAACCATTCTTGATTGTATTGATTAGTTTGTACGCCTGTCTATTGTTCTTACTGGGTAATCTTTGGTTTATTTGCTGTAACTGCTCGTCAAAATGCTTTCGTTTCTTACGTCTTAAGGTACATTTTCCTAGACACGACTGGACGACAACGACTCGCTCATCCCATATAAAAACTCATTTTTCTCTCTTTCTAGAAACGAGTTTTTTTATGGAATGAGCGAGTCGTAACTTATTAGATACTCGCCGAAGTTCGTTATATCTGTCTTTCTTGCCTCAGGATACGACCCTGTAGGTCGTCTTCACCAAATAATGGTCAGAGCTGCAGTTGGCTCCTCGATAGGATCGGGTGTCTAAAACATTCGAGTCTCATCTTTTCCTGATAAGTACGTGGTCGATCTGGTTCACGGTGTATGGAGATTTCCAGGTCTGCTTATGGATGCGTCGATGAGGTAAACATGTTGAGCCTGGTCATAAGTTTCCGCCGCTCGCGATGTCGATAAGTCGCCGACTGTTGTTGTTGCCTTCATCGTGGAGGCTGTGACCTCAAGTAGTTCTCCTGTACAAGCTTTCGTCTCCTAGCAGCAGCTTGACGTCGGTTGATGGTAGTGAGTCGAACAGTGCTTCTAGGTAATTGCAGAACTCGTCCTTAATCGCGTCTTCTTGTCTTCTTTTACTTCTGTAGGGGCATGCGCATTGATGAGCCAGAGATTAGCGAAACTGGTCTTGATACGCATCGCACATTGCCGCTCGATTCGTTCATGGATTTGAAGCCGATACCGTTATCTCTGAGCTGCTTACTCACTACGAAAGCTACTCCAAACTATGTACTTGTATCATTGAAGGACAACATGGAAGAAGTCTTTTGCCCCCCATCATCATCTTAGATAAGAATATATGCGCAACTATAAAACTCGGATTTACATCAATATGAAAAATAGTATTTGAACAGAACCTGATTTTCTTTTACGATGTTTGTGACAAAGTATTTGTGATTTATTTAACCTTCAAGCGGGCGCGCGATCATATAAACACGCATAGCTTTTCTCCCGTTGGCCGGATCGAGGTGGAAGAAGTATGTATTCTTAAGTCATACTGTTATACATGTGATACAAGTGTAGATAACTAGGGTTAATTTTAGCTCGAATTCAATACAATTCAATTCACACTGCCCCTAAAGATCTGCAATTGGTAAAATCTATTCAAAGTATGTCGAAACCGAGCCAAAATTAACCCTAGTTTTCTGCACTTAAAGTACTAAAACTGTTAGAAATAATGGAGCTAGAATAAAATGATGTAAGAAAGATATGATCGTAAGACAATGCGCCAATTTTTAAAAGAATCGTACAAGCACCTCACCTTGGCAGAAGTTGGAGAAAATTGAGATGGAAAAAAAGATTGTTTTTGGGTCAAATCACGCAAATTTGACTTTGAAGCTCTGTAAAAGCCAAGCCTCTTATCCGATTATAGTGTGGTTAGTTTTATTTTACAGGTACATTTGTTGGCTGTAATAATCATTTTATTTCACTATTCTAGCTGATCTAGCTTTGGAGATATTAGGCTTTAAGTCGTGCAAGAAAATGATTTTTTCAAAAATCTTTAAATGCCTGTGGCAGCTAAAAGGTTAAGCTGAGGGGGTATGCTCCGTACAACTTTTTTGCTGGAAATCAACTGAGGAATCATAATCCGGTGCGTTTATGCGGCAGTTTCCGGACACCCTGTATAGTTGTGTTCAAAATGTGTGTGCTCTGTGTAATATCACTGTAGTGACATGCTTCGCTAAAACTGCAGAATTTGTTTAATTGCTCACCAGATAATCGTTTTTATGATGATAACTTATTTAAGACATGCTCTTCGTTCAATTTACCATAATGATGAGAATGAAATTTGTACGGTTGAGCGCAAATGGAGGGGAAAAGACGAGGGCGGTAAATTACCGCCACGCGACCGGTTATGTCTCAAAATGATGCGCGCCCGCTTGAAGGTTAAAAGAGATGCGATCTGCGTTCTTCATAGCTAGGCATGTTAGGTACTCAGATTTCAGTATCGGATACCAGTTTTCTTCAGCACCCGGCAGGTTTTTTTATTACCTGATTTTTTCAACCATGGGCCAGTTTTTCCAGTACCGGTTTTTTCAACCATTACCCGGTTTCTTTAGCTCTTTTTTACGTTTGTTAGCATCTGCTGCTGAAAAGTTGTTAAAAACCTGAAAAAAAACTTGAAAAAAAGCCTGAAAAAAAACTGCTCCGGTACTGAAAAGGTGCTCAAAAAACCTGAAAAAACGGTGCACCGGTGTTAGGAAAAGGACGGGACCGGCCATGGCTGAAAAAAAAACGGATAAAAACCGATGCACCGGTGTTGCGGAAAAAAACTGGGATCGGCCCATTATTGACAAAACCGGGATATCGGAACTCAGTGGGGAAGGTAAGGTAAAGAATCACTCTTAAACCCTCTCCACTCTTATTATTATTATACTTTATTGCAATATTCAATTACATTTATAATAATTTGGACATTTCAAAATAAAAAATAAATTGGAATACATTGCAACTCACAAAAGCCTTAAGGGCTTGAGCGTGAGAGCTGAAAAATAGTGATTGTTAATAGATAAATAAAGTTGTAAGAATACAATAAATTTCATTTTTTTAACAATAAAAATCCATGTACACAAAAAGTAATTATTGGAGGATCTTTGTCATTTCTGCAAATATATTTGGAGTATAGTAAAAACGAATTCTTTTAATATTTTTTTATAATTTGTATCTGACAATCTATCTTTAATACTTGGCTGCAATAAATTAAAAGCTTTTGGGCCTAATGCGCTAGCATGTTTTTGCATGACACTTATCCTGCATTTAATAACTGACAATGTGTTTGTTTGACGAGTGAGATATGCTGTAGAATGTACTGCAAATTTTGAACGATTTTGATACACGTACTTATATAATGTATATGCATATAGTTGTCTGATGTTCATAACCTTAAGCACAGCAAAAGCCTGGGTTGTAGATGAAAACTTACTTCGATTTAAACATATTTTCACAATGAGACTTTGAAGATTGTTGAGAGGTGAAAGTGCAGTTGTGTAAGTTGATCCCCACGAGATTATGCCATATTGTGTTACACTTTGAAAAATAGCAAAGTACACATTTCTTAAAATGTTCACGCTTACCACGTATCGCAACAAATGAAACATGTACAGTGTTTTCCTCAATTTTTTGCAAATTTGGATGATGTATGAATCCCATTTTAAAGCTGGATCAATAGTTACACCTAGGTACTTAATTTCATTGACTTTTTCTACAATAAAATCTTTAACGCAAATTACAGAATTGTCTCTAGATACTGGTGCAGGCGAGTTTTCAAAGTGCATGCATTTTGTTTTATGGAGGTTTAGGTGCAGTTTCTGGTTAGTCAACCAATCAGCTACTGCCACTAAACCTTCATTAGCCATTTTTATTGTTTCCTCCCAACTTAAACTTTTAAAAAGAAGCACCGTGTCATCGGCAAATGAGACAATATGAGCTTTAATTTCGTTTTCCATGTTGCACAGATCGTTTATGTATATAAGGAATAGTATGGGCCCCAAAACTGTCCCTTGAGGAACTCCACACTTAACGGATTTTAGAGAGCTTATTTGACCTTCGATTCTAACAACTTGTTTTCTGTCTTTTAAATACGATTGAAACAATGCAAATTCTTGGTTTTTAACCCCCAACTTTTCCAGTTTCATTAGTAATAAGCTATGGTTCACTGTGTCAAACGCTTTTTGTAAGTCCAAAAATACTCCTAAGGGCTTTTCATTGTTATTTAGTGCTTTCGCAATGTATTCAGTCACATCATAGAGGGCATCGGAAGTGTTCGAAACAGAAGTGAAACCATATTGGTTGGGAGCCAAAATACTGTTTTGTTTAAGAAAATTTTCAAGTCTAGATTTAATGCATTTTTCGAACAATTTTGATAATATAGATATTAGAGAAATCGGTCTGTAATTATTTGGATCGGACTTGTCGCCACTTTTGTACAACGGTATAACTACTGCTATTTTTAATTTTGATGGAAAAATGCCTTGTCTTATGCAACAATTCAAACAATGAACCAAGGGTAACGCGACATGGACAGCTGTAATTTTCAAAAATCGAGCGCTAAACCCGTCTATACCTGGGGACTTTTGGCAATCTAGACTTTTTATATGGTGAAGTATTTCATTAACTGTTATAGGGAACATGTGAAAAGTAAGTGTATCGGATGTGCTTATATCGGCAGAAAAAACATTATTACGGATCGGATCGGTGCCACTTGAAAGTCTCTCGCCAACAGTACTAAAATGATTATTCAATATATCAGCTATTTCTTGTCTATCCGCTGTTAATGTGCCATCTTCCCTACAAATATCAACGATGGTGTTATTATTAACTTTCCGATTACAGGATGTTTATACCCTATACCCATAAGATGGTATTTATACCCTATACCCATAAGATGGTATAGGGTATATTTATACCCTATACCCATAAGATGGTATAGGGTATATTGTTTTTGTTACGACGATTTATGTAACACCTCAAAGGAGCCACCGGAGGTATGGCAAAGTATATATATAAATGATCAGGGTCGGTCCCTGATTCGAATAAGCCATGTCCGTCTGTCTGTCTGTCTGTCTGTCTGTCCGTCCGTGTGTCTGTCAGTTCGCACGATAACTCCCGAAATAATGAAGCTAGCGTTTTGAATTTTTGGTCGGATGATTGTTTTGATAAAAGCTTGGATGGTATTGAAAATGGGCCAAATCGGACCAAGGGTTCCCCTACCTCCCATACAAATGACCCCTTCGTGATAGTTTAATTCGGTCATATTTTTCGACAGAATATCGCTTGCGACCTGAAATTTTCATCAATGCCTAATTGTGACATATGCTTGAAGTTGGTGGAAAGTCGGGAAGGTCTGACTACCCCTACCCCTACATCCCCTACAAAGCAACATTCCACCATATCTTTTGATAGAATGCCGCGAAAAACTTCAAACTAGTATCAAATGGTAGCCCTTGGATGCCTTGATAAGATAATAAAGATGTGCCAGGTCCGGCCCATCTACCCCTCCCTCCCCTACAAAAAATATGAAATTGAATATTTTGGGTTTTGCACGCCTTCTAGGTCTGTACATGGGTATAGGGTATATACTCATCGTGCTATTCGCACGATTAGAACTCGGTCTCGTATTTCATTAATTTTCCCCCATAATTTTTTATTATTTCCTAAGACCTTATTTATTTCATTAGAATAGTATCTGTTTTTAGCCGACCGAATAATATCTGTTAACTTATTTCTGTAAGACTTATTTTTTGTAGACAGTTCTTCATTATGGGGACACTTTTTCACTGCTCTTGCCAAATTGTCCCTTTGCCGTATAGAGACAACTATACTTTTTGTCATCCAAGCTTTTAATGGACGAAATTTCCTCCTTTCGGAAATTTTCACTTATAACCGACGACTTGGCAAGAACTTCACTGAAAATATCAAAAAGAAGTTCAGTGGCAATTTCTCCATCATTACAAAGCATTAATGAGTCCCAGTTGACTGCACGGATATTAGCTTCAACTTTATTGTAATCGAGCTTTGAAAGAATGGTTGGAGAAATTACTCGACTGCCTAAGGGTTCAATAGTTGGAAACTTAATTTTAGCTAAAGTGCTGAAATGATCCGTTACAAATGTTTCGAAAATAGCCGGCGAAAAAAACAAAGCAGAGTCTGACTTCATGAAAATATAGTCTAAACAAGTTGATTTTCCACGTAGTGGCAACATATCTGACACAAACCTCACTGACTGTGACTGCTGCCTTATAAAGCTCGGCAGACTTGATTTTTGATACATTTACGGACAACAAAGACTATTTTACCATAATGTCAAGGTCACATGTCCCTGTTTGACTCAAAGTCTATCCCGGAGTTTCCATTGAATAATGTCCATATAAATTCAGACCTAGTAAATGCTTGCCTGTTTCGTCTAAACGCGTACCATAACGGTTTCGCATACTTCATGGGAATTAACAAAGCTCCCGATGAAATATCGTATCGAATGGTGTCATCTGTAGGGGTTCTATACAAAATTCACAAAGTCAAAATCCACTAGTCAAAATCCAAAAGTCATAATCCATAAAGACAAAATCCATAAAGACAAAATCCATAAAGTCAGAATCCACAAAGTCAAAATCCACAAAGTCAAAATCCACAGAGAAAAAATCCATTGTATTGTATGAAGAGCCATAATGCTTATTGCGTGGGCTCCGATTCGGTGATGTCAGTGCGTTAACGTTAATTTCCGGTGGCGGAGCTTGAGAAAGTTCTGCGTTTTTTTAAGTGAAAACCCAGAGGTGAGAGCGAGCGGCGATGGGGAGATTGGAATTTTCGTTTCCCAGAAGGTGATTACGATTCTTCTACTGTATATTCAGGGCCGGATTTCCCATATGGGCAACCTGGGCAACTGCTCGGGGCAGCAGATTTTGAGGGGCGGCGATTTTTGAAAATATCACTTGGTTTTAAATTCTGTGAAAGATGCATTTTGGAAACTCGAAGAACAGTTGACATATTTAGACAAACATTTTAATTTCATTTTTCTAATTTATTCAATTCGGTTTATTCCAGGGCGCCCAACCGCACACTCAACTGAAATTGAAAAATGAAACTCCAACTTCGTCAAATGGAAGTGTATTTGCCGTTATCGTCTTGACCATTGCCAATATATACTTGTATAAACACTTTATTTTTTTGGAATAGTACATTGCCAAAAACTCGCTTTCGTACTAAACGAGTCTCTGGGATATACTGACCCGAAAATTGACATTTCTAGGTCGCCCAAACATGGATTCTACCATGGAATCTCACTGTGTCCCAGTGTCCCTAGTTTGTAAAAGTTAGCACACATTTTCGAGTTTTCTCTTACTACTTTATTTTCTTCCTACTTATTGGCCGCGAAAAAAACTCGGATGTCGCCAGAATTTGGTTTCAGGACGTGCCCAACTCGGGATATTAGAAATGATGCATTACCTATAAAATTTTCAGTAACATGTTTCTGTCGTGTGAACAGGCTTTGAAACATTTTCACAGTTTGTACGTTTAAACTTTCGAAATGTTTTTTTCCTTTAGAGCCAAAAACGCAAAACTCCACTGCCAAAAAATCATACCACATGACGCTAATAAAAAAAATTAGTTTTTGAGGTTAGGTTTTTCTTTTATGACTTCTAAAATGATAAAAAAAAACTTCTGAAATTGGAAAGTTATTTAGAAAACATTCTGAACACACTCTCAAGTAAATGTACAGTCAATGTAATGGATGTGCTTCATTTCAGTTTTAATGTTGTCGTCATTAGAATTTCAATTCTTTTTTAAGCAAGGATCCGGGAAGGGTGTGATCCCCATGGACCTTCACCTGGCCCCATTCCTCGGAAGCACCATACTATCAAGCAAACAAAATAACATCGGTCACTCGTGTAAAAATATAAAATTTTGTTCTCACATACCACACGTTTTGCCTAGCATGTTTAAAGGACTACTACTACTTTGAAATTAAACCAGTGGGAGAGGGCGGTTATTTGGCTACTGCCCAGGGGCGCCATAGAGGCTAAATCCGGCCCTGTGTATATTTGTAGCGTTTGATCAATGATCAGCAAAAAAGCTGGTCCGGACACTTGGAATATTAGTTTTATACTTAAATACCACCAATTTAGCCAAACAGAAAACAAACGATTCAAAATATGTAGTCATTCCGGGCAGAACAGGGGGAACTAAATATTGAAACTTTTTTTGGCTATAAACACACTGAATTTTTCCAAGAAACCTTTTAAGAAAAAACCTAAGTTTTACATTGATTTTCAGAAAAGTCGCTTAACTAGACAATTACCAAACCCCGGAGCATATTCGCTCTACCTGGAGACACGGAGAAGGATGCACCCGGAGCATATGCGCTTTAGCTGTCTTTACCTGAGCGCTTATGGTTCGGGTGCATTCCTGCCTGTGTCATCGGCTAAATCGTATATGCTGCGGATGAATCCTTTTCCGTGTCTTCAGCTAAAGCGCATATGGTCCGGGATTGGGTAATTGTCTAGTTAACGTAATAACGTACATAAATATTCTCAATAGTCAATTGTGATAAGCAAACTGATGTAAATTCTTGCTTCTACTGTGAATATGAATTTTATGTATTTTGACTGTATGTGGATTCTGAATTTATGGATTTCCTCTTTGTGGATTTTGACTTTGTGGATTTTTATTTCTTTTTGGATTTTGTCTTTTTGGATTTTGTATTTTTGTATTTTGTATAGAACCCATCTGTAGGCATCCTAAACGATTCGATTAATCAATTTTTATACAAGAATTTTATTTCATAATAAGCATTTAAAAAATTAACTAACTAGAACACGAACATTTCGATTCAGAGCCCATTACAGGCACCTTCGCCAATAATGGAGCCATTTTCATGTTTACAAACCAATCTTCTTCGGCAAACAAGAATTAATAAAAGGAATTGCCAACTGGACGGGCACCTAACAAGGCGAAAAGCGAAAAGAAATTCAAATAGAAAATCACAAGAAATTTCCATATAATGCCAAGGCACGAACCTACAGTGTGTATTCACGTCCCCACGGCAAGCGAGCAAGCAGGCAGGCAGCAGCAAACAAGGCGACCAGGAACAAGGAATATGTTTGATTATTCAGCATGCAGGCCAGCTAAAGACTATAAACACAGACGGCTGCCGTGCCGTCGCTCGTCAGCGACAGGATATGGGAAGTGGAATGGCGTGAAAATACTTTGGAATCGAAATAAAGAAGTCGTCGGTGAAATGGGATGACAGTAACCTACAACCTCGTAATGCGGACATTGGGCATGGCCAGCCAGCCAGCCTCCGTGTTTCAACGATAAGGCATCTGCTTTATCCAACCGGTCCCTTCTAATGCTTCAGCAATCTTGAATTATTACTGACCCGAAAACCATAAAAACTTTATCAACCCCAAACAGTACCGACAAACGACATCGTTTCCAATCCTTTTTTTCCACTGGACCGGCAAACACAACATTCGAGCATGGCTCGCCCAACCCTTCGTTGACGTTGCACGATATTTATTATATGAAGAAAACTCTGTCAGGTGATGCAGAGCTTCGCCAATTGAGACTGGTGGACACTTTGTGGACAATTCAGTAGTCTGTTCTACGTTTGAATGAGCTGCTAATTGACAGAGATTTTGTGGTTTAACGTCGCTCATAGTTCGTCGAAAAACCATTCATGCTCAATGCAACTACTACCAAGATGATTGACATAAGTCCTAGATGTTTCCCATGAGACCTGCTTCGAGCCACTGACAATATGCAATCGACTACTGGCTCCGGCAATATCGAAAGGCTCCACCTTCAACATTACGTTCTTCAACTTACCCGTTACTAGTCGAAGTCGTCCTTAAATATGCAGGCAATAACAAACACTTCGTATAAGCCAACATAAATAATTCCTAGTGGAGAGCAGGAAGCTGCTGAAGGTTGTTCAGTGCTATAAAATTTCAAGAGGAATTCAAGAGATGATTATATTCAAGTTTGACCTGGTTACAAAGAGCCATCACAATGGTCACCCCAAGGGAGAAGGGGTGTATACGATGTCGAGCAGGAAGTGAGTTCTTGATCGAATTGTTACCGTGTATGTACGTACCTGAATACTATATACGAACGTACGTACGTGCTGAAGTCGGACAACTTGTTGTCTCGTGTCTTCACATGTGACCATTAGTGCAAGTATGTGTTGTGTGCAAGAGAAAGTACCAAATTGGTGATTTCCTTCTTGGAGCGATTTACATCGATTTTTGTCCTTTTGTCCCCGTAATGGTCCAATTTGGGGCAAACATGGCTCCTGGGATAAGAGATCCTTTCCAATTTCAATGATGGCCCTTGACGGAATTTATATCGAGGCAAAATCCATATTTACAATGGCTATGGTGGTTGGTTTGTTTGCGGAATACACACACACTCGTGTGCTGGTTCATGTTGCATAAGAAGTGGTTAGTACACTAATTGAGTGGCACACAAATTTGATTCCACGACCAATTCAAAGTCCTTGTAACACGAAATAGACGACACTCTAAGGAGATTGATGATGTTCGGAGATATCTGATTGTTCATATACTTACTCAAGACAGTTTCGGTTACGGTCGTTGCTTTAGGGTAAATTCTTACTAATTGATATTAAAAAAGTATAAGGTAATGACACTTCCTCAGCGCTTGTATTCAATATGCTTCCTGGAAAATATTATTAGCTCTTCTGCGATGTATGTGACCATAGCAATTACTTAGAGCTTAATTAAAAAGTATTCAGTAAACATAATTGGATGAATTTTCCTTAAGATTGCCTCGTGAATACATACATAGTTGAAAGTTTTCCCCGCAAATTACTTCTAATTACTTCTCAATAAAGAGCCTTTGTGCCACTTCTGAAAGTTTCGTTAATAATCCGTGAAAAGTTTATGGTGACATGGTAAAAGACTTTCTTAAATTTCATTCTACAAATAATATTCGATGTGGCAGTTTATGGTACCAGCGGTACAGTTGGTTGAGTTTAAGTTGCATCGAATTGTGCTAATAGTATATAAAGAAGAATTTCAGTCGCATTTTTTACAATCACATAAATGGGATTGAAGAAGATTCGAACAAAAATGCAGACTTTGCTGTCATTTTTCATTCACTGTAACTTTAAATCTTAAAAGCGTAGCTGTCTTTCCAGATGATAGATGGCTGAAATAATTAGAAACAAAAATTACACTTATAAGCTGGATAAATGAGTAGGTCGTGAACTTTAATATACTTCGTTGCCTGGACTATGTCAAGCTAGCGTCCCAATGATCGTTGCCTGGACTATGTCAAGCTAGCGCCCCAATGATGCCATATGGGAGCATGCCATTTGGTGATTTTTCGTAAGAAATGCAAGAAATACATTTTAACTTTTTGTATGCGATTAGACTCTCCTCGTATTAAATACCTAGTTTTTTTTCATCATAAAATTTTGGGTTTTGGGAGGTTATTTTGAATAAAAGGTAAGAGGAGTTTGGACGATAGAAGTAAAATAGATACATATGTATGCAGATTCGTTTCCAAATATTTCCGCATGTCCTCGCTTTATGTAAATCTTTCTTCCAGCTTAACTGCTTTTTTATTGAGGTGTTGAGATCAACAACACGCTCAGCAGTGTTTTATCCCCCGAGTGCGAAAGCACCATAAACTGAATTGGTTCACGGTGAGATTCGAACCCACGACCCTGTGCACCGAAGGTGTGCGCACTAACCACAACACCAGCCAGGCTATAAACCCCTTAAAGTGGTTTTAAATATGTATGTTGCCATATCGTATCATTGGAAGTGATGGTGCAATCAGCAAGCCGCGTATTCATATTAGTGTCAGTAATTTTCTACTGTCATTAAAACGGATAGTTGAACATTTTAACTTAATTTTAGAATTCGAAAACAGTCAATGGAGGCAAATATCTACTTTTTCTTTAATTCAATTAAAGCAAAATTGGTGCCCTGGAGGAAAAAGGGTTTTTTTTAATAGATACCTCTTTTGTCTATCAAAAAGGAATTTCTTGTTTCAATTAACCAATATGTTTTTTTTTTAATGTTTTTGTTGAAAATACCAAAATTTGTATGTATATATGCATTAGCATGTGTGTATATAACGGGTGGGTCAATCACAAGTTCGTTTTTAAAAATGCAATAAAATGAACAAAATTAAATTTTTTCCATGTGTTATGGCTTTATTAGAAATACAACTTCATTCAAGTGGCTGCCCCGGCTGGCGTCGCAGTAGCGCATTTTGACACACCAATTTTCCAACACATCAACGGGGGGTTTCAGGCTGTAGCTCACGGATTGCTTGGATGATATTGGCCTTAAGTGCTTGAATTGTTTCTGGATTGTTGGCATAACATGCGTCCTTCACGGTTCCCCACAAAAAAAAAGTCCAAAGGGGTCAAATCGCAGCTCCGAGGCGGCCAATTGACATCTCCAAGACGGCTGATAACACGATTTGGGAATTTGGTGCGTAAAAGATCGATTGTGGCATGGGCTATGTGGCATGGCACGCCAACCTGCATGAACCAGAGGTCGTCCAAATCCATGTCTTCAATTTCAGTAAAAAAAAGTCGGATACCATGTCTCTGTAACTGGCTCTGGGCTAGACAGCACTCACTTTGAAAATAAGTTTTTAATATTTCCCAACGTTGTTCAAAGCGACTCATTTCGTTCCGCGGAGGTATGATACTGACTTTTTATCGATATTTCGAGCGAAAAACAGCTGCCAGTGTCAAACTATCCTCTGATTTAAAAATCAACTTGTAATTGGCCCACCCTGTACATTTTACCCTGTGTTGAAGTATGGTCGATAAAATTTAGTCTGTCTGAACAACCACTGCTTTTTAACAGTTTTCACTAAATTGAATGTACAAATAATATCTCTGTTAGATATATGTATTTACTATCTTCAACCTAATTGTCAATGCTCCCCTAAATAGACAACTTAATTAAGAAGGAGTTCTTTGAAGGTTGTTACCTAAGGTAGGAATGGTGGCTGTCTTGGATGAAAAATACCCTTTTTCCTCCACAAAATGCTCAACACAGGAGCATAGTGTACATTCACTAAGCAAAACACTAAACAATTTTCTGAACTAAAGTGAAATAAATACTTTATAAACGGTTTCCTTTTATTCTATTTACGAAAAACTAATTATTTCCGTCCAATGACTTTTATCCAATTCCCATTCCAAAATTTGTGTTTTTAATGGATGTTGCCGTCATTCATATCTCACAAAAACAACTCTGTTGTAAAAAGTTTCCGCCAAAGAAAAAGTTGTCAGCCGCAAAAAGGATTGATATAATACAATCCCGCCAAAAAGCTCGCATGGATATGCATTCAAAAGTGATTGAATTAGTTTATAGTTTCCACCAAACGAGCGTGGTGCGGTACGCGTCAGAATTTGTGAAATAATTTCCGCCGCGGTAGACCACGCTGAATTTGCCAATTCGTGTGGAGTGTGTGTTGTGTGTACCGCGTACCGCACCCACGCTGGTTTGGTGGAAGTTAATTTCTTTCAACGCTTATTGGCGGGGAGCTTGACGAGGGTGCTATTTGCTGCTATGCTCTTTTCTGATCAGGTTTTATCTCGAATCTTATCCAGCCTTGCAAATAAAATGTCTTACAAACTTTTTTGCTTTCCTTCGTATAGACGACTATTTTATACAATAAAGTTCTTTCGTAATTTTCTTAAGATTGGTTTTATCCTGCAATTACTCCTATGAAAACTCCCCGCCAAACAGCATTGCAAGAAATTAGCTTCTACCAAACCAGCGCGGGTGCGGTACGCGGTACACACAACACAGACTCCACACGAATTGGCAAATTCAGCGTGGTCTACCGCGGCGGAAATTATTTCACAAATTCTGACGCGTACCGCACCACGCTCGTTTGGTGGAAACTATAAACTAATTCAATCACTTTTGAATGCATATCCATGCGAGCTTTTTGGCGGGATTGTATTATATCAATCCTTTTTGCGGCTGACAACTTTTTCTTTGGCGGAAACTTTTTACAACAGAGTTGTTTTTGTGAGATATCACTTCTTTTTTGCAGTTTTCAATATTCACTGCCCTATTGTCACGACTTTGTTTGAGAACATAATAACAATAACAACCCTCTTGGTAACCTTTGTGCCCTTGATAACCTTAGCCTCCTTCGTAACCTGAGTTGTGTGTGTTTTGTGAACCTCTACCGTTTGCTGGAAGCTTTAGGCTCATCGGGATGTTATTTGTTCATCCAATATTATAGTAATATGTACGAACTCGTATAAAAGACAAATAAAAACTGGAACTGTGACCCCTTGTCGCCGCTCTCGCAGACGCTTTACAACTGAAAACTTTAGAGAACATATACAAGGGATTGTTCGAAACAGTTCTGCCAAATCACAAAACTTTACGATTCTTTTCTTGGCATTTTTCGGGCCTATCCCCGATTTTTGCAAAATGCTTCCTTTAAAACATATGAAAAGATTTAAGCGAAGAACTCTATGCGTTTTTTCACATTTTTCGCTGTATCTTTTTTTCTACTCCACGGATCGGAGCAAACGATAGCCTATGCACACCTTCACGACAGACTCTATCAATGGGAAAAGAGACCAAATCCCGAGATGCCCTCTGCAAGGCTGTAGCCCTGTCAATGAACGACAAGAACAACAAGAACAACGAGAACAACGAGAACAACGAGAACAAGATTTTCGAAAAAATGCGATTTTCAAACTCTTATATCTCCAGTGTTTTTCATCGTATCTTCTTGAAATTTTCTACACTTTGTAAGACGGCGCGAGTGACAACTTATACCGAATTTGAACACTCAGGACCAACCAGGGTCGGAGCCACAGAGGTCCGAAAACCCGTACTTGTTCCGTCGTGTAAACATAGTCTTAGTCGCTTTTCACTTTTGATTTGTTCAAATTTCTTCTTTTTTCTTTGGCGTGCGGGACGCTCCCGCGTCCCTAGATAAATACATATGGTGCTTGCTGGGTGCATTTTCAATCCCAATAATTTATAAACTATATTGCTTAAAAATTTTTTGTTTGCACGAAAATATCATAAAAGATTCCACACTTAAAATGCATAATTTGGGTACGAACGTGTTAAAAACAAAGTGATTTCACAAGCATCGTATTCTTAGGACAACAAATCGTGTTATCACATTGCGGCCACAGTTTAAATTGACAAACAGTCAGAACATTTCGCATGCGGAAGAAATCTCTGAAACAAATGGTAAATCAAGGAAAATTTTTCTAAAAATATATCGAGACCGAGGCTAATTTCGGGTGCGGCCGAAATTTGAATACCCTACGCTCTCTTCGCTCTTTTATTGGAGTATGCGGGACCATGGCCCCATAGTACGATTCCATTTGTTTTGACCTTTTTTGTTGCTTTGATAAAGACACATTAATTCAAGGTTTTGTGAAATTGGTGTTCAAAATGTTTCTTAGAAGAACCAAAATGGGGGGTTGGGTTTGTATGGCAGCCCCATGACCCCATTGTCCGATTTTACCGATTCAAACATACAAACTGTCTGCAGCAAAAAGAAGCATTTGAGGAAAATTTCAGCTTTTCCAGCTTTTAAATTGGCCGAGTAAAACGCATCGCAACAGACGGACAGACAGACAGACGGACATCGCCCAATCGACTCCCCAAGTCATGCTGATCATATAATACTTTTTATATGGTCTGAGATGCTTCCTTCAATGCGTTACAAACTTCATGGCAAAGTTAATATGTATACTCTTTCACTCTATGAGCCAAGGGTATAATGAAGAAAAAAAAATTGAATTTTTTAGTGAAAAATTAACATTTTCGTGTAAAAAGTACAAGTTAACACATTTTGCATTCGCAAAACTGAGCAATTTACGCCGAAATTTTGTAAAATCGGAATTTCCGCACCTCTAAAGACAATATGCTAGGATCGCTGATCGGTATTACTGAAAGCCAAATATGTAGGTACATATTGTCAAGACACTCTGAGACAGACAGGACAGGACGCACAATAGTTCAGTTTCACATTCCAGTGGGACAAAAATCAAAAGAGTAAGTATGCGATTACTGATAAAATTTGTACATATCAATAGAATATAAAAAAAAAAAAAACAATTATATCCCTCATGCACAGTGGCGTACGTCTCAAAGGATTATGGAAAATGGAGGCAAAACTGTCTGTTTCGAAAATCATTCAAAATTATTTCACAAAAATGTTTTTCATTGACGTGTGTAATTTTGCCAAGATTTTTTTATTTTAATTAGTAAAACTGACAGACAAATGTTGACAAATTATATTTATTCGACAAAGATGAATTTATTTTATAAGTCTCTTTTTGGACGGCCTCTAAAATTTAAAAAATCGACATTTACCGAAAATCAAATATGGGAAAATATTTCATTTTATAAGTGTCGCTTTGAATATGGAATTGTCCCTTTTCATGTTTACTCAGGTTCATAGAAGTTTACTACCAAACATCTAGCTAAAAAAAGGCACATAGTACTACTAGCGTAGCGCATAACAGATGGCCAAATTTACGTTAACACCTCCAACATTTATCAAGAGACGCGAGAGCGTCTCGCCCGCCAAAGGAAAAAGAAAAACGAAAGCGAACAAGTCTATGATTACCGGAGACAACTTGCTTTTTTGTTTGACCAGGCTACAGCCTTCCAGGCAACAGCCCCCAAAAAACTTTTTTCACCAAAATATTCCACATATCCTGTTCTAGTGCCTTTCCAAATAAAGTCTTCGATCGGCACAATAACGGGTAAGGTATATGCAATAAACGGTGAAATTTTCACCCTCACAGACTTAAGCGAGTAACCCAATTTCAGAATGAAGTCTACAGTTGCAGAAAGACTTGCTTCTACTGTCTCTCTTCGTGATGGGATTTTTATGAAATTTGGAACGAATGATCCTCTGGTGGTCCTTCTAAAGAATCAATGTCTTCCATTTAGATAAGTGGATGGAATAACGGTAAATTAATAGGCAAAGTTAACAAAAGATTTCCAACAATTGCGTCTATCGGCTCATCGCATTAACCATTTTTTAAAACACACTGCGGCATTGGGACACCGGGACACTGGGAGACTAGGATCTTGGGGTAGTGGGATATTAGGAAATTGGGACATTAGGGTCTTGGGACATTAGGGTCTTGGGACATTAGGACATTGGGGCATTAGGCACAATGGGGAAACAGGTACGTGGGGACATCGGCATATTGGGGCATTGGGACAATGGGACATTGGGATATTGGGACATTAAGACACTGGGAGACTGGGACATTAGAACACTGGGATATTATGACATTGGGACATTATGACCTTGGGACAATCGGACATTGGGACACTGGTACATAGGGGCATTGGACCACTGAGACATCGGAATGTTGTGACATTGGGACATCGGGATATTGGCACATAGGGGCACTGGGATATAAGAACATGTGAACATTAGGGTCTTGGGTCATTAGGACATTGGGATATTAGGACATCAACACATTAGGACATTGGGACATTAGGTACACTGGGGAAACTAGGACGCGGGAACATTGGGGCACTGGGACATCGGGATATTAGAACATTGGGACATTGTAACATTGGGATATTGGAACATTGGGATACTGGGACATTAGGGCACTGAGATACTGGGATATTGGGGCACTGGGATATTAGGACATTAGGCTATTGGGACCTTGGGACACTTGGTATACTGCGACATTGGGACACTGACCACTGGAACATTAGGACATTGGGCCATTGGGATATTATCACATTAGGACAGTTAGACATTGGGATATTAGGACATTAGGTGGGAGACTGGGACATTGGGATATTCCGATACTGGGACATTGGGACACTAGGGTAGTGGGACATTCGGACATTAAACCATTGGGGCACTGTGATATTTGCACATTGGGACAATAGGACCTAAATTGGGACACTGGGACATCAGGATATTGGGACATTAGCACATTAGGATATTAGGACATTGGGACACTGGGATATTAGAACATTGGGACATGAGGACACTGTGACAATGGACCTTAGGGCATTAGGGCATTAGGACATTGGAACATTGGGACACTGTGACATTGGGACAATGTGACATTGGGACACTGGGTCAGGGGGGCATTAAGACAGATCAGTAACAGAACATTAACAAATCGTTGGCAAGGCAACAACAGAGCGTTAGCAGATCGTTAACAGAGTGTTAACAGAAAATTAACAGAGCCTTAACAGAACGTTAACAGAACGTAAATCGAGTAATAAAAGAAAGGTATCAGACCGTTTACAGAGCGTTAGCCGAATGATTAAAGAGAATTAAGAGAACATTAACAGAACGTTAACAGAGCATTAACGAAAAGATAATAGAGTGTTAAGAGAACGTTAATAGAGCATTAACAGAGTTAACAAAAAATTAACAGATTACTAACAGAATGTTAGCAGAGCCATAACACAAAGATAACACAAATCTATTTTGCACAAAATACATATTAATAAACTGTACCCAATTTCACCCCAAAATTATTTTTAAAAAAAGCTCAGCAACATCCATTTGTGGCGTATTTGCAATTGCGTTTGCAGTATCTATTTATTTTAAAGAAGACCCTTATGGAATATGCTGAACAAAAACCTATTGAAACTTTTCCCAAAACAAAAATATTAGTTGGCTATTTAAGTATGCAAAAATATATGATATCTGACCAAAAACAACAAAGTTGTAAAAGTTACCCCGCCAAAGAAAAATTCATCTGCCGCAAAAAGAATACATATCACTCCAATCCGCCGATCATATGTAATTTTGTTTTAGGTGTAAATGCTGGATGTAATTTTGTTTTAGGTTTAAATGCTGGAGAAGTTTAAATGTACAGGACTACTTCTTAAAGTAATTTGGTGGGAGCATTAACATTTTACTCAGTGCCACTTTGACGGCTCCCACTAATAGTCCTGACACATCTAAACGAGTTTACGAACGAATGCAGTTTATGAGTCGGGAACGAGTTTATATGCGGTTTATAACGAGTTTATGAGCCGTTTGGAGTTTATGAAAGCTCTCATAAACTCGTTGTAACCCGCAATTCGGTGGAGCTTTCGATTCCTAACCTTCATTATAACCAGCCAAAAGCTCTTTTTTTAACGTAGTTCAGGTAAGATAATTTTAAAAATGTCATTATTTATACGTCACGTTGCCAAAAGCCTGTCATGGTCTTTCATTGCCTGTCATGGTCTTTCATTGCGAGAAGTTTTACAAGAGCTTATTTCCCGATTTTCGTTTGTGATAAACAAACTATTGGTGAGTTAAATATCAGTTTGCATTCGACAACTTTATTTAATTCGCATGTTTTCCTTATATTTAGAAACATACCTGAGAAATACTGTTTGGTTGGATTGATAAACGGTAGCTGAATTCGGAAAATTGAAGGCGAAACCGCAATCTGTCGAGATGATTCTACATACATATATTAGTACAAAGTGTAGAGTGTGTTATTAGGGAGTCATCAATGGGGATATGAAAATATCAAAGTCTCGCATAACAATATCCTGGATAACATCGCACTTTGATAATTTTGCGACAAGTGCTAAATTGTCTTTTATTTTGTAAAAAAAAAATATATGTAATTTGTTGCTCATTTTTATTGGTTCCTCGAAACCAGCTATAATAAAGGGTTCAAAGTAACGAAAGTGGTATTGGCTCTATTTCTTTGAGATATCCATCCAGCCATAAAACGAACGGCTGCCTTTTGGTTCTAATAGTCGATGAATCGTAGAAAATATGATGCTGACCGAGAATTCTATCCGCGATTTAGGTAGCATTAGCTGTAATAAAAGTTCGGCGAAAGGTTTTATCTTGTATAATATCTACCGTTTCAAGTCTCTACAGCACTAAATTTACATTTCTTAGCAGGAAATATTTTTGAATTGTCAATTGTCGAAAATTAATTTAAATTAAATTTTTTGACATTCATAACCCGCAATTGTGTAGTGTGTCATGGTATCGTGGTTAGGAAAGCTCAGAGCTTTTAGCGGTTTATGGAACGAGTTTATCGTCTAGTGTGTCAGGACTATAAATTACTTTAGGAAGTAGTCCTGTACATTTAAACTTCTCCAGCATTTACACCTAAAATAAAAGTACATCCAGCAAACAAAATTAGATATGAGCAGCGGATTGGAGTGATATGTATTCTTTTTGCGGCAGATGAATTTTTCTTTGGCGGGGTAACTTTTACAACTTTGTTGTTTTTGGTCAGATTTGATTTTACTAATTAAAATAAAAAAAAAATTGGAAATCTTACACACCTCTATAAATGTGAAACAATTTTGAAACAATTTAAAAAATTTAATTTTGCCCCACTTTTCATAACGTTTAAAGTGGTACGCCATTGGCCATTGTGGATGAAAGATATATTTGTAATTTATAAATTCTATGGATGTGTGCAAATACATTTCACAACATGGACTTCAAAGGTCTTTTGTCCTGCTAGAATGTTAATCTGAAACACTGTAGACGTAGGTTTACGGGAATGCCATCATAAATTAGATATAAATATATCTGTATTTTTATGCAATATCAACCTTGCTATAATTTTGGAACACCCTGACGTAAATTGTTCAAAGGTAACGTGTTTTAATAATTTAAAAGAAACTGGCTTTTAGAATTTGGTTGGCATCCTGTTCACTATAATTTTTGATTGAGAAAAACGCGGGGTCCGTCGCATTTGCCACCTTCCGCCACATATGGTTAATCCGGCACTGCTTCTGAGTACTTTTATAAGGATTTAAAGATATGATTAACTTAAATATATATCTTATGGTTTATGTTCGTGGAGATCATGTGATGATTGCTCAGCGATCGATGTAGCATCCGATTTCGAGTCCTATTTGCATACAGTAGAGCCCCGATATTCCGGATTGATTTGGACCGAACCCTATCCGGATTACCGAATTATCCGAATTTATTGTACTAATTGTACAATCCTAATTATTTGCTGATAGCAGCATCAGAGCCAGGCTTATGTTTTCTCCCAGATACGGTTCTAGTTGACTGCGGATATCTCTAAATCTGCGACAATCAAACAAGACATGTATCGCATCTTCCGCAACTCCGTTGCATCTCGGGAATTCCGGCAGTTGTCCAGCTTAAACCGATGCAAATATTGTCGGTACCCCCCCGTTAAGAACTGAGGCTTGTTAAAATTGACATCCCCGTGTATTCGATTAACAAACATGGCTATGTCTGTGATAAGGGTATGTGTCGATCGGCCACCAGAAGAGGACTCATCCCATCGGACATGCCCGCATACATAGATTGAAGCCTTACAAGTTTCCTTAGCCCCGGGTGCATCTCCGGTGCTACGCCTTAACGACCGCTGTACAGCCTGCTAATCTCAGCCACTTGGATCGGCAAAGGTATCATTTCGATTACTACATAGGCCGCTGCAAGTGATGTGCTGCGGTACGCACAACTAACTCTCAACGGTCACATACGCCGTGGCGGTCGCCGCTTTATCGCCTACATATTTAGCACTTAACTCTTTGTCTTGAGTCAATCGTAGCCCCCAAATACCTAATGTCTTGCTTAGAGGTTATGATGACACACTCTCGGACTGATTTTGATAAAACACTTTTTTCTGCGCTTGCTAATCAGGACTGCTTGTTTTCTGATCGGTGAGCTCTAATCCAACGGTTCCCAGCAAGAATTTTTAGTTGTAATCGCCTCGCTTGTGTACATTTCGACCTACTCCGGGTTTCTAGCGACAGCAACGACAGCAAAATCTAGCATCTCTTCGGAGACAATTGCCATTTGTTGCCTTTGAGCGCCACCCTACGCCCTGTCCTATCTGTTTCGTATAAAGTTCTCCACCACTGCGTTTGAAAACTCTCTCCATCCGGAAACCGCAGCATTTTGAGAGTGGGAAAAAAGTAAGCCCTTAACAACAAATATCGGAACACAAACAAGATCCGCATGTGTCCAGTCGAGAGCAACAAACGCACATTTATCTTCATTGCCCAAATCGAACAACATTGAAGAGTGATGCTAGGTCGACTTGTCTTTACCCCGTTCGATTAGATTGAAAGATATTTTGAACGCAAAGTTGTAGATTCAAAACACAAAAAACGTTCTCGAATAATCAGACTCACTTATCATACCTGGCAATATTATCATTAAGCTTAATTTTTAGTCCTCATTAAAATTTCCGCTCAATCTGACTTCTCTGTAGCAGTAATTGAAAAGAAGAAACTTTTAACTAATAGGGATGAGGAACTCTAGGAAAATCGCGCGTATTAAACATTTACGCTAGGACGAATTCAAAATGAATGAAATTTTACCATCACGAACTCGACTTTTATGTGATATTTTTTTATATTGGGCATAGTACACGCAAACAAGACACCAGAGTATACGGTTCGACAAAACGACTTGAGTTCCAGCAGTCGTTATCTGAAGTCATTATGGAGAAAACTTTTCTTTTTTTAAATATTTTTCTCTTCTTATAAATGTATGTATTTTTTATCTTGAGGCAGCTGTACCATGCAGAAGGTAGGATTTTTACTCCCCCACCTATTTGTGTTTGGCATTGCCATCCACAACGTTGTGGTTTATAGCCAATAGCAATGGTTCCATTTTTAGTATACGGACGTTGATCTGAAGGATGATGACGGGTGTGCCTCCATCTTTTTTTTTTCGGCAACAGGCAAACTTTTTCTTGATGATTAAAACTTATTTATGGTTGGAGTTCTATTTGTAGAGCTCTATGAGAGCTGAAAAGTATACGGAGAAAAAGTTTATTGGATGGACGCTTTGGGGACAATTCAAATCAATTAACCTCCGGGAACTATGGAATTTACGTCAATTTGTTTAAGTGAAAATTATCCTTGATTGGCAACTTGTTGGACAGAGGACAGGCTTGTGGATTGTAAGTGTTCTAGACTTTTACCGAGACTTTTTTTTTTCAGAAGTTTTCAGGAAAGTAGATCATGTACGATTAGGCCAGTTTGTCAGTTTTTCCGTACGGAAATTTCGCAAGGCCATCTTTCGATAAAAAAAGATGGTCGTGTCAAGAAAGACCAAGTCGAAGAAATTCCTCAGCTTAATCAAAAATACTGTAAACTAAGGCCATATTTTTGATGTACTTTATTGCAGTGAGTTTCACTCATACGCGTATTATCTGCATTATCCATAATCATGTTGCTGAACATGTGTGCACACCATCTTTTCACACAACACTTTGTTTCACATTTTCATTTCATGATGCGAGTCCCGATAAAAAATTGATCTGGCAAGATACAAAGAGCATTCAATTTTTCAAGAGCACTTTTCCGCCACACCATCAAACGATTTTATGAAGCCATTCACTCTATTTTACAAGTTGAATAATCGTAAAAGTGAAAGAGCTTTGCAAAAATGTGTTTGCTTTTTTCCCCTGATGAAAGAACATTTAACGTCTTCACATGAGGCCATTCGTGAGCTCATAGGAAATGTATTTTTAGGGTTGGAACGATATTGCAAAATTGTAGTGCATGCAATTACCATATTGTCTTCTTAGAAAGTATAGAGTATTATGCACACAACACACATTATTCTTTGAAATTTGAAACGGTGTGAGGCGCGTGTGATTTTCCAACGAATCTTCGAAAACACTTGACAAGTGTTAATTTATTCCCAGAATTATTTATGCACGGTATAAATTCTACAGTTCAAAATTATTCGATAGAATAGCGTGATGACGTGGGATCGTGGCTTTTTATTACGTCCAGGTGGTTCACCAAAGCAAGGTGAATTTTTTCACAGTGGGTTTCATCAGCTCATATCCGAAGATTGCGTTTTACAGGACCAGCATTTCTTTAACAGTTATACAAATCTACCAATGAAAGTCATGAAAATGTCTCTTTTGACAAGCCTTTGGGCCATTTCAGACTATACGAAAACGACCGTACGATCAAGCTTTCACAAAAACAAACAGCGTACGCACAGTTTTTTTATTCGGTCGTATAACGCCTACGTACGTACGATTATCCATGCTATTTGTTTTTGTAATAGCTTGATCGTTTTCGTATAGTCTGAAATGGCCCTTTCTTGTTGACCTGATAGGCGAACTCGAAATAGTCCGATAGGAGTCCCACGAGTAGTCTCATACTGACTATAGATACTAAAGTTTTGGGCTTTGTATAAAATGAAACTGGCGATGAATTTCTTAATCCCAAATCTGGTGGCCTGTTAGGCATTTAGGCATTCGCTTTCCTGCAAAAGAGCTCAGTTCTGATGCGTAAACAGGTTTACGCTTTGCCTAGAAAGCTTATTTGCTATTTAGTTCTTATCGACTTCTATGGAACCTCATCTCGTAACCTACACACATTTAGACACAGAATTATGCAAGAACAGGGTTTTGGTCTCCATCAAAGCAATTGGAAATGGAAACTGAAACCAGTTATTCGTAAAAATTATGCACCTAGTTTTGAAGTGAATTCGCGAATTAACACAACTACAAGAGAGATCATTTAAATGATTGTTTCACTCGCAGTTTTCACTGCTTCTGTTAATGCAAATGAAGAAATGTTTTCTAAACTTAAAAATATAGAACAAAAATGAGTTAAGATAGTGAAAAGTAAGTTGAAATGAGCAAATCGCAAACACTCCTTGCGCATTGCTTTTTCTAATAACGGGAGATCTGATTCCATTAAACGAAGCTTTTCACATACATTTTAGTCGGGGCTTTAGATTCTACTACATAATCGGCTGATTCTATTAAGCTGTGATTCTAATAACCGGCATTTTTATTTTTTCCCAACCGTGTTTCTCTGCCTTAACCATGGCTTTATGTTCGCTATAAACTTGCCTCGACAAAGAGAATTCTTCCCCACTAATTGTGTAAGCCGGTTTCTATGAGAAACCATATCACATATCACAATAGTTGTGTTGATCTTCAAGACGGAAATTTTTTTAACATCATGATTTATTCAGAAGTTGAAATATTGTAAGGCAAATTTTAGAATAGTCTGGCTGGTGTAGTGGTTACTGCGCGCACCTTCGGTGCACAGAGTCATGGGTTCGAGGCTCACCGTGAACGAATTTAGTTTATGGTGTTTTTCGAACTCGCGACCCATGTGACGGACTAGGATCTCACTCGGATGCCTCAGTACCCATTTATGGGAATAAATAGCATTGATGAGCGTGCTGTTGATCTCAACACCTCAACAAAAAAGCAGCTAAGATCCTGGAAATTAGATGTTACTTACACATCTTTGACCTTGGTCCAAAAATGACTGTCACGCCAAGGACAGTCGAGAATGTTTTTCTACGCCATTTAACGAAAAATGACCCTGCGCGTGTTTAGACATTCACTGGTGATTCTGATTACATTCAACTGGCCTCCAATTTCTGTGTTTTAGACCGTAGCTCGTCTATATTCCGTGCTATTTTTGTATCTCGGAGTGCATATTCCACTTACGAAAATAAATCTTTATTAAATAACTTGAAAGACACGGAAATGAGATTCGATTCGATTCGTTCTTTACAAGGCCTCTAACTGGGCGAAGCTGTATACCATTTCTCACTAAAATCCCTTTCAGATAGAATGTTGACTTCATGTGACACTTAAAATTGTATTATGCATCTCACAAACCATGCAATGAATCGCATGAAAATATGGGTTCCTCGCAAAAGAAAAAGAGTCTCCCTAAAGTAAGCTGACCAGACGTACAGCATTTTGAACTGTCGTACAGCACTGGGAAATGTACAACATTTCCAATGCCACACAATGATATTTAATTCACTTCAGAATAAGCTCCTCAATGAGGCCTGTGATCAGTCTTGTCTGCTTGTAAGGTGTAAAATTTGACGCCTGTAGCCCGTGCGATCGATATTTAACGAGACAATCTCACTTTTATGTTTGGCAATCGTTCATTTTCGGTAGCGCGGGAACCCTTCCCGACCTCTGTGAAATTTGGCATATTTGTAGAACTCCCTTGCGCTCATACTTCCTCCAAATTTCAAATTTCACGTTACACCTATCCACGTTCGGAAGTTACAGCTGCTCAAATCGCAGTCCTGTGTTTTCCAATCGAAAATTTTCCATTGCGGAATTTAGAAACTTGGCAAACTTGTAGGGCACCGCAGTGCCTATATTTGTTGAACATTTCAAGGCTCTTTTTAGCTTCCAAGGTTCAGAAGTTACAGTCGTCGAAAGATAAGATTTTAATTTGATTTTCCTATCACAAAATGATGGATTACCCACTTACTCCATCCGATTGTTTTATCCTGTATAGGCAAATGCATACTAAAGAAAGGACTCGGCATGGATTTTAGATAAATTTTTTCGCCACAACATGTCCTTAGAATCCATTGAAAACGGCGTTAAGAACCCAGATAACCATCATAGCATCACTATAATGTTACCACGGAGAAAGGCATACTCTCCTCCAAAAATATTGCAACCAGGTTTAGGTGAGATTTAGGCTCGTCCTTAGGTTTACTTTAATCCTGTGCCTCACCCTTCGCTCTGCTTAGACCTTGCACTGTCTGTCGCGCATTAGGGAATTCGCCAACATTTTTGGGACGTAGTGCTGTTGCGAAATAGGATAAGGAGAAGTGCAAGCGCAGCGAGCGGTGAGCCAATGGAAGAATTCGGCTCGTTCATACGTGTACTGTGGCTCGCCTGTAGTTTCGTTCAGGCCTTGCTCTGTCTGTCGCATTTTTCATAATTCGCCAACATGCTTGCGACCAGCGCTGGTGGGAAGTGATTAAGGCGAGGTGCGAGCGCAGCGAGCGGTGATCTAATAGAAGGCAATTATTAAGATGTAGACCATTGGCTCATCCTTAGGATTACTCAGATCCTATACCTCGCCCTTCTCTGCTCAGACCTCGCTGTATGTCGTGCTTTTCAGAATTAGCCAACATTTTTAATACGTAGCCCTGTTGGGAAATAGGATAAGGCGAGCTCCGCGTGTGGCGCGCTAATAGAAGGCAATTCGTAGGATTTAACCATCTGGCTTCTCCATACTAACTCGCTGTCGCTTTGCTCGGACGTCGCGTCGCTCTGTCTGTCGCTGTATTCAGAATTCGCCAACATTTTTGCGACGTAATGCTGTTGCGGAATAGGATAAGGCGAGATGCAAGTGAAGCGAGCGTGAGCCGATGGAATGCATTTCGTAAAATTTAGACCTATGGCTGATTCATACGTTTAGTCAGATCCTGTGGCTAGCTCTGCGCTTCGTTCAGGCCTCGCCTTGTATGTCGCGCTTTTCGTAATTCCCCAACATTTTGGTAAGGCGAGGTGCGAGCGGTGAGCGAATAGATGCCAACACCGCTTCGTGGAATTTAGACATATGACTCGTCTGTATATAATTACTTAGAACCTGTAGCTCGCCTATTAGAGAATTCGCCAACATTTTTGCGACGCACACCTCGGACATGGAAGTATGGCTGAGGATTTGCCTGAAAACCAAATTCCGCGAGCATGTGTACAGCATTGGTCCTTCGGGAATCTGGTCACCTTACCCTAGAAGGAAAGATTGTTGATCTACTTATGTTATCGATTCGTGATACTCACACGTAAGTATCCCTGTTCTGGATATCAAGGGCCTGAAAACTACAAATGTTTTAGTTTTTTTACGAGTGAAACGTATGTATTAGGACGCAGCCTACGCACCCCCGTATGTTACTATTGGCCACTTGAGCTGTCCATTTGTCCGTGCCACCTGGCTGGAAAATATCACGGTCATGCATTCCGCGGAAGTATATGGAGTATCTGGTTAGTTTTCCAGATTACAGTCTCAGCAGCAGAATATTTTACGCAGTGCCTGGAATCAAACTCGCATTTTTACGCCTTCAAGTGTATAGAGCTGTGATTTTTTTACTACGCCCATGGTCTCAACAACTACCGCTGTCTTCGCCTAATGCGCTTCAACTTCCTCACTGATCGCAGTCACGAATGAGGACGAGCTCTCCTCTTATGTAATCAATCGGCTTGGCTTTCGACCTGCAGTATTCAGTTGCAGGAAGCTAACCAAAGAGAACTTACCGGATCGACTAATCTCCTCTTTCAAAATGTCTGCCTTCGATTCTTCTATCCGAACCCCCTCCTTATGTGCGAATCGATTGCCATCATCAACCGTTACTTCTTGCTGCCTCGCAGGCAAGGTAAGTTCAACTTCTATAAAGAGGACTATAGTACTCTTAATTCTAGGCTTTCTACAATTAACTGGTCGTATTTACTGGGGCATCTTTGAATGTGACTTAGCTGTGATAACTTTTTACAATATTTTATCCGATCTCATCTCTGCATCTGTTCCCTTTTCCATTCCTAGATCCCGCAAAGGACCAGTTTGGTTTGCGTCCAAAATCTTCAATGTTTTTCGTAAATGGAACCGTTGTCGTTACGCTATAAACGCTTTGGAAACTCAGCTGACCTTAATCTGTTCTGAAAATTTCGTACGGAAGCCAAAAAGCTTATCACAGAAGTTAGGACTGCATACTTGATCAGTATCGAATAGTCCATCCAACGGAAGGAATGTAAGCGGTTTTGGTCATATGTGCGGAGTTTTCGCTTATCCGAATCTCGGCCCTCCAAAAATGTCCTACCTTAACACAACTGCTACATACCTTCAGATCTGCGAGCTGTTTGCTACTGACTTTTCCTCCGTATACTAACCTTCCTCTTCCGAACGCTTCTGATTGCCCAATGATTCTTCACATTTTTCATTTCTTCCTATTTCCCCTGACCGGGTTAACATACTCCTCAGTAAACTAAAAACTGAAGGCGCAGCGGGAGTCAACGGCCTACCGAATACCCGTAGTCGATTGATAGATTGTCGTAGCCTGCTTTTTGCTGATGACCTTAAGTGTTACCTTCCGGTTTCTTCTATTACTAACTGTCTACAACTACAATCTGCACTTAATTCACTTCCGTCTTTCTTTTCAGTACCGTATAGCCCCTAGTGGGGCCATGGTGCGATAACTAAGCCGTTTATAGGCAATTTCGAGTCAACGTTACATTGCATATTATTTCGGAGTGTATATATAATGTTGCAAGCACTATATTTTTCCTATCCGTACATGTACGGAAATTTAGCACCACGCCGAGATTCGATCTCCGGACCGCTACATTACTAGCATCGTAGAGTGCGACTCAACCAAGTGAGCCACAGAGCGTGCATTTTTTCGTCCTGGTGCAACCTAAACGGCCTCCGGCTAAACTTATCTAAATACTTTTATATGATATTGTTTCTCTTAAGCCTTCCCCTTCGTTTTCCCCTACACTATTAATAATGTGCCTATTAAAAGGGTGAATTCATTTGATGATTTAGATTTAGGGTTAAAATTCGCCAGCAAATTGAACTTTAGTGGTCACTAGGAGAAAATCGGGAATCGGGCATCCAAACTTGCCAGTTTTGTGCTACGCAGTTCTTCCCAATTCCATTGCATTCAATCAGCTGTCCGTCTCTTTTTCTCTCTAGTTCGTAGCATTCGCAAGTGTAGTCTGGTCTCCTTTCAGTCAAATGACACACATAACCGACATTGAGGCTGTACAAAGAAGTTTTACCAGTACACTTTTTATAAATTTGGCATACTAAATGCTAATTACCCTGCTTTTTCTCAATTTGCGTTCATTGAAAGCGCGAAGAATACTTTTGGATGAATGCTTTCTTTTTAAACTTTGGCATGGACTTATTTGACTTCAGCTTAGCGGAAGGTATTCGATTTAGAGCTCGCAATCGCCCATCGCGTAATCTATCCATCTTCGATCCATCATTTAATAGGTTAGAAATCTACTTTAACTAGTCTTTACTCAGAATGGTAAGGTACATGATGAACTCCAGTTTGGTCCTCTCACACTCAATTTTAAATCCTTTCTTAGAATCGTACTCCAACGACTTGTATCTTACGATAATAAGATAAGTATTTATATTATTGATCAGTGTGACGAGAGAAATCGGTTGAGCGATGTCTTTCTGTCTGTCCGTCTGTTGCAACGCAAACTAGTCCCTCATTTTTTGAAGCTATCGGGCTGAAATTTTGTATAGAAGTTTCTTTATACTGTGCCCTGTATATATGTCGGAACGGATGGTATCGGACCATGGCGTCATGGAGCTGCCATAGAAACCAATCCCTGAAAATTAGGTTCTTCTAAGAAAAACTTTTATCTTTATGTACCAATCTTAACCAAACTACACCCAAGAGTGTTTCTAGTAAAGCCTCAAAACATATCTAGGAGAGGATGAAATCGGAACACTACGTCATAGGGCTGCCATACAAACTTCTTCTCAGTACCGTATAGCCCCATGTGGGGCCATGGTGCGATAACTCAGCCGTTTATAGGCAATTTCGAGTCAACGGTACATTGCATATCATTTCGGAGTGTATATAATGTTATACAACCATACAAACTAACCCCTGAAAATAAGGTTCTTCTAAGAAAACCTCTTTTCTTTTCAATCCAACCTTAACCAAACTTTACCCAAATGTGTATGGGGCATTCGGTGGCTCAGTGGCAGAGATGTCACTCTATCTCTGAGTTGCCGGTGCGTGGGTTCGAATCCCGCTGTTGCCCATGGATGTTTGTGTTGTCCATAAAAATGCTCCTACGGCAGCCGGGTCTTCGATGTAAATCGTCCCGGAGCCATCCGTTGTTACAACGGCCAAGAGCTGCCAAGACCCACTTCGATTCAAGAGAAAAAAAAATCTCTTGAATCGCTACAAAAACAACAACAGCCCAAATGTGTTCCTAGTAAAGCCTCAAACATATCTAGGAAAGGATGAAATCGGAACACTACGTCCTAGGGCTGTCATACAAACCAACCCCTGAAAATTAGGTTCTTTTTTCTTTGCCAAAATATTGCATAACCGGAAATTAATGGTGATACTCCGAGAGCAACCCAATCCAATGACCTTCAAGGTGATTGTAATTTATCTTTGAATACAGAACCAAGAATTATTAGGAATACCAATGATTAAATTTCCATTCAATTAATAAATAATGTGCTTTATTAAAGTGCTTAACATCACTTGTAAAATCGTTATTTGGATTTGTTATATCTTTGTTTTGACTTGGTAGATCGGAATTTTATGTTGAACAATGATTAATTTGTGTTCTGGTAGTGTTGTTTCCACTTGTGATACCGTTAATTTCATTTGTGAGAGCGTTGTTTTCATTGGTAAAAGCGGTGTTTTCATTTGTGATACTGTTAATTTCATTAGGGAGACCGTTAATTTCATTTCTGAGATCGTTGATTTTATTTGTGAAAGCGTTGTTTTCATTTGTGACACCGTTGATTTCATTTGTGAGAGTATTGGCAGCAAAATATGGAAAGCCTACTGGCGGCAAAAATGGTAATTCCACCACTAATGGTATCTAAGCTTGGGCAACGCTAAGTTGAAATGGGGATCTGCTGACTGAGATCCTGGTATCAGGTTAAAAGCCCCAAAGCAGTGCTTGATGATTGATATTGTGAAGGTACACAATGAATCGAGGGATAGGTATAGGACAAAAAGTGTGGTAAGACAATTTCCAAACTTCTGGAAAGAGAGCACGCAAACAATTACAGCAACCCTTTATAGGGGTGAAGGGACTGGATAGTCCTTTATACTTTCAACATTGATTGTTTGAACTCCTTGAGGAGGACGACTACCTTGACAATGTCAGAAGTGCGATTCGACTTGTCATGCTTACGGAAAACAAACCAAAATGGTCTCTCGCCGAAAAGCTGGCACTGATATGTAAGCGGACATGCGGATGCGATTGGCAAAGTTGTTACTGGCAGTGTAATTAAATTTAAGCAATTTATTAGATGTAACCTTAGCCTACCAAAGAACCATTTCCTCGAGAGTCAAATATTCAACTTACAAACATATACTAAGAGTACATACACGCTTGAATATACGCTTACTTCACAGCAGCAAAAGGGTAGTTTGCCAAGCGCTTCGTCATCTCAATGTAGTTTGAGAGTGTGTGTTCCGCCCACTCAAGCAGGGCCGGATTTCCCATATGGGCAACCTGGGCTACTGCCCGGGGCGGCAGAATTTGAGGGGCGGCAAATTCTTAAATTTTTTCATTGGTCTAAAATTATGGGAAAAATAGATTTTGAAAATTCAAACATAATTGTAGAAAATAATTTGCTTTTTGAATTTATCATTTGGAAAGTTCAAAACGCCCCCAAGCAAGTAACTCATCTAACCAAACATTTTCGTGTGTTCAATTATCTCTTAAATTTGTCCCCACATCAAATTCACTGGGAAGCAAGAATTTGGTTTCGGGAGAGGTCCAAGTCTCGATATTAGAAATGCGACATTGGCTATCAAGTTTTTGAGTTTCTATCGGGTTTAACTAAATTTTTAAGAATTTTTACGCTTAAATTAACGAATTTTCAATTTGTTGTTCAGAGAAAAACGGGAAATTCCACCGAAAATAAAAAATAATTTAAAATAGTTGAAATCTAGAACTTTTTAGGCACCGAATGATTTTTGCTGAATAGCATCAATAAGTGCTTTCTCAATTCGTTTTCATTATCGGGCGGCAAATTCGTTACTGCCCAGGGGCGCCATAGAGGCTAAATCCGGCCCTGCACTCAAGTCTTCATTACTAGACTTTCGTACGACACCACTGAGGCTGAAGTTAACGATTACATCATCAAGCAGATCGGGTATGAGCCTGCTATTTTGAACGTCAGAAAACTCACGAAGGACAATATACCTAATCGCATTGTTGCCTCCTTCAAAGTAACAATTCATGACGATTCACCGATCTGCGAACCCAACTTCTGGCCACATGGTATCCTAGTTAAGAAATTTGAGAATAAAACAAATTTTGCCAGTCGTCGTTTAACAAAATTTCCAAAATAAAGAAATTTTCTATGTACTATCAGAATGTACGCGGCTCAAGGACTAAGCTCCAAATTAGAGATGTAACGGATGTTGTTTAGCGGATGAGGATGAGGATGCGGATGCGGATGCAAAATAGTATAAGATTGAGGATGCGGTTGCGGATGCAGATATTCATGGAGACATTTTTGAGGAAGCGGATGAGGGTGCGTATGAGGATAAGATCGAATATGTAAAAAAAAATATTTAGGTTTTATACTTTTCATGAAGATGGAAAAAAATTAAATTCCTCTTATTAGTGTGGTTAAAAATAAAAAATTTGCATACGTCCTTACTTCGCTACACCTTAAAAAAAATAGCACTTCACCCCCCTCAGCCCAATTCATTCAAAACAAAACCACTCAAACACTAGTCACAAAACTGCGAACTGCTGAGCTGACCGACAAATTGAAGTTCAGTTGTGTATACGATACAGAATACAATTTGTCTCAATGCATGTCCTTATAGTTATGTTTGAAATACATATTACGCAGCAGCAGCAGCATCGCGAAATGTGAAGCGCAATGCATTATATTCTATATTGCTGACAAAAATGCTGGGCAGAAAGCTCGGCATTCAGCATATTTGTCAGCTATGAAATTCTGCCCATGCTGCTGCTTCTGCGCGATATGTATTTCAAGCATTACAATGTAACGTGCATGTGAGTGACAAATATCCGCTAATTGTCTGCATACAAAAATGAGGATTGCGGATGTAAATATTGGTAAGATGAGGATGAGAATGCGGAGTTTAATTTTTATGCGAATAATCCGCGATTGCGGATGCGGACATCCTTGACATCTCTACTCCAAATCTTTAAAGCATCTGCTATACTTTGTTCCCACGACTTCATTTGCATTACGGAAACTTGGCTTAACTCTAATATCAATAATGGGGAGCTATTGGAAGGCTTCACTGTCTTTCGTTGCGACAGAAATACTAATCTTTTGATAAATCAAACGGAGGTGGTGTACTCATTGCCGTCAAATACCACATATGTATGTTCTTTTATCTCATCAACAGAGTCTGAGCCGTTTGACTGTGTAACCATTAAAGCTCAAATCAGTGGCGGCTCACTCATATGTGCACATGTGCACGTGCACCCCCTGATAAAACAACCATATCAAAAAATAAAGTACTAAATATCTTCGCTAAATAAAACACTTCACAAAACAGAGCAAACCGCCCGATGCAACATACTCTAAGAAGCGTACGCACATACGATGTACCCAAGCCATGCATTGAATCTATGTCTCGCCCAGCGACCAACACCCACAGTGTTGGTGCACAGTCATATGAACTGGTGCACTCGCTCCAAAATTAGATATGTGCCGGGTTCTCGGAGCGAGGGGATAGTGCAAAATTTACACTAGAATTTGTGCACAAATAAGTCGTGCACAGCCTGCACAGCACACCACTAGGTGATGATGAACCGAATGTATATATGAATTTTGGGTGAGTATTTTCAATGAAAGAATTTATATTCTGAGTAGATTTTATGTTTAACTTTAGAAATTTTTTTACAAGAACTTTTCTAAGGACAAAAAAATAATGCTAAATATTCTAGGAGGTTTGCCTTGTCTGAACTTTGCGATGGAAAAGAAAAGCATTTTGTGGAAAAATTTAATGCCAAATGATAAAAAATAAATTTTGGTGTGCTGCTGATAAGTAAAATGTTATCGCTTTTCTTGACTGTTAAGTGAAAACCGCAGTGATTCTTTAGTTATAAAATCTCGATTTTTGTTCGCAGTTACATAAGGAGATCCAGGAAAACGGGATGGAAACAAGCTTGAGGAAGTGGTCATTTTCGCAAAAACTTATATGTACGTACGTATGTATGGACTATGCTTTCACATTAACCTTCAGGCGGGCGCAATGCATCTGACAGATTAAGTGATTTTTGTTGCGCCAATCAGCGATATGAAAAGGGAGAGACCTGAAACTCACAGTAGCTTAATCTTTATCGATCAACTACCCAAAGCAGTTTTCAGTTTCTATCTACCATATGTCTGAGAGGCGGGAGGGGATGAAATAATCTCTCAGATGTATTGCGCCCGATTGTGTTATTTTCTCCTTTTCTATGAAAATCTCCACTTGTTATACTTTTCACATTGCGTAATAACGCTGTGTTGACTTTTAGACTCACCAAATCGTTCAATAGTGTGTTTTAGTAAAATAAGCTCACACTTTTTAGCGGTCGAGATGTTGGAGGTTTTTTAAATATTGAAGCGATTGAAACCGGAATATTCGTAAAAAATTGAAAATGTGAAAGGTATTAAACTTTTTGAGCCAGTATTTGTTTCTAAAATCTCGTAGAACTGTTTCAAAAAGACAATGCAACAATAAATAAGAGTCTAAAATATACAGAAACTTAGTTTCATCCTTAATCTGTCAGATGCATTGCACCCGATCGTGTTAGGATTAGTATTGCGCCCGCCGGAAGGTTAAAATAAAATAATTTTAATTCAAAGTAGGTAGTCTTAAGTATACGTTAAAATAGATTTTGAGGGGTTGATGTCGTATGTATGTATGTATTTAGTTCTCTTTTTTGTGAACCCCCAGTATTATTGTATACGAGCCGCCACTGGCTCAAATGTCAGGTTCGTCGGCGCTCATACTTTCTTGCGTATACGTTCCGTGTGTCTCTCCAAATTCTGTCTTATCTGATCTTTTTGCGTATTATTCTAATCTTATTAACATTAGCTATCCTGATTCGAACATCATCATCTGCGGTAACTTTAATATACCCAACGCTTACTGGCCAGATTTGCCTAGCCTGCCTTTGGCCTCTTCTAACTCGCAATTCCTGTATCTGTCGTCATTTATGGAATTGTGTAACTTATTGCAGTTCAATGTTGTTCGTAACTTTATGAATAAAACGTTGGAGCTTGTACTCAACAATTTACCTTTGTCGTGTTTATCGCCCTCAAACCATACAATCTCCTATGTTCCCTGTGACTCTTACCATCCTGCCATTTCTCACGAACTTCACCTCAACATTTCTCCTCCTCGGCACAAACATAAACTTTCACGGTTTAATTATTTCAAGGCCAATTATGAAATAATTTATGCTAAATTGAGTCGGATTAATTGGTCGAGCGTCATTTCTGATCTAAACTGCGACTCGGCGGTGGATGCATTCTATAATATTTTGTACGAAGTCATACAGGAAAACGTTCCGCTTTACTCCACTAAATCTCGCATTCGTCCTATATGGTTCACGCCTTACCTGCACATGCTTATAAGGAAAAAGAACAAAATTCGTTTGCGTTATAGACGTTACAACCGAAACTGTGATCTAATTGCATTTCGTCGAATTAGAGCTAAAACGAAAAAAAAGATAATTGCAGCACGTAATGCTTACATTATTAGCTAGAAAACAGCGTCAACAAAGGTGAAGGCAAACTGTTCTGGTCATATGTTCGAAATATGCGCTCGTCATCTTCACATCCTTCTAAGCTTTCATTCGTCCAGTTAACTGCAAGCAATCCAAAAGACATATGAGAATTGTTTGTCCGGTACTTTGCTAGCCATTTTAGTCAAACCTCTAACTCTTCTGCTCATACTACTTTTCATGAATCTAATCACCTTCCTTATGTGGGCACAATTATTACATCATTTAAAAACAATTCTTCTTCTGGTCCCGACGGAATCTCGATTTACTTCCTAAAGAAGTGCAGCCTGTCTTTATGCTTAACTCTTACTTGTCGAGTATGTAGGAAAGTCCTTCAATAAACATTGCGATGTACATGTGATTTATACCGAATTTTCTAAAGCGTTTGACTCAGTGGATCATGGTATCCTTCTTCAAAAACTTGGCATTTATGGTTTCTCTCCCAATCATTTAGGTTGGTTAGCTTCGTACCTTATGGATAGAAGCGACTGAAGGTCGCTTTTAAAGATTTGGTTTCTTTGCCGTTTTACCCGTGCTCTGGGGTACCTCAAGGGTAAATATTAGGCCCATTACTTTTTTTGTTCTTTATTAATGACCTGCCTCCACTTCTGAAAAACCATTCTTTATTATATGCTGATGATTGCTAGCTATTCACGTCGGTTTCAAGGCTGTATGACGCTATCTCGTTGCAAGCCGACCTGGATACCTTATCTGAATGGTGCCTTAGGAACGGTCTGCACCTAAATGTTTCTAAATGTGCTCAGATTATATATTTCTTTAAGCCTTTTCCATTTTCCTATTGTTAACAAATCAATTCCCTTCCTCTTAAGTGTGTTTCAACAGTTGACGACCTAGGCGTAACCTTTGAAACTAAGCTGAAGTTCAACGTCCATATTGAAAATTTGGTTCTTAAAACATCTAAACTTTCTGGTTTCGTATTACGATGTTCCAGTGATTTTCGTAACATTGGAACTGCTGTAAGACTATTCCTTTCGCTTGTACGCAGTTTACTGGAATATGCGTCTGTTATTTGGTCACCATCTGCAGAACAAAACAGAACAGACTTAGAATCTGTTCAACGTAGATTCACTAAATCTTTATTTTTTAAATATGGAATACCTAATCTACAGTATCCTCAACGTCTTGACTTTTTAAACATTATGTCCTTGGAGAAAAGAAGGTGTTTTCTTGGCCTTTGTTTTCTATACAAAATCTGCAAAGGGCTTATATTTAATTACTTCTACAGCAGAGGATATTGTGTATAGACTTCCCAGTTATAGGACTCGTAGTTTAGCCATTTTTAACCCCCCAACTGTTTGTCTTTCCACCTACATGAACTCGTCTATTATCAGAATGATGCGCAGTTATGACGATTTGGAGCTTGGTCCGCTGCATTCTTCCATTTATGCATTCAGGCGCGTTCTGATACCTAAATTAAATTAGTATTTTTATCAGTAATTATAAATTCATTCTAGTTCCCATACTTGATTTTGCATGTACAATTAATTTCCTGCATTATTGTAGCTTACCTATTTAAATTCTTGGATTTTACGTTTTTGCTTTCTTACAATTTCCTACAATTAGTTTAATAATATTTGCTCATTTTTCCTCTTATTTTCTATAACTTTAGATAACAGCTCTATACATAGTTTCTTAAGGTGCTGTGTTATTGGAATTATTGTTGTTCTGTTCAGTTTGCCGATAATAATAAATAAATAAATAAATAAATATACGTATACTTATATCAACAATCGTCTTTATTCATTTAATTTTCATTAAAATGGAAAACGAGTTATACTTACTCATGTTTTTTCCAATTTTAACTTTTCAGGGAAAAATCAATTTCAAGGTTTTTTTTGTATTTCCCTTAAAAATGTTCACATATTCAATGCTCCCTTTCGCCTTCATTACATTTCACATGTTGCGCCCAATAGTGGAGTCCCCAAATATATCACTCGACGTACATAGATACCCAGAAGCGTGCATAGAAAATGTAGCCATCCCATTTGGAAGGTCCTTTTATCCACAACGTGATATTTTTTGATTGAATTACCACGCAAACGACTCCATGTTTATCACTTTATAAAATTATATCCCACTTCTAGAGTAATATGAATTTAAATAATGCATTCAACCCTAGCCACGGCATGCCGGCTGAATAGGTATACCTATACATTTCGGTTGTTGCGGGGTTCCTTGTCTTGTTGGAGAGTCAAACAAAAATACAACGAAGTAAAGTTGTTATCGCACCCTCTTCTCTAAAACCACCACCACCGCCTCGAATCTAGGATTGTATGTTTACCACCTCAGCTCTTATGGTCTTTCGCTTCCCACTGCGGGCGGTCACATCAACATCAGTTCCAACAACGTTTCCTTGTTATCGTTTTCCCTTCCAGCTATTTGTCGAACTGAAAATAATGTAATTTTCCCATTTTCCGCCAATATTACTCAGCAATGGAGAGAAAATCTGTTTGGAATCTTGAATTAGATACACACAATAATATTTCTCAATTCCACAGCGATACGACTGACGTCGCGGCACGTCGACAAGGAAGGTTCCATCTTCATCATCCATATTATCCCCCTTTGTTTTATTTAGGTTACCTCGTATTCGTAGTCTAGTCTGAGAAGTTTCACTATAAAGCTGGGACCTAAGGAGTTATCGCTTGTTGTTCTTCGACCGCTTTCATCAATGCTGCTATGAAATTCATGAATAATTCGGTGAAAATGTTGGTGAGGATGCAGGAAAGTTTCTTTAGGATAGCCCCGACTCTGTAGAGGGCTCGTAGGAATGACTTGGATAAAAAATAGGCTTGAAACGGAATTGATTAAGGTGTTACCGTCAATGTTATTTGGTAATATGGTTTAGGAAGCTCTAACGATGATACGCTATCCATAAGTAAACACAATTACACATTTAAAACTCCTCTTCGCGGCTGGACATTCATATACCTACTAGTGAAATGTTTGAAATAACAAATAACAGCAATCACGAATCCAAATCCCGAACTGTTAATAGAAATTTATTCTGTTGTGTCCATGATCAAGGGGCTATATCTACATACTATTATAAACACATGACGTATCCCGCACTGCACAAAGGCTTCGCATTCAACTTAATATAAGCATTTTTATAGGTAGATTGAAATCATAACTAAAGTGGTAACTCACTTCAAGGATTCAACTTGTCTACCTAGGCGATAGCTGATGAAACCAACCGCAGCACGTTACTCAACGTTATGTTCGCATTATCAAGCCTCCAAAACGACTAGAAAGTTTGTACAGCTGATGAGTGATGAGCATTTCTGAATTCTGAAATACTTTCGAATACGAAATCTGATGGTGATGATCATTTTCATAAATTTATTCTGAATTTTTTGAAATATAAAATTCAAATTTTTATCAAACTTGCAAATGCAATGTATCATCATACTACCACGCGTCGGTCGCCTTGAAAATATTGCAACGTAATAAACATACCTATCTGTTTATTCCCAAGTATATTAAAGAAGCACTTCGTCCTGTAGCAATCATAGAGTAACACAAAATCAGTTTATCGTGTGACATCGCTTATAGAAGTATTTTGATACGATTAAAATTCCTTAAAACACTTTTCGGAAAGCTTAAAAAGTTCTTATATAATCAATTCACGACTACATCCAGTAAGACTTCGATAACACTTCTCTAAAGGTTAACCTAAAAAGAGGTTCCATTAACCCTTCTGTCGGCACAAAGGTCTGGCCAGACCTTTAGCACTATCTTTCGGTCAAAAAAGTATAGAAGATGAAATCGCAGCGACTTCATATTTCATGATATCCTAAAATAATATGTTTAGAAGCATTTTTAAAAAATTCGAAAAAATCTTTTGAAGTTTTGAGCATGTTTTTAGCGAATTTCAATTTATAGTGCTTTTTGATACCCAATAGGTCTGGCCAGACCTATAGATTTCCACCCCATTTTTTCCTGCAGGTAAAAAGTGTAAATATGTAATTCTTTTAAAATTTTCCTATTTATAATGTAATAATGTCGCCAGAATTTAGTTTGAACTATAAACAATAAAAAAATCTGAGATTTTTCTTTAGGAAGCCGTGAGTTTCGAAAAATACTTATGCCTAATTTTATTATGTTTTGTAACATCACATAATCAACTGAGATTTGATTCTAAGAAATTCAAACCAGTTTTATTTCCTTTGTTATAGTTAGGACTAAGTACGAGTGACCTGCGAACGTCTTTCTAAATAGATTTGTTCAGGAAATTTACGAATAATGGAGAATTAAATGATTTTTGCGCTTGAAAATTACCTATTTATTTCCACTTATTTCCCTAAATATGCAAACTAATATTGGGCTAAAATCTACCAAAAAAGCGCCAAAAATTTCCCCAAAAATGTTGAAATTGAAAAATGCGATCAAACTTTCTACTAGATGTACGTCAAGAAAATAGGAAGGCAAAAAAATAAGGGAAAAACAGGTTTGTACTAATACCACCTCAAAATATTTCTACTTAAAAACGCACTCAGTATATCTACAAAAATGATATGAATGCTTTTACTGTTTGAAAATGCTAGTATAGAACTGGTAGAATGACTCTATGGATAAAAATTTCACTTTTTCTAAAAAATAAAAATGTTTTCTCAGTAGGTCCAGCCAGACCTATTGGGTACAGAATATGCATATTGAAGTAGGTGCCGACAGAAGGGTTAAATGCTTCTTTGTAGTCTTTATTGAATGGCATAATCACACATGCAATAGTCTAACTGAAATCAACACACACAAACGCGTATATTCTTGTATAGCACAGTCGATTCCATTTTTATAGTGTGACATTCGTGTGTTCATCCAATAAATTGTTCAGCGTAGTTTTATAGAAGGATTAACTTTGTGATTTTTTAAAGAATTGACACTTCTGAAGTGCTCTGGAATACCACCTTTCTTGAATTGAATTCATTCAATTCATTCAATTCAAATATTGCATGAAACAAACATTTCCTCACTCATTCTTAAGTTATGAATCAATTAAGATCATCTCAGCCCAGAAACTGGCTGAATTTAATTAGCTTCAACTGATTGACCTATAAAGAAGAAGGTGCATTGCAGAAGAGTCGATAAAGAAGTGTACTCATGTGAAGTTAGCCGTCTAATTCTTCGAATCGCTTCGGAAACCGTTTGTGCGGGGGCGGCTATAGTTCAGTAATATCGTGTCGATTTAGTACCATTCCGTGAAAAAAATACAGAAGTTTTTTTCTCACTGTTTCTCTATGTATTATAAGGCGCTGATTCCGAATATGAACTTTGCACCCTAAAAAAAGTGCCGCAACCTTTAAAAAAGGGGGGAAAGGGGGGCATTTTTTCGGTTTTTTGCGATTATTTTAAAAACCGTAAGAGATACAGAAAAATGGTCTGTGGACGAAAAAAAACACATAAAATTATCTTTGCAATGATATATAACACATTAGAGTTTAATTGAATATTTCGGCGTTAGAATAGAACATAAATTAGAATATTTTCATTTTAGACCTTTTTTAAAAGCTCCATAACTTTTGAAAGAATGTTAGCTCAGCCGTTAAATTTTGTATAAGTACTCATAATAAGTTCAAGATCATTTTAAGGTAAACATTGAGTCGCTCCGGTCAAGGACCCCCATTATCCCCCCATTTAAATTTTTCAAAACGGCATGTCCATAAATCCCCCCAAATTTGGAGCAGGGTGCTAAATTTTGGTTTGCTGCGATTGGAGGTCATAGTCACCCCACCCACCAAAAATCAGCTCATTCGGATGAAAACTAACGGTACCTCCCATACAAAGTGACCCAAGACAACTTTGTTCTACAGTTTATAAAATGAGTAGTACCTACTCGTACTTAGAACAAATTCCTGATGGGTCACTTTGTATGGGAGGTACCCTTAGTTTTTATCCGAATGAGCTGAATTTTGGTGAGTGGGGTCACTATGAGCTCCAATTTCAACAAACCAAAATTTAGCACTCTGCTCCAATTTTGGGGGGAGTTATGGATACGCCGTTTTGAAAAATTTAAATGGGGGGATACTGGGGGTCCTTGACCGGAGCGACTCAATGTTTACGTTAAAATTATCTTAAACTTGTTGTGAATACTGATACAAAACTTTACGGCTGAACTAACATTCTTTGAAAAGTTAAGGAGCTTTTAAAAAAGGTCTAAAATGAAAATATTCTAATTTATGTGCTATTCTAACGCCGAAATATCAAATTAAACTCTAATGTGTTATATATCATTGCAAAGATAATTTTATGTAGTTTTTTCCGTTCTCATACCATTTTTCTGTATCTTTTACCGTTTTGGAAATAATCGCAAAAAAACCGAAAAAATGCCCCCTTTCCCCCCTTTTTTAAAGGTTGCGGCACGTTTTTTAGGGTGCAAAGTTGATATTCGGAATCAGCGCCCCAAAATACATATAACAAAATTGAGAAATAAACTTCTGTATTTTTTTCCTGACGAAAATACGATATTATTGGACTACTACGTTTGTGCATGGTTGTGCGGTTGTGCAACAATAATTTTCGATAATAGGAGCACTTTACAGGGTATAAACATTGAATAATAGTCCAATAATGGCATATGGCGCTGTTTTTTCAACCAATAGAACCTTATTGTAGCACTGAATTACGCTTTGAAAAAGACATATACATCATATGTGTCATGTCATCATTTTCTCGCGTTTGTAAAAAAAAATAATAATTCCCGCAGCCAGCGTCGAACCAGCGACTGTCGTACGCCAGTCCGACGCCTTAGCCACTCGGCCAACCTCACATATAGACAGTCGCTTCGGAAACCATTTATGCGGGAGCGGCTACGTTTATGCATGATTGTGCAATAATAATTTTCGTTTGTGCATCGCTAATTATTTAATTATAGCACTTCGGAAAATTTCGAATGTGAAGTTGGCCGCCATTTTTTAAATATGGTCAGATAAGTATAAATCTGGCATCAATCGATCGGAAATCGTTTGTGCCTTGATTTTTGCGTTTTGTATATCCTGAAAACGCAAGGAGACAGGAAAAATTAAATAAAAACCCGCCTGGTTTGAATCTTGAATAAGAGTGATATATTGTGAGCAGCTGATGTGAAATTAGCGCGCCATTTTGTAAATATGGTCCGTTGTGTATAAATTTGGTATCAATCGATAGGAAATCTCGTGTGCATTGATTTTTGCGTTTATGCCTCCTGAAAACGCAAGGACCCAGGAGTTATTAAGGTCTGCCCTGACTAACTTCCGCGGCGAACTTTAATACATTTAACTACACTTACGGTCAAAAGTATCGACTCAACCTAAAAGCGCGTGTATTTGTACGTGTTTTTCGAAAAGTATAGCAGTTATCCATAAAAATCGTATGTCATTGAAAAGCTTACGGCCTCAGCTTTACGTTGGTACCATTTTAATATTTGGTGAGCACTTTTAAAATTGATGCTCTTTGAACGAAAACGTAGCGAAAATTAGCAAATATGAAAATGGATTTTGGTTAGGTTTTTTGCAAATAAAACAAAAACTGTTGGAAAATATGTTAAGTATTTATTATTTTAGTATTTGGTATTTCCTCCTTTTGCTCTAATGACAGCTTCCAGTCGATTCTGCATTGATTTGATCAAGTTGCTGATGGTATCTTGAGGAATACCGTTCCACTCCTCTAATAGGGCTGCCTTCAATTCTTCAGTGGACGAAGGGACTGGATTTCTGGCTCGGACTCTTCTCTTGAGTTCGTCCCATAAGTGTTCAATGGGATTGATGTCGGGACTGCGCGCAGGCCAGTTAAGTGATGACATATTGGCTTCATTCAAGAACTGCCGAGTGAGGCGCGACGCATGACACCGGGCATTGTCGTGCATCAAAGTAAAGTTCTCGCCAATGAATGCTGCATAGGGCACAACGTGGACACGGAGAACATCGGTAACTTATCGCTCAGCTGTCAACCCTACTCCTCGGCCTCCTGCGCGCACGAATACGAGATCCGTTTTTCCCTCCAATGAAATGCCAGCCCACATCATACAGGAACCGCCGCCGTATGCAACCGTTTCAGTGAAACAGCACTGCGCAAATCGCTCAGTTGGACGCCTGTAGACTCGACATCTTCTGTCACTGCTATGCAGACACATTCTCGACTCGTCAGTGAACAATACTGAGCTCCATTCCGTATCGCTCCAAGTAAGATGATTACGAGCAAATAAGAGGCGCGCTTGTCGGTGTCGTGCAGTCAATTTGGGGCCCCTGGCAGGCCGTCTTGGAGTGATATTCGTTTCCCTTAATCGTCTCCTTACCGTTCGGTCACTGACAGCTACTCCGCGAACACGCCTCAGGTTCCGCTGCGCAGCAACACCCGTGAGGAAACGATTTCGTAATGTACTTGTTACAATGAAACGGTCGTCTCTCTCTGAAGTGGATCGAGGGCGGCCCGTTCTTGGTCTTGAATTAAAGCTACCAGTCTCTCCAAATCTCCTGCTAACTCTCGAGACAGCAGACTGACTCATTCCAAGACGGCGAGCGACGGTTCGCTGACTATGATTTTCCGACAATAGGGCTACAACTTGTGCCGCCTGTTCTGGCGTCGTATCCATTGATGACCAAACAGTGACTGAAATTACTTCAGATGTAAGTTACCTAACTTTCCTGATGCAACTGATAATGAGAAACCGATTACGGGCGCTTTTATAGGGGTAGTTTACCTGACCTGACCTTTACCTGAAACTTCAATTTTTCTGGGTTTTTTGTTACAAGTGGCAATAATTTAAAAAGTGCAAAGCAAATGTTGATAAAAAGGGTACCAACAGGTAGCTAAGTAGTTTCGAACTTTTAAACGACATACGACTTTTATGAATAACTATCATACTTTCCAAAAAAACACGTACAAATACACGCGCGTTGAGTCGATACTTTTGACCGTAAGTGTATTTCGGTGCATTGAAATTGTCAAAGTTGCCTTGGAACAAGTAGAATATGGAACGTACACAGCTGTTAAAATATAATAAAGCTGTCATCCCATATAAGCTGTGCGGTCCGCGAATTTATTTATTAACTCTTGTGTCGTTGCCTACGACCTATTATCCTGATGCTTGAAATACATTTGACGAAGCAGAAAAAATGCTTCTGCTACTGCTGTCAATGTGGGTCATCAAATGCAAATGCGTGTGTTCTAAATTGAGATGTTTCTGCTGATGCCGATGCTGACACGTCAAATGTATTTCAATCAGGATCAGGTCGTAGGCGACGACAGAAGAGTTAATAAATAACTTCGCGGACCAAAAAAGCTTTTATGGGATGACAGCTTTATTATATTTTAACACCTGTGTACTATACTTGTTCCAAGGCGACGTTGACAATTTCAATGCGCCGAAATAGTCAAATGTATGAAAGTTCGCCGCGGAAGTTAGTCAGGGCAGACCTTACTCCCGGGTCCTTGCGTTTCAAGAGGTATAAACGCAAAAATTAATGCATACGGGATCTCCTATCGATTGATACCAAATTTATACACAACGGACCATATTTACAAAATGGCGCGCTAAGTTCACATCAGCTGCTCACAATATATCACTCTTAGTTAAGATTCAAACCAGGCTGGTTTTTATTTAATTACTCCTGTATCCTTGCGTTTTCAGGATGCACAAAACGAAAAAATCAATGCACAAACGATTTCCGATCGATTGATGCCAAGTTCATACTTATCCGACCATATTTAAAAAATGGCGGCCAACTTCACATTCGAAATTTTCCGAAGTGCTATAATTAAATAATTAGCGATGCACAAACGAAAATTATTATTGCACAATCATGCATAAACGTAGCCGCTCCCGCATAAATGGTTTCCGAAGCGACTGTCTATATGTGAGGTTGGCCGAGTGGCTAAGGCGTCGGACTGGCGTACGACAGTCGCTGGTTCGACGCTGGCTGCGGGAATTATTATTTTTTTTTACAAACGCGAGAAAATGATGACATGACACATATGATGTATATGTCTTTTTCAAAGCGTAATTCAGTGCTACAATAAGGTTCTATTGGTTGAAAAAACAGCGCCATATGCCATTATTGGACTATTATTCAATGTTTATACCCTGTAAAGTGCTCCTATTATCGTATGAAGTAAATATTCTGCGAAGACTTATAGGGATGAAATTGTTACTTGGGTATCCCAATAGAATGTATAAACTCGCATGATTGTATAGAAATCCGTCAAAATAATCCGAATATATTTTTGAATACATTAAAATCTTAATTAGCAATATTTATACCCATCACTATGTGAAAGGCTATATTAACTTTGTCATGAAGTTTGCAACGCATAGAAGGAGGCGCCTCCGACTATATAAAGTATATATATATTTATTGTACAGTGTGACGAGAGAAATCGATTGAGCGATGTCCGTCTGTCTGTCTGTCCGTATGTTTCAATACAAACTAGTCCCTCAGTTTTGAAGCTATCGAGCTGAAATTTTGTATACAAGTTTCCTCTTAGTGTAAGCTGAATATATGTCGAAACGAATGGAATCGGACCATGGGGTCATGGGACTGCCATAGAAACCAACCGCTAAAAATTAAGTTCTTCTAAGAAAAACTTTTTCCTTTTTAATCCAACCTTAACCAAACTTTACCCAAATGTACTCCTAGTGAAGCCTCAAAACATATCTAGGAACGCATAAAATCGGAACACTAAACACAAACCAACCCCTGGATATTAAGTTCTTCAAAGAAAATTTTTTTTTCTTTATGTACCATCTTAACCGAACTTCACCCAAATGTGTTTCTAGTAACACCTCAAAACATATGAATGGAATCGGAACATTACATCATATGGCTGTCATATACAAACCAACCACAAAATATTAGGTTCTTGTAAGAAAAACTTTTTCTTCTTGAATCTTAACCAAAATTCATCCAAGTGTGTTCCTGGATTAGCTTTAACGCATCCAGGAACAAATGGAATCGTAACACGTCATAGGGCTGCGGTAGAAATTAGTAACACAAAAGAACCTTAAGTTTCATTCTAATGTGATGGGTATTCAAATTTCGGCCGCGCCCGAAATTAGCCTCGGTCTCGTTTAGAATAGCGTTGGTTGGACTTCCCAATCTTTTTCCTACTTACCTATCAATTTTGTATTTTTTTCGAAAAGGGCATGTCCTGGAGGAAGGAAGGGTATAAAAATCACATAAGTAAAGTGAATCAAAATGAATTTGCATTCTATTTTAGACTTAAGAACATAATTAAAATGTGGATCAGTCAAACCGTCCACCTTACTTAGCAATTCTTGCGCTATATCCTTTATCCTTTCGGGTGTCTTGAAAATAATTTGCTTGTGAATTCTTTTGAATTTTTAGAAGATAATGGGCAATATTTGGTTGATTGAATAATTCTTGAAGAATAAAAAAAATACAACTGAATTTTGGATCCTGAAACCACAGTGTATACCGTGTGTATCCGCCTCAGATAGCTTTGTCATATAACAATGATTAATTTTGAAAATGGCGCGATGTCTCAATCGCCGACAATGGTTGTCGGCGTAAAAGCACGTAGATGTGTACCTCATGACAACCTTGTCGATTCTGGCCGTCAACATTTTGCAAACCAAATACAATTTGACACAACTCCATATCACAAATCTGCTTTTAATTTAACCAGTGAAATCCATAATATCAAGCAAAATGTGATCTGCCTAAAATATCTTAGAATTGTGCTAAATATTTTCAATTCCCCGCAACAAATACACCAAAATCTATATTTGATGTTCCTTTACATTTCAGTTCGCAGTTTTTCAAAAATCCATTTTCATTGAGCTCCTACGTCCCATATCAATATAACCGCTTTACTCCAATCTGAGTTTGGATTAAACCTTATACTCGTCAATTTTTTTCGTTTTTTTTCTTCGTAAATATTCAACATTTTGGAATTCCGAAAGGACGCCATAATAGTTCGCATATTTGTTCCAAGCAGCCAAGGTTGAATCTGATAAAATTGTGCCAAATCCAATAGCCAAAGGAATGCGCTTAACAAGAGCTCTGCACGCGAATTCACCAGCACAGCAGCATAGCTCGCATACGTATATGTATGAATAGAGCAAGCCTTTTGTGGCAGTGCCGAGGCTATTGTAGAGGAATTATGCTAATACCAAAAGCCCTTTTTCGTCCGCAATACGGATTTCAGGGATGCTTTTTCGACGCGTACCCGCCACACATGCTAGCTGAAGCTGTGTATACGGCTAGGCTATGGCACAGCTCCCACAGTTATTCTGCACTATATTCGGTTTCGAATGCCGAAGGTGACGCCACCTAAAACCGGACCAGAGCAAACAAGCAATTTGCTTTTATATGTGTATACAGATAAAACACTATAACGAGAGTAACGAATTTCAGATTAAGGGTGGAAAATCGCTTTAAAATCTCGGGTAGAAAAAAAATGAATTCACATCATGAGATACGTCCCGACTGCCAAGTTTATTTTAAATGTCTGGAAAAACAGGAATTACATACAAAGAATTGATTCGCAGTCCTGTCTGAGAGGGTTGCTTTTATGTCAGTTTCGGTTGGCTATTCATTCAATATGCCGGAACGAACCTTTTTCGAATGAACAAATTTCTGCTGCGTAAACTAGAGGAATGGGTGTTTTCGATGGAAAATTTTATATGTAGGGAAAATGTAGGACAATATGGAAATATTGTACGCCAAAAAGAAATGGTATTTTTATAGCCAAACGTCGGAAAATTGCTATGAATGAACCAAGTCCAAAATATGAATCCTATATTGTTTTTGCTAAAAAAAGATTGTTTTAGAAATTTGCAATCCGTTTAGCTACAGAAAATTGCAATCCTGGTCATGGTCCTGGTTGAAGGACGTATACTAGTGTATGAAACTGCATTTCAGGAGCTTTACCACTTCCCGTGTTGATAAAGTATTTGAAAGACCCTTCAACACCACTTCTCCTATATAATAATATTCCAGACAAAATACATACCCTCAACATATTTATGAAAACTTTATGAGTTTTCAAAACAGACAAATGCAGACGGAAGCTCACCTGTGCAAACTAATGGTCAGTGTCGCTCGCGAATCCTACGTACGGTGTCGGGAATTTTAAATATTAACCAGGGTTCAACTTCCATTAAACTTATTGCGGAATTGGTATCCGCACTCTTTGGCCACTTTAATTCTTTATGAAGAGATATTGTTCATTCAACTAAATTTATTATTATGTATGTAATGTGAATGCTTGCATTTACGAAACGAGCTATGTACGAGTATACGTATGTATGGAATGGATTACGTCGCGGACGTCCAGGGAGGTATAACATTGAGTAGATGCAATTTAGTTTTTGATATACAGAATTACTGATAATTTGATGCAAATCCTGTAACGCGTTTTAAAAGGCGCCAACTGGTACACATATCTTATCTAGGACAGATGGAATCAGAACACTACGTGATGGGGCTTTAAAAACAGCATTCTCTGATAGAAACAGCTTTTTGTATACCCGTATTTTTAATTTAACCTCAGACAAGTGTCTCTTTATGCCTCAGGACATATAGGGGCGGATTTAAGTGGAACACACGTAGGTGGATGTTAGAACAACTTTTTTCAGCATTTGCAGAGAAGATCAGCGACATTTTTTAGCTTCCAGAACCGGCGATGAATAAGAATGTTCCTGGGTATCGATCTCACATGACCCGGTTAGTTGTTTTTTTTCCATAAAACGGTTAATCAGTTTAAACGCCATAGTGCTTTATGCAATCCTTGCACAGCAATAAGTCTGTAAGTCGAATAGGTTATATCACGGCAAACAATGATTGGCCGGTGTGCAGCGCCCGCTCTAGCGCACTTACGCCGCCCCGGACAAGAGGACAAATTGCCGCCCCTTAGGTGAAATACCAGGCAGATTGATAGTAGATATCACATATTATGTCGTTGTTGTTGTAGAAGCGATTTAAGAGACTTTTTATTCTTGAATCGAGTGATTTTGGCAGCTCTTGGTCGTTGTAACACATCGGTTCCACAATGGCTGCCGTAGTATCACATATCAACACAAAAATTCATAGTCACAGTGGGATTCGAACCAACGCTATAGTAATTCAGAGAATAGAATGTCTACCCACTGAGAAAGCCCAGATAGTATGTAGTAGAAACCTGTTCCGCCATCATTCATACTCTTAAGCGCAATTCAGCTCAGTTCAGCAAGGCCTCTAGAGAGTTTGTTTGAAATTCCAAAATTAAAGCTAAGTATTGAATTTCCCGAGCACATGCTATTCACCACCGGCAAAAAATATAGAGATGTCAAACCTTGCGGAATTTAGAATGACGTAAGATTTTGAAAATTAATGGGAACATTTGTTTTCCTCAAAAACAAACATAAATTAGCCAGGTCTCTTCGTGGACGATTTTCTTCAGTGGTTTAAACATGGGTGGCTTATTTTCATAATGGCATCATTTCGCGAGTTGTTATAGAGAATATAAGGTTAGAGCTAGCTAAATCGGCCAAATCCCGATGTTAGCATATCCGGAAACATATTAGGAAGGACTGATATTGCGGCTCTGGCAATGTGTACATCCCTCATTTTGCTGGAATCCAAACTACCTTGTCCTAATTTTGACCACCCAATTCTTGATGAATCATGAATTAAAGTTGAATTGCTGCCAAATCCGAAAAGAAATTGTGTTGAAAACGGTGCATTTATGGGCAAGAAATTTCTCATAGAAGATTTTTTTTAACGCTTTTATGTGCTGAGCATGCACTACCTATTTCTAATTTCTTATGGTTTCTCCGGAGGTTCAATATTTACTTAGTGGACGAGATCTCCTTTGACGCAACAGACTGAATAAAAATATTAGGACGCAACCACACTGATCGGTGTTTGCAAAACCGCGAACAAAACATCAAAGTTGTGGACAACACACGCCGCGCCGGGAGGGTTAGAGACAATTTTGTCATTTGTTCGGTTCGGTGAACTGATTGGCAATATTTAGGCTATCAGCTCTCGAAAGAAGAATTTTTCTTTCTTTTTATCGCCACTAGCGACACTTTCTGCACCATTTAACGAACATGTAGCGAAAAATGAGAGCGAAGGCTATCCAAATTTCGGCCTCGGGGGTTGGCGAGCGTAGCGAGCAGGGGGCGAAGCCCCTTAGTTTTTAATCTCAAATCTGGAATCAGCGAACCAAAATTAATTTTGTGGTTCTGCTGCGCCGATTCGACAAGTATTTCTACATAGAAATGAATGCAGCCCCAAAAAAATGTTTTAAATTCGGCTAGAAGCATTTACTCCAAATGGTCTATTGGGTGGATAGATGGATGGATGGATATGGCGCTGAGATAGGTTGGGCTGGTTGCGCCCAATACTGCAGCCTGCTGGCTTATTGTATTTCCCATCTAAGTGAGAAAAATTCAGGTTATGAGCTCTGTCCTACGTAAAAGGCTTAGAAGAAAGTTAACCAGGTTTACTTTGGGTCTTTGGGTGCACCCATACTGGTGGTTTGAGCCCCAAAGAAGTTTTGTCTCCAGCTCATAAGAGCGGAACATTCGAAAATAACGTGCGAGGCTGATTCCTTATCTTCGTTACAGAGGCGGCATAGTGGGTCTTGTGTGTAGATCCCTATTGTATGCAGATGTTTCCGTAGGGTGCAATGACCGGTTATAAGGCCTGTCACTGCCCTGAGGTTCGTTTTACTAAGACTGAGGGCTTCGGTGCAGCTGGTATGCCAGTTAGATTCCAGCATGCGCTTGCTATGCCTGAGCCCTTCAGCGAGTCTCCATTGGTCTTGGAATTTATCCTCGGTCCATCGTCTGGCAACGGTTCTGGCAGTAGATTTACTGATCCCGATTGCAGGTTCAGGACCAGTTAAGGTTAGTTCAGAACCCTCTCTTGCAAGGGCATCCGCTTTCTCATTTCCTTCGATCCCCTTATGTCCTTTCACCCATTTCAGGGTTACTTTGTTTCGGATTGCTAGGTTTTTGAGATTTTGTTGGCATTCCCAAACCAATTTAGAGGTTGTTTTGGGATTTGCAATTGCTTTTATAGCAGCTTGACTGTCGGAGAGAATATATATGGTCCTATTAGTGTATCCCTTTCGAGTACTCTCCCCTGCTGCAAGGTTTATGGCTATAAATTCTGCCTGGAAGACAGTTGGATATAGACCTAGGGGTTTGGAGATGCTATAGTTGTTGGCTTTAGTATAGACTCCTGCCCCGTTCCTTCGTCTGTCTTCGACCCATCAGTGTACCACACAATGTGATTTGATAGATGGTTGTCGTTCCATTTACTCCAGTCTTCCCTAACCGTTGAGGTTTGGATGTTGGAGTCGAATGTGTACATGGTTTGGGTGCAACGGGAAAAACGACAGGCACCTTTCCCTGAAATGTTTATCGACGAGCTTTTCCAATGACTTAAGTAGGAAGGAGGTTAGACTTATTGGTCTATACGATTTCGCTAGGGTTTGGTCACGCCCCGGCTTTGCCAGAAATGCTACGTTTACCTGCTTCCAAGTGATTGGGATGTATCCTAAGGCTATGCTGGCTCTGAATAGTCTTAGTAAAAGCGGAGCCAGGGTCGTAAAACCCTGCTGAAGCAGGGCTGGGTAGACACCGTCTGGTCCTGGTGATTTTTAGGGTTCGATAGAGTGGATTGCCCATTCCACCCTATTATAAGTTACTATTGGGTAGTTTTGTTTCACTAGGAGTCGAAAGCACTCTCTGTTTTGATATCCCTTTTTTTCTGGGTAGAGCTGGGGAATCTTACATAGATACTGCGTACCGTGTAGCAGAGACCGCCAACACGCAGTTATGTCAGATTCTCACCGACTAAGCCTAGCACCTCGTTCGTCACCGCTTAACCTCGCGGGACCACCTTTCAGTATTACTTCACATGGCCACTTTTAGCTAATCAGCCATCGCCACGGGTAGCAGACTTGCGTCTACGCTCCTACTTAAGTAAACGGCACAAATTGCCCTGCTTACTGAATCCCAGTTATTTGCTGATAGCAGCATCAGACAAGCTAGGTTCTCGGGGCTTTTGTTTTCTTCCAATATCGCTTCTAGTTGACTACGGATATCTCCCAATCTGGGGCAATCAAAAAATACATGTTTTGCATCCTCCGCAACTCCCTTGCATCTCGGCATTCTGGCAAGTTGTCCAGCTTAAACCGATGCAAATATTGACCTGGGTAATGTAAAAATTCATAGCTCCTTCATTACGGCTACCGCATAGGCCACTGTATGTGATGTGGTGCGGTACGTACAACACACTCTCAAAGCACACATACGATCGTTCTTGCTAGAGCCGCGCGCCGTGGCGTTCGCCGCCTTATCGCCTACATACTTAAAGTGCTCTCCAAGACTTAGTTTCGAGTCAATTATAACCCCCAAACACCTAACGACTTGTTTAGAGGTTATGACACACTCTCCGACTCTGTTTTTGAGACACAATTTTTTTCTGCGCTTGCTTATCAAGACTGCTTCAGTTTTCTGATCGGTAAGCTCTACATTTGGATCAACTCCGGGTCTCATTGCGACAGCTATGTCGTCAGCAAAACCGACAACTGTCACTCCTTTCAGCATAGCGAGCTTCGAGATAACATTGTACATGATATTCCACAAAAGTGGACCAAGAACAGGTCCCTGCGGTACCCCTGCAGTGACCACGTATTCCTTGTGTCCCTCACTTGTGTCATAACTTAAGACGCGATGTTAGAGGTAGCTCCTTATTATCGTGGCTATATATTTGGGCTCATTCATCGTTTGCAGAGCGGCGTAAATACACGCCCATTTCGCGGAATGAAATGCGTTTTTAACATCCAGAGTCACAACAACAAAACAGGTAATTTAGCATAGTATTTCCGTCACTATAAAAGTTACCGTGTCGTGCTCTGTGGCGGTGATCGTTCGGTCGCCACTCTGTGAAATATGTAGACACTCATAGAGAAACGAGTTTCCAAACTCAGCACGACTCGTCGCAAGTTTATTATTCAGAAGAAGAGATGATAAGAAATATTCTTTTCGTAGAATAATAAACTAACAATGCGACTAGGAAGTGGTATGGCTGACAACCGTATCACACTCCGAAATCAGTTGTCTTTGTAACGTTGATGACTACACACGGTAGTCATCAACGCACCATGCTCCAGTAGGAGTTACGGTAATCGAGAGAGATAAAAGTTACCGTGGTTATTGCGTCTAACGTAGACCGTCTAAAACCGTATTGACGGTCTGATAAACGTTACTTGTGTTCGACCACTTCTAACAACCGGTTATATATATAATCCTTTCGAACACTTTTCCCGTTGTGTCGAGTAGGCAAATAGGGTGATAAGAGTTAGGCTCACCAGCAAGCTTATTTGATTTTTGTCTTTTCCATGATTGCCGGAAAGTCAAGTCGTTATTCTAAGCAAGGTCCATAGACATCGATGAAATTTCCGGGCATCGTCAGAATTACCGCTTTTAACGCCCCCTGGTGCTTTACGATCCTCAAGCGTGGATCCTGCTGTTAAAAGTTGGGACTCTGTAGTCGGGGTGTGATATCACTAATCAGTGTAAGACTTTGTCTCGCAGGTTTCAATTCATGTTGAGGAATTCAAGTGGATATAATATCTTTGAGCAGTGTTGGACATTTGAGTTGGGGAGCTCTTTATCCAATTTTCTTCATGATCACCCTAGCACCATTCCCCATGGATTTCTCTCCGCGTACTCATAGAACTGTTTGAAGCAATTTTGTTTGCTCGTTTCAATTGCGAGCTTAAGGGGCCTACGGGCATACACTCGCGATCTCCTCGGTCCACCAATAGTTTTCTCAACGATTAATGATCGAACTCTTTCTTGGCTTGTAGCCGTCGCATGCTATTGATAATTATTGATTGGTAAATTGCAAGGACTTCGGTTCTGATGATCTATTAACTGTACCTACATTAGATACGGTTTCCATAAACGACGCCTCATCGAATCGTCCTGTAGATCATCCCAAAATTGGAGCTGTCGTTATACCTACATGAAATCTATCCGCTATCGAATTCCCTTCGCTAACTTGCCACTCCATAGCTGTAATCAACGAACTGCTCACGAATGTAAGGTCGATGATGAACCCCATATTTCCTCGTAGATCTAAAGGTGTCAACGTTTCCCGAATTCATTAGAACGATGTCTGAAAGCATCCAGGAGCGCCCACGCTTATTTGTTTCGCAGCTGCCCCATTCCCGAGCCCACGCATTGAAGTCTCAGGGGATGTTGGTACTCGCGTCGTGTACCAGTGTGTCGAGAAAACGCACGAACTCTGTCATTCCAGCGTGGCAGAACCCAGAGCGTAGCAGCTGTTCACGTGTATGGCGTTAATTTTGGCGCTGACCACTCCATTTAACCCTCCCGATGTACCCTTTTGCAACGCATACTGTCCATAAGTCGAAATTGATACATTGTTGTCTTTATCTGCGAGTATAGCACTCCATTGGTCTCTTATATTCTGCACTGTCTAGTTCAGAAATATCAAATATGATTCATGCACGTAATCAAGCCCATGGGCCAGGGTTAATGGCACTAGTCAACGTAAGCCGCAAAATCGGGACTAGGTTACTTGAAAGATGTATCTTTGAAACGGTGATAGGTAGGACTCTGAACTTTGCAGCAAAATGTTGGTCTGCGGTTTTACTTCCGCAATTTATGGGTTTCAAAGAAAATTTAATAAAGGCATATAAATACCATAGGACTTTTTGAGAAGGTAGAAAATGTCCTGAAGAAAAGAATAGTTTGGGGCGACATTTGTCGTATCAATGGTATCCTATTCACATATTTTTTGGCGCAGACGTTTGCTTCAAGAAAACTAGCATTTATCATAGAGCTTTCTTAAGAAAAAGTAAATAGGTCATTTGATAATCAACTTTTGAATAATAAATTGAAATCGCCTGTGTTCCAGGCGTTCTAAGTAAATCTGGGACATATACTTAGGAATAAAAAATAAATAAAACAAAAAACAATAAAAAAAAATAAAAAAATAAAACCTAAGAAAAAGTAAATAGGTAATTTAATAAACTTTTGAATAATAAATTGTAAATTGAAATCGCCTGTGTTCCACCTAAAAACTAGGACATTTACTTAGGAATGATATTATGGAACATCGCCCAAGAAAAGGAATATTTTCAACCACTGTTGTCTGCATGTAATAGCTATTCAAATATCATTAAAATTTCACATTGATAAAAGCAGTCTGAATATATTTCGACCACAATTTCCATTTTGTTTCGCATGTATCCTCGTCAATTTCGTTTCCACACTAAATGAGTTTCCCACACTGTGTCTAAATGTTTCGATTTTCTCCAAAATGGATTTGTAATATCACCACTAAATTACCCATAACATGGAAGCTTGTATCGATTCAGATACAAAGTTTATTAGATATGGGAAATAAACAGATATCAGAGCGGCATGGCAGGCCGGCAGGCAAGTAATCGGGTCCCGGCACTAGTAAATTCATAGCAACAAACAGGCAAAAAGGCCGTGCATGGCATAGCTGTGTAGTCGAAACGAAACCTCCCTCTTCCATTGGGACTATCCTGGGAGTTTTTTTTTTTTGCATAATTCATAACTTTTGATTCCGGGAGGTTCCTTTGTGGGGGGATAGCTGCGACGCTACGAGTATACATAGTGTTGCTGCAAAATAGCCGGGCAGCTGTAAAACAACTTGAAAGTTCGGAAGTTTCACAAGGCCATATGGCGCGTACGATCGTATCCACTTTACGCCTGAACAACTTTTCATTAAAACAAAAGCTGTTTCGAATTGGGGGAGTGGTGGCGAATTTAGCGGAGGACCAATTTTCATACATGCAAGAGGACTGATGGAAAGAAAATCAAGTGTGTTGTGTGTACATTCCACGGCCTGTTTGGGTTCGGCAGGAATTTGGTTGGTCGAATGTTCGCGTCCCGTAGGACTATTAGCCCATACCATCGATTAGGATGAAGTTGAACGAATTCTAATTAAAAAACATACTCGTAGTCGCAATTATGGCGGATTCTTAAAGTTTGCCTATGAAATTCGATCAAATGATGACGTGTTCACGAGTTTGATGTTTTCTGATCTTTCAGAAGATTAAATATGAACAAAGTATTTATCGAACATTGTCACACTCGAAAACGAGTCACTTCGTGAGGTGTTTCTATGATATTAACCTATTTCCCTCCAAATACTTATTTGTTGTCGAATATTTACTTAATACCATTTTTTTTTGTTAAAGGAAGTAAAACTCAGGGGATATAAAAAACATTGAGTATAGAGTTGGACGATAATCGCATGCCAAGGAGGGTGATGAACGCAACAACGAATTGACGGAGCGAGGTTGCGCGGACGACCAAGAGCTCGTTGGGAGAACTCAGTAGGTGAGGACGCCCACCAGCCGCTGGGCTTCCGAAACTGGAGGACAAGGTCACGTAACCGTGACAGTTGGAGTTCAACGATTCAGGCGGCCAAAGCCCGACACCGGGCTATGGTGCCACATTGATGTTGATAGACGAGCTAAACATGTGGGTGCAGGTGATTGTCAAATTGAATTCGCTTAATGGTACTCACTTTACACGAAAGTCTTCCACCGGTTTAACCCTCATCCAGCGGCAGATTTTTACAACGCTTGCCGGCGGCAAAGGTACACCTGTACCTTAGTACATTTTGTATGAAAATCTTCACTATTTGTATGAATTTTGACCGTAAAACCGTTATATTATGTTGACTAGTCACAAATTAGTAACTGTTTTTGCCGAAGTGAATGTTTTAAGAAGTTCGGTTGATGTGGATTTAATTTTTGGAGTGGGTAAATTCAGAAAATAGGCAAAAATTTAAAAAGAAAATTGAAAAAATAGGTTGCTTGGAATTTTATTCATACGAAATCTAAAATTGATTTACAAATGAAAAGTAGAAAACGGTTCAAATTAAGTCATTAATGATTTTAGAAGAATTTGGTGTGTTTGATTTGCGAATTCTGAAATCTTTGGTTAAAATTTACCCCCTGCCCCCAATATATTATTCTGTTACTAGAACCCGTTATCGCTAACGAAAAAAAAAACGTCAATAATTATCATATTCTCGTTATTTTCCATAAAACAACAATATTTGAAGCAATAAATATATTGGAGAAATGAGTAAATGTGTTATTATACGAAAGAAAGGTCCTGTCAAGCAACAAGCAAGTAGAATCGGCTAGTATAATTTTCAGTCTCTAATCTTTGTAAATCTAAACTCAGGCCAATTCCTGTAGTAGAAAAACATCTAAAATTTTAATTGTGATTGTTGTTGGTTAATTGTAATATATTTTCTCGTATATGTAATTTAATCCAAGGATCGATTGCAAAATTAAAACAAGAAACCGAAGACATGTGGCATATTCTATAGCAGTTATCGGTATCTATATATGGTACCGACGTACAATTCAACCAAGTTTATGTAGCACCCAAACATCCATTTAGAAATTTGGTTGGAGGCTTCTGCTGGTTTTCAGCTGAAACTTCAAAAGAAACTCGGGTGGACGTCCCGAATTACACAAATCATAAATATTAAGTGATGGAATACAAATTATCGGAATTTGTGGTATAGAAAATCAACCGCTAAAATCCAAAATTTTGGCATCCAAAATTTTAGCATTTGTTACAAACCTAATTTTCACTAGATTTTATGGGGGGAAAGAAGACGTAATACATTGTATTGGTTGCCCCAAGCCATTACATACTTCAAAAAGTTTGGTATGCCAGTAAAAGTCGTCAGATTGATGTAAAATAACCAAAAACCGCTGTATGAGTTAGCCTAGTCCTTGTAGATCGATATCTCCAAGGACCTTGATCATTACAAATAAAAATCGTAAATCAAATACTTCTGTACATCACTCGATTCTAAACTTATTGATGCTATAATAAGTCTCTCTAAGCATGAGCATTCACCAAAAATATTTTATTTTCGTCATTTGTAAATTTTCTTTCATACAAAATATATGAAGGTACAAATGTACCTTTGCCGCCGTTAAAGGGTGTAAGATTAATTTTGCTCCCTAACTTGGGGATGGGTGGTCACACATTTCTGAAATTTGGAATACATATTTTAAACTAAAATCGTAGAGATGTCAGAAAATTTCAGACCGATCCGACCCATAGCAAAAAAGTTACGGTGTTTTAAAAACGAAAAAGGTACACCTGTACCTATCCCGCTGGATGAGGGTTAAACGTTTTGCCCTCGTTTGCAGTTGCATTTTATTTCGCAGACAAAAGCGCCCATCGACAATAAATCAGACCGCGGATTGCACGTTTAGCAATTGATTGGATAAGAGACAAGTCTACATGGCACATTTTTCACGGGAGTCATAAATGCAAGTTTTTCGATCATTATATTTACTTTAAATGTAGTGTAATTTGGCTTTACAATTAACAGTTACAGCACTTTCTGACAATTAAAAAACTCATTTCTTCGCGTAACTTTTGCCCAAAAATCAAGATTTTAAAGTAAAATTTTAGTGAGTTAACCTTAAAACCAATTATTATACCCATAGATGGTGTTTTTGTTACGCCGATATTATGTAACACGTCAAAGAAGCCACCCAAGGTATGGCAAGGTAGAAATTATCAGGATCGCTCCCTGATTCGAATAAGCCATCCGTCTGTCTGTCTGTTGTCCGTCCGTGTGTCTGTTAGCACGCACGATAACTTCCGAAATAACGAAGCTAACCTTTTGAAATTTGGATCAGATGTTTGTTTTGATAAAAGCTTGAACGGTATTGAAAATGGGCCAACGAACCAAGGGTTCCCCTACCACTCATACAAATGACCTCTCCGTGATAGTTTAATTCGGCCATAAAATCCGACAGAATATCGCTAGCGATCTGAAATTTTGATCAATGTTCAATTATGACAAACACTCTGAGTTGATGGAAAATGGAGTAAGTCTAACCAGCCCTACCTCTCCTACAAACGATAGCTGTTGGATATCCTTATAAGATATTCGACTCATATACCTCCTCCTCCCTTACAAAAAACCTTGAAATTGAATATCTCGGTCTCGTTTTTCAATCTAATTTTTGTATACAATTTCTGCCGAGGTGTGGTGCTTGTATCTTCTTAACTGGCGCATAGCCTTGCGGCATCTATCTAATATCTAATCTATCTAATATCATTTTTTTCTTTCAACAGTTTTGATGTCTTTAAAATAGAAAACTATGATTCATTTTTTGCTATAATTTCGGTAAACTGCTTCTAATATTCTGCCATTAGGCAAACATTTTCCCCCTTTCATTGAACGCGAGTAAAAATTAACCCTACTTTCTTTTTTTACATTTAAGAAGTTAAAACTGTTTTTGGTGGGAAGCTCCGGATTCCAGCTCAGCACCCCAAAAAAAACATAAGAAACAAAAAAAAATTCTCCACCTCATTTTGCAATCTCAAATCACGTAATGACAAGACAACACTAATTGTCGAAGAAACGTCTATGACAACACACAGTAGTCGACAACGTCCGTCAAGGAGTTATACGGTAAAAAGATAAGCTGCTAAGGCATAAGGACGTCTATATTCTAGCGCTCTTCTCCTTTTTATGTAGATTTCATTTCAAATTCGGTCTTCGGGGTTCGCCGAATCACGATATCACGGATAGAAATAGCGCATTGTAAAAACAAAGTCCATTTGTGGAACCTCCAAGTAAACAACTTGCTTGGTATTTGGGAAGCTATCATACCAATGATTGCGCGAACTTACAGCATTTACAAATGTTTGTATTTTCATTAACGGGAAATATTTGAAAAAATTAAAAATTATCTTCCATGATTAAACTTTTTAATGAGAATAATTCACCTTTTGGTCGAAAATGTACAAACTAGAGTGATTAGCAGTAGAAATTAGAGGTCTAAATTTCCGGCATGCGGAGTTAATCTATGCTGTAGGGGATGATAAACCTCTTGCTCTTGCATTGTGACCAACCGTGACCTAAAGGCAATGGGCATCATGTAGGTTGGGGAAGCACCGACATAAATTCAAGAGGATCCGACCTTGCCTAGTATCTAGTTACGACTGACTTCGAGACTCTCAACAAAATCAATGGGCCTACATTTGTCACAACTGCAAGGAGAGGAGTGATTGATATCACATTTGCTTCTAAGGACCTGACAAACCTGGTCTATAAATGGGAGGCCTCCAGGGACATCACGCTATCGGGCCATCGTCCCAATGATATCGAACTGAACCTAGGTCACACACCTAGGGAACCTTTTCGAAATCCCGTAAAACCAGTTGGTCGCAATATAATGAAATTTTGCAGACCACCTTACCGTCACCAAGCCTCCGAATCAAATCTGTTGAGGCGGCTGAGGAGGCGACACTTTTGCTAACCAATGAAGATGCCCAATGCGCCAGCCAAAGAAGGAAAGTGCACCTTCGTGGAATCCAACCTTGGCGCAGACGAGAAGGACTACAAGGAAACTCCTTAAAATGGCTATGAAGACAAATTTGTCAGCGGATTAAAATATTTACCAACAGGCTCAAAGAATCTTAAAAAAGGACATAAGATCCGTCAAGAAGATCATCGTGGAGACGCTTCTGTGAAGAAACCAACTCCACACAGGCTACGTCCAAACTTAAGCGAGTCCTCGTTAAAGATAGTAGCCAAATACTGGGCAATCTAAGGCTACCGGACGGAACGTTTAGGGAGAGTGAAGAGGAAACCATCAATCTTCTACTTGACGTGCACTTTCCAGGAAACAGACAGGGCGAAACTCTAAGGGAAACCATAAAAAACAGTCCCCACAAAAGAGACTGGTCTCTGGTCTGCAAAATACTTACGTTAGAACGAGTTAAGTGGGCACTAAACTCGTTCGACAGCTACAAATCCCCCAGGCCTGACGGGATTTTTCCTGCTCTCCTAAAAGAGGGAATGGAACTTCTTGTCCTACATTTAAAGAATATATAAAGGACATGCCTCGTGTATTTCTACAACTGGCGAAACGTGAAGGTGGTGTTTATCCCTAAACGCCAGATAAACCATCATATGCTAAGAGTTTTCGGCCAATCAGTCTGACATCATTCCTCCTAAAGCGGTTCGAAATACTGGTAGACAGGTATATAAGGGATGTATGCCTTTTCAGACGGCCGCTGAACAACAGGCAACATGCTTACTATCGACAGAAACTGCCCTTCATGAAAGAGTGTGCACTGGGTGCATTCATCGACATCCGAGGGGCATTAGATAACGTCTCATTTACCAGCATCTCTGATGCGGCAAACGAGCATGGAATTGACCCTTTGCTGATAGGGTGGATGGGTAACATGCTCACTTCAAGGAATATTCTTATAACAGTTGGATCAAAGACCATCGAAGCAGGGTGTACCAGATGGTGTTCTCGCTCCTCTGATATGGCCCCTTGTGGTGGACACTCTGCTCCGGACCTTAGATAATAACAGAGTGTTTGCGGAAGCTTATGCAGACAACCTTGCTGTAAGAGTCAAAGGCAAATTTGTGAATACAATCTGTGACCGAATGCAATCGACACTACTCGACGGCTAATCAACAGTAGGCAAAATTGGCTATCAGTAAAAGCCGAGAAGACTGTCTTGGTTATGTTAACCAGAAACCGAAATTGGGGAAACTTCACCTTGGCCAGGCTACACGGTGTCCGAACTTCATCTATCTCCTACAGTCAAATATCTCGGAGTACACTTGGACCTCAAACTTACGTGGACACTCCATATTCAAGCACAATGCCATAAAGCCTGCGCAGGCTGGTGCTGCAGAACTGCAATAGGTAAGTCTTGTGGGCTTCCACCACAACGGGTACACTATGGACGTATACTTCCATCATATTACCCGTCCTGCTATACGCTTGCATTGTTTAGTGGCCCAGAGTCAACGTAGGCGTCAGCAAGAAGCTGCTGACGCATGTGCAGAGACTGGGCTGCCTAAGCATCACTACACTGGGGCAATGAAAACCACTTGATGTGGAAGTGAAGAGGAAGGCAATGGTCGACCGTCTTGTAAACATGGAAAGATAACAACATTCCACGGTCATGCGTCGAAAATGAAAGCACTTCAAAAACATCCACAGGCACTGATGCCTTCGGACAGAACAATTTCGAAATACGTCTTCGATAAGTCATATCAAGTAATCCCCAGTGACAGAGCAGAATGGTCCTCTGAAGGCCACTCTGACTTCGTTGGAGATGACATAATTAATCTACATTGATGGATCAGTGATGGATGGCAGGGCCGGTTCATGGATTTTCTCGGCTCAACCAAGAATTGAGCTATACCAGTCTTTTGGGAACTTTACATCGATCTTTCCAGCAAAAATTTACGCCATTATAGTGGCAACCCATGAATTTTTGCGGTATACCTGGCGAGACCGCAACATTCGAATGAACTCGCCCGACAAGACTCTAGCTCACACATGCTAGATCCGGAGCCAGCTTTCGGCATACCATATCATTCGTGATCAAACTTCGGCTGCGATTCATGCCGGAATCTGGGAGAACATAGATAATTGCACTTATGTGAAGTTAGCCCGCACACATTCGCAAATTACGCACGTTATCGTTTGTTCGCCTGCGGCTACGTTTGTTCGTGAATGTTCGTCAATTATTTTCGTTTGTTCGTTTCTAATTGTTTAATAATACCAACTTTAAAATTCGATGTGTGAACTTAGCCCTCCATCGTTAAATATGGTCGGATAAATATAAATTTGGTATCAATCGAAAGCCAGACGTTTGTTCGTTGTTTTGGTTTTGTTCGTGCTGGAAACGCAAGGATTCAGGAGTAATTAAGGGAAAACAGAAGACGAGACACAAACCACCATATAATAAAGCAAATTCTGGTTACGCTACTCTCCACTAGATGAAACTCAGCGTTTGTTATATGTATGGTTTGTGTCTCGTCTTCTGTTTTCTTTAATTACTCCTGAATCCTCGCGTTTCCAGGACAAACAAACGCACAAAACAACGAACAAACGTCTGGTTTTCGATTGATACCAAATTTCTACCAATCCAACCATATTTACAGATGGCGGGCTAAGTTCACACTTAGAGTTTTAAAGTTGCTATTATTAAATAATTAAAGACGAACAAACGAAAATAATTGACGAACATTCACGAACAAACGTTGCCGCCGTCGAACAAATGGTTACGAGGGTAATTTGAGAAAGTGTACGGGCTAACTTCAGATAAGAGATTAATGCCGACAGACTAAAGCCTTCATCGCCACATCCATGCGACACGTAGCGTTCTCCCTGCTCAATCTTAGGAAAGGGGACATAAACACCCTCGCAGATCTAGTGACAGGTCATTGCTCTCTAAATTATCACCTAAACAACATTAAGATGGTACTATCGGCTACGTGTGGCCAGTGTGAGGAAGAAAAAGCATTGGATTTCATATGTAGCTGTCCGGCCTTTTCAATGTCAAGGATGAGGTATCTTGGCGATTACCTCACTACCTCTTGGTACCTCGGTTCGCGAACTCCTGCATCAGACAAAACAGCGCCTAAGCGCAACGGAAGGGTACAATTGGTCGAGTTAGTGGCCTGAATGCCTGTACAGCGTGGTCCGCCTACTAGTTCGGGCGTGGCATTGGGCTGTGTCTTTGTAGGTATGCGTGTCCAAGTCGGGCGAATCGTGCTGGGAAGCAATCGCATGGAATGAACCTGCTTACTTCTTTCGAAGATTTCGATTCTGGTCAATGTTTGAATTTTATTTTTTCAATAAATTTCTTCCATCGATTTAGTTTTGATTTTACTATCATTAAGTGCGCTTTTTTATGATCCTTTGTCCGGGATCATGGTTTCAGGGTTAAATTAGGGATATTGAGCTTTAAGTTGTAAGAGACAATTGATTTTTTTTAAGCCTTTATATGCCTGTGTCAATTAAAGGGTATGTCAAGTACACTTTTTTTTTGCAGGGAATCGCATAAGAAATCATTTTCTGGTGGATTTATGCCTTAGTTTTCAGACATAATGTATAAGGATAACGATCATTAGAAAGTAGTGTATGAAAATTTGTTAGCTCGTTAAGTTGTTAACAACACATCTAAATTAAATAACGAACCATACATCTCTCAGGTATGGCAGCAGGGTTCCCGCAACGTTCAATAAAATAATAATTTTTTGGCAGTTCTCGTGAATATCTTCATAACGGTGATGGTAATGTAATCTGAAAAAATCCAAGAAATATTTGTATCTTGACACCCAATGAAATGCTAAAAGTCTTCATCATAGGGTGACCCCAAAATGGAACTACGGTCGACTAAACTTTTAAATTATTAGGTTTCCGGGTACGATTTTTAGAAATAGATATCTCTCTGACGGTACATTTAACGAGAAATTGACTTGATTGAATTTGAAGCTTTGAAACACTAAAATAGATATAATTGCCATGAAAAACGTGTAAACAACAAAATCTTCTTTTTTTGGTCAGTTTTGGCAATTTAGAAGCACGAAGATTAGAGATATTTTCATTTTAATGTAGGGAACCAAAAGAACCCTATCTCTGACTCCAATAGCCTTCGTATGGCTTTTCTTTGGATTATTTGTAATCATTTTTTTTTATAGAAAAAAGATGGATGATGTTCTGGATTGTTTTACAGCATTTTTGAAAACAAAAGACCAACCCCCTTAAAGATACCAACTACACAATTTGCAGACTTTTTTCTTGTTGCATCTTCACTAATTAATTTGTTTTAACTAATTTAGTACACAATTTAAATAAGATTTATTAACAGAATACAAAAATTTAAATTCCTAAAAAATTTACCGCTAAATCGACAAAAACAATTTCATTGTGACATCCAATTCTACACTTTCTTTAGTTTTCAACGGCTTTTATAACTGTTGACTGGACCAAAACAACAACAACAAAAAAGAGGATACTTTCCTAAACGTTTAGAATCCAAAAATCTCTCAAAATTAGTTAAGGAAATATTTTCCAATCATACGTAGGTGTCGCTCACTTTGACTGTGACTCACTGCATATTAGCGTAGGAAGAAATTCGTTATGTTTCTCTCAAATGACAGAAACAAATATATTTGGAACAAATTTAATACATGTTGTATGAGTACATATACAAGATGCCGTCATCCCATCGATAACTTCCTTCATCGTTTTCCCACTATCGCATACGACCACTCTATACAGGAACGAGGAACTTTTTCAAACTACTTAAGTTCATTATTGGCAACAGATCAGCTTTTTTTCTGTTTTCTACAAAGTCAAGTTGCCTCGCATGTAGGTTGTGTATGCCTTTTATCTGTAAGTCCATTAGGGAAAACTTTTCGTTTTTCCGAGATGTAATCTAAAGTTGATGCAAAGAGCAGCAGCAGTTTTCCACGTCAAGATATGACGTTATATTTTTGTTTACGACTAACTCTCAACACACGCGAACTAACTGAATTATACAAATGCCTCTCATCTTATATGGCTTAACTTTTATCTTATCATCCAAATTAAGGATTTTATAGGTTTTTGTGATTTAGTTTTTGAAGAAAGCAGCAAACTATCATATACGAGTCCAATATCTGTGTTTAGTGCTATTTTGAGACGAATGTTATCTCTCGGTAATTGACGGGAAAGAAACTTAGCATCAAAAGAAATTAATAGCCTCTAAAGGGAAACTGTAGCCGCCATACTGTTCGGCCATTTTGTTGTCGTAAAGTAAAAACAATAGTCATTCTGTTAAAATTCTAACTAGAATAACTCGGCGAAAATGCTACTTAGTTTTTTTCTCAACAAAAATTACGACAGTTACAAAGTCCAACCATTCAAAATTCACCCAAATTAAAATTCTTAACTTAACCGCTACAAACTATAATAAATAACTAAAGTCTGGATAAACTTTGAAGTCACTAAACTGAAATACCGCTCTAGTAATGCAAGAGAAATTTACAAGGTGGGTTTCGTCCATTTTTGGTTTAAATCAACGAAATTCATTTTTTTATGCCCTTCGCTCGTAGAGTCAACGAAGGGTATATTAACTTTGTCATGAAGTTTGTTACGCATTGAAGGAAGCATCTCCGACCATATAATATATATATAATATATGATCAGCATAACATGGGGAGTCGATTGGGCGATGTCCGTCTGTCTGGCTGTCCGTCTGTCCGCCTGTTGCTACGCGTTTTACTCGGTCAATTTAAAAGCTATGAAGCTGACATTTTTCACATATGCTTCTTTTTGCTGCAGGCAGTTTGTATGTTTGAATCGATAAAATCGGACCATGGGGTCATGGGGCTACCAAACAAACCTAACCCCCCAAATTAGGTTCTTCTAAGAAAAACTTTTTTGTTTGTGCACCGATTTCAACCAAATTTCACACAAATGTATTTCTATTGATGACACACAACATATGTGAGAATGGTTCAAATCGAACCATGGGATCAACGGGCTGCTATACAAACTCAACCCCCCAAACTAGGTTCTTCTGAGAAAAACTTTTTTGTTTGTGCACCGATTTCAACAAAATTCCACACAAATGTATTTTTATTAATGACACACAACATATGTGAGAATGGATCAAATCGAACCATGGGATCAACGGGCTGCTATACAAACTCAACCCCCCATTTCGGTTGTTCTGAGAAACATTTTTTTCACCAATTTCACAGAACCTTCAAAAAAAGGTCAAAACAAATGGAATCGAACTATGGAGCCATGCTCCCGCATCTCCCAATAAAATTTTCTTAGTAAATATTTTTATTTGCCCAATTATTCCAACCAAACCCCACACAAATATTGTTTTATCGACGCAACGGAACTTTTGTGAAAACAGAAGGAAGAGAATTGGGGGGAGGGGTTAAATACAAGTCGTAGGTACGCCCGAAAAAACTTTTAGCCCGGACGAGAGCGAAGGGTATCCAAATTTCGGCCGCGCCCGAAATTAGCCTCGGTCTCGTTTTAAATTTCCATATACAGTAAAACACGGATAAGTGCACATCGAAAATGCACATTTTTTCGTGCACTGAAGCGTGTTGTGCACTTATCACTGCTCCATACAAACTATCTAATTTACGTAGCATAAATGGACTGGTAACAACTGGTATTGATACAATTGGAAAAATTTAAAATAACTAAATAATAGCAAAAATAAACTTACTAGAAAAATTTCCACTTTATACCAACAAAAAATGTGTCGATTTGTACTTTTCGTAGCAGAAGTTCTAAGGATGTGGGTTGAGTTGTTTCGGGACTCTTCTACTCAATTTATTTTAATACCAATTCCTATCAAAATGGTCAATAATTTCTAATATTGTATTACCACTCTCACTTATATGACCCTAAATAAAACATATTGACTCCATTTAAAAACATCTCGATCTCTCATTCCTAAATTACAAGCCCCGGGACAGCCATGGTTAGGAATATTTTCCTTGAATGGAAATCACAATTTAATATACAAAGCAAAATGTTTCGCGATTTCAGTCTAGACCAAATCACGTTATTTCAATTTTAAGAGCTCAAACAGAAAAAACTTTAAAACCCCACCATGCTTAGGTCCATGTTTTTCAAACAAACGTAAAGGCTTTTTAAGCAGTATTCGGTTATATTTACCTTGTGTTCGCTGCAAAACTGCCACAAAATTATTGAAAATTATAGCTCACAATTTAATATTTCTCGACGAAAAATTAACAATTTCTTTGCATTGAACAAAGTCGGTACCGAATTTGAATACAATGCTGATATGGAATCCATTCTAACCTTAGTTTAGACCACTCTTTCCCAACAGGTGGACCGTGCGTCGGTGGTGAGAGCCCGGTAGGTGGTCCGCGGGGAGATCCTGGAGACTTGTTAAAAAATAAAATAAATAACAGGCGCGACAATCCAACATTGTACTAAGGCCGCAGGATGTGTTAGTGACATCCTATTTCCAAGATCTTATCTGCTTTTTGTTGAGGAAATGAGATCAGCATCACGCTCAGCAGTGTTATTTATCCCCATAAATGGGTACTCGTTTAAAATCTGAGTGAGATCATAGTCGGTCACAAGCTCATGAGTTCGAAAAATACCATGGCTCACGGTGAGATTCGAACTCATGACCCTGTGCACCGAAGGTGCGCGCACTAACCGGAGACTGGTTACAAAAAGTTATATTTTCTTCTGACTAATTAAAGTCACATGCCAAACACGCGCTCTCCTCGTCATGTAACAGATTGTCCAGTAATTACTTTGCTGCATGATCCGTGATTATGGGAAGGCGATGGGTTGCTTATTCGTTGTTCGTTGCTTATAGTCCAATTCCAAAATTATTAGAACTTATTCGATAGCAAAAATTCAAAAGGGTTTTCGCGCTAAGCATTGTCACAAGTCCCAGTCTAAAGACCGAGCTATACCGATTACTAGATAACTTTTAATCGAAGTTAGCTCTTTGAGACAATACATATATGCGAGAAAAATTTCAACTGGTGAGGCTAGTGTTGACGCGAACAAAACAGTTTTTCTCCCTTCTCTCAACCTGGCAAACATGGCAAATCAAATTCCAGTGTAATGACGATCGGTTGCATCAGAAACTTCAGGACTCCGCCTTCGAAGAGATGGAAGCCGAACCTAATGCTCAGTAAGTCATTTTCCTCAAACAATAGCACCAAGATGACGTATGTATGTGTTAGGCGAAGGATTTTTTTATATGAACACTTTTTTTTTTGAAGTGGGAAATAACAAACGAACTAAATAATAATAAAGTATAAGTCTTTTGTGGGCCAACATTATCACTTGGTTGCAGAAATGGGAAAACAACATCCAAAATAATGTTTTTCGCCAAAAAATAAAAACCAACATTTTCTAACAACCTAACGACTATCCTAGTGGTGTCCTGTGATCTGAAGGAGAAGACTGACTGAGACTGCTAACATGAACGCTGGAACGACAAAGAGACTGCCACTTTTGCTACACATTTTTTATCAAGACAATGTTTGATCTTAGCCGTAAGCTGCTCCCAAAAAGAGCAATTTTTAACTCTTCTACATTCTAATTCTTCTACATTTTCATAAATTGAATCAATAAACATTAGGTATCTCCGGCTAAGATCGCAAAAACTCTTGAAATAATCCACTGGTTCAAAACGTCTGCACTAATAAATTTTTCAAATGCACGTGTACACTTATCCGTCAGAAATCGTGTCCAAATGTTGTTAACCCTACCAACAAATTGCGTGCCCTTAAGCGTGTTGTGCATTTATCCGTGTTGCACTTATCCGTTTTGAAATGTATTGAAAATCGCATTGAATGGATGGTGCATGAAAATTGTGTGCACTTATCCGAGTTTTGCACTTAAGCGTGTTGCTTTTAACTCTGTTTTACTGTAATCAATTATATTTGAAATTAGTTTGATAAAAAGCCTCCTTTTCAAAACCCAATAAAATCAGTCAAAAGTTAGATCGGCACGATAACGCATAGATTAAAGACATCATTTGAATGCTAGAAAGCATATTAATAATAATAAATGCGCAAATATTAAATCCTTGCTTTTAATGTTAACTAAAATCCATAACAAAAACAAAACTTTGTAAAAAAAAAACGCGAAACTTTTCAATATTCTGTTTCCATTTGCTATACGAAAACTTTTCCATATTAGCTCCATCATGATTTTTTATGTTTCAATTTTCATGGCTTCTCTCCCAGTGAATTTTTCCCACCCTGAAGATTCCATAAAATAAAGAGATATATCCTGTCGTTTCGTCCGTTCGTCCGCAACTACCACTATACTATAGGACCGAAGAAAGACCAACAAAAACAACAACGGCGACTTCGTCAAGAAGGCAGAGGTGAAGGGGTCAAACCAAAATTATTTTTTCGATACTCTGCCAAGACTGGCTGTAGTTAGCGAGAGCACAGGTGTAGCAGAATATGCAATTTGCAAGTTAGATGTACACAACGCTACTCCCGTTTTCCAGTACAAAAAAAAAGTTGGTATCCAAAGTGGCGGAAAAAGAAGTTGTTGTACACCCTACGAAAGTTTTTAATGAACTCCTTAGATTGGTATTTATGGCCAATAATAATGGAGAATGTGGGGTATCTGAATGAGTGGTATTCAAGTCGACAGTCATCGATAATGACATCGCTTATGATATGAATAAATGATTGGAAAAGTGAAAAAATCATTATGAAAAGGACACACCATGATAGCTGGTATCGCCGGTATACTTTGCCTTGTGTGTAGGTACTATTGAATATGGTTATGGTTTCGTTGCACATGACTAGCTTTATCGCGGACACTTACAATTATGGGGCAAGTAAATTTACAGCATTATTATGGCTAATGGTAGGTGTAGATGAATGAAAATATCATTAGCGATAAACGAATTTAATGGACTCGGTAATTTGTTGAGAATTAACTGTATAATAATAAAATAAATAGGTTTCATTCATAGCGTGAAAATTAATTGAGTCTTATCATGAATTTTCTTGAAACTGGACGTTCGCACAAAGTGTCAAGATTAGTATGTCAAAATTATGATATAATTTCAAAATTACCTCAATTTTGCCTGAGTAAGTTTGGAATAAGTTGACAAAGTCTAGACAGATAAGTGGGTAAATATTACTCCTTCAGTTAGTTGATAGTGGTGTGATTTTGATTAATGATGGAAAGTTTAAAGTTTAGCCACAAAAGCTAGAAACTTTGTTAATCCAAGGCTTAGCTCTGTATCTTTGCTGCACACACTTCAATTTACAAACGATTTTCTTTTATAAGAATAATAATGCATACGGGGACGGATACTCCAACCTTGAAAATTAAAGTGTAATTAAGCACCCTGCGGTCATCCGATGATGTCCAGGGGGCAACGAGCGAGCAGCGGTATGCGCTTCCTATAGCTCAGTCTCGGGAGGGAGGGGCGGGGTTTGTGCCACTCGTTGCCCTGTCCTTTTAACAAATAAAAAGAGATATCACATGCCTAGGTTAACGAAACACAACTACCTCAGTGGTCTTCTTCTTTATACTCCGTGCAGTGCCGGATTAACCACGTGGCAGAAGGTGGCAAATGCCGCGGGCCCCGGGCTTAGGAGGGTCCCGCGGTTGCCTAAAAAAATAAATAAGCTGCTGCATAATGTTACAAAAAAGCATAAATTTCCGTTACTTCCGTTGAAAATTTATATTCATTTTCATTCTCTTTCAACCTATCGGTTGGGTATTTTCACGAAAGTCATACAAGATACTGGTTCGAAAATACCAATCTTGAAAAGATTATCCGATACTAGATGGTCTACACGACCTGATGCGACGAAGGCACTTTTAAGTGATTTTCCCATTATTAAACGAGTTTTGGATGACTTATCCAATAACCACGATCAAAAAGCAGTGTCGTAATTAAGCTTACGGACTAGCTTCCAAAATGAATAGGCTAGAAACAGGAATATTGATGGTAGCATGGAATTACAATTTAGAACGCTTACAAGCGACTAACGCTTCATTACAGTCGGCTGATCAACCTCTTAATATGGTATAGGATCTGTATAAGTCATTACATTGCTACGTACAAGCAATGCAGTTCGCATACAAAGATAAAGAATAAAAAGCCATAGCTCTAGTGCAGACATGTCAAACTCGCGGCCCGCGGGCCGCATGCAACCCACCTCCTGGTTTTATGCGGCCCGCGGCCAGGTCGAAGCAAAACAATGTGTAACAATACAAATGCGTTTGGTGGAAAATTAGCTGGAGTTGAACTCAAGTCTAAAGAATTTACTAAAACTAGTCAAGTAGGTTGCATAATTTTACAAATCTGCCTCTAAAGCTACTATAAACAATTCGCTGGCGGAACATTACACTATCAGCTCTGGAGAAAAATAATTTCTTCTTCTTTTTATCGACACTTATCTTAGCGTCTTATAGCGGACAATATCGGAAACACAGAAGTTCTCCTTGTGAGAGCGGATAGCAGAACAAGCCGTGAAATTGTATTTTACCGGAATTCGGTCAGGAAAAGTTTTCTGAATTTGCCGAACCTAACAGTTATCTGTCACGCTTGCATTATAATTTGCATTCGCATCTTTCAGCTTATGGATATAGAACATCTTGGATTGAAATTTATTTTAAAGAAGGCCATGCTAAAGAATCTGATAATCCTCTATTTTGTATCTCGGAAACATGAGAACGTCAGTGGAAGTACCTTATTTTTATACCCTTCGCTCATAGAGTGAAAGGGTATATTAACTTTGTCATGAAGTTTGTAACGCATTGAAGGAAGCATCTCCGACCATATAAAAAGTAAACATATATGTATATGATCAGCATTACGAGTCTGTCTGTCCGTCTGGTGCAGCGCGTTTTTCTCGGCCATTATAAAAGCTACGGAGCTGAAATTTTGCACACGTGGTTATTATTGCTGCTGTTTTGGATGTTTGAATCACCGAAATTGGATCACTGGGTCATGGGGCTGCCAAACAAACCCCCCAATTTAAGTTCTTCTAGGAAAAACTTTTTTATTTGTGCACCAATTTCAACCAAATAACACACTGTTGAGGACACAAAACATATCTAAGAATTGATCAAATCTGACCATGGGATCATGGGGTGGCCATACAAACCCAACCCCCATTTTGGTTCTTCTAAGAAACATTTTTGCCCCAATTTCACAAAACCTTGAATGTGTCTTTACCAAAGCAACAAAAAAGTTCAAAACGAACGGAATCGTACTGTGGGGTCATGCTTCCGCAACCCAATACAATTTTAATTATTTTTATTTGCCCACTTATTTAAATACAAGTCATAGGTACGCCCGAAAAGAACTTTTAGCCCAAAGAGAGCGAAGGGTATCCAAATTTCGGCCGCACCCGAAATTAGCCTCGCCCTCGGGGGTTGGCGAGCGTAGCGAGCAGGGGGCGAAGCGCCCTAGTTTTTTTTTTCTTGAATCGATCAAGCCTGAAAATTTATTAAAAAAAAAAACGTCCTCTATTATCGGCCGTTTCATCTGCGGTCTATAAACTTTTTCGAAAAATAGACCACTATTGCCCCCTGTGGAGTTTTATTGGTCTTAGGTCGCATCCTTGAATGGCTGCAACTTTCGAAAAGCTTTGAGCTGGCGATCGAGATCCCAGTGCTGGGTTTTAAAACTCCAGCTCCTCTTTCATGCTCCTTTCCGAATTAATAATTCAAGTACTACTAGAAATAATTGCCATTTTCAATACGACCAGGTTTAGTACCTGTGAAGCACCATGTAATTTTCCTGACTGAAGACCGGTATGCTAGGTAATATTTGCAACCGCCTATTTATGTGATTTGACCCGCGAATACGTCTTGTAACAAACATTTATTATTCCCATCCATGCATGCATGTTAGGCGTTGAAATTTCTGATGCTTGGTGGAATTTTGGTCGGTTTCAGATACAACATAAACTAAGGGCTCCATTACACAGTCATATTTATATTATAATATGTATGCCATATGCCTAAGCCTACTCGATTCATTCAGTATAATTTTTTAGACGTGCAGGAAGCGAAATCAAGTAGGCTTAGGGATATGATAATATCTATTATAATATATATTACCAATATATGACTATGTAATAGCGGCCTAACAAATTCTGATCACTCCTCTAGCCGATCTCAAATTGTCCAGCGCGAAAAATGTCCTAATTGTCTTCCTTTGGGCTCCAGGAAATTACCATTTAAAAAAAGTTGATCTTGAAGCTCTAAAAGTCCTAGTCCTATAGCATTCCCCAGATAGCACGTACCGTTATGAAAAAAAAAAATAATTTGGCTCTTTAAATGAATTCTAAAGGGTAAATTATCAAATTTGGCTCTTCTGGCTAAAAGTTTGTCAACCATAGCACTACATAATAAGTTGGTAAAGACTGTGATCAGTCTTGTTTGCTTTTAGCCTTTAAAGTTTGAACCCCGTACGATCGATATTTAACTAGATAATAGCACTTTTATGTTTGACAATCGCTCATTTTCGATAACTCGGGAACCATTTGACCGATCATTCTAAAATTTGGCTTGCATGTAGAGGTACTTGGCGCTCAAATTTTCTTACAATTTCAAGGCCCTACGTATCAGCGTTCATAAGTTACAACAGCCCAGATCTCAGTATAATTTCAAATTCATGTACTACATACAATTATTATCGAGCATGGTACCAGTACGAAGCCGCAAGCTTACGGTTACCTAAACAATGGCAATCTCTGTAAGTCTTTTTTCCAGTAAATTTTTACTAGACACTTTCTAGTATGTTAAATCACTAGTATTCTAGTAATTGTGGAAAATTATAACTGCTATCTAGAGATTTTAACTAGAATGGCTGTGAAAAGGACCGAATCTCCTCCTAAAACTACACCCAGAAAAAAAATTACTTTTATTAAAGAAAAATTACATAGAACCTATGAAATTTCGGCTATGATTTGGAGCCGATGAAATAGCCTCTTTGGGACAATGATAGAAATATCATTGAAAATATAAAGTGAAAATTCCATTATAACAATGAGATCGTTCATCGATTCCATGTAAAAATTTCATTGGATTTTATTTAAAAAAAAATAGAAAAGAATATTTTTTATTTTTTTTATTTTTTTTTATACTTTTTTTTTATTTATTTTTTCTATTTATTTTTATTTCAAATTTTTATATTTTTTTTATTCATAAAAAACCTTATGCCGAAACTTGGATTCGAACCCGGTCGGCCTGCGTGCCAGTCCGTTCACATTGCCATGAGACTAGATGTGGAATGTTGTCAACGTTTCTAAAATCGTAACTACTTGATACGCGGTGCAATACAAAACTAAAATGTTTATACATAGAGGCTATGCAAAAAAATCATAGTTCCCATGAAGTTGATTTACTAGATTCTAAGTAATTTGTTGCATTAGTTGTATGTCGGCATGCATTAATTCTATTACTACTGAAATTTTAAATTCTATGAAAGTGTATTTGATCCAATGGCATTTTTAATTAATTATATTCAAACTTCATACGTTTAAAGAAATTTTCTGTTTACTAGAAGTAAAGTAAAAACTTCATTGGTTTTAATACACGTTTTTTGCTGGGTGTAGATATCCATTTAATATCACTAGATTTCTTGCAAATTGCCCCTAGATTAACAGTAAATATTAATGAAAGACTATTAAATTTCGCTAGAAAATAAGTGAATGTTATTCTACTTTCATTTTCGTCTCACCCTCTAATTCTTTAGTTGATTTTTATACACGAAGTAAGTCGCATATTGCTATAATTAGTGTCTGTGAAATTTTGTGTACTCTTAGGTAAGTTTCCGAACGCAAGAGTGAAAATGTGTTTAAAATATGTAATGAATGCTTCAATGAATTTTTATTTATTTTTTCTCTTCAGTGCAGTGATGAAAGTGGACCACAAAATATTTAGCTTCCATGGAAAAGACGGCCGGTTTACATTGAAACTCGTTACACGATATTATAATACATTTGATAAAAATATAAAATTATTTTACCAGACTGTTTTATTTTCGTTCAATTTTTAGATGAATGTTCGTGCAAAAATCAATAGTGTAATGAAAAATCCTAAAGAAATTATTCGAATTATCTAGATTTTCTATTGAATTCAAATTAAATCTGGTCGAATTTACTAGATTCCATTAATTTCATTAGGGAGAAGATCTAGTGAAATACACTAGTATAACTGGATTTCCAATGAATTTTTTTATAGAATTCTAGCAATTAGGTACTAGAAATCCATTTATTTTCACTAGATTTCTATTAGAAAAGTTTACTGGATTTCCAGTAATATTTTTTTCACTAGATTGTCAACTAGAAAATCTAGGAGCTAAAATCTAGTTGTGAATTACTGTAATCTAGTTGAAAAAGATCGTGTCGCTTTTGCCTTCCCTTTGCATGGCTCTGAGAAAAGCGACTTCATTGTTACAGGCGGGAGGTAGTATGGTTTAGAATTTGTTTGAAATCTGAATTCCGAAGGTATATGTAAAGCATTGGGCCTTCGGGAGTCTGGTCACCTTAATTTAGGCGATCAAGGGTATCAAGAATGTAATCAATTTTTTGATAATAATTTTTACCAAGAGAATTTAGTCAGGCTCGGGCGTTTTTAGTTTTAAAATATTTCAGAAAATATATACATACATAGTTACTTACCTAGTTTTTCAATATTAAATATGAAACACGAATTGGACAAGGACAAGGACAGCCTGAATAACACAAGAATCCAAGTAACACAACACCATCACAGCGGAGCACAACATACAGCGGAGGACACTCACTATTTTTTGTCAAAATGAGAGAGCGCCAGTGGCAGTGACCATATCCAATCTTCAATCGACCTTAAATTAAAAAAAATATATTAAAATATTAGGCGTGTTGTCATGTAATCCGGTATAGATTATAGTTTAGTGTAACTATAGATGGGGTTACAATAACAACGGTCGTCTTATTTTAACATAGGGGGCCGGTTTGCTGACCCAGACTCGCAAAAAAACCATCGAGAGTAGCATCCACGTTAAATTTCAAATTGCCACGTAGGCATTGCACTTTATTTCGAAATATTGCTCATTTATATTTTTCTTTTTTTTTTACACTTTACAAACGGAAAAGTTTAAATACTATTTTTTTCAATGAAAACATACTTTTATGCGTGAACCATAGTTTTTTTTTCAGAATAAGAATTTAGCAAAAGACATTTTTAACAAATTTACAAACAAAAAATATTTTTTTGGCACACGTTTGTATGCAACATGTAAACTATACCATAAAAGCTTCCACTTTAAAATTTAATTATAGCTAGTCATTGGAAAACGTATTAGAAGTGATTGCGATTGCATACATTTAGGCGAATTTTGAAAAGCTCATTAAAACTGAATATCTACTGCTATTCGGGTTTGAATGACTAACCTGAATAAGGCTCCGGGTTAGCATTTGTTTAAAAATTACCCCGTATAGCGTAGGTTAGAGGGGATTCACACTATGGACAGGATTTACTAAAACCACTAAATTAATCGAGTCGAAACCCGCCTACTAGATTAAATCGTACGTCATTAAATTCAAAATGCATCGTAGAATGTACTTAATGCAAGTAAAATTGCAATATACGAGTAATATGGTACAACTTTTAACTAAATCTAGGATTTAGTAAATCTTGTCGATAGTCTGAATCGTCGCTTCTTCTTCTTCCTTGCCTCGTTCTTTATACCGCTCCATGGTTTCGCGTTGCTCGACCTGCGGTGTAGGCACATCGCCCGTTTTGGCGGTAATATCTCAGCATATTTCTACAGGCAGCTCTATCTTGGATCGTGTCATCGCCGAGACCAATGCGTTGTTGTTGCTTTTTCATTTTCATATCCATATCCATATGTTCTTCGGTCTGCCTCTGGCCTTGGGTCCATCAAGTGGAACTTCCATTGATATCTGATTCGTCCCTAAGCTGTTGAAAAACATGGCCAACATAACCTGGGGCCATATCATGTAATTCGAAACGAAAACGAAAGTGACGAAACTTTCGTATTCGATTCGAAAGCAATTTGGTATCATTTAACTCATTCGTTTCGAGTAATTGGTATTGCCTTATGAATGCATCCAATTTCCCTTTCAGTACCAGAATTAATCGAAAGATGTAGTAGTCCGAATGTCAAAGTAAATTCTTTGTTGTGTTTCAAAATAAGTTTTTAGTGTTGAAGGATACTAATAAATGAAATACGTATAAGTTAAATATGACGCAAATGTGTTAACATTATGGCAGAAACGATACCAAGATGTACATATAAGAAATAAAGCCGGAAATGTGACGAGTGTTTAACCCTTAAATGCATGGGGTCTGAACCCATTATCGTAACTGACCTCCCCTTATGTAAAGTCGGTCAATGAACACGGAATCAGCCTTTATTTTCCCAGAAAATAGCCCGTTTTCCCAGCAAAGCGAAAATAGTAGAATTTGTATTGTGTACCAAATATGGTACGCCATGCATTCAGGCCATATGTTGTAAATGAAAGACATTTTTCAACTTTTATTTAATCTGCCTCTTACTTTAATAGGAACAGTGCAAAAAAGGATAATGACTAGTGAGTGTTTTGATCGAAATTTTAGTGGAAACTCGATATAATGAACTCCTCTTTATTAAAGGAAAGGTGGTCATTTCTATAGAAAATCGAAAATTCAGATGTTTAAAAGGGAGCACGCGTAGGTGCGTGATTAGTTTATTATTCCTTATTGAAATTTGTATCGATGGCTATTTGTGACATATCCTGGAAGTTGATGGAAAGTGGGGTAGGTCTTACTAACTCTACATCCCCTACAAACCTAAGTTTAGCCATGTCTTTTGATAGAATGTCGCGAAATTAACTGCTGCCTGCTTTATAAACCAAATTTGTCCAGGTCCCAGGACATGTCCACAAGAGTCAATGTAATTTTTTGTTTATCGAATGTGGTATTCCACATAGTCTTCCATATGAAATGGTTGACCCTAGGAACACATTTTCTGGGGATCCTGACCGTGGACTTCCAAGACAATACTTATAATCATATCATAATCAAATGGTTTAAGAAATTGGATATCATGGCGCAGTTGCTTGAGTCCTGGTGAAAGTCCAAGCATCTTACTAAAATGTTAAGTACCTACGAAATCTCGGTTTTTAGTGGTATGTCCTAAGGACAAAACAAAAGCTGTGAACAATTTTTGCAGTACGTACCAGCTAAAAAGACTGGGATTATAAGAAGTAGCTACAGAAACACTAAACCCTGACCGGTGTGCTATGGAAAACAAAATGACAAAAACGACTCTTATAAATCAACTATGACAGCTCCGTTTCCTTAGATCCTGATCAGGATTGATTAACCTATCTTTCATAAAAAATGGCAGAAAATGTCCTGGAAAAATGGATCGGTGACAAAATTTGTACGAAAATTTAGGTTATTTGGACCTGTTCTGGGCCCAATAAAACGCACCATCATGCTGAAAGAGCTGATAATTAACATTTTATGAACACATCCTACCCTACCCAAGACTAAAAATAATTTCATCAACTAAGAACGATCAAAATGTATGTATAGATATTTCTGAATATGCCCCAATGCATGTTGTACCATATATGGTACGTTACAAAATTGGTGCAAACAATACCTTCGGTGACTTTTTTTGGTAAAAATCTTAAAAGGATCTCAAGAACATATTCCAATTTATCCACCAGTATTTTTCCTTTTCCAAATAACGGTAATTTTCGGCATTTTTTTAGCTCTAAAGAAAAGCTTTTAAAATTTCACAAAAAATAACGTTCGATCACTTTGACGATGCACAGACAATTTAAGGAAAGCTTCAGTAGGCCAAAATTGAACTTATGTGAAAGCTTGTTTTGTCTACTTTGGGAAAAAGTAAAAAAAATCAAAAATTTAATAATCGCTAGACTTTTGCAGGAATCTAGCCATGTACCATATATGGTACGCTATGCATTTAAGGGTTAATATGATTCGAACCTTCGCCCCAAATCGTGGATCTGTACAAGTGCGGCGCGCAAGCCATCCCGAAGAAAATAGTGCATACATACGAGCAAACGATGACGATAATACTCGTAGTAATGAAATTCATATTATGTACATACATAGGTACATATATCATCGATACTTTTCCCGTATTTCTGTACATTTTGGGATAAAAAAATAGAATTAATAAAATGTGCTCTAGATGAATTAGTCCAGTACAATAGGTTCAAAATAGCCCCAAACCCAAACATCCAAAAAAAAAGAAATTTTTGATGCCAAATTGTTGAATACACTGCCCAATATTCGCATTAAAAAGTTACACCAATTTGCGCCATGCGTTAAGGGGGGAGGGGGTGGCAAAGGGGTCAAAATTCAGTTTGTTGCAAATATCTGGAAAACTATGAGTCTGACCTTAAAAACTTCTGTGGACGAAACGAACTACACAAAATTACCTTTGTGATGATATGTAACACTCTTGATATTTTTCAGAAAATTATACGCTAGACCACAAAGTATTATAGTGAATTTTCATTTTTTGAGTTTTACATTTCGCACTGTAACTCTTGATAAAATAGACTTAGGATCATAAGATCTTGTCCATATATTGCTAACAAGATTTATTTGATTTGAACCAAAAATTAAAGTGCTCCGACCATTGACACCCCTCCTAACATTTTTCAAAAAGGCATGTAGTTTCTTTTCAAATGGAGCCAGGCAGATCAAATTTGGTAGGGTGCCTAGTCCAAGGCCCATTATGCTCCCCACTAAAAATTATTACCACCCAATCAAAACTAAGGGAAGCTACAGGCATGCATTTTTTTTAAATGTTAGGAGGAGTGAGGGGGGTGTCAATGGTCGGAGCACTTCAATTTTTGGTACAAACCAAATCAATTATGTTGGTAATAGGTATATTCTATCAAGAGTTACAGTGCGAAATTTAAAACACATAAAATGAAAATTCACTATAATACTTTTGGGTCTAGGGTATAATTTTCCCAGATAACGTCTAGAGTGTTATATATCATTACAAAGGTAATTTTATGTAGTTTGTTTCGTCCTCAGGACATTTTAAAGGTCAGACTCAAAATTTTCCAGATATTTGCAAAAAACTGAAATTTCTCCCCTTTGCCACCCCCTCCCCCCTTAACCCATGGCGCAAATTAGTGTAACTTTCTTCTGCATATATTGGGCAGCGTTTTCAACAATATGGCATCAAAAATTTCTTTTTTCTTTGGATGTTTGGGTTTTGATCTATCTGTAGTAGACTAAATACATACTTTCATTTTTAACCAATTTTGTGTTTTATTTCTATATTTCAAGAGGCGATTCTTTTAAATTAAAACTCCGTCTATCCATCTGCAATTCTTCCTTCGCAGTAAGAATAAAAACAAACGCTTTTCGAGAGTAGCGTGTCTCTCGAATGAATTTTCGACGCAATCGACCATATTCTCGAACGCTTTCGAATTACATGATACGGCACTTTCAACTTGTTTCTCGAAAGACGAAAGTTCTATTACTTTCGAATAGAAGCTATTCGTTTTCGAGTTACATGATACCACTTAAGCCATTTCGAATGCAATTCCTTTCGAATCGAATTACATGATAGGGCCCTGTATGGGTCATGTTGTTATTGTAACCCCATGTAGTTACACTAAAAAAAAACTACACCGGAGTACACAAAAATATGCCTTCTACTTCTATTATGTATATTGAAATTATTGAACAGAATGTTAACAAATAAAAGCAATGATACTTTTTATGCGCGAATTCGATTATAGCACTAGTAGTCCAGTCATTAGGTGATTTAAAATTGCGAAATGAGGTGGATTTTTTTTTGTGCTGAGCACGAATCCGAAGCTTTTCCCCAGAATTTCGTTGCCAAACAAGGTCAAAAATGCGAAAAACTACAAAATTTTCGGAGTGTTTTGTTTTTTTTCTTATAGTTCTGAAACTGTACATTTCCCTGGTGTGACATCAGGGACATAGCTAGGCGAGGAATCCATTAGCTCCGGACATCTTTCGAAATATTTTCAAAAAATACCAGCATTTTAATGACGATAACTTTAAATTTTAACTGCATTTTTTTTCAAAATCTGTGTTATCCCAAATGAAACGAGACCAAGTTCTAATCGTGCGAATAGCACGATGAGTGTATACCCTATGCCCATGTACAGATCTAGAAGGCACGTAAAACCCAAAAAATCAATTTCATCTTTTTTGTAGGGGAGGGAGGGGTAGATGGTTGGGACCTGTCACATATTTAATATTATATCAAGGCTACCATTTGATACTAATTAGAAGTTTTTCGCGACATTCTAGCAAAAGATATGGCTGAATATAACTTTGTAGGGGAGGTAGGGGTAGGGGTAGTCGGACGTTCTCCACTTTGAACCAACTTCAAGCATATGTCACAATTAGGTATTGATGAAAATTTCAGGTCGCTAGCGATATTCTGTTGAAAAATATTGTCGAATTAAACAATCACGGAGGGGTCATTTGTACGGGAGGTAGGGGAAACCTTGGTCCGATTTGGCCTATTTTCAATACCATCCAAGCTTTTATCAAAACAATCATCTGATCCAAATTTCAAAACGCTAGCTTCATTATTTCGAACTGACAGACACACGGACGGACAGACAGACAGACGGGCATGGCTTATTCGAATCAGGGACCTACCCTGATCATTTATATATATACTTTGCCATACCTCCGGTGGCTCCTTCGAGGTGTTACATAAATCGTCGTAACAAACACAGTATACCCTATACCATCTTATGGATATAGGGTATACAAATCCAAATCCCAAATGAAAATATCCATATCCCAAATGTAGCTTTAATTTTGAGTCATCAAAGAAATACTGTGTTCTACATATCCTATGAGTCAAGGGAACTTGCTCCTGAGACAATTATTATCATGTGTGACTCACTTTTAAAGCAATTCTGGTTTATGGACGCTCCATGCTCGAGCACCAATCTTAACGAAATTTGCTTGAACTATAGATCATTCTTCATATTTGTGTTAAACCGATTTCTACGGCTTTGTTGAATGATGAAGTATTTTTTCACAGACGTACTTTTTCTCCAACGTTCAGGGACTTCTTTCCGTTGAGTGGGGCTCCTTTTTCGAAACTATTTTAATTAGAAGGTCACCGAACGTCATTGATATTTTTTTATTTATTGGTATTCTCAAAAGCAAAGAGCCTTTAATTAACAGTCACTTTTTCGGTTTCGTCTTTAATATAAACCACGAAAAATGTTTTTCAATATTACGGATATTTGTTTTTTTTTTACTAATTGCCTTTAAACAAGATTTCCATGAGAACTTCACACTTTTTTTTTCGCAAAATTTTTTCAAAGCATCAAACAGCTAACTCCATGAGTATAGCATCCTCCTTCTAGAAGACGTTTTCTATTGGCTTTCTCATGAGCCATTCGTTGCAGAGCTTCACTGAAAACATACCACTGAAAAAAATATATTCCTTTCTTGCCTGCGACAAAATATGCATATGCATTGACATTTGCCATACATCCAACGGATGACGTCTAGCGAGAACGTGAAGTCATGGCAGGAATACGGCGAGCTGGCAAGGAAGCAAGAACCGAACAAAAACAAGAATCTCGAAAAGATTGAAGTGGCCTTTGATTTCAGTCAGGAACGTGTGAGGAAAAAAAGGAAAATATATGATTCTTTTTGAAAGCATCCTTTAGAGTGCAGATTCCTTAAAAATGTCTCGATATTTTTTTGCTTATTATAATGAGGAAGCGTCAAAGCATATGAGCCGTGGAAAACCAATACCGTTAAGCTCAATTGAATACGCAGAGATAAAGTACAATATTCTTATTATGCACACTTTGAGTATCGAGGCTGCAGGGAAATCTCAGCGATTGTGGAAAATGATGGGAAATAGTATGAAAGTATGAATTATATGAAAATATTTTTAAATAATTTAAAATTTTTGTGTTTTTATGGAAATTTTGAGACTCAATTAAATGTGTATAACAGTATATGTTGAAAGAAATTGAGCGAAAACGAAAATGAAAACCCAATGGGAACATTGATGGCATGAATGCATCTTATCGGGTGCCTTTATACATACATACATATATGTAGTACTTTTACCTCCAAGGACGTCTTGGCCGAAAGACCAAGTCGAATATAACAAAAAAAAAAACATTCAAATCACATCCAAACCAACCTCCTCAATAAAAAGGTCTTTTCAATACACTGGAAACTTTTCGTGAGCAAACACAAAATAAAATATTTATTTATCAACAGCTGCTTAAATAACTTAAAATTTCAACAAAACTATTCAAACATTCGTCAATGAGGAGCAACTGAATATCTTTTTTATCTAAACGACCCAAAAGATGGCATATCGAAAAGCTTTCATAAATTGTAAGCCATTCAATAAAAGGACTAAAACATCAAAATACATAAACAAAATCAGTTCAACGAGCTAACAATTGAGCGAATTGACCCATAATAATAATCGTAAGCTCCAAATCTTTCAGTATAAATTTTAATGTCCTTTTCTGAATAACAAAAAAAACGCTTTTCAATGCAAATGCTTTTTGAAACCTAATACAAAACATTTAAATCCGTTTGGCCTCTACGCAACCCTATTTTCATGAAAATATAAATACTAGCTGATACGTATCCAGGAATCGATAGGAAAACTCGTTTCCTTTTCAATAGTTTTATGATTCACTTTTACGACGCAATTATAAGGGGCACGTAGAAATGTGATAAAAACAATGTCACCACTCACTAGGACTAAAAGCAGGACCATTCCAGACTCCATCAGGAGGAGCCGACAACAGAGAGCGAAAGAGTACGGACCTGATTTCACCATAAAAATAAAGTCCATTACTAAGACGACAACGACGACCCTTTCGATCCTATTGGGTCGAGAAGAAGAATCCTGAAATCCTTTCAATCCTCATATATCACATTTCCTTTTCTAATCCTTTCAATTCACTACTTCTTGTCGCGTCGTGTAGTATGTATATACATAGCCGTTCAGATGTTCTGACCGGGGAGAAAGCATTGGTAAACGAATAGAAAAGTTTCGTTATCAAATTGAGAGCCTTTGTGACTGTATTTTCTTGTTTATCAAACGATGGCGTTAAGGTGTGGAAGGTGGTCTTTTTGTTTTGTTTCCGATGAAATGGCTTGCGGCCAATTCATAAGTTTTTACGATTTGCCCATTGAAATGAAAAGGCCAGGTTTTGAATAAGTGTTATTGTATCGTATAGGTTTATTCTTTTTCAAGCATGTATAGGTTAGGTACTTCGTTAGCGTATGCATTTTGATTTTTCGGTTTTATGGTCGCTTGCAGGAGCGCAATTGAGATAACATTGCCGAAAGAAACACACGTGGAATAAATTACAAGGTACTGTCGGCTTTTTCGGAGTAGCTGACCATAATGGTAATCAATTTTTAATTCACCCACTGACGTAGCCAAGGGAAGTCAGGGAGGACCTCGTCTTCCTGGCAGATTATCACAGTACAGTTTTTATGCTAAGAATTCAGTTTTAGCCATTAGTATCCCAAACAGGGATGACCATGTGTCAGAAAATGATAAGTCAGGGAGGACCTCGTCTTCCTGGCAGATTATCACGGTACAGTTTTTATGCTGAGACTTCAGTTTTAGCCATTAGTATCCCAAAGAGGGATGTCCATGTGTCAGAAAATGATAACATCACAATGAACCTGTAATTTTGCGTTTCGCCTAGGCTTTCCAGACTGAATCTTTTCCTTAGTGACACCCTAAGGTTTGTTTCTCTGTTTAATAATTGAATGAATTCTGTGCTTGTTGATGATGAAGATTTAAAACTTTTTGTTGTCCGCAATGTTTTACCGTTAGAATAAAGGATACTTCGCATGAAGTTCTCTATGGAAAGTTAAAGAAAATCAACACAGTTACGACTGAAGGGGATAAACTTGGAGACTTAAAATTGTTAATACCATTTCTAACAAGTTCTTTTAAGAACGACAATATAAACTGGCGGAAAATTATAATTGCTGTCTTAGATTTCAATTACATACCTAAGGAAATTCCTGACTACCGACCATGTTGCGAAAAATACTGTAGACCCTGACCCTTTCACAAAACATTCACGTTTTACGTTTTTAAGCTTCTGTTTTACCGACTTGGCAGATTGCTGATTCCGTATGGCGTCTCATGACCAATTATTTTGTGGTCAGAAGCAGTCATCTTCTGAGCAGTCTGACGATCCATCATTTGCTAGGTATCCCTTGAAGTATAGCTTGTTTCATAACGCAAATTAGCAACAACTCGCGTCAGAAATAATGCACCTAGGTTTTAGTTCATTCAATCGCCAATATCGCCACACATACATTACCCCGATCTTTTTTCTATATTTGCATTGGTCTGATGAGCTGCTGTAGTCCTGCTAGGGTTTTCCCACCAACTATGATCTCGCCTCTGAATAATCTACACTGGTGCCCTGAAGTTTTAAAAGACATAGTCTTATTTTTGATTTACAAGACCAATGTTTTTATTAAACTATTAAAACTAACAGCGCATTGGTCTCGGCGATGACACGATCCAAGATAGAGCTGCCTGTAGAAATATGCTGACATATTACCGCCAAAACGGGCGATGTACCTACACCGCAGGTCGAGCAACGCTAAACCATGGAGCGGTATAAAGAACGAGGCAAGGAAGAAGAAGAAGAAAAGTTTATATTGATTTATTGAATTATTCCTTTTATATTATCCGACTGGGATTTAGTCCATAAAAGAAACTAGTGAAGGTTATCCTTCCAACTCATTGAGTGTCCCAAAGAAACGTAAGGATAAAACTTTAATTTAGCGGCTTTCCGAAAATTGATAAAAAAAATTATTTCTTGTGCAATTGGTTAAAGCGTCGACGCGGCGCGGCGTGACGAATTTTCCGCGGCGTCTAAATTGTAACAAACTGCGTTGTATGAAAGTGTTCACGCCAACGCGAATATTCGACAAATTTGCTGCGTTTTTTCCGCCTTTAGTATTCGCTTTCTAGTGTTATTTCATTCCAACAAGTTGTATGAATGGTGGAGTGTAGTGAGACTCGGTGTTGGCGTACCCGAAAACATTTGTGAATACATGCAATCCAGTACAACTCGTTTATGCGATACCGGAAAAAGATTTTCGGCATTGATTAAGGATGAATTGTTGATATGGGATGCATGTAGTAAACAGGTGAAATTTATGAAGTATGCATGGAACATAGAGAGAGGTTTTAGTTAGTTTTTAGTTTTAGAAGTTTATCTACTTCCAGGACACACTCAACATTCAACAAAAACTTTAAGCGTTGATCCAGATATTGTCATATCTAAACGTTACAAACACCTCGGGTATAGATTCTACCTATATGAAATTAATCAGATTAAAAAGGCAATCTGGCGATATTATGTTTTTCCAAATTGAATTTAGTATTGTGATGATGCTCTCTTGGCCGCGAATCCCTTGAAATATATTGTTTCGCTTTCCAACCCCAATTTTTTGTCACTACATGTCAACTGCTATGAAGTCATTTGGGGTACGTTCTTCAGTTAAACATATACGATGAAAATCCTAAATTAATATGTTGGGTCAACATATTGAGCAGCATCTTTTCTTGTTCTAGTTTTTAAGAAGCTATAAATTCATTCCGCGCGAAATGATAATCCATTAGCTTGATTTGATTTCCTTTTATTCCTATATAGAACCATGAACGCCAGGGGTTTGAATTTAAAAAAGAAAGCTATCAGTCAGCGTAATTTTACAGGATCCGATAGTTTTCCATCAATTTTATTAAACGTTCTTTCTTTGGCTGAATTCACTTAAGTTACTTTTCTCAATGAATTAACCTTTTGTTGTAGGGTTATAGTCAAAGCCACCTATAGTAGAAAGCCCGGAGCCAGCAATACATGCACACAAATCAAGCCTATGAACAGGTTGTCTATACGTTGCTCGATGCTTTAACATGAGCACATCGCATGTATAGATAAACAAACTGTGTCTACTTTAATAAAAGTCGAAAACACGTAGAAAATTAATTTTTTGTCGGGATTTTCACTGCATTTTACACAATTTATTACACGACACATTGCACTTTTCGTGGGGAAAGTCGACCGGGAACCAATATTTTTCGGGTGAAGTTTGCCGCGATACTACCCGATTTGCCTTCACCACAATGTAAATTTTCCGTCTATTTAAGCCTATGATTTGCCGCCAAAGTGTATGAGTCTGTTCCGGGCTTGGAATATAGATGGCTTTGGTTATAGTAATCTTATTAGGAGGTTAGTGATTTGCCAATGTAAATGTCAATGCGAATACAGAGATCTATGTAAGAGATATGAGGATACTTTATGCTATATATGTAAACATAAAAAAATCGTAAAAAAATATTATATGCTTATATATATTATAAAAATATATTAATCCATAACAGACTTATTCGTTTTCTCTATAGAAAAAAATTACTTGCCGTCATCTCAAGACAATAATCCCCCCTGAATTAAACTAAGAAACTTTTTTTTTCAAAACACGAAAGTAACAAACACTAGACACTTGAAATACCCTACGGGAGCACCATTTATCTTTATTTGAATCAACGCCAAACCACGAAATGTAGTCATCTCCAAAATAAAAGACATGCATCTAAGTGAAAACATTGTTTTCAACTCTGACGTATATACCCCGGGGGTTGCAAGACAGAACATTCAAACTCCCCAAGAATATTTCGCGTTTTTCCAAACTTAACCTTCAAGTCAGGTGACAGCTTATCAGTTCGACTACTGCCGACCATAATGCGAAGGAAAAAATTAATTTTCGTCTTGTGGATGGCACCATACCACCTTTCTCTGGGAAAAGTTCAGAGACAACGCTGGAAACATGTTAACATGAAAAATAATGGAAATATTCAAGGAAAATAACATCGTCGTGGACAGGTTGTCACTCAAGTAGAGCAATGGAAATCGAGAAATGTCACCAGAATTAGGACCAAATTTTAATGACTTGCCATAGTCTATGGGTCGATAACAGATTAGCTTTAGGGTTGACAAATATAGATACAGACTCATACCTACCTACCTATAGAGATATCACTTGAAGCGCCGCTTATTAGAAACTGAGTTAATCACAAGTCCACCTCAAAATGTATAGCAATTGAAGACAATAAAAAAGCCTCGATGCTCAATGGGCCAAGAAAACCACTAGGTACTAACTCACATTTTTTTCCCGAGCTAATTGATGAACGAATGCAAGCATGAAAGAACAAACAAGAGTAGCTAAGATTACAGTCTTTTTTTCGGGTTTCAGCTCCCTACTGCCACAACGAGGCCTCAACAGAAATGAGTATGTATAAGCAAGCATCCAAGCTAATAGACGAATTTAGCGACGTATTCGCCCAGAATGAGGACGATGATGGAGCACCAAACCTAGTCACGCATCAAATCAATACCCAAGGATCTCAACCGATAGGGCAGGCCCCGAGGCGATTACCTTTGGCGAAACAACCAGAAGTAGAAGAATGGTTGGGGTGCGCCAGGGTTGTAAGCTAAGTCCGGTTGTTATTGCCGTTTTCATCAACGATATCTTAATCGATAGCAGAAGTTTTTGGTATGCGATTGAAAGGCCTTTTATACGCAGATTATATGGTGTTCTTTGTGTTCAGTTATCCAGGGAACTACAGAAAATGATAAACCATATGGAGGCTTATTGCACGATGTGGAAGCTAAATATTAACCTTGATAAGTCGAAAGTGATGATTTTTAAGAAGCGTTTCCGTCTAGCCCGATATGTAAAGTTGACAAACAAGGGAAATCCCGTAAAAGTCGTTAAGGAATACAAACACCTGGGTATATGGATAAGCAGTAATTTGGGAATGGAGACGCATCTCTCAAAAAAGTTGAAGGATGCTAAATGGGCTATTAGTTCAGTCAGGCAAAAGCGTTTTAAACCCACATATATCGCATACGGCGAAGTTTAACATCTATAACGCGGGTGTCAAATCGATTACAAAATACGGTGATCAAGTATGGGGCAGAATTAAATTTGATGAAGTGAAGTGGATTCAACGATATTATTTGAAGCGCATATTTTTTTGGCCATGACGATCCCAAATTATATGCCGGTGTTTCTGGATACACTAAAAATGCATCGAAGCTATCTGATGAAAATGGCAGCCATGAGCAACGACAGGCTTCTTAGGAAAGTGCTATCGTATGCTCTGGAGACGAAGACTCTGTTCTACGCTGACCTCATGGACCTTGTAGAGAAGACTCAAACACAGTTTACTTGGAATGGCACTTCAGACTCAGTTTGTATTCTATTCTATTCTATTCGAAATATATGTCCAATTGAATCACGACCTACAAGGAAAAATGTATTTTTAAAATGCTTAATCGATATCGAAAAATTCGTTAATATTTAGAGCCAGAGGAGAGCTGTTTCCGCTAAATTATATCCCGCATGTAAGGAATTTTCCCATAAGTTGTAGTAGATGTAATCTAGGAGCTAGGGAGGATGCGATGCATTTTATTTGAATTTGTCCAGTCTTTAAGGAAATAAGACGATTAAGATCATAAGGTTGAAAAACTATATTTAGGTAAGATCCTCTAAGAAACTTTTTTATTTGTGACCAATCATCCACCCCCAAATGCGTTTCTATTGAATGTACAAAACATATGTATTTAAGAATGAAACAAATCCGCCTTTGGGACCCCATGGAGCTGTGATAGAAGCTCTACTCTTAAAAACAGGTTCTTCTAAAGCCACACACACAGCCAATCTAATCCGAGCCCATTTGGAATAAAATGGATTTTCGTTCTGTCAAATAAGCTGGAAAGAAAGGACTTGGGCGTCCGAAGATGGCCGGGGGATGGAGCCTATGCCTCAATAGCCGCACAGGTTAGACATGAAGATGTCTCAAACGTGTTGTTCTCAACGTGCGAGTAGGGGCATGCGCTTGCTGTAGCTCAGTGCGGGAGTGACGGGTGGGGTTTGTGCCACTCGTTGCCCCGGCCCTTTTACAAATAAGAAGGGATATCGCATGCCTCAAGCCTCGTATCCATTGTAAACAATTGTTGATGAACTGTTTTTCAAAAGTTCAAAATATTGTCTGCGAACAGTTGCGCAACATTTTACTGAACTTTTTCTGAACAGTTGCGGAGGCAGAATCTATAATGTTCGCGAACAGTTGCGCAACATGTTCGAATACTGTTTATTAACTGCCGCGCAACAAAGTCAATTATTTAATTATTATTTGACAGTTCTATTTATCAAAAACCAAGAAGAACTTCTTGGAATTGGCGGAAAGGCTGCTGGAAAAGATTGCAAGCTAATTCCATCGATGTTCGTCATGTCTTCCGAAAGGTCTTAAGTGAAATGAAATTGGTTAAGTAAATCGAAACGAAGAGAGACTAATCTGTTAAGGAACCTATGATCGTTGATTCCTTGTTAGTGGCCGATTTATTTTTTGTTGCCAAAGTCGATACTGCCGATCCATTAAGAGGGGGAATTCAAGAGGACACCGTAGCCGGGATATTCTAGTGTATTGTTTGTCACAGCCATAATAAATATGTAAATCACATCAAAAAGGAATTTTAATGCATTAGAAGTATTGAGGATAGTGTTTATAGGACCCGCCTATACATACATCCTTTAGTCGCCTTATACAAAAGTCCGGGTGGACTGGTTGATTCTCTCCTCTTACGCGGATAATGTTAGATAGTAACGTTTCGGATAAAAACACAGAAGGTCGGAACTCCATACTGAATACCTAAGGGTCAACTGAGTTTTACCAAAACTGAAAACATATAAGAATCACTTGGGGTCTTTCAACAAGCAACCCTTTACAGGTAAACGAAACGGTACGCCATGAGAGAGTCGTTCTTCAAGACTATCTATACAGCCTTCTGTGCTACAGAATTATACAAAAAGAGTGTATAATTTTCTATTTTATTCTATCTAAAGGCCAGGCCCGGATTTACCCTCTGTAGCGCCCCTGGGCAGTAGCCGAGTTGCCGCCCTCCGTCACTAGTTTAAGCTGTATAAGTAGATCAGTAGCATTAATGTGAGCTGTACAATTTTTTTTTGGCATACATTGGTTTTCGGCTTTTTCAGAAATAGCAGAACTTCTGTAAAAATAGCGGTTAATTTACTTCTTAGACAGGTGACCTTTTAATCAAAGTTAATGTTCGGAATATTTATATGTAGGTACTCCATTGAAGGTGAAATTAGATGCTCATGGAGGAGCGGATACTCCTTAGAGCTCAAAAGAATATTTGAAAAAATATGATAATTTATGCAAAACTAAATACATACATACATACACTCGGTGCCACCAACGGGTACTTTTTTATTCGATATTTATTATTTTATTATCGCGAAAGATTGTGACGCCCTAGCGGATTTGATCTCTTTTTGCCCGGGGTGACCTCCGTTTTTTAGAATCAGTTGTGCAAAAGAACACTATTAATACGTCGCTTCTTAAATAAGTACTCAAAACTGTCCCTTATTTAATTAATGCTTAATTTTCCCCTCGCACATTAATCCGTACGCACGCATGAGCTTTGAGATTTCCGCTTCGTGGGTCCTGAGCGTCCTTCAATCGTTACCACAGAGCAAAATTAAATGGCAGGATTATATTTTATTGATTGGTCATATAAAGTAGTAAGTAATTCAAAGATTTTCCTTGAAAATCTTGACAATAATTTCATAACGGTACATTAAACTGGTAAACCTACAGAGGTGAACGAATTCGCTTGAGTAAGTTTAGACTTTTCAAAGACATGTTATTTATTTTGATGTTTTAAGACTAAAGGGAAGTCTTTGAAAATGGGATTCTTTGGATCGAAAGAACAAAATATTTTCCTTCCCTCGGACATTCAGCTCGAGCTTTGCTCTTTTTGAGCAGAGCCTCCACGAAACTGGACTGTTTCAATTTCAGTAGGAGGAGATCATTTTTTATCCTTTCTATAGCTGATCAATTAATTAATTGATTGCCTCTGTTGTTTCGAACTGACGAAAAAATCTCTCATTCCTTAAATACATACACTCGGTGCCACCAATGGGTACTTTTTTATTCGATATTTATTATTTTATTATCGCGAAAGGTCTTGACGCCCTTAGGAGCGGATCTGAACTCTTTTCGCCCGGAGTAACCCCCGTTCTCCCGCTACAGCACACCAAATTGATTGTTTTCAGTACGTGATAAGTTTCCGTAACGTTTAGTGAAATTGAAGTCAATCGAAAGGTCTCGACTCCCAAACAATGGATATTAAGTCCTTTTTCTCTTAGTCACAACGGTTCTCGAGCTGTAGCCCCACGAAATGGTCGTTTTCAATACTTAATGAAACCAGCCCGAAATCGTAGTTTCCGGGAGGAGGATGTGGGGTATGCTGTACCTGGAGAAAGAAAGTGAATCCAGGGAGCAGCTCTGTTCATTGGTGGTCAAGACCTTTCGTTATAATAGGGTAGAAGTAACCAAAAAAGTAAAAGTGTCCGGTTTCATGGTTCTGAGTGTATGTTACTTCTGCCACGGGCGATTCCTTAAGCTAGCTATAGTGGTGAACTGGCAGGCTGAAGCCTACGGCGGCATTTTCAACGCCCCGCGCACAGATAAACTAAATAATAGTTCAGTGATCAGACTTTATTCCAATTATAGAAGTGTTCGCTTAATTCGTTAGCCAGTCATATTGAAACAATTTGAGAGTCAAGGATCACAATCGATTAATCGTTACATAGTAAAAATAAGGGGCAAGGTTGGTAGGAGGGCAAAAGCCGAAACGCCTTCTGACATCAGATATGTAAGTCCGCCACTGACCAAAGGAACGACTTTTGCAGAGTTCCGTTAATTTTTTTTTCTAATTTATTGAAACTGTCTCCTGAAATATCGAAATGTGTATATTTCACAGAACATTAATTCAATGGAAGGTTGAAAGTTTCAGAAATATGCCGCCCTTCAAAATTTGCCGCCCCGGGCAGTTGCCCAGGTTGCCCATATGGGAAATCCGGCCCTGCTAAAGGCCTGGATAGACCTCGGGCGGAATGAAAATGAAATTTTTGTCCGCTGCGATTTTCTCAATGAAAATGCATGCTTACTGTCGTGGAACATGTCGGAAATGATGGAGAATTCCATAAGCTACAATCCGAATATGGCTCCAGCATTTTTCTCGGCCATTTTATGTATTATTTTTCGATTCCCCGGTCATTAGATATTGTCCACGGTGAAATGACCGGGGAATCGAAAAATAGTACATAAAATGGCCGAGAAAAATTTTGGAACCATATTCGGATTGTAGCTTATGGAATTCCCCATCATTTCCGAAATGTTCCACGACAGTAAGCATGCATTTTCATTGAGAAAATCGCAGCGAACAAAAATTTCATTTTCATTCCGCCCGAGGTCTATCCAGGCCTTTAGTTAGGGGAGATTTCAGTATCTGCGGCGCCAAATTTTGATGATGCCATTTCATTAATATTGGCCTGAAACGACCGAATCTGCAATTCTTTTTCGCGGAATCGTAACGGTTCTCCAGATATTCAATGTCAAAGATTGACTTTTCTATGAAACGAGTTAAGTGATTTGATAAGAAAAGGGGGATATTTCCGCTTTACACAATGGGGAAAGTGTTCGGTGCCATCAAATTCACGTTTTAATTTTAATCAGTCCCATTCGAATAGTAAGTTTTACCAATTTTACAAAGATGTTTAAAATATGAAAATTCGAAATATATTTGCGACCAAGAATTGTAAAATTTGCTAGACAGGGAGGCAAATGAAATTTAAAATGTTATTTTCGGTGCAATGCTATTGATTCGCATTAATGTGTAGTAAAAATACCCCGAATTTACCATTAAAAACTGAACTACCCCATATAAATGTCAAACTTTGATATTGAATTACACACAAAGGGGTTTAAAATTGATAGAGTTAAGCGAAATGTACCCGGAGCATACAGGTGCCTTCTTTTGATGCTCTGTAGACCCGGATGGCGTCGGATCTGGGCCTAGCTGAACCCACTATAATTTTAATAAAACCCGACCTGAGGCGCCAGCTACCGGATAAAACAATCTAGAGCGCCTCCCTTTGTTACTGTGAGATGAAGTGCGCCCACTCAACCCATTATATTAAAACGCCACTGGAAGAGGGAGCTCATGGATGGACATAACTTGTGCTCTCTAACTCTAAGTACCATGCTAATTTTGAAGCCGCACGGTCAGCTTTATGGCGAATGAATTATATTCGTACACCTTCGTGAAATTGGGACACGACATGACAGCATGCTCACTGCAAACACCGAACGTCACACAAAACATGGACACTTAGCTGTTCCTGTTGTGAAGTTGGTGGCGATATTGTAATGGACTAATTCAAACACATAAGTGTCAATTTTTGAATTCGCTTGGTTTCTACAAATGTCTTTGATCAGATTTATTTCAAATCATTGACATTTGTAAAAATCCCGCTCAACTTCAAAAATCAACATTTATGCGTGTGAATTAATCCTAAGGCAACAGCTGTTTTGACAAGTTCGGCCATAATGAAGTGGCATTGCCATATGAGAAATTTTGCCACGTCATTTGGCGGCCATGGGTGAAATGGGGATTGGTGACGGCGGTCGGTAGGAAACTGTCAAGAAAATGACGGTTGGTTTTTGGCGGGAAGACGAGGCGCGAAAGCAAAGGCCGGAGGAAAAAAGTGGATTTTATCGATGTGGCAAAAAAAACAACGTGAAGAGAAGGAATGCGAAAGGAGAAAAGGAGGAAAAAGGAAAAAAAGAAATATTTGCTTTGTTGACGGACGGAAGGCATTTTCGGGGAATAAAAAAACATGGAATCTTCTAAGCTAAGCTAAGTTCTTTTGGTTTTTTTTTGTGGTGTCGTCGTTTATGTGGTTTGGTGTGGTTCAGGTTTCAGACTGGCTTATCACCAGCAGATATAAAAAAAAAGAGGAGAAAAAAAAATGTATTAGGTTAGGAACGATGCCATGAGGGGTTAAGCAGAATATGTGTTCCCTGACCTCATTCCCAGGTGGATGATGGGTTGACGGAGGCGCGTGCCCGTCCCCAGATCTTTGTTTGGGTGTCGCTGCCACCCATTGACATGGCTCCGGAGTGTAGAAATAGCTTGGCGTTGCGGATTCAAAAAAAATGGCCAGGATTCGTCTAAAATCTGGGTCCATAAGAGCCTCATTTGAAAACGGCATCTGAATGGCCGCCTTTAAACTGCCTTAAAGTAATTTTTGCGTCAGGCTGGTGACAGCAAGAGCGGGATGAGGAGGCTTTCCTCCTCATTGTATATTCCCGCGGTTAATTTAATCTTTTCCACTGCGATAGTTTTCCCGTGGTGGACAAATTGCGAGGGAATGCAATTTGTCGGCCGAGGTGGGTGCCAATGGCCGGAACTTGGCCATCGTATGGCATTCACGTTGAATAAGCGCAACAAGAAACGCCCGCAGGCTCTTTGGCGCGTACGTTGTAGACCGTCGTACGATGGCTTCTCAACAACGAAACAAGGGATGGCGGAGCACCCATATTAGGAAGATGGGTTGCGGAACCGAGCTCTTTGTACACCACGGGAAGACGTTAGTGCTTCCGTCGGTAGAGGATCGTTTATGAAGCGTGAGGAAAGCCTCGCCCTTCCGCTCTCGTCGTCACCAGCTTAATTCCCATTTTCAATCCCTTTGTTTGTCATCGCTCTCCCTAGGCATGCGATATCCCTTTTTAATGTAGAGGACAAGTGGCAACGGGCAGCACAAACCCAGCCCAACACTACCGCTCTGAGCTACAGCAAGCGCATGCCGCTGCTCGCTCGTTGAGGAGCCCTTCCTTTGGCCAAACCTGCACGGTTGTAGAGGCCTTGGCTCCGTCCCCTGGGACATCTTCGGATGTCCGACGTCCTCCGTTACAATATCTTTAAAAAAACGCTATTTTCAGAGTTTGCTGCTCCGAAAGTTCATTGATTCCGACACGTAGTTGTCTATTTTTGAATGTGGCGGGATCTTCATAAATGCGAATATGTATTTTTTTTAGTTAAACACAACCTACAGCCGCTATAGGTAATTAGAATTTATCCAAAAGCAATCGGCATATGCACCCCTAGTTTCACTACAACTGAAAGCGGATAAAGTGGTCGAGACCAAAATCTCTTTTCATACGAGGAAGAAATTTCGATCTAGCTGCTTGAATTCGATAGTAATTAAATTCAATGCAATTCCACTTAAACTTAGCTATGAGCCTATGAAAAGTGTGCCCTTGTCCTTCTACATATTCTATAAATGCTCTTTGTAGCTTATTGAGACCAATTTTCATTCGTCCGTAATGAATAAATTCCGAAAAAGTCGAAAAAGCAATTGCCATTTATTTGCATTAAATCACTACTGAAAACACAGCATAAAAACTCAAAACGAGAGAATTCGTTGAATACCGAGAATGAGTCAAGCCGTGGAAGAGCCCTTTGGTCCTTGGGAAGAATGTTCACTATATACCCTGATGTATGGAGACTCTCTACGATTGCCGGATTCATTGTAAGCTAGCACGTTCCTATAAATCTTCCGGAAAATTCCTATCCCGGCCATTTAACACGGATTTTAATTAGAAAGAATGAAATTACATAGAGTAGCTCCCATAGCACTCGTATGTATAATAGCGCACCACGGCATGGCGGTATGGAAAAATAGGCGCCACAAGACAAGGCAATACGGGACGGGACCTCATATAGTTTGGATGTAGGTCATCTGTGTTGGTGCTGCAATTACAACCTATATAGTGACGGTATTAGCTGCGGCAATAGATTGGGATCGTGGAAATATATCTAATGGATTAAAAGATAGAAGCGACCAAAAGGATAAAGTCGGAGCAACATTATAAATCTTCGGGTATTTTTGGAAAAAGGTCACGGCTGAAAACATATAAGAACACAAAAGTTACAAAGCAACAGTTATTATACTGTTACAACTATGTAGCATGTACGCATAAACTAAATGAGTCCAATTAGTTTTAGTGGTAGGATCGTATTCGATTTATATATCTTTCTCTCTTCTTTATAACTGCCAAAAGTTGTTTCGTTTCAAACTTATCCAGGATTTACTTTATGAAATAATCTGGGTTTGATATGATATGATATGATTGGAGATACGGAAATTTCGTTTTTACGAAATAAAAGCGAATTCAGTGAAAATTGCTAATTTTTGCGAATTGAAGTGAAATGTTCTAATTTGCAGTTCATCCACGATAAGTCTCCTTTTCTCCAAAAAATAATTATGGAAGATAATTTTTCAGCTCAGTTTATTATTTTTTTTCTCAGAAGATTTCCATTATTGAGAATAGACATTTCTATATGCAAGGAGTTTGCCGAATCACGGGTACGGTGGATTCCCAAACACTGACCAGGCTGTTTAGTCAGAGGTTCGATAAATCAACTTTGTTTTCTGCTATGAAATTTTTCTACATACATATTAAAAAGATGAAGGCGTAATATTGACGTGCCTTTGCCTCAGCAGCTTCTCTTTCTATCATAACTCCCTCCTTAAGAAGCGTTCTCGACTTTTTGCCTTGTTAAAAACATTTCTTGACAACTGAATTCGGAGAATGATTCACTTGTGAGCCTCACTATTTCCTAATGTTTGTTTTTGTTGAATTATAAACACACATGTTTTTTTTGCGCCGTTCGTTTTGGGCATTTGTTTCACTGTAAATTTCTAGAACAAGTTACAAACTTAAAAGTTACAAAATGTTTTGTTATGTTTTTATGCGAATTTCAGCGAAAATTCTAAAAATCAAAATTTGTTTATGCGATGTTCCTGTTTTTTACTTGCGAAATATATCTACCTACAATTTAATAATGAGACTTTTTTTAAAGATGGCAACACCGATAAACTAATGGTAGTCCATCATTGACATACATACCATTTGAAGTTTCTATTCATAAGCTGGCAATGTCAGTATAAACATTTCGTGTTGATTGTTGACAACGCATTTACCGGACCATGGAAAGTTTCGAAAATTCACGAAAAAAACAACATTTGCGGGAAGTTTTACTTGGGCATTATTTTGCTAAGAAGACTGCAGCTCAAACTCATCAATTGCTCGTGGAAGTTTAGGGTGACGATGCTTTTTCGCGTGCACAGTGTTTTCGGTGGTTTCATCGGTTCAAAAATGATAATTTCGACATTACCGACGAAGAGCGACCTGGCCAGCCAAAAAAGTTTGAAGATGAAGAATTGACGAAATTACTCGAAGAAGATTCGTTCCAAACGCAAAAAGAGTTCGCAATTTCGTTGGAAGTGACTCAGCAAGCCATATCGAAGCGGTTAAAATCACTGGGAGTGATCCAAAAGCAAGGCCACTGGGTTCCGTACGAGTTGAAGCCAAGAGATGTTGAGAGGCGCTTTTGCATGTGCGAACAACTGCTTCAAAGGCAACGACGGAAGGGGCTTTTGCATCGTATTGTGACCGGCGATGAAAAGTGGATACATCATGATAACCCAAAGCGAAAGAAATCATGGAGACCGCCCGCGCACCAATCAACATCGACCGCGAAGCCAAATATTCATGGTTCCAAGCTTATGCTCTGCATTTGGTGGGACCAGCTCGGCGTTGTGTATTATGAGCTGCTAAACCCAAATGAAAGCATTGACGGGCAGCGCTATCGACTGCAATTGATGCGTTTGAGTCGAGCATTGCGTCAAAAACGGCCACAATATGCTGAAAGGCACGACAAAATAATTCTTCGGCATGACAATGCACGCCCTCATGTTGCGAGAGTCGTGAAACAACCAAATGGGAAGTGCTACCCCCAGCGCCCGCTCTAAGGGGGGGCAAGCCGGGCGGTCGCCCGGGGCGCCAAATTTTAGGGGCGGCTTTTTAGCCAGCACTCGAATAAAAAAAAATTATAAAAGCCAGAAGGAAAAATTCAATATCAATTTCCATTAAGTGGAAACGAAACCTACAGATAAAATAAAAAGTTGAAAGTTGTGTTTTGAAGATGCAAAGTCCTTGAGAGGCTTTGAAGAGTCCACAATTGATAGAAAGATTTACAGAGTAAGATTTGCGTAAATTGTACGTCTGTGATGCTAGCTCCCGCCCCACTTCCGAAGTTATGCGCTAATCAACTTCTACTTAAAAACAGAAATTGCAGATTTATGTGCTAATTTCGTCCTCCAATTGAACATTATCTCTTCTTTTGACCAGCATTAAGGATTATATTTGATCTTTCTATGCATGATCCCTTGTTTTTACCAAAGGGGAGATCCACCTAATTTTTTAAATAGAGGACGAAATTATAGAACGTAATCTTATTATTGAGTTGATATGCGGAACGTCGCACTTTAATTTCCGGAAGTAAGGTCTAAAACTATTTTAGTCTATTGAATCGGAGGAGAGCACGTCCCCTGAAAAAAAATTAAACCTACGGAGAAATTGATATTAATTGCGAAATAATGAGTCGTATAAACACTAAACACATAAAAGCGATTAAAACAAACTCTCCTGTGAGAAATGCCATACCCATGCAGGAGTTTTGAAAACTTCTATAAACCTTTGGCGGCTATGTTTTTAAATACATTAACCCTCCGTCGGGCGCACCCGGCCTGACAGGCCAGCAAAACAGTTTCTGCTCTGCTCCACGCTAATAGGGGGGCCCACAACTTTTTAGCTCCGTTTACTCGTCTAACTTTAAGAATCTCACACAATGCCTGCTTTCAGTTTTACATGGTCCATTAGACAGTTGTATGGGAAGGCGTCTGGCCTCACAGGCCGGGTGCGCCTGATCACGTCATAATTTAGAATGTGCCTAAACTATGCGAAAGCGCTGCATAAAAGATACTTTCCCACATTTAATTTGGAGCATTACGATCCTTTTCTAATAACTATTATCAATCTGCCTTTCATTAATTTCAATTTTTCTAACGAACCATGGATGCGGGATTCTTCCTAGCTTGTTTTTTTTCGGTAAATCGATAATTTTATTTCTGTGTTATACTGTCTAGTAAATAGGTAAATAGTACTATATATACTTTAATTAGATCCCTTGTATACTAATAAGTTAATTTCCGAAAAGTATCTGAAATTTAAAGTAACATATTAAGGAAAAAGGACACAAATAGATGGGTGGCCTCTCAGGCCGAGTGCGCCCGATCTTGTTTTGATTTGAGGTGCACCCGACGGAGGGTTAACTTCCCAAAGAAAACTTCACGTGAGGAATTCTTTATTCTAACGGTAAAACATGGCGGACAGCAAAAACTCTATAAAGTATACATTTAAACCCTGAAGTCATGTATTGATGAAACACGGACAATATAAGCTTTTTGGCGGCTAAATATTTTCTTGAATTAGGTTGGTTGGGCAACATGATCGGAAACATAGGTGGTTAGGATCCGAGATAACCGAGACCACCAGACGGAAATCTTTCTCAAAATTGCGATTGAGACCAGGCGCCAACTGAACACCACCAACACGCACATTTGTAGTACTGAATTTTTTATACGTAGAGCATGCATTTTTTAAGAGATAGTACAGCAGTAAGAAAAAAATGTATCCTTCATCAACCGCCAACCAGAGGGAGGGAGGGTTAAGCGCCACTCCCTGCCCTGCCTCCCCAACCTCCTGGGCTACGTCTATGATTCTCAAGATGTCGCATTTATGAAAATAAACCACGCACGTTCCACACTGAAGAAATCTCCAAGCAAATTGGAGTTTATCGGCTGCGCAGTCTGCAAGGATGTTATGGGAAACTACTCATCTACTTCAACGACGTACATATTACCTACTATAAACCTGCCTGGTATATCACCTAAGGGGCGGCAATTTGTCCTCTTGCCCGGGGCAGCGTAAGTGCTAGAGCGGGCACTGGCTACCCCACCCGCCGTATAGCCCCGACATTGCTCCATCTGATTACTATTTGTTCGCTTCGATGACTCATGCGTTGGCTGATCAGCACTTCACTTCATATGAGGATACTAAGAACTGGCTCGATTCATGGATAGCCTCGAAAACCCAAGATTTTTTCGGCGACAGAATTCGTAGACTTCCCGAAAGATGGGAGAAAGTTATCGCTGCTGATGGCCAATATTTTGGTTAATTTAGTTATATGAATAAATCTATGAATAAATGCCCAATATTCCAAAAAAAAAGTCTCATTATTAAGTTGTAGGCCTATGTACTTATAGGTTGGGTTCGAGTCAGTGGCGCCGGAATGAATTTATCGAGGGGGCAAGAACTTTTTTCTTAAATTTATATTAAATTAAGCGGTCACCATATACCGGACCTCTAGCTCTAGCACATTAATATCCTGTGAAACGATACCAAAAAGTAATTTTGAAAAATATTAGAGAACAACAGCGATCAGAAACCACCTAAAATAGTCTTCGATATGAGACTAACCTATAAGTTTTTTTTTTTGCTACCCATTTTGATCCCATTGTAATTCCGAAGTGTTGAAGATTATAAACATATTCTTTATTTTATACAGGGTGTCCGGAAACTGCCGCATAAACGACCCGGATTATGATTCCTCAGTTGATTTCCAGCACAAAAGTTGTACGGAACATACTCCCTCAGCTTAACCCTTTAGCTGCCACAGGCATTTAAAGATTTTTGGAAAAATCATTTTCTTGCGCTACTTAAAGGCTAATATCTCCAAAGCTGGACCAGCTAGAATAGTGAAATAAAATGATTATTACAGCCAACAAATTTACCTGTAAAATAAAACCAACCACACTAAAATCGGATAAGAGGTTTGGTTTTTACAGAGCTCCAAAGTCAAATTTGCGTGATTTGACCCAAAAAAAAATATTTTTTTCAATCTCAATTTTCTCCAACTTCTGCCAAGGCGAGGTGCTTGTACGATTCTTTTAAAAATTGGCACATAGTCTTACGATCATATCTTTCTTACATCATTTTATTCTAGCTCCATTATTTAACAGTTTTAGTACCTTAAGTGCAGAAAACTAGGGTTAATTTTGGCTCGATATCAACATACATACTTTGAATAGATTTTACCAATTGCAGATCTTTAGGAGCAGTGTGAATTGAATTGTATTGAATTCGAGCTAAAATTAACCCTAGTTTTCTACACTTAACGTATAAAAACTGTTAGAAGTAATGGAGCTAGATCAAAATGATGTAAGAAAGGTATGATCGTAAGACTATGCGCCAATTTTTAAAAGAATCGTACAAGCACCTCACCTTGGCAGAAGTTGTAGAAAATTGAGTTGGAAAAAAAGATTGTTTTTGGGTCAAATAACCCAAATTTGACTTTGAAGCTCTGTAAAACCCAAACCTCTTATCTGATTTTAGTGCGGTTAGTTTTATTTTACAAAAAAAAAATTGGGCTACCTAAAATAAAGAAACTGGAAATCTTTTGAAAATGTTCTTCAAACAATTTTACACTCTTTAGAAAATGTTAAAACAACAAGATTTTGTAAATTAATAAGTAACCACTCTGTGAGAATTTGAATTTATTTCGGACAGCTGATCAAAACACTATATCACAGTGAAAATCTGTAGGTAGTCCAGAGCACCCTTGACAGCCTAAATTGATCGCTACATAAACAAATTTCGGACATTAAGGTGGCTTAAAACAGACAAACATTTATTGTTATGTGGTGGAACAAATGTTTCCTATGGTAAAGTTGAATAAGCTCCACAAATTCATCTCAAATAACCGTCAGCAAATTGTTTGTAGAATAGAGAAGAAGATTTCTTAGACTTTAGTTCAACACCAATATTTAATTTTAGCGCTTTTGTGCCGATACATTGTGTCTCTTCGACCTGGCCGCAGGCCGCACAAAACTACTTGAAGCGCCGCATGCGGCCCGCGGGCCCGAGTCTGCACTAAAATAATAAATTGAATACAGTAGAGGCCCCGATATTCCGGATTGCTTGGGACCGGACCCTATCCGGATTATCGAATTGTCCGAATTTCCGGAATGTACTAATTTACACCGTGGTGAACTGTATTTATACTCAAATCATAAAAAAATTAACCATTCTAACGATAAATTATAATTTCGTATTCGAAATTTGCCTTATCTTAAGTTTATAGCAGTAAGCTTGAGCAAACTTTATGAAATTGTCAAATTTTATGAAAATTTGAACAAAATTTGGCACAAACCCGCATCCGGAATATCGATCTTCCGGATTTTCGGGGTCCTACTGTATGTACACTGTATATGTATAAAAATATAAAATAAATTATTCTTAGTTTTTAATATAGTGCAATATATGTAGTACTAATTGCCCCTTTAGCCAAAATATTGAGGGGGCAGTGGCCCCCGCTGCCCCCCCCCCCATATTCCGCCGTCATTAATTCCAGTGAAGAGTGATGGCAGTTGGGCAGCATTATCAATTTGAGGATGTATTGTTTGCGTGAAAAAATATTTAAGAACCATTTGATTTAACATGAATATATGAAAATATAAACATGTTTGGAAACATTACATAACGTTACGTGATTATTGTTTCCCTTTACCATCGGTAATTATGAAACAAAATGTGAAAAATAGCCAAGTTTGTTTCCTCCTGCCTCTGCTGTCCATTACCTTTCATACTGATACTGAATCCCAATGGATAAATGGACCCGACATTTTCAAGTTACCCCTTGTTTGTTCCGAGCAAATATTCATATTTTACCTATGCAAATTCAGCAATCACATGGAAGAGATACCCGTGCTAATGCTAGATATCATCTTGCATCTTCCACATAGGGACAAAGGAAAATTACATACGAAGAGCAGATTCCGAGTTAACTTCGTCAAGGTATTACGTTGATTATTACCAGAATCATGACCATATTATATGTTTAAGTCGGGAGTGCAATAACTATCGGGGCAGCAGCAGTGCGTTCATCAGTGGAGTGCTTTTAGTCTAATTGCAAGCAATGCTTTCGCGGAATAAATGGAATTAAACCATAGAGAGAATAAAGGATGAGCGAATGGAGCGGTTAAGGACTTAAGCAAATTCCAGCGCTTTCATTATGTACACAGATGCTGTATGAACCCTATGCTGCTATGCGCTTCTTGGAAAGGAATTTTCCAAATGTGAATTTCTTACGCTTTATTTTATTTCATTTAGTTTCACTTGAGTGATTGTATAAGGATACTTAGTTTGCTGGGGCAATATTTGATTTTTACCTGTGAGTTCGTAATGTATTACTTTTTGAACGAATGTTTTAATTTTAATAATCAAATAAAAGTCAGATCGTCGAAGTCGAAAATTTACTGTTAAATATAGTGATTATCTGATCCAAGGTGGATCAGCATGCGCCGAGGGATGCATGGTCAAGAGGGTGCTTGGCCGCTAGTATGCGAAGGTCGCAGGCAACCATGCCATCTGAAGCCTGAGGCACGTTTTAACATCAACAAGACCTCCCATAGGTTAGTGTGTGTGTGTATGGGTTGCCGCGTCTGGAGATAGCCGGCGGACGTAAAAGGAAAGTCCATAAATTTACTTATTTCCACACACTAGTGCCAAAAACACAACCTTTCTCCAAAAGGTGTAAAAGAATGGAAGGCCTTATGGAAATTGACGCAGATACAAGCACTACCCCGCTGGGCACTACTTCTGCTATGCGGTTGAGTGATCCCGGGGCGAACCTAGTTCGCGCCAGAGCTCGACGGTTTCCGGGGGCGAGCAATATAAGGCAGTCCAATTACATTGTGGAGAAGCTGAGGGTTGCAAGCTGGAATGTCGGTTCCATGACGTCAAAGAGCGAGGAGATTGAGGATATCATGAAGCGGAGGGGGATAGACATTATGTGCGTGCAAGAGACGAAGTGGCGAAATACCCATATCGACAGAGCCCGGTTTCTTACGAATTCCATGAAGTACAAATTGTACTACTATGGAGTTACAAACCAAAGAAACGGAGTTGGCATTATTCTGGCGTCGTCTTTACTTGGCAGCATAATAAGTGTCGCGAAGAGAAGTGATCGCTTGATCAGCATCAAATTGGTTATCTGCGGAAGGGTGTGGAACGTAATAAGTGCCTACGCTCCCCAAGTGGGACTGCCACCAGAAGAAAAAGAGGCATTTTGGAACGACGTTGACACCCTGATTCAGACCATTCCAGATACCGAATTGGTATTCTTGGGAGGAGATTTAAATGGCCATGTGGGTGAATCAAATTATGATTACGAGGATTGCCATGGTGGAAAGGGTAGCCCTTCAACGGTCAGAAATGACGAAGGTGAAGCTATTCTGACCATGTGCAGATCGCATGGTTTGGTCATCCTAAATACATGGTTTGAGAAAAACGAGAGACACCTAATCACCTACAGTAGTGGACACGGAGATAGGAAACACGAAACGCAGATCGATTACCACCTTTGTTTCGATTTTATGAGAAGGTGGGTAAGAGACTGCAAGGTGATCTTGGGTGAATCTGTCGTCAGCCAACATCGTTTGCTCCTGTCAGAATTTATTTTGAAAGCAGGAGGAGCAAGAAATAGAAGAACTCCCAAGCCTGTCGAAAAAATCAAGTGGCACAATCTCACAAACGACAACTTTGAACCTGTAGTAACTCCATTCATTGATAAAATGACGGAGTGGTTTCAAAACAACATAAACTGCACCGAGCACAGTCCAACACAAATGTGGAATAGTTTCGCTGAAATGTCAGTAGGTGAGGCGGAAAAGGCACTTGGAGTTTCGAAAGGTCCACTCCACACGAAGAAGGAAACATGGTGGTGGAACACCGAAACTAAGGAAGCAGTGCAAGCCAAATCGAACGCATTTAAGGCATGGACGAAATGTGAGTCAAGCAGTGAAGCCGAACGGGTTCAACTTCGCGAAAATTATATGCAATGCCGGAAGAAAGTAAAGCGCTTGGTAGCTCAAGCAAAGGCGAAGGCAGCTGAGAAATTCTACCAAGAATTAGAAACTCAGACTGCGACCGAAGGACCGTCTTTGCGCGAGAGACCTAAGCACGACGCCGGGATATTTAGGGTCGCAGCCCAAAGGAGAAGGAACGCTCGGGAAATACAGGCGCCAAAGTACGTGGAGGACTCGCAAGGAATGTTGCTGATTGACGATACGGCAATTTGTAACAGGATGCGAGAGTATTTTGACGAACTTCTAAATGAAGAGTTTCCTCGAGCAGCTTTTCAAGATGTTGAGCCGAATACCACGAATATTGAAGATATCTCAGAGGAAGAGGTGATGGAGGCAATGCATCAGATGACACGCGGAAAGGCAGTCGGCCCGGACAAAATCCCCGCGGAATTTTGGTTGAAAATGGAAAATGTCGGGCTTAGTTGGCTCACAGTTCTCTTCAACAAAATCAAAGGTGGGCAACCGATGCCTGATGCTTTCAGGGAAAGTTTTCTTCTTCCTTTCTATAAGAACAAGGGAGACTCACGCAAACTCAACAACTATAGGGCTATAAAGTTAACACCTCATACACTAAAGATCTACGAGCGAGTTGTCTGCAACCGATTGAGAAAGATTGTGCGGTTGAATGACAATCAATGCGGATTTGTTGAAGGTCGATCTACAGTCGATGCGATTCAGTGCATTCGTATTGCGATGGAAAAGTATAGAGCAGCACGAAAGGACTTGTACTTTGTGTTCATCGATTTGGAGAAGGCATTCGATAGAGTACCTCGCGATCTGATATGGTTGGCCTTGAGAGCACTTAATGTCCCCGAGGCATACGTCAGGATGATACGAGACATGTATGATGGAGCTACGACTAAGGTTAGATGCACAGCCGGTTAATCAGAAGAATTTCCGGTGAATGTCGGAGTACACCAGGGCAGTGTATTGAGTCCGTTGCTCTTCAACTTCATCATGTGCTACTTATTAACACGTGTCTCCGACGGCCTAGAAATATCTCTTCTTTTTGCTGATGATATAGTCCTCAGTAGCCCAAACATCGTTGCCTTGCAAGCTGCACTTACAAAATGGTGTGACATTCTGGAGGAGCATGGACTGAGGGTAAGTATAACAAAGACTGAGTTCTTATGCTGCCAATTCTCAGACCCAAATGCACCGATACCAGAAATGTACGTCAAAGGAGAGCAGCTTAAGTCTTGTACCAAGTTCAAGTACCTTGGCTCGATGGTGAACAGCGGAGCTACATGCGATGATGACATCAAACATCGCACAAAGGTTGGGTGGATGAGGTGGCGAGAAAACTCTGGAGTTTTCTGCGATAAGAATATGCCACTGAAGCTAAAGGGCAAGTTGTACAAAACGGTTGTACGTCCCGCACTCATGTATGGATCAGAATGCTGGACCATGTATGAAGGTTACGCGAAAGAAATGACAGCGACTGAAATGAAAATGTTACGCATGTCAGTTGGTGTAACCAAAAGGGACCACATCAAGAGTAGCTACATCCGAGGCAGCTTGTCCATAGACCAACCAATCACCGAAAAGCTCGAAGACCGACGAATGGATTGGTATTGCCATGTTCAAAGGCGTCCGCCTGAGAACCCCGCAAAGAGAGCGATATCAATGGAAGTTCCATTTGATGGACCCAAAGCCAGAGGCAGACCGAAGAACACCTGGATGTGTCAAATGAAAAAGCAACAACAACGCATTAGTCTCGGCGATGACACGATCCAAGATAGAGCTGCCTGTAGAAATATGCTGAGAAATTATCGCCAAAACGGGCGATGTGCCTACACCGCAGGTCGAGCAACGCGGAACCATGGAGCGGTATAAAGAACGAGGCAAGGAAGAAGAAGAAGAAGATAGTGATTATCTGGCTTATACCTTCCACGAGTCTTAATTGAATTTTGAAGGTAAATTTCTTATCCTAGTTAGGTAATAGGGCCACCAGGATTTGAAAAGAAAACAGCGCACTTAAAACAGAAGAAAACGTTGCCTTAAAATTAAACAGTTATTTGGAACCAGCGCGTGCTGCAAATAAATTGATTGACCTGTATTGGGTTCACATCTCTTAGAACATCTAGATCCTAGTGCCAAGAAGTTTGAAACATTCCTCAGCTAAAGCAGAGCAATGACAGAGAAAGTGATGTATGCTCTCCTCTTCATCTACATCCTCACAGCTTCTGCAGTAGTCTTTGTGAGGGATTTTGAGTCTCCTGGCAAGCTCCCCGATAGGACAATGCCTCGTTATAATTCCCACCACACTGCCAATTTGTACCCGGTCCAATGACAATAGCATGGCGGAGCGGATAAAATCTAATTTTGTCACCTTGCGTTGGTCCTGCGCTCTGGATCCGCTGTAATTACCAATTTGCACGTGACAATTAGCGGTTTAATGCTTTAGCGGTCGGCCTCAACTCTGCCATTGCAGCACTAGCCAAATCCGCACAGCAGTCGCCCGCAATGCCACAGTGAGCCGGTTTCCAGCATAGTGTTATGTTAAAAGCGACCCGTCTCATTTCTTCATCCATTAACACTGGCAGTACAGTACCTACCGAATCTAGTGAACGAAATGCAGCCTGACTGTCAGTGTACAGAGTGACGTCCCTTCCAGTTATTTCGTGACTATCCAACCAAGTTAGCGCTTCTATAATCGAGACCTTTGCTTAGAGAACGCTACAGAAATCAGAAAGACAAATGCATGCCCAGTTGTCCCGAATATATTCCAATATCAACTCCTGCATCGGTCAGGAATTTTACCTCTAATCATCAGCAGGCAACCAATCCGTTTTTGATGCAGAAGCAAATAATTGATTGCTACGTTCCAGAGTCATCATCATCAATGTGGCACGATAGCCCGACGTCGGGCTTTGGCCGCCTGAATAATAGACCTCAAATTGTCGCGGTTATCACGTATACGTGACTTTGTCCTCTAGTTTCGAAAGCCCAGCAGCTGGTGGGCGTATTCACCTACATGGTTATCGCAGCGAGGTCTCGGTCGTCCACGCAACCTCGCTCCGTTAAATTGATGTGCGTTCATCACCTTCTTTCGCATGCGATTATCGTCCATTCGTTGTACATGCCCGCCCGTTGCAAACGTTGAAGTTTCACGATTTTCGATACTTCCAGCTCATCATCATCGGGGGCAAAAGACTTCTCCATGTGTCCTCCGCGCGGGCGCCCCCTGGTAACGTGAACGGCTAAGTCAAATCATCTGATGCGACATTTGGAAGAAGCACCGCTGCGCCTGAGTGTTGTATTTACATCTGCAGCGTCTCAGGTTACTTAACGTGATAGGTGACAGAAAATGTCTAACTCAACCACTAAAGCAGCATCTTCGAGGCATGCCCATGATGGCCTTTACTAAACGATTAAACCCTATCATGGTTTAGCGATGTGCCGACAACTCATCCTAAGAAAAACTTCAAGTCAAGAAACCTGAAACAAAAGCCTCGGATTGGACGGATACAAAACAACGACGACCACGCAAACGAACAACTGATTACTCTTTCGGATCCTGGAATGTACGCTCCCTGAATAGACCGGGGGCCTTAAGGGCCCTCCTGGATCAGGTAGAACAATACAAGCTGAGCATAGTTGCAATCCAGGAAACTAAATGGCTCAAAAGCGAGATTAACGACCTCAATTCGCACACTATTTTTACGAGTGGTAAAGACGAGGGCAACAAGGAGTTTGGAGTAGCTTTCATCGTGAATAAGCAGCTCAAGGACCACGTTATCGGCTTCAAACCCATCAACGAGCGGCTATGTGCGATCCGCATTAAGAACCGTTTCGCTAATCTCTGGCTCATTAATGCGCATGCCCCTACAGAAGTAAAAGAAGACGCGATTAAGGACGAGTTCTACAACGACCTAGAAACACTCTTCGACTCACTTCCATCAAACGACGTCAAGCTGCTGCTAGGAGATTTTAACGCTAAAGTCGGAAACGAAAGCTGGCATAGGGGAACTACTGGTGGTCATAGCCTCCACGACGAAAACAACAACAACGGTCAGCGACTTATCGACTTCGCGAGCGGCAGAAACTTGGTCATAAGCTCTACATGCTTCCCTCATCGACGAATCCATAAGCAGACCTGGAAGTCTCCAGATGAATACACCGTGAACCAAATCGACCACGTACTGATCAGCAAGAGATGGGCTTCTAATATCCTAGATGTTCGATCCTATCGAGGAGCCAACTGCGCCACTGATCACTATTTGGTGAAGACGACCTACAGGTGCAGAATCTCTTCGGTGCACCTAACGAGAATCAACCCTGCCAAGATCTTCGAGGTTGACAATTTGATTGATGATGCCACGGCGGCTGCGTATACTACAGCCCTTGAGGAAAAACTGTCGCCCATGCTTGATAACATCAATAATCTAGGCATCCATGAGTTCTGGGAGGAGCTCAAAGACAGCATCAAGGAGGTCGCAGAAGAGGTCGTGGGCTATAAAGGCCGGCGCAGACGAGCAGACTGGTTCGACGACGAATGCAGGGCCTCGATTGAGGCGAAGAATGAAGCCTATCGCCAATACACACAACGCGCATCTCGAGCCAAGAAAGAAAGATATAACGAGCTTCGGCGAGTATCTAATAAGTTAATTAGACGTAAGAAACGCAAACATTTTGACGAGCAGTTACAGCAAATAAACCAAAGATTAGCCAGTAAGAACACTAGACAGGCGTACAAACTTATAAATAATATCAAGAACGGATATCAACCGAGGACAAGCCTATGTAAGGACAAGGATGGTAACATCATCAGCGACATCGAAAGCGTCAACAAACGATGGGCCTCGCATTTTGAAGAGCTCCTCAATGCATCATCAACATCCCCCGCGGAGCTAGCTCTTGAGCAGTTAGCCGAACCAGGCCCTCCCGTTCTACCCCCAACAGTAGAGGAGGTGAGTCTTGCCATACAGTCGCTCCAAAATAATAAAGCGCCCGGCACTCACGAGATCCCAGCAGAACTGCTGAAGCATGGTGGAACGTGCCTGACCAACGCTGTACAAGTGCTACTGCTGAAAATATGGAACGACGAGGTAATCCCCGAAGATTGGCGCAAAAGCATAATCTGCCCAATCCACAAAAAGGGTGACAAGCTGAAGTGTGAGAATTACAGGGGCATATCATTAGTTTGTACGGCCTATAAGATTTTATCATAAATTCTTGAAAAGAGAATCAATCCGTACGCAGAACAAATCATTGGCGAGTATCAAGGCGGCTTCAGACCTATGGTCGTTCAACGACCGATCAGCTTTACACAGTGAAGCTACTACTCCAAAAGTGCTGGGAATATAACATCGACGTATTCCAAATCTTTGTCGACTTCAAGCAGGCATACGACAGTATCGATCGAAGTGTACTGTACAACATTATGCTGAATTTTGGTATACCGGCAAAGTTAGTGCGACTCACAAGGATGACGATGACTAATACCGTCTCGCAGGTCAAAGTGCAGAACCGACTCACTGACCTATTTGAAACTCGTACTGGACTCAAGCAGGGCGACGGGCTGGCGCCGACGCTCTTCAACCTGGCTTTGGAGTATGTAATTCGAGCCATGAATATGGACAGCAGCGGAACGCTACTCATCAAGTCGACTCAATTAGTAGCGTACGCCGCCGATATCAACATCATGTCTCGAAGGTTGGGTGATGCAGAAAGCCTCCTGCGTAACCTCAATAACGCCGCAAAGGAAGTTGGACTACATATCAACGAAAGCAAAACAAAGGCCATGATGCAATCGAAAACAAGGACGCCAGCAAATTCAAGCATCACAGTGGGGGACCTTAATATCGAGTATGTAGACAACTTCAACTATCTGGGTTATAACTTATCAAAGGACGCCAACGAAACCGACGAAATTAAGCGACGGATACAACTAGCCAATAAGACATATTTCTCGGTCCTCCCTATAATTAATTCGAAACTTGCGCACAGGAACACGAAGCTCCGCGTGTACAAAACGATCATCCGACCCGTGCCATGTTATGGCTGCGAAACATGGACCCTTACCCAAGCCTCCGAAATTTTGCTAGACCGATTCGAACGAAAGGTCCTTCGGCGAATTTTCGGGGCCGTTCGCGAGCGAGACCAATGGCGTATCCGATACAACCATGAGTTGTATCAATTGTACGATGAGCTGGAAGTATCGAAAATCGTGAAGCTTCAACGTCTGCAATGGGCGGGGCATGTACAACGGATGGACGACAATCGCATGCCAAAGAAAGTTATGAACACACAACGAATTGACGGAGCGAGGTTGCGTGGACGACCGAGAGCTCGCTGGGAGAACTCCGTAGGTGAAGACGCCCACCAGCTGCTGGGCTTCCGAAACTGGAGGACAAGGTCGCGTAACCGCGACAATTGGAGGTCAACGATTCAGGCGGCCAAGGCCCGACGTCGGGCTATCGTGCCACATTGATGATGATGAGCTCATCGTACAATAATTGATTTAACTCATGGTTGTACCGGATACGCCAATGATCTCGCTCGCGAACGGCCCCGAAAATTCGCCGAAGGACCTTTCGTTCGAATCTGTCTAGCAAAATTTCGGAGGCTTTGGTAAGGGTCCATGTTTCGCAGCCATAACATAGCACGTGTCGCATGATCGTTTTGTACACGCAAAGCTTCGTGTTCCTGTGCGCAAGTTTCAAATTAATTACAGGCAGAACCGAGAAATAGGTCTTATTGACCAGTTCTATCCGTCGTTTAATTTCGTCGGTTTCGTTGGCGTCCTTTGATAAGTTACAACCCAGATAGTGAAGTTGTCTACATACTCGATATTAAGGCCCCCCACTGTGATGCTTGAATTTGCTGGCGTCCTTGTTTTCGATTGCATCATGGCCTTTGTTTTGCTTTCGTTTATATGTAGTCCAACTTCCTTTGGGGCGTTATTGAAACTATGCAAAAGGCATCATGATGTTGATGTCGTCAGCGTACGCTACTTATTGAGTCGACTTGATGAGTTCCGTTCCGCTGCTGTCCATATTCATGGCTCGAATTACATACTCCAGAGCAAGGTCGAAGAGCGTCGGCGCCAGCCCATCGCCCTGCTTGAGTCCAGTAGGAGTTTCAAATAGATCAGTGAGTCTGTTCTGCACTGACCTGCAAAACGGTATCATCGTCATCCTTATGAGTCGCACTGGCTTTGCCGGTACACCAAAATGTTGTACAGTACACTTCGATCGATGTCGTATGCCTGCTTGAAGTGGACAAAGATTTGGTATACGTCGATGTTATACATATTCCCAGCACTTTTGGAGTAGTAGCTTCACTGTGAAAAGCTGATCGGTCGTTGAACGACCCGGTCTGAAGCCGCCTTGGTACTCACCAATGATTCGTTCTGCGTACGGATTAATTCCTTTTCCAGAATTATCTATAAAATCTTATAGGCCGTACAAACTAATGATATGCCCCTGTAATTTTTACACTTCAGCTTGTCACCCTTTTTGTGGATTGGGCGAATTACATATGCTTTTGCGCCAATCTTCGGGGATTACCTCGTCGTACCATATTTTCAGCAGTAGCACGTGTATAGCGTTAGTCAGGCATGTTTCACCGTGCTTCAGCAGTTCTGATGGGATCTTGTCAACGCCCGGCGCTTTATTATACGTTGAAGCGATTGTATGGCCAGACTCACATCCTCTGCTGTTGAGGGTTGAACGGGAGGGCCTGGTTCAGCTAACTGGTCAGGTGTTGCATCCGTGGGGTAGGTTGATGGTGCATTGAGGAGCACTTCAAAATGATAGTCCCATCGTTTATTTACGCTATCGATGTCAATGATGATGAATTGTTACCATCCTTGTCCTTACATAGGCTTGTCCTGGGTTGATAACCATTCTTGATAGTGTTGATAAGTTTGTACGCCTGTCTATTGTTCTTACTGGCTAATCTTTGGTTTATTTGCTGTAACTGCTCGTCAAAATGTTTGCGTTTCTTATGTCTAATTTAATTATTAGATACTCGCCGAAGTTCGTTGCCCATTAATGAAACAGAGATTAGCGAATCGGGTCTTGATACGGATCGCACATAGCCGCTCGTTTATGAGTTTGAAGCCGATAACGTCATCCTTCAGCTGCTTACTCACGATGAAAGCTACTCCTTGTTGCCCTCCTCCTTACCACTCGTAAAAATAGTTGTCGATTTTAGGTCGCTAATCTCGGTTTTGAGCCATTTAGTTTCCTGGATTGCAGCTATGCGCAACTTGTATTTTTCTACCTGATCCAGGATGACCCTTTGGGCCTCCGGTGTATTCAGGGAGCGTACATTCCAGGATCCGAAAGAGTAATAAGTTGTTCGATTGCGGGGTCTTCGTTGTTTTCTATCCGTCAAATCCGAGGCTTTTGTTTCAGGTTTCTTGACTTGAAGTTTTTTCTTAGGATGAGTTGTCGGCACATCGCTAACCCATGATAGGGTTTAATCATTGAGTAAAAAGCCATCATGGACATGCCTCGAAGATGCTGCTTTGGTGGTTGATTTAAACGTTTTCTGTCACCTATCACGTTGTAAGCTGAGACGCTGAAGATGTTAATACAGCACTCAGGCGCAGGAAACTAACGCCCCGTAGAAAAACACAGGAATTGGAAGCTCCTCCTGCATAGCTAAGGGTACGCAGTTATGCTACAACTGAAAAGGATATAGACATCGGCCGGATCCTCTCAACCTTTATCTTCCCCCTTACGTTCCAGAGTAAAGGAGAGAAATTCCCCCCTTGTGGCGTAAACACATACCTAGCTGCCGACGCAGTACCTCAGGTGCAGTGTATGCGTCTGAAAGTAAGTAGCGTGTTTACGAGGGTACAATTGAAGAGCATCCGTGATCGCCCTGGATTTAATATATTTGAATGCGCATTCAATATCTAAGAATGCAATCATCGTGTATTCCGTATGATGATTACCAGCGAGAGTAAAGCTATATCAACTGTATCATTGGTTAGATGAGATAAACGTTCACAGATGAGTGTTGATTAATTGCTCCAACAATTTCAGCAGAGTTGACGAAATGCTAATGAGCCGGAGGTATTTAGGACTTGCATGTAAGTTTCTTGTGGAATAAAAATAACTCTCACATCTCTCCATAGATACGGAGGAATATAAACCAAATTTAGGTATTCTGTTAGCATGTCCATGCCCTCTATTCAAATGCACGTGAAGTCTACACTGTGTTGCAGGTATAATGTCGTCAGGTCCAGGCGATTTTAAGGCCTCAAAGCTAGATATCGATTACATGATCTTCTCACGGTCAAGTATAGATGCCGTATTACATTAATCTGTGCGACTTATCAGGAGATTAGATGAGTCAATAGCTGATCTTCCATAGAAATGCGTATAGAACAGACACTCAATGGTTTCGATACATGAGGGCGTCCATGAGCCGTCCTCTTTATAAAGAATGCTTGGCATGGATGGGTTCGACGCCAAAACATTCCTAAATCTAGATGTCTCTGAAGACCTTTTTATACTCGTATTTTTACAAAAACTTTTCCAAGCGTTGCGCTTAGCTTCTCTTAACACTTTCTTAAAAGAATTTAAATGTTTCATATAGGAGTACAAATTGGATTCAAGCCTTGAGGCCTTAGCCTTATCAAAACTTAACTCTTAATTAATCTTAAGATTAAACAAGTAGGTTTTTTCTTTCCTCGATACGAGTTGACAGGACGAGATTCAGCAGTCGAAAAAAAAGAAAAGGTCAACCATGTTATCCAACTCCTGACCATTGTTTGGCATGTTTGGTAGTGAAGGCAGCTCTGCAAGGAATACCTCTTGAAATCTAGGCCAATTTGTTCTTCTGCGATTGACAGTAGGCGGAATCACAATAGGGCGCTCCACCAGAGTAAACTGTAAATATCGCTGTTCCCAGAAGGAGTGTTCTGCAGACACTCTCCAATCTTTGATTAAATGAATCGCATCTTCTGATGATAAATATCCAAAACCTCTTGCGTGTTTTTTGTGATGAAAGTAGGCTAACCCAGAAGGTATTTTCACCTCGTTGATTTTTGTCTCAGCTGCCCCAGACTACGTGATGCGCGTTAGAGTCGCATCCTAGGATTTCACTGGTGTCTGAAGCCTTTGCTGTCGCAATGGCTTTCTTTAAATTAGAAGACGGTATATTATCACCATAGGACATATAAACCGAAGCGGCCCAATAGATCTTACCTTTTAGCTCCAGGCAGACTAAGACTATAACTATAATTAGGTAACAAGAAAGCCTTGACGGTTTTCCTTACAAAAACGCAGGAACGCGGTTTACCCTGTCCTGTAACGTAGAACAAGGTAAAATCAAAACACCTCAGACCCTTGAGGCAACCCAGGGTTCCTGGATAAGAATGATGTCGTCATTAATATGTGATAGAAGATGAAGAACGGCAGCTGACGTTGACTTTGAATGGCGAAGATCAAGTTGCAGGAACCTCAGCATTATGTCTTACCTATCACCGTAACGTTCTTCTCCTCATCCGTTTGGGATTCAACGGTGTCGATCAGTGGAGACGGATAAGACGCCGTATCAAGGGCAGCCAAGTCGGAGCAGCGCGAGAGGCAATCGTCCTCAACAATCTCATCTGCTTCGAAAGAGAGACAATCAGTTGCAGGGACCATATGCTCTGCACGCTCAACGGGTCAACCATACCCATGAATGACCCCACCTAATTTACTTAGCGGTTCTAACAATGATATAATAATCGCTCACATGCAATTGTTGACGAGCTCTTCCGACTTGACGAATCGCCAATCAATAGTTGGACTGGTAGGATTGCATGTGCGAATAATTTGTAATATATGATCCTTGTCGGACACTTAAGTTAGGAGACTCAGACGAACCGTCGGACACGTTGGAATATCGGCCTTCGCGACCACCTCTAAACTATTGCCACGCCACAGTCTCAGCCTTGTTGCTAGTGAATCTGAGACCGATCTCAGACCCAACTTCATCAGTTTGACACGACTCTGAAACCAGCTTCCATCTTCATATTGGACGATATACAATACACACAATGGGCCAGAGACCCAAAATACCTAATAACAAATTTATATTTTCTATATTAAATCCTGCCCTTTAGAAAAAATGAATTTTGAAAGTTCAAACCCTCTGACTGTGCACATTTCCTGACCATATCATCACTGCCAGATCCAAATCCAAGGTGCAGAACATTGCCATTAGCCGATAGTTTGTTTCGATACCAAGTACTTTTGGCATTCAAGTAACTTATGCTGGAAATAGAACGAATGCAGCAACAGCGACAGCGGCACAATGCATTTTTAATGAGTGGCAGCAATAGCTACAAAATATGTAGCTTTTGCTGCCAACATGACGTCACCATTCCAAATGCATTGTGTTTCTTTCCTCGGCAGCATTGAACACCATTTAATCTAGATATATCATAGCCGCAACTGGCCGCAACTCAGCTGTACAATGCCGTCAAAGTTTAGCTCTTAAATTTATAGCGGATGCGAACAAACAACAAAAACAAGCATATGATGTAATTAAAAGCAAAAACAAAACAGTGCAATTTTGGCGAGCATAACCAACATTTGTGAGCTGATTTTGACGGCGTTGCAGCATTCAATGCGTCCAATCTGTTTCAAGCATTATCTTCGAATCTTCGGGTATATTAAGGGTAAATTCATAAAATAATGAAACACAAAACCCACGTCAAAATAAATAAAAGATCGATATCAATATCAGGGTCAATCCATGGATTCGAATCTATAAAATGGATTTTCGTTCTGTCAAATGAGCGGATATGGATTTTACTCCAATAAAATCCGTGTCATATCCATGAATCGTGGATAGACCGTGTGTGTGCGGCCTAAGAAACTAGCATCAGCAAAATCCATATGTTGCCAACATGAAGTCACCCATTTAAAATGCATTGGGTCGCTGCTACTGTTTCTGCATCCTACATATCTATTTCAAGCATTATACGAGTATAGTAAACACGAATGGACATGCGTAACATTTTCATTTCAGTCGCTGTCATTTGTTTCGCGTAACCTTCATACATGGTCCAGCATTCTGATCCATACATGAGAGCGGGACGTACAACCGTTTTGTACAACTTGCCCTTCAGCTTCAGTGGCATTTTCTTATCGCAGAAAACTCCAGAGTTTTCTCGCCACGTCATCCACCCAACCTTTGTGCGATGTTTGATGTCATCATCGCATGTAGCTCCGTTGTTCACCATCGAGCCAAGGTACTTGAACTTGGTACAAGACTTAAGCTGCTCTCCTTTGACGTACATATCTGGTATCGGTGCATCTGGGTCTGAGAATGGGCAGCATAAGAACTCAGTCTTTGTTATACTTACCCTCAGTCCATGCTCCTCCAGAATGTCACACCATTTTGTAAGTGCAGCTTGCAAGGCAACGATGTTTGGGCTACTGAGGACTATATCATCGGCAAAAGGAAGAGATATTTTTAGGCCGTCGGATATACGTGTTAATAAGTAGCACATGATGATGTTGAAGAGCAACGGACTCAATACACTGCCCTGGTGTAATCCGACATTCACCGGAAATTCTTCTGATTAACCGACTGTGCATCTAACCTTAGTCGTAGCTCCATCATACATGTCTCGTATCATCCTGACGTATGCCTCAGGGACATTAAGTGCTCTCAAGGCCAACCATATCAGATCACGAGTTATACTCTATCGAATGCCTTTTCCAAATCGATGAACACAAAGTGCAAGTCCTTTCGTGCTGCTCTATACTTTTCCATCGCAATACGAATGCACTGAATCGTATCGACTGTAGATCGACCTTCAACAAAGCCGCATTGATTGTCATTCAACCGCACAATCTTTCTCAATCGGTTGCAGACAACTCGCTCGTAGATCTTCAGTGTATGAGGTGTTAGCTGTATAGCTCTATAGTTGTTGAGTTTGCGTGAGTCTCCCTTGTTCTTATAGAAAGGAAGAAGAAAACTTTCCCTGAAAGCATCAGGCATCGGTTGCCCACCTTTGATTTTGTTGAAGAGAACTGTGAGCCAACTAAGCGCGACATTTTCCATTTTCAACCAAAATTCCGCGGGGATTTTGTCCGGTCCGACTGCCTTTCCGCGTTTCATCTGATGTATTGCCTCCATCACATCTTCCTCTGTTCTAATTTTAGATCCCTTATGCAGGATAAATGTTGAAGACCGTCATTGTTGAAGGTCGATCTACAGTCGATGCGATTCAGTGCATTCGTATTGCGATGGAAAAGTATAGAGCAGCAAGAAAGGACTTGCTCTTTGTATCCATCGATTTGGAAAAGGCATTCGATAGAGTAACTCGTGATCTCCGTGAGAGCACTTAATGTCCCTGAGGCATACGTCAGGATGATACGAGACATGTATGATGGAGCTACGACTAAGATTAGATGCACAGCCGGTGAATCAGAAGAATTTCCGGGTGGTCCTACGGCAACTGCCTCTACGGGGCGGACCACACCCGTTTTTTTTTGGAAAGCGGCCAAAAGCCGCCAAAATGCCTTCCTAGCAAGAGACCTGGAGGTTCGATGCAGGAAGGTTGTGTTTGTCTGTGTATATGTGTGGGTACGATATATGTGTTTTTTCATCATATTGGGAGCATTACATCTCGGCGCGGCTGCTCTCAATTTTACTAATTCGCGCCGGTGTTGAAACAAATCCAGGCCCAGAGGTATGGATTTGTAGTGTCTGCAACCAACGAATCGGTTCGAATGCCAGATCAGTGCAGTGTAATTGCTGTTTTGAATGGTTTCACTTTAGGTGTTCGGGGTTACGAAGACAGGGTCAACACTCCTTAGCATATGTTGCGGCAGGTTGTATAAATTCCGGGCAACCAAGGGATGCTCCCAGCCCACCTTCTCCTCCACTGCCCCTTTACACCATGATAAGGAATGCCAGACCCAGTCTTACGCCAGGCCTCCAGCGGTTTTCACTCCACTATCCATATTGCAGTTTAACTGTAATGGCATTCACCGAAAAATTGCTGAGATCACACACTTCTTGAGTTCCAACAGAATTCTCGTCTATAAGCGTCCATAGCGAATATTTTATATTGCGGAAAGATCGACCGGCCGCCACGGATTATTCTCACCCTGGAAGTGGACTTGCTTTCCTAATATACAAGTCCGTATATTACTGTGTATTAGATATAGTTGCTGACGGTACGGCGGAAATACATCCATCTCAATTCCATCAGGGAATGCTAATATCGAAATTTTAAATGTATATGTACCACCTCAATCCAGTTGCTCCTTTCCGGAAAGCACAGGGTCATCCTTGGCGACTTTAATGCGCACCATGAGCTCTGGCATTCGGACCAGCGTTGCCACTCGTGTTACAATTGTAACATTTTGTTACAATTTCCAATTTCTTGTTACAATGTTACACCCCGACCAATTTTGTTACAATCGGGCAAGAGTGGAGACCTCAATTATATTTTAATATTTTTCTACTATAATTAGTGACATGAAGAAGTATTTTGAAAAACAAATTTTCTATTTTTGTGATTTGTGCATCATCACCATCAATTCAGTCAGGCATGTCAAACTTGTGGCCCGCGGGTCACATATGGCCCACATCGCAGTTTTATGAGGCCCGCGGCCAGATCGGATAAAATAAAAAATGTAAATGTTTCTACAAAATTAAAATTTTGAGTTGTTGAACTGAAATCTAGGAAATATTAAAACTCGTGAAGAATTCGATAGCTTATGCAAACTTAAATTATGTATTTAAAAATCCTACCCTCTCTTCTAGGAAGCTAGCGGTTGTTCGAAGTACTTTTGTGCAGAAAAATATAAAAGCCCATAGTGAAATCGTTTTCTCTCGAGATTTATTTAAGAAGCAGTATTCGGCTTTGCCACAGTTGCAGTATACCTCGTGTTCACATTTTTTAGGTACTCAACCTTTTTGTTCGAACTTAATTATTGTCTGCCGAATAATTTTGGCTCCCAAGGTTATTTCTGGCTGTCTGGTTCTGATTCGGAAATAGTGGTTGTTGATCGACCCACCAAATTTCGCCCATTTGGCCTAGGTCTGGTTTTGATTTTTATACTTGTGGATTAAGTACCCGTTTTAGCTGGTCCTTCATTGATTCAGTGTTCTTCATTCAATTGTACCAGCTAAATTGCGTCAGGCCTTCGAGTCAGTTCTATAAAAGAATTGAATTCTACCTTGACGCATATTCAAACGAAACATTTACACAATTTGGAATGCAAGCTTCATATATGCACCAAGTTTCATTTTAAATCAAAAAAACATTTGAGAGAGAATGGGATAGATAGGATTCAAATTGATTTGCGAGTGGTTTGATAGTATTTTGATGGACAGGAAAAAGCAGATGAGCAAACTTTTCAGACAACGTTCGACATCTTTACTTACGGGTCCTGAGCTTTTTTTCGTACTCACTTTGAAAGCTTAAGCATTATCTGAGGTACTAGAGGGAGCATCTCATTTTGCAACAACATAAAGAACTGGAAACATTCGGAGACTAAGCTTCTGTGCAAAGCAGTGTCAATATTAATTTCGAGATTTCTAAACAATTGCTTTTGTATTAAATCTGTTCTTAAAGCGTGGGTTTGTATTAAACAAATTGTGGAAATTTGACATATCGGCGTTGCATTATTTCAGGGTACCTGTAGTAATATGATTTCCAAGATTAATTGCGAGATTCCTATTTCCTTATTTAAAGTTGTATTGTGCCCTGAAATGCTGAAATAATATTTTTATAATAAATACTGAGTTGGACCCCGTGAATTTTTCGTTAAATCCATGGATTCGCCATAATATACGAAATTTATGGAACAGAATGGGTAACATTTTCGGAAAAAGTCAGACAAATCCACTATTTGTACGAGCAATATGTTCATTAACACCAATATCTTAAAATTTGTTACACTCAACCTCAAAGTGTTACAAATTTATAAAATAAATGTTACACTTAGAAATCTGAAAACGGAAACCCTGATTCGGACCTCAACAACAATGCCAGGGGTATAACTATCGCCGAATCACTTGACGCCTCAGAATTCTGTTCGCTCAATGAAGACTCGCCGACACGAGTCGTGGGCACATGCAGTAGTTCTCCTGACATAACCATTGTAAGTGCCAGCCTAATCGCTGCTACTCGATGGGAAGTACGTACTACCCTCAAATATGATCACCTCCCAATCATTATAAAAATTGACAAACCAGCGAACCTGACTAAGTCTGAGAAGCGAACGTTTGTGAATCACAAGAAAGCCGATTGGGATGGTTTCAAAGCATACTCGTCGGCGAAGTTCATCGAGCTACCATCACCTACCAACGTACATAAGGCCGAGAAAAATATTAGGAACGTCATTACCACAGCTGCGGCACGTTTTATTCCTGCAGGACGTATTCCGAAAGTTCGGCCTAACTTCCCCACTAGTGCCGCTAGATTAGCCGATGAACATGATCATATCAGAAGCGCTCACCCTGATGGTCCCAGAATTCAGGAGCTTAACTCCGAAATCGACCGACAAGTTAAAGATTATAGGAGGGCGAAATGGAATCAGCACCTCGATGACTGTAACCTTAATGAAGGTGTCAGCAAATTATGGTCTACTGTCTGCGCTTTTTCCAATCCTAGGAAAGAAAAGGGCAATAACGCCATTGAATTTGGCAACATAAAAACCTGCGATCCTCTTCAGTACGCGAGCCTGTTCAATAAACAATTTATTGAGCATCCCAAGTCTGACGGCCTTAAACGCCAAATTAGAAGACGGATTCGCAGCCGGAATGTTGACACCATACCATCATTTACCGCGGACCAGGTTAAAAAAGTCATCGAGAATGCTAAACACTCCAAGGCCCTCGGACCAGATGGCATTTCGATTACCATGCTGAAACATCTCGACCTTCCAGCCATTGAGTATCTCACGGCCGCCTTTAACTTGTCGATGTCCACGCTTGCCATCCCTGAAATCTGGAAAACAGGTCGAATTGTTCCCTGTCTCAAGCCAGGGAAGAGCGAAAATCTCGGGGAATCCTACCGCCCCATTACGATACTGTCTCCTGTCGAAAAGACGCTGGAGGCCCTCTCTTGTTGCACATGCGAAGCTAGAACCTCACCAGAATGGCTTAAGGAAAAGGCATAGTACCACCACTGCCCTCGATGCGATCACTACACACATTCGCGATGGGCTAAATCAACGTCGTCCTTGTCACAGACCCATTCTGGTGGGAACTGACCTATCAAATGCTTTTGATAAGGTCAATCATTCAATGCTTTTAGCAAACCTGTTGAATATGCATCTTCCTGCATAAAAGATTTGTTGGATTGCCAATTATCTAGCTGGTCGGCACTCCTTCACCGAGTTTCGAGGCAAACGTTCTAAGCTTAGGAAAATCTCATTAGGTGTTCCACAGGAAGGGGTGCTCTCCCGCTCTGTTTAACATCTACATGTCCGGCCTTCCCAAACCACCTGAAGGAATCGAGGTGATTTCCTATGCTAACGGTTGCCCCGTACTCGCCACAGGGAGCGATAAGGATGAAATGCGCCTCCAAATTAATCGCTATCTAGCACGATTACAGACATCCAAAGCCGAAACCTCACAATCTCTGCGTCTAAATCTTCTGCGACATTTCTAACCAATTGGTGGAAGGATAAAAGATGGGAGATTGATATACGTATTGACAACAATTCTGTTCCTACTGTAGCAAACTCCAAAATTCTCGGGCTTCACCTAGAGAACATGATGACGTCTGCGAATCACGCAGATTCCGTTTGTAAGAAAATGCGCAGTAGGAATAAAATCCTAAAAGCTCTAGCTGGTAGCACCTGGGGCAAAGATAAAGAAACCATGCTAGCTACTTATAAAGCGGTGGGTCGAGCGGCCGCTGATTACGCAGCCCCAGTTTGGACACATAGTTTATGTGACACAAACTGGTCCAAAATTCAGGTCTGCCAAAATGCCGCTCTACGCATCGCGACAGGTTGCCTTCTGATGTCTGCCCAGGATCACTTACATCAGGAGACAAAATTGATGCCAAAACGGGATCATAATCTCCTATTCTCAAAACAGTATCTTGTTGGTTGCTATCGTGAGGATCATCCCAATAATTATCTCATGGACCGAATTCCTCCACGACGACATGTCAGGCGTGGTTTACGAGACCTTGAGAGAGAGGTTCAGGGATACAAACGGGACCCTTATGATGAAGTTACATACCGAGCCGCCATCGCAGCGATCCACACTCAAGAAGTTAATCGGTCTATTGCGATCTTAGGTGCGAATAGAGTCCTCTCAGAGCGCCCACCACCAATTTCGCCTGAGGAGATTAGGCTCCCGAGAGCCACCAGAGTAACACTAGCTCAACTTCGGTCGGGCTTTTGTTCACGCCTTAATTCTTACCTTTCTCGCATAAACCCGGGCATCCAAAACATCTGTCCAAACTGCGGTGGTACTCCACATGATGTGGGTCATTTGTTTCAATACCCCGCTGCGCCCACTGATCTTACCCCTATATCGCTGTGGGAAACCCCTATCGCAGCAGCTATGTTTCTGTCCTTAGACCTCACGGACACAAACATTGACGAACCATAAATCGTACCCACATAGATGCACAGAGGTTTCCCACCTTTCTGCTCCGCTAAAAGAAGAAGAAGAATTTCGGGTGAACATCGGAGTACACCAGGGCAGTGTATTGAGTCCGTTGCTCTTCAACATCATCATCTTATTAACACGTATCTCCGACGGCCTAGAGCTATCTCTTCTTTTTGCCGATGATATAGTCGTTGCCCTGCAAGCTGCACTTACAAAATGGTGTGACATTCTGGAGGAGCATGGACTGAGGGTAAGTATAACAAGGACTGAGCTCTTAAGCATACCGTCAACATACCGTCAACATACCGTCAACCAAATTGACCACGTCATTGTCTGCAAGAGATGGGCATCGAGCATAATGGATGTTCGGTCCTATCGTGGAGCAAATATTGACTCTGACCACTATATGGTGAAGGCGACTTATAGGTGCAGAATTTCTTCGGTGCATCATTCGAGGTTCAACCCGGCAAAAAACAAAAACAAATCCAACAAATTGTTGGATGATGCCACGGTGGTCACTTATACGACTGCCCTTGAGGAGAAGCTGACGCCCTTGCTAAATAACATCAGCAACAAAGGCGCCCTTGAGATCTGGGATACACTCAAAGACACCATCAAAGGGGTCGCAGAGGAGGTTGTGGGATACAAAGCCCGGCGAGCCCGAAATGATTGGTTTGATGAAGAATTTCAAAATGCGGTAGATGCTAAAAACGAGGCATATCGCCAATGGACTGAACGCGCAACTAGAGCCAAAAAAAAACAAGATATGACGAGCTTCGACGATTTTCGAATAGGTTAATTAGGCGTAAGAAACGTAAGCATCTTGACGAGCAGTTGATGCAAATAAACCAAAGACTAGTTAGTAGGAACAGTAGACAAGCGTACAAGCTGATTAATTCAATTAAAAGTGGATACCAACCCAGGACCAGCCTCTGTAAGGATAAGGATGGCAATATCATTAGCGACACCGATAGCGTTGATAAACGCTGGGCCTCACATTTTGAAGAGCTCCTCAATGTTCAACCGAACAACCCCACACAAGAAGCTCCGGAGATGATGGCTGAACCAGGCCCTCCCGTTCAACCCCCAACAGTAGAAGAAGTTGATCTCGCCATGCAAGCACTAAAACATAATAAAGCCCCGGGCGCTGACGAGATTCCAGCTGAACTGCTGAAGCATGGAGGGGAGAGCCTTGTTAAGGCTATACACACACTTATCGTTAAAGTATGGAACGACGAAATAATCCCGGAAGATTGGCGTAAAAGTATCATTTGCCCAATCCACAAAAAAAAGGGGATAAGTTGAAATGTGAGAACTACAGAGGCATCTCATTAGTTTGTACGACTTATAAGATTTTATCTAAGATTCTGGAAAATAGAATTAATCCGTACGCAGAAGAAATCATTGGCGAGTACCAAGGCGGCTTTAGACCTGGTCGTTCGACGACAGATCAGCTTTTTACAGTGAAGCTTTTACTCCAGAAGTGCTGGGAATACAACATCGACGTATACCAAATATTTGTTGACTTCAAGCAGGCATACGACAGTATCGATCGAAGCATACTGTACAACATTTTGCTGCATTTTGGAATACCGGCTAAGCTAGTGCGACTCATAAGGATGACGATGACTAATACCGTCTCGCAGGTCAGAGTTCAGAACAGACTCACTGACCTATTTGAAACTCGTACTGGACTCAAGCAAGGCGACGGGCTGGCGCCGACGCTCTTCAACCTGGCTCTGGAGTATGTGATTCGAGCCATGAATTTGGACAGCAGCGGAACGCTACTCATTAAATCGACTCAACTAGTTGCCTACGCCGACGACATCAACATCATGTTTCGAAGATTGGGTGATGCAGAAAGCCTTCAGCATAATCTCAATAACGCCGCCAAAGAAGTTGGGCTACATATCAACGAGTCTAAAACCAAGGTCATGATGCAATCAAAAACTAGAACTAGTAAATTCAAGCATCACAGTGGGGGACCTCAATATAGAATATGTAGACAACTTCACTTACCTGGGTTGCAATTTGTCAAAAGACGCCAATGAAACAGATGAGATAAAGCGACGGATACAACTAGCTAATAAGTGTTACTTTGCGGTCCTCCAAATTATGAATTCGAAGCTGGTGCACAGGAACACGAAGCTCCACGTGTATAAAACCATCATCCGACCTGTGCTATGCTATGGCTGCGAAGTATGGACCCTAACCCAAAACTCTGAACACCTGTTGGACACATTCGAGCGAAAGGTTCTCCGAAGAATCTTCGGGGCCATTCGTGAACGAGGTGAATGGCGCATCCGGTACAACCTTGAGTTGTGTCAGCTGTATGATGAGCTACAGGTGTCGAAGATCGTGAAATTGCAGCGATTGCAGTGGGCGGGTCATGTACAAAGGATGAACGACGATCGCATGCCCAAAAAGGTGATGAACGCGCAACGAGTGGACGGAGCCAGATTGCGTGGACGACCGAGAGCCCGATGGGAGCATTCTGTATGTGAGGACGCCCACCAGATGCTAGGCTTTCGGAATTGGAGGACAAGGTCGCGTGACCGCGACAATTGGAGGTTTTCAATCCAGGCGGCCAAGGCCCGACGTCGGGCTATCGTGCCATAAAGAAGAAGAAGAAGAGTTCTTAAGCTGCCCATTCTCAGACCCAGATGCACCGATACCAAATATGTACGTCAAAGGAGAGCAGTTTAAGTCGTGTACCAAGTTCAAGTACCTTGGCTCGATGGTGAACAACGGAGCTATATACGATGATGACATCAAACATCGCCCAAAGGTAGATGACGTGGCGAGAAAACTCAGGAGTTCTCTGCGATAAGAAAATGCCACTGAAGCTAAAGGGCAAGCTGTACAAAGCGGTTGTACGTCCCGCACTCATGTATGGATCAGAATGGTAAACCATGTATAGGTGTGTTTTTTTGGTTATCCCGTGCAGGTTTGGGTAACGAAACTCCATATAAAAAAAATGACAGCTGACGCACCTGTCATTTTTTTATATGGAGTTTCGTTACCCAAACCTGCACGGGATAACCAAAAAAAAACACACCTTATGAAGGTTACGCGAAAGAAATGACAGCGACTGAAATGAAAATGTTACGCATGTCAGTTGGTGTAACCAAAGGGACCACATCAAGAGGAGCTACATCCGAGGCAGCTTGTCCATAGACCAACCAATCACCGAAAAGCTCGGAGACCGACAAATGGATTGGTATTGTAATGTTCAACGGCGTCCGCCTGAGAACCCCGCAAAGAAAGCGATATCAATGGAAGTTCCACTTGATGGACCCAAGGCCAGAGGCAGACCGAAGAACACCTGGATGTGTCAAATGAAAAAGCAACAACAACGCATTGGTCTCGGCGATGACACGATTCAAGATAGAGCTACCTGTAGAAATATGCTGGGATATTACCGCCAAAATGGGCGATGTGCCTACACCGCAGGTCGAGCAACGCGAAGCCATGGAGCGGAATAAAGAACGAGGCAAAGAAGAAGAAGATACAGGATAAATGAGTAATATTGACAGTTTGAATGCACGCATGTATGTACATATACCTACATAATTGGAATATTTAGAATTTAGAATAACTAAATTCATAAAACTAGTAATGTGTACTTACCGCTAGGGCCTTTCGTCTTTCGTAGTGACACCGCAACACGGTTGGGATACGACGAAGGCAGGCAACTAAATTTCTTCAGAAGATAAGCATCTTTTCACTATTGGGCTGCATTGCGCTTTACTAGAACAAACGGAACAATTTACGAAAAACGTTTGCTTTACTTTCAAATAGAACTGTACATGACACCAATGGTTCTTGAATTGAATAGTAAACTGCATAGCCGACTGTGCATCTTGGGAGAAAACCGGTCTTGGAATCCACAAATACGCCTCGTGCCTCGTAATTACAATCGTTGGTGTAACAATACGACCGTTCCATTTGCATTGTTTGATAGCTTTCTGTCATTTGTGACAGTCAGTAGAAAACAACCCTACGATCAAGGAGATTTTTTCGGAAGGCGCGATTTGTGATTATTGTTTTTATATTTGAAATTCTTTGTACGTTCAGTTCAAAAAATTCAGCTCAAATTCTTTGTACGTTATGAATTCGGCCTTTTGCCGGCTATGCCTGAAAAGGTTGACAGGAAATGTTGCCTCGGTGGACGTGGTTAAACTCCCAGAATTGGCACTCGAAATAGAGAACTTCCTCGGCATTTCGGTAGGTATATGTGTAATTACTAAATAATTAGTATTAAGACTGGAATGGAATAATATTTAATCTGTGGATTTTTGGTACACCGAACACTATAATCATAATCATCATATATTGGCGTATGACAATTTTGCTATTGTCTGAACAACAAATCTAGCAACTGCGTAAGAAGCTTATTTGAAAAATGTTTGTTGTGCAAAGCATACTTTTAATGCGTACCTCCGCGAAACCGAACTTATTTTTCTCATGTAGCCTTTTTCCTTATATTTGACCGACTGCGGTGGCGACCGCTGTCTTTCGCACACAATATTGAGATGCTCGCCCATTGTTCAGCCTTGCCTCGATCGTAACTCCCAAGGTGCTAGACCTTTTTTCGGTTGTGATATTTCTTTCAGAAGGCATTCTTTTCGGCCCTTACTGAACCCAGAAATGCATGACGCAATAAGAATAATTCTCAGTGACATACATTCTTTGGAAAGCGGCGCGAGTGGACGTTTGCGGGAATAATTGCGTTTTTGTGAAGTGCTAGCGGCCAAAGACGCTGTCTCCTTCACTGAATTGCCACCCACTTACTCCAGAAACCTTGGATATACACTTATAATCAATAGGATAGTTCCACTTGAAAAATTTTTGTATGTCGGAAAGTGATAATGGTATTTTCTTCAAACTCGGTGACAATATTTCGAGTAGCCTGCTTGTTCTTGTAATAACACGAGCTCTCAAACCCGGAGTCGCGTTAGGATCTTCTTTCGAGAATTCTTGAAAACAGTACAAATTACTAGCCTGAGGCCTTAGATGGTAGTGCTATAAATTAAGTATTTACTTGTTGCAAGGAGATTTTCACACTTGTACTTAATCTGGCCAGATCACGTAATCTGCGGTGTGGTGAATTTAAAAATATATGGACTTTGACAGCTCAAATTAAGTAATTTGCACAGATTACGTAATCTGGACTTAAGTGTGAAAACCTCCTTACATACTTCTTTGATAAATAAATAAATAAAAAAACTTACAAAGTCATTAGGATAGTTCCAGCGGAAATAAAATATCAAATAACGGTACAAAAGGATCATTTTATTCTGGAAAATATATCTATTAATGAGTAGAACTTCCTTTAAGTAATTTGAGCTCAAGAATTACATTTATGATAGAATTGTAGGTTTTATGGGCAATTTAAATTAATTTTGTCCCAAGCTCCTCTAATCACTTGTACAGCGCTTCAGTGTTCTTAAACTATCGTCTAACGGTATAAAGCTTCCTTAGCATCCATCCCCAAACATTTTTGATGATATTTAGTTCTAGGGAGTATGTTGGTGATTTCATAACGCCGATGGATTGGTTTTGAATACCAATTTTTTATCAACCTTGCTTTGAAAATGGGGGCAATATATTCTTGAAATATTATAGGGAGGTGCATGGGAAATGTTTGTTTGCATTACATTAGGATGAATTCCATTAGCTGAATAGTTCCTTTACAAGATATTCAACCCCTAAAGAAGAAATTGTATGGATTGGACAAATGAGTGGAAGCGCGTTATTTTCACTAAAGAAAAAAAAATCAATCTCATCGGTCCAGATGATATTATTTCTACGATTTGAGCAAGAAGGAATTAATTTTGTCGAAGCATCACTCAAGAGTAAAAAGTTTCGTGGTATGTGCTTCAATATCTTTATGTGGAACTATTGAGTTTGTGGAAGTGAGGGTTATTCAGATCGCCCAGGTCTTGAAAAATATTTTGTCTAATGTAATGCTTAAGATTACCGATATTTTCCATGTAACTCCTATACGATTTCAACAAGATAATGCCTCATTCGTAAAGCAAGACATATAAAAGATTCGTTTCGAGACCAATCCATCAACGTTATGAAATGACCACCATTCTCTCTATATCAAAATATCACCAAAAATGTTTGGGAGATAGATGACAAAGAAGATCTATGTATATCGTTAGACGACGACGGAATTTGGGTATCACGATAGGGTTTTCCTAAATTGACAAAGACGTCAGATCAGTGGTCACAGTTTGGCATTAAAACAATTTACCCACATCATGTATGCTCGGGTCTATACGAGATAGCTAGGAATTAAGGCGTGAGCGCAAGCCTGACCGAAGTTAAGCTAATGATGCTCTGGTGGCTCTCGGAAACCTAATCTTCTCAGCCAAGACAGGACCCTATTCGTACCTAAACTCCCAATAGACCGACTCAAGATCTCGCAAACCTCGTCATGTCGTGGTGGAGGAATTGCGGTCCATGAGATCATGATTCAGATGCTGCTCTCGACTGTACTGTTTTGAATGTAGACTATTGTATTCACGTATTTCGTCTCCTGATGTAAGTGATCCTGGGCAGATGTGGCGATGCATAGAGCACCATTCTGTCAAACTTGGATTTTTCTACAAATTGTGCGACCAAACTGGAGCAAAAAAGCCGCTAATCGACGCACTGTACGACACTGACGACGTTATTTTCCCGTGAAGGCCTGGATAGACCTCGGGCGGAATGAGAATGAAACTTTTGTCCGCTGCGATTTTCTCAATGAAAATGCATACTTACTGTCGTAGAATATATGGCAAATGCTGGGGAATTCCATAAGCTACAATCCAAAAATGGTTCCATAATTTTTTTCGGCCATTTTATGTATTATTTTTCGATTCCCCGGTCATTAGATATTTTCCACGGTGAAATGACCGGGGAATCGAAAAAAATACTTAAAATGGTCGAGAAAAATGTTGGAACCATTTCGGATTGTAGCTTTTGGAATTCCCCATCATTTCCGACATGTTCCACGAAAGCAAGCATGCATTTTCATTGAGAAAATCGGAGCGGACAAAAATTTCATTTTCATTCCGCCGGAGGTCTATCGTGCGCTTAAGGGAAGAGATATAGGTCGAAACGCCTCGGCTGACTCCTTTTCATATATTTTTCAGTTGTGGCAAAACTGCGGACCCTTAGCTATGGAAGAGGAGTTTCATAGATTGAATGGCTCCGGACAATTGATATGTTCTCCACGTGGCGTAACTTTCCCGCATTATCCGAGCAAAGCCCCTGTGGTGTGGGGACAGAATAAATCTCAGTGTTCCTGGCTTGTCGTATAAGACTAAAAGCATAGGATGTGTATGCCAGCAACTTGCGCATCTGAAATCTAATTATGCTAACGAAACTTCTACTTAGCCTCGGATTAGGACTGACTTACCGGTCACGACTTTTCGCTATCGCACCATGACAAAGATTGGATTCTGGAACGTGTGTACTCTCTTGGACAATGGTTCAGACGCACGATTTCTTCAAGTGGAGAATGAGTTTAGACGATAATATCTTAACATCTTGTGGCTGAGCAAAATTAGAAGGTGGAATAGTGGAGAATATGTTTCTCTTACACATAGCACGGTGCTATAGTATTCCGGAAAAGCTTCTGGCAGTTTCCGGGAATCAGGCGTTGGGCTCCTATTAACCAGAGCAGCTCATAGCAGTCTGATCAGTTGTTATTGTTTTACGAACAACCAAACACCGTCCAGTGTAAAACACCTAATGGCGACATTTTTGGGGTGATGGGAGATTTGAATGCTAAGATTCATGCCGACAACGATGGACTGAGTCAGGTGATGGGGAGACACGGTCTGGGTATCCGGAACGATAACGATGAGAAGTTTGTAGTGTTTTGTAACTTCCATCTCCTTGTCATCGGAGGGACTATATTTGAGCATAAGAATTGCCATAAAATCACCTGGACATCTTTTAATCGATACTGATCGAACCTTATCTGGGCGGTCTTACGCAAGAGGGGTGTCCCAGAGAAAATAGTGGCTATTATTAGGGCAACATCCGTCGGTGTAAAATGTCGCGTACTCCATAAAGGTAAGGTGTCGGAGGGCTCCGAAGTTCATGGCGGGGGCAGGCAGAGTTATATCCTGTCACTGATGCTGTTTCTTTTAGTAAATGGTGATGTGCTCCATGAGAGGAAGGCAAAGGTTGTCGGGCTAAATATTAATACCAGCAAGATCAAAATCCTTAGCCTGACAGGGAACCGAACTCTCCCCATAAGTATCAATGGACAACTTGTTAAACGGGTGGACAAATTTGTCTATTTAGGTAGCATTGTTGCTGTTGATGGTGGCACTGATCAAGATGTCGTTTGCCGCATTAACATGCCAAGTGTTCTTTGGGCATGTTGTCCAAACTCTGGCAAAGCAGTTATTTCAGTGTTGCTCCTATACGGGAGCAGCACTTGGAAAGTTTCCGCTACAGTTACCAAGAAGCTGCAAACTTTCGTCAACACTTGTCTTCGTCGAATCTTAAGATTTCATTTTTTTTTTTGCCCGAAATAATTTCGAACGAATATCTCCTTCTAGTGCAGTCATATTAGCATTTCAAATAGAAAAAAATAGAGTAAGGCTAATTGTTGTTGTTTTTGAATCAGTGGGCTCCCAGGAATCTACAACTGATTTTGCTAAAAAAAATTTTGATCGGAAAGGTCCCAAAAAGGACAAAAAAGGATACTCTTTAATCCTTGACCGGAGGTCGGCAAGCGGAGTATCATATCAAAGGGGACGTCGAGTGCATTACATATCCGGCGTTTGTTTTCAAGGACACTCAACGGAATAAATCGAGCTTAAATGGAAAATTTTCGCGTTTCAAGTGTATCTTTCCAAAGCCATAACTACGAGAATAATTCAAGCTGTCACTACTTTTATCACTTTCCAGACTCTATAATAGCTGAAGATTCCACCATAAAATTTGCTAAGAAAAAAGTTGATCGGAAAGCTCTGAAAAAAGGACATAAAAGGACACTAATTGTACACCTTAGTCGAACGTGGGCATGTGGGATGTCATATCAAAGAGTATGTAAAGTACATTCCATATCCGGCATTTGTTACTTGTTCCAAGGAACCTCAAAGGAGAAAATTGGGCTCAACTTAAAAATGTTTGTGTTTCCCGTATCTGTATCTTTCTAAAGCCGTAATTTTCCATTTAAGCCCGACTTATTCCAGTTAGTGTCCTTGAGACAGGAAAGAAGCACCGGATATGCAATGCACTCGACATCCTCTTTGATAGGACACCCCACATGCCAACGTTCGATCAAGGTGTGAAATTAGTGTCTTTCTATGTCCTTTTTCAGAGCTTTCCCATCAACTTTTTTCTTAGCAAATTTAATGGTAGAATCTCCAGCCATTATAGATTCTAAAAAGTGATAAAAGTAGGGACAACTTGAATTATTCTCGTAGTTATGGCTTTGGAAAGAAACACGGGAAACTCGAAAATTTTCCATTTAGGCTCGATTTATTCCTTTGAGGGTCCTTTAAATAGGAAACAAACACCGGATGTGTAATGTACTTGACGTCCCCTTTGATATGATACCCCGCATGCCGACCTCCGGTCAAGGATTAAAGAGTATCCTTTTTTGTCCTTTTTGGGACCTTTCCGATCAACATTTTTTTTTTAGCAAAATCAGTTGTAGATTTCTGGCAGCCCACTGATTAAAAAACAACAAAAATTAGCCTTACTCTATTTTTTTCTATTTGGAGGCCTGAATTAGGATATTTTGACTGCACTATTCGGCGCACGGGTCAAATACCTATTGACGAGTTGATTCGCAGGCGAAAGTGGACTGGTCATACGTTGCGAAAGGGGGATAACTGCATTGCTGGCTGTTTTTGTTGTAGCGACGCAAGAATTTTTTTTCTCTTTAAATCGAAAGGGGTTTGGCACCTCTTGGCCGTTTTACCAACGGGTAGCTCCGGGACGATTTACATCGAAGAACCGGCTGCCGTAGGAACATGTTTATGGACAACACAAACATCCATGGTTACAGTGGGATTCGAACCCACGCTCCAGCAACTCAAAGTTAGAGCCAATATCTACCACTGAGCCATCGAATACATTGCTGATCGTGCTATGCGACGGAACTCCTTCTCCCAACGAGGTCGACAAAGGCCGAGGCCGCCCAGTAAACCTACAACGCGCTGTATCATATGATCCATCATACTGATCCATCCTGCTTAAACCCAAGAACCACTCCGAACAGCAATTACAGCAGCTTCCTGGCATTCGTACCGATTCGTTGATTGGAGACACTAAAAGTCCATATCATTTGGGGCCCAGGATTTGTTTCAACACCCGTATGAAACGATTTGAGAGCAGCAACGCCAATATTAGCATTTAAACACAACCTTCCTGCATCGAAACTTTCGTGGCTCTTGCCAGGGAGGCATTTATAGTATAGTATATATATAAGTGAACCGGATCACTCCCTGATTCGAATCAGCCATGTTCGTCTGTTTGTCTATCGTCAGTCTGTCCGACCGTGTGTCTGTCAATTCGCACGATATCATCCATCCCAAAAGTCCCAATTGAGACGAAACTTTTTTCCCTCAATTTCCTCAATTTTGGTATTCATTCACTTAAGAGGTAGTGTATGTTGTCTATATGTCTGAGAATTGTATGGGGATTTGATTTGCCGTGAAGGTGTTTACCACCATGAAGCTCGACCGTGCAGGTCTGCACTTGGTTTGGGAGTTGTGATGGTAGTCTTTAGATATTTGCTCCCTTCAGAGAAAATCGAATCTCATAGAATTCTCCAGCTAAAATTCAAGTGGTCGTCTTGTGCAGATAGACAAAAGACACAAGACCTTATGAAAAAAGTTTCGTCACATTTGGGACTCGAACCTTCGACCTTCAGTCACAAGGTCAGCACTCAACCTACTGAGCTATAGACGCTTAGAGGTCTCAATGAAAACATTCCAATGTGACATTTCCGAAATTGAATAACTCGATATTTCTCCCGCGGGGGGTTCTTCTCCTCCAAAAGCAAAGCTCCACGAAGTTCCAATAGAGCTGGTAGGTTGCCATGTCAAAATACTGCATACATGCACTGCAGTTGGTGTATAGAATCGAACGATAAGTCAAGATATCCACAATTAGAATACTCACACCCACGAAATTGGGGACCAGAATTAATATAAAACATAATTGCAATTGAATATTTTTGATATTGCCTCCAAGGTCTGTACATGGTGCTATTCGTACGATTAGCACTCGGTCCCGTTAAAAAATACTTCGAACTCAGAATCGTTTCACCATGGCACAACATAACAGCTGTTATTATGTATCTTAGCTCCGCTTGGTTTCCCTCTAGGAATGCATTTAATTTTTGTTTATGAATTTTCTCTTTCTTTAGAGACTGCGTGTTTAAATTGAAATTTTGCTTTTGCAGTCTGCAGCTGCTAGTAACTCTCTCAAATCTATAAGACTTAATAAAACGATTTCATTTTAATTTTATTTTCTTTGCAGATCCGTCCATCCGACCAGTGTTCGCGTAGAATATGTTCTGAGTGTATTGGTATTATTACAGATGCTGTCAGTTACAAACATCGGGTTCTCTATAATCAAGAGAATCTCAAAAAGCAAATAGAGTTTCGATCAAAAGTATGTAAAACAAATAAAATGTTTTTGCTATTTTATTATCATATTTAACCGTTACAGCTACAAACCCTCAAGTCTGAAGATGAGGAAGATGATGATGTCATTCTGGTTACGGAGGACCCTCCAAATGTTGTGAGCTCTACTCAAAGAAACTTTGCTCGGAAGAGCACAACCACATGCACATATGAAACCCTCGATGCCAAAAGAAGACGACTTTGTCCGTACAGATTAAAGGTGGCACTTCGACAACCAACTGAAGAAGACGTATGTAATGTGTTTCTCGATAAAAGCACAAAAGAGATTATTAAATTGAATGGGAAAAGAAAAGCTACTGAGAAAAAAGAAAAGATAACTCAATCACGGACGGCAGTAGCGGGTAAAGTATATGTTGCGGCTCAACTGAACACAGGCACCTCTCTCAAAATAGCTTCAGTAGCCAGTTTATCGCAAAATGGTAGCACACCACCAGAACGTGTCATACTTTCGAAACCGTCTTCATCTGTACCAATGCAACAAATTCGGCCCCAAATGAGCTCTGCCTCGACGAACAAATGTCATACAACAGTCGTACATGCGAAACCTCAAATGACCGCTGGCACCCCGAACAATACAACCGCCACAGTCGTACATTCAATACAGCCGACTTCATCTGTACCAGTGGAACAAATTCGGTCTCAAATGATCTTTGCCATGCCGAACAATGCAATCGCCACAGTCGTTCATGTGAAACCGCCAACTGTATCTGTACCAGTGCAACAAATTCGGTCTCAAGTGCCCTCTGCCATGTCGAGCAATATAACCGCCACATTCTTACATGCAAAACCGACAGCTCCATCTGTGCCTGTACAACAAATTCGGTCTCAAATGACCTCTGCCATGTCAAGCAACACAACCGCCACATTCGTACATGCAAGACCGCAAACTCCATCTGTGCCTGTACAATCAATTCGACCTCAATCCAGCTATGCGAAACCGCATCTTTCTCAAATAAGATGTGCGCGGACTTTGCCTATCTCAATGTCACCCTTACCGACCTGTTCAACCAACAGTGCTACGGTATCGTCAGTTCCGACATCCTCTCTGATAAGATTTAGACCACCTAAGATGATCTCACCTGTAACACCATCAGCCACCAGCTGTCATCAAACATCAGTACAAAATATTAATAACCTTCATGTTTTACCAAATAATCATACTAATTTTAAAATCCTTACTGTGAATGAACTGAATACACGTAGCTTAACCGCAACCGAATCAGAATCGCGCGAATTGAATACACGCGGAGCCATGAGTGCTATGCATAGCCGTCGACTGCCTATGAGTATGGTGATAACTAAACTTAGAAACGAAATGGAAATAAAACTAAAGGACGTGATGGGTAACGATGTGTCTTGGTCCAGTCTTATACCAATCGAAAAACGTGCTGTACGGAACAGCATTCTGGAAAAGACGATGTTAAAGAAATTCAACGAAGCTCTGCTATTATCGTCCCCGGGTGCGGAGGTATTAAATTTGTTCAAACTGCTTAATATAAACTTTAATGGGAAACAAATCGTAACGTAATTGTGTAATTACTTGTCAAAATGTGTATACAAGATTTTCAGCGAATTAAACTTTTAGCTGCCACAAGCATTTAACAATTTTTTAAAAATACATTTTCTCTTACAACTTAAATCTCAATATCTCCAAACTACTCCAGTTAGAATACCGAAATATAATTATTATAACAGTCAACATAGTAAAAACCGCACTAAAATTGAGGAGGTCATTTGAGACGGAATTTGTTGCACTAGTACAGATGAAGTTGGTGGTTTCGAATCTACGTCTGTAGCTGTTGTATGACATTTGGTTTTTACATTTTTGGTTTCAAAGGGAATTGCTCTAAAAAAAATGATGTAAAAAAGATATAGTCAATTTGTAAAAGAATCGTACGCGATGAAAAAACAATTTGTTTTGGTGTTAAATCAAATTTTACTTTGAAGTTCTGTCAAAAACAAATACATACATAGCTTATCTGCTTTTAGTGCGATTTGTCGATTTGTTCAGTTTGGTAGTAAAACTTGTTGGCTGCTATGATAATTTTATTTCGGTAATCTGACTGTGGTAATTTTGGAGATATTGAGTTTTAAGTTTTGCGAGGAAATTATGTTTTTTTTTATCTTTAAATGCTTGTAGCAGCCAAAGGTTTAAGAATTAGTTTTTGATGGGAATCACATAAAAACTCATTTTCCCATGTGTTTATACAGTAGATTATAAACACTATACATTAATGTAAAATGCCATGACCTACACTTCGTATATTTTTAATATTGTGTTATTGCAGTCACAAAAAGATTTTGAGTGCTTAAGATTGTCTCCTCTTTTGTTTACAGTATGAATTGTTATTTTTGGTGCAGTTTACAGCTATGCAACCGTTAAAAACTATGCAAATTCAATACATGACGATACACAATTAAAGTTTCGGCAAAAATGTCTTGGATCATTTCATGTTTTTTAAAATAAAGGACTTCCACTTGGCGATATCCCCGCCTCGTTATCTTTCACTACGAACTACCAAATTTTCAGATTTCTCTTCACCCAACGACTTAAATTTTAATTCCATTACTTATTTATTAAATAAAAAAGTAGTAAATGATTGAATTGACTGAAACAATATTATTGGGTGGCTTTCTTTCATTGTGTAATACATGAGTATTATTGTTACAAATCGAAATACATACATATATGAAATAGTTTTTAGTAACTCTCAATTGTCTTTACTTTTAAAAACGTTTTTTATGTGTTTGTAACTACATAATGTATATAGTTTAAAAATATGAAATAAAATTTCATAATACATATAACCAATAAGATATTTTTTTCTGTCTGAACCCCTCAGCCTCATAATAAAAATTAAACCTGAGCGGATCAAGAATCTATTTAGGAAGCTCAATGAAATGCAGACCATATATCGACATGATTCTTCTGGTGTTCGACCAAATTAATTACTTCTTCTTCAAGCGGTGCAGAAGGTCGTGACTTCTCTGTGCATCTATGTGGTTTCGGATTATAGTTCGTCAATGTTTGTGATTGGCATTGAAACAAATGGCCCAAATGATTAAGCGATATCCATCAAATCGGGAAATGTTGATATAGATATTTTAAATATCTACCTATATACCATTGAGTTTATAGAACATGGAATACGCTTAGACCAATTAAAAAGGGTCCCAACATCTGGGTAAACTTTTTTGGTCTAAATTCTACAGTGCAATGTCCAATCAATGAAAGTTCAATGGAACTATGTCATTTACTAGTCTAAATATCCGAGCTTTCAAATTGACAATTCTGGACTGTCAGTGAAATTTTTGAAATGTTTTTGGTTTTGGACGTAGTCGCGGCTCGCGTTTCGTTGTCGTTCTCGCCTATAAGGAATGAATAGACCTCGCGAGTGAAATTTTTGTCCGCTGCGATTTTCGCAATGAAAATGCATACCCAGATAGCATTTTGGAACTGATCCTGCGGCATCAATAAGTATTCAATAATTTCCCCTCTATGTAATTGATTCTGCAATGGAAATTTATTGAGCCCTGCCATCAATAGCCATTATTATGAAAAATATCAATGTATAATTAGTATAAAAGCGATCCGCGTAATCATTAATCGGTCTTGCCCCTTTGTTCGGAAAATTTCGAATTAAATTTTAATCAAGTTTTCCATGAAAAACGACTATGAAGAAAAGATTCAATACAGAATCAATCCAGGAATGATCCGTTCAACAATTCTCGACAAATAAGAAATCCTGTCAATTATAATTGTGAAATTGTTCGGATCGTCAGCAGTTTGTTCGTGAAACTTTTAGATTTACTATTATAAATAAGTTTATTGATGCAGCCACATTTTGCTATTTCGGTAAGTGAACGTTTTTCTATAGGAACATACTCGATAAGTATATTTATTGTGATACTTTACTCTTACTTTCAGAATTAGACGAAAATCAGGAGGGATGCTAGATTTATACGTACATCGCACCTACGAGTACACCCTGCGTTATGCAAGTTTCAAAGTATTTTTGTAAATTAAAATGTAATTTATTTGTTTCTTTTTATTCTGCTGGTTCGATATTATTTTGATACAATATTGATGACGATCATCAGTAAAATTTCCCCTTTTCGAAAACGACGACCAATCAAAATGCTTTAATTGCGGACATCGTCCATACAAAAGAATCAATAGTGGAAAGACCTTCATACTTCCTAGATCTAAATATCATCAAAAATGTGTGGGAATGAATGACAAGGAAGATCTATACCGTAAGACGATAGTTTAAGAACACTGAAGCTCTTTGGCGAACGTTGAGAGGAGATTTGGACGAAATCAGCTTAATTTGCCGTTAAAACCTATACAACTATATCCCCGATTAACTTTTCGAGTTCAAATTACTTAAATAAAGTTATACTTATTACCAGCTTCATTATCCTTTCGTACCGTTATTTGATGTTTTATTTCCACTGGAACTATCCTATTGACTTCACCGTTTGTACTGTTTTTAAGAATTCTCATAAAAAAAATCCTAACGGGACTCCGGATTTGAGACCTTCTATTATTGAAAGAACAAGCAAGCTACTGAAAATATTGTCACCAAGTTTGAAGAAAATACCGTTATCACTTACCGAGATACAGCCATTTTTCAAGTGGAACTATCCTATTGATTGTGAGTGTATACCACCAGCCTCAAGTTGTCCCACTGGTTTTCAGGCCAACATTTCTCCACTACTTACCGGACAATATCGCTTAATACTTGGTGATTGTAATGCACAACACGACCTATGGCTAATGGTCGTATCCGTCCTGTTTTTGGCAGGACAGTCCTGCTTTTACGACCATAACCTGCCGTCCTGCCAAAACCTCGAAAGTCCTGCTTTTGTCCGGCTTTTTCCTGTTTTTGAACAGTGTATTGGCGTCTCACCAAATTACAAATAAATTTAATGAAAACTACACTAGAAAAATTTCAAAATAAATTGTGTGAATGAGGCGACCAAATCGGCTTTTTATATTGTCTTAGTATATAGTATTATAGTCCAGCAAGAAAAGGGATCGCAGGGAATTATGGCTCTTGAAGCGTCCTGAGACATTATTTGCAAACATGGTAAATAAATCTGTCTTTCAAATATTACAGCTTAACCCTAGAGAGATAATCTACGTCGAATCGACGTACAGAAATTTTTCTTTTTATTATATCTCATAAGTGAAGCTTCATAATTTGTTGGTTCCAAGATTTAACTCAATTCATGTCTGTAGGCGTAATTACGTGGCAAAATAATTGGCTTGGGTGCCACACAGCCTAAGATATTGGGGGGTCATAAGTCAAATATACGTCGAATCGACGCATGATTATCTTTAATGTCAGTAAAAACTGTAGAACAAATTTGTACTGAAAAATATTTTATTTCCCCCGAATTGACATTTTTATAAATCTTCATAATGTGGATGTGTATTTACTTGGATATAACTACTAAAAGCGTGTTTCGATAAAGATATCCTTTATTTTAATCTATTGAAAGGACAGCCCACTTTCTACTAGAACCACTTTTTTAAAATTAATATTATATACACAAACAAATGATAATTTTGCAAAACCATGAGTGTAACAGATTAATATTAAATACAAATGATTATATATCTACCTTTTAACAACATGTTACTCTTATCAAAGAAGTTATAAGGATGTTAACTAGCAACACGTCGAATCGACGTATGATTATCTTTTCAGGGGTAAAAAATATGATTATCTCTCTAGGGTTAAACAGCCCAGCTATACAAATATTTTGGACAATCTCAACAATAATCTATGACGTTGTGATTTTGACTGAAACGTGGCTAACGGAAATCGGGTTTAATAATTACACAGTTTATAGGTGTGATCGGAATGCTAATACATCTTCTAAAAAAGACGGTGGAGGCGTTCTTATTCCCATAAATAAATCATTAAAATCCACATTTTAATAATATTGAACAGCTTTTTGTTCGTATTTTAACAAAACCAGTAATTACGATCGTTACGACGGCCTATTTACCACCAGATGCAGCACCTGAAGGATATTTTGAACACTGCCGAAGCACACTCTGGAGCAAATTTAATTGTTACTGGAGATTACAATTTGGGCAACGTTAATTGGTCATCTGACTCATGGTCTGTAAGCAATCGTAACATTAAAAGCTTAGACTTATCGATATTTTTGCTTTCCTAAACTTTATTCAATATAATAAAATCAAAAACTTTTGTGAACATATTTTGGATCTAGTATTCTCAAATTAAGATAATGTTAATGTAATTCAATCTAACTTTCCATTAATACCAATTGATTCTTATCATCCAGCATTAGAAATAAATATAAATCTCCCATGTCTTCACTTTAAAACTACGGATAGATCTTTTTCAACTTTTTTTGATTTTAAAAGGGCCAATTATGCCTCCATAAATGATGATTTGCAAGTAATTAACTGGTCTGAATTTGAATATTTTCCACTCGATGTTGCCGTATCTCACTTTTATGATGTAGTCAACAATCTTATAAGCTTACATGTGCCACGTTGTCATGCTGTAAATGATAGCTTTCCAATTTGGTTCTCAACGGAACTTAAACATATTATATTTACATGAAAAAAAAATTGTTCATTTGAATTTTAAAAAGACCGGTTATCTGAACTTTTATAATAAGTTCTCAATTTTAAGGAAACATTTAAAATGCAAGTGAAGCTAGATTACCAACGCTACATATATAAATTAGAATCTCAAGTCCCAACAAACATGAAATTCTTTTGGCGACATATAAATGCTCGTAAAATTGATAGTGGATTTCCTGCCATCATGCATCTGAATGGAGTCAGGAGCTCTGAACTAACTGAAACGGTTAATTTGTTTGCTGAAAACTTTTCGAAAGTTTATACATAGTTTAGAAAACTGTCACTATGACCCAATCGTGGATAATAACTCTCTTAGCTTATCTGGTTTATCAATAAATAGTGAGTTTCTTTTGAAAAAAATAATGAACTTGGATGTTTCAAAGAGTGCAGGACCTGATGGAATACCTATCCAATATTTCTAAAACAGTGTGCTTTAAATTTGTTGCAACCACTTCTACATCTATTCAAAATAACTCATTAAACTCTGGACACTTTCCATCGCAGTGGAAGGAAAGCTATGTTTTGCCAATTTTTAAGTCGGGAGATAAAGCTGACGTCAAAAACTATCGCCCAATGTGCCTGTCTAGACAGTTTCAATTTTCGTTCGTCTTCATCATTTTGACAATTGAAACTTGAGATGTATGCGCTATTGAAGAAATGCATTCATTCTTGAACGCAATTGCCAATGTTAAATATTAACAACACATCATCTATTCATACTATTCATGAAAGAATTTATCATTTACCCGTCCAGACCAAAGCCGCGACACATATTTAACGATAAATAATGAACAGATCTAGATAGAATTAAACATTGATCTCTTCTGTTCACTTGACGCAATCAATGACATGTTCAATGTTGAAAGTGGATACGGAGCTTGAAGACGATAGGGAAGACGAAAGCGCACATGTGTGGACATAGCCAATGACATGTTCAATGTTGAAAGTGGATACGGAGCTTGAAGATGATAGGGAAGACGAAAGCGCACATGTGTGGACATAGCCAATCAATATTCTGTCATGTATCCCTAAAATATTCGAGAGCCTGGTCACTGACATAATAACTCCGGTAGTGAGACCTCTGATTATATCTAATCAACACGGATTCTGCTCAGGAAAGTCTGCAGCTACTAATTTGGTTGTTTATGAGGATTACATTACTAAATCGTTCTTAGATCATTCGCAAGTTCATTCAGTGTATACTGATTTAACTAATAGTCTAAGAAAAATGGCATATTTGGTCGGCAAAAATCCTACATAGGATTTTTTTTTGATTATGGTTGGGAATGGTCCCCAGATTATGGCATTAAAAGTCCCAACCGATCGGGGTTCCGCAACCTAAAAAAAGGGGGGGAAGGGGTCATTTTTTCGATTTTTTGCGATTATTTCAAAAACGGTAAGAGATACAGAAAAATGGTCTGAGGACGAAAAAAACTGCATAAAATTATCTTTGCAATGATATATAGAGTTCAATTGAATATTTCGGCGTTAGAATAGAACATAAATTAGAATATTTTCATTTTAGACCTTTTTGAAAAGCTCCATAACTTTTGAAAGAACGCTAGTTCAGCCGTAAAATTGTGTATACGTATTCACAACAAGTTTAAAATAATTTTAACGTAAACATTGAGTCGCTCCGCTCAAGGACCTCCATTATCCCCCCATTTAAATTTTTCAAAACGGCATATCCATAACTCCCCCAAAATTGGAGCAGAGTGCTAAATTTTGGTGTGTTGCGATTGGAGATCATAGTCACCCCACCCACCAAAAATCAGCTCATTCGGATAAAAACTAAGGGTATCTCCCATACAAAGTGACCCATCAGAAGTTTGTTCTACGTACTACTCATTTTATAAACTGTAGAACAAAGTTGTCATGGGTCACTTTGTATGGGAGGTACCTTTAGTTTTTATCCGAATGAGCTGATTTTTGGTGGGTGGGGTGACTATGACCTCAAATCGCAACCAACCAAAATTTAGCACTGTGCTCCAATTTTGGGGGAGTTATGGACATGCCGTTTTGACAAATTTAAATGGGGGGATAATGGGGGTCCTTGACCGGAGCGACTCAGCGCTTACGTTAAAATTATCTTAAACTTGTTGTTAATACTTGTACAAATTTTACGGCTGAACTAACATTCTTTCTATGCCATCATCTCGGGACCATCCCCAACCATAATCAAAAAAAAATTCCGATGTAGGATTTTTGCCGTTCGATGGCCATATTTTGGTCCAATTTTGTTAGACTCATTGGGTGATGCGACACGGTGGGTAAAAAGTAGCCGGGCAACACGTATGGTAATGCCGCTTACCGAAACATGGAATAATGGGGATGAGCTTCGGATCCTATGATCACCATGTGCGAAAACGAGATGAGAAGATACAAGTTGTCTGTGTTACATCCTACTTCGCACACGAAAAGATACGATTTCTTTTTCGTGCATTTGTCGTTCTTTTGGAATATCCCCTTGGTCATGGTTAAAGGTGTTTCGCGCATGTATACATGTATCTGAACGTGATGTACGCTTGCAATTCGGATATGTGTTGTAGGTTTCGTATGAATTGTTGAATCGGGGTCGTGGCTTGCAGCTTGCACCACAGTGCATAAAGTGGACTATGGGTAGCTGTGGATGCATGGTGCGGAAGAGAACTTGAGAAAAAGTGTTTTGCGCATGATGTGATGCGTGCTTCAGAGTTGGTTGTGTGTGGATTGTTGTTGGTAGGTTTCCTGAGATGATTGTAGCTCGTACAATAGACGGCAATTTGCTTCGTCGTGACTTGCGAAACAGCAGTGGACTATGCGTATAGACCGAGAGCCAGCGACACTTCAAATGCAACTATTTCCTATGCATTCTGTTACACATTATCGCAAATTACACGATTGGAGATGCCCCAAAACGGTAGTCTGCCTCCTGGACAGCGGGGCTTAAGGGGTGGCAGACAACTTCAAAGTCGTTAAGAGTTGCAAATATTTGCAACTATTTCCTCGCATTTGACTCATATACCATTTAATAGAGGACGAGTCCCCGCATATATACTCCAAAAGGCAGACAAATATTGGGGGGCTAACATGGTGGCAGACACGCTCCAAAATATAAAATTTGTATGAACAATGGGAAGTGCTTCTACAAAAATAGCGCTAACTCCATCATGCTAAACCATATAGGTACAGTAAGAGCCTAAATATTTTCCAGACACTTCCTCTCTGAAATGGTATATGAGTCAAATGATAGGAAATAGTTGCAAATATTTGCAACTATTAACGACTTTGAAGTTGTCGCTGGCTCTCGGTCTATACGCATAGTCCACTGCTGTTGCGCAAGTCACGACGAAGCAAATTGCCGTCTATTGTACGAGCTTCAGGAAACCTACCAACAACAATCCACACACAACCAAATCTGAAGCACGCATCACATCATGCGCAAAACACTTTTTCTCAAGTTCTCTTCCGCACCATGCATCCACAGCTACCCATAGTCCACTTTATGCACTGTGGTGCAAGCCACGACCCCGATTCAACAATTTATACGAAACCTACAACACATATCCGAATTGCAAGCGTACATCACGTTCAGATACATGCATACATGCGCGAAACACCTTGAACACACCTTTAACCATGACCAAGGGGATATTCCAAAAGAACGACAAATGCACGAAAAAGAAATCGTATCTTTTCGTGTGCGAAGTAGGATGTAACACAGACAAATTGTATCTTCTCATCTCGTTTTCGCACATGGTGATCATAGGATCCGAAGCTCATCCCCATTACTCCATGTTTCGGTAAGCGGCATTACCATACGTGTTCCCCGGCTACTTTTTACCCACCGTGTCGCATCACCCATTTGGTTGACTGGCTGGAAATGATACACCGTCAGTACAGCTTCTGACTAGGTTTAACATTTTACAACATAAGCCGTGTCAGTAAAGATTATATATGAGCACGAAACGTATATGGGTACCGTATGCTTAATTAGCTACTCGGCTTCTCGTGAACAATTTTAATTTGTTTTTTCACCAAATGGTAAATTCTCAAGCTAAGTATTTTCATGGCATTAACTCAATTTTGAAAAATTTGGACTAACGTGGATTTTGAAATGAGCGATTTAATAGTGTCTCCTGGTATAATGGTTGAATTAGATATCCCGCGTCAGCATCAGCATCGGCATCAGCAGAAAAATTTCAATTTAGAACACACGCATTTGCCTTTGATGACCCACATTGACAGCAGCGGCAGAAGCATTTTTCTGCCGATGCTGATGCTGACGCATCCAATCTATTTCAACTATAAGTGATTCTGGACAGTCCTCAGGAGGGAACCTGTGACTGTGCGTGGATCAGCATTTTGGCAGACCTGCATTTTGGACCAATTTGTGTCACAGTGAATATGAGCGCTTATATACCGTTCCTTTAATTTAAACTATCTTAAAGCATTTTTGGGGATAGTACCTTTTCCATAGGGTGTATATACCGTCCTAGTCTAGTTCGCGTATTAACTTTCTTCTTCTTCTTTTTATTCGAATTGGTTGTGGAATGTGCAGATGTTTAGAAATGGTTTATCTGACATTTCGATTATTTGGACAATATTATGATTGGAATTTGTTAATCTCGCGTTTTTTTCTAACCAGGAATTTTATATAAACTTTGCAGCGAAACGAAAATCGAAAACGATATCATTCCAGTAACAAGACAACTTCGCTCTTCCTGGATAAATTTGAGAGCCAGTCGCTTGTCTAAGCATTATGGATTGGCAAGCACCTCGCCATCTGTTGCAAGCGGGACTAAATTTAGTTTCGATTAGTTAGTGCAACCCGTATATGCCGTCCATAAATAATTTAAATTTGGCTAAAACTTTTTATCTTTGCTGCGGTATATAAGCGGTCTATGTGACCAAACTACCCAACAAACCATCTTTCCGAGTGACGGAATTCTTTTCGGATTTCCACCACTTTTCCAAGATTAATTCCGAGACCGCACTAACACACGCAAACCGATGTCGATTTTTTTTTACGAGTTTGCACTTTGTGTAAAACGTGGAAGCCGTCTCGGAATTGTTTCGGAAAAGTATGCAATATTCCAAACAAAATCTGAGCCGTTTCCAGGTAGAGATGTTTTTAAGTAGGCCTAGGCAGTGACGTACGTTAAACAATCAACTTTTTCGTGGCCGTAACTATACTACGCGTATTTCAAATGTCAAAATATATAGTTTTGTTTTACGGGTTCGGTGCGCGAGTCAATTTCTATATGAAGTTTTGACATTGTCGTTGATATTCGCGCGGTAATCGAAAACTCTCTAATATTAATATTAAATTTTGCGAAAATATTGTTAGCCGAATAGCATTTTGGTTCGTATTTTATATGTATATTAATACTTTATTTGTATTTGTAAGTTGTGTCGGATTTGTTACATAACTGAAAATAAAGATGAGTTATTATATATATAACTAATGTGTCCTTGTTTGTGGCAAATATAAAAAACACTTATTTTATATTTTCGGTAACCTGTCCGTTACCACAAAAAACTTTATGTATGTATATACATGTATTTCGGGAGCCACTTACTCCCTTCTTCAGTACAATGGTTACTAAACTAATGGCAAGTTTACATTTGATTATATAGTAAGTCAGTTACATGCTATGTCTTAACTTTTATGTTACAACTACCTGGGTCTATTATACCTATTAGCTAAGAATTTTATAAGTCGCGATTGACAATTTCCTTCGTCCGTGTTTAAAAGCTGCGCTGGGTCTTCACGCAAGATTTCGAGGGTTTCCCATGGGTCCAGTTTGCTCGGTTTCGTCACGTAACGCAATACCTGTAGTCCGTCTTGATCAATCCTATGCCCTTCGTTGATGATGTGCGCGGCTACTGCTGAGCGGATGGTTGAGCTCGGTCCTTTCCTCGATGTTGCCTCTCGGATGTGTTCCCGGAACCGTGTTGTTACTAACCTCTTCGTCTGTCCGATGTAGCATTGGTCGCATTCACTGCATGAGATCTTGTATATGCCGCTTTTCTCTTCCATATTGAGTGGGTCCTTGGCGTTACCTAGGGCGGTCCGTAGCGTAGAGTTCCTGCTTGAACCAACTACCTGTAAATCGAAACGGTTGAGAAGGTTTTTAATTTTTTGGAAAGTATGGGTTACTGGTATGCTGATACGTCGTACTGGTTCTTCAGGAGCCTGATCAAAGAGCGTTGTATGCCTTTTCCTTTCCACTGCCATGGTCTTACGCCGGATCATTTTCTGAATAACGGATTGCTCATATCCGTTTTTTACCGCCGTGTCCAGGATGAAATCCATTTCAGTTTGGTAACCAGCCATGGTTAACGGGTAGGTTACCAACCGATGTACCATGCTGTGGAAAGCGGCCAATTTTTGAGGAAGTGTGTGGTACGACGATGCCGGTATTGTTCGCTGTGAGGCAGTGGGTTTCCGAAATATGTCGAATTCGAGCCTGCCGTTGTTATTACAGATTCGCAAGTCCAAAAACGGTATAGAACCATTCTTCTCCTTTTCAGCCGTAAATGTGATATTAGGGTGAATCCCATTTATTGCCGAAAGGATCTGGTCTGCTTCGTCTGTCTTCACAATGGCAAACACATCATCGACGTATCTCCACCATACCCTTGGCATTAACCCTTTCGACTCGATAGATTCTTCTATCGAGGTCATGAACATTTCCGTCAGGAGTGGGGAGAGCGGATTGCCCATCGCCACTCCTACGGTTGTTCTGTAGTAGCCATCCCGGAACTTGAAGTAGTTTTCATGCATGCACAGCAATGCGAGCTTAGCATACACTTTCACTTTCTTTTTCCATTCAGGAGTGCTACCACAGCTGTTCAGCCACGATTCGAAGGCATATACCGCCTGTCTTACGGGGGTGCTAGGGAACAATGCTTTTACGTCGAAAGACACCAGCATCTCGTCATGACCAATACGTACTTCCTGCAATTTATCAGTCAGCTCAAGGGAGTTCTTAACTGAGTATTTGCTATTTGGGCTTCCCGCAGCTTGGCTTTCTGCGATAATCCATTTGGCGATGTTGAAAGTGGGGGAGTTGGAGTCAGCAATTATTTCACGCATCTCCTCGCCCTCCTTATGGATCTTCGGCTGGCACCTGATCCGAGGCAGGGAAGGGTTAGGCATTCGCAGTTTCGAGATGTCGGGGAATACTGCTCTCGCCTCTTTTAGGGCCTGATCAACCCTCTTAATCGACTCGGGAAGTGGATCCTTTCTCAGTTTGAAAAAATGACCATTCTCGAGTTTTTCAAGCACGGCTCTGTCATAATCAGCTTTGTCAAGGACTACGACGTTATTACCCTTGTCGGCTTTAAGGTAATAAACTGGTTTCTGTTTTAGGTTATTGATAATGTTATTATCGCGGTTTTTTAATGTCGGCGGTTTATTATTATTTATTATTCGTTTTATACCCGATCTGATCTCTTCTTTTATATCATAATTTAGTGTCTTTATGCCGGCCTCGACGTTCACGGCCACTTCGATTTGATTAGTTTTTGGTGGTAACGCGTATGCTAACCCGTTGTTAAGCATTTTTAGTTCGTCATTTGAAAAATCTACCGACGATTTATTTACGACGTAATTAGGTATTATCGCGACGGTGGGTTTTTCAATAGTAATCGGTGTTAATTCGGCAAGTTTTTTGTCTAGCACGCGGCGTTTCCTATTCCTTTCGCATTCAAAAGCCCGGTGTAACTTCGCGATGAGTGGCCCAATTGGGATAAGGTTTTGTGATGCCTCTTTGGCCATCTTCAGGTGGGTGCTATAAGCCTTGAGCGTTATTTCGTTTTGCTTCGCGTATAGTGATTTTAAGGTCGCGCTGGACCCATGGGAAACCCTCGAAATCTTGCGTGAAGACCCAGCGCAGCTTTTAAACACGGACGAAGGAAATTGTCAATCGCGACTTATAAAATTCTTAGCTAATAGGTATAATAGACCCAGGTAGTTGTAACATAAAAGTTAAGACATAGCATGTAACTGACTTACTATATAATCAAATGTAAACTTGCCATTAGTTTAGTAACCATTGTACTGAAGAAGGGAGTAAGTGGCTCCCGAAATACATGTATATACATACATAAAGTTTTTTGTGGTAACGGACAGGTTACCGAAAATATAAAATAAGTGTTTTTTATATTTGCCACAAACAAGGACACATTAGTTATATTTTAACATGATACCCAATCACAAGTCCAATTTCAACATATTGTTGAGGTTTAAAAAATTAATGGCAAGGACGAGCGAGAACATTAGATTTCTCCAAAAGTGCTTGAAATATAATATCACACCGAAATCACACCGCGTAATAATAAAAACCGGGCGCCGCGTTAATCATAACATTTTAAAAAGATTGGAAACCGACCTAATCCGCGCGACCTTAAAATCACTATACGCGAAGCAAAACGAAATAACGCTCAAGGCTTATAGCACCCACCTGAAGATGGCCAAAGAGGCATCACAAAACCTTATCCCAATTGGGCCACTCATCGCGAAGTTACACCGGGCTTTTGAATGCGAAAGGAATAGGAAACGCCGCGTGCTAGACAAAAAACTTGCCGAATTAACACCGATTACTATTGAAAAACCCACCGTCGCGATAATACCTAATTACGTCGTAAATAAATCGTCGGTAGATTTTTCAAATGACGAACTAAAAATGCTTAACAACGGGTTAGCATACGCGTTACCACCAAAAACTAATCAAATCGAAGTGGCCGTGAACGTCGAGGCCGGCATAAAGACACTAAATTATGATATAAAAGAAGAGATCAGATCGGGTATAAAACGAATAATAAATAATAATAAACCGCCGACATTAAAAAACCGCGATAATAACATTATCAATAACCTAAAACAGAAACCAGTTTATTACCTTAAAGCCGACAAGGGTAATAACGTCGTAGTCCTTGACAAAGCTGATTATGACAGAGCCGTGCTTGAAAAACTCGAGAATGGTCATTTTTTCAAACTGAGAAAGGATCCACTTCCCGAGTCGATTAAGAGGGTTGATCAGGCCCTAAAAGAGGCGAGAGCAGTATTCCCCGACATCTCGAAACTGCGAATGCCTAACCCTTCCCTGCCTCGGATCAGGTGCCAGCCGAAGATCCATAAGGAGGGCGAGGAGATGCGTGAAATAATTGCTGACTCCAACTCCCCCACTTTCAACATCGCCAAATGGATTATCGCAGAAAGCCAAGCTGCGGGAAGCCCAAATAGCAAATACTCAGTTAAGAACTCCCTTGAGCTGACTGATAAATTGCAGGAAGTACGTATTGGTCATGACGAGATGCTGGTGTCTTTCGACGTAAAAGCATTGTTCCCTAGCACCCCCGTAAGACAGGCGGTATATGCCTTCGAATCGTGGCTGAACAGCTGTGGTAGCACTCCTGAATGGAAAAAGAAAGTGAAAGTGTATGCTAAGCTCGCATTGCTGTGCATGCATGAAAACTACTTCAAGTTCCGGGATGGCTACTACAGAACAACCGTAGGAGTGGCGATGGGCAATCCGCTCTCCCCACTCCTGACGGAAATGTTCATGACCTCGATAGAAGAATCTATCGAGTCGAAAGGGTTAATGCCAAGGGTATGGTGGAGATACGTCGATGATGTGTTTGCCATTGTGAAGACAGACGAAGCAGACCAGATCCTTTCGGCAATAAATGGGATTCACCCTAATATCACATTTACGGCTGAAAAGGAGAAGAATGGTTCTATACCGTTTTTGGACTTGCGAATCTGTAATAACAACGGCAGGCTCGAATTCGACATATTTCGGAAACCCACTGCCTCACAGCGAACAATACCGGCATCGTCGTACCACACACTTCCTCAAAAATTGGCCGCTTTCCACAGCATGGTACATCGGTTGGTAACCTACCCGTTAACCATGGCTGGTTACCAAACTGAAATGGATTTCATCCTGGACACGGCGGTAAAAAACGGATATGAGCAATCCGTTATTCAGAAAATGATCCGGCGTAAGACCATGGCAGTGGAAAGGAAAAGGCATACAACGCTCTTTGATCAGGCTCCTGAAGAACCAGTACGACGTATCAGCATACCAGTAACCCATACTTTCCAAAAAATTAAAAACCTTCTCAACCGTTTCGATTTACAGGTAGTTGGTTCAAGCAGGAACTCTACGCTACGGACCGCCCTAGGTAACGCCAAGGACCCACTCAATATGGAAGAGAAAAGCGGCATATACAAGATCTCATGCAGTGAATGCGACCAATGCTACATCGGACAGACGAAGAGGTTAGTAACAACACGGTTCCGGGAACACATCCGAGAGGCAACATCGAGGAAAGGACCGAGCTCAACCATCCGCTCAGCAGTAGCCGCGCACATCATCAACGAAGGGCATAGGATTGATCAAGACGGACTACAGGTATTGCGTTACGTGACGAAACCGAGCAAACTGGACCCATGGGAAACCCTCGAAATCTTGCGTGAAGACCCAGCGCAGCTTTTAAACACGGACGAAGGAAATTGTCAATCGCGACTTATAAAATTCTTAGCTAATAGGTATAATAGACCCAGGTAGTTGTAACATAAAAGTTAAGACATAGCATGTAACTGACTTACTATATAATCAAATGTAAACTTGCCATTAGTTTAGTAACCATTGTACTGAAGAAGGGAGTAAGTGGCTCCCGAAATACATGTATATACATACATAAAGTTTTTTGTGGTAACGGACAGGTTACCGAAAATATAAAATATGAGTTATTAATTAATAAAAATATTCTTTGATTTTTTTGCTGTAAGACTTGTGCAGAATGCATTTACGACCAAAAAATTCGTGCAGATCCTTTTTCCTTTCAGGTATTTAGGTATTGGTCGACAATGGTTGGGGGACTGCAAATTGTTTTGGATTCCGGTTTCTTGGCGTTTTGGTTGCTTTGCGTCCCGTTGTGTCCCTCTTTGAATTGAAAATGAAAGTAATAACAATAGAAAACCCTCCAACTGAAATTATAACCCTCCATATTCCAAAAGCAATACTCGATTCTGACCTGAATTTTAATCGAAATTGGTATAAAACTCCGAGATGACGAAACGGAAACCTGTAACGATAACTATACTGAAAGCTTTCGGAAATGTCTGCGTTTTCCGACACACTATTCATATTACGAACTCTCTGTCTCAGTATTCCGAGATGTTAAGGCTTGGATTCCAACTATGAAAAAGATCCCATATTCCGAAAGAATTCCCTCGGAATGGTTTGTTGGGGCTGTAACGATAACTGTTCAGAAAAGTGTCGGAAATGTCTCTGCATTTTCCAAATGCATCATTTGAATGTATTAGTGCTCTCGGAAATGCTGAGACACTTTTCATATGACGAACCGTCAGTATTCCGAGAGTTTAAGTCTTGGATTCCAACTCGGAATATGGAAAATAGTTCCAGTATTCCGAAAGAATTCCCTCGGAATGGTTTGTTGGGTAGGGCTACATATTCAGCCAACGCCATCTAGATACATCAAGACCGTAACTCAGCCGTTCCATGCCGTCATAGTTTGCATACTAAGTTTTAGATTTACACGAACAAACAACAACAACAAGCAAATGACGTCATTAAAAGTAACAACAAAACAGTGCAAACAGTAGACGAAAGATTTCTACATTGCGACCGAGACGGCGGTTATTCAGCCATTGCTCGACCCAACACTTTGTATGTGGCTACCGATTCCTTGCCTTTTCTTCAGGTGCTGCCGACCAATGCTTTGATCATTTGGTTCCTACTGCGCATCTTTTCGGCTGCATGAAATGTCGCAGAAAACCTAAACGCTGAAGCTTGAAATAGATTGGATGCGTAAGCATCGGCATCGGCATCAGCAGAAAAATTTCAATTTAGAACACACGCATTTACCTTTGATGACCCACATTGACAGCAGAAGCAGAAAAATGCTTCTGCCGCTGCTGCTGCTGCTGTCAATGTGGGTCATCAAAGGCAAATGCGTGTGTTCTAAATTGAAATTTTTCTGCTGATGCCGATGCTGACGCATCCAATCTATTTCAACTATGAGAGGGTGAGGTCTCTTGGAAAAATGCATGTTATCGCGCTAGATGGCGATTAATAAAGTGCATATTATACTTTTCCTCCCCCGTGGCGTATAGGAAATCACTTCGATTCCTGCCGGTAGTCTGCTGGCTCTGAAAGAAATAATTTCTTCAATAGAAATCCTTAAAATCTTGCATGAAACCCACACTTACTCATTGTTATCTTCCGAACCGCGATATCTGCGCAGAAATTGACTTTATTTTATTGATAAATGTATAGATCTAGGGTGCATTGCAGAAGATTCGATAAAGAATTGTCAAGCATTCCTATAGAAGCAACTAAACATTTGTAGTGTTTTCGAGCAATGCTGGCTATATGTAGCGTGTAGGATGGGCAATCAACAGACACGGGTTCAATGCTAGCTGCGGAAATTTTGTTTTTCTATTTTTTTTTTTGCAAATTCGTTCAATGACAGAAAATGATGTACAAAACATATGACGTACGCTTTTTTTGAAGCATAGTTTAGTGCTACAATAAGGTTCTATTGGATTAAGAAACCGCGCCAAATGCCATTATTGGGCCATTCTACCTAACTAGCCCCTTCGTGGCTTGGGTTATGCGAAGCCGCCAGCTCCGAGACTGGACACGTACGCTTATAATGTGTTTCTCCCCTACTTGGACTATTATTCAATGGTTATACCCTGTAAAGTGCCCCTATTATTGTTAGAAGAGAATATTCTACGAAATATTATAGGGATGAAATTGTTACTTGGGCTCCGTCATTCTGTCTTGCCATAGAAGTTCCGGCAAGCCCACATGACACGCGTGGCCTTACTAAGAACATTTTCTAAGTGGCTATTAGTTTAATCGACCATCCAGTGTGATGCCAAGGCATTTGACCTCCTTGGAGTAGGCAATAGGCACGCCCCTCAAGTAGATTGGGTCAAGGAGCAAGGAGGAGCAAGTCTTCCTGTGAATGGTACTAGGACTGTTTTTGTGAGTTGATACATAGAGCCCTGTTGCTGTGCACTACCTGTTGACTATAGTGCCGTAGACATCAAATCCGTGATATCGGAGATCGGACTCGAATTTACCCCTGATCACAATAGTGATATCGTCCGCGTAGCCAATGGCGAAGAAACCCTGTTCCTCAAGTAGCGAGAGTAATTCATCTACTACCAGGAACCACAGTAGTGGTGAGAGTAAGCCGCCTTGAGGGCAGCCCTTGATGGCGTTGATGTTGAGAGTATACTACCTTAGCATGGTGTCAATCCACCTGATGGTAGGCAATGGCACCCCTCTCATATCAAGGGCTCTGGCAATATCATCGTATCCAGTATTGTCGAAGGCACCCTCGATGTCTAAGAAGGCGCACAAAGAGATTTTTCAATAGTGTTGACGAGCTTGTGAAATGCGCGCCGTCACTGTCGACTTGCCCTTTACATAGGCAAATGATGTAAAGGTTTATTTCTCACCATCATACTCCTGATGTGTAGGTCAACTAAACGCTCCATAGTTTTGAGGAGAAAGGAGGTTGGACTGATGGGCCTGTAGGACTTTGATATGTCCTCAGGGTTGAGACTTACTAATCTTCTAGCCGGCTGTCCTGTATAACCTGGTATGTACAAGTTTACCATCTACAGGTATACCGTCAGGCGAGCTCCTAGACTTTCGGCCTTATCTCCCGGTCCTTCGGACTGTTTGGACCTTCAGCGTTTACTGGCAAGGCCTTATTGCTAGAAGGGAATTTCTCCATCCGGTGAATGCACTCACCTTCAGGAACCCAACCCCGGGGTTACATCACCAGCTCGATGACTCGGGTAACAACCTACAGCCACCTCGAGGCCAACACCTTGATGGGCAAGGACCATGGTCCCCTGGGCACACCCAACCCCGAGGTACACTATTCGCTAAAGACTTCTCTATAGCAGGTGTGATCTTCCTTCGGCCCCCTATTGGTTAAGCCTCACGTACAATTCAGATGTTACCATCCCAGGCTCGTTGAACCTGTGACTACTCGTCTGCTTAAAGCAGACTCGTAGCGCTACTTTTCACATCCGGGCGGCCGCTTCAGTATACTAGTCAGCAATGCGATTCGGGTGTTTGCGAGCAATGCTGGCTATATGTAGCGTGTAGGATGGGCAATCAACAGACACGGGTTCAATGCTAGCTGCGGAAATTTTGTTTTTCTATTTTTTTTTTTGCAAATTCGTTCAATGACAGAAAATGATGTATAAAGCATATGACGTACGCCTTTTTTTAAGCATAGTTTAGTGCCCACTATTGGGCCATTCTACCTAACTAACCCCTTCGTGGCTTGGGTTATGCGAAGCCGCCAGCTCCGAGACTGGACACGTACGCTTATAATGTGTTTCTCCCCTACTTGGACTATTATTCAATGGTTATACCCTTTAAAGTGCCCCTATTATTGTTAGAAGAGAATATTTTACGAAATATTATAGGGATGAAATTGTTACTTGGGCTCCGTCATTCTGTCTTGCCACAGAAGTTCCGTCATCAATTTACAAACTAGTTAGGTATAGGCGCGTAGGCATCTTCCACCAAGGACATTCTTCCTAACTAGCCCCTTCGAGGCTCGGGTTATGCGAAGCCGCCAGCTCCGAGAATCACACGATTAACCGTAATGGTGAGCCCCCCACCAGGGAACACCGTTTACGTGCTCGGCCTTTAGTGACTTCCCTCCCGTAAAACGTGGGAGGAGGTCGGTCACGCCAAGAGCCACCCGTACATGACTATAGGGAGCTCGGGAACGTCATCGCTCGAATGGTCTTTGTACAGATCCACGCCATGGCGTATCAACCATACCATGGGCCTCCCTGCGTTGCTAGGTACGTGGTGTCGCAACGCACCAAAGATCTCTGTCCCAGGCGAGCGACCTCAGGTAAACGCTGAATTGATTCACACTGCTTCCTCAGCACTTCCTTTGGGATTGCCTAATCATTGTATTATATTCAGTTAAGGAGCGCCTGTATGACTCCCACTGACCACAGCGCTTGGCTGGGTTGAACAATCTCCTAACCTGGGTTCGTTTCCGATCAAGTTCCTCATTCCACCAGTGGACCTTTCGGGTAGACCTGTAATTTGTAGACCAGAATGGAAGCAGCAACAGCAGCAGCAGCCCAATGCATTTTGCATGGGTGGCAGCAAAGCTACTATGTAGCTATTACATATATCTATTATAGCTTTTGCACAAGAAGACCACTTTGAATTTTAGCGGGAGAATTCTTTGGAGATTCGATTTGCCGTGAAAGAGCCTTTACCACCTAGGGCTGTTCGGTACGGAGATTTCAGTACCGGGTTTCGGTTTTTTTTTCAATACCCGGTACCACAAGCGGTTTCCCCGACTCAGGTTTTTTTTTCAGTACCGACGATTTTTCTAACCATTAGCCGGTTTTTTTGAGTACACGGGAGTACACGGAAAGAATTGTACAAGCACCTCACCCTGGCAGAAGTTGGAGAAAATTGAGATGGAAAAAAAACATTGTTTTTGGGTCAAATCACGCAAATTTGACTTTGAAGCTCTGTAAAAACCAAACCTCTCATCCGATTTTAGTGTGGTTAGTTTTATTTTATAGGTAAATTTGTTAGCTGTAATAATCATTTTATTTCACTATTCTAGCTGGTCCAGCTTTGGAGATATTAGGCTTTAAGTCGTGCAAGAAAATTATTTTTTCAAAAACCTTTAAATGCCTGTGGCAGCTAAAGGGTTAAGCTGAGGGGGTATGTTCCTTACAACTTTTTTGCTGGAAATCAACTGAGGAATCGCAATCCGGTGCGTTTATGTGGCAGTTTCCGGACACCCTGTATAATAGCTTTGCTGCCACCCATTCAAAATGCATTTGGGCTGCTGCTATTGCTGCTTCCATTCTGAATGCACTCAAGTGGTGGTTGTCTTGAACTTCAAAGAGCACTGCATAGCCGACTGCATCCTGAAAAACTAAATCAGATTTTTACTACGTCCCCGTTACTTCCTTGCAAAATATATGGATGCATGTTGATACAAATTTTTCTTCTTCTCCGCAATTTTTGGATTTAATTTACAAAAACGTTACCCAAAATTACAGTTCAGATTGTCCCCGTCAATACGGCTCAAAATCGCATCCCAAGATTGTCTGGCAGTGCTAAACATCAGCATCAGCATATGGAACAAAGCAGTGTTGCGCAACTCCTTGTTGACAACTGTCAGTGTCAATTGTCATTCGTTTCCATATTGTACGTGCGGTTCGTCATGTTGGTTTAATTTGAGCGAGAATTTCGGGTAAATTTCACGTTCGTACTTTCGTACTTTTATCATTGACGGTGTTTCCAATTTTCCGCGAATTAGCACGTGCAAAACTCCATTTCGTTGTCATTCCTGCCAGTTTCCCTAGAAGAATCGTTCGCGTGGATCCAAACATTCCCATCTCAGCTGGACCTTTGACTCTTTCTGCGTCGGTCTATTCGGTGATTCTATTTTAAGCACGCACAACCGGCGGCGCCTCCGCAATTCGTATGGTGTGTTTTTATCAAATTGACGCTCGTGTTTAGTGTGCTCGTAAATTTGTCGTCAGACAGTTCTTCAGTGCGATATACACTCACGCGGATGCTGATTAGATTTTCTCGGGGCACGAGTCGAATATTCCGGATTTGACTTTCAGGAATGGAAGTGGTGGCTTTTGACCAGTGAAATTTCTCACGCAGTCTTCACATACCGAACAGCGTGGCTGCCAAATTGTCAACCAACAAGAAGCTGTGATCGCTGGATGTTCTCTTGAAATCGGACACTGCATCGTGCGTAACCCAACAATGGCCACATATTACGAAAACACTCACGTCTTCGACTTCAATTGGCGACAAGTTGTGCAGGCATTTTGGAATCGATATCCCAACCCCCAAAGGTAATTCGATTTGTGGCTCTTAATTGAGATGGAACCATGGAACCGAATTTTTGTTTTGTCGACTGATGCCGAAAGAGAAATCTAACGATAGAAACATCAAATTTCTCACATTCTCGATAAGTAGAGCAGTTGTGCAATCAGTCACGTTTTGAGGATTATTTGCAAAGGCGATGCGGCATATCGAGTTGTTTTCTAGTTTGACAATGTCAGGTCAAGTTTATCCAATTCGAATGCCATTGTAATAATGTGCTGGCGGGGTTATTCTGCGTGTAATATAATTAAGTTGATATGATTATCATGTATGTATTTCCTGTAAAAACACATGATCACTGTATATTTCTGGGAAAGTTGCGGGGGTTTAAATACAGCACGCAGATGATATTTTAGTATATTTTATTCGTTCCTTTATTTTCCCTAATCCAAGACGAGGACTTCGTATATGTACACAGATTCGTGCTACGATGTATTAGATCTAAATTAGAACGACGACACAGCGGAACTGCAAGCCATTATTACCAATATGTATTGAATTCATAAGAATTTACGTAAATTAGGTACCACCTGTATCTAGCTACAGTTCTGGACGTAAACTCGATAGTAGTCCAGTAGTCGATTTCAGTATCTGTGGCGCCAAATTTTGATGATGCCATTTCATTAATATTGGCCTGAAACGACCGAATCTGGATTTTTTTGCGAGATCGTAACGGTTCTCCAGATATTCAATGTCAAAGTTTTTCTTTTATATGAAGCTAGTTAAGTAATCTCATAAGAAAAGGGGGACATTTCCGCTTTATACATTGGGGAAAGTGTTCGTGTAAGTTTTACCAATTTGGCAAAGATGTTAATAGTATGAAGTCCAAATATATTTGCGAGCAAGAATTGTAAAATTTGCTAAACAGGGATGCAAATAAAATTTAAAATGTTATTTTCGGTGCAATGCTATTGATTCACATCAATATGTAGGAAAAATACCTCCGATTCCCCATTAAAGACTGAACTGCCCCATAGAAACGCCAAACTGTGACATTGAATATCTGGAGAACCCTACGTTTTCGCAGAAAAGGTTTTGCAGATTCGATCGTTTCAGGCTAATATTAATAAAATGACATCAAAATATAGAGCCACAGATACTGGAATCGTGCCGTATTCCACTTTAGAATACGGTATCGAATCGAATCCAGGTCCATCGAACCCCACGTATACTGCTAGGTGGTTGGTGTATGAACAGAGGACAAAATCCATCGTCAACATCTCAACAATCATCATCAAGTGAAGGTTCCCAGCAACAATGGCCATCCGCTCCGGCTAACACCCAGTTCCACCACGAACAAATCTGACCCCAGCCCCTCCAGTGACTGATATGAATCGTTCTTATATCGATTGAGTCTATGTCCCGGAACGACCCATGCTCCTCAAGCATACTTATTGAGGGTTATGTGTATTTATCTCACACTTATAAACCAAGTCTGCGATCATGTTAATTGATTTCAGTCTGGTGCGTTAAATCCCTTTATGGATCGCAGAAAATCGATCCATAAAGGGATTTAACGCACCAGACTGAAATCAATCCTCAAGCATAGCCAAGAATCGCTACAATCGCCACAGGAATATAATTCAAAGCCCCCCCACTACCCATATCGCCTGAGGAGACTAGGGTTCCGAGAGCCAGAAGAACCACTTCATGCATTTGCGAACATGATTTAATTACCGCGTTTCGCGATAGTTAATTAAATTTTAGAATATAATTTGAAAAAAAAAAAAATTATTTTGCATTCGCTATACCAGTATTTATCCTGTCTGGGAATGCCAAACAAGATTTTAACGTTTTTAATATTTTCTGTTATATGTTTTATTATTGCAAGCGTCAGAATGTAGGTGTCTACACTAATGTTCATTCTTCTACTTCTTTATATCCCAGGGAATGGTATGATATTATTATCAAACTGATGTGTAATGAAGGATAGCGCCTAACTCTGACCCCTATACCTCTTAAAAAAAAACTGTTCCGGGCTTAACAATACCAATCAACAGAATATTACCTTCACAGCCCCCCATTATAAAAACAGGGGAGAACAGTCATCGTCGATCTCCCAGCAACAAACTAACAGCGTCAACAGCTACTCCGACAGTTTCTACTCGTCTGGCCACAGCACGACATAACTTAACACCCGCACTACCACAACTAGTCTTCAACTATACTACAACCAGAAGTATAGATAAACTGCAATGGTCTGGAAAGTAAAGTTGCTGAACTTACAGACACGACATCCAAATTTGAGCCGTTCAGGAAACCAAACTCAGTGTCAATTCATAGCTTAATTCCTACGGAAGTTACATCATCCAACGCCATTGAGCTCTTGGTGCAGGAGGAGGCCTTGCTTTCCTGATAAACAATTCGATCCTATACAGTATCATTGATGTCATCATCGCCAACACCACCATCGAGTTACAAGCGACATCAGTAAAGTCAGGAAATGTTAATCTGACCAAAAACAACAAAGTTGTAAAAGTTACCCCGCCAAAGAAAAATTCATCTGCCGCAAAAAGAATACATATCACTCCAATCCGCCGCTCATATTTAATTTTGTTTTAGGTGTAAATGCTGGAGAAGTTTAAATGTACAGGACTACTTCCTAAAGTAATTTTGTGGGAGCCGTCAAAGTGGCACTGAGTAAAATGTTAATGCTCCCACCAAATTACTTTAAGAAGTAGTCCTGTACATTTAAACTTCTCCAGCATTTACACCTAAAACAAAATTACATATGAGCGGCGGATTGGAGTGATATGTATTCTTTTTGCGGCAGATGAATTTTTCCTTGGGGGGGGGGGGGTAACTTTTACAACTTTGTTGTTTTTGGTCAGATATCATATATTTTTGCATACCTAAATAGCCACCTAATATTTTTGTTTTGGGGTCCTGATGTCCCAGTGTTCCAATTTCCTACTGTCCTTATGTGCCAATGTCCAAATGTGCAAATATCACAGTGTCCCAATGGCCTAATGTCCGAATGTCCCACTACCCTAGTGTCCCAATGTCCCAGTATCGCCATATCCCAATGTCCCAGTCTCCCTGTGTGGAAGTGTCCCAGTCTCCCACCTAATATCCTAATATCCCAATGTCCCATTGTCCTACTGTCCCAAGGTCCTAATGTCCCAATTTCCTAATATCCCAGTTCCCAATGTCCCAGGATCCTAATGTGATAATATCCCAATGGCTTAATGGCCCAATGTCCTAATGTGCCAGTGTCCCAATGTACAAATGTCCCAATATCCCAATGTACCAATATCCCCATGTCCCAGTGGTCAGTGTCCCAATGTCGCAGTATACCAAGTGTCCCAAGGTCCCAATAGCCAAGTATCCGAATGTACCACTGTCCCAATGTCCCCATGTCCCAATTTCCCCATGTAACCTAATGTCCCAGTATCCAAATGTCCAAGCGTCACACTGTCCGAATGTCCCAATGTCTCAATATCCCAATGTCCCAATTTCCCAATGTCCCTATGTTCCAATATTCCAATATTCAAATGTTCCAATGTCCTAATATCGTAGGGCCCCTATGTCCAAATGACCCAATATCCCGATGTCCCAATAGCCCGATATCTCAGTGGCCCAATGTCCCTATGTACCAGTGTCCCAATGTCCGATTATCTTATTGTCCTATTGTCCCAAGGTCCAATGTCCTAGTATCCCAATGCCCCAACGTCACAGTCTCCCAGTGTCCTAATGTCCCAATATAAAATGTTCCCATGTCCCAATATCCCAATGTTCCAATGTCCTAATATTCTGATATTCCAATGTCCCAATATCCCGATGTCTCTGTAGCCCAATGTCCCTATGTGCCTCTGTCCCAATGTCCGATTGTCCTATTATCCCAAGGTGATAAGGTCCCAATGTCCTAATATCCCAGTGCCCCCATGTCCCTGTATCTCAGTACCCTAATGGCCCAGTATCCCAATGTTCTATTATGCCAAGGTCATAATTTCCTAATGTCCTAATATCCCAGTGCCCCCATGTCCCTGTATCTCAGTGCCCTAATGTCCCAGTATCCCAATGTGCCAATATCCCAATGTTACAATGTCCCAATGTTCTAATATCCCGATGTCCCAATATCCCGATGTCCCAATATCCCGATATCCCAATATCCCGATGTCTCAGTGGCCCAATGTTCCCACGTCCCAGTTTCCCCAGTGTACCTAATGTCCTAATGTGTTAATGTCCTAATATCCCAATGTCCTAATGACCCAAGACCCTCATGTCCACATGTTCTTATATCCCAGTGCCCCTATGTGCGAATATCCCGATGCCCCAATGTCACAACATTCCGATATCTCAGTGGTCCAATGCCCCTATGTACCTAATATCCCAGTGCCCCCATGTCCCAGTCTCCCAGTGTCCTAATGT